>CM048607.1:8165338-9512481 GCA_026413675.1 Populus pruinosa
TCAAATGCTTGATCTTTCATAGTTTTCGGCCGAAATCGTTATTATGATAGAAACTTGATTTGTTGTTAACATAAACTAGCAACATGAATGCTTGATGATATTTATAAGTATGGTATTACTTATATAAGATAATTAATATAATCATGTTAGTAATTTATAATGAGCTAATAACGAGAAATCATCCGATTAGAACCTCCTTTGTGTGTGGTTTCTAGTTGAGTAATAAAAAGAGTTTATATTATATTTATTTGAAATACTATTAGTAAATCCTATAACCTTGACATATGTTTTGTTATTGTTTAATCCTTACATCAATATCACATCCCAAAATTCTCTTCAACTCTTTTTCTGTTATTATTCTCTTCAACTCTTTTTCTTTATTTGTAATTTATATAATTCACCTCCCTGTGGTTCGACCCCGGTCTTGCCGGGTTATTTTACTTTGACACTCCTGCACTTGGGATAAGACATCAACTCTTTGATCGTGTCAAGTTTTTGGCGCCGTTGCCGGGGAGGTAAGTTATTGTATAAATTAAATATTTTATTTTATTTTATTTTCACTTTTATTTGTTTTTCTAATTGTTGTTTCCTTTTCTTTTTCTTTTTTCTTTTCTTTTCTTTTGTATTTGCATGAGAGTTTGGACACGTACATTAAGTGGTAGACTTTCTAGAAAATCATCATTTTCTTTAGAAAACATGGCCGAAGAAGATAACCAATCAATTCATAATGAGAATAATGAGAATAATCGTGTTAGAACACTTAGAGATCGTATGAATCCAACAAGAACAAGTGCACCATCATGTATTGTTTTTCCTCCTGATGCATCTCATTTTAATTTTAAGCCAGGTATTATTCAACTTTTACCCACTTTTCATGGCTTAGAATTAGAAAATCCATACTTGCACTTAAGAGAATTTGAAGAAGTTTGTAACACTTATAATGACTTAAATTGTAGCATGAACACCATCAGATTAAAGCTTTTTCCTTTTTCGTTAAAAGATAAAGCTAAAACATGGCTACAAAATATTAGGTCAGGATCCATTCATGCTTGGGATGAAATGCAACAACAGTTTTTAAAGAAATTTTTTTCTTCTCATAGAACAAACTCTTTCAAAAGACAAATCACCACTTTTACTCAAAAACCAGGAGAAACATTTTATAAATGTTGGGATAGATATAAAGACTTGCTTAATACCTGTCCTCATCATGGTTTTGAAACAGGGAGATTGGTTTCACAATTTTATGAAGGGTTAACACCTAAAGATAGACAAATGGTAGAATTGATGTGCAATGGAACTTTTGAAAATAAAGACCCTGATGAAGCAATGGAGTACCTAGATTTGCTAGCTGAAAATGCTCAAAATTAGGACACCATAGGTACTTGTGAGGCACCATGTAAAACTCAACCTCATACATCTAATGGAGGCATGTATAGCCTTAGGGAAGATCATGACCTCCAAGCCAAATTTGCATCTTTAGCTAGAAAAGTTGAGGCACTAGAATTAAAAAAGAGTGGTCAAGTAAAATCTGTTCAAGAAATTGTGTGTCAAATTTGTGAAACCAATGAACACTCAACCAATGATTGTCCCACGTTGCCTTCTTTTAAGGAATGTCTCCATGAACAAGCCAATGCTTTAAATAGTTTCCAAAGACCAAGTCATAACCCGTACTCACA
This sequence comes from Populus pruinosa, assembly GCA_026413675.1. NCBI lineage: Eukaryota > Viridiplantae > Streptophyta > Magnoliopsida > Malpighiales > Salicaceae > Populus > Populus pruinosa. The sequence continues at coordinate 8,167,015 of CM048607.1, forward strand.
AACGTACAACCCTGGTTGGAGAAATCACCCAAATTTTCAATAATGCACAAACTTCACAGCCACCATTTCAAACACAACATAATTTTCAAAATTCTCATGGATATGCACCTCCTTATATTGCCCCTCCTAGAAGAAATCTTAAGGAAACATTACATGCATTCATTGAAAAGCAAGAGACAATCAACACTCAAAATGCTCAAACCATGGCTGATTTGAAAGATACTCTTGCAAAGTTCACATCTGCTCTCAGTTTTCAGGAGAAAGGTAAGTTTCCATCTCAACCCCAGCAAAATCCCAAAGGGCAATACAATTCAAGTACAAGCAGTTTTGGAAGCCAACATCTGGATCAAGTCAAATCAGTCACTACTCTCCGCAGTGGTAAGGTTATTAAAAAACCTATTCTTGAACCTTGTGAGAAAGAAGATGAGTTAGTCTCCAAGGGTAAGGAAATGGTTGAACCTGATCATTGCAAGGAAGAGACTGATTCCCCACCAGCACTTCCATTTCCTCATGCCATGACCAAACAAAGGAAAGTCAATCACAATTCTGAAATCTTTGAAACTTTCAAACAGGTAAGGATTAATATACCTTTGCTAGATGCTATTAAACAGGTACCATCTTATGCTAAATTTTTGAAAGATCTATGCACTGTAAAGAGAAAATTGAATGTGAAAAAGAAAGCCTTCTTAGCCGAACAAGTAAGTGCCATTCTTCAGAACAATAATGCTTTGAAATATAAAGACCCTGGTTGTCCTACAATTTCTTGCTTTATTGGAGAACATAAAATTGATAGAGCTTTACTTGATCTTGGAGCTAGTGTGAATTTACTTCCATATTCGGTTTTTCAAAGTCTAAATCTCGGTGAGTTAAAACCTACTTCTGTTACTCTTTTACTTGCTGATAGATCTATAAAAATGCCTAGAGGAATAGTTGAAGATGTGTTAGTACAAGTTGATAAATTCATCTTTCCTGTGGATTTTATTGTTTTGGATACATAACTTGTTGAAGCATGCAATTCAATTCCTGTTATTTTAGGACGTCCATTTCTTGCAACTTCTAATGCATTGATTAATTGTAGGAATGGAGTGATGAAGTTATCTTTTGGAAACATGACATTAAAAATGAATGTTTTTAACATTTGCAAGCAACTTGGAGATGATAATGATTTACAGGAAGTAGATTTTATTGAAAAAATAATTTACGATCAATTTGAAAATTTTTCCAATGAAATTGAGTTTAATGAATCTAAAGATTTGCAAATGGTTTGTTTTCAGGAAGAATCAAAGGCAAATATTTGGAGACCAAAAATTGAGGAATTGCCACCACGATCAATTGGGTCCATACCTTCAAGTGTTCAACCACCAAAACCCGATTTGAAGCCATTGCCATATAATCTCAAATACTCATTTTTGGGAGAAAATGAAACTTTTCCGGTAATAATTTCTTCCAAACTTAATGTTCATCAAGAAGGTAAGTTATTACAAACTCTTAAAATGCACAAAAATGCATTAGGATGGACCATAGCTGACATAAAAGGAATTAGTCCTTTGATTTGCACACACAAGATTTATTTGGAGGAAAATGCTAAACCCTCTAGAGAAATGCAACGAAGGCTTAATCCTAATATGAAAGAAGTAGTGAGGAATGAAGTCATTAAACTTCTAGATAATGGAATCATTTATCCTATTTCTGATAGCAAATGGGTAAGTCCTACCCAAGTTGTACCTAAAAAGTCTGGAGTTACTGTGATAACAAATGAGAAAAATGAGTTAATTCCAACGAGGACTATTACTGGTTGGCGTATGTGCATTGACTATAGGAAACTCAATTCAATGACTAGAAAAGATCACTTTCCTTTACCTTTCATGGATCAAATTCTAGAAAGAGTTGCAGGTCATGAATTTTATTGTTTTCTAGATGGTTATTCAGGTTACAACCAAATTGAAATTGCATTTGAAGATCAAGAGAAAACTACTTTCACATGTCCATTTGGTACATTTGCATATCGAAGGATGCCTTTTGGATTATGTAATGCACCAGCCACGTTTCAAAGATGCATGCTTAGCATATTTAGTGATATGGTTGAACGCTTTCTTGAGATATTTATGGATGATTTTTCTGTTTTTGGTGATTCATTTGATAATTGTTTAACTAATTTGGAAAAGGTTTTGAACAGGTGTGAAGAGAAGAATCTTGTGTTGAATTGGGAAAAATGTCATTTTATGGTAACAAATGACATTGTACTTGGTCACATTGTTTCATCAATAGGAATTGAGGTTGATAAATCTAAAATTGAGTTAATTGCCAACACCAAAATCTGTTAAAAATGTTAGATCATTTTTAGGACATGCTGGTTTTTATAGAAGGTTTATCAAAGATTTTAGTATAATATCTAAGCCATTGTGTAACCTTCTAACAAAGGATAATGTTTTTGAATGGACTGAATATTGTGAAAAAGCCTTTGTTAAACTTAAAAACCTGCTTACATCTGCTCCTGTTATTCAACCTCCTGATTGGTCATTACCTTTTGAAATAATGTGTGATGCTAGTGATTATGCCGTGGGTGCTGTTTTAGGATAAAGAAAAGATAAGAAACCCTATGTGATTTACTATGCAAGTAAAACTTTAAATAGTGCTCAAATAAATTACACAACCACTGAAAAAGAATTACTTGCTGTAGTATTTGCATGTGAAAAAATTCAGATCTTATCTTGTTGGCTCACCTGTTATTGTTTTTAGCGATCATGCAGCGTTGAAATATCTTCTTTCCAAGAAGGATTCTAAAGCTAGATTAGTGCGGTGGATTTTGTTACTTCAAGAATTCGATATCACAATCAAGGATAAGAAAGGCACCGAAAATGTTGTCGCGGATCATTTGTCAAGATTGGCAACTGATTCGAAATCTGACATCACACCAATCGATGACTACTTTCCTGATGAATCTTTACTTTCTGTCACTACAATTTGCTAATATTGTTAATTTTCTTGTTTCAGGACATTTGCCAGCGCATTGGGGCACCCAAGATAAAAGAAAGTTCTTGAACGAAGTGAAGAACTTTTATTGGGATGACCCTTATTTATTCAAATATTGTCCTGATCAAATATTTTGAAGATGCATTCCCGACAATGAGGTAAGTAATGTCATTAAATTTTGTCATTCTGAGGCATGTGGGGGTCATTTTTCGTCAAAAAAGACAGCCGCAAAAATCTTACAATGTGGATTTTATTGGCCCACCATGTTCAAGGACACGTATGCATTCTACAAATCTTGTGAAAATTGTCAAAAGTTAGGATCTCTTTCAAAACGTCACATGATGCCTTTAAGTACTATTCTTGTCATTGAAATCTTTGACTGTTGGGGTATAGATTTTATGGGTCCATTTCCTCCATCATTTGGTTTTGTGTACATATTAGTCGCAGTAGACTATGTTTCAAAATGGATAGAAGCAATTCCAAGTCGTAACAACGATCATAAAACAGTCATTAAGTTTTTGAAAGAAAACATTTTGAGTCGATTTGGAATCCCTCGGGCCATGATAAGTGATGGTGGAACACATTTCTATAACAAGCCATTTGAGTCTTTAATGAAAAAATATGGAATCACACACAAAGTTGCCACCCTTTATCATCCCCAGACAAATAGACAAGTAGAACTTGCTAATAGGGAGATCAAACAAATCTTGGAAAAAACAGTGAACCCTAATCGAAAGGACTGGTCTTTAAGACTTAATGATGCACTTTGGGCCTATCGAACTGCTTTTAAAACATCATTAGGTATGTCACCTTATAGGTTGGTTTATGGAAAACCTTGTCATTTGCCTGTGGAACTTGAATACAAAGCTTATTGGGCTATTAAAGCTTTCAATTCAAACCTGGATGATGCGAGTCAGTTGCGTAAGTTACAAATAAATGAGCTTGAAGAAATAAGAAATGATGCATATGAGAATTCAAAAATTCATAAAGCAAGAATCAAAGACTTTCATGATAAAAGAATCTTGAGAAAAAAATTTGATGTTGGTCAAAAAGTTTTGCTTTATAATTCTCGACTCCATTTATTTCCTGGAAAGTTAAGATCAAGATGGAGCGGTCCATTTGTTGTGAAACATGTATATCCTTATGGGGCCTTTGATATTGAGAATCCAAAGAATGGTAATGTTTTCAAGGTCAATGGACATCGTTTGAAAGCTTACTTTGATAATTTTCCTAGTGAAAATGAATCCATTGGTTTGAATGATCCTGTATATGAAGGTTGATTATTTTGTTTTTCTCATATTTTTTTTGTGTTTCTTTTTGGTGTGACTTTTGTTTTGCTAGTCTTTCTCCAACCCCGGTCAAATGGCGAATAACGGTACTCCGTGACTCTTAAGTCGGTTCTTTCAGTTTCCCATGATAATTGATAACTCTGTATATATTTGTTCAATTCCTTGTTCCTTCTTTTTTCTTTACATCTCTTCTCCACTTCTCTTTAAAAACAAAAAAAAAACAAAGAAAAATGGACACCACTCTTGAAAAATTGAAAAAGTATTTTCCTGCTCTGCCTCAGAATGCGATTACAAAATTTACCGTGCTAGGTGTGAAAGATTGAGGTTGTTAATGAACCATGGAATTCCTGAAGATATTCGCTGGATAATTGAAGCAAAGATCCGATTATCAGGTGAGTCTTCTAACTCTTTTATTTCATACATGCCTGGGACAGGTAAAAGCACTTTTGCAAAGAAACGTCGTGCAAAACGACTAAAAGTCTGTCACCGATGTGCCAGATGGACTTGTAATACAAAATGTCGTTCTTTAGGAATGGTATCTATAAACCGTGAAGATAAAATATAATTCATTAAGGATGGCCTGAGTAAGGAGTCTTTAGATAATCTTCTATTAACTCTTGAGACGCATCCTAGTGGAGATGTGCATCGTGCAATTCATGATTTATGGCCTCATTTTCATAAAGAACATGATCGACTTAGTCTTGGGAATCTGACTGAAAAAGACCCTGTTTGCCAGTTTTTAAGAAAACTGGATGGCAAGCCTATCCCCGACCCATAGAGGGCATTTAAGCCGTTCTTGGACGTAAAACCAAGGGAAAGCTGTGAGCCACAATCACAACTGCTTGTACATACATATTTTTATATATATATATATATATATATATATAATAATAAAATAATACCAATAAATAAATAAATAAAAAAGAAAGAGAAAGAGAGTAAGACTTTAGCTAGCCTACATATAGGTGGTATGCTTTGCATTTTCAATTGTTCATCTATAAAATCTTCTCTTCCTTCCCATCATTTCTACTCAACCCATTCATTCAGCATATATAGAAGTGTGTAGAAATGGCGAGTTCCTCTGTTTCTAAAATAAAAACTATTTGTGTTTTTGGTGGATCTAGTCCTGGGAAAGAAAAAGAATTTTTAGAATCAGCAAATCATCTTGGTCGGGTACTAGCTGAGAGAAAGATTCATTTAGTGTATGGGGGAGGCAGTCTTGGGTTAATGGGGGGTGTTTCAATAGCTGTATTTGTAGGAGGCAGTCAAGTTTTGGGGGTTGTCCCTAAAGCTTTAGCCGAAGGGGACATCATTGGAAAAACAATTGGAGAGGAATTACAGGTCTCTATAATGTCTGATAAAATGAATACAATGTTTAACCATGCCGATGCCTTCATTGCCTTACCAGGTGGTCTGGGTACATTGGAAGAGATCTTTCATATTTCCTCTTGGGCCCAACTGAACATTCACCATAAACCTATAGGTTTGTTAAATGTTAATGGTTTTTATAATAATTTGTTGTCTTTTCTTGATCAATGACACGACTAAAAGGTTGATGTCTTCTCCCAAGTGCAGGAGTGTCGAAGTAATAAATAACCCGGCAAGACCGGGGTCGAACCACAGGGAGGTTAATTGTACAAATTATAAACAACAATTATAAAACAACAATAACAACAACAACAATAGTAATAATAACAATAATAATAATAATAATAATAATAATAATAATAATAATAATAATAATAATAGTAGTAGTAGTAGTAGTAGTAGTAGTAATAATAATAATAATAATAAAGAAAGAGAAGAAGAAGAAGATGATGATAACTTGGAGATGGAAAATTAATATAAGAATAAAACAATAATAATAACAAATGTCAAGGTTAGAGGTTCCACTAATGGTATATCAAACAAGTATAGTATAAACTCTTATTATTGAATTGGAAACCACACACAAAGGAGGTTCCAATCAGATTATATATTGTTAACATGATTACATTAGTCATCTTATTCAATTAATGCTAATACTTGTAAATCTCGTCAAGCATTCATGATTATAACTTATGTTAACAACAAATCAAGTTCCTTTCATAGCTCAGGTGTCGGTTATACCATACATTATGGGCTATGAAAGTGCCAAGCATTTGTTGTACCAAGTGTTATACAACATAAATCAAGATTAGTCATTTAACAAGCAAAGTATTAAAGAGTCAACAAGATAACAAATATAAAACATGTTAGTATCAAACATTAAAGTCCATATTGAGTTTACATTATACTTATTCTTACACCATTAGTGTAACCTTTTCACCTTGACATAATTAACTTAGCTAGACATAATGAAAGAAAGAAAAATAAATAAACAAGATAAGAACATAAAAGCTAACTAAGTAAAGGAAAGAAAATGAAAGGCATAAACTTGATATTAATGAAAGCAAAGCATAAACATTACAAAGAATACAAAGAGAGAAAGGAAGAGCATGATCTTGATCTGGAAACCAAGATGCCTAAATGCATGGCAAATGCCTCCTTTTATAGGCCAAAATTGAGAACTATTGATTTGATGACTAATTGATAAGTGGGTGGCCAACTTTTGACTTGGTGACAATCCTTATCTTCTCTTGTCTGCCCAAAACGTCATTGATAACGTCAAAATTGGAGCCAGTTGTAAACATGAAAGTTGTAGACAATTGTCTCAGCTTTCTTGTGTAAACAATTCAGCTCATTTGGACTTCTAGAACTCCAGATATGGCCAAAATACCGAACAGTGCTCGGGCTGGAAGACAGATTCAGGCTTCTTTGTTGTTACTACAATTTGGACTTGATAATGGCCTTTTTAGATCTTGGGCTCCATATGAAAGTTGTAGGCCTATGTCTTAACTTTCCATCCATATAAATTGGACCTAAATCTGAGATCTGTAGCTCCAGATATGACCCAATTACCGAACAGTGTTCCGGTTTGGATCGCACCGACATCTCTTTTCTAAGTTTGACCATCTCTTTGCCTTTGCAATTTAAGTTCTTAAAGTCATCAATCAATCCTTTCATTTATGTGATAGGCCTGCATTAAAAATAGACATTTACCACAAATTATAGGTATCTTATATTATTAGATACATTATTATAAAATATATTTTAGTTAAGGAGTTATTGATACTTCAAGTGCAAAATGATGATATAAAACCATGATAAAAATGCACTTTTAAGTACTAATCACACCCCTCAACCAGCTTATTACTAGTCCCTAGTAATCAAAGCGTTAAAATAGAAAACAAATTTGCAAATTTCACAAAGCAAGGTATTCATCATTTAACTTCCATTAATTTATCCAGATAAACAAACTCTCATTAAATTTATATATCTACTCAATACCTCTTAACAAGATATTAATAAACCTTTTTTTTGTGCTCAATGTATCAACACATAATTATGGGGCTTTTCTTGGAAGAAAACAAAATTTTTGTTCTAATGTTTAAGGTTAACTTCCTTGGGTTGGGATTATTATTTTTGTCTTTTTTTTTTTAAATATATACATATAATTTAAAAATATCATGCATCTTTAACCCATGTAACGAGCTTTCAGCTAATGACTCCCAGACCAGTTGGTCTTAGGGCATTAGGTGTTAAGACACCCCTACGAGCTTAGTAACTCGGGTCGCCGATACTGATATGTAGATAGTGCAATGTTTGATTCCCTTAAGCTTTTCTCCTCAACCCATGTAACAAGCGTTGGGCCAATAGCTCCCAAGTCAGTTGACTTTAGGGTATTAGGTGTTAAAACACCCCTTCGGGCTTAATTGCTTAGGTTAGGGAGGCTACGAAACCAAACTTATCTACATTTTTATTATCATCATTTTTTTTTCTTTTTTTTTCTTTTTTTTCATGTTTTTTTTAATTATATACAATCCCTTTCCCTTAGTTGTTACCTTTAACAAAAGAACATAAATAATGTAATAATCCAATATGCAACCCACAATCATATGTTAAAGTGTGTGTGTGTAAATTAAGGTTTAAGAATACATGTTAAATAAGTATATGAGCAGAATTAAGCGGTAACAATACGAGAGTTTGTAAACCTGAATATTTCAGGAAGTATTATAATAGACCTTATTAAGAATGGTTACTAAGATGCGTCTCAAGAGTCACTTTAACAAAAGAACTCCTTTACTCTACCATCCTAGTAACAACAATTATGCACATGCTTTATGAAATGAAAAATATTTTTTTTTTATCAACTACTACCCTCTCCCCCCAACCAAAACGAGACATTGTCCTCAATGTTCTAAGGTAGAAAGATAGAGTATAGAAGATATCACCTGAAATAACGAACACTGACAAAACCTGAAACACACTGAAATAAAAATAAGAAATAACAAAACACAATAATAAAACCAAAATACACAAAAATTCACAAATGAAGGCTCAAATCCAATCTAAGCTTTTTACGGCTTCCCGTAGATGACCAATTTATACGACTCATGGAAGGATCAATCACAGGAATGAAAGATTGTAGTTGGTCAATCAATTGTTCAGCAGTAGTAGCAGAGATTATGATTTGTCGTGCAGAAGATGTTAAAAATTCCTGTTCCACAGCATGATCAAGAAAAGACAACAACTTATCATAATAACCATTAACATTTAACAAACCTATGGGTTTATGGTGAATGTGCAATTGAGCCCAAGAGAAAATATGAAAGATCTCTTCCAATGTGCCTAGACCACCTGGTAAAGCAATGAAAGTATCAGCATGGTTAAACATTGCATTCATTCGAGCCGACATTGTAAAGACCTGAAGTTCCTCTCCAATTGTTTTTCCAATGATGTCCCCTTGTGCCAAAGCTTCAGGGACGACTCCTAAAACTTGACTACCTCCTAAAAATGCAGCTATTGACACACCTCCCATTAACCCAAGACTGCCTCCCCCATACACTAAATGAATCTTTCTCTCAGCTAGCACCTGACCAAGATGATTTGCTGATTCTAAAAACTCTTTTTCTTTCCCAGGACTAGATCCACCGAAAACACAAATATTTCTTATTTGATGACTTGAGGAACTTGCCATTTCTACACACTTCTGTATTTGTTGAATGTATGGGTTGAGTAGAAATGAAAGGAAGGAAAATAGGGTTTTATAGATGAGAAAGTAGAAAGGCAATCATAACATCTATATGTAGGCCAGCTAGAGTCTCACACACACTCTCTCTCTTTTTATTTATTTATTTATTTACTTTTGAAAAAAACATGTGTATGTACAGGTAGTTGTGATTGTGGCTCACATCTTCCCTTGGTTTTACGTCCAAGAACGGCTTAAACGCCCTCTATGGGTCGGGGATAGGCTTCCCATCCAGTTTTCTTAAAAACTGGCAAACAGGGTCTTTTTTAGTCAGATTCCCAAGACTAAGTCGATCATGTTCTTTATGAAATAGTGGCCATAAATCATGAATTGCACGATGCACATCTCCACTAGGATGCGTCTCAAGAGTCAATAGAAGATTATCTAAAGACTCCTTACTCAGGCCATCCTTAATGAATTGTATTTTATCTGCACGATTTATAGATACCATTCCTAAAGAACAACATTGTGTATTACAAGTCCATCTAGCACATCGATGACAGACATCCAGTCGTTTTGCACGACGCTTCTTTGCAAAAGTGCTTTTACCTGTTCCAGGCATGTGTGAAATGAAGAAGTTAGAGGACTCACCTGATAATCGGACCTTTGCTTCAATCAAAAAAACGAATATCTTTAGGAATTCCATGATTCATTAATAATCTCAATCTTGCACATCTAGCACGGTAAATTTTTGTAATCGCATTCTGAGGCAGAATGGGAAAATACTTTTTCAATTTTTCAAGATTAGTGTCCATTTTCAAATGAGAATTGGAAGAGAGATTCAAAGAATTGCATAGATATATACACAGATATCAGTAATTGTGGGAAACTGAAAGAACCGACTTAAGTCACGGAGTACCGTTATCCGCCATTTGACCGGGGTGAAAGAAACTTGCAAAAATCACTCAAAAAGAAAAAAAAATATGAGAAAAACAAAATAATCAACCTTTATCTACAAGATCATTCAAACCAACTGATTCATTTTCACTTGGAAAATTATCAAAGTAAGCTTTCAAACGATGTCCATTTTCCTTAAAATCATTGTCATTCATTGAATTCTCAATATCACAGGCCCCATAAGGATTGCTCCATCTTGGTCTTAGCTCTCTAGGGACTGCATAGAGTTGAGAATCATAAAACAATACTTTTTGACCAGTATCAATCTTTTGACAATTTTCACAAGTTTTGCAGAATGCATGCGTGTCCTTGAACATGGTGGGCCAATAAAATCCATTTTGAAAGATTTTTGCAGCTGTCTTTTTTGACGAGAAATAACTTCCACATGCTTCAGAATGACAAAGTTTAATGACACTACTTACCTCATTGTCGGGAATGAATCTTTGAAATATTTGATTAGGACAATATTTGAATAAGTTAGGGTCATCATAGTAAAAGCTCTTCACTTCGTTCAAAAACTTTTCTTTGTCTTGGGTGCTCCAATCAGCTGGCAAATCTCCTAAAGTAAGAAAATTGATATTTTTATCATACCAAGGCATTGGACTAAGAGAAAGTAAGGATTCGTTAGGAAAGTAATCATCGATTGGTGTGATGTTAGATGTCGAATCTGTTGTCACTGTTGACAAAAGATTCGCATCAACATTTTCGGTGCTTGTTTCATCCGTGATTTCTTCCTCAGAATAAATCATTTGCAAATCTTCAGATTCATCCAACTCATTTTTACTTAAAGTAGATGCAAGTTGATCATAAACTAGTTCGTCAATATGATCTACTTCTTGTAAATCATTATCATCTCCAGGTTGCTTGCAAATGTTGAAAATATTCATCTCCAATGTCATGTTTCCAAATGATAGCTTCATCAATCCATTCCTACAATTAATCAATGCGTTAGAGGTTGCAAGAAACGGACGTCCTAAAATAACAGGAAATGAATTACATGCTTCAACAGGTTCTGTGTCCAAGACAATAAAATCCACAGGATAAATGAATTTATCGACTTGTACTAACACATCTTCAATTATTCCTCTAGGCACTTTTATAGATCTATCGGCAAGTAAAAGAGATATAGAAGTTGGTTTTAACTCACCTAGATTGAGACTCTGAAAAACTGAATATGGAAGTAAATTCACACTAGCACCAAGATCAAGTAAGGCTCTTTCAATTTTATGCTCTCCAATAAAGCAAGAAATTGTAGGACAACCAGGGTCTTTATATTTCAAAGCATTATTGTTCTGAAGAATAGCACTTACTTGTTCGGCTAGAAAGGCTTTCTTTTTCACATTCAGTTTCCTCTTCACAGTGCATAGATCTTTCAAAAATTTAGCATAGGAAGGAACCTGCTTAATTGCATCCAGCAAAGGTATATTGATCCTTACCTGTTTGAAAATTTCATAAATTTCAGAATTGTGATTGACTTTCCTTTGTTTGGTCATGGCTTGAGGAAATGGAAGTGCTGGCGGTGAATCAGTCGTTTCTTTGCAATTTTCAGATTCATCCCCTTCCTTACCCTCAGAGATTGATTCATCATCTTTCTCATAAGGTTCAAGAGAGGGTTTTTCAATAACCTTACCACTGCGCAGAGTAGTGACTGATTTGACTTGATCCATGTGTTGGCTTCCGGAACTACTTGCATTTGCATTGTATTGCCCTTTGGGATTTTGTTGTGTTTGAGATGGAAACTTACCTTTCTCTTGGAAACTGAGAGCAGATGTTAATTTAGCAAGAGTATCTTTAAAATCTGTCATGTTTTGAGCAAGTTGAGTATTGATTGTCTCTTGCTTTTCAATGAATGCATGCAATGTTTCCTCAAGATTTCTTCTAGGAGGTGGAGCATAAGGAGGTGCATATCCATGAGAATTTTGAAAATTATGGTGTGGTTGAAACGGTGGTTGTGAAGTTTGTGCATTGTTGTTCTCACTCTTCCAACTGAAATTTGGGTGATTCCTCCAACCAGGGTTGTATGTTTGGGAGTATGGGTTATGGTTAGCCCTTTGAAAACTATTTAAAGCATGAGCTTGTTCATGGAGACATTCTTTAAAAGAAGGCAAGGTTGGACAATCGTTGGTTGGGTGTTCATTTGTTTCACAGATTTGACACACAATGTTTTCAACAGATTTTAATTGACCACTCTTTTTCAATTCTAGTGCCTCGACTTTTCTAGCTAAAGATGCAAATTTGGCTTGGAGGTCATGATCTTCCCTAAGGTTGTACATACCTCCACTAGATGTATGAAGTTGAGTTTTACTCGGTGCCTCATATGTACCCGCAGTGTCCCAATTTTGAGCATTTTCAGCTAACAAGTCTAAGTACTCCATTGCTTCATCAGGGTCTTTATCTTCAAAAGTTCCATTGCACATCAATTCAACCATTTGCCTATCTTTAGGTGTTAACCCTTCATAGAAATGTGAAACCAATCTCCATGTTTCAAAACCATGATGAGGGTAAGTACTAAGCAAGTCTCGATACCTATCCCAACATTTGTAAAATGTTTCTCCTGGTTTTTGAGTGAAAGTGGTGATTTGTCTCTTGAAAGAGTTTGTTCTATGAGATGGGAAAAACTTCTTTAAAAATTGTTGTTGCATTTCATCCCAAGCACGAATGGATCCTCGTCTTAAATTTTGTAGCCATGTTTTAGCTTTATCTTTTAATGAAAATAGAAAAAGCTTTAATCTGATGGTGTTCATGCTACAATTTAAATTATTATATGTGTTGCACACCTCCTCAAATTCCCTTAAATGCAAGTATGGATTTTCCAATTCTAAACCATGAAAAGAAGGTAAAAGTTGAATAATACCTGGTTTAAAATTAAAATGAGATGCATCAGGAGGAAAAACTATGCATGATGGTGCACTTGTTCTTGTGGGATTCATATGATCTCTAAGTGTTCTAGCACGGTTATTCTCATTATTTTCATTATGAAGTGATTGATTATCTTCTTCGGCCATATTTTCTGAAAATGATGAGGATACCCTACAAAGTCTACCACTTGATGTACGTGACCACACTCTCATGCACGTGTAGGAATAAAATAAAATAAAATAGAAGAAAGCAAAAGAAGGAGGAAGAAAACAAAATAAAAAAGAAACCAAAGAAAAGAAACAAAGTTATATACAAGAAAAGTGAAAAGAGAAAATAAAATAAATACTATAATTTATACAAGAACTTACCTCCCCGGCAACGGCGCCAAAAACTTGACACGACTAAAAGGTTGATGTCTTCTCCCAAGTGCAGGAGTGTCGAAGTAATAAATAACCCGGCAAGACCGGGGTCGAACCACAGGGAGGTTAATTGTACAAATTATAAACAACAATTATAAAACAACAATAACAACAACAACAATAGTAATAATAACAACAACAACAATAATAATAATAATAATAATAATAATAATAATAATAATAATAATAATAATAATAATATTAGTAGTAGTAGTAGTAGTAGTAGTAGTAGTAGTAGTAGTAGTAGTAGTAGTAGTAGTAATAATAATAATAATAATAAAGAAAGAGAAGAAGAAGAAGATGATGATAACTTGGAGATGGAAAATTAATATAAGAATAAAACAATAATAATAACAAATGTCAAGGTTAGAGGTTCCACTAATGGTATATCAAACAAGTATAGTATAAACTCTTATTATTGAATTGGAAACCACACACAAAGGAGGTTCCAATCAGATTATATATTGTTAACATGATTACATTAGTCATCTTATTCAATTAATGCTAATACTTGTAAATCTCGTCAAGCATTCATGATTATAACTTATGTTAACAACAAATCAAGTTCCTTTCATAGCTCAGGTGTCGGTTATACCATACATTATGGGCTATGAAAGTGCCAAGCATTTGTTGTACCAAGTGTTATACAACATAAATCAAGATTAGTCATTTAACAAGCAAAGTATTAAAGAGTCAACAAGATAACAAATATAAAACATGTTAGTATCAAACATTAAAGTCCATATTGAGTTTACATTATACTTATTCTTACACCATTAGTGTAACCTTTTCACCTTGACATAATTAACTTAGCTAGACATAATGAAAGAAAGAAAAATAAATAAACAAGATAAGAACATAAAAGCTAACTAAGTAAAGGAAAGAAAATGAAAGGCATAAACTTGATATTAATGAAAGCAAAGCATAAACATTACAAAGAATACAAAGAGAGAAAGGAAGAGCATGATCTTGATCTGGAAACCAAGATGCCTAAATGCATGGCAAATGCCTCCTTTTATAGGCCAAAATTGAGAACTATTGATTTGATGACTAATTGATAAGTGGGTGGCCAACTTTTGACTTGGTGACAATCCTTATCTTCTCTTGTCTGCCCAAAACGTCATTGATAACGTCAAAATTGGAGCCAGTTGTAAACATGAAAGTTGTAGACAATTGTCTCAGCTTTCTTGTGTAAACAATTCAGCTCATTTGGACTTCTAGAACTCCAGATATGGCCAAAATACCGAACAGTGCTCGGGCTGGAAGACAGATTCGGGCTTCTTTGTTGTTACTACAATTTGGACTTGATAATGGCCTTTTTAGATCTTGGGCTCCATATGAAAGTTGTAGGCCTATGTCTTAACTTTCCATCCATATAAATTGGACCTAAATCTGAGATCTGTAGCTCCAGATATGACCCAATTACCGAACAGTGTTCCGGTTTGGATCGCACCGACATCTCTTTTCTAAGTTTGACCATCTCTTTGCCTTTGCAATTTAAGTTCTTAAAGTCATCAATCAATCCTTTCATTTATGTGATAGGCCTACATTAAAAATAGACATTTACCACAAATTATAGGTATCTTATATTATTAGATACATTATTATAAAATATATTTTAGTTAAGGAGTTATTGATACTTCAAGTGCAAAATGATGATATAAAACCATGATAAAAATGCACTTTTAAGTACTAATCAATCAAGCTGTGGAATAGGAATTTCTAACATTTTCGGCACGACAAATCATAATCTCTGCTGCTACTGCTGAACAATTGATTGACCAACTACAATCTTTCATCCCTGTAATTGATCCCTCCATGAGTCAACTCAATTGGTCAAACATGAAACGCCATAAAAAGCTTAAATTGGATTTGAGCCTTAGTTTGTGAAAAATTGTGTCTTTTGGTTTTATTAATAGCATAATATTTGTGTTTTGTTGTTTCTTATATTTGTTTTAGTATGTTTCAGATTTGTCAATAGTCGCTGTTTCAGGTGATATCTTCTACACTCTATCTTTTTGCTTAGAACATTGAGGACAATGTCTTGTTTTGGTTGGGGGGAGAGGGTAGTAGTTGATATTAAAAAAAAAAAATTCTATTATTTAAACCATTTGCAAAACTATTGTTACTAGGATGGCAGAGTAATGGAGGAACTTTAGTGACTCTTGAGACGCATCTTAGTAAACATTCTTAACAAGGTCTATTATAATATTTCTTGAAATATTCAGGTTTACAAACTCTTGGATTGCTATCTTTAGATTCTGTTTATATGCCCATCTAACAAGTATTTTTAAACCTTCAATTTCACACACACACTCGAACATATGATTGTGGGTTGCATATTGGATTATTATATTATTTGTGTTCTTTTGTTAAAGGTAACAACTAAGGGAAAGGGATAATATATAATATGCAAAAAAAAACCAAAAAAAAAAACAAAAAAAAACAAAATAAAAACAAAGTAGATAAGTTTGGTTTCGTAGCCTCCTTGACTTAAGCAAATAAGCCCGAAGGGGTGTTTGAACACCTAGTACCCTAAAGTCAACTGACTTGGGAGTTATTGGCCTAGTGCTTGTTATATGGGTTGAGGAGAAAGCTTAAGGGAATCAAACACTGCACTATCTACATATCAGTATTTGTAACCCGAGTTACTAAGCTTGTAGGGGTGTCTCAACACCTGATGCCCTAAGACCAACTGGTCTGGGAGTCATTAGCCGAAAGCTCCTTACATGGGTTCAGGATACATTGTGCTATAAATTCTTGCTTTCAAAAAAAAAAAAAAGAGAAGATAACAATCCCAACCCAAGGAAGTTAACCTTAAACATTAAAACAAAAATTTTGTTTTCTTTCATGAAAAGCTCCATAGCTATGTTTTGATTTATTTAGCACCAAAAGAAGGTTTACTAATATCTTGTTTAAGAGGTATTAAGCAGATATATAAATTTAATGAGAGTTTGTTTATCTGGATAGATTAATAGAAGTTAAATGATGAATGCCTTGCTTTGTGGTATTTGCAAATTATTTTTCTATTTTAATGCTTTGATTACTAGGGACTAGTAATAAACTGGTTGGGGGGGTGTGATTAGTACTTAAAAGTGCATTCTCATTAAGGATTTATGTCATCATATTGCACCTAAAGTATCATTAAATTCCCTAACAAAAGCATGTTTTATATTAGCAAGTCTAAAAATATAATATACCTTTAATTCATGGTAAATATAATATATCTTTAATTCATGATAAATGTTCATCCTAAATGCAGGTCTATCACATAAATAAAAGGATTGATTGATGAATTTAAGGATTGAAATTGAAAGGATAAAAAGAAGGCCAAACTTAGTAAAGTGTTACTGGTGCATTCCAAACTCGAACACCATTCAGTAATTTGATTATATCTAGAGCTGTAGATATCAGATTTAGGTCCATTTTATATCGATGGAAAGGTAAGACATAGACCTACAACTTTCATATGAAGTCAAAGACTCAGTTCTGTCGTTTTCAAGCCCAAATCTTAGCAACAATGAAGACGTCGGAAGCTGTCCTGCAGCTCAAGTACTATTCGGTTTTTGGCTCATATCTTGAGTTCTAGAAGTCCAAATGAGCTCTAGTTTTTTTTTATGGAAAGCTGAGATAATTGCCCACAGCTTCCACAATTCAGTTGGCTATAATTCTAATGTGAGCAATGACGTTTTGGCCAGCCAACAATATCAAAAATCAGCCCACAATATCAAAAAACAGCAGCCATTAATGTCAAAAACCAGCCACCAAATCAATGGATGCCCACCAATTCTTCAATCAATCAATAGTTCTGAAACTTAGCCTATAAAAGGAGGCATTGTCCATGTATTTAGTCATATTAATTTCCAGATCAAAGTTATCTTCTTGTTTTCTCTCTACATCTTTGTAATGTTCAAGTTTTCTTTTATGCTATAGTAATCTCTTGTTTATGCTCTTTCATTTCCTTTCCTATACTTAGTTAGCTTATATTATGTTTATGTTCTTATATTGTTTATTTGTGTTTTTCTCCTTCTTAATGTTTAGGTAAGTTAATTATGTCAAGGTGAAAAGGTTTCTCTAATGGTGTTAGAATAGGTATAATATAAACTCAACATGAGCTTTAAATGTTTATATCCAAGAAAGATTGTTATTAACATGTTTTATCTTTTTATCTTACTAATTCTTAATACCTTGCTTATTAAATGTTTAATTTAGATTTGTGTTGTATAATATTTGGTACATCAAATGCTTGATCTTTCATAGTTTTCGGCCGAAATCGTTATTATGATAGAAACTTGATTTGTTGTTAACATAAACTAGCAACATGAATGCTTGATGATATTTATAAGTATGGTATTACTTATATAAGATAATTAATATAATCATGTTAGTAATTTATAATGAGCTAATAACGAGAAATCATCCGATTAGAACCTCCTTTGTGTGTGGTTTCTAGTTGAGTAATAAAAAGAGTTTATATTATATTTATTTGAAATACTATTAGTAAATCCTATAACCTTGACATATGTTTTGTTATTGTTTAATCCTTACATCAATATCACATCCCAAAATTCTCTTCAACTCTTTTTCTGTTATTATTCTCTTCAACTCTTTTTCTTTATTTGTAATTTATATAATTCACCTCCCTGTGGTTCGACCCCGGTCTTGCCGGGTTATTTTACTTTGACACTCCTGCACTTGGGATAAGACATCAACTCTTTGATCGTGTCAGTTATACAACATAAATCAAGATTAGTCATTTAACAAGCAAAGTATTAAAGAGTAAACAAGATAACAAATATAAAACATATTAGTATCAAACACTAAAGTCCATATTAAGTTTACATTATACTTATTCTTACACCATTAGTGTAACCTTTTCACCTTGACATAATTAACTTAGCTAGACATAATGAAAGAAAGAAAAATAGATAAACAAAATAAGAACATAAAAGCTAACTAAGTAAAGGAAAGGAAATGAAAGGCATAAACTTGATATTAATGAAATCAAAGCATAAGCATTACAAAAAATACAAAGAGAGAAAGGAAGAGCATGATCTTGATCTAGAAAACAAGATGCCTAAATCCATGGCAAATGCCTCCTTTTATAGGCCAAAATTAGGAACTATTGATTTGATGACTAATTGATAAGTGGGTGGCCAACTCTTGACTTGGTGACAATCCTTATCTTCTCTTTTCTGCCAACAACGTGATTGATAACGTCATAATTGGAGGCAGACAAAAACATGAAAGTTGTATCCAATTGTCTCAGCTTTATTTTGTAAGAAATTCAGCTCATTTGGACTTCTAGAACTCCATATATGGCCAAAATACCGAACAATGCTCGGGCTGGAAGACAGATTCGGGCTTCTTTGTTGTTGCTATAATTTGGTCTTAAAAATGGCCTTTTTAGATCTTGGGCTCCATATGAAAGTTGTAGGCCTATATCTTATCTTTCTATCCATATAAATTGGACCTAAATTTGAGATATATAGCTCCAGATATGACCCAATTACTGAACAGTGTTCCAGTTTGGATTGCACCGACATCTCTTTTCTAAGTTTGACCATCTCTTTGCCTTTGCAATTTAAGTTCTTAAAGTCATCAATCAATTCTTTCATTTATGTGATAGGCCTGCATTTAAAATGAAAATTTACCATAAATTAAAGGTATCTTATATTATTAGATATATTATTATAAAACATGCTTTAATTACGGAGTTATTGATACTTCAAGTGCAAAATGATGATATAAAACCATGATAAAAATGCACTTTTAAGTACTAATCAAGTATTTGCAACCCAAGTTACTAAGCTTGTAGGGGTGTTTCAACACCTAATGCCCTAAGACCAACTTGTTTGGGAGTCATTAGCCGAGAGCTCATTACATGAGTTAAAGATGCATGGTGTTTTAAGTTATATGTATACATATTTAAAAAAAAAAGAAAAAAAAATAATAATCCCAACCCAAGGAAGTTAACCTTAAATATTAAAATAAAAATTTTATTTTCTTCCAAGAAAAGCCCCATAATTATGTGTTGATATATTGAGTACAAAAAAAAGGATTTATTAATATCTTGTTAAGAGGTATTGAGCATATATATAAATTTAATAAGAGTTTGTTTATCTGGATAGATTAATGAAAATTGAATGATGAATACCTTGCTTTGTAAAATTTGCAAATTGTTTTTCTATTTTAACGCTTTGATTACTAGAGACTAGTAATAAGCTGGTTGGGGGGTGTGATTAGTACTTGAAAGTGCATTTTTTATCAAGGTTTTATGTCATCATTTTATACTTGAAGTATCAATAACTCCGTAACTAAAACATGTTTTATAATAATATATCTAATAATATAAGATATCTTTCATTGTGGTAAATGTTCATTTTAAATGCAGGCCTATCATATAAATGAAAGGATTGATTGATAAATTTAAGAACTAAAATTAAAAGGACAAAGAGATGGCCAAACTTAGAAAAGAGATGCTGGTACAATCCAAACTGTAACACTGTTTGGTAATTAGGTCATATCTAGAGTTGTAGATCTCAAATTTAGGTCTACTTTATATGGATGGAAAGGTAAGACATAGACCTACAACTTTTATATATAGCCTAAGACTTAAAAAGACTATTTTAAAGTCCAAATTGTAGCAACAACAAAGAAGTCTGAATCTGTCTTCCAGCCCGAGCACTGTTCAATATTTAGCCCATATATGAAGTTCTAGAAGTCCAAATGACCTGAATATTTTGCACAAGAAAACTAAGAAAATTTACTACAACTTTCATGTTTCAAGTGACTCTAATTTTGACGTTATCAATGATGTGTTGGGCACACAAAAGAAGATAAGGATTGTCACCAAGTCAAGAGTTGGTCACCCATTCATCAATTAGTCATCAAATCAATAATTCCCAATTTTGGCCTATAAAAGGAGGCATTTGACATGCATTTAGGCATCTTGGTTTCCAGATCAAGATCATGCTCTTGCTTTCATTAATATCAAGTTTATGCCTTTCTTTTCCTTTACTTAGTTAACTCTTATCTTTTTTATGTTCTTATTTTGTTTATTTATTTTTCTTTCTTTTATTATGGCTAGCTAAGTTTATTATGTCAAGGTGAAAAGGTTACATTAATGGTGTAAGAATAAGTATAATGTAAACTCAATATGGACTTTAATGTTTGATACTAACATGTTTTGTATTTGTTATCTTGTTCACTCTTTAATACTTTGCTTGTTAAATGACTAATCTTGATTTATGTTGTATAACACTTGGTACAACGAATGCTTGACGCTTTCATAGTTCATACTATATAGTATAACGGACACCCGAGCTATAAAAGGAACTTGATTTGTTGTTAACATAAGTTATAATCATGAATGCATTACAAGATTTACAAGTATTAGCATTAATCGAATAAGATGACTAATGTAATCATGTTAACAATCTATAATATGATTGAAACCTCCTTTGTATGTGGTTTTTAATTGAATAATAAGAGTTTATATTATACTTGTTTGAAATATCATTAGTGAAACCTCTAACCTTGACATTTGTTATTATCATTGTTTAATCCTTACATTAATATTTCATCTCGAAGTTCTCATCTTCTTATTCTTATTTTTTTTTTTCTCTTTATTATTATTATTATTATTATTGTTATTAGTATTACTACTACTACTACTATTGTTGTTGTTGTTGTTATTGTTATTATTGTCATCTACAATTTATATATTTAACCTCTTTGTGGTTCAACCTTGGTCTTGCCGGGTTATTTATTACTTCAACACTCCTGCATGAGAAGATATCAATCTTTTAGTCGTGTCAGTATCTTGGTAAATATTGTTCAATGGTTATTTCAATATTCATAACAATGTCTATCACAAATGTCTCTTGAAATATTCAAGTTTACAACCTCTCATATTCTTACCAATTGATTGTGCTCATTTTTTAATGGTTATTTCAATATTCATAACAATATCTATCACAAACTTCTCTTGAAACATTCTGGTTTACAACCTCTTGCATTCTTACCAATTGATTATGCTCATTGACATGACAAAAAGATTGATATCTTCTTCTAAGTGCATAAGTGTCGAAGTAATAAATAACTCGGCAAGACAAAGGTTAAACCATATGGAGGTTATACAACAACAACAATAACAACAACAATAGTAACAATAATAACAATAGTAGTAGTAGTAGTAGTAGTGGTGGTGGTGGTAAAGAAGAAGTTAATGAGAATTTTGAGATAAAAGATTAACATGAGAATTAAACAATAATAACAACAAATGTCAAGATTAGAGGATCCACAAATGATATGTCAAATAACTATAGTATAAACTGTTATTATTCAATTGGAAACCACACACAAAAAAGGTTCCAATCACATTATAAATTGTTAACAATATTATATTAGTTATTGATTAGTACTTAAAAGTGCATTTTTATCATGGTTTTATATCATCATTTTGCACTTGAAGTATCAATAACTCCTTAACTAAAGCATGTTTTATAATAATATATCTAATAATATAAGACACCTTTAATTTATGGTAAATGTTCATTTTAAATGCAGGCCTATCACATAAATGAAAATATTGATTGATGACTTTAAGAACTTAAATTGCAAAGGCAAAGAGATGGCCAAACTTAGAAAAGAGATGTCGGTGTGATCCAAACCGGAACACTATTTGGTAATTGGGTCATATCTGGAGCTATATCTCTCAGATTTAGGTCCAATTTATATGGATGGAAAGTTAAGACATAGGCCTATAACTTTCATATGGAGCCCAAGATCTAAAAAGGCCATTATCAAGTCCAAATTATAGCAACAACAAAGAAGACCGAATCTGTCTTCCAGCCCGAGCACTGTTCGGTATTTTGGCCATATCTGGAGTTCTAGAAGTCCAAATGAGCTGAATGTTTTACACAAGAAAGCTGCGACAATTGCCTACAACTTTCATGTTTACAACTGGCTCCAATTATGACGTTATCAATGATGTTTTGGGCAGAAAAGAGAAGATAAGGATTGTCACCAAGTCAAAAGTTGGCCACCACTTATCAATTAGTCATCAAATCAATAGTTCCCAATTTTGGCCTATAAAAGGAGGCATTTGCCATGCATTTAGGCATCTTGTATTTTTTGTAATGTTTATACTTTGCTTTCATTAATATCAAGTTTATGCCTTTCATTTCCTTTCCTTTACTTAGTTACCTTTTATGTTCTTATTTTGTTTATCTATTTTGCTTTCTTTCATTATGTCTAGCTAAGTTAATTATGTCAAGGTGAAAAGGTTACACTAATGGTGTGAGAATAAGTATAATGTAAACTTAATATGGACTTTAATGTTTGATACTAACATGTTTTATATTTGTTATCTTGTTCACTCTTTAATACTTTGCTTGTTAAATGACTAATCTTGATTTATGTTGTGTAACACTTGGTACAACAAATGCTTGGCACTTTCATAGCCCATAATGTATGGTATAACCGACACCTGAGCTATGAAAGGAACTTGATTTGTTGTTAACATAAGTTATAATCATGAAGGCTTGACGAGATTTACAAGTATTAGCATTAATTGAATAAGATGACTAATGTAATCATGTTAACAATATATAATCTGATTGCAACCTCCTTTGTGTGTGGTTTCCAATTCAATAATAAGAGTTTATACTATACTTGTTTGATGTACCATTAGTGGAACCTCTAACCTTGACATTTGTTATTATTATTGTTTAATCCTTACATTAATTTTCCATCTCCAAGTTCTCATCATCTTCTTCTTCTTCTCTTTCTTTATTATTATTATTATTACTACTACTAATACTAATACTACTACTACTACTACTACTACTACTACTACTATTATTATTATTATTATTATTATTATTATTATAGTTATTGTTGTTATTGCTATTATTTTTGTTTATAATTATTGTCTATAATTTGTATAATTAGCCTCTCTGTGGTTCGGCCCCGATCTTGCCGGGTTATTTATTACTTCGACACTCCTACACTTGGGAGAAGACATCAACCTTTTAGTCGTGTCAGTTATCTTATTCGATTAATGTTAATATTTGTAAATATTGTCAAGCATATATGATTATAACTTATATTAACAATAAATCAAGTTCCTTTCATAGCTGAGGCGTCGATTATACCATACAATATGGGCTATGAAAAGTGTCAAGTATTTGTTATCCCAAGTTTTATACAACATAAATCTAGATTAGTTATTTAACAAGCAAAGTATTAAAGAGCGAATAAGATAATAAATATAAAACATATTAGTATCAAATATTAAGATCCATGTTGAGTTTACACTATACTTATTCTTACACCACTAGTGTAACCTTTTCACCTTAACATAATAAACTTAGCTAAACATAATGAAAGAAAGATACATAAATAAATAAAATAAAAACATAAATAAGATAAAAGTTAACTAAGTAAAGGAAAGAAAATTAAAGGTAAAAATTTGATATTAATAAAAGCAAAACATAAGCAATACAAATACAGAAAATAAGAGCATGATCTTGATCTAGAAACCAAGATGTTTAGATGCATGGCAAATGCCTCCTTTTATAGACCAAAATTGGGAACTATTGATTTGATGACTAATTGATGAGTGGTGGCCAACTCTTGACTTGATGACAATCCTTATTTTCTCTTGTCTTTCCATCCATATGAAGTAGACCTAAATCCAAGATCTATAGCTCTATATATGACCCAATTACCGAATAGTGTTCTGGTTTGGACTACATCAACATATCTTTTCTAAGTTTGACCATCTCTTTGTCTTTTCAATTTCAGTATTTAAACTCATTAGTCAATCCTTTCATTTATATGATAGGCCTACATTTAAAATGAACATTTACCACAAATTAAAGGTATCTTATATTATTAGATATGTTATCATAAAATATGCTTTAGTTAAGGAGTTATTAATACTTCAAGTGAAAAATGATGATATAAAACCTTGATAAAAATATACTTTTAAGTACTAATCACTCATATACTTATTAAACAAGTATTCATAAACCTTTATTTTTACACACACTCTATAGCATATGATTATGGGTTGTTGACATGACCAAAAGATTGATGCTTTCTCCCAAGTGCAGGAGTGTCGAAGTAATAAATAATCCAACAAGACCGGGGTTGAACCACAGAAAGGTTAATTGTATAAATTATAGATAACAATAATACAACACTAACAATAACAACAACAATACTAATAGTAGTAGTAAAGAAGAAGAAGAAGAAGAAGTTGATGAGAATTTTGAGATGGAAGATCAATGTAAGGGTTAAACAATGATAACAACAAATGTCAAGGTTATAGGATCCATTAATAGTATCTCAAACAAGTATAGTATAAACTCTGATTATTCAATTGGAAACCACATACCAAGGAGGTTCCAATCAGATTATAAATTGTGAACATGATTACATTAGTTATCTAATTCGAATAATGTTGATACTTGTAAATCTTGTCAGGCATTCATGATTATAACTTATGTTAACAACAAATGAAGTTCCTTACATAGCTCAGGTGTTAGTTATACCATACAGTATGGGCTATAAAAGTGCCAAGCATTTGTTATACCAAGTGTTATACAACATAACTCTAGATTAGTCATTTAATAAGCAAAGTATTAAAGAGTGAACAAGATAATAAATACAAAACATGTTATTATCAAGCATTAAAGTCCATATTAAGTTTACACTGTACTTATTTTTATACCATTAGTGTAACCTTTTTACCTTGACATAATAAACTTAACTAAATATAATGAAAGAAAGAAAAATAAATAAACAAAATAAAAACATAAATAAGATAAAAGTTAACTAAGTAAAGGAAAGTAAATGAAAGACATAAGCTTAATATTAATGAAAGTAAAACATAAGCAATACAAAAAATATAAAAAGAGGAAGCAAGAGCATGATTTTGATCTAGATACCAAGATACATAAATCCATGGCAAATGCCTCCTTTTATAGGCCAAAATTGGAAACTATTGATTTGATGACTAATTGATAAGTGTGTGGCCTACTCTTGACTTGGTGATAATTGACACGACCAAAAGATTGATGTCTTCTCTCAAGTGCAAGAGTGTCGAAGTAATAAATAACCTGGCAAGACTAGAGTCGAACCACAAGTAAGTTAATTGTTCAAATTATAAACAACAATTATAAACAACAATAATAGTAATAACAATAACAACAATAATATTAGTAGCAATAATAATGATAATAATAATAGTAGTAGTAGTAGTAGTAGTAGTAGTAGTAGTAATAGTAATAATAGTAGTAGTAGGAGTACTAATAACAATAATAAAAAAAAAAAGATGGAGAAAAAGAAGAAGATGAGAACTTGGAGATGAAATATTAATATAAGGATTAAACAATGATAATAATAAATGTCAAGGTTAGAGGTTCCACTAATAGTATGTCAAACAAGTATAGTATAAACTTTTATTATTCAATTGGAAACCCCACACAATGGAGGTTCCAATCTGATTATAGTTTGTTAACATGATTACATTAGTCATCTTATTCGATTAATGCTAATACTTGTAAATCTCATTAAGCATTCATGATTATAACTTATGTTAACAACAAATCAAGTTCCTTTCATAGCTCAGGTGTTGGTTATACCACATAGTATGGGCTATGAGAGTACCAAGTATTTGTTATACTAAGTGTTATACAACATAAATCAAAATTAGTCATTTAACAAGTGACATGATGAAAAGATTGATGTCTTCTCCCAAGTGCAGGAGTGTCGAAATAATAAATAACCCGGCAAGACCGGGGTCGAACCACAAGGAGGTTAATTGTACAAATTATAAATAACAATAATACAACAACAACTATTATTAAAGACATAAACTTGATATTAATGAAAGTAAAGCATAAACAATATTAAGTTTACACTATATTTATTCTTACACTAATAGTGTAGCCTTTTCACCTTGACATAATAAACTTAGCTATACATAATGAAAGAAAGAAAAATAAATAAACAAAATAAAAATATAAATAAGATAAAAGTTAACTAAGACAATGAAAGGAAATGAAAGACATAAACTTGATATTAATAAAAGCAAAGCATAAGCAATACAAAAAATACAAAAAATGCCTCCTTTTATAGTCCAAAATTGGGAACTATTGATTTGATGACTAATTGATAAGTGGGTGGCCAACTCTTGACTTGGTGACAATCCTTATCTTCTCTTGTCTGCCCAAAACGTCATTGATAACTTCAAAATGGGAGTCACTCAAAAACATGAAAGTTGTAGGCAATTATCTTAGCTATCTTGTGTAAAACATTCAGTTCATTTGGATTTCTATAACTCCAGATATGGCCAAAATACAGAACAGTGCTCTGGCTAGAGGATAGATTCAGGCTTCTTTGTTGTTACTAGAATTTGGACTTGAAAATGGCCTTTTTAGATCTTGGGCTCCATATAAAAGTTGTAGGCCTATGTCTTACCTTTCCATCCATATAAAGTGAACCTAAATCTGAGATCTATAGCTCCAGATATGACCCAATTATCGAATAGTGTTTCAGTTTGGATTGCACCGACATCTCTTTTCTAAGTTTGGTCATCTCTTTATCCTTGCAATTTAAGTTCTTAAAGTCATCAATCAATCCTTTCATTTATGTGATAGGCCTGCATTTAAAATGAACATTTACCACAAATTAAAGGTATCTTATATTATTAGATATATTATTATAAAACATGCTTTAGTTAAGGAGTTATTGATACTTCAAGTGCAAAATGATGATATAAAACCATGATAAAAATGCACTTTTAAGTACTAATCACACCTCCAACTAGGTTATTACTAGTCCCTAGTAATCAAAGCGTTAAAATAGAAAAAACAATTTGCAAATTCCACAAAGCAAGGTATTCATCATTTAACTTTCATTAATCTATCCAAATAAACAAACTCTCATTCAATTTATATATCTACTCAATACCTCTGAACAAGATATTAATAAACCTTTCTTTTGTGCTTAATGTATCAACATATAATTATGGGGCTTTTCTTAGAAGAAAACAAAATTTTTGTTCTAATGTTTAAGGTTAACTTCCTTGGATTGGAATTATTTTTTTTTGTCTTTTTTTTATCTTTTATTTTATTTTATTATATATATATATATACATATAACTTAAAACACCATGCATCTTTAACCCATGTAACGAGCTTTCGAGTAATGACTCTCAAACCAGTTGGTCTTAGGGTATTAGGTGTTGAGACACCCCTACGAGCTTAATAACTCGGGTCACAGATACTGATATGTAGAAAGTGCAATGTTTGATTCTCTTAAGCTTTTCTCCTTAACTCATGTAACAAGCATTGGGCAAATAACTCCCAAGTTAGTTGACTTTAGGGTATTAGGTGTTAAAACACCCCTTCGGGCTTATTTAGTTAGGTTAGGGAGGCTACGAAACCAAACTTATCTACATTTTTATTATTATCATTTTTTTCTTTTTTTTTTCATTTTGTTTCTTAATTATATACAATCCCTTTCCCTTAGTTGTTACCTTTAACAAAAGAACATAAATAATGTAATAATCAAATATGCAACCCACAATCATATGTTAAAGTGTGTGTGTGTAAATTAAGGTTTAAGAATACATGTTAAATAAGTATATGAGCAGAATTAAGTAATAACAATGCGAGAGTTTGTAAACCTGAATATTTTAAGAAGTATTATAATAGACCTTATTAAGAATGATTACTAAGATGCGTCTCAAGAGTCACTTTAACAAAAGAGCTCATTTACTCTGCCATCCTAGTAATAACAATTATGCACATGCTTTATGAAATGAAAAACAAATTTTTTTTATCAACTACTACCCTCTCCCCCCAACCAAAACGAGATATTGTCCTCAATGTTCTAAGGTAGAAAGATAGAGTATAAAAGATATCACCTGAAATAACGAACATTAACAAACCTGAAACACACTAAAACAAAAATAAGAAATAACAAAACACAATAATAAAACCAAAAGACACAAAAATTCACAAATGAAGGTTCAAATCCAATCTAAGCTTTTTATGGCTTTCCTTAGATGACCAATTTATGCGACTCATGGAAGGATCAATCACAGGAATGAAAGATTATAGTTGGTGACACGACTGAAAGATTGATGTCTTCTCCCAAGTGCAGGAGTGTCGAAGTAATAAATAACCCGGCAAGACCGGGGTCGAACCACAGGGAGGTTAATTGTACAAATTATAAACAACAATTATAAAACAACAACAATAATAACAACAACAACAACAAGAATAATAATAATAATAATAATAATAATAATAATAATAATAATAATAATAATAGTAATACTAATAATAATAGTAGTAGTAGTAGTAGTAATAATAATAATAAAGAAAGAGAAGAAGAAGAAGATGATGAGAACTTGGAGATGGAAAATTAATGTAAGGATTAAACAATAATAATAACAAATGTCAAGGTTAGAGGTTCCACTAATGGTACATCAAACAAGTATAGTATAAACTCTTATTATTGAATTGGAAACCACACACAAAGGAGGTTCCAATCAGATTATATATTGTTAACATGATTATATTAGTCATCTTATTCAATTAATGCTAATACTTGTAAATCTCGTCAAGCATTCATGATTATAACTTATGTTAACAACAAATCAAGTTCCTTTCATAGCTCAGGTGTCGGTTATACCATACATTATGGGCTATGAATGTGCCAAGCATTTGTTGTACCAAGTGTTATACAACATAAATCAAGATTAGTCATTTAACAAGCAAAGTATTAAAGAGTGAACAAGATAACAAATATAAAACATGTTAGTATCAAACATTAAAGTCCATATTAAGTTTACATTATACTTATTCTCACACCATTAGTGTAACCTTTTCACCTTGACATAATTAACTTAGCTAGACATAATGAAAGAAAGCAAAATAGATAAACAAAATAAGAACATAAAAGCTAACTAAGTAAAGGAAAGGAAATGAAAGGCATAAACTTAATATTAATGAAAACAAAGCATAAAAAATACAAAGAGAGAAAGGAAGAGCATGATCTTGATCTGAAAACCAAGATGCCTAAATGCATGGCAAATGCCTCCTTTTATAGGCCAAAATTGGGAACTATTGATTTGATGACTAATTGATAAGTGGGTGGCCAACTTTTGACTTGGTGACAATCCTTATCTTCTCTTGTCTGCCCAAAACGTCATTGATAACGTCAAAACTGGAGCCAGGTGCAAACCCGAAAGTTGTAGGCAATTGTCTCAGCTTTCTTGTGTAAAAAATTCAGCTCATTTGGACTTCTAAAACTCCAGATATGGCCAAAATACCGAACAGTGCTCGGGCTGGAAGACAGATTCGGGCTTCTTTGTTGTTGCTATAATTTGGACTTGATAATGGCCTTTTTAGATCTTGGGCTCCATATGAAAGTTGTAGGCCTATGTCTTACCTTTCCATCCATATAAATTGGACCTAAATCGGAGATCTGTAGCTCCAGATATGGCCCAATTACCGAACAGTGTTCCGGTTTGGATTGCACCGACATCTCTTCTCTAAGTTTGACCATCTCTTTATCCATGCAATTTAAGTTCTTCAAGTCATCAATCAATCCTTTCATTTATTTGATAGGCCTGCATTAAAAATAGACATTTACCACAAATTATAGGTATCTTATATTATTAGATACATTATTATAAAACATATTTTAGTTAAGGAGTTATTGATACTTCAAGTGCAAAATGATGATATAAAACCATGATAAAAATGCACTTTTAAGTACTAATCAGTTGGTCAATCAATTGTTCAGCAATAACAGCAGAGATTATGATTTGTCGTGTAGAAGATGTTAGAAATTTCTGTTCTACAGCATGATTAAGAAAAGACAACAACTTATCGTAATAACCATTAACATTTAACAAACCTATGGGTTTATGGTGAATGTGCAGTTGAGCCCAAGAGGAAATATGAAAGTTCTCTTCCAATATGCCTAGACCACCTGGTAAAGCAATGAAGGCATCAACATGGTTAAACATTGCATTCATTCGAGCCGACATTGTGGAGACCTGAAGTTCCTCTCCAATTATTTTTCCAATGATATCTCCTTGTGCTAAAGCTTCGGGGACGACCCCCAAAACTTGACTACCTCCTAAAAATACAGCTATTGGCACACCTCCAATTAACCCAAGACTGCCCCCCATACACTAAATGAATCTTTCTCTCAACTAACACTTGACCAAGATGATTTGATGATTCTAAAAACTCCCTTTCTTTTCCAGGACTAGATCCACTAAAAACACAAATATTTCTTATATGATGACTTAAGGAACTTGTCATTTCTACACACTTCTGTATTTGTTAAATGTATGAATTGAGTAGAAATGAAAGGAAAGAAGAGAGTGTTTTATAGATGAGAAATTAGAAAGGCAATCATAACACCTATATGTAGGCTAGCTGGAGTCTCACACTCTCTCTCTCTCTTTTTATTTATTTATTTATTTACTTTTGAAAAAGCATGTGTATGTACAGATAGTTATGATTGTGGCTCACATCTTCCCTTGGTTTTATGTCCAAGAATGGCTTAAACGCCCTCTATGGGTCGGGGATAGGCTTCCCATCCAATTTTCTTAAAAACTAGCAAACAGGGTCTTTTTTAGTCAGATTCCCAAGACTAAGTCGATCATATTCTTTATGAAATAGTGGCCATAAATCATGAATTACACGATGCACATCTCCACTAGGATGCGTCTTAAGAGTCAATAAAAGATTATCTAAAGACTCCTTACTTACGCTATCCTTAATGAATTGTATTTTATCTTCATGGTTTATAGATACCATTCCTAAAGAATGACATTGTGTATTACAAGTCCATCTAGCACATCGATGGTAAACTTTCAATCGTTTTGCACGATGTTTCTTTGCAAAAGTGCTTTTACCTATTCTAGGCATGTGTGAAACGAAGGAGTTAGATGACTCACCTGATAATCGGACCTTTGCTTCAATCAACCAGCGAATATCTTCAGAAATTCCATGATTCATTAACAATCTCAATCTTACACATCTAGCACGGTAAACTTTTGTAATCGCATTCTGAGGCAATGCGAGAAAATACTATTTCAATTTTTCAAGATTAGTGTCCATTTTCAAATGAGAATTGGAAGAAAGATTCAAAGAATTGCACATATATGTACACAGATATCAGTTATTATAGGAAACTGAAAGAACCGACTTAAGTCACGGAGTACCGTTATCCATCATTTGACTGGGGTGAGAGAAACTAGCAAAAATCACTAAAAAGAAATAAAAATAAAAATCAATCTTTATATAGAGGATCACCCAATTCAATAGAGTCATGTTCAACTGAAAAATTATCAAAGTAAACTTTCAGACGATGTCCATTTACCTTAAAAATATTGCCATTTATTGGATTCTCGATGTCATAGGCCCCATATGGATACACATGTTTCACAATAAAAGGACCGCTCCATCTTGATCTTAATTTTCCAGGAAATAAATGCAGTCGAGAATTATAAAGCAAGACTTTTTGACCAACATTGAATGTTTTTCTTAGTATTTTCTTGTCATGAAACTCTTTAATTCTCGCTTTATGAATTCTTGAATTTTCATATGTATCATTTCTTATTTCCTCAAGCTTATTTATTTGTAATTTTCGCAGTTGACTACCATCATCCAGATTTGAATTGAAAGCTTTAATAGCCCAATAAGCTTTATGTTCAAGTTCCACAAGCAAGTGACAAAGTTTTCCATAGACTAGTCTATAAGGTGACATACCTAATGATATTTTATAAGCAGTTCGATAAGCCCAAAATGTATCATTAAGTCTTAAAAACCAATCTTTCCTATTAGGGTTCACTGTTTTCTCCAAAATATGTTTGATCTCCCTATTAGCAAGCTCTACTTGTCCATTTGTTTAAGGGTGATAAGGGGTGGCAACTTTGTGTGTGATTCTATATTTCTTCATTAAAGATTCAAACGACTTGTTGCAGAAATGTGTTCCACCATCACTTATTATGGCTCGAGGGACTCCAAATCGACTCAAAATATTTTCTTTCAAAAACTTTATCGCTATTTTGTGATCATTGTTTCGACTTGGAATTGCCTCTATCCATTTTGAAACATAATCTACTACGACTAATATGTATAAGAAACCAAATGATGGAGGGAATGGACCCATGAAATCTATACCCCAACAATCAAAGATCTCAATGACAATAATAGGATTTAAAGGCATCATGTGACGTTTTGAAATAGATTCCAACTTTTACAATTTTCACAAGACTTGCAGAATGCATATGAGTCTTTGAATATGGTGGGCCAGTAAAATCCACTTTGTAAGATTTTTGCAGTTGTCTTTCTTGACGAGAAATGACTTCCATATGCTTCAGAATGACAAAGTTTAATGACACTACTTATCTTATTATCGGGAATGAATCTTAGAAATATTTGATCA
This sequence comes from Populus pruinosa, assembly GCA_026413675.1. NCBI lineage: Eukaryota > Viridiplantae > Streptophyta > Magnoliopsida > Malpighiales > Salicaceae > Populus > Populus pruinosa. The sequence goes on from CM048607.1 coordinate 8,200,056, forward strand.
GGACAATATTTGAATAAGTTAGGGTCATCACAATAAAAGCTCTTCACTTCGTTCAAAAACTTTTCTTTGTCTTGAGTACTCCAATCAGCTGGTAAATCTCCTAAAGCAAGAAAATTGTTATTTTTATCATACCAAGGCATTGGACTAAGAGAAAGTAAGGATTCGTTATGAAAGTAATCATCGATTGACGTGATGTCAGATGTCGAATCTGTTGTCACTATTGATAAAAGATTCACATCAACATTTTCGGTGCATTTTTTATTTGTGATTTCTTCCTTAGAATAAATCATTTGCAAATCTTTAGATTCATCTAACTCATTTTTACTTAAAGTAGATTCAAGTTGATCATAAACTAATTCGTCAATATGATTTACTTCTTGTAAATCATTATCATCTCCAGGTTGCTTGAAAATGTTGAAAATATTCATCTCCAATGTCATGTTTCCAAATGATAGCTTCATCAGTCCATTCCTACAATTAATCAATGTGTTAGAGGTTGCAAGAAACGGACGTCCTAAAATAACAGGAAATGAATTACATGCTTCAACAGGTTCTGTGTCCAAGACAATAAAATCCACAGGATAAATGAATTTACCGACTTGTACTAGCACATCTTCAATTATTCCTCTAAGCACTTTTACAGATCTATCGGCAAGTAAAACAAATACAGAAATTGGTTTTAACTCACCTAGATTGAGACTCTGAAAAACTAAATATGGAAGTAAATTCACACTAACTCCAAGATCAAGTAAGGCTCTTTCAATTTTTTGTTCTCCAATAAAGCAAGAAATTGTAGGACAACCAGGGTCTTTATATTTCAAAGCATTATTGTTTTGAAGAATGACACTTACTTGTTCACTTGGAAAGACTTTCTTTTTCACATTCAGTTTCCTCTTCACAGTGCATAGATCTTTTAAAAATTTAACATATGAAGGAGCTTGTTTAATAGCATCTAACAAAAGTATATTGATTCTTACCTGTTAGAAAGTTTCAAAAATTTCAGAGTTGTGATTGACTTTCTTTTGTTTGGTCATGGATTGAGGAAATGGAAGTGCTGGTGGTGAATCAGTCGTTTCTTTACAATTTTCAGATTCAACCCCTTCCTTACCCTTAGAGATTGACTCATCATCTTTCTCATAAGGTTCAAGAGAGGGTTTTTTAATAACCTTACCACTGCACAGAGTAGTGACTGATTTGACTTGATCCATGTGTTGACTTCCAAAACTACTTGCATTTGCATTGTATTGCCCCTTAGGATTTTGTTGTGGTTGAGATGAAAACTTACCTTTCTCTTGGAAACTGAGAGCAGATGTTAATTTTGCAAGAGTATCTTTAAAATCTGTCATGTTTTGAGCAAGTTGAGTATTGATTGTCTCTTGCTTTTCAATGAATACATGCAATGTTTCCTGAAGATTTCTTCTAAGAGGTGGAGCATAAGGAGGTGCATATCCATGAGAATTTTGGAAATTATGGTGTGCTTAAAATGGTGGTTGTGAAGTTTGTGCATTGTTGTTCTCACTCTTCCAACTGAAATTTGGGTGATTTCTCCAACCAGGGTTGTATGTTTGGGAGTATGGGTTGTGGTTGGCCCTTTGGAAACTGTTTAAAGCATGGGCTTGTTCATGGAGACATTCCTTAAAAGAAGGCAACGTTGGACAATCGTTGGTTGAGTGTTCATTTGTTTCGCATATTTGACACACAATGTTTTCAACAGATTTTAATTGACCACTCCTTTTCAATTCTAGTGCCTCGACTTTTCTAGCTAAATATGCAAACTTGGCTTGAAGGTCATGATCTTGCTCTACTAGATTTATGAGGTTGAGTTTTACTCGGTGTCTCATAAGTACCCGCGGTGTCCTAATTTTGAGCATTTTCAGCTAACAAGTCTAAGTACTCCATTGCTTCATCAAGGTCTTTATCTTCAAAAGTTCTATTGCACATCAATTCAACCATTTGCTTATCTTTAGATGTTAACCCTTCATAGAAATGTGAAACCAATCTCCATGTTTCAAAACCATAATGAGGGCAAGTACTAAGCAAGTCTCGATACCTATCCCAACATTGGTAAAATGTTTCTCCTGGTTTTTGAGTGAAAGTGGTGATTTGTCTTTTCAAAGAGTTTGTTCTATGAGATGGGAAAAACTTCTTTAAAAATTATTGTTGCATTTTATCCCAAGCACGAATGTATCCTGGTCTTAAATTTTATAGCCATGTTTTAGCTTTATCTTTTAATGAAAAAGAAAAAAGCTTTAATTTGATGGTGTTCATGCTATAATTTAAATTATTATATGTGTTGCAGACCTCTTTAAATTCCCTTAAATGCAAGTATGGATTTTCCAATTCTAAGCCATGAAAAGAAGGTAAAAGTTGAATAATACCTGGTTTAAAATTAAAATGAGATGCATCAGGAGGAGAAACTATGCATGATGGTGCACTTGTTCTTGTGGGGTTCATGTGGTCTCTAAGTGTTCTAGCACGGTTATTCTCATTTTGAAGTGATTGATTATCTTCTTCGGCAATATTTTCTGAAAATGACGAGGATACCCTACAAAGTCTACCACTTGATGTGCATGACCACACTCTCATACATGTGCAAGAATAAAATAAAAGGAAGAAGAAAATAAAAGAAGAAGAAACAAGAGAAAAGAAATAAAGTTATATACAAGAAAAGTGAAAAGAGAAAATAAAATAAATATTATAATTTATAAAAAACTTTCCTCCCCGGCAACGGTGCTAAAAGCTTGACACGACGAAAAGATTCATATCTTCTCCCAAGTGCACGAGTGTCGAAGTAATAAATAACCCGGCAAGACCCGGGTCAAACCATAGGGAGGTTAATTGTACAAATTATAAATAACAACAACAACAACAATAATAATAGTAATAAAAATTATTATTATAATAATAATACTTATAATAATAATAAACAAAAAGAAGGAGAAGAAGAAGAAGATGATAAATTTGAGATGAAATATTAACGTAACGATTAAACAATGATAATAACAAATGTCAAGGTTAGAGATTCCACTAATGGTATGTCAAACAAGTATACTATAAACTCTTATTATTCAATTGGAAACCACATATAAAGGAGGTTCCAATCAGATTATAGATTGTTAACATGATTACATTAGTCATCTTATTCGATTAATGCTAATACTTGTAAATTTCATCAAGCATTCATGATTATAACTTATGTTAACAACAAATCAAGTTCCTTTCATAGCTCAAGTGTTAGTTATACCATACAATATGAACTATGAAACTGCCAAGCATTTGTTGTACCAAGTGTTATATAACATAAATCAAGATTAATTATTTAACAGGCAAAGTATTAAAGAATGAACAAGATAACAAATATAAAACATGTTAGTATGAAACATTAAAGTCCATATTAAGTTTACATTATACTTATTCTTACACCATTAGTGTAACCTTTTCACCTTGACATAATTAACTTAGCTAGACATAATGAATGAAAGAAAAATAGATAAACAAAATAAGAACATAAAAGTTAACTAAGTAAAGGAAAGGAAATGAAAGGCATAAACTTGATATTAATGAAAGCAAAGCATAGACATTGCAAAAAATACAAAGAGAGAAAGGAAGAGCATGATCTTGATCTGGAAACCAAGATGCCTAAATGCATGGCAAATGCCTCCTTTTATAGGCCAAAATTGGGAACTATTGATTTGATGACTAATTGATAAGTGGGTGGCCAACTCTTGACTTGGTGACAATCCTTATCTTCTCTTTTCTGCCCACAACGTCATTCATAACGTCACAATTTGAGCCAGTCAAAAACATGAAAGTTGTAGGCAATTGTCTCAACTTTCTTGTGTAAAAAATGCAGCTCATTTGGACTTCTAGAACTCCAGATATGGCTAAAATACAGAACAATGCTCGGGCTAGAAGACAGATTCGGGCTTCTTTGTTGTTGCTACAATTTTGGTCGAACCACAAGGAGGTTAATTGTACAAATTATAAATAACAATAATACAACAACAACAACAATAATAATAACAATAACAATAACAATAATAATAATAACAATAATAATAGTACTAGTAGTAGTAGTAGTAGTAGTAGTAGTAGTAGTAGTAGTAGTAGTAGTAATAATAAAGAAAAAGAAGGAGAAGAAGAAGAAGAAGAGAAAATTGAGAAGGAATATTAATGTAACGATTAAACAATGATAATAAAAAATGTCAAGGTTAGAGATTCCACTAATGGTATGTTAAACACGTATAATATAAACTTTTATTATTCAATTGGAAACCACACATAAAGGAGGTTCCAATCAGATTATAGATTGTTAACATGATTACATTAGTCATCTTATTTGATTAATACTAATACTTGTAAATTTTGTCAAGCATTCATGATTATAACTTATGTTAACAACAAATCAAATTCCTTTCATAGCTCAAGTGTCGGTTATACCATACAGTATGAACCATGAAAGTGCCAAGCATTTGTTGTACGAAGTGTTATACAACATAAATCAAGATTAGTTATTTAACAAATAAAATATTAACGATTGAACAAGATAACAAATATAAAACATGTTAGTATCAAACATTAAAGTCCATATTAAGTTTACATTATACTTATTCTTACACCATTAGTGTAACCTTTTCACTTTGACATAATTAACTTAGCTAGACATAATGAAAGAAAGAAAAATACATAAACAAAATAAGAACATAAAAGTTAAGTAAAGGAAAGGAAATGAAAGGCATAAACTTGATATTAATGAAAGTAAAGCATAAACATTACAAAAAATACATGAAAGTTGTAGACAATTGTCTCAGCTATCTTGTGTAAAACATTCAGTTCATTTGGACTTCTATAACTCTAGATATGGCCAAAATACAGAACAGTGCTTGAGCTGGAGGATAGATTCAGGCTTTTTTGTTGTTGCTAGAATTTGGACTTGAAAATGGACCTTTTAGATCTTGGGCTCCATATGAAAGTTGTAGGCCTATGTCTTACCTTTCCATCCATATAAAGTGGACCTAAATCTAAGATCTATAGCTCCAAATATGACCCAATTACCGAACAGTGTTCCGGTTTGGATTGTACCGACATCTCTTTTCTAAGTTTGGTCATCTCTTTATCCTTGCAATTTAAGTTCTTAAAGTCATCAATCAATCCTTTCATTTATGTGATAGGCCTGCATTTAAAATGAACATTAACCATAAATTAAAGCTATCTTATATTATTAGATATATTATTATAAATATGCTTTAGTTAAGGAGTTATTGATACTTCAAGTGCAAAATGATGATATAAAACCATGATAAAAATGCACTTTTAAGTATTAATCAACAAGCAAAGTATTAAATAGTGAACAGGATAACAAATATAAAACATGTTAGTATCAAACATTAAAGTCCATATTAAGTTTACACTATACTTATTCTTACACCATTAGCGTAACTTTTTCATCTTGACATAATAAACTTAACTAGACATAATAAAAGAAAGTAAAATAAATAAACAAAATAAGATAAAAGTTAACTAAGTAAAGGAAAGGAAATGAAAGGCATAAACTTGATATTAATGAAAGCAAAACATAAACATTACAAAAAATACAAAGAGAGAAAGCAAGAGCATGATCTTGATCTGAAAATCAAGATGCCTAAATGCATGGCAAATGCCTCCTTTTATAGGCTAAAATTGGCAACTATTGATTTGATGACTAATTGATGAGTGGGTGACCAACTCTTGACTTGGTAACAATTCTTATCTTCTTTTGTCTGCCCAAAAGGCCATTGATAACGTCAAAATTAGAGCCACTTGAAAACATAAAAATTATAGGAAATTGTCTCAGCTTTCTTGCGTTAAAAATTCAGGTCATGTGGACTTTTAGAACTCTAGATATGGGCCAGATACTGAATAGTGCTTGGGCTAGAAGACATATTCAGACTTCTTTGTTGTTGCTATAATTTGGACTTGAAAATGACCTTTTTAGATCTTGGACTCCATATGAAAGTTGTAGGCCTATGTCTTACATTTCCATCCATATAAAGTAGACCTAAATCTGAGATCTATAGCTCAAGATATGACCCAATTACCAAAGAGTGTTTTATTTGGACTGCACCGACATCTGTTTTCTAAGTTTTGCCATCTCTTTGTCCTTTCAATTTCAGTTCTTAAATTCATCAATCAATCCTTTTATTTATGTGATAGACCTGCATTTAAATTGAACATTTACCATAAATTAAAGTATCTTATATTATTAGATATATTATTAAAAAACATGCTTTAGTTAAGAAGTTATTGATACTTCAAGTGTAAAATGATGATATAAAACCTTGATAAAAATGCACTTTTAAGTATTAATCAACAATCTTTATCTTATCTTGTCTACTAAAAACGTTATTGATAACGTTAGAATTGGAACCATTTGAAAACATCAAAGTTATAGAAAATTATCTCATCTTTCAGGAAAAAGAAATGGATGTCAATTAGACTTCTAGAACTTTAGATATGAGCCGAACACTGAACAGTATGTGGGCTGTAAGACAGATTTGGATTTCTTTATTGTTACTATAATTTGGACTTGAAAATGACCTTTTTAAATCTTGGGCTCCATATGAAAGTTATAGGCCCAATTACGGAACAATGTTCTGATTTGGACTGCACTAACATCTTTTTTCTAAGTTTGACCATCTCTTTTTCCTTTCAATTTCAGTTCTTAAATTCATCAATCAATCCTTTCATTTATAGGTTTGCATTTAAAATGAATGTTTACCATAAATTAAAGTTTTCTTATATTGTTAGATATGTTATTATAAAACACGTTTTAGTTAAAGAGTTATTGATAGTTTAAGTGCAAAATAATAATATAAAATCTTGATAAAAATGCACTTTTAAGTATTAATCAGTTGCACATTGGATTATTATATTATTTATGTTCTTTTATTAAAGGTAACAACTAAGGGAGAGGGATTGTATATAATTTGTTAAAATAAAAAAGTAATGATAATAAAAGAATAGATAAGTTTGGTTTCGTAATCTTCCTAACCTAAGCAATTAAACTCGAAGGGGTATTTTAACACCTAATACCCTAGAGTCAACTCACCTGTGAGCTATTGGCCTAGTGCTTGTTACATGCGTTGAGGAGAAAAGCTTAAGGGAATCAAACATTTTATTATCTATATATCAGTATTTGCAACCTGAATTACTAAGCTCGTAAGAGTTTATCAACACTTAATGCCCTAAGACTTTGTCTGCAGTTATTAGTCGAAAGCTTGTTACATGTGTTAAAGATGCATTATGTTTTAAGTTATATGCATATATTCAAAAAAAAAAAGATAATAATCCCAACCAAGGAAGTTAACCTTAAATATTAAAACAATTTTTTTTTTCTTTTAAGTCCCATAACTATGTATTGATATATTGAGCATAAAATAAAAGAAAGGTTTATTAATATTTTGTTTAAGAAGTATGAAGTAGATATATAAATTTAATGAAAGTTTTTTTATTTGGATAGATTAATGGAAGTTGAATGATGAATGTCTTACTTTGTGGAACTTGAAAATTGTTTTTCTATTTTAACGTTTTGATTACTAGGGTCTAGTAATAAACTGGTTGGGGGATGCGATTAGTACTTAAAAGTGTATTTTTATTAAGGTTTTATATCATTATTTTGCATTTAAAGTATCAATAACTCCCTACCTAATGCATGTTTTATAATAACAAGTTTGATACCATAAGATACCTTTAATTTATGGTAAAACTTCACTCTAAATATAAGCCTATCACATAAATAAAAGGATTGATTGATAAGTTGAAGTACTAAAATTAAAAGAAAAAAGAAGACTAAACTTAAAAAGAAGATGCTAACTTAGTCCAAATTGAAACTAGTGTCAACAATTTCTTGGAGCAGCCGCACACTGAATACCAAGAGCAGGGGCTGGCACAAAATCTCTCTGTATGTTGGAATCACTCCAGGGAAAGCTCAACTCAGAGTCGTAGGATGGTAAAAAATAATTACCTTTCATATTATTTTCATCCTCCTTTGAATACTAATATAGTCTCTAGTTCCAACTAGAAAAATAATAAAGTAGGAAAACAATAGCAGAATAGATTTCCAAATTCAACTAGGAAAATAATAAACTAGAAAAAATAAAAAAACAATAAACAAAATTGCAGCAGCTCCCATGTTGATGAAGGCTTTGATCACGAAACTATGGGGAGTCCTGTTCCCTGATTTGCATCAACTTCTAGTCCCCCTGAAGAACTTGACTCTGGCAAGTTTTGGCTGGTGTATGTCGTAAATAAGTGTAGGTGTAAACGCTTGATCTCTAAAGCTTGCAACCATACAAAGTTTGAACTTAGATGATTTTTCCATTGCACTAAGAACTTATAATAACCTCCTTGATGAGTGGTAACAAATTAGTGGTCAAAAATGGCAGCAATCTCATCTCGTGGTGCTGGAAGTTTGAGAACTCGTGGTGCTGGTGTTATGGCTGAAATTGGTAGTGCATTAGTGTCTTCGACATCTCCTTTGAACTTCATAAGATCTTCGATGTTAAAAATAGGGCTAAAACCAAAGTCAGAGGGTAAATCAATGATGTAGGCATTAGAACCCCACTTCTTGGTGACTTGGAAAGGGCCTGCTCTACATGCATGAAGCTTAGTAAAACTCCCTAAAGGAAAACGCTCTAGATGCAAATGAACTAGAACCATATCACCTATATTAAATTTTTAATCTTTGCGTTTTCCATTTACCATAGGTGCATAAGAATGTGTATGGGTGGTCAGGCATCGTTTGCATTCCTCATGAACATCTCACATATAGCTGGAGAAATCCAGCGCAACTTTGCTTGCAGTGGGTGGTGAAGGTAATGAAATAATATCAAGTGGAGTGTTGGGTCGAAATCCATAAACCACTTCAAATGGGGTGTAGTCTATCGAACGGTTGACAGAGTTGTTAAAGGCAAATTCGGCATGCGGTAGCACCATGTCCCAACTGGTCACATGATCCGTGACTAGGCAGCATAATAAATTTTCCAAACTTTTGTTGGTTACCTTAGTCTATTCGTCTGTTTGGGGGCGGAAGGCGCTAGAGAACATCAATTTTGTTCCCGGTTTTGCCCACAGTGTCTTTTAAAAATAACTTAGAAACTTGACATCTTTGTTAGACATGATCGAAACTGGGATACCATGTAGACAAACGACCTCCTGCAGAAATAAAGTAGCAACTTTGGATGCATCGTAATTCTTGTGGCATGGAAGAAAATGAGCCATTTTGGAAAAACGGTCGACTACCACCATAATCTATGCTAAGATGCTGCCATGGTCTGTCTAGGATGTGGAGTGGCGTATAGAGTCCTGCGAGTTTCTTAGTGCCTTTATTTAATTGGCAAACTCGACACCGATCAACCACGGTATGCACGTCCCTCCGCATTCGAGGCTAGTAGGATCGGTCAACAACAATAGCAAAAGTTTTATCATGACTGAAGTGGCCAGCTAAACCCTCGTCATGGAGCTCTGTTATCAGAAATTCCCAAAAGGAGCCATGTGGAACGCAGAGCCGTGATTTTTAGAAAAGGAATCCATCTCACGACACATAATCTGTCTCAGCTGTGTGCCCCTAATTAGAGATATTATTCCACACACCCCCGAAGTCCTCATCGTTGGTATATTCTATTTTTATACTTTCAAAACCTACAACATTGGTTGAAAACATATGCAACAAGTGTGGTCTCCTGCTTAAGGCGTTAGCCACCTTATTTTCCGTCCCTGACTTATGTCTAATAATGAATTCAAATAGTTATAGATAATCCATCCAACGAGCATGTCGTGCATTAATTTTATCTTGAGATTTTAAACGTTTCAGGGAGTTATGGTTTGTAAAGAGGATAAACTCTCTGAATTAAATAAGGGCGTCAATGCTTGAATGTTTGAATTAAAGCATAGAATTCCTTGTCATACACCGAGGATCGTTGGTGAGTGTCATTTAGCTTTTCACTGTAAAAAGCAATAGGATGGCCCTCTTGACTCAGTACTCCCTTGATTCCCACATGCGATGTGTCACAAGCTACTTCAAATTTTTTAGAGAAATCTGGTAACTTGAATGCTTTGGCAACTGCCGTACTCCATGCAAATTTCTTTTCTTTCAGGCACTCGGTGATTGGGGCCATAATTGTGCTGAAATTATGAATAAACTGTCGATAAAATATGGCCAAGCCGTAAAAGCTCGACTTCTGACAGACTCTGGGGAGTTGGCCATTGCTATAGAGCTAGCACCTTTGCAAGGTTAGCCTCGACACCTTGATCAGAGATTATAAAACCCAGAAACTTGGCATTGGTCCTCATAAATGAACACTTGTCTTTATTAATATAGAGTTGTTCAGCTCTTAGGACCTTCATAACCTGTTCGACATAGCTTAAATGCTCCTACACACTTCGACTAGAAATTAAGATATCATCAAAATAAACAACAACAAATTTTTGCAAAAATGGTTTGAGAACTTGCATCATGACACATAAATGTGCTTAGCGTGTTGGTTAGCCCAAATGGCATGACTAACCACTCAAATAGACCATCTTTTGTTTTGAATGCTGTCTTCCACTAATCACCCATTTGGATATGAATCTGGTGATGACCACTTTGAAGTTTGATCTTAGTGAAAATAGAGGATCCGTATAGGAAGTCCAACATATCATCAAGACGAGGAATGGGAAACTGATACTTCACAGTTATCTTATTAATTGCTCGTTATCGACGCACATCCTCTAGCTACCGTCCTTTTTTGGTGTAGGTAAAACTGGGATAGCGTAAGGGCTGAGACTCTCTTGAATGAAACCCTTGTCCAGTAATTGTTGAATTTGATGACTGAGCTCTTTATTCTCGGTTAGGCTCATATGGTAACGTGGTAAATTAGGCAGGGTTGATCCTAGAATCAGATCAATCGCATGTTACACCTCCCTCAATGAAGGTAGTTGATTTGGAATCTCATCAGGCATGATATCTTGAAGTTCTTCTAGCATTATGGAGAATTCTATTGGAACAATGTCATCCTTTAGTTTCACCTCACGGCTCACTACTATTAACACCATGTCTTCCTCTTGTACAATTCAAGAGAATTATCGCATCGTTAAAAATGGGATAACCTTCTTTTATGTATCAATAAATTATTAAATCTATAAGGGATCCAAAACAAATTTCTTACCTTGAAAATTAAAAGAATAAGTATTAGCATATCCATCATAGAGAACTCTCTGGTTATAGAGCCACAGACGCCCGGTAGCATATGGTATACAGTCATAGGAATTACATCACACTAGGCTTCACAACATATTTTTATCCTAATGAGAATTTAACCAAGCAACGCAGCTTTACCAGGACTCAATTGGCCTCATTAACCCAGCTAATCCTATAAGTGGTGGGGTGTTTCTCAGTCTTCAGCCCCAAACGTTCAATGGCTGCTTCAGAGATACATTCATGTCACTGCCATTGTCAATAATGACATTCAAAGCTCGATCATTATGCTCTATGCGAGTGTGAAAAATATTAGTGCGCAACCATTCAGGATTAGCTTGAAGCTCCTTCCTGGTTTTTGTCAATATCCGATGGATAACACAACTAGGTAATTCTGATGCACTCAAGTGTTCTTCATCACTTTGCTTACTCCTATCAATCTCTTCCTCCTCCGTGTCTTCAACAGTGTCCTCTGCTAACAATTCTTTTTCACAGATAAATGCTAACTTTTTATCCCTTGTAGGACACATAACAGCATAATGTCTGAAACCTTTACACTTATAACATTGTGGTCCTTTATTAGAGGCTTTGGCTTTTCCTTTATGATCTCCACCAACCCCACTTCTATTTTGATCCCTTAGTGATGGTAGCCTTTAGGTTGAAGATGCTGGGACAAGTTCTGATATTGAATCCCATGACATCATTTTTCTCCTAACAGCCTCCCCTATTTGTTTCTCAATACGGAGTGCTAATTGATACACCTCTTCCACATTGATTAAGCATGCAATCCACATTTCTTTACGTAGGTCGCTGTATAACCCATTGTGGTATCGAGCTAAAATTTGTTGTTCAGTTTCCATAACCTTACTACGGACAGTCAATTCGTGGAAGCGATCTGTAAATTGATCAACATTTAATGACCCTTGTCTGAGTTACAACATCTCCTCGAACATCATTTGCTCATAGTCAATGGGTAAGTACTTTTCTTCTAATCTCTCTTTCATTTCTTTCCAATTAGAAATTATTGGTCTTCATGTTTGGCACAATTGTTCTTCCACACTCCCCACACCATGCTCGTGTATGCCCCTTTAATTTCATCCAAACATATCGAATCTTCCTATCCTCTGAAACAACAAACCAATTGAAGTAATCCTCGATAGCTGTTAACTAGTCTTCAAAAGCATTAGGTTCTAGTTTTCCAAAAAAATCTGGCACATCAACCTTCATTCTTTTGGTCAATTCATCAAGAGGTTAATAACCTGCACCATGATCCACATGTCTTCTGTGCATGTTTCGCCTATGACACTGAACTTAAGGTTTATGATCCTCAAACTCCTGATTTCCTCCTTCTTTATAAACATCTACATCACTATTGCCCAACCTCTCTTTATAAACTACTCTGTGCCTTTACCGATTAAAGGGACCTTACTCTTCTCGAGCACAACGCTCCTCTATGACATCTAGTCAATGAATAAGTTGCTCAATTATTATGGCGATCTGATCAACCTGGTATTACAGCTGAGCTTGGTCTATGTCTTGGGTGTTTAGGTTTTGATGGCTTAAGTTTGGGTTGTTTGTGTTGTTCAGGTGTTGGTTGGTTGGGTTTGAGTTGTTCGTGTTCTAGTTAGTTGCCATGGCATACGAAGTACCACTGCGGGTTACAGGTATGGACATAAAACACCGTAATGAATGGAACCGAGTAAACCACACTAAAACTCTGATACCAAATTGGTGTTAACGATTTCTTGGAGTAGCCGCACGCTGAATACCAAGAACAAGGATAAGCACAAAATCTCTCGGTGTTGGAATCACTCCAAGAAAAACTCAACTTAGAGTCGTAGGATGGCCAAAAATAATTGCCTTTCATATTATTTTCATCCTCCTTTAAATACTAATATAGTCTCTAGTTCTAACTGGGAAAATAATAAACCAGGAAAAAAAAATAACATAATAAATTTCCAAATCCAACTCAAAAAGTAATAAACTAGAAAAAGTAATAACAGAAAATAAACAAAATTGTAGCAGCTCCCATGTTCATGGAGGCTTTGATTATGAAAATCTTGTTCCCTGATTTGCATCAAGAATATCATTCGATTATTGGATCATAATTGGAGTTGTAAAATTGGATTTAAGTTTGGTTTATATGTATGGAAAGATAAGATATAGACCTAAAATTTCATGAAGAGTTCAAGATTTAAAAATGCCATTTTTTAGTTTAAATGGTAGCAACAATGGAGAAGTCAGAATCTATTTTGTAACCCTAACACTATTCAGTATTTAGCCTATATCTCGAGTTCTAGAAGTCCAAATGTGTTGATTCTTATTTCGTTGGAAAGTTGAGATGATTTTCCAGAATTTTTTTGAAGACTATCTATTCAAATTTTGATATTAACAATGATGTTTTATTTAGACAGGAAGATAAGAATTGTCACCAAATTAAAATGTGGTCACCCATTTAACAATTAGTCATTAAATCAATAGTTCAAATTTTGGCCTATAAAAGAAGGCATTTGCCATACATTTAGGCATCTTTGTTTTTTAGATCAAGATTTTATTCTTGTTCTTTTTCTTTGTATTTTGTAATGTTTAAGTTTAATTTCATATTATATTTTCTTTAATCTATTGTTTATGTTTTTCATTTTCTTTATTATACTTATATAATTATTATGTTCTTATCTTGTTTATCTATATTTCTCTTATTCATAATGTTCATCTAAGTTTATTATATCAAGGTGAAAAGGTTACACTAATGGTGTAAGAATAAGTATAGTATAAATTCAATATAAACTTTAATATTTGATACTAACATGTTTTGTATTTATTATCTTACTCTTAATACCTTGTTAAATGGTTAATCTAGATTTGTGTTGAATGACACAACTAAAAGATTGATGTCTTCTCCCAAGTGTAGGAGTGTCAAAGTAATAAATAACACGACAAGACCGGGGTCAAACCACAAGGAGGTTAATTGTACAAATTATAAATAACAATAATACAACAACAATAACAATTACAACAACAACAACAACAACAACAACAACAACAATAATAATAATAATAAAGAAAAAGAAGGAGAAGATGAGCACTTTGAGAAGAAATATTAATGTAACGATTAAACAATGATAATAACAAATGTCAAGGTTAGAGATTCCACTAATGGTATGTCAAACAAGTATAATATAAACTCTTATTATTCAATTGGAAACCACACATAAAAGAGGTTACAATTAGATTATAGATTGTTAACATGATTACATTAGTCATCTTACTCGATTAATGCTAATACTTGTAAATCTCGTCAAGCATTCATGATTATCACTTATGTTAACAACAAATCAAGTTCCTTTCATAGCTCAGGTGTTGGTTATACCATACAGTCTGGGCTATGAGAGTGCCAAGTATTTATTGTACCAAGTGTTATACAACATAAATCAAGATTAGTCATTTAACAAGCAAAGTATTAAATAGTGAATAAGATAACAAATACAGAACATATTAGTATCAAACATTAAAGTCCATATTAAGTTTACACTATACTTATTCTTATACCATTAGTGCAGCCTTTTCACCTTGACATAATAAACTTAGCTAGACATAATGAAAGAAAAAAATAAATAAACAAAATAAAAACATAAATAAGTTAAAAGTTAACTAAGAAAATGAAAGGAAATGAAAGACATAAACTTGATATTAATGAAAGCAAAGCATAAGCAATACAAAAAATACAAAGAGAGAAAGGAAGAGCATGATCTTGATCTAGACACCAAGATGCCTAAATGCATGGCAAATGCCTCCTTTTATAGGCCAAAATTGGGAACTATTGATTTGATGACTAATTGATGAGTGGGTGGCCAACTCTTGACTTGGTGACAATCCTTATCTTCTCTTGTCTACCCAAAACGTCATTGATAACATCAAAATTGGAGGCACTTGAAAACATGAAAGTTGTAGGCAATTGTCTCAGCTTTCGTGTGTAAAAACATTAGCTTATTTCGACTTGTAGAACTCCAGATATGGCCAAAATACTAAACAGTAGTCGGGCTGGAGGACAGCTTCAGGCTTTTTTGTTATTGCAACAATTTGGACTTGAAAATGGTCTTTTTAGATCTTAGGCTCCATATGAAAGTTATATGCCTATGTCTTACCTTTCCATTCGTATAAAGTAAACCTATATTTGAGATCTATAGCTCCATATATGACCCAATTACCGAATAGTGTTCTGGTTTGGATTGCACCGACATCTCTTTTCTAATTTTTGTCATCTCTATGCCCTTGCAATTTAAGTTCTTAAAGTCATCAATCAATCCTTTCATTTATGTGATAGGCCTGCATTTAAAATCAATATTTACCACAAATTAAAGGTATCTTATATTATTAGATATATTATTATAAAACACGCTTTAGTTAAGGAGTTATTGATACTTCAAGTGCAAAATGATGATTAAAACCTTGATAAACATGCACTTTTAAGTACTAATCATTGAACAACCCTTGGTACAACAAATATTGGGCACTTTCATAACCTATCTGTATGGTATAACCGACACCTATGTTATGAAAGGAATTTGATCTGTTGTTTACATAAGTTATTACCATGAATACTTGACAACATTTAAAAGTATTGGCATTACTCAAATGAATTATAATTCGATTGGAACCTCCTTTTTGTTTGGTTTCCAGTTGAACAATTGATGAGTACTTAAAAGTGCATTTTTATCAAAGTTTTATATCATCATTTTGCACTTGAAGTATCAATAACTCCTTAACTAAAACATGTTTTATAATAACAAGTTTGATATCATAATATACCTTTAATTTATGGTAAATGATCATCCTAAATACAGGCCTATCATATAAATAAAAGGATTAATTGATAAGCTAAAGTATTGAAATTAAAAAGACAAAGAAATGGCCAAACTTAGAAAAGAGATGTTGGTGCAGTCCAAACTAGAATACTATTCGATACTTGGATCATATCTAGAGCTATAGATCTCATACAATACTATTTGATACGAACATGTTTTATATTTGTTATCATGTTCACTCTTTAATACTTTGTTTGTTGAATGACTAATCTAGATTTACGTTGTATAACACTTGGCACAATAAATACTTGGCACTTTCATAGCCCATATTGTATGGTATAACCGACATCTGAGCTATGAAAGGAACTTGATTTGTTGTTAACATATGTTATAATTATGAATGTCTGACAATATTTACAAGTATTAGCATTATTCAAATAAGATAACTAATGTATTCATATTAATAATTTATAATATGATTGGAACCTCCTTTGTGTGTGGTTTCCAATTGAATAATAAGAGTTTATGCTATACTTATTTGAAATACCATTAGTGAATCCTCTAACCTTGATATTTGTTGTTATCACTATTTAATCCTCCCATTAATCTTCTATCTCAAAATTCTCATCAACTTCTTCTTTTTTTTCTTCTTATATTATTATTGTTTTTGTTGTTTATAATTTATACAATTAACCTCCTTGTTGTTCAACCCTAGTCTTGCCAGGTTATTCATTACTTCAACACTCCTGCACTTAGGGGAAGACATCAATCTTTTAGTCGTGTAAATAATAAAAAATATTTATATTATATATATTTGAAATACCATTAGTGAATCATCTAACATTGACAATTGTTTTATATTTGTTTAAATCCTTGCATCAATATCACATTTCAAAGCCCTCTTCAACTCTTTTTTTATTATTATCTATTTTCTATTTTTAGTTTATAAAGTTATCCTCCCTGTGGATCAATTCCGATCTTGCTAGGTTATTGGTTACTTCAACACTCTTATAATTGGGATAAGCCATCAATCTTTTGATCATGTCAGCTTCAAGAATATATTCTCGGTCTCAAGAAAAGACATTGTTTTATCTTGAAATGTGTTCAAAAGAGAATAGAGTCAGAATTGGATATTGCTAACTTATCAATTTATAAGGGTTGTTGTTACCCATTTTTTGAGCCCCATATAAACAAAAAAAATAGAAAAAAAAAAGAGAAAAGAGAAAATACAAAAACATTCAAAAAAGAGTTGCAAGATAATTTATAAAAAAAAATAAATCAGGAAGAAGAATATACTAGAATGCCTATGAAATTTCCAAAGATTGGTTGAAAAAGATCAAAATATAAAAAATTAGAAAATTTGACATTGTATTTTCAACATATAAAGGTCTATTGGCAAAGAAAACTCAATTTGAAGAGAAAAATTCAAAATAAAATTTTTCAAGATTTAATTCAATTTATTGAGCACTTAATTGCAAGAAAAAATAATTTTTGAAGTCAATTAAGTTTGACAGTAGTGAAATTGCATGAAGTTAAACGTTTAGAGGCAATATGAGTGCAATTAAAAGAATTTGACAGAACAAGGACTTAATCAAAATTCATCAATCCCAAATTCAAGAACTAAAACATTTAATCATTAGATTTTGGTTTTGAACTAAAACCTATTTTGACAAAATCATGATGTATGAGTGATAATTGAAGTGAATTGACACTATATTATTGATTATTGCATGATTTTTAACATGTATATATCTTTGTTTTAACCATATCTAGTCTAATTTAGGTTTCACGTTGTTGAGTTTGGATTTCGGTATTCTTGGTGTTCTTTATATTTTTTGTATTTGATCCGTTTAGTTCAAGAATTTTTTACTTTTTATATTTTTTTTGTGTGTTTAATTTGTTTTTTTAACTTTGGTTTTTTATAGGTTGTTTTTAGATCAAACTAGGTTTTCTTTTATTCGATTTATGATCAAAACAAAAATTTTAGGTCTAACTAGTCAAGTTAAAATTGGGTCAAGAATTTAAAACATTGTTTGGTTTGCCATGTTTTTGTTAAAGGTTTTTTTTTTTTTAAGGATGTGTTTGACATACACTCTTTAGGTCTATTTTGATAATTTTATTAAAAGAAGAAATGAGTTTTTTTGTCAAAGAAAACCTAAATGTGTGTGTGTGTGTAAAATTGTATTTTTTATCATGGTTTTTTTTTAAATACAAAAATCAGTCAAAGGGTATTATAACTAGTTTATAATTATCTATTAAAAGTTGGCCTACATTTTGAAAACACTAAAAAAATTTATTTTTTTATTTTAATATACAAGATTATGAACTTATACATAAGATATATTCTCAATATTAAATAAAATACACAATTCATTTTATTTTTTTATGTTTTTAAATTAGAAATGTTAGGTTTTAACGTAATAAAATAATGACCTCCTTATTGAGAAGAACTTTTTTTAAAACCTATATTGAACAATGATTAGAATATACAACATTATCTTACTTTAAATAAAACAAATAAATAATGCAATTTACCTCAAGTAAAGCATATTAGAGGTGCTAATACATTCCCTTTATGCAATTAACTATTTTACCTAGACTATAAAACTAGTTAGGGTTTCTAGTGATCAAAATATGAAATAATGACTCCCCCCACCTCTTTTATTGATAAAAGACAATAATCCCTTGTCTTTTCCACCCATATTATTCTGATAATCCTGACTAGAATGATGTTCGTCGCGGCACTACTTGGACAAGGAAATCTTTTATTGGTTTTTTTTGGTATGCTTTACAATCAGATTTAGATTTAGTATGAAAATGTTTTATTACATTTATGGGCCAGTTGTTTGTAAAATGGTTTAGAAGGTTTAAAGGGAGGCTTGAAATAGGCACTACCCCAAGTTGGCTTTCAACATGATCAAAATATTGATGTCTTCTTCCAAGTGCAGGAGTGTCGAAGTAATGAATAATCTAGCAAGACCGGGATCGAACCATAGGGAGTTAATTGTATAAATTATAAATAATAATAATAGAAGAATGAGAATAATAATAATAATAAGTTGATGAGAACTTTAAGATGGAAGATCAATATAAAAATTAAATAATGATAATAACAAGTGTCAAGGTTAGAGGATCCACTAATGATATTTCAAACTAGTATAGTATAAACTTTTTTTATTATTCAATTGAAAACCACACACAAAGAAGGTTCAAATCAGATTATAAGTGGTTAACATGATTACATTAGTTATCTTGTTTGAATAATGCTAATACTTGTAAATATTGTCAGGTATTCATGATTATAACTTATGTTAATAACAAATCAAATTCCTTTCATAGCACAAGTATTGGTTATACCATACAATTGGGCTATGAAAGTGTCAAGTATTTGTTGTACCAAGTGTTATACAACACAAATCTAGACTAACCATTTAACAAGCAAAGTATTAAAAGTGAACAAGATAACAAATACAAAACATGTTAGTATTAAACATTAAAATCCACATTGAGTTTATATTATACTTATTCTTACACCATTAGTGTAATTTTTTCACATTGACATAATAAAATTAGTTAAACATAATAAAAGAGAGAAACATAAATAAACAAGATAAGAATATACATAAGATAAAAGTTAACAAAGTAAAGGAAAGGAAATAAAAGGTATAAATAAAATATTAATGAAAGCAAAACTTATGTATTACAAAAATACAAAGAGAGAAAGCAAGAGCATGATCTTGATTTGAAAACTAAGATGCCTAAATGCATTGCAAATGCCTCCTTTTATAGGTCAAAATTAGAAACTATTGATTTGATGACTAATTGTTGAGTAGGTGGCCAACTCTTCACTCAGTGATAATTCTTATCTGCCCAAATTATCATTGATAACATCAAAATTTGAACCAGACCTTCACATGAAAGTTTTAGAAAATTGTCTCGGCTTTTAAGGAAAAAAATTGAGATCATTTGGACTTCTATAACTCAAGATATGGGTTGAATACTAAACAATATCTAGGCTATAAGATAGATTTGGATTTCTTCATTGTTGTTAAAACTTGGACTTGAAAATGACCTTTTTAAATCTTAAACTCCAATGAAAATTGTTGGCCTATGTCTTACCCTTCCATCCATATAAAGTAGACCTAAATTAAAGATTTACAGCTCTAGATATGATCCAATTACCAAACAGTGTTCTAGTTTGGACTACAGCAACATCTCTTTTCTAAGTTTGATCATCTCTTTGTTCTTTCAATTTCAATACTTAAACTCATCAATCAATCTTTTTATTTACATGATAGGCCTGCATTTAAGATGAACATTTACCATAAATTAAAGTTATCTTATATTATTAGATATGTTATTATAAAACATGTTTTAGTTGAGGATAAATTAATACTTCAAGTATAAAATGATGATATAAAACCTTAATAAAAATATATTTTTAAGTACTAATCAGTTGCACATTAGATTATTATATTATTTATGTTTTTTTGTTAAAGGTAATAACTAAGAGAAAGAAATCATATATAAATTGCAAAAAAAAAAAATTAATGATAATAAAAATATCGATAAGTTTGGTTTTGTAGCCTCCTTAACTTAAGCAATTAAATCCAAAGAGGTGTTTTAATACCTAATATCCTAAAGTCAACTGATTTGGGAGTTATTGACTCAACGTTTATTATATGGGTTGAGGAGAAAATCTTAAATAAATCAAACATTGCACTATCTACGTATCAGTATCTACAACCTGAGTTACTAAGCTCGTAGGGATGTCTCAACACCTAATGCCTTTAAGACCAACTGGTTTGGGAGTCATTAGCTGAAAACTCATTTCATGAGCTAAAGATGCATTATTGTTTTAAGTTATATATATTAATAAAAAAAGAAGAAAAAAAGAAGAAAAATATAATAATCCTAACCCAAGAAAGTTAACCTTAAACATTAGAACAAAAATTTTATTTTCTTCCAAGTAAAGTTCCATAACTATGTGTTTATATATTAAGAATAAAAGGAAGGTTTATTAATATCTTATTTAAGAGGTATTAAGCAATTATGTAAATTTAATGATAGTTTCTTTATCTAGATAGATTAATGGAAGTTAAATGATAAATGTCTTACTTTGTAGAATTTGCAAATTGTTTTGCTATTTTAAAGCTTTGATTACTAGGAACTAGTAATAAGCTAGTTGGGGGGTGTGATTAGTACTTAAAAGTGTATTTTTATCAAGGTTTTATATTATTATTTTGCACTTGAAGTATTAATAACTCCTTAACTAAAACATGTTTTATAATAACAAGTCTAATACCAGAAGATACCTTTAATTTATAGTAAATGTTCATCCTAAATGCAGGCCTATCACATAAAATAAAAGGATTGATTGATGAGTTGAAGTATTGAAATTGAAATGACAAAGAGAAGGTGACACGACTAAAAGATTGATGTCTTCTCCCAAGTGCAGGAGTGTCGAAGTAATAAATAACCCGGCAAGACCGGGGTCGAACCACAGGAAGGTTAATTGTATAAATTATAAACAACAATTATAAACAACAATAATAGTAATAACGATAACAATAATAATAATAATAATAATACTAGTAGTAGTAGTAGTAGTAATAATAATAATAATAATAATAATAATAATAATAATAAAGAAAGAGAAGAAGAAGAAGATGATGATGATGAGAACTTAGAGATGAAATATTAATGTAAGGATTAAACAATAATAATAACAAATGTCAAGGTTAGAGGTTCCACTAATGGTATATCAAACAAGTATAGTATAAACTCTTATTATTGAATTGGAAACCACACACAAAGGAGGTTCCAATCAGATTATATATTGTTAACATGATTACATTAGTCATCTTATTCAATTAATGCTAATACTTGTAAATCTCGTCAAGCATTCATGATTATAACTTATGTTAACAACAAATCAAGTTCCTTTCATAGCTCAGGTGTCGGTTATACCATACATTATGGGCTATGAAAGTACCAAGCATTTGTTGTACCAAGTGTTATACAACATAAATCAAGATTAGTCATTTAACAAGCAAAGTATTAAAGAGTGAACAAGATAACAAATATAAAACATGTTAGTATCAAACATTAAAGTCCATATTAAGTTTACATTATACTTATTCTTACACCATTAGTGTAACCTTTTCACCTTGACATAACTAACTTAGCTAGACATAATGAAAGAAAGCAAAATAGAAAAACAAAATAAGAACATAAAAGCTAACTAAGTAAAGGAAAGGAAATAAAAGGCATAAACTTAATATTAATGAAAGCAAAGCATAAATATTACAAAGAATACAAAGAGAGAAAGGAAAAGCATGATCTTGATCTAGAAACCAAGATGCCTAAATGCATGGCAAATGCCTCCTTTTATAGGCCAAAATTGGGAACTATTGATTTGATGACTAATTGATAAGTGGGTGGCCAACTTTTGACTTGGTGACAATCCTTATCTTCTCTTGTCTGCCCAAAACGTCATTGATAACGTCAAAATTAGAGCCAGTTGTAATGAAAGTTGTAGGAAATTATCTCAGCTTTCTTGTGTAAAAAATTCAGCTCATTTGGACTTCTATAACTCCAGATATGGCCAAAATACCGAACAGTGCTCGGCCTGGAAGACAGATTCGGGCTTCTTTGTTGTTGCTACAATTTGGACTTGATAATGGCCTTTTTAGATCTTGGGCTCCATATAAAAGTTGTAGGCCTATGTCTTACCTTTCCATCCATATAAATTAGACCTAAATCTGAGATCTGTAGCTCCAGATATGACCCAATTACCAAACAGTGTTCCGGTTTGGATCGCACCGACATCTCTTTTCTAAGTTTGGCCATCTCTTTGCCTTTGCAACTTAAGTTCTTAAAGTCATCAATCAATATTTTCATTTATGTGATAGGTCTGCATTTAAAATGAACATTTATCATAAATTAAAGGTATCTTATATTATTAGATATATTATTATAAAACATGCTTTAGTTAAGGAGTTATTGATACTTCAAGTGCAAAATGATGATATAAAACCATGATAAAAATGCACTTTTAAGTACTAATCACACCCCTCAACCAGCTTATTACTAGTCCCTAGTAATCAAAGCGTTAAAACAATTTGCAAATTTCACAAAGCAAGGTATTCATCATTTAACTTCCATTAATCTATCCAGATAAACAAACTCTCATTAAATTTATATATCTGCTCAATACCTCTTAACAAGATATTAATAAACCTTTTTTTTTGTGCTCAATGTATCAACACATAATTATAGGGCTTTTCTTGGAAGAAAACAAAATTTTTGTTCTAATGTTTAAGGTTAACTTCCTTGGGATGGGATTATTATTTTTGTCTTTTTTTTACTTCTTTTTTTTTTTAAATGTATATACATATAATTTAAAAACATCATGCATCTTTAACCCATGTAAGGTTCAGCTAATGACTCCCAAGACCAGTTGGTCTTAGGGCATTAGGTGTTAAGACACCCCTACGAGCTTAGTAACTCGGGTCGCAGATACTGATATGTAGATAGTGCAATGTTTGATTCCCTTAAACTTTTCTCCTCAACCCATGTAACAAGCGTTGAACCAATAGCTCCCAAGTCAGTTGACTTTAGGGTATTAGGTGTTAAAACACCCCTTCGGGCTTAATTGCTTAGGTTAGGGAGGCTACGAAACCAAACTTATCTACATTTTTATTATCATCATTTTTTTTCTTTTTCTTTTTCCTTTTTTTTTCATGTTTTTCTTTTATTCTTTTTAATTATATACAATCCCTTTCCCTTAGTTGTTACCTTTAACAAAAGAACATAAATAATGTAATAATCCAATATGCAACCCACAATCATATGTTAAAGTGTGTGTGTGTAAATTAAGGTTTAACAATACTTGTTAAATAAGTATATGAGCAGAATTAAGTGGTAACAATACGAGAGTTTGTAAACCTGAATATTTTAGGAAGTATTATAATAGACCTTGTTAAGAATGGTTACTAAGATGCGTCTCAAGAGTCACTTTAACAAAAGAACTCCTTTACTCTGTCATCCTAGTAACAACAATTATGCACATGCTTTATGAAATGAAAAATAATTTTTTTTTTTTATCAACTACTACCCTCTCCCCCCAACCAAAACGAGACATTGTCCTCAATGTTCTAAGGTAGAAAGATAGAGTATAGAAGATATCACCTGAAATAAGGAACACTGACAAACCTGAAACACACTGAAACAAAGATAAGAAATAACAAAACACAAATATTATGCTATTAATAAAACCAAAAGACACAAGTTTTTACAAACAAAAATTCAAATCACAATTGTGATTGTGGCTCACATCTTCCCTTGGTTTTACGTCCAAGAACAGCTTAAACGCCCTCAATGGGTCGGGGATAGGCTTCCCATCCAGTTTTCTTAAAAACTGGCAAACATGATCTTTTTTAGTCAGATTCCCAAGACTATGCCAAGTATGATCTTTATGAAAATGGGTTCATAAGTCATGAATTACACGATGCTTATCTCGACTATGATGAGACTTAAGAGTCAATAGAAGATTATCTAAAGACTCTTTGTGTTTTGAAATAAATCCCACCTTCTGACAATTTTCACAGTTTTTGCGGAATGCATCTGACTCCTTGAATATGATGGGCCAGTAAAATTCACTTTGTAAGATTTCTACAATCCTCTTTTTTGATGAGAAATGATCCCCACATGCCTTAGAGTAACAAAATTTAATGAAATTACTTACCTCATTGTCGAGAATGCATTTTTGAAATATTTGATTAGGACAATAATTGAATAAGTAAGGGTCATCCCAATAAAAATTTTGCTCGTTGCTCAAAAATTTTCTTTTGTCTTCAATACTCCAATGAGTTGGCAAAAATCCTGAAGCAAGAAAATTGATATTTTTAGCAAACCAAGGCATTGAATTAAGAGAAAGTAGAGATTCATCAGGAAAGTAATCATCAATTCGTGTGATGTCGGGTGTCAAATCTGTTGTTACTTTTGATAAAAGATTCGCATCAACCTTTTCGATGCCTTTTTCATCCTCGATTTCTTCCTGATTGGTCATGACATGAGAAAATGGAAGTGCTGGCGGAGAATCAGTCGTTTCTTTGCAATTTTCAGATTCAACCCCTTCCTTTCCCTTAGAAATTGACTCATCATCTTTCTCATAAGGTTCAAGAGAGGGTTTTTCAATAACCTTACCACTGCGTAGAGTAGTGACTGATTTGACTTGATCCATGTGTTGGCTTCTGGAACTACTTGCATTTGCATTGTATTGCCCCTTAGGATTTTGTTGTGGTTGAGATGGAAACTTACCTTTCTCTTGGAAACTGAGAGCAGATGTGAATTTTGCAAGAGTATCTTTAAAATCTGTTATGCTTTGAGCAAGTTGAGTGTTGATTGTCTCTTGCTTTTCAATGAATGCATACAAAGTTTCCTCAAAATTTCTTGTAGGAGGTGGAGCATAAGGAGGTGCATATCCATGATAATTTTGGAAATTATGGTGTGCTTGAAACTGTGGTTGTGAAGTTTGTGCATTGTCACTCTTCCAACTAAAATTTTGGTGATTTCTCCAACCAGGATTGTATGTTTGGGAGTATGGGTTGTGGTTGGGCCTTTGGAAAGTGTTTAAAGCATAGGCTTGTTCATGGAGACATTCCTTAAAAGAAGGCAAGGTTGGATAATCGTTGGTTGAGTGTTCATTTGTTTCACAGATTTGACACAATGTTTTCAACAGATTTTAATTGACCACTCTTTTTCAATTCTAGTGCCTCGACTTTTCTAGCTAAAGATGCAAACTTGGCTTGAAGGTCATGATCTTCCCTAAGGTTGTACATACCTCCACTAGATGTATGAGGTTGAGTTTTACTCGGTGCCTCATATGTACCCGCAGTGTCCCAATTTTGAGCATTTTCAGCTAACAAGTCTAAGTACTCCATTGCTTCATCAGGGTCTTTATCTTTAAAAGTTCCATTGCACATCAATTCAACCATTTGCCTATCTTTAGGTGTTAACCCTTCATAGAAATGTGAAACCAATCTCCATGTTTCAAAACCATGATGAGGGCAAGTACTAAGCAAGTCTCGATACCTATCCCAACATTTGTAAAATGTTTCTCCTGGTTTTTGAGTGAAAGTGGTGATTTGTCTCTTGAAAGAGTTTGTTCTATGAGATGGGAAAAACTTCTTTAAAAATTGTTGTTGCATTTCATCCCAAGCACGAATGGATCCTGGTCTCAAATTTTGTAGCCATGTTTTAGCTTTATCTTTTAATGAAAAAGGAAAAAGCTTTAATCTAATGATGTTCATGCTACAATTTAAGTTATTATATGTGTTGCAGACCTCCTCAAATTCCCTTAAATGCAAGTATGGATTTTCCAATTCTAAACCATGAAAAGAAGGTAAAAGTTGAATAATACCTGGTTTAAAATTAAAATGAGATGCATCAGGAGGAAAAACTATACATGATGGTGCACTTGTTCTTGTGGGATTCATATGGTCTCTAAGTGTTCTAGCACGGTTATTCTCATTATTTTCATTATGAAGTGATTGATTATCTTCTTCGGCCATATTTTCTGAAAATGATGAGGATATCCTACAAAGTCTACCACTTGATGTACGTGACCACACTCTCATGCACGTGTAGGAATAGAATAAAAAGAAGAAGAAAACAAAAGGAGGAAGAAAACAAAATAAAAAGAAACAAAAGAAAAGAAACAAAGTTATATACAAGAAAAGTGAAAAGAGAAAATAAAATAAATACTATAATTTATACAAGAACTTACCTCCCCAGCAACGGCGCCAAAAACTTGACACGACAAAAATGTTGATGTCTTCTCCCAAGTGCAGGAGTGTCGAAGTAATAAATAACCCGGCAAGACCGGGGTCGAACCACAGGGAGGTTATTTGTACAAATTATAAATAACAATAATAAAACAACAATAACAACAACAACAATAGTAGTAATAATAATAATAATAATAATAATAGTAGTAGTAGTAGTAGTAGTAGTAATAATAATAATAATAATAATAATAATAATAATAATAAAGAAAGAGAAGAAGAAGATGATGATGATGATGAGAACTTAGAGATGAAATATTAATGTAAGGATTAAACAATAATAATAACAAATGTCAAGGTTAGAGGTTCCACTAATGGTATATCAAACAAGTATAGTATAAACTCTTATTATTGAATTGGAAACCACACACAAAGGAGGTTCCAATCAGATTATATATTGTTAACATGATTACATTAGTCATCTTATTCAATTAATGCTAATACTTGTAAATCTCGTCAAGCATTCATGATTATAACTTATGTTAACAACAAATCAAGTTCCTTTCATAGCTCAGGTGTCGGTTATACCATACATTATGGGCTATGAAAGTGCCAAGCATTTGTTGTACCAAGTGTTATACAACATAAATCAAGATTAGTCATTTAACAAGCAAAGTATTAAAGAGTGAACAAGATAACAAATATAAAACATGTTAGTAACAAACATTAAAGTCCATATTAAGTTTACACTATACTTATTCTTACACCATTAGTGTAACCTTTTCACCTTGACATAATTAACTTAGCTAGACATAATGAAAGAAATAAAAATAGATAAACAAAATAAGAACATAAAAGTTAACTAAATAAAGGAAAGGAAATGAAAGGCATAAACTTAATATTAATGAAAACAAAGCATAAAAAATACAAAGAGAGAAAGGAAGAGCATGATCTTGATCTGGAAACTAAGATGCCTAAATGCATGGCAAATGCCTCCTTTTATAGGCCAAAATTGGGAACTGTTGATTTGATGACTAATTGATAAGTGGGTGGCCAACTTTTGACTTGGTGACAATCCATATTTTCTCTTGTCTGCCCAACACATCATTGATAACGTCAAAACTGGAGCCAGGTGCAAACATGAAAGTTGTAGGCAATTGTCTCAGCTTTCTTGTGTAAAACATTCAGCTCATTTGGACTTCTGGAACTCCAGATATGGCCAAAATACCGAACAGTGCTCGGGCTGGAAGACAGATTCGGGCTTCTTTGTTGTTGCTACAATTTGGACTTGATAATGGCCTTTTTAGATCTTGGGCTCCATATGAAAGTTGTAGGCCTATATCTTACCTTTCCATCCATATAAATTGAACCTAAATCTGAGATCTGTAGCTCCAGATATGGCCCAATTACCGAATAGTGTTCTGGTTTGGATTGCACTGACATCTCTTCTCTAAGTTTGACCATCTCTTTATCCATGCAATTTAAGTTCTTCAAGTCATCAATCAATCCTTTCATTTATGTGATAGACCTGCATTAAAAATAGACATTTACCATAAATTATAGGTATCTTATATTATTAGATACATTATTATAAAACATATTTTAGTTAAGGAGTTATTGATACTTCAAGTGCAAAATGATGATATAAAACCATGATAAAAATGCACTTTTAAGTACTAATCAGAAGGTGAAACTTAGAAAAAAGATGCTGGTTTAGTTCAAATTGATACACTGTTCAGTAATTGGATTCCAACTAGAGCTGTAGAACTTAGATTTAGGTCTGCTTTACATGGATGGAAAGTTAAGAGATAGGCCTAAAACTTTCATAGGAAGACAAGACTCAGTTCTGCTGTTTAAAAGTCCAAATCTTAGCAACAATGGAGAAGTTCAAATCTGTCTTATAGCCTAGATACTATTTAGTTTTTAATCCATATCTTGAGTTCTAGAAGTCCAAATAACCTTAATGTTTTTGGAAAGCTGAGATAATTTTCTAGAACTTTCATGATTCGTGGTTGTCCACATTCTGATGTTAGCAATAATATTTTTGGCAGACAAGAAAATAAAGATTATCACCAAGTTAAGATGTGGTCACCCACTTAACAATTAGCCATCAAATCAATTATTTCTAATTTTTGCCTATAAAAGGAGGTATTTGCCATGCTTTTAGATATCTTGAGTTTTAAATCAAGATCATGTTCTTGCTTCTTTTTTTTATATATTTTTGTAATGTTTAAGTTTTGCTTTCATTAATCTCTTGTTTATGCTTCTCATTTCCTTTCCTTTACTTAGTTAACTTATATCTTATTTATGTTCTTATCTTGTTTATTTATGTTTCTCTTCATTATGTTTAGTTAAGTTTATTATGTCAAGGTGAAAAGATTACACTAATGGTGTAAGAATAAGTATAGTGTAAACTTAATATGAACTTTAATGTTTGACACTAACATGTTTTGTATTTGTTATCTAGTTCATTCTTAATAATTTGCTTGTTAAATGGTTAATATAGATTTGTGTTGTATAATAGTTGATACAATAAATACTTGACAGTTTCATAGCCAAACCGTTAGTATAATCGACTTGTGTTATGAAAGGAACTTGATTTATTGTTAACATAAGTTATAATCATGAATACTTGACAACATTTACAAGTAATAGCGTTATTCAAATAAGATAACCAATATAATCATGTTAATAATTTATAATCCGATTGGAACCTCTTTTGTATGTGGTTTCTAGTTGAATAATAAGAGTTTATAGTATATTTGTTTGAAATACTATTAGTTGATCTTCTAACCTTGACATTTGTTTTTTTATCATTATTTAATCCTCACATTGATATTTCATCTTAAAGTTCTCATCAACTTCTTTATTATTGTTGTTGTTGTTGTTGCTGTTGCTGTTGTTGTATTATTGTTGTTTATAATTTATACAATTAACCTCCTTATAGTTTGACTACAGTCTTGTCGAGTTATTTATTACTTCGACACTCCTGCACTTAGAAGAAGACATCAATCTTTTGGTTGTGTAACCACCATTAGATTTTACAAAACTTCAATCTTATTATATTACAATCCTTGAAATAACAAGAGTGTTTAAATATAGTTGATCATGTTATTTCAAGGATTGTCATATAATAAGGTTAGGGTTTTATAATGATGTTGAAGTAAAATAGCCAAGAATGTTTACCTTTGGAGTTTTGGAGAAAAACAATATTAAATCATGCTTATTGGTAATCCTAATATATGTAGTGGTATGAATGCTTATGTAATGTGACTTGGAAACTATTTAGAAAAAGAATTTCTTTATAGAGAGCTTGTTTCCAATTAGAAAAGTGAATGATTGTTTGGATAATATATATAGAATAAATGGGTTCAGGATGATTTTGTTGAAGCTTGAAGTGTGTGTTTTAAAAATAAAAAAAGGCCAAAAAAGAGGCACGTACACAACTCCATGGGCCAACATGCCTGGGCCATTGTAAAGAAAAAAAAGCTTAGGCACATAGGTAAGCCTTCAAGCTAGGCCCGCGCACCTTAGCTTGGTTTTATTTTATTTTTTATTTTTAAATGGATGAACGATGTGTTATCCACTATTATTTAAAAAAATAAACAATGACATCTTGCATGCCAATATAGACGATGTGTCACCTATGAGCCCAAATTCCAACCATCATAGTAGTGGTTGGAAAATCAAGGCAAGACTTTTTTTAATTCAAAAAACCCAATTTTTAAGTCATTTCAACCTAAAAACACCTCAGTAATACCCTTAGAACACTAATAAACCAATTCATCAACTCAAAATAGCAAACCTATATCAAACCTAAAATCAAACCGGGTTGATTCTTCTCGGTTTAGATTTTTTTTTAGATAACATTGATGATCTAAAAAAATACAATCAATACTTTTTCATCTCATGGAACCCGTGGACACACAAAAAACATCCATTATGTGTAACCAAAAATAATTCAAATAAATTTTTATACCAAAACTATTTAAAAAAAATTAAAGGGATCTATATTGTATGATCTCTATTATTTTTAAAGCATAAAGACCTAAGTATATTTTTTTTTGAAACCTTTGACATGCCACCTATGTTGGAACCCTTTACATTTATGTTCCTCTTCTTTCCAAATCCATTATCGCCTAGGAAATCAAAAGCAATTGGCCTACAATCAAGATTAAATCGCCTAAAAGATACTTCATGCACAATTCGCTGAAAGTTAGATATTTTGTTTTCAAAATAAAATTTTATACATGGGCTTTTTTGAAATGTTTTTGTAGTTAAAAAATTCTAAGTGAAAAAAAAAATATATGCATATATACAATCAAATAAAATCTAGTACTTTGTGTGTTAATAAATGAAAACAAATCATAAACGATAACTAAAAATAAAACTAAAAAAATCAATAGTAAAGTGTAGATCAAAATATTTAATCTTATAAGATAAGATATTTATCTGGTGTTTGCTAAATGTATTTATTAAAATAATTTTTTATTCAATCAAACGATAATACAAAAAAATAATTGAATAAAATAAAAGGAAAAAACTATGCAAGGCTGCACATATTAGAAATATTATCAAAAAAATATTTTTTTATTTTCAAAAATATATTTCATTTATACAAAAAATAAAAAAAAAATTATAGATGAATATAAAAAACTCTTTAAAAATTGAATGCATAATAGAAAAAAATAATTATTATTTAAAAGAGGTTCTTTAAACAAAATAAAAGTTAGAATGAGTATCAATCTAAATATCAATGAATGTTTTCAGAAAAAAAAAACATATAAAAATAATTATTAATTTAAAAAAATAGATAAAAAATGAAAAAGTTGGGCACTATTAAGCCTGACAAGCTAGGCTAGCCTGCTTGGTCTATTTTGTTAGGGCCCATATATGGGCTTGCCATGATAGGCTTGTTGCATGAGTGATTAATATTTAAAAGTGCATTTTTATTAAGTTTTTATATCATCATTCTGCACTTGAAGTATCAATAACTCTTTAACTACAATATGTATTATAACAATAAGTCTGATAATATAAGATACATTTAATTTGTAGTAAATGTTTATTTTAAATGCAAGTATTCTCACAATTTAAAGGATTAGTTGTTTTGATTAACTATTGAAAGTGAAAAGATAGAGAAAAGGCTAAGCTTATGAAGGAAATGCTGATTCACTTCAAATTTAAATACTATTCAGTCATCAGATCATATCTAGAGGTATAGATCTTAGATTTCATATTACTTTATATGGATGGAAAGATACGAAATAGGTCTACAACTTTTATGGGTATGAAAAGACCCAAATTTTTCACTTTCAAATTCAAAGTTTGGCCACAAAAGAGAAGTCCAAATTTGTCTTGCAATTCAGCCTAAACACTATTCAGAGTTTTACCCATAACTAGAGTTATAGAAGTTTAAATGATTTGAAATTTGGTAGGTGGAAGGAAAAGAAAATTTCTAACAACTTTCATGAGAGCACTAGCTCAAATTCAGATGGTAAAAATGTTATTTCATCCAAATAAGAGCATGAGGGCTATCCACCACGTCCACCAGCAACACTGCTTAGTAATTTAGACATATCTCAAGCTCTAGTGCTCCAAATGATCTAAACTTTGGTGAGTGGAAGGAAAAGACAATTTCCAACAACTTGCATGAAGAATACTTTTTCAAATTCTAATTGCATCAATGTTAATTCAGCTAGTAAAAGTGCTTGAGTAATGCTGTCTACCAAGTCCACTAATCAATAGTTGACCACTACATTAATTATCAATTACCATATGAATAGTTTCAAATTTTAGCCTATAAAAAGAGGTATTTTTCATTCATTTAGGCATCTTGTTTTTCATATCAAGATCATGTTCTTGCTCTCTCTCTCTTTATATTTTTATAATGCTTAAGTTTTGCTTTTATTAATCTCTTATTCATGCTTTTCATTTCCTTTACTATACTTAATTAACTTATATCATGCTCATGTTCTTATATTGTTTCTTTAAGTTTTTCTCTCTCATAATGTCTAGCTAAGTTAATTATGTCAAGGTGAAAAGGTTTTACTAATGGTGTTAGGATAAGTATAATATAAACTCAATATGGACTTCAATGCTTATATCCTAAACAACTTGCTATTAACATGTCTTATCATTTTTATCTTATTAATTCTTAATACCTTACTTGTTAAATGGTTAATCTAAATTTGTGTTGTATAACACTTGGTACATCAAATACTTGATCCATCATAGTCTTCGGGCGACATTGTTATTATGAGAGGAACTTGGTTTGTTGTCAACATAAGTTAGCATCATGAATACTTGATAAAATTTGTAAGTATGGTGTTATATAAATAAGATGATTAATATAATCATGTTGAAAATTAATAAAGAGTTTATACCTTACTTATCTCTAATACTATTAGTACATTCTCTAACCTTGACATTTGTTTTTATCATTGTATAATCTTCACATTAATCTTACATCTCAAAGTCCTTTTTAACTCATCTTCACCATCATCATCATTGTTGTTGTTGTTATTTGTTGTTTTTATTCTTATTATTATTATTATTATTATTTATAATTTCTATAATTAACTTTCCTGTGGTAAGACTCTGGTCTTGCCAGGTTATTTATTACTTGAACACTCCTGCACTTGGGATAAAATATCAACTCTTTGATCGTGTCAAGTTTTTGGGAGAAAATGAAACTTTTTCATTAATAATTTCTTCCAAACTTAATGCACATCAAGAAGGTAAGTTATTACAAACTCTGAAAATGTACAAAGATGCATTAGGATGGACCATAGCTGACATAAAAGAAATTAATCCTTTGATTTGCACACACAAGATTTATTTAGAGGAAAATATTAAACCCTCTAGAGAAATGCAACAAAGGTTTAATCCTAATATGAAAGAAGTAGTAAGGAATGAAGTCATTAAACTTCTAGATAATGAAATTATTTATTTTATTTCTGATAACAAATGGGTAAGTCCTACCCAAGTTGTACCCAAGAAGTCTGGAGTCACTATGATAACAAATGAGAAAAATGAGTTAATTCCAACTAAGACTGTTACTGGTTGGCACATATGCACTAACTATAGAAAACTTAATTCAATGACTAGAAAAGATCATTTCCCCTTACCTTTCATGGATCAAATCCTAGAAAGAGTTGCAGGTCATGAATTTTATTGTTTTCTAGATGACTATTCAGGTTATAATCAAATTGAAATTGCATTGGAAGATTGACACGACCAAAAGATTGTTGTCTTCTCCCAAGTGCAAGAGTGTCGAAGTAATAAATAAGACCGGGGTCGAACCATAAGGTGGTTAATTGTACAAATTATAAACAATAATAATAGTAATAATAACAACAATAGTAGTAGTAGTAGTAGTAGTAGTAGTAGTAGTAGTAGTAGTAGTTGATTAGTACTTAAAAGTGCATTCTCATTAAGGATTTATGTCATCATATTGCACCTAAAGTATCATTAAATTCCCTAACAAAAGCATGTTTTATATTAGCAAGTCTAAAAATATAATATACCTTTAATTCATGGTAAATGTTCATCCTAAATGCAGGTCTATCACATAAATAAAAGGATTGATTGATGAGTTTAAGGATTGAAATTGAAAGGATAAAAAGAAGGCCAAACTTAGCAAAGTGTTGCTGGTGCATTCCAAACTCGAACACCGTTCAGTAATTTGATCATATCTGGAGCTGTAGATATCAGATTTAGGTCCATTTTATATCGATGGAAAGGTAAGACATAGACCTACAACTTTCATATGAAGTCAAAGACTCAGTTCTGCCGTTTTCAAGCCCAAATCTTAGCAACAACGAAGACGTCGGAAGCTGTCCTGCAGCTCAAGCACTATTCGGTTTTTGGCTCATATCTTGAGTTCTAGAAGTCCAAATGAGCTCTGGTTTTTTTTTATGGAAAGCTGAGACAATTGCCCACAGCTTCCACAATTCAGTTGGCTATAATTCTGATGTGAGCAATGACATTTTGGCCAGCCAACAATATCAAAAATCAGCCCACAATATCAAAAAACCAGCAGCCATTAATGTCAAAAACCAGCCACCAAATCAATGGATGCCCACCAATTCTTCAATCAATCAATAGTTCTGAAACTTAGCCTATAAAAGGAGGCATTGTCCATGTATTTAGTCATATTAATTTTCAGATCAAAGTTATCTTCTTGCTTTCTCTCTACATCTTTGTAATGCTCAAGTTTTCTTTTATGCTATAGTAATCTCTTGTTTATGCTCTTTCATTTCCTTTCCTATACTTAGTTAGCTTATATTATGTTTATGTTCTTATATTGTTTATTTGTGTTTTTCTCCTTCTTAATGTTTAGCTAAGTTAATTATGTCAAGGTGAAAAGGTTTCTCTAATGGTGTTAGAATAGGTATAATATAAACTCAACATGAGCTTTAAATGTTTATATCCAAGAAAGATTGTTATTAACATGTTTTATCTTTTTATCTTACTAATTCTTAATACCTTGTTTTTTAAATGTTTAATTTAGATTTGTGTTGTATAATATTTGGTACATCAAATGCTTGATCTTTCATAGTTTTCGGCCGAAATCGTTATTATGATAGAAACTTGATTTGTTGTTAACATAAACTAGCAACATGAATGCTTGATGATATTTATAAGTATGGTATTACTTATATAAGATAATTAATATGATCATGTTAGTAATTTATAATGAGCTAATAACGAGAAATCATCCGATTAGAACCTCCTTTGTGTGTGGTTTCTAGTTGAGTAATAAAAAGAGTTTATATTATATTTATTTGAAATACCATTAGTGAATCCTATAACCTTGACATATGTTTTGTTATTGTTTAATCCTTACATCAATATCACATCCCAAAACTTTCTTCAACTCCTTTTCTATTATTATTCTCTTTAAATTTTTTTCTTTATTTGTAATTTATATAATTCACCTCCCTGTGGTTCGACCCCGGTCTTGCCGGGTTATTTTACTTTGACACTCCTGCACTTGGGATAAGACATCAACTCTTTGATCGTGTCAAGTTTTTGGCGCCGTTGCCGGGGAGGTAAGTTATTGTATAAATTAAATATTTTATTTTATTTTATTTTCACTTTTATTTGTTTTTCTAATTGTTGTTTCCTTTTCTTTTTCTTTTTTTTCTTTTCTTTTCTTTTGTATTTGCATGAGAGTTTGGACACATACATTAAGTGGTAGACTTTCTAGAAAATCATCATTTTCTTTAGAAAACATGGCCGAAGAAGATAACCAATCAATTCATAATGAGAATAATGAGAATAATGAGAATAATCGTGTTAGAACACTTAGAGATCATATGAATCCAACAAGAACAAGTGCACCATCATGTATTGTTTTTCCTCCTGATGCATCTCATTTTAATTTTAAGCCAGGTATTATTCAACTTCTACCCACTTTTCATGGCTTAGAATTAGAAAATCCATACTTGCACTTAAGAGAATTTGAAGAAGTTTGTAACACTTATAATGACTTAAATTGTAGCATGAACACCATCAGATTAAAGCTTTTTCCTTTTTCGTTAAAAGATAAAGCTAAAACATGGCTACAAAATATTAGGTCAGGATCCATTCATGCTTGGGATGAAATGCAACAACAGTTTTTAAAGAAATTTTTCCCTTCTCATAGAACAAACTCTTTCAAAAGACAAATCACCACTTTTACTCAAAAACCAGGAGAAACATTTTATAAATGTTGGGATAGATATAAAGACTTGCTTAATACCTGTCCTCATCATGGTTTTGAAACATGGAGATTGGTTTCACAATTTTATGAAGGGTTAACACCTAAAGATAGACAAATGGTAGAATTGATGTGCAATGGAACTTTTGAAAATAAAGACCCTGATGAAGCAATGGAGTACCTAGAGTTGCTAGCTGAAAATGCTCAAAATTGGGACACCACAGGTACTTGTGAGGCACCAGGTAAAACTCAACCTCATACATCTAATGGAGGCATGTATAGCCTTAGGGAAGATCATGACCTCCAAGCCAAATTTGCATCTTTAGCTAGAAAAGTTGAGGTACTAGAATTAAAAAAGAGTGGTCAATTAAAATCTGTTCAAGAAATTGTGTGTCAAATTTGTGAAACCAATTAACACTCAACCAATGATTGTCCCACGTTGCCTTCTTTTAAGGAATGTCTTCATGAACAAGCCAATGCTTTAAATAATTTTCAAAGACCAAGTCATAACCCGTACTCACAAACGTACAACCCTAGTTGGAGAAATCACCCAAATTTCAGTTGGAAGAGTGGTAATAATAATGCACAAACTTCACAGCCACCATTTCAAACACAACATAATTTTCAAAATTCTCATGGATATGCACCTCCTTATATTCCCCCTCCTAAAAGAAATCTTGAGGAAACATTACATGCATTCATTGAAAAGCAAGAGACAATCAACACTCAAAATGCTCAAACCATGGCTGATTTGAAAGATACTCTTGCAAAGTTCACATCTGCTCTCAGTTTTCAGAAGAAAGGTAAGTTTCCATCTCAACCCCAGCAAAATCCCAAAGGGCAATATAATTCAAGTACAAGCAGTTTTGGAAGCCAACATCTGGATCAAGTCAAATCAGTCACTACTCTCCGCAGTGGTAAGGTTATTAAAAAACCTATTCTTGAACCTTGTGAGAAAGAAGATGAGTTAGTCTCCAAGGGTAAGGAAATGGTTGAACCTGATCATTGCAAGGAAGAGATTGATTCCCCACCAGCACTTCCATTTCCTCATGCCATGACCAAACAAAGGAAAGTCAATCACAATTCTGAAATCTTTGAAACTTTCAAATAGGTAAGGATTAATATACCTTTGCTAGATGCTATTAAACAGGTACCATCTTATGCTAAATTTTTGAAAGATCTATGCACTGTAAAGAGAAAATTGAATGTGAAAAAGAAAGCCTTCTTAGCCGAACAAGTAAATGCCATTCTTCAGAACAATAATGCTTTGAAATATAAAGACCCTGGTTGTCCTACAATTTCTTGCTTTATTGGAGAACATAAAATTGACAGAGCTTTACTTGATCTTGGAGCTAGTGTGAATTTACTTCCATATTCAGTTTTTCAAAGTCTAAATCTCGGTGAGTTAAAACCTACTTCTGTTACTCTTTTACTTGCTGATAGATCTATAAAAATGCCTAGAGGAATAGTTGAAGATGTGTTAGTACAAGTTGATAAATTCATCTTTCCTGTGGATTTTATTGTCTTGGATACACAACCTGTTGAAGCATGCAATTCAATTCCTGTTATTTTAGGACGTCCATTTCTTGCAACTTCTAATGCATTGATTAATTGTAGGAATGGAGTGATGAAGTTATCTTTTGGAAACATAACATTAAAAATGAATGTTTTTAACATTTGCAAGCAACCTGGAGATGATAATGATTTACAGGAAGTCGATTTTATTGAAAAAATAATTTACGATCAATTTGAAAATTTTTCCAATGAAATTGAGTTTAATGAATCTGAAGATTTGCAAATGGTTTGTTTTCAGGAAGAATCAAAGGCAAATATTTGGAGACCAAAAATTGAGGAATTGCCACCACGATCAATTGGGTCCATACCTTCAAGTGTTCAACCACCAAAACCCGATTTGAAGCCATTACCATGTAATCTCAAATACTCATTTTTGGGAGAAAATGAAACTTTTCCGGTAATAATTTCTTCCAAACTTAATGTTCATCAAGAAGGTAAGTTATTACAAACTCTTAAAATGCATAAAAATGCATTAGGATGGACCATAGCTGACATAAAAGGAATTAGTCCTTTGATTTGCACACACAAGATTTATTTGGAGGAAAATGCTAAACCCTCTAGAGAAATGCAACGAAGGCTTAATCCTAATATGAAAGAAGTAGTGAGAAATGAAGTCATTAAACTTCTAGATAATGGAATCATTTATCCTATTTCTGACAGCAAATGGGTAAGTCCTACCCAAGTTGTACCTAAAAAGTCTGGAGTTACTGTGATAACAAATGAGAAAAATGAGTTAATTCCAACGAGGACTATTACTGGTTGGCGTATGTGCATTGACTATAGGAAACTTAATTCAATGACTAGAAAAGATCACTTTCCTTTACCTTTCATGGATCAAATTCTAGAAAGAGTTGCAGGTCATGAATTTTATTGTTTCCTAGATGGTTATTCAGGTTACAACCAAATTGAAATTGCATTTGAAGATCAAGAGAAAACTACTTTCACATGTCCATTTGGTACATTTGCATATCGAAGGATGCCTTTTGGATTATGTAATGCACCAGCCACGTTTCAAAGATGCATGCTTAGCATATTCAGTGATATGGTTGAACGCTTTCTTGAGATATTTATGGATGATTTTTCTGTTTTTGGTGATTCATTTGATACTTGTTTAACTAATTTGGAAAAGGTTTTGAACAGGTGTGAAGAGAAGAATCTTGTGTTGAATTGGGAAAAATGTCATTTTATGGTAACAAACGGCATTGTACTTGGTCACATTGTTTCATCAATAGGAATTGAGGTTGATAAATCTAAAATTGAGTTAATTGCCAACTTGCCAACAC
Source organism: Populus pruinosa (assembly GCA_026413675.1). Taxonomy (NCBI): domain Eukaryota; kingdom Viridiplantae; phylum Streptophyta; class Magnoliopsida; order Malpighiales; family Salicaceae; genus Populus; species Populus pruinosa. The sequence goes on from CM048607.1 coordinate 8,239,430, forward strand.
CAAAATCTGTTAAAAATGTTAGATCATTTTTAGGACATGCTGGTTTTTATAGAAGGTTTATCAAAGATTTTAGTATAATATCTAAGCCATTGTGTAACCTTCTAACAAAGGATAATGTTTTTGAATGGACTGAATATTGTGAAGAAGCTTTTGTTAAACTTAAAAACCTGCTTACATCTGCTCCTGTTATTCAACCTCCTGATTGGTCATTACCTTTTGAAATAATGTGTGATGCTAGTGATTATGCTGTGGGTGCTGTTTTAGGACAAAGAAAAGATAAGAAACCCTATGCCATTTACTATGCAAGTAAAACTTTAAATAGTGCTCAAATAAATTACACAACCACTGAAAAAGAATTACTTGCTGTAGTATTTGCGTGTGAAAAATTCAGATCTTATCTTGTTGGCTCACCTGTTATTGTTTTTAGCGATCATGCAGCGTTGAAATATCTTCTTTCAAAGAAGGATTCTAAAGCTAGATTGGTACGGTGGATTTTGTTACTTCAAGAATTCGATATCACAATCAAGGATAAGAAAGGCACCGAAAATGTTGTCGCGGATCATTTGTCAAGATTGACAACTGATTCGAAATCTGACATCACGCCAATCGATGACTACTTTCCTGATGAATCTTTACTTTCTGTCACTACAATGCCTTGGTTTGCTGATATTGTTAATTTTCTTGTTTCAGGACATTTGCCAGCGCATTGGGGCACTCAAGACAAAAGAAAGTTCTTGAACGAAGTGAAGAACTTTTATTGGGATGACCCTTATTTATTCAAATATTGTCCTGATCAAATATTTCGAAGATGCATTCCTGACAATGAGGTAAGTAATGTCATTAAATTTTGTCATTCTAAGGCATGTGGAGGTCATTTTTCGTCAAAAAAGACAGCCGCAAAAATCTTACAATGTGGCTTTTATTGGCCCACCATGTTCAAGGACACACATGCATTCTGCAAATCTTGTGAAAATTGTCAAAAGTTAGGATCTCTTTCAAAACGTCACATGATGCCTTTAAGTACTATTCTTGTCATTGAAATCTTTGACTGTTGGGGTATAGATTTTATGGGTCCATTTCCTCCATCATTTGGTTTTGTGTACATATTAGTCGCAGTAAACTATGTTTCAAAATGGATAGAAGCAATTCCAAGTCGTACCAATGATCATAAAACAGTCATTAAGTTTTTGAAAGAAAACATTTTAAGTCGATTTGGAATCCCTCGGGCCATGATAAGTGATGGTGGAACACATTTCTGTAACAAGTCATTTGAGTCTTTAATGAAGAAATATGGAATCACACACAAAGTTTCCACCCCTTATCACCCCCAGAAAAATGGACAAGTAGAACTTGCTAATAGGGAGATCAAACAAATCTTGGAAAAAACAGTGAACCCTAATCGAAAGGACTGGTCTTTAAGACTTAATGATGCACTTTGGGCTTATCGAACTGCTTTTAAAACATCATTAGGTATGTCACCTTATAGGTTGGTTTATGGAAAACCTTGTCATTTGCCTGTGGAACTTGAATACAAAGCTTATTGGGCTATTAAAGCTTTCAATTCAAACCTGGATGATGCGAGTCAGCTGCGTAAGTTACAAATAAATGAGCTTGAAGAAATAAGAAATGATGCATATGAGAATTCAAAAATTCATAAAGCAAGAATCAAAGACTTTCATGATAAAAGAATCTTAAGAAAAACATTTGATGTTGGTCAAAAAGTTTTGCTTTATAATTCTCGACTCCATTTATTTCCTGGAAAGTTAAGATCAAGATGGAGCGGTCCATTTGTTGTGAAACATGTATATCCTTATGGGGCCTTTGATATTGAGAATCCAAAGAATGGTAATGTTTTCAAGGTCAATGGACATCGTTTGAAAGCTTACTTTGATAATTTTCCTAGTGAAAATGAATCCATTGGTTTGAATGATCCTGTATATGAAGGTTGATTATTTTGTTTTTCTCATATTTTTTTTGTGTTTCTTTTTGGTGTGACTTTTGTTTTGCTAGTCTTTCTCCAACCCCGGTCAAATGGCGGATAACGGTACTCCATGACTCTTAAGTCGGTTCTTTCAGTTTCCCATGATAATTGATATCTCTGTATATATTTGTTCAATTCCTTGTTCCTTCTCTTTTCTTTACATCTCTTCTGCACTTCTCTTTAAAAACAAAACAAAAAATGGACACCACTCTTGAAAAATTGAAAAAGTATTTTCCTGCTCTGCCTCAGAATGCGATTACAAAAATTTACCGTGCTAGGTGTGAAAGATTGAGGTTGTTAATGAACCATGGAATTCCTGAAGATATTCACTGGATAATTGAAGCAAAGATCCGATTATCAGGTAAGTCTTCCAACTCTTTTATTTCATACATGCCTGGGACAGGTAAAAGCACTTTTGCAAAGAAACGTCGTGCAAAACGACTAAAAGTCTGTCACCGATGTGCCAGATGGACTTGTAATACAAAATGTCGTTCTTTAGGAATGATATCTATAAACCGTGAAGATAAAATACAATTCATTAAGGATGGCCTGTGACACGACTAAAAGATTGATGTCTTCTCCCAAGTGTAGGAGTGTCGAAGTAATAAATAACCCGGCAAGACCGGGGTCGAACCACAGGGAGGTTAATTGTACAAATTATAAACAACAATTATAAAACAACAATAACAACAACAACAATAGTAATAATAATAATAATAATAATAATAATAATAATAATAATAATAATAATAATAATAATAATAATAATAGTAGTAGTAGTAGTACTAATAATAATAATAATAATAATAATAATAATAATAATAATAAAGAAAGAGAAGAAGAAGAAGATGATGATGATGAGAACTTGGAGATCAAATATTAATGTAAGGATTAAGCAATAATAATAACAAATGTCAAGGTTAGAGATTCCACTAATGGTATATCAAACAAGTATAGTATAAACTCTTATTATTGAATTGGAAACCACACACAAAGGAGGTTCCAATCAGATTATATATTGTTAACATGATTACATTAGTCATCTTATTCAATTAATGCTAATACTTGTAAATCTCGTCAAGCATTCATGATTATAACTTATGTTAACAACAAATCAAGTTCCTTTCATAGCTCAGGTGTCGGTTATACCATACATTATGGGCTATGAAAGTGCCAAGCATTTGTTGTACCAAGTGTTATACAACATAAATCAAGATTAGTCATTTAACAAGCAAAGTATTAAAGAGTGAACAAGATAACAAATATAAAACATGTTAGTATCAAACATTAAAGTCCATATTAAGTTTACATTATACTTATTCTTACACCATTAGTGTAACCTTTTCACCTTGACATAATTAACTTAGCTAGACATAATGAAAGAAAGCAAAATAGATAAACAAAATAAGAACATAAAAGTTAACTAAGTAAAGGAAAGGAAATGAAAGGCATAAACTTAATATTAATGAAAGCAAAGCATAAACATTACAAAAAATACAAAGAGAGAAAGGAAGAGCATGATCTTGATCTGGAAACCAAGATGCCTAAATGCATGGCAAATGCCTCCTTTTATAGGCCAAAATTGGGAACTATTGATTTGATGACTAATTGATAAGTGGGTGGCCAACTTTTGACTTGGTGACAATCTTTATCTTCTCTTGTCTGCCCAAAACGTTATTGATAACGTCAAAATTAGAGCCAGGTGCAAACATGAAAGTTGTAGGCAATTGTCTCAGCTTTCTTGTGTAAACAATTCAGCTCATTTGGACTTCTAGAACTCCAGATATGGCCAAAATACCGAACAGTGCTCGGGCTGGAAGACAGATTCGGGCTTCTTTGTTGTTGCTACAATTTGGACTTGATAATGGCCTTTTTAGATCTTGGGCTCCATATGAATGTTGTAGGCCTATGTCTTACCTTTCCATCCATATAAATTGGACCTAAATCTGAGATCTGTAGCTCCAGATATGGCCCAATTACCGAACAGTATTCTGGTTTGGATTGCACCGACATCTCTTCTCTAAGTTTGACCATCTCTTTATCCATGCAATTTAAGTTCTTCAAGTCATCAATCAATCCTTTCATTTATGTGATAGACCTGCATTAAAAATAGACATTTACCATAAATTATAGGTATCTTATATTATTAGATACATTATTATAAAACATATTTTAGTTAAGGAGTTATTGATACTTCAAGTGCAAAATGATGATATAAAACCATGATAAAAATGCACTTTTAAGTACTAATCAGCCTGAGTAAAGAGTCTTTAGATAATCTTCTATTAACTCTTGAGACGCATCCTAGTGGAGATGTGCATCGTGTAATTCATGATTTATGGCCTCATTTTCATAAAGAACATGATCGACTTAGTCTTGGGAATCTGACTGAAAAAGACCCTGTTTGCCAGTTTTTAAGAAAACTGGATGGGAAGCCTATCCCCGACCCATAGAGGGCGTTTAAGCCGTTCTTGGACGTAAAACCAAGGGAAAGCTGTGAGCCACAATCACAACTGCTTGTACATACATTTTTTTTAAATATATATATATATATAATAATAAAATAATACCAATAAATAAATAAATAAAAAAGAAAGAGAGAGAGAGTAAAACTTCAACTAACCTACATATAGGTGGTATGCTTTGCATTTTCAATTGTTCATCTATAAAATCTTCTCTTCCTTCCCATCATTTCTACTCAACCCATTCATTCAGCATATATATAAGTGTGTAGAAATGGCGAGTTCCTCTGTTTCTAAAATAAAAACTATTTGTGTTTTTGGTGGATCTAGTCCTGGGAAAGAAAAAGAATTTTTAGAATCAGCAAATCATCTTGGTCGGGTACTAGCTGAGAGAAAGATTCATTTAGTCTATGGGGGAGGCAGTCTTGGGTTAATGGGGGGTGTTTCAATAGCTGCATTTGTAGGAGGCAGTCAAGTTTTGGGGGTTGTTCCCAAAGCTTTAGCCGAAGGGGACATCATTGGAAAAACAATTGGAGAGGAATTACAGGTCTCTACAATGTCTGATAGAATGAATACAATGTTTAACCATGCCGATGCCTTCATTGCCTTACCAGGTGGTCTGGGTACATTGGAAGAGATCTTTCATATTTCCTCTTGGGCCCAACTACACATTCACCATAAACCTATAGGTTTGTTAAATGTTAATGGTTTTTATAATAATTTGTTGTCTTTTCTTGATCAAGCTGTGGAACTGGAATTTCTAACATCTTCGGCACGACAAATCATAATCTCTGCTGCTACTGCTGAACAATTGATTGACCAACTACAATCTTTCATCCCTGTAATTGATCCCTCCATGAGTCAACTCAATTGGTCAACCATGAAACGCCATAAAAAGCTTAAATTGGATTTGAGCCTTAGTTTGTGAAAAATTGTGTCTTTTGGTTTTATTAATAGCATAATATTTGTGTTTTATTGTTTCTTATATTTGTTTTAGTGTGTTTCAGGTTTGTCAATAGTCGTTGTTCAGGTGATATCTTCTACACTCTATCTTTTTGCTTAGAACATTGAGGACAATGTCTCGTTTTGGTTGGGGGGAGAGGGTAGTAGTTGATATATAAAAAAAAAACATTATTATTACGTAACTTTATTTTATTTGCAAAACTATTGTTACTAGGATGGCAGAGTAACGGAGGAACTTTAGTGACTCTTGAGACGCATCTTAGTAAACATTCTTAACAAGGTCTATTATAATACTTCTTGAAATATTCAGATTTACAAACTCTTGGATTGTTATCTATAGATTCTGTTTATATGCTCATCTAACAAGTATTGCTAAACCTTCATTTTCACACACACACTCGAACATATGATTGTGGGTTGCACATTGGATTATTACATTATTTGTGTTCTTTTGTTAAAGGTAACAACTAAGGGAAAGGGATAGTATATAATATGCAAAAAAAAAATATTCAAAAATAATAATAATAATAATAATAATAATAAATAAAAAAACAAAAACGAAGTAGATAAGTTTGGTTTCGTAGCCTCCTTGACTTAAGCAAATAAGCCCGAAGGGGTGTTTGAACACCTAGTACCCTAAAGTCAACTGACTTGGGAGTTATTGGCCCAGTGCTTGTTACATGGGTTGAGGAGAAAGCTTAAGGGAATCAAACACTGCACTATCTACATATCAGTATTTGCAACCCGAGTTACTAAGCTCGTAGGGGTGTCTCAACACCTGATGCCCTAAGACCAACTGGTCTGGGAGTCATTAGCCGAAAGCTCGTTACATGGGTTCAGGATACATTGTGCTATAAATTCTTGCTTTCAAAAAAAAAAAAAAAGATAACAATCCCAACCCAAGGAAGTTAACTTTAAACATTAGAACAAAAATTTTGTTTTCTTCCATGAAAAGCTCCATAGCTATGTTTTGATTTATTGAGCATCGAAAGAAGGTTTACTAATATCTTGTTTAAGAGGTATTAAGCAGATATATAAATTTAATGAGAGTTTGTTTATCTGGATAGATTAATAGAAGTTAAATGATGAATGCCTTGCTTTGTGGTATTTGCAAATTATTTTTCTATTTTAATGCTTTGATTACTAGGGACTAGTAATAAGCTGGTTGGGGGGTGTGATTAGTACTTAAAAGTGCATTCTCATTAAGGATTTATGTCATCATATTGCACTTAAAGTATCATTAAATTCCCTAACAAAAGCATGTTTTATATTAGCAAGTCTAAAAATATAATATACCTTTAATTCATGGTAAATGTTCATCCTAAATGCAGGTCTATCACATAAATAAAAGGATTGATTGATGAGTTTAAGGATTGAAATTGAAAGGATAAAAAGAAGGCCAAACTTAGCAAAGTGTTGCTAGTGCATTCCAAACTCGAACACCGTTCAGTAATTTGATCATATCTGGAGCTGTAGATATCAGATTTAGGTCCATTTTATATCGATGGAAAGGTAAGACATAGACCTACAACTTTCATATGAAGTCAAAGACTCAGTTCTGCCGTTTTCAAGCCCAAATCTTAGCAACAACGAAGACGTCGGAAGCTGTCCTGCAGCTCAAGCACTATTCGGTTTTTGGCTCATATCTTGAGTTCTAGAAGTCCAAATGAGCTCTGGTTTTTTTTTATGGAAAGCTGAGACAATTGCCCACATCTTCCACAATTCAGTTGGCTATAATTTTGATGTGAGCAATGACATTTTGGCCAGCCAACAATATCAAAAATCAGCCCACAATATCAAAAAACCAGCAGCCATTAATGTCAAAAACCAGCCACCAAATCAATGGATGCCCACCAATTCTTCAATCAATCAATAGTTCTGAAACTTAGCCTATAAAAGGAGGCATTGTCCATGTATTTAGTCATATTAATTTTCAGATCAAAGTTATCTTCTTGCTTTCTCTCTACATCTTTGTAATGTTCAAGTTTTCTTTTATGCTATAGTAATCTCTTGTTTATGCTCTTTCATTTCCTTTCCTATACTTAGTTAGCTTATATTATGTTTATGTTCTTATATTGTTTATTTGTGTTTTTCTCCTTCTTAATGTTTAGCTAAGTTAATTATGTCAAGGTGAAAAGGTTTCTCTAATGGTGTTAGAATAGGTATAATATAAACTCAACATGAGCTTTAAATGTTTATATCCAAGAAAGATTGTTATTAACATGTTTTATCTTTTTATCTTACTAATTCTTAATACCTTGCTTATTAAATGCTTAATTTAGATTTGTGTTGTATAATATTTGGTACATCAAATGCTTGATCTTTCATAGTTTTCGGCCGAAATCGTTATTATGATAGAAACTTGATTTGTTGTTAACATAAACTAGCAACATGAATGCTTGATGATATTTATAAGTATGGTATTACTTATATAAGATAATTAATATGATCATGTTAGTAATTTATAATGAGCTAATAACGAGAAATCATCCGATTAGAACCTCCTTTGTGTGTAGTTTCTAGTTGAGTAATAAAAAGAGTTTATATTATATTTATTTGAAATACCATTAGTGAATCCTATAACCTTGACATATGTTTTGTTATTGTTTAATCCTTACATCAATATCACATCCCAAAACTTTCTTCAACTCCTTTTCTATTATTATTCTCTTTAAATTTTTTTCTTTATTTGTAATTTATATAATTCACCTCCCTTGGTTCGACCCCGGTCTTGCCGGGTTATTTTACTTTGACACTCCTGCACTTGGGATAAGACATCAACTCTTTGATCGTGTCAGTAGTAGAAGTAATAATAATAATAATAATAATAATAATAATAATAAACAAAAAGAAAGAGAAGAAGAAGAAGAAAAGTTGATGAGAACTTTGAGATGGAATATTAAAGTAAGGATTAAACGATGATAATAACAAATGTCAAGGTTAGAGGATCCACTAATGGTATGTCAAATAACTATAGTATAAACTCTTATTATTCAATTGAAAACCATACACAAAGGAGGTTCCAATCAGAATATATATTGTTAACATGATTACATTAGTCATTTTATTCGATTAATGCTAATACTTGTAAATCTCGTCAAGCATTGACACGACTAAAAGATTGATGTCTTATCCCAAGTGCAGGAGTGTCGAAGTAATAAATAACCCGGTAAGACCGGGGTCGAACCATAGAGAGGTTAATTGTACAAATTATAAATAACAACAACAACAACAACAATAATAATAATAATAAAGAAAAAGAAGAAGATGATGAGAACTTTGAGATGAAATATTAACGTAAAGATTTAACAACAATAACAAACAATGTCAAAGTTAGAGGATCCACTAATGGTATGTCAAACAAGTATAGTATAAACTCTTATTATTCAATTGGAAACCACAGACAAAAGAGGTTCCAATCAGATTATAGATTGTTAACATGATTACATTAGTCATCTTATTCAATTAATGCTAATACTTGTAAATCTCGTCAAGCATTCATGATTATAACTTATGTTAACAACAAATCAAGTTCCTTTCATAGCTCAGGTGTCGGTTATACCATACAATATGAACTATGAAAGTGCCAAGCATTTGTTGTATCAAGTGTTATACCAAGTGTTATACAATATAAATCAAGATTAGTCATTTAACAAGCAAAGTATTAAAGAGTGAACAAGATAACAAATATAAAACATGTTAGTATCAAACATTAAAGTCCATATTTAGTTTACATTATATTTATTCTTACACCATTAGTGTAACCTTTTCACCTTGACATAATAAACTTAGCTAGACATAATGAAAGAAAGAAAAATAAATAAACAAAATAAGAACATAAATAAGATAAGAGTTAACTAAGTAAATGAAAGGAAATGAAAGGCATAAACTTCATATTAATGAAAGCAAAGCATAAATATTACAAAAAATACAAAGAGAGATAGCAAGAGCATGATCTTGATCTAGACACCAAGATGCCTAAATGCATGGCAAATGCCTCCTTTTATAGGCCAAAATTGGGAACTATTTATTTGATGACTAACTGATGAGTGGGTAGCCAACTCTTGACTTGGTGACAATCCTTATCTTCTCTTGTCTGCCTAAAACATCATTGATAACGTCAAAATTGGAGCCACTCAAAACATGAAAGTTGTAGGCAATTGTCTCAACTATCTTGTGTAAACAATTCAGCTCATTTGGACTTCTAGAACTCCAGATATGGCCAAAATACTGAACAGTGCTCGGGCTGGAGGACAGCTTCGGGTTTCTTTGTTGTTGCTACAATGTGGACTTGAAAATGGCCTTTTTAGATCTTGGGCTCCGTATGAAAGTTGTGGGCCTATGTCTTACCTTTCTATCCATATAAAGTAGACCTAAATCTGAGATCTATAACTCTAGATATGACCTAATTACCGAACAGTATTTTGGCTTGGATTGCATAACATCTCTTTTCTAATTTTGGTCATCTCTTTGCCCTTGCAATTTAAGTTCTTAAAGTTATCAATCAATCCTTTCATTTATATGATAGGCCTGCATTTAAAATGAACATTTAACACAAATTAAAGGTAGCTTATATTATTAGATATATTATTATAAAACATGCTTTAGTTAAGGAGTTGTTGATACTTCAAGTGCAAAATGATGATATAAAATCATGATAAAAATGCACTTTTAAGTACTAATCACACCCCCCGGCCAGTTTATTACTAGTCCCTAGTAATCAAAGCGTTAAAATACAAAAAACAATTTGCAAATTCCACAAAGTAAGGTATTCATCATTTAACTTTCATGAATTTATCCAGATAAACAAACTCTTGTTAAATTTATATACCTGCTCAATACCTCTTAACAAGATATTCATAAACCTGTCTTTTGTGCTCAATGTATCAACACATAATTAGGGGGCTTTTCTTGGAAGAAAACAAAATTTTTGTTCTAATGTTTAAGGTTAACTTTCTTGGGTTGGGATTAATATTATTTTATTTTTTTTCTTTTTTTTAAATATATATACATATAATTTAAAAACACCATGTATCTTTAACCCATGTAACGAGCTTTCAGCTAATGACTCCCAAACCAGTTAGTTTTAAGGCATTAGGTGTTAAGGCACCCCAACGAGCTTAGTAACTCGGGTCGCAGATACTAATATGTAGATAGTGCAATGTTTGATTCCCTTAAGCTTTTCTCCTCAACCCATGTAACAAACGTTAGGCCAATAGCTCCCAAGTCATTTGACTTTAGGGTATTAGGTGTTAAAACACCCCTTCGAGCTTAATTGCTGAAGTTAGGGAGGTTACGAAACCAAACTTATCTACATTTTTATTATTATTTTTTTTTTTATTTTTTCTTTTTTTAATTATATACAACCCCTTTCCCTTAGTTGTTACCTTTAACAAAAGAACATAAATAATGTAATAATCCAATATGCAACCCACAATCATATGTTAAAGTGTATGTGTGTGTAAATTAAGGTTTAAGAATACATGTTAAATAAGTATATAAGCAGAATTAAGTGATAACAATGCAAGAGTTTGTAAACCTGAATATTTCAAGAGATAACAAGGCATAAACTTGATATTAATGAAAGTAAAGCATAAACATTACAAAAAATACAAAGAGAGAAAGGAAGAGCATGATCTTGATCTGAACACCAAGATGCCTAAATGCATGGCAAATGCCTCCTTTTATAGGCCAAAATTGGGAACTATTGATTTGATGACTAATTGATAAGTGGGTGGCCAACTTTTGACTTGGTGACAATCTTTATCTTCTCTTGTCTGCCCAAAACGTCATTGATAACGTCAAAATTGGAGCCAGTTGTACATGAAAGTTGTAGGCAATTATCTCAGCTTTCTTGTGTAAAACATTCAGCTCATTTGGACTTCTAGAACTCCAGATATGGCCAAAATACCGAACAGTGCTCGGGCTGGAAGATAGATTCGGGCTTCTTTGTTGTTGCTACAATTTGGACTTGCAAATGGCCTTTTTAGATCTTGGGCTCCATATGAAAGTTGTAGGCCTATGTCTTACCTTTCCATCCATATAAATTGGACCTAAATCTGAGATCTGTAGCTCCAGATATGACCCAATTACCGAACAGTATTCCGGTTTGGATTGCACCGACATCTCTTCTCTAAGTTTGACCATCTCTTTATCCTTGCAATTTAAGTTCTTCAAGTCATCAATAAATCCTTTCATTTATTTGATAGGCCTGCATTAAAAATAGACATTTACTAAAATATTTTAGTTAAGGAGTTATTGATACTTCAAGTGCAAAATGATGATATAAAACCATGATAAAAATACACTTTTAAGTACTAATCAATTATAATAGACGTTGTTAAGAATGGTTACTAAAATGCATCTCAAGAGTCACTTTAACAAAAGAACTCCTTTACTTTGTCATCCTAGTAACAACAATTATGCACATGCTTTATGAAATGAAAAACAATTTTTTTTTTATCAATTACTACCCTCTCACCCAAAACAAAACGAGACATTGTCCTCAATGTTCTCAGGTAGAAAGATAGAGTATAGAAGATATTACCTGAAATAATGAACACTGACAAACCTAAAACACACTCAAACAAAAATAAGAAATAACAAAACACAATAATAAAACCAAAAGACACAAAGATTCATAAATGAAGGCTCAAATTGCAGTTTTATGATTGTGGCTCACATCTTCCCTTGGTTTTACATCCAAGAACGGCTTAAACGCCCTCTGTGGGTGGGGGATAGGCTTCCCATCCAATTTTCTTAAAAACTGGCAAACAGAGTCTTTTTTAGTCAGATTCCAAAACTAAGTCGATCATGTTTTTTATGAAATAGTGGCTTTAAATCATGAATTGCAAATGGTCTTTTTAGATCTTTAAAAGTTGTAGGCCTATGTCTTACCTTTCTATCCATGTAAAGTAGACCTAAATCTAAGATCTATAGCTCCAGATATGACCCAATTACCAAATAGTGTTCCGGTTTGGATTGCACCGACATCTCTTTCCTAATTTTAGTCATCTCTTTGCCCTCGCAATTTAAGTTCTTAAAGTCATCAATCAATCCTTTCATTTATGTGATAGGCCTGCATTTAAAATGAACATTTACCACAAATTAAAGGTATCTTATATTATTAGATATATTATTATAAAACAGGCTTTAGTTAAGGAGTTATTGATACTTCAAGTGCAAAATGATGATATAAAACCATGATAAAAATGCACTTTTAAGTATTAATCATCAAATAAGTATAGTATAAACTCTTATTATTCAATTGGAAACCACACATAAAGGAGGTTCCAATCAGATTATAGATTGTTAACATGATTACATTAGTCATCTTATTCGATTAATGCTAATACTTGTAAATTTCGTCAAGCATTCATGATTATAACTTATTCTAACAACAAATCAAGTTCCTTTCATAGTTCAGGTATCGGTTATACCATATAGTATAGGCTATGAGAGTGCCAAGTATTTGTTGTACCAATTGTTACACAACATAAATCAAGATTAGTCATTTAAGAAGCAAAGTATTAAATAGTAAACAAGATAACAAATACAAAACATTTTAGTATCAAACATTAAAGTCCATATTAACTTTATACTATACTTATTTTTACACCATTAGTGTAGCCTTTTCATCTTGACATAATAAACTTAGCTAGACATAATGAAAGAGAGAAAAATAAATAAACAAAATAAGAACATAAATAAGATAAGAGTTAACTAAGTAAAGGAAAGGAAATGAAAGGCATAAACTTGATATTAATGAAAGCAAAGCATAAACATTACAAAAAATACAAAGAGAGAAAGCAAGAGCATGATCTTGATCTCGAAACCAAGATACCTAAATGCATGGCAAATGCCTCCTTTTATAGGCCAAAATAGGGAACTATTGATTTGATGACTAATTGATGAGTGAGTGCCCAACTCTTAACTTGGTGACAATCCTTATCTTCTCTTGTCTGCCCAAAACGTCATTGATAACGTCAAAATTGTAGCCACTTGAAAACATGAAAGTTGTAAGAAATTGTCTCAGCTTTCTTGTGTAAATAATTCAGGTCATTTAGACTTCTAGAACTCTAGATAGGGGCAAACACTGAACATTTACCATAGATTAAAGGTATCTTATATTATTAGATACGTTATTATAAAGCATGCTTTAGTTAAGGAGTTATTGATACTTCAAGTGCAAAATAATGATATAAAACCTTGATAAAAAAGCACTTTTAAGTACTAATCACACCCCCCCAACCAGCTTATTACTAGTCTCTAGTAATCAAAGCATTAAAATAAAAAAATAATTTGCAAATTCCACAAAGTAAGGTATTCATTATTCAACTTCCATTAATCTATCCAAATAAATAAACTCTCATTAAATTTATATATCTGTTTAATACCTCTTAACAAGATATTAAAAACCTTTCTTTTGTGCTCAATATATCAACACATATTTATGGGGTTTTTCTTGGAAGAAAATAAAATTGTTGTTCTAATGTTTAAGGTTAACTTCCTTGGGTTGAGATTATTATTTTTTTCTTTTTTTTCTTTTTTTTCTTTATATATATATATATATATATATATATATATATATATATATAACTTAAAACATCATGGATATTTAACCTATGTAACAAGTTTTCAGCTAATGACTCTCAGACCAGTTGGTCTTAGGGTATTAGGTATTGAGATACCCCTACGAGCTTAGTAACTCAAGTCACAGATACTGATACGTAGATAGTGCAATGTTTGATTCTCTTAAGTTTTTCTCCTCAACCCATGTTACAAGCGTTGGGTCAATAGCTCTCAAGTCAGTTGACTTTAGGGTATTAGGTGTTAACACACCCCTTCAGGCTTAATTGCTTAGGTTAGGGAGGCTACGGAACCAAACTTATCTATATTTTTATTATCATCATTTCATTTTATTTATTTTATTTGTTTTGTTTTTTTTTAAATTATATATTATCCCTTTCCCTTAGTTGTTACCTTTAACAAAAAAAAACATAACTAATATAATAATCCATTGTGCAACCCACAATAATATGTTAAAGTGTGTGTGTGTGTGTAAATTAAGATTTAAATATACATGTTAAATGAGTATATGAGCATAATTAAGTTATAGTAATGCAAGAGTTTGTAAACTTGAATATTTCAAGAAGTATTATGATAGACTTTATTAAGAATAGTTACTAAGATGCCATCATAGTAACAACAATTTTGCACATGCTTTATGAAATAGAAAACACATTTAGTTTTTTTTTTTAGCAATTACCCTCTCCCCCAACCAAAATGTGACATTGTCCTCAATGTTCTGAGGTAGAAAGATAGAGTATAGAAGATATCACCTGAAATAACGAACACTGACAAACCTGAAACACACGGAAACAAATATAAGAAACAACAAAACACAATAATAAAACCAAAAAATACAAAGATTCATAAATGAAGGCTCAAATCTAATTTAAGCTTTTTACGGCTTTCTTTAAATCACCAATTTATGTGACTCATGTAGGGATCAATCACAAGAATAAAATATTATAGTTGGTTAATCAATTGTTCAGCAGAAGCAGTAGAGATTATCATTTGTCGTGCAGAAGATGTTAGAAATTCCTGTTCCACATCATGATCAAGAAAAGACAACAACTTATCATAATAACCATTAACATTTAACAAACCTATGTGTTTATGGTGAATGTGCAGTTGGGCCCAAATGAAAATATGAAAGATCTCTTCCAATGTACCTAGACCACCTGTAAAGCAATGAAGGCATCAGTATGGTTAAACATTGCATTCATTCAATCCGACATTGTGGAGACCTAAAGTTTCTCTCCAATTGTTTTTCAAATGATGTCCCTTTGTGCTAAAGCTTTGGGGACGACCCCTAAAACTTGATTACCTCCTAAAAATACAACTATTGACACACCTCCTATTAACCCTAGACTGCCTCCCTCATACACTAAATGAATCTTTCTCTCAGCTAGCACCTGACCAAGATGATTTGCTGATTCTAAAAACTCCTTTTCTTTCCTAGGACTAGATCCATCAAAAACACAAATATTTTTTATTTGATGACTTGAGGAACTTACTATTGCTACACACTTCTATATTTGTTGAATGTATGGGTTGAGTAGAAATGAAAGGAAGGAAGAGAGGATTTTATAAATGAGAAATTGAAAAGGCAATCATACCACCTATATGTAGGCTAGTTGGAGTCTCACACACTCTCTCTCTCTTTATTTGTCTATTTATTTTGTTTTGAAAAAACATGTGTGTGTATAGGTAGTTATGATTGTGGCTCACATCTTCCCTTGGTTTTACGTCCAAGAACAGCTTAAACGCCCTCTATGGGTCAGGCCATCCTTAATAAATTGTATTTTATCTTCACGATTTATAGATACCATTCTTAAAGAATGACATTGTGCATTACAAGTCCATCTAGCACATCGATGACAGACTTTCAATCGTTTTGCACAACGTTTCTTTGCAAAAGTGCTTTTACCTGTTCCACGCATTTCCGAAAAGAAGGAATTAGAGGACTCACCTGATAATCAGACCTTTGCTTCAATCAACTAGTGAATATCTTCTAAAATTCCATGATTCATTAACAACCTCAATCTTGCACATCTAGTATGGTAAATTTTTGTAATCGTATTTTAAGGTAAAACGGGAAAATACTTTTTTAATTTTTCAAGATTAGTGTCCATTTTTAGTTATTTTGAGAAATTGAAAGAACCGACTTAAGTCACGGAGTATCGTTGTCCGCCATTTGACCGAGGTGAGAAAAACTAGCAAAAATCAATAAAAAAATAAACATAAAAACAACGTGAGAGAAAAAAAATAATCAACCTTTATCTACAAGATCATTCAAACTAATTGATTCATTTTCACTAGGAAAATTATCAAAGTAAGCTTTCAAACGATGTCCATTTTCCTTAAAAACATTGTCTTTCATTGAATTCTCAATATCAAAGGCCCCATAAGAATACACATGTTTCTTAATAAATGGACTGCCCTATCTTGATCTTAGTTTTCTAGGGAATAAATAGATTTGAGAATTATAAAACAAAACTTTTTGACCAATATTAACTTTTTGACAATTTTCACAAGTTTTGCAAGTTGCACGCGTGTCCTTGAATATGGTGGGCCAATAAAATCTATTTTTAAAAAATTTTGCAGCGGTCTTTTTTTATGAGAAATGGCTTCCACATGCTTCAAAATGACAATGTTTAATGACACTACTTACTTCATTGTCAGGAATGAATCTTTGAAATAATTGATCACGACAATATTTGAATGAGTTAGGGTCATCCCAATAAAAGTTCCTCACTTTATTCAAAAACTTTTATTTGTCTTGGGTACTCTAATCAACTAGCAAATCTCCTAAAACAAGAAAATTGATATTTTTATCATGTTAAGGCATTGGACTAAGAGAAAGTAAGGATTCGTTAGGAAAATAATCATTGATTGGTGTGATATCAGATGTTGAATTTCTTGTCATTTTTGACAAATGATCCGCATCAATATTTTTGGTGCATTTTTCATCTGTGATTTCTTCCTCAGAATAAATCATTTGCAAATCTTCATATTCATCCAATTCACTTTTACTTAAAGTAGATTCAAGTTGATCATAAACTAATTCGTCAATATGATCTACTTCTTGTAAATCATTATCATCTCCAGGTTGCTTGCAAATGTTGAAAATATTCATCTCCAATGTCATGTTTCCAAATGATAGCTTTATCAGTCCATTCCTACAATTAATCAATGCCTTAGAAGTTGTAAGAAATGGACGTCCTAAAATAATAGGAAATGAATTACATGCTTCAACAGGTTCTGTGTCCAAGATAACAAAATTCACAGGATAAATAAATTTATCGACTTGTACTAACACATCTTCGACTATTCCTTTAGGCACTTTTACAGATCTATCGGCAAGTAAAAGAGTTATAGAAGTTGGTTTTAACTCACCTAGATTGAGACTCTAAAAAACTGAATATGAAAGTAAATTCACACTAGCTCCAAGATCAAGTAAGGCTCTTTTAATTTTATGGTCTTCAATAAAGCAAGAAATTGTAGGACAACCAGGGTCTTTATATTTCAAAGCATTATTGTTCTGAAGAATGACACTTACTTGTTTGGCTAAAAAGGCTTTCTTTTTCACATTCAATTTCCTCTTCACAGTGCACACATCTTTCAAAAATTTAGCATAAGAAGGAACCTGTTTAATAGCATCCAAAAAAAAGTATATTGATTCTTACCTGTTTGAAAGTTTAAAAGATTTTAGAGTTGTGATTGACTTTCCTTTGTTTGGTCATGGCATGAGGAAATGGAAATGCTGGAGGGAAATCAGTCGTTTCTTTGTAATTTTTAGATTCAACCCCTTTTTTACCCTTAAAGATTGACTTATTATTTTTCTCACAAGGTTCAAGAGTGAGTTTTTCAATAACCTTACCACTGCGAAGAGTAGTGACTGATTTGACTTGATCCATGTGTTGACTTCCGGAACTACTTACATTTGCATTATATTGCCCCTTGGGATTTTGTTGTGGTTGAGATGGAAACTTACCTTTCTCTTGGAAACTGAGAGTAGATGTCAATTTTCCAAGAGTATCTTTAAAATCTGTCATGTTTTGAGCAAGTTCAGTATTGATTGTCTTTTGCTTTTCAATGAATGCATACAATGTTTCCTGAAGATTTCTTCAAAGAGGTGGAGCATAAGGAGGTACATATCCATAAGAATTTTAGAAATTGTGGTGTGCTTGAAATAGTGGTTGTGAAGTTTGTGCATTGTTATTATCACTCTTCCAACTGAAATTTGGGTGATTTCTCTAACTAGGGTTGTATGTTTGGGAGTATGGATTGTGGTTGGCCCTTTGGAAACTGTTTAAAGCATGGGCTTTTTCATGGAGACATTCCTTAAAAGAAGGCAAGGTTAGACAGTTATTAGTTGAGTGTTTATTTGTTTCACATATTTGACACATAATGTTTTCAACAGATTTTAATTGACCACTCTTTTTCAATTCTAGTTCCTCGACTTTTCTAGCTAAAGATGCAAACTTGGCTTGAAGGTCATGATCTTCCCTAAAGTTGTGCACACCTCCACTAGATGTATGAGGTTGAGTTTTACTCGATGCCTTATAAGTACCCATAGTGTCCCAATTTTGAGTATTTTTAGCTAACAAGTCTAAGTACTCCATTGCTTCATTAAGGTCTTTATCTTCAAAAGTTCCATTGCACATCAATTCAACCATTTACCTATCTCTAGGTATTAACCCTTTATAAAAATGTGAAACCAATCTCAATGTTTCAAAACCATGATGAAGGCAAGTATTAAGCAAGTCTCGATACCTATCCCAATATTGGTAAAATGTTTCTCCTGGTTTTTGAGTGAAAGTGGTGATTTGAGTAACATTGGGAAAAACTTCTTTAAAAACTGTTATTGCATTTCATCCCAAGCGCAAATGGATCCTGGTCTCAAATTTTATAGCCATGTTTTAGCTTTATCTTTTAATGAAAAAGGAAAAAGCTTTAATCTGATGGTGTTCATGCTACAATTTGAATCATTATATATGTTACAAACCTCCTCAAATTCCCTTAAATGCAAGTTAAGAGTTGGGCACCCACTCATCAATTAGTCATCAAATCAATAGTTCCCAATTTTGGCCTACAAAAGGAGGCATTTGCCATGCATTTAAGCATCTTGGTTTCCATATCAAGATCATGCTCTTGTTTTCTCTCTTTGTATCTTTTGTAATGTTTATGCTTTGCTTTCATTAATATCAAGTTTATACCTTTCATTTACTTAGTTAACTTTTATCTTATTTATGTTTTTACTTTGTTTATTTATTTTTCTTTCTTTCATTATGTCTAGCTTAGTTTATTATGTCAAGGTGACAAGGTTACACTAATGGTATAAGAATAAGTATAGTGTAAAGTTAATATGGACTTTAATGTTTGATACTAACATATTTTGTATTTGTTATCTTGTTCACTCTTTAATACTTTGCTTGTTAAATGACTAATCTTGATTTATGTTGTCTAACACTTGGTATAACAAATGTTTGGCACTTTCATAGTTTATACTGTATGGTATAACCGATACCTAAGCTATGAAAGGAACTTGATTTGTTGTTAACATAAGTTATAATCATGAATGCTTGATTAGTACTTAAAAGTGCATTTTTATCATCGTTTTATATCATCATTTTTGCACTTGAAGTATCAATAACTCCTTAACTAAAGCATGTTTTATAATAATATATCTAATAATATAAGATACCTTTAATTTGTGGTAAATGTTCATTTTAAATACAGGCCTATCACATCAATGAAAGGATTGATTGATGACTTTAAGAACTTAAATTGCAAGGGCAAAGAGATGACCAAAATTAGAAAAGAGATGTCGGTGCAATCCAAACTAGAACACTATTCGGTAATTGGGTCATATCTTGAGTTATAGATCTCAGATATAAGTCTACTTTATATGGATGGAAAGGTAAGACATAGGCCTACAACTTTCATATGGAGCCCAAGATCTAAAAAAGCTATTTTCAAGTTCAAATTATTGCAACAACAAAGAATCCCAAAGCTGTCCTCCAGCCCGAGCACTGTTCAGTATTTTGGCCATATCTAGAGTTCTAGAAGTCCAAATGAGCTGAATTTTTTACACAAGACAGTTGAGACAATTGCCTACAACTTTGATTTTCGAGTGGCTCTAATTTTGACTTTATCAATGATGTTTTGGGCAGACAATAGAAGATAAGGATTGTCACCAAGTCAAGAGTTGACTACCCACACATCAATTAGTCATCAAATCAATAGTTCCCAATTTTAGCCTATAAAAGGAGGCATTTGCCATGTATTTAGGCATCTTGGTATCCAGATCAAGATCATGCTCTTGCTTTCTCTCTTTGTATTTATTGTAATATTTATGCTTTGCTTTCATTAATATCAAGTTTATGCCTTTCACTTCCTTTCATTTACTTAGTTAACTCTTATCTTATTTATGTTCTTATTTTGTTTATTTATTTTTCTTTCTTTCATTATGTCTAACTAAGTTTATTATGTCAAGGTGAAAAGGCTGCACTAACAGTATAAGAATAAGTATAGTGTAAACTTAATATGGACTTTACTGTTTGATACTAACATGTTTTGTATTTGTTATCTTGTTCACTCTTTAATACTTTGCTTATTAAATGACTAATCTTGATTTATGTTGTATAACACTTGGTACAACAAATGCTTGGCACAACAAATGCTTGGCACTTTCATAGTTCATATTGTATAGTATAACTGACACCTGAGCTATGAAAGGAACTTAATTTGTTGTTAACATAAGTTATAATCATGAATGCTTGGCGACATTTACAAGTATTAGCATTAATTGAATAAGATGACTATTGTAATCATATTAACAATCTATAATCTATTTGAAACCTCCTTTGTGTGTGGTTTCTAATTGAATAATAAGAGTTTATACTATACTTGTTTGACATACCATTAGTGGATCCTCTAACCTTGACATTGTTTGTTATTGTTGTTAAATCTTTACGTTAATATTTCATCTCAAAGTTCTCATCTTCTTCTTCTTCTTCTTCTTCTTCTTCTTCTTTATTATTATTATTATTGTTGTTGTTGTTGTTGTTGTTGTTGTTGTTGTTGTTGTTGTTGTTGTTGTTGTTGTTGTTGTTGTTGTTGTTGTTGTTGTTGTTGTATTATTGTTATTTATAATTTGTACAATTAACCTCTCTATGGTTCCACTCCGGTCTTACCGGGTTATTTATTACTTTGACACTCCTGCACTTGGGAGAAGACACCAATGTTTTAGTCGTGTCAAGCTTTTGGTGCCGTTACCGGGGAGGTAAGTCCTTGTATAAATTATAATATTTATTTTATTTTCTCTTTTCACTTTTCTTGTATATAACTTTGTTTCTTTTCTGTTGTTTCTTCTTCTTTTATTTTCTTTTTCCTTTTATTCTATTCCTACACATGCATGATAGTGTGGTCACGTACATGAAGTCGTAGACTTTGTAGGGTATCCTCATCATTTTCAGAAAATATGGCCGAAGAAGATAATAAATCACTTCATAATAAGAATAATGAGAATAACCATGTCAAAACACTTAAAGACCACATGAATCCCACAAGAACAAGTGCACCATCATGCATAGTTTTTCCTCCCGATGCATCTCATTTTAATTTTAAATCAGGTATTATTCAACTTTTACCTTTTTTTCATGGCTTAGAATTGGAAAATTCATATTTGCATTTAAGGGAATTTGAGGAGGTCTGCAACATATATAAAATTTAAATTGTAGCATGAACACCATCAGATTAAAGCTTTTTCCTTTTTTCATTAAAAGATAAAGCTAACACTTGGCTACAAAATTTAAGACCAGGATCCATTCGTGCTTGGGATGAAATGCAACAACAGTTTTTAAAGAAGTTTTTCCCATCTCATAGAACAAACTCTTTCAAAAGACAAATTATCACTTTCACTCAAAAACCAAGAGAAACATTTTACCAATATTGGGATAGGTATCGAGACTTGCTTAATACTTGCCCTCATCATGGTTTTGAAACATGGAGATTAGTTTCACATTTTTATGAGGGGTTAACACCTAAAGATAGGCAAATGGTTCAATTGATGTGTAATGAAACTTTTGAAGATAAAGACCCTGATGAAGCAATGGAGTACTTAGACTTGTTAGCTGAAAATGCTAAAAATTGGGACACCGCGGGTACTTATGAGGCACCGAGTAAAACTCAACCTCATACATCTAGTGGAGTTATGTACAACCTTAGGGAAGATCATGACCTCCAAGCTAAGTTTGCATATTTAGCTAGAAAAGTCGAGGCACTAGAATTGAAAAGGAGTGGTCAATTAAAATCTGTTGAAAACATTGTGTGTCAAATATATAAAATAAATGAACACTCAACAAACGATTGTCCAACCTTGTTCAAATTTCACAATCACCATTTCAAGCACACCAGAATTTCCAAAATTCTCATGGATATGTACCTCCTTATACTCCACCTTCTAGAAGAAATGTTGAGGAAACATTGCATGTATTCATTGAAAAGTAAGAGACAATCAATACTCAACTTGCTCAAAACATGATAAATTTTACAGATACTCTTGCAAAATTAACATCTGCTTTTAGTTTCCAAGAGAAAGGTAAGTTTCCATCTCAACCACAACAAAATCCCAAGGGGCAATACAATGCAAATACAAGTAGTTCCGGAAGCCAACACAAGGATTAAGTCAAATCAGTCACTACTCTGCGTAGTGGTAAGGTTATTGAAAAACCCTCTCTTGAACCTTATGAGAAAGATGATGAGTCAATCTCTGAGGGTAAGGAAGGGGTTGAATCTGAAAATTGCAAAGAAATGACTGATTCACCACCACCACTTCCATTTCCTCATGTCATGACTAAACAAAGGAAAGTCAATCACAACTCTAAAATTTTTGAAATTTTCAAACAGGGAAGGATCAATATACCTTTGCTAGATGCTATTAAACAGGTTCTTTCCTATGCTAAATTTTTGAAAGATCTATGCACTGTGAAGAGAAAACTAAATGTGAAAAAGAAAGCATTTTTATCCGAACAAGTAAGTGCTATTCTTCAGAACTATAATGCTTTGAAATATAAAGACCCTGGTTGTCCTACAATTTCTTGCTTTATTGAAGAACAAAAAATTGAAAGAGTCTTATTTGATCTTGGTGTTAGTGTGAATTTACTTCCATATTCAGTTTTTCAGAGTCTCAATCTAGGTGAGTTAAAACCAACTTCTATATCTCTTTTACTTGCCGATAGATCTGTAAAAGTGCCTAGAGGAATAATTGAAGATGTGTTAGTACAAGTCAATAAATTCATTTATCTTGTGGATTTTATTATCTTGGACACAGAACCTGTTCAAGCATGTAATTCATTTCCTGTTATTTTAGAACGTTTGTTTCTTGCAACCTCTAATGCATTGATTAATTATAGGAATGGACTGATGAAGCTATCATTTGGAAACATGACATTGGAGATGAATATTTTCAACATTTGTAAGCAACTTGAAGATGATAATGATGTACAAGAAGTAGATCATATTGACAAATTAGTTTATGATCAACTTGAATCTACTTTAAGTAAAAATGAATTGGATGAATCTGAAGATTTGTAAATCATTTATTCGGAGCAAGAAATCACAAATGAAAAACACACCGAAAATGTTGATGTGAATCTTTTGTCAATAGTGACAAGAGATTCGACATCTGACATCACAACAATTTATGATTACTTTCCTAACAAATCCTTACTTTCTCTTAGTCCAATGCCTTGGTATGATAAAAATATCAATTTTCTTGCTTTAGGAGATTTGCCAACTGATTGGAGTACTCAAGACAAAGAAAAGTTTTTGAACGAAGTGAAGAGCTTTTATTGTGATGACCCTAACTTATTCAAATATTGTCCTGATCAAATATTTCAAAGATTCATTCCTGACAATGAGGTAAGTAGTGTCATTAAACTTTGTCATTTTGAAGCATGTGGAAGTTATTTCTCGTCAAAAAAAACTGCTGCAAAAATCTTTCAAAATGGATTTTATTGGCCCACCATGTTCAAGGACACACATGCATTCTGCAAAACTTGTGAAAATTGTCAAAAAATTGACACTGATCAAAAAGTTTTGTTTTATGATTCTCAACTCTATGCATTCCCTAAAGAGCTAAGATTAAGATGGACCAATCCTTATGGGGCCTGTGATATTGAGAATTCAATGAATGACAATGATTTTAAGGAAAATGGATATTGTTTGAAAGCTTACTTTGATAATTTTCCTAGTGAAAATGAATCAGCTGGTTTGAATGATCTTGTAGATAAAGGTTGATTATTTTGTTTTTCTCACATTTTCTTTTTTATGTTTCTTTTTGAGTGATTTTTGCTAGTTTCTCTCACCCCGATCAAATGACGGACAACGGTACTCCATGATTAAGTCGGTTCTTTCAGTTTCCCACAGTAACTGATATTTGTGTATATATTTGTGCAATTCTTTGAATCTCTCTTCCAATTCTCATTTGATAATGGACACTAATCTTGAAAAATTGAAAAAGTATTTTCCTGCTCTGCCTCAGAATGCGATTACAAAAATTTACCGTGCTAGATGTGCAAGATTGAGATTGTTAATGAATCATGGAATTCCTGAACATATTTGCTGGTTGATTGAAGCAAAGGTCCGATTATCAGGTGAGTCTTCTAACTCTTTCATTTCACACATGCCTGGAATAGGTAAAAGCACTTTTGCGAAGAAGCGTCGTGCAAAACGACTGAAAGTCTGTCATCGATGTGCTAGATGGACTTGTAATACACAATGTCGTTCTTTAGGAATTGTATCTATAAACCGTGAAGATAAAATACAATTCATTAATGATGGCCTGAGTAAGGAGTCTTTAGATAATCTTCTATTAACTCTTGAGACGCATCCTAGTGGAGATGTGCATCGTGCAATTCATGATTTATGACCACTATTTCATAAAGAACATGATCGACTTAGTCTTGGGAATCTGACTAAAAAAGACCCTATTTGCCAGTTTTTAAGAAAACTGGATGGGAAGCCTATCCCCGACCCATAAAGGGCGTTTAAACCGTTCTTGGACGTAAAACCAAGGGAAGATGTGAACCATAATCACAACTACCTGTACATACACATGCTTTTTCAAAAGTAAATAAATAAATAAATAGAGAGAGAGAGAGTGTGTGTGAGACTCCAGCTGACCTACATATAGGTGTTATGATTGTCTTTCTAATTTCTCATCTATAAAACCCTCTTTTCCTTCCTTTCATTTCTACTCAACCCATACATTCAACAAATAGAGAAGTGTGTAGAAATGACAAGTTCCTCAATTCATCAAATAAGAAATATTTGTGTTTTCGGTGGATCTAGTCCTGGGAAAGAAAAGGATTTTTTAGAATCAACAAATCATCTTGGTCCAGTGCTAGCTGAGAGAAAGATTCATTTAGTGTATGGTGGAGGCAGTCTTGGGTTAATGGGAGGTGTGTCAATAGCTGCATTTTTAGGAGGTAGTCAAGTTTTAGGAGTCGTCCCTAAAGCTTTGGCACAAGGGGACATCATTGGAAAAATAATTAGAGAGGAACTTCAGGTCTCCACAATGTCGGCTCGAATGAATGCAATGTTTAACCATGCTGATGCCTTCATTGCTTTACCAGGTGGTCTAGGCACATTGGAAGAAATCTTTCATATTTCCTCTTGGGCTCAATTGCACATTCACCATAAACCTATAGGTTTGTTAAATGTTAATTGTTATTATGATAAGTTGTTGTCTTTTCTTGATCATGCTGTGGAACAGGAATTTCTAACACCTTCTGCACGACAAATCATAATCTCTGCTACTACTACTGAATAATTGATTGACCAACTACAATCTTTCATTCCTGTGATTGATCCTTCCATGAGTCGCATAAATTGGTCATCTACGGGAAGCCATAAAAAGCTTAGATTGGATTTGAGCATTCATTTGTGAATTTTTGTGTCTTTTGGTTTTATTATTGTGTTTTGTTATTTCTTATTTTTGTTTCAATGTGTTTCAGGTTTTGTCAGTGTTCGTTATTTCAGGTGATATCTTCTATACTCTATCTTTCTACCTTAGAACATTGAGAACAATGTCTCATTTTGGTTGGGGGGAGGGGGTAGTAGTTGATAAAAAAAAATATATTTTTCATTTCATAAAGCATGTGCATAATTATTGTTACTAGGATGGCAGATTAAAGGATCTCTTTTGTTAAAGTGACTCTTGAGACGCATCTTAGTAACCATTCTTAACAAGGTCTATTATAATACTTCTTGAAATATTCAGGTTTACAAACTCTCGTATTGTTACCACTTAATTCTGCTCATATACTTATTTAACATGTATTCTTAAACCTTAATTTACACACACATACTTTAACATATGATTGTGGGTTGCATATTGGATTATTACATTATTTATGTTCTTTTGTTAAAGGTAAAAACTAAGGGAAAGGGAATGTATATAATTAAAAAAAAAAGAAAAACATGAAAAAAAAAAGAAAAAAAAGAACAAAAATGATGATAATAAAAATGTAGATAAGTTTGGTTTCGTAGCCTCCCTAACCAAAGCAATTAAGCCCGAAGGGGTGTTTTAACACCTAATACCCTAAAGTCAACTGACTTGGGAGCTATTGGCCCAACGCTTGTTACATGGGTTGAGGAGAAAAGCTTAAGAGAATCAAACATTGCACTATCTACATATTAGTATCTGCAACCCGAGTTACTAAGCTCGTAAGGGTGTCTTAACACCTAAGACCAACTGGTCTGGGAGTCATTAGCTGAAAGCTCGTTATATGGGTTAAAGATGCATAATGTTTTTAAATTATATGTATATAGATAAAAAAAAAGAAGAAAAAAAAGGAAATAATTATTTTTTTATTTTAATGCTTTGATTACTAGAGACTAGTAATAAGTTGGTTGGGGGGTGTGATTAGTACTTAAAAGTGCATTTTTATCAAACTTTTATATCATTATTTTGCACTTGAAGTATCAATAACTCCTTAACTAAAACATGTTTTATAATAACATATCTAATAATATAAGATACCTTTAATTTATGATAAATGTTCATTTTAAATGCAGGCCTATCACATAAATGAAAAGATTGATTGATGAATTTAAGAACTGAAATTGAAAGGACAAAGAGATGACCAAACTTAGAAAAGAGATGTCAGTGCAATCCAAACCGGAACACTGTTTGATAATTGAGTCATATCTGGAGTTGTAGATCTCATATTTAGGTCTACTTTACATGGATAGAAAGGTAAGACATAGGCCTACAACTTTCAAAGATCTAAAAAGACCATTTGCAATTCATGATTTAAGGCCACTATTTCATAAAGAACATGATCGACTTAGTCTTGGCCATATCTGGAGTTCTAGAAGTCCAAATGAGTTGAAGTTTTTACACAAGAAAGCTGAGACAATTGCCTACAACTTTCATGTTTATAACTGGCTCTAATTTTGACGTTATCAATGACGTTTTGGGCAGACAAGAGAAGATAAGGATTGTCACCAAGTCAAAAGTTGGTCACCCACTTATCAATTAGTCATCAAATCAATAGTTCCCAATTTTGGCCTCTAAAAGGAGGCATTTGCCATGCATTTAGGCATCTTGGTTTCCAGATCAAGATCATGCTCTTCCTTTCTCTCTTTGTATTTTTTGTAATGTTTATACTTTGCTTTCATTAATATGAAGTTTATGCCTTTCATTTCCTTTCCTTTACTTAGTTAACTTTTATGTTCTTATTTTGTTTATCTATTTTGCTTTCTTTCATTATGTCTAGCTAAGTTAGTTATGTCAAGGTGAAAAGGTTACACTAATGGTGTAAGAATAAGTATAATGTAAACTTAATATGGACTTTAATGTTTGATACTAACATGTTTTATATTTGTTATCTTGTTCACTCTTTAATACTTTGCTTGTTAAATGACTAATCTTGATTTATGTTGTATAACACTTGGTACAACAAATGCTTGGCACTTTCATAGCCCATAATATATGGTATAACCGACACCTGAGCTATAAAAGAAAGTTGATTTGTTGTTAACATAAGTTATAATAATGAATGCTTGACGAGATTTACAAGTATTAGCATTAATCGAATAAGATGACTAATGTAATCATATTAACAATCTATAATCTAATTGGAACCTCTTTTGTGTATGGTTTCAAATTAAATAATAAGAAGTCCAAATGAGCTGAAGTTTTTACACAAGAAAGCTAAAAGAATTGCCTACAACTTTGATGTTTTCGAGTGGCTCCAATTTTGACGTTATCAATTACGTTTTGGGCAGACAAGAGAAGATAAGGATTGTCACCAAGTCAAGAGTTGGCCACCCACTCATCAATTAGTCATCAAATCAATAGTTCCCAATTTTGGCCTATAAAAGGAGGCATTTGTCATGCATTTAGGCATCTTGGTTTCCAGATCAAGATCATGCTCTTCTTTTCTCTCTTTGTATTTTTTGTATTGCTTATGCTTTACTTTTATTAATATCAAGTTTATGTTTATCATTTCCTTTCATTTTCTTAGTTAACTTTTATCTTATTTATGTTTTTATTTTGTTTATTTATTTTTCTTTCTTTCATTATGTCTAGCTAAGTTTATTATGTCAAGGTGAAAAGGCTACACTAATGGTGTAAGAATAAATATAGTGTAAACCTAATATGGACTTTAATGTTTGATACTAACATGTTTTGTATTTGTTATCTTGTTCACTCTTTAATACTTTGCTTGTTAAATGACTAATCTTGATTTATGTTGTATAACACTTGGTACAACAAATGTTTGACACTTTCATAGCCCATAATATATGGTATAACCGACACCTGAGCTATAAAAGAAAGTTGATTTGTTGTTAACATAAGTTATAATAATGAATGCTTGACGAGATTTACAAGTATTAGCATTAATCAAATAAGATGACTAATGTAATCATATTAACAATCTATAATCTAATTGGAACCTCCTTTGTGTATGGTTTCAAATTGAATAATAAGAGTTTATACTATACTTGTTTGACACACCATTAGTGGATCCTCTAACCTTGACATTTGTTATTATCATTATTTAATCGTTACCTTAATATTCCAACTCAAAGTTCTCATCATCTTCTTCTTCTTCTTCTTCTTCTTCTTCTCCTTCTTTTTCTTTATTATCATTATTATTATTACTATTACTACTACTACTACTACTACTACTACTACTACTACTATTATTGTTATTGTTATTATTGTAATTACTATTATTGTTGTTGTTGTTGTTATTGTTGTTGTTGTTGTTGTTATTAGTATTATTGTTGTATTATTGTTATTCATAATTTGTCTAATTAACCTCCCTGTGGTTCGACCCCGGTCTTGCCGGGTTATTTATTACTTCGACACTCCTACACTTGGGAGAAGACATCAATCTTTTAGTCGTGTGAAGTTTGTGATGTCGTTTCTGGGGAGGTAAGTTTTGTATAAATTATAATATTTATTTATTTTCTCTTTTCACTTTTCTTGTATATAACTTTGTTTCTTTTCTCTTGTTTCTTCTTTTTTTGTTTTCTTTTTCCTTTTATTCTATTCCTACACGTGCATGAGAGTGTGGTCATGCACATCAAGTGGTAGACTTTGTAGGGTATACTCATTATTTTCTGAAAATATGGCCGAAGAAGATAATCAATCACTTCATAATGAGAATAACCGTGCTAGAACACTTAGAGACCACATGAATCCCACAAGAAGAAGTGCACCATCATGCATAGTTTTTCCTCCCGATCAATCTCATTTTAATTTTAAGCCAGACATTATTCAACTTTTACCTTCTTTTCATGGCTTCGATTTGGAAAATTCACACTTGTATTTAAGGGAATTTGAGGAGGTCTGCAACGCATATAATAATTTAAATTGTTGCATGAACACCATCAGATTAAAACTTTTTCCTTTTTCATTAAAAGATAAAGCTAAAACATGGCTACAAAATTTAAGACCAGGATCCATTCGTGCTTGGGATGAAATGCAACAATAGTTTTTAAAGAAGTTTTTCCTATCTCATAGAACAAACTCTTCCAAAAGATAAATCACTACTTTCACTCAAAAACCAAGAGGAACATTTTACCAATGTCGGGATAGGTATCAAGACTTGCTTAATACTTGCCTTCATCATGGGTTTGAAATATGGAGATTGGTTTCACATTTTTATGAAGGGTTAACACCTAAAGATAGGCAAATGGTTGAATTGATGTGCAATGGAACTTTTAAAGGTAAAAATCCTTATGAAGCAATGGAGTACTTAGACTTTTTTAAAGATAAAAATCCTTATGAAGCAATGGAGTACTTAGACTTGTTAGCTGAAAATGCTAAAAATTAGGACACCGCGGGTACTTATGAGGCACCGAGTAAAACTCAACCTCATACATCTAGTGCAGGTATGTACAACCTTAGGGAAGATCATGACCTTCAAGCCAAGTTTGCATCTTTAGCTAGAAAAGTCGAGGCACTAGAATTGAAAAAGAGTGGTCAATTAAAATCTGTTAAAAACATTGTGTGTCAAATCTGTGAAACAAATGAACACTCAACCAATGATTGTCCAACCTTGCCTTCTTTTAAAGACTGTCTCCATGAACAAGCCCATGCTTTAAACAGTTTTCAAAGGGCCAACCACAACCCATACTCCCAAACATACGACCCTGGTTGGAGAAATTACCCAAATTTCAATTGGAAGAGTGATAATAACGATGTACAAACTTCACGACCACCATTTTAAGCACACCATAATTTTCAAAATTCTCATGGATATGCACCTCTTAGAAGAAATCTTAAGGAAATATTGCATGCATTCATTGGAAAGAAAGAGATAATTAATACTCAACTTGCTTAAAACATGACAAATTCTAAAGATACTCTTGGAAAATTAAGATCTGCCCTCAGTTTCTAAGAGAAAGGTAAGTTTCCATCTCAACCACAACAAAATCCCAAGGGGTAATATAATGCAAATGCAAGTAGTTTCGGAAGCCAACACATGGATCATGTCAAATCAGTCACTACTCTACGCAGTGGTAAGGTTATTGAAAAACCCTTTCTTGAACCTTATAAGAAAGATGATGAGTCAATCTCTAAGGGTAAGGAAAGGGTTGAATATGAAAATTGCAAAGAAAAGACTGATTCTCGACCAACACTTCCATTTCCTCAAGCCATGACCAAACAAAGAAAAGTCAATCACAACTCTGAAATCTTTGAAACTTTCAAACAGGTAAGAATCAATATACCTTTGCTGGATTCTATTAAACAGGTTCCTTCCTATGCTAAATTTTTGAAAGATCTATGTACTATGAAGAGGAAACTGAATATGAAAAAGAAAGCCTTTTTAGCTGAACAAGTAAGTGTCATTCTTCAGAATAATAATGTTTTGAAATATAAAGAACCTAGTTGTCCTACAATTTCTTGCTTTATTGGAGAACATAAAATTAAAAGAGCCTTACTTGATCTCGATGCTAGTGTGAATTTACTTCCATATTCATTTTTTCAGAGTCTCAATCTAGGTGAGTTAAAACCAACTTCTATAACTCTTTTACTTGTCGATAGATCTGTAAAAGTGCTTAGAGGAATAGTCGAAGATGTGTTAGTACAAGACAATAAATTTATTTACCCTATGGATTTTGTTATCTTGGACACAGAACCTGTTGAAGCATGTAATTCATTTCCTGTTATTTTAGGACGTCCGTTTCTTGCAACTTCTAAGGCATTGATTAATTGTAGAAATGGACTAATGAAGCTATCATTCAGAAAAATGACATTGGAGATGAATATTTTCAACATTTGCAAGCAACTTGGAGATGATAATGAATTACAAGAAGTAGATCATATTGATGAATTAGTTTATGATCAACTTGAATCTACTTTAAGTAAAAATGAGTTGGATGAATATGAAGATTTGCAAATGATTTATTTTGAGGAAGAAATCACGGATGAAAAACACACCGAAAATGTTAATGCAAATTATTTGTCAAAAATGACAAGAAATTCGACATCTGACATCACACCAATCGATGATTACTTTCCTAACGAATCCTTACTTTCTTTTAGTCCAATGCCTTGGTATGATAAAAATATCAATTTTCTTGCTTTAGGAGATTTGCTAGCTGATTGGAGTACCCAAGATAAAGAAACGTTTTTGAACGAAGTGAAGAACTTTTATTATGATGACACTAACTTATTCAAATATTGTCCTGATCAAATATTTCAAAGATTCATTCCCAACAATGAGGTAAGTAGTGTCATTAAACTTTGTCATTCTAAAGCATATGGAAGTTATTTCTCATAAAAAACGACAGCTGCAAAAATCTTTCAAAATGGATTTTATTGGCCTACCATGTTTAAGGACACGCTTGCATTCTGCAAAACTTGTGAAAATTGTCAAAAAGTTGATACTGGTCAGAAAGTTTTGTTTTATAATTCTCAACTCTATGCATTCCTTAAAGAGCTAAGATCAAGATGGAGCAAGCCTTATAGGGCCTGTGATATTAAGAATTCAATGAATGGCAATGTTTTTAAGGAAAATGGGCATCGTTTGCAAGCTTACTTTGATAATTTTACTAGTGAAAATGAATCAACTGGTTTGAATGATCTTATAGATAAAGGTTGATTATTTTATTTTTCTTACATTGTTTTTGTGTTTCTTTTTGAGTGATTTTTGCTAGTTTCTCTCACCCCGGTCAAATGGCGGATAACGGTACTTCGTGACTTAAATCGGTTCTTTCAGTTTCCCACAATAACTGATATTTGTTAATATATTTATGTAATTCTTTGAATCTCTCTTCCAATTCTCATTTGAAAATGGACATTAATCTTAAAAAATTGAAAAAGTATTTTCCCGCTCTGCCTTAGAATGCGATTACAAATATATATCGTGCTAGATGTGCAAGATTGAGATTGTTAATGAATCATGTAATTCCTGAAGATATTCACTGGTTGATTGAAGCAAAGGTATGATTATCAAGTGAGTCCTCTAATTCCTTCATTTTACACATGCCTGGAACAGGTAAAAGCAATTTTGCAAAGAAACGTCATGCAAAACGATTGAAAGTCTGTCATCGACGTGCTAAATGGACTTGTAATGCATAATGTCGTTCTTTAGGAATGGTGTCTATAAACTGTAAAGATAAAATACAATTCATTAAGGATGACCTGAGTAAGGAGTCTTTAGATAATCTTCTATTGACTCTTAAGACGCATCCTAGTGGAGATGTGCATCGTGTAATTCATGATTTATGGCCACTATTTCATAAAGAACATGATCTACTTAGTCTTGGGAATCTGACTAAAAAAGACCCTATTTGCCAGTTTTTAAGAAAACTGGATGGGAAGCTTATCCCTGACCCATAGAGGGCGTTTAAACCGTTCTTGGACGTAAAACCAAGGAAAGATGTGAGCCACAATCACAACTACCTATACATACACATATTTTTTCAAAAGTAAATAAATAAATAAATAAAGAGAGAGTGTGTGAGACTCGAGTTGGCCTACATATAGGTGGTATAATTGTCTTTCTAATCTCTCATCTATAAAATCCTTTCTTCCTTCCTTTCATTTCTACTCAAGTCATACATTCGACAAATATAGAAGTGTGTAGAAATGGCAAGTTCCTCAAGTCATCAAATAAAAAGTATTTGTGTTTTCGGTGGATTTAGTCCTAAGAAAGAAAAGTAGTTTTTAGAATCAGCAAATCATCTTGGTCAGGTGCTAGCTGAGAGAAAGATTCATTTAGTGTATGGGGAAGGCAGTCTAGGGTTAATAGGAGGTGTGTCAATAGCTGTATTTTTAGGAGGTAGTCATGTTTTGGGGGTCGTCCCCAAAGCTTTAGCATAAGGGGACATCATTGGAAAAACAATTGGAGAGGAACTTTAGGTCTCCATAATGTCAGCTCGAATGGATGCAATGTTTAACCATGTTGATGCCTTCATTGCTTTACTAGGTGGTCTAGGCACATTGGAAGAGATCTTTCATATTTCCTCTTAAGCTCAACTGCACATTCACCATAAACCCATAGGTTTGTTAAATGTTAATGGTTATTATGATAAGTTGTTCTCTTTTCTTGATCATGCTGTGGAACAGGAATTTCTAACATCTTCTACACAACAAATCATAATGTTTGCTTCTACTGCTGAACAATTGATTGACCAACTACAATCTTTCATTCCTGTAATTGATCCTTCCATGAGTCGCATAAATTAGTCAACTAAGGAAAGCCATAAAAAGCTTGGATTGGATTTGAGCCTTCATTTATGTATCTTTGTGTCTTTTGGTTTTATTATTGTGTTTTGTTGTTACTTATATTTGTTTCAATGTGTTTCAGGTTTGTCAATTTTCGTTATTTTAGGTGATATCTTCTATACTTTATCTTTCTACCTTTAAACATTGAGGACAATGTCTCGTTTTAGTTGGGAGGAGAGGGTAGTAGCTACAAAAAAAAAACTGTGTTTTCTATTTCATAAAGCATGTGCAAAATTGTTGTTACTATGATGGCATAGTAAAAAAGATCTTTTTATGACTCTTGAAACTCATCTTAGTAACTATTCTTAATAAGGTTTATCATAATACTTCTTAAAATATTCAAGTTTACAAACTCTCGCATTACTATAACTTAATTCTGCTCATATACTCATTTAACATGTATTTTTAAATCTTAATTTACACACACACAAACACACTTTAACATATTATTATGGGTTGCACAATGGATTATTACATTATTAATGTTCTTTTGTTAAAGGTAACAACTAAGAGAAAGGGATAGTATATAATTAAAAAAAATAAAAAAATAATAAAAATGTAAATAAGTTTGGTTTTGTAGCCTCCCTAACCTAAGCAATTAAGTCTGAAGGGGTATTTTAACACCTAATACCCTAAAGTCAATTGACTTGGGAGCTATTGGCTCAACGCTTATTACATGGGTTAAGGAGAAAAGCTTAAGGGAATCAAACATTGCACTATCTACATATTAATATCTGCGACCCGAGTTACTAAGCTCGTAGGGGTGCCTTAACACCTAATGCCCTAAGACCAACTAGTTTGGGAGTCATTAGCTGAAAGCTCGTTACATAGGTTAAAGATGCATTGTGTTTTTAAATTATATGTATATATATTTTAAAAAAATAAAAAAAAAGACAAAAATAATAATATCAACCCAAGGAAGTAAACCTTAAACATTAGAACAAAAATTTTGTTTTCTTCCAAGAAAAGCCCCCTAATTATGTGTTGATAAATTGATCACAAAAGAAAGGTTTATGAATTTAACAACTAAGAGGTATTGAGCAGGTATATAAATTTAACGAGAGTTTGTTTATCTAGCTAGATTAATGAAAGTTAAATGATGAATACCTTACTTTGTAGAATTTGCAAATTTTTTTCTATTTTAACGCTTTGATTACCAGGGACTAGTAATAAGCTGGTTGAGGGAGTGATTAGTATTTAAAAGTGTATTTTTATTATGGTTTTATATCATCATTTTGCACTTGAAGTATCAATAACTCCTTAACTAAAGCATGTTTTATAATAATATATCTAATAATATAAGATACCTTTAATTTGTGGTAAATATTCATTTTAAATGCAGGCCTATCACATAAGTGAAAGGATTGATTGATGAATTTAAAAACTGAAATTGAAAGGATAAAGAGATGGCTAAACTTAGAAAAGAGATGTCGATGCAATCCAAACTGGAACACTGTTTGGTAACTGGGTCATATCTGGATCTATACATCTTTGATTTAGGTCTAATTTATATGGATGGAAAGGTAAGACATAGGCCTACAACTTTCATATGGAGCCCAAGATCTAAAAAGGCCATTTTCAAGTCTAAATTATAGTAACAACAAAGAAGCCTAAATCTGTCCTCTAGCCCGAGCACTGTTCAGTATTTTAGCCATATTTGGAGTTCTAGAAGTCCAAATGAGCTGAAGTTTTTACCCAAGAAAGCTAAAACAATTGCCTACAACTTTGATGTTTTCGAGTGGCTCCAATTTTAACGTTATCAATTACGTTTTGGGCAGACAAGAGAAGATAAGGATTGTCACCAAATCAAGAGTTGGCCACCCACTCATCAATTAGTCATCAAATCAATAGTTCCCAATTTTGGCCTATAAAAGGAGGCATTTCCCATGCATTTAGGCATCTTGGTTTCCAGATCAAGATCATGCTCTTCCTTTCTCTCTTTGTATTTTTTGTATGGCTTATGCTTTACTTTCATTAATATCAAGTTTATGTCTTTCATTTCCTTTCATTTTCTTAGTTAACTTTTATCTTATTTATGTTTTTATTTTGTTTATTTATTTTTGTTTCTTTCATTATGTCTAGCTAAGTTTATTATGTCAAGGTGAAAAGACTATATTAATGGTGTAAGAATAAGTATAGTGTAAAGTTAATATGGATTTTAATGTTTGATACTAACATGTTTTGTATTTGTTATCTTGTTCACTCTTTAATACTTTGTTTGTTAAATGACTAATCTTGATTTATGTTGTATAACACTTGGTACAACAAATACTTGGCACTCTCACAACCCATACTGTATGGTATAACCGACACCTGAGCTATGAAAGGAACTTAATTTGTTGTTAACATAAGTTATAATCATGAATGCTGGACGACATTTACAAGTATTAACATTAATGGAATAAGATGACTAATGTAATCATGTTAACAATCTATAATTTGATTGGAATCTCCTTTGTGTATGGTTTCAAATTGAATAATAAGAGTTTATACTATACTTGTTTGACATACCATTAGTGGATCCTCTAACATTGACATTTGTTATTATCATTATTTAATCGTTACATTAATATTCCATCTCAAAGTTCTCATCATCATTTTCTTCTTCTTCTCCTTCTTCTTCTTTATTATCATTATTATTATTACTATTATTACTACTACTATTATTATTGTTATTGTTATTATTGTAATTACTATTGTTGTTGTTGTTGTTGTTATTCGTCTTATTGTTGTATTATTGTTATTTTTAATTTATATAATTAACCTTCCTGTGGTTCGACCCCGGTCTTGCCGGGTTATTTATTACTTCGACACTCCTGCACTTGGGAGAAAATATCAATCTTTTAATCCAAACAATTTGACAACTAATTTATAAAGAGATGGTTGTTAAACACATAACATGATTATAATATTAATCTTAAAAAGCCCTAACACAATATGGGCTAATATTGTTAGGCCTCTAAAAATATACTATGATTATTTTCATTCATTAAATTAAAGAATCATGATATCTTATAAACCATATTTTCTTATAAGTCAAAAGTAATAAAAAAATTAAAATTTAATTTTTGCTAGTTGAATTAATCCCAATCTCAACAATATAGAGACTAATATAAGTTTACCCATTAAAAACTAAAATAAAATAAAAAATTAAAGTAGTTAGTGATTTCACTATATAATGTGATAGAGAAAACTATTTAGCAAAACAATGTTTTCTCTTTTTTTTTTGTTTTTTTTATTATTGATGATTTTTTTTTCGATAAATGATTTTTGTTTTTTAATTTTATCCTTAAATGTTGTATTAACTATAATTTTAAGTTGTTATTTGTTTTGATTTACTTTCTATTTAATTATCAGGATATGAAAAAAAATCTCAATATTAAATTAATACTTGATTTTGCGAAAAACCTTTTGATTTTATTGATCGAAAAGGATTGAAAACCCAAATTGACAATAGAAATAAAAATAAGGGTTCTTTTTACTTACTATTCATTATGCTCCTTTAAGAGAATTTTTTCCTTCACAATTCTTTCATTTTTATTTTTAGTTTTTTTTTTAGTTTAAAACCTTTATGCTTTGGTTCAACACATAATTTTCTTTACTTTTGGTCCTTGAGTTTGAAAGAGAAAAGTCAAAGTTGTTAAAAAATAAATAAAAAGAAAAAAAATAGTTAGATAATCAGTTATGTTGATAAGAATGACCAAACTTAATATTAGTGATCCTCTTAACAATAAGAGTAAATAGAGGCTAATAAAGTTTTTTGTTTACTTTTGTGTTTTTAACCAATTTAAAGGTATTTTAAGTTAAGAAATTAGCTTATTAAGTTTATAAAGGTGTTAATTAGATTTTTTAGGAGAAAATATATTAGAAATTGATATTTTAGATAAAAAATCCTAACTCAATTTTTCAATTTCTCCAATGATTGGAAGCTAGCTCGTAAATAACTTGTCATCTACTTTCAATTGTATTTTTATTTTTTTTAAATAAAAGGTAAATCACATATCGTTTATATCTAAAAAAGAGGTTAGGCATGTGAGACTATTCTTGCAAGTCCACTCGCATTGGGTCTTTTTTTAATTGGGCTAAGGAGCTGTTTGAAATTGTGGTAGCAATTGAAATTTAAAATATTTTTCATTTATAAATAGATAAAAAAATATTTTTTTATTTTTTAAAAATTATTTTTAAGATTAGCTTATCAAAATAATCTGAAAATATAAAAAATGATTTTTAATAATTGTTTTTTGAGATTTGAGGGAATGCAGTTGCAATCGTGTTCCCAAATAGTCTCTAAGTGTTTGGATCCAACCCTTTCTATTTTTTTTCAAGTTTTTTGGGTGTTTTTATGTAGATATACTTTTTTTTATAAAAAAAACTTAGCATGGTATTACAATTATTATTTATTTTTTCATAATTCTTAAATAATACTATAGGTTTTATGGGAATGTTCATAATTTGTTTTCAATTCTTATATAATATAAAAAAATAAATAAAAATAACTTATGAATATTAAATTAAAAAATTAGTTTAAAATTTTTAAAAATATATTTTGACATGATTTTATTAGGTTTATTATTTTTTTTTGTCTTTAATTACATACAAAATATTAAGATATCATTTTAATATATTTTAAACTTGCTTTGGACATGATGATATGTTTTTGTTTTAAAAAAAACTTATAATTTAAAAAACATGCTTTCATCAAAATAATCAAGACATGCATAAAAAACTGAAGTTTACATTGATGAAATGGATTTTTTTTACTTATTTTAAATGATTAGATTTTTTTAGCAAACTTTTATTTTAATTTTTGATGTCATTATTAAAAACCATGCTCCTCATAATTTTTTTTTAATTGTTTTATTATTGTTGTTGTTGTTTTTTTAATAGAATTGTTTTACAATTATGCTATTGATTTTTTTATGAATAATTATATATTTGCATGATATCCACAAATGTTTTGAATAATTGTTTGATTATTATTGAATGAGAATAAAATAATTTTTTTCCTTAACTTTTTTATTGTTATATATATATATATATATATATGTATATTGTTTTGATTGTTTTTATATTCATGCATAGAGATGATTAATTCATAATTTTTAATTTTTATTGAAATTGCTTTCATGATTATAATGAGTTTTTGCTTAAAATGCTCCTCATTATTTTTTTTAAATTAAAAAATGTATGAGAAAATACAATTTTTTTATGGTTCTTTTTATTCAATGAATGAAACATGTTATTATTACAAAACAAACTTTTTTTTATAAAGATAAAAACAAGTACATGAAAAAATAGTTCTTCTAAATAATTTCATTCATTATTTTTTCAACAAGTGTCTATGACTAGTTCAATCCCAATTATCTTATTTTGAAACTTAACCCAATTCAACATCAACAAATTATAATGTTAATATCACAATGTGTTTGTTAGTTTTATAATAATTATTTTTAAAATATTTTATATTTAAAAATATATTTTATATTTTTCAAAAATTAATTTTAAAATCAGTATATCAAAATAATAAAAAACATAAAAAAATTAATTTTTAATAAAAAAAATTAAAATTTTAAAAATTACATTTCAATTTCATTCCCAAACACTACTGTTACTAAGAAGTTCTGCATAACACTGTGCAAGAAACTTTTCAGTTATGATCTAATATCAATATAATCTTTTCCTCTAACGTGCTGGGTTTTTTAGAGAAATGTTTAGGAGTATAATTAAAATTAGTTTTTAATATTTTTTTATTTTAAAATATATTAAAATAATTTTATTTTTTATTTTTAATTTTTTTTAATATTAAATATATCAAAATAAAAAAACTAAAAACATCTCCAGCGTAACCCAGTTAAAATTAAAAAAAAAAATGTTTTTTTAATATTACTAGCAATACTTCAAAACCCAGCGCATTTTTTCGCTATCATCTCCACCGTCTAATCAACTGACTTTCAAAACTCAGAAGCAAAACGCAACGGCCTTTGAAAAATAACAAACGTAAAACAAGCAGTAGCAACAACGTTTTCTCATAATCCCCAAAACAGAGGATCCAACCCCGCCCCACCCCACGCCCCAAAACCACCACGCCACCCCGATCTCGAAGAAGATCCATAAAACATAGTTTTCTCGTCAATAATAAAAAAAACTACAAGAAATATGTTTTAATTTGTTAATTTTTTGGAGAAAGAATAGAGTGACCAAACCCTGTGTCATGATTAGATGCTTTAAGGTTTGCAGTAATCGAAGGCAAGACCAGCATGATCAACTCCAGCAACGGCATGATTTCAACGTCATCGACGTCGGCGAACACGCAATCACCGGGATTAAAGACATATTTTAAAACCCCAGAAGGTCGTTATAAGCTTCACAATGAAAAGACGCATCCTTCTGGTCTCCTTCACTATGCCCATGGAAAAACTGTTACTCAGGTTTTCTCTTTTCTATCTATTCCATTTCATTTTTGAGTTCTTAGTTTTGGGATTGCCCATTTCGTTAAAAACCGAATATTTTAAGAATATTTGTTTTTTGGTTTTTGGCTCACTAATTTAATAATTTTTTGTCATTACATTTGTTGAATGGTTTATCTTATCTTGTTTTATCATTAATAATTCATTAATTTCAAGGGTTTTTATCAACACCGTAATATGCTTATTAGAATCAACATGTACATGTTTATCCGCAAAGTTTGATATTCTATCGTCAGTGTTAGAGGCATCTTTTAGTTAATTTGATAATGCCTAGCTGTATATTTTATAGACGTCTCAATTTTAGTTTTTGAAAAGAAATTTGATTAACAGGTAACCCTAGCTATTATCAAGGACAAGCCTGCCCCATCAACACCGACGGCCCCACCTTCAGGTTTCAGTACAGGCAGTGGTGTACGATCAGCTGCTGCTAGGTTGTTGGGTGCTAGCAATGGAACCCGTGCGCTTAGCTTTGTTGGAGGGAATGGTGGGAGTAAAAGTATTAGTAGTAGTAGTAGTAGTAGGATTGGATCGCTGGGGACATCATGCTCAAGTAATTCCATGATCAATTCAAATTTTGATGGGAAAGGGACTTACTTGATCTTCAATGTAGGGGATGCCATCTTTATAACTGATTTAAATTCTCAAGATAAGGTAACTTTATATTTTTAGTTGGTATTTTTTAATGGAAACAACGGGGAGGCATTTAAGAGGTTCTTTGTTTGAATATAGGAGGACCCAATAAAATCGATCCATTTTAGTAATTCAAATCCTGTGTGCCATGCCTTTGATCAAGATGCTAAGGATGGACATGATTTGCTTATTGGATTGAGTTCTGGGGATGGTAAAATCTTAACTCGAGGTTGGATTGCATTTCTTTTTCTTTGTTGAAAATTTAAGCTTTCTGATTTTAGTGGCTATATTTTTCTTATTGCAGTCTACTCAGTGTCACTGAGACAGCAATTACAGGATGGTGGAAAAAAGCTAGTTGGGGCCCATCATTATAACAAAGATGGTTCTGTTAATAATAGGCAAGAATATCTATAGTGCCTTCATAGTTCGACCATTTCTTTATCATGCATGCTTGTACATCCAGGCTGTCTTATTGTCTTATTTAACTGATGATCTTCTTGTTAAAATATCACATATGCATACATAACTTCAACGAGCTGTGTGAATCAGTGTGACTTGATCATAATGCAAGTTACAAAGTAAGGATGCTTAAGGAACAGTTTTATAATTATCATTTCATAATTTACTTTTGAATATTTATGACTCATGAATAATAAAAATATCGAAGATAGGTTGCACACAAAGGAAAATAGTTTGGGCAAAGATACTCTTTTGTTTTCATTATGTTCTATAGGCATGATTATTCTCAACATCCTGGATATATATTGGATCAAAGTTATACTGGTGGGGGATGATTTGATTGCAAAGTAAGAAAATGAAGTGAGGTTTTTTAATTAGCCATGTTTATCAGTTCTTTCATCTTTCATCTTTCATCTTTCAAGAGTAATTATGATCACCTAGGAAAATGGGAAAGCTTCCATTGGATGGATTCTGGGCTGTTATCAGAATGCACCACTGAGTGACATAGCACATATTTGAATTTGTAGTCTACCAAGTCTTTTTAAATGGCTTATGGATTGGAAAATTAGAGATTCAAGGGTTTAGGTTCTAGGATTACAGTTTATATGGTTTTTAAATGGAGTTGGGGATGAATGGGAAGGGCAGCTAGCATCACATTGGTGGGATTTCTAGAAATCATCCCTGTAAATCTTCAAAGCACAAGATACCCTTGCATTGTAGAGTCGAACTAAAATGCATAAAAAGTTATTTGTTTTTGTTGCCTGCATGACCGGGTGCTGCCAATGCTATTCCCTGTGAAATCAATTATAAAATGGACCTTGAAATGATGTCCAAGTACTTGTATTGTGTGGGTAACCTTTTCCTAACAGTGCAGAACTTTCTTTAGGCTACAAATAGAAAAGCTTTCGAGCAATCCATGCCATATAAACTCAAAATGGTTTGTTGATCTTGCTTGATATCTTCTAGGAACTCTGAAATCTTGGTTCCCCTTTTAGGAATTAAAAGAACAAAAATCCCCCGAGTGGAAATGTTGGATAAAAAAATCATTTAGTTAACATATGTATAAATATGTATGCATACACATTGCACTTATGATAATTGAGTATTATGTACAAAATCAATTTAATTAATGCTACTTATTTTCAACAGTCGTTGTATGAGTATTGCATGGGTTCCTGGAGGAGATGGTGCTTTTGTTGTTGCACATGCTGATGGTAATTTGTATGTCTATGAAAAGGTAGGCCTCGAACATGAAAAGGATTACATTGTCCTGTCTTCCCAAAATTTCGTAGTTCAAGATGTTTCAAGAGATCTTAATATCTATTCTATTACTTTTCTTTTCCTCTAGAGCAAGGATGGTGCTGGTGATTCTTCATTCCCTGTTATCAAAGATCAAACTCAATTCTCTGTTTCACATGCCCGCTACAGTAAGGTAGAAGAGTTTGTCTTGTTGGAATTAAAGCTATGTAATAGTCTTACTTTGATTGATGCTTCATAAACGAAGTTTCTAATGGTGCAAGCAATTTTTAACTAGGAATTATTTTTAAAATCAGCAAGCTATGATG
This sequence comes from Populus pruinosa, assembly GCA_026413675.1. Taxonomy (NCBI): domain Eukaryota; kingdom Viridiplantae; phylum Streptophyta; class Magnoliopsida; order Malpighiales; family Salicaceae; genus Populus; species Populus pruinosa. The sequence goes on from CM048607.1 coordinate 8,282,788, forward strand.
GTAATGGACACCATGTATCTATTACTTCTCCCTTTATTAGGTAGCTCCTCAATAAATACCATAGCCAAGTATTGCTCAAATGTCCATGAGACATGAAACCATATTTTGCATTTTGTTCCCAAGGTAAGGTCGATGTAATACATAGAAGTGTAGAGATGTGCACCTGACACTATGATTGAGGTTTTAAATCTTTCTGCAACATTATGTTCTGGTTGTTTAGGTTCATTCTTTTAGTCAATAATTACTCTCTTCCATGATTGTTGGAGACTTTATCTGGCAACTCAGTTTTCACTCTTGTATTGTTCTAACTGTTGTGTGGAAAGCAGTGGCTTCACTGGACCCTGATCATCTCACTCTACAACTATAATCAATATAGTGAATGCTGTTGTTTTCTTCATGTACATGGCGGGTCATGTGGTTGACTGCTGGGACAATTCTTCACAGTCAACCTTGCTGCTTAACAATTAGTGTTGATTGGTTAATTGTCATCATATGTATCTTGGAATACATGTATTTGTGCGTGTTTGTGTGTAAATTTGCGTGTGCTCATGTTTTTGTGGGTATTATTAACTTATGCTTGCCATTGTTGCTTTGTTCAGGTGTTAAACAAATTGGATTCATGGATGCAGTTGTAGTATAAAGTAATATAAAGAGTAAACTATACTTATGCCCATATAGATTCATCAATGTTCTCTGTCCATATAGTTAAAAATTTCTCAATATCACCCCTCTGGTTTTCATGAAGTTCCCTGTGGTAAACCCTCCTTTCAAGTTATATTTGACTTTTTAAAGGTTTCTTTTAAGTATTTTTGTGAGATAGTATCACACATATTGGGATTTGAGAGGAAAGGATGAGAGACAAGTGAAATAAGAAAGAGAAGACTGTAAAATTGAGCCTTCCATTAAATTCTGATAGCTATTTAATGGTCAGGGTCAATATTGAAACTTTTTGGATAGTACAAGGGTAACATTGGAGTTTTAAAGTTAAGTTTACCGTTGTATAAAGTATAGTTGAAACACTGTGAATTAAATAATCCAAGATTTTAGGTTTGTTAATTGCTTTAGAACATGCCTATTTGGTTGCTCTAAATGTAAGAAGCATGCAGGATAGGTTCCTAACATCTCGGGACTTAACCCAACTGATGTTTGCAGCAATTATATTGTGCCAATGGAGAGATCAGTGAAGCAGGGCTCTGTCGCTCAACCTCATTTGTAGTTTTTCCAATTTCCCATGCCTACTTGTGTTTATCTTGGTTTATTATTTAGATGGTGTCCATTTGTGCTTAACTGCTTTTGTTAGATTTGTATGTCCATTCCTCATTTCCTATTCTTCAAATCTCCCATCAAAGGCTTTCATCCTGCTCTAGTGATAGATTAGTTTTCTCCTTATATCTTGATTTATATACTTATCCAACTAAATATGCAGTTCTTTCCATGACTCCTACAAACTGCATGCAGAGTAACCCAATTGCCAGATGGCATGTTTGCCAAGGTTCAATCAATGGCATTGCTTTCTCAAATGAAGGGACCTATTTAGCAACTGTTGGAAGAGATGGTATAACACTGTACATATTGTTGCATCTAGTATTTGTTTTTTTTTTTATGTGTTGGTAGGTAGTGTAATTGATCTTAGTGTTTTGCTAGTGCAGGTTACTTGCGAGTCTTTGACTATTCAAAAGAACAATTTATATGTGGCGGGAAAAGTTATTATGGTGCTTTACTATGTTGTGCTTGGAGGTGACTAGCTTTACCAGTTTTCAAGTCATAATTTATTGCTATCTTTTGAAAATTCTCTCTCAATATTTTGAACTTGTTGTACACACGGGAAAAGGGCCATTACTCTGAGCTGATATAGCCTAAGACCCTTTTACATTCAACCTTCAATTCTTTGTTTTCTGTTGGTCTTTTGCATTTGAAATATTTATATTGTCTTCAAGAAAACTGATGATGAAAAATGTCACCCTCTCAGCATGGATGCAAAATATATTTTGACTGGAGGAGAAGATGACCTAGTTCAAGTTTGGAGTATGGAAGATCGGAAGGTTGTTGCGTGGGGTGAAGGACACAATTCATGGGTAAGATTCTCAAATCATCATGGTTGATTGTCAATTACATGATTCTGGTCATCTTATACAGTTCTTATCTGATGGTGCTGGCAGGTAAGTGGAGTGGCTTTTGATTCATATTGGTCATCACCAAACTCAGATGGCACAGGGGAGAATGTTGTGTACCGGTTTGGTTCTGTTGGTCAGGTATGGTATACAGTTTTGTTGCAGTTCATGGGTGACTTGTTCCACAGCTAGCTAAAAGCAGTTTTAAGTTCCAGGGCAGATGGTGCTCATAGGAATTGAATATGATATCCAAAAAACTAATATCTGGGTGCTGAGCATGATATATCACTTTGGTTTAAGTTAATATTGTAATGGAGGTGCCCAAGATTTTTAAATCCTGGGAGGGTGCTTTCAAACAGTCATGGTTCTAAATAAGCAATAAGATGAATATTTTGTATTTTAGCTCTAGGAAAACTGCAGAAATAGGGGAGCATTAATATTGATGGAAAAAACATATCGATTGCTATAAATAAAAGCACAAACTATGTCAAAACATTAATTCGATGAACATGCCTTGCTTATTGTCTTTTAATAACTACTATTGCTTTTATTAATTTTTAATTACTACTTTTTGGCATTCTACCTCAATACAAATTCTAGTAGATGTATAAATCTTACGTAAACTCGGTGCCATCATGTATGTTAATCTCATTTCCATGTAACATTTTACTCAAAGGGGGAGACAAAAACTCGATTCTAAGTTTAGTCAAATTGTTGTTGAGTCCTGAGAGGCACATTATTATTATTTATTTTATTTTATTTTATTTTATTTTGTACAACAGGCTTGTATTCGGGGTGGTGGTAATTCGGGGTGGTGGTACACCAATCCCAAAACATCAACAATGATGTGTGTGTCTGTGTGTGTGTTTTTCCTTACAGACCAAACACCAAACAATTATTTTCAAGTAGTTTTTATCTACAGAGCCAAACAATGAAAAATAATGTATATTCTAGGAATATATTTTGAAAAAACATGTTTTTTTTTCAAGAAATGGAACATTAGAGTTTCAATAAGATGATATTTTCCATATTGTGTGGTTGGGCAGTGGGCCTTCACTTTTCTCTAAAAAGATGGCAGATAAACAAAAATATGTATTTTAATCTTTGATGACTTTTTTTTATGATCATATTTAGTTTTGCAACATGCATGATACATTTAATTGTAATATTTTTGTGCCACTTGTACAGCACACATGCATAGAACCTGGTTAATAGAAGAGTGTAGGGAGTTGTTTAAAGACTACTTGATCAGATTACAAGGTTGAGTTATTGTGATTATTCTTGTTTGCAAACAAAAAATAATTTAAGTGTAATTTTAACTGCTGGCGCAGCTTAAAACCGTTCTAATGGTATATTTTAGCTCGAAGGGATCAACAGTTCCAAGGAGAAGTGAAAAAGATGAGCACTTGAGATAAAAAAATTGAAGTATGCCCTAACTCTTTCTCCATAACCTTCTTAGGAACTCCAGTCAAAATACATACTAACATGGCAATACATTTATTAGTTCCTTCCTTTAACAGTAAGAAGAGGAACACAACTTACTCACCAAGAATATTAATGATTCATATAAATCACTTATTGGTAGAAGCTCCAAATGGTGCATATCTTAACCAAACCCTTTGCATGATGGGTGAGCGCGGTTCAAGTCTTCATTGATCAATGGATCTATAAGCCTATTAATGAAGCAAATTCAATGAAGCAACAACTGGGGAATTCATGTTCTCATCATCTTTGGTAAAACCAAGTCTACCGCATAGACATTCATAAATGGCTTTTGTATATTCACAATGTATTGGACCTCTTTCTGTGTTTATTTTTCAAACACTAGTATTAGAAGCTGGTTGAGGTACTTTTGGTAGAGTGAAAACGAATGCCTGCAGCAGTTAATAACATGCGGTATGAGTTAAAACTGACTTTGGCAAGTGACTTGATGAGATTGAGGTGTGATATGTATGGTCTTCTATAACTTTCCTTCTCTAGTTTTTCCCAGTTTTTCGACTGCTTTAAAGGCTTCTTGAGTAACCATGTTGCAACTTGTTTGTTCTGTCAACAGGACACACAGTTACTTTTATGGGATCTGGAAATGGATGAGATTGTAGTGCCATTACGTAGGTGCCCCCCTTCTGGTGGATCTCCTACTTTCAGCACTGGAAGTCAGTCTTCCCACTGGGACAGTGTTATCCCAGTTGGAACTCTGCAACCTGCTCCTAGCATGCGTGATGTTCCAAAGCTTTCTCCTGTAGTGGCTCACCGTGTTCACACAGATCCTCTTTCTGGTTTAGTGTTTACGCAGGAATGTGTTCTTACTGTTTGTAGAGAGGGCCATGTAAAAATCTGGATGAGACCTGGAGCCTCAGATAGCCAGTCAGGCAACTCGGAAACCATCTCAAGTACCAGTTTGAAGGAGAAGCCATTATTGTCAAGCAAGATTGGCAGTTCTACATATAAGCAATGACCAAATTGTCATGAGATTCCAAGGCAAAATGGATCTCTTCTTCATTGATTTAATTTGAAATTGCTGGTATGGCTGCCCATCCCAATTCCACAGTTTTTTTCTCAGAGTTAGAGCTGGATGAATGTTCTGATTGCTGGAGGATTCATCAACTGGGTCCATTTGTGCATTGAGAGATAAAATGCCATTTATGGCACTAAGAGCTCAGGAGGGAGAGAACCCCCTATGTAAGTACAAAACAGTTGTTGCTAGGATATATCTTATATAATATTTAATTTCTGACAGAAATAATTTGAAGTTACTCTTTGAGATTTACATTTCAGAGTTGCATAGGAGTTCATTTGATTCTGCTGGCAATGAAATTTCACAATAGCTATATAATTTTTGCCGGATATCATGAAGCTCTCTCACATGTGATAAGCTTTTCATGTTATGGTTATGAGGTATTTATTTCTCTTGGATGTATCCTTGATTTGGAAGAAAAATTATTCTTTTGTTTAGTACTAGATATGGGTTATGACACTGAAGTTATGCTGAGGAACACTGAACTATGGGAGACTAGTGCTGTATTTGTATTCATTTTGTTTTATTCTGGCAAACTGGGTGAACTACACTATACCGTGTTAGAAGATTTTTCCTTGTGATTTTTCCATGGTCTTGTCCCCTGTATTTCCCTTGTCTGTTTTGCTACCAATCCACCTGGGAGGTTTTCCTTTTCGAATCTCTCTATGGAAGACTTGGCCTGCAAAGACCCCGTATTTTAAGGTGGTAATATAGCCCCTTAAATTCTGTGGTGGTCAAATTGGTAGCAAACACAAACTACTAACACATAGCATTAATTTCTGTTGTTGATGCGTGCCATTAATGAATTGAAGAGGAAATAGAGAAGAAAAAAAGGGCGAAGATAGGAGAGGAGAAAGGCATGCAGCTTGCAAAAGCGTTGTTTTTCAATTAATTATCAAAAGTGTTAATCTCATAAAAATATAGTTAAATAGTTTAAAACAGATAATACAAAGAGGTCTGAAATAGAATAAAATGATTTCCAATTACAAAATTAAATGGAAGTTTTATAAAATAGACTTGTATGTGTTCTTAGATGTGTTTAATCTCTTCATCAAATAGTGAAGAGCTAAGTTATTCTGTTTTCTTCTTTGAACGTACACATGTAACTTGTGACGTAGATTTGGTTTGGTGTCTTTATCAACTTTCTTGAAGTTGAAACAACTCGATCTCATCGAGTATATCTCCTGAGAACTGCTGTAATTTATCATGGATTAGAATCAATTTGTTGCAATATATCTCAAGTAATTTAAGTGTAGTTTAAATTAGGTTGCCCGACTTACTGAACTAAGAAATGCCGTGCCTTGTCATTCTTGGTGAAACATAATTTGTCATCCAAAATAGTATCAATATGTCTCCTTTATGTTGATGTCTCTTTTACGTTGATAAGAAGTGTACTTAGATAGAGTTCTTACTTAAGGTTGTCGGTTGTCAATTCGGTTGGCATTTGTTTTTGTTTTTGTTTTTTCTCAGAACAATAAATTTTAATTCTGGAGTATCCAAAATATGAATTGCAACTGGATGACAAAAAACAACTTCATATTATTTTATAACATTTATATTTGCTTAGAGACTAGAGACTATTGAAGAGGCAAGGCTGTTAATTACCATCTTTGCAAGATATGGTGTTTATTGACCTTGGTCCTTTGATGAACTTTTCGAGATTATCGGATTCATTGATGAGATGAGATCGGACGCTAGTTTTCCAGTTTTTATATCTTACAATTGAAGACAGATGATCCTCTTGCCTCTTCCTCGCCTACTCTCTAGAAAGAGAGACGTAGGAGGTAAGGACAAGCAAGATGGTACAAAGACTGACAAATTAGGGCGCGATGGGAAATTTAGGGATGGTTCAATTTTTAAGAAAGCTTTGAGAATTTCACAACTTACAGATATTTTCTCCTTGTTCACATTCAAATTAAAAAATCATGGTTGTGACATCTTTTGTGCAAAGAAATTTTAATGGCTTAATGTACTTTGTTCCCCCTCGTGTTTTTGAAATGTTGTAACCTTCAGTAGAATACAATCAAACATACTTTTAGTTCAGTTACTCTTGGCGCCTGCTAGAGTGAAGCATCATTTAATGTTACCTTAATGCATTAGTGATCAATAGTTATATGTGAAACCACCATTGCAATTTTCATTAAAGATTTGATTTTCTTTGTCTCTTACTCTGCTCATAAAAATTGTGCTTCTTTTTTTTCTCAACTTACTAGACAAACAACTAATCTTTCTAACTAGATGGCTCTTAAGGTATGTTCTTGCATATCAATACTACATGGAATTATTTTGTATCTTTTATCCCGATGGTGTTTCCTTCTCTGTAGCTCATGCAAGCTTTAATGCAAAAGGGTGCTAGCTCTATAACTTTTATAAGCACCAAACAACATGGACATAATGAAACCAAAAAATCTTGATTGGAATTTGACTAAGAAATTCAGAATAATCTAAGCAAGATAAAATTAATTCCATTTTATTTTGTTCTTTTGAAATTGTACAAGATATACCGGTTATTCTAGCCGAAATGAAACAAAATTGACAAGCTAGTTTTAATAGAGTTCTTGTGAATGAGATTGGGTGAGGGGAGTATTAAAAAGATTATCTGACTTGTTGTTTTCTATTATATTTAACTAGATCTTATATATTAAAAGTAAAACTAATACCGAATTTAGATGGTATGTCAATAACATAAGCATTTAATCTAGTCCTTGGTAACATTTTGTATGGTTCAACACCACACACTTGTAATTTTTTATTAGTTTTAGGATGATACCATTCATGTCTAATCTGTAACATAACATAATCTCCAACATTAAATGTATTGTGATGTTTATGTAAATTAGCTTGATGTTTGTATTAGATATTATTTTTTAAAATTTATTTTGTGATCTCAACGTGCAAATCATAAACTGTACGATGCAAAATTGTCTCTTAGATTGCTAATTTGAGGTTTTAAAGAAATTTTACAACTTGAGTTAACAAGAACCTTACCTTGAAGAACCAAAGTTATATGAAATTGATCACCCCCACCTTATGCCTATAATGAGACATGAACGAGAAGTATGAATTACAACAAAGTTGATCAATCTTTCAAAGAGTTTATAAGTTCAATCGAGAACTTAGTAATAAAATCACTTAGCTATACAAAGAAAAATAAGCAAACAATATGCAATAACTTGTAGATAAAATTCATCAATCTCAAAATAATATTAACAATTGGTTTATAAAGTAGAAAGTTAACTCTAATATGACTTAATGAATCCAAACTTGATAAATAGATCTTAATACATTAAAAGCCTAAAATAATCAAAATAACAAAATAAAACCTAACTCAAATAATCTTTAAATGCTTTAGGCCCTATAATAAACTAAAATATAAATAAATAGTAGCCTAACTAATTAAAAAAAGTCCAAAATCAAATTTCATAATTTACAAGTAGAATTGAGGCTCAATTTTAAATGAATGGTTATGTCTCATCTTGATGAGTTAGAAGGTCTACCATATGTCATTGAAAAAGTGTGAATGTATACTTTCCAATGCAACCAAAATCACATCAAAATACATTTTATAGATCTAATTATGGCCAAAATAATAGTGAAAGGTCAAAACTAACAAGTTTGAAAATAAATTAAACAAATCAAGGTTTGTTTAATCAACTAGAATCTTCTTATTCCAATCTTTTTGTAATGTTTAAAAGCTCCCCTACAAGCCCTTCTTGAAAATAAATTAAATTAATCAAGGTTTGTTCTTCGTTCTTTGATCTCGAAGTCCACCTTAGCTTATGTATCTTGAAGAAGTCAATTAATTACCTTCTCCTCTTTACTCTAGGTCTTGTGATTGGATCCAATGGAGCCTCTAATGGATCTCTTGGTGTTGAGGCTAGGATTGCATCACTCTATGTGCAAAACACTCATCTGACTCAAACACCCTAGCATTAGAGAACATGAGAAAAAGGTTTACATGATTTTTAGGTTTGTAATCATGAACAACTTTAAATGGACTAAAAAACCTATTGATTTAGTAATTATTGATAAACTAAGCTGTAAAAAGAATCAAATTCCATTTTTGATTATATTCAATCATTATACATCTTAAAAGATTACCTAAGTTTCTACTGATGACCTTGGTTTGGCTATTTGCTTAGAAGTGATGGGTGCTAGAAAGTTTCAACCCAACTATATGCCAAGAGATTTTTCAAAAAATAACTCATAAATTGCACATTTTTATTTGATATTATGGTCTTAAAGAGGCTATATAACTTAAAGATCTCATCAAAATAAAGTTTAATAACTCCAAAGTCATATGTGATTTTAGTATAAGGTATGGGATGATCTTTCAACCTTTAAAAGTAAAAGAAAATCATTTGATTGATAAAAAATGGTGATATTTAGATCATAAAGTCATGATCTACCTAAAATAACATGTTCTTATATCCATTGGAATCACATCATACTAGATCTTATCATGGTAGTCTAGGAATTTAATAGGAAACACATATCTCTCATTAATTGCTATGAAAGTGTTATCAATCCATGACATACTTACTATATGGTTTAGGGTGAGGAACACACTTTAGGCCTATGAAAGCTGCCTAACAGGACCAAAAGATTGATATCTTCTCCCAAGTGCAGGAATGTCGAAGTAATAAATAACTTGGCAAGACCAGGGTCGAACCATAGGGAGGTTAATTATATAAATTATAGATAATAATAATACAACAACAACAACAACAACAATAATAATAGTAGTAGTAGTAGTAGTAGTACTAATAATAATAAAGAAGAAGAAAAAGAAGAAGAAGTTGATGAGAACTTTGAGATGAAAGATTAACGTAAGGATTAAACAATGATAATAACAAATGTCAAGGTTAGAGGATTCAATAATGGTATGTCAAACAAGTATAGTATAAACTCTTATTATTCAATTAGAAGCTACACACAAAGGAGGTTCCAATCAGATTATAAAGTGTTAACATGATTACATTAGTTATCTTATTCGATTAATGTTAATACTTGTAAATCTTGTCAGACACTTATGATTATAACTTATGTTAACAACAAATAAAGTTCCTTTCATAGCTCAGGTGTCGGTTATACCATACAGTATATGCTATGAGAGTGCCAAGTATTTGTTGTACCAAGTAACATAAATCTAGATTAATCATTTAACAAGCAAATTATTAAAGAGTGAACAAGATAACAAATACAAAATATGTTAGTATAAAACATTAAAGTCCATATTAAGTTTACATTATACTTATTCTTACACCATTAGTGTAACCTTTTCACCTTGATATAATAAACTTAACTAAATATAATGAAAGAAAGAAAAATAAATAAACAAAATAAGAACATAATTAAGATAAAAGTTAAGTAAAGGAAAGGAAATGAAAGGCATAAACTTGATATTAATGAAAGCAAAACATAAGCAATACAAATAATACAAAGTAAGAAAGCAAGAGCATGATTTTGATCAGGAAACCAAGATACCTAAATGCTTGGCAAATGCCTTTTTTTATAGGCCAAAATTGGGAACTATTGATTTGATGACTAATTGATGAGTGGGTGACCATCTCTTGACTTGGTGACAATCCTTATGTTCTTTTGTCTGCCCAAAACGTCAATGATAACGTTAGAATTGGAACCACTTGAAAACATGAAAGTTGTAGGAAATTATCTCAGCTTTCCAAAAAACAAAAAAAGTATAGAAGTCATTTGGACTTTTAAAACTCCAGATATGGGCCAAACACTGAACAATGCTCGGGCTGTAGGATAGATTCAGACTTCTTTGTTGTTACTATAATTTGGACTTGAAAATGACCTTTTTAAATCTTGGGCTCTAGATGAAAGTTGTAAGCCCATGTCTTATCTTTCCATCCATATAAAGTAGACCTAAATCAGATATCTACAGCTCCAGATATGATCTAATTACCAAACAGTGTTCCGGTTTGAACTGCCTCTTTTCTAAGTTTAGCCATCTCTTTGTCTTTTTAATTTCAGTTCTTAAACTCATCAATCAATCCTTTTATTTATGTGATAGGTCTGCATTTAAAATAAACATTTACCATAAATTAAAGATATCTTATATTATTAGATATGTTATTATAAAACATGCTTTAGTTAAGGAGTTATTGATACTTCAAGTGCAAAATAATGATATAGAACCTTGATAAAAATGCATTTTTAAGTACTAATCACACCCCCCAACCAGCCTATTGCTAGTTCCTAGTAATTAAAGCGTTAAAATCAAAAAACAATTTGCAAATTCCACAAAGCAAGGTATTCATCATTCAACTTCCATTAATCTATCTAGATAAACAAACTCTTATTAAATTTATATATATGCTCAATACATCTTGAAAAAAATATTAATAAACCTTTCCTTTATGCTCAATATATCAACATATAGTTATGGAGCTTTTCTTGGAAGAAAACAAAATTTTTGTTCTAATATTTAAGGTTAACTTCCTTGGCTTGAGATTTTTATTTTTTTTCTTATTTTTTTAATATATATACACATAACTTAAAACACCATGCATCTTTAACCCATGTAATGAGCTTTCAGCTAATGACTCTCAGACCAGTTAGTCTTAGGGCATTAGATGTTGAGATACCCGTACGAGCTTAATAACTCGGGTTACCGATACTGATACGTGCATAGTGCAATGTTTGATTTCCTTAAGCTTTTCTCCTCAACCCATATAACAAGCATTAGACCAATAGCTCCCAAGTTAGTTGACTTTAGGGTATTAGATGTTAAAACACCCATCCAAGCTTAATTGCTTAGGTTAGGGAGGCTACGAAACCAAATTTATCTATATTTTTATTATCATCATTTTATTTTTATATTTTTTGCTCTTTTTTTTATTTTTTTCAAATTATATACTATCCCTTTCCCTTAGTTGTTACCTTTAACAAAAGAACATAAAATATGTAATAATTCAATGTGCAACCTACAATCATATGTTAAAGTGTGTGTGTGAAAATTAAGATTTAAGAATATATGTTAAATGAGCATATGAGCAGAATTAAATGATAACAATATGAGAGTTTGTAAACCTAAATATTTCAAGAAGTGTTATGATAAACCTTCTTAAGAATGCTGATTAGTACTTAAAAGTGCATTTTTATCAAGGTTTTATATCATCATTTTGCACTTGAAGTATCAATAACTCCTTAACTAAAGCATGTTTTATAATAATATATCTAATGATATAAGGTACCTTTAATTTATGGTAAATATTCATTTTAAATGCAAGCCTATCACATAAATGAAAGGATTGATTGATGAATTTAAGAACTGAAATTGAAAGGAGAAAGAGATGGCCAAACTTAGAAAAGAGATGTCGGTGCAATCCAAACCGGAACACTGTTTGGTAATTAGGTCATATCTGGAGCTATAGATCTCAGATTTAGGTCTACTTTATATGGCTGGAAAGGTAAGACATAGACCTACAACTTTCATATGGAGCCCAAGATCTAAAAAGGCCATTTTCAAGTCCTCCAGCCCGAGCACTGTTCAGTATTTTGGCCATATCTGGAGTTCTAGAAGTCCAAATGAGCTGAATTTTTTACACAAGAAAGCTGAGACAATTGTCTACAACTTTCATGTCAAGTGGCTCTAATTTTGACGTTATCAATGACGTTTTGGGTAGACAAGAGAAGATAAGGATTGTCACCAAGTCAAGAGTTGGTCACCCACTCATCAATTAGTCATCAAATCAATAGTTTCTAATTTTGGCCTATAAAAGGAGGCATTTGCCATGCATTTAGGCATCTTGGTGTCCAGATGAAGATCATGCTCTTGCTTTCTTTCTTTGTATTTTTTGTAATGTTTATGCTTTGCTTTTATTAATATCAAGTTTATGCCTTTCATTTCATTTCATTTACTTACTTAACTCTTATCTTATTTATGTTTTTATTTTGTTTATTTATTTTTCCATTTCAGAGTTGCATAGGAGTTCATTTGATTCTGCTGGCAATGAAATTTCACAATAGCTATATAATTTTTGCCGGATATCATGAAGCTCTCTCACATGTGATAAGCTTTTCATGTTATGGTTATGAGGTATTTATTTCTCTTGGATGTATCCTTGATTTGGAAGAAAAATTATTCTTTTGTTTAGTACTAGATATGGGTTATGACACTGAAGTTATGCTGAGGAACACTGAACTATGGGAGACTAGTGCTGTATTTGTATTCATTTTGTTTTATTCTGGCAAACTGGGTGAACTACACTATACCGTGTTAGAAGATTTTTCCTTGTGATTTTTCCATGGTCTTGTCCCCTGTATTTCCCTTGTCTGTTTTGCTACCAATCCACCTGGGAGGTTTTCCTTTTCGAATCTCTCTATGGAAGACTTGGCCTGCAAAGACCCCGTATTTTAAGGTGGTAATATAGCCCCTTAAATTCTGTGGTGGTCAAATTGGTAGCAAACACAAACTACTAACACATAGCATTAATTTCTGTTGTTGATGCGTGCCATTAATGAATTGAAGAGGAAATAGAGAAGAAAAAAAGGGCGAAGATAGGAGAGGAGAAAGGCATGCAGCTTGCAAAAGCGTTGTTTTTCAATTAATTATCAAAAGTGTTAATCTCATAAAAATATAGTTAAATAGTTTAAAACAGATAATACAAAGAGGTCTGAAATAGAATAAAATGATTTCCAATTACAAAATTAAATGGAAGTTTTATAAAATAGACTTGTATGTGTTCTTAGATGTGTTTAATCTCTTCATCAAATAGTGAAGAGCTAAGTTATTCTGTTTTCTTCTTTGAACGTACACATGTAACTTGTGACGTAGATTTGGTTTGGTGTCTTTATCAACTTTCTTGAAGTTGAAACAACTCGATCTCATCGAGTATATCTCCTGAGAACTGCTGTAATTTATCATGGATTAGAATCAATTTGTTGCAATATATCTCAAGTAATTTAAGTGTAGTTTAAATTAGGTTGCCCGACTTACTGAACTAAGAAATGCCGTGCCTTGTCATTCTTGGTGAAACATAATTTGTCATCCAAAATAGTATCAATATGTCTCCTTTATGTTGATGTCTCTTTTACGTTGATAAGAAGTGTACTTAGATAGAGTTCTTACTTAAGGTTGTCGGTTGTCAATTCGGTTGGCATTTGTTTTTGTTTTTGTTTTTTCTCAGAACAATAAATTTTAATTCTGGAGTATCCAAAATATGAATTGCAACTGGATGACAAAAAACAACTTCATATTATTTTATAACATTTATATTTGCTTAGAGACTAGAGACTATTGAAGAGGCAAGGCTGTTAATTACCATCTTTGCAAGATATGGTGTTTATTGACCTTGGTCCTTTGATGAACTTTTCGAGATTATCGGATTCATTGATGAGATGAGATCGGACGCTAGTTTTCCAGTTTTTATATCTTACAATTGAAGACAGATGATCCTCTTGCCTCTTCCTCGCCTACTCTCTAGAAAGAGAGACGTAGGAGGTAAGGACAAGCAAGATGGTACAAAGACTGACAAATTAGGGCGCGATGGGAAATTTAGGGATGGTTCAATTTTTAAGAAAGCTTTGAGAATTTCACAACTTACAGATATTTTCTCCTTGTTCACATTCAAATTAAAAAATCATGGTTGTGACATCTTTTGTGCAAAGAAATTTTAATGGCTTAATGTACTTTGTTCCCCCTCGTGTTTTTGAAATGTTGTAACCTTCAGTAGAATACAATCAAACATACTTTTAGTTCAGTTACTCTTGGCGCCTGCTAGAGTGAAGCATCATTTAATGTTACCTTAATGCATTAGTGATCAATAGTTATATGTGAAACCACCATTGCAATTTTCATTAAAGATTTGATTTTCTTTGTCTCTTACTCTGCTCATAAAAATTGTGCTTCTTTTTTTTCTCAACTTACTAGACAAACAACTAATCTTTCTAACTAGATGGCTCTTAAGGTATGTTCTTGCATATCAATACTACATGGAATTATTTTGTATCTTTTATCCCGATGGTGTTTCCTTCTCTGTAGCTCATGCAAGCTTTAATGCAAAAGGGTGCTAGCTCTATAACTTTTATAAGCACCAAACAACATGGACATAATGAAACCAAAAAATCTTGATTGGAATTTGACTAAGAAATTCAGAATAATCTAAGCAAGATAAAATTAATTCCATTTTATTTTGTTCTTTTGAAATTGTACAAGATATACCGGTTATTCTAGCCGAAATGAAACAAAATTGACAAGCTAGTTTTAATAGAGTTCTTGTGAATGAGATTGGGTGAGGGGAGTATTAAAAAGATTATCTGACTTGTTGTTTTCTATTATATTTAACTAGATCTTATATATTAAAAGTAAAACTAATACCGAATTTAGATGGTATGTCAATAACATAAGCATTTAATCTAGTCCTTGGTAACATTTTGTATGGTTCAACACCACACACTTGTAATTTTTTATTAGTTTTAGGATGATACCATTCATGTCTAATCTGTAACATAACATAATCTCCAACATTAAATGTATTGTGATGTTTATGTAAATTAGCTTGATGTTTGTATTAGATATTATTTTTTAAAATTTATTTTGTGATCTCAACGTGCAAATCATAAACTGTACGATGCAAAATTGTCTCTTAGATTGCTAATTTGAGGTTTTAAAGAAATTTTACAACTTGAGTTAACAAGAACCTTACCTTGAAGAACCAAAGTTATATGAAATTGATCACCCCCACCTTATGCCTATAATGAGACATGAACGAGAAGTATGAATTACAACAAAGTTGATCAATCTTTCAAAGAGTTTATAAGTTCAATCGAGAACTTAGTAATAAAATCACTTAGCTATACAAAGAAAAATAAGCAAACAATATGCAATAACTTGTAGATAAAATTCATCAATCTCAAAATAATATTAACAATTGGTTTATAAAGTAGAAAGTTAACTCTAATATGACTTAATGAATCCAAACTTGATAAATAGATCTTAATACATTAAAAGCCTAAAATAATCAAAATAACAAAATAAAACCTAACTCAAATAATCTTTAAATGCTTTAGGCCCTATAATAAACTAAAATATAAATAAATAGTAGCCTAACTAATTAAAAAAAGTCCAAAATCAAATTTCATAATTTACAAGTAGAATTGAGGCTCAATTTTAAATGAATGGTTATGTCTCATCTTGATGAGTTAGAAGGTCTACCATATGTCATTGAAAAAGTGTGAATGTATACTTTCCAATGCAACCAAAATCACATCAAAATACATTTTATAGATCTAATTATGGCCAAAATAATAGTGAAAGGTCAAAACTAACAAGTTTGAAAATAAATTAAACAAATCAAGGTTTGTTTAATCAACTAGAATCTTCTTATTCCAATCTTTTTGTAATGTTTAAAAGCTCCCCTACAAGCCCTTCTTGAAAATAAATTAAATTAATCAAGGTTTGTTCTTCGTTCTTTGATCTCGAAGTCCACCTTAGCTTATGTATCTTGAAGAAGTCAATTAATTACCTTCTCCTCTTTACTCTAGGTCTTGTGATTGGATCCAATGGAGCCTCTAATGGATCTCTTGGTGTTGAGGCTAGGATTGCATCACTCTATGTGCAAAACACTCATCTGACTCAAACACCCTAGCATTAGAGAACATGAGAAAAAGGTTTACATGATTTTTAGGTTTGTAATCATGAACAACTTTAAATGGACTAAAAAACCTATTGATTTAGTAATTATTGATAAACTAAGCTGTAAAAAGAATCAAATTCCATTTTTGATTATATTCAATCATTATACATCTTAAAAGATTACCTAAGTTTCTACTGATGACCTTGGTTTGGCTATTTGCTTAGAAGTGATGGGTGCTAGAAAGTTTCAACCCAACTATATGCCAAGAGATTTTTCAAAAAATAACTCATAAATTGCACATTTTTATTTGATATTATGGTCTTAAAGAGGCTATATAACTTAAAGATCTCATCAAAATAAAGTTTAATAACTCCAAAGTCATATGTGATTTTAGTATAAGGTATGGGATGATCTTTCAACCTTTAAAAGTAAAAGAAAATCATTTGATTGATAAAAAATGGTGATATTTAGATCATAAAGTCATGATCTACCTAAAATAACATGTTCTTATATCCATTGGAATCACATCATACTAGATCTTATCATGGTAGTCTAGGAATTTAATAGGAAACACATATCTCTCATTAATTGCTATGAAAGTGTTATCAATCCATGACATACTTACTATATGGTTTAGGGTGAGGAACACACTTTAGGCCTATGAAAGCTGCCTAACAGGACCAAAAGATTGATATCTTCTCCCAAGTGCAGGAATGTCGAAGTAATAAATAACTTGGCAAGACCAGGGTCGAACCATAGGGAGGTTAATTATATAAATTATAGATAATAATAATACAACAACAACAACAACAACAATAATAATAGTAGTAGTAGTAGTAGTAGTACTAATAATAATAAAGAAGAAGAAAAAGAAGAAGAAGTTGATGAGAACTTTGAGATGAAAGATTAACGTAAGGATTAAACAATGATAATAACAAATGTCAAGGTTAGAGGATTCAATAATGGTATGTCAAACAAGTATAGTATAAACTCTTATTATTCAATTAGAAGCTACACACAAAGGAGGTTCCAATCAGATTATAAAGTGTTAACATGATTACATTAGTTATCTTATTCGATTAATGTTAATACTTGTAAATCTTGTCAGACACTTATGATTATAACTTATGTTAACAACAAATAAAGTTCCTTTCATAGCTCAGGTGTCGGTTATACCATACAGTATATGCTATGAGAGTGCCAAGTATTTGTTGTACCAAGTAACATAAATCTAGATTAATCATTTAACAAGCAAATTATTAAAGAGTGAACAAGATAACAAATACAAAATATGTTAGTATAAAACATTAAAGTCCATATTAAGTTTACATTATACTTATTCTTACACCATTAGTGTAACCTTTTCACCTTGATATAATAAACTTAACTAAATATAATGAAAGAAAGAAAAATAAATAAACAAAATAAGAACATAATTAAGATAAAAGTTAAGTAAAGGAAAGGAAATGAAAGGCATAAACTTGATATTAATGAAAGCAAAACATAAGCAATACAAATAATACAAAGTAAGAAAGCAAGAGCATGATTTTGATCAGGAAACCAAGATACCTAAATGCTTGGCAAATGCCTTTTTTTATAGGCCAAAATTGGGAACTATTGATTTGATGACTAATTGATGAGTGGGTGACCATCTCTTGACTTGGTGACAATCCTTATGTTCTTTTGTCTGCCCAAAACGTCAATGATAACGTTAGAATTGGAACCACTTGAAAACATGAAAGTTGTAGGAAATTATCTCAGCTTTCCAAAAAACAAAAAAAGTATAGAAGTCATTTGGACTTTTAAAACTCCAGATATGGGCCAAACACTGAACAATGCTCGGGCTGTAGGATAGATTCAGACTTCTTTGTTGTTACTATAATTTGGACTTGAAAATGACCTTTTTAAATCTTGGGCTCTAGATGAAAGTTGTAAGCCCATGTCTTATCTTTCCATCCATATAAAGTAGACCTAAATCAGATATCTACAGCTCCAGATATGATCTAATTACCAAACAGTGTTCCGGTTTGAACTGCCTCTTTTCTAAGTTTAGCCATCTCTTTGTCTTTTTAATTTCAGTTCTTAAACTCATCAATCAATCCTTTTATTTATGTGATAGGTCTGCATTTAAAATAAACATTTACCATAAATTAAAGATATCTTATATTATTAGATATGTTATTATAAAACATGCTTTAGTTAAGGAGTTATTGATACTTCAAGTGCAAAATAATGATATAGAACCTTGATAAAAATGCATTTTTAAGTACTAATCACACCCCCCAACCAGCCTATTGCTAGTTCCTAGTAATTAAAGCGTTAAAATCAAAAAACAATTTGCAAATTCCACAAAGCAAGGTATTCATCATTCAACTTCCATTAATCTATCTAGATAAACAAACTCTTATTAAATTTATATATATGCTCAATACATCTTGAAAAAAATATTAATAAACCTTTCCTTTATGCTCAATATATCAACATATAGTTATGGAGCTTTTCTTGGAAGAAAACAAAATTTTTGTTCTAATATTTAAGGTTAACTTCCTTGGCTTGAGATTTTTATTTTTTTTCTTATTTTTTTAATATATATACACATAACTTAAAACACCATGCATCTTTAACCCATGTAATGAGCTTTCAGCTAATGACTCTCAGACCAGTTAGTCTTAGGGCATTAGATGTTGAGATACCCGTACGAGCTTAATAACTCGGGTTACCGATACTGATACGTGCATAGTGCAATGTTTGATTTCCTTAAGCTTTTCTCCTCAACCCATATAACAAGCATTAGACCAATAGCTCCCAAGTTAGTTGACTTTAGGGTATTAGATGTTAAAACACCCATCCAAGCTTAATTGCTTAGGTTAGGGAGGCTACGAAACCAAATTTATCTATATTTTTATTATCATCATTTTATTTTTATATTTTTTGCTCTTTTTTTTATTTTTTTCAAATTATATACTATCCCTTTCCCTTAGTTGTTACCTTTAACAAAAGAACATAAAATATGTAATAATTCAATGTGCAACCTACAATCATATGTTAAAGTGTGTGTGTGAAAATTAAGATTTAAGAATATATGTTAAATGAGCATATGAGCAGAATTAAATGATAACAATATGAGAGTTTGTAAACCTAAATATTTCAAGAAGTGTTATGATAAACCTTCTTAAGAATGCTGATTAGTACTTAAAAGTGCATTTTTATCAAGGTTTTATATCATCATTTTGCACTTGAAGTATCAATAACTCCTTAACTAAAGCATGTTTTATAATAATATATCTAATGATATAAGGTACCTTTAATTTATGGTAAATATTCATTTTAAATGCAAGCCTATCACATAAATGAAAGGATTGATTGATGAATTTAAGAACTGAAATTGAAAGGAGAAAGAGATGGCCAAACTTAGAAAAGAGATGTCGGTGCAATCCAAACCGGAACACTGTTTGGTAATTAGGTCATATCTGGAGCTATAGATCTCAGATTTAGGTCTACTTTATATGGCTGGAAAGGTAAGACATAGACCTACAACTTTCATATGGAGCCCAAGATCTAAAAAGGCCATTTTCAAGTCCTCCAGCCCGAGCACTGTTCAGTATTTTGGCCATATCTGGAGTTCTAGAAGTCCAAATGAGCTGAATTTTTTACACAAGAAAGCTGAGACAATTGTCTACAACTTTCATGTCAAGTGGCTCTAATTTTGACGTTATCAATGACGTTTTGGGTAGACAAGAGAAGATAAGGATTGTCACCAAGTCAAGAGTTGGTCACCCACTCATCAATTAGTCATCAAATCAATAGTTTCTAATTTTGGCCTATAAAAGGAGGCATTTGCCATGCATTTAGGCATCTTGGTGTCCAGATGAAGATCATGCTCTTGCTTTCTTTCTTTGTATTTTTTGTAATGTTTATGCTTTGCTTTTATTAATATCAAGTTTATGCCTTTCATTTCATTTCATTTACTTACTTAACTCTTATCTTATTTATGTTTTTATTTTGTTTATTTATTTTTCTTTCTTTCATTATGTCTAGCTAAGTTTATTATGTCAAGGTGAAAAGGCTACACTAATGGTGTAAGAATACGTATAGTGTAAACTTAATATGGACTTTAATGTTTGATACTAACATGTTTTGTATTTGTTATCTTGTTCACTCTTTAATACTTTGCTTGTTAAATGACTAATCTTGATTTATGTTGTATAACACTTGGTACAACAAATGCATGCCACTTTCATAGCCCATACTGTATGGTATAACCGACACCTGAACTATGAAAGGAACTTGATTTGTTGTTAAATAAGTTATAATCATGGATGCTTGACGAGATTTACAAGTATTAGCATTAATCGAATAAGATGACTAATGTAATCATGTTAACAATCTATCATCTAATTGAAACCTCCTTTGTGTGTGGTTTCCAATTGACTAATAAAAGTTTATACTATACTTGTTTGATATACCATTAGTGGATCCTCTAACCTTGACATTTATTGTTATCGTTGTTAAATCTTTACGTTAATAGTTCATCTCAAAGTTCTCATCTTCATCTTCATCTACTTCTTTTTCTTTATTATTATTATTATTAATATTATTAATATTACTACTACTACTAATATTATTATTATTGTTGTTGTTGTTGTTGTTGTTGTTGTTGTTGTTGTTATTACTATTATTATTGTTGTTGTTGTTATTGTTATTGTTGTTGTATTATTGTTATTTATAATTTGTACAATTAACCTCCCTGTGGTTCGACCCTGATCTTGCCGGGTTATTTATTACTTTGACACTCCTACACCTGGGAGAAGACATCAATCTTTTAGTCGTGTCAAGTTTTTGGCGCCGTTACCGGGAAGGTAAGTTCTTGTATAAATTATAGTTTTTATTTTATTTTCTCTTTTCACTTTTCTTGTATATAACTTTGTCTCTTTTGTTTTGTTTCTCCTTATTTTGTTTTCTTCCTTCTTCTTTTGTTTTCTTCTTTATTTTATTATATTCCTACACGTGCATGAGATTGTGGTCACGTACATCAAGTGGTAGACTTTGTAGGGTATCCTCATCATTTTCAGAAAATATGGCCGAAGAAGATAATCAATCACTTCATAATAAGAATAATGAGAATAACCGTGCTAGAACACTTAGAGACCACATGAATTCCACAAGAACAAGTGCACCATCATGCATAGTTTTTCCTCTCGATGCATTGATTAGTACTTAAAAGTGCATTTTTATCATGGTTTTATATCATCATTTTGCACTTGAAGTATCACTAACTCCTTAACTAAAATATGTTTTATAATAATGTATCTAATAATATAAGATACCTATAATTTGTGGTAAATGTCTATTTTTAATGCAGGCCTATCACATAAATGAAAGGATTGATTGATGACTTGAAGAACTTAAATTGCAAGGACAAAGAGATAGTCAAACTTAGAAAAGAAATGTCAATGCAATCCAAACCGGAACACTGTTCGGTAATTGGGTCATATCTGGAGCTACAGATCTCAGATTTAGGTCCAATTTATATGGATGGAAAGGTAAGACATAGGCCTACAACTTTAATATGAAGCCCAAGATCTAAAAAGGCCATTTTCAAGTCCAAATTGTAGCAACAACAAAGAAGCCCGAATCTGTCTTCCAGCCCGAGCACTGTTCGGTATTTTGGCCATATCTAGAGTTCTAGAAGTCCAAATGAGCTGAATGTTTTACACAAGAAAGCTGCGACAATTGCCTACAACTTTCATGTTTACAACTGGCTCCAATTTTCACGTTAGAAATGACGTTTTGGGCAGACAAGAGAAGATAAGGATTGTCACCAAGTCAAAAGTTGGCCACCCACTTATCAATTAGTCATCAAATCAATAGTTCCCAATTTTGGCCTATAAAAGGAGGCATTTGCCATGCATTTAGGCATCTTGGTGTCCAGATCAAGATCATGCTCTTCCTTTCTCTCTTTGTATTTTTTGTAATGCTTATGCTTTGCTTTCATTATTATCAAGTTTATGCCTTTCATTTCCTTTCCCTTACTTAGTTAGCTTTTATGTTCTTATTTTGTTTATCTATTTTGCTTTCTTTCATTATGTCTAGCTAAGTTAATTATGTCAAGGTGAAAAGGTTACACTAATGGTGTGAGAATAAGTATAATGTAAACTTAATATGGACTTTAATGTTTGATACTAACATGTTTTATATTTGTTATCTTGTTCACTCTTTAATACTTTGCTTGTTAAATGACTAATCTTGATTTATGTTGTATAACACTTGGTACAACAAATGCTTGGTACTTTCATAGCCCATAATGTATGGTATAACCGACACCTGAGCTATGAAAGGAACTTGATTTGTTGTTAACATAAGTTATAATCATGAATGCTTGACGAGATTTACAAGTATTAGCATTAATTGAATAAGATGACTAATGTAATCATGTTAACAATATATAATCTGATTGAAACCTCCTTTGTGTGTGGTTTCCAATTCAATAATAAGAGTTTATGCTATACTTGTTTGATATACCATTAGTGGAACCTCTAACCTTGACATTTGTTATTATCATTGTTTAATTGTTACATTAATATTTCATCTCAAAGTTCTCATCATCATCATCATCTTCTTCTTCTTCTCTTTCTTTATTATTATTATTATTATTATTATTATTATTATTATTAGTACTACTACTACTACTACTACTACTATTATTATTATTATTATTATTATTATTATTATTATTATTATTATTATTATTATTATTATTGTTATTATTATTATTATTATTATTATTATTACTACTACTACTATTGTTGTTGTTGTTATTGTTATTTTATAATTGTTGTTTATAATTTGTACAATTAACCTCCCTGTGGTTCGACCCCGGTCTTGCCGGGTTATTTATTACTTCGACACTCCTGCACTTGGGAGAAGGCATCAATCTTTTAGTCGTGTCAAGTTTTTGGCGCCGTTGCCGGGGAGGTAAGTTCTTGTATAAATTATAGTATTTATTTTATTTTCTCTTTTCACTTTTCTTGTATATAACTTTGTTTCTTTTCTTTTGTTTCTTTTTATTTTGTTTTCTTCCTCCTTCTTTTGCTTTCTTCTTTTTTTTTTTTCTTTTATTCCTGCATGTGCATGAGAGTGTGGTCACGTACATCAAGTGGTAGACTTTGTAGGGTATCCTCATCATTTTCAGAAAATATGGCCGAAGAAGATAATCAATCACTTCAAAATGAGAATAATGAGAATAACCGTGCTAGAACACTTAGAGACCACATGAATCCCACAAGAACAAGTGCACCATCATGCATAGTTTTTCCTCCTGATGCATCTCATTTTAATTTTAAACCAGGTATTATTCAACTTTTACCTTCTTTTCATGGTTTGGAATTGGAAAATCCATACTTGCATTTAAGGGAATTTGAGGAGGTGTGCAACACATAATAACTTAAATTGTAGCATGAACACCATCAGATTAAAGCTTTTTCCTTTTTCATTAAAAGATAAAGCTAAAACATGGCTACAAAATTTGAGACCAGGATCCATTCATGCTTGGGATGAAATGCAACAGCAGTTTTTAAAGAAGTTTTTCCCATCTCATAGAACAAACTCTTTCAAGAGACAAATCACCACTTTCACTCAAAAACCAGGAGGAACATTTTACAAATGTTGGGAAAGGTATCGAGACTTGCTTAGTACTTGCCCTCATCATGGTTTTGAAACATGGAGATTGGTTTCACATTTCTATGAAGGGTTAACACCTAAAGATAGGCAAATGGTTGAATTGATGTGCAATGGAACTTTTGAAGATAAAGACCCTGATGAAGCAATGGAGTACTTAGACTTGTTAGCTGAAAATGCTCAAAATTAGGACACCGCGGGTACTTATGAGGCACCGAGTAAAACTCAACCTTATATATCTAGTGGAGGTATGTACAACCTTAGGGAAGATTATGACCTTCAGGCCAAGTTTGCATCTTTAGCTAGAAAAGTCGAGGCACTAGAATTGAAAAAGAGTGGTCAATTAAAATCTGTTGAAAACATTGTGTGTCAAATCTGTGAAACAAATGAACACTCAACAAACGATTGTCCAACCTTGCCTTCTTTTAAGGAATGTCTCCATGAGCACGCCCATGCTTTAAACAGTTTCCAAAGGGCCAACCACAACCCATACTCCCAAACATACAACCCTGGTTGGAGAAATCACCCAAATTTCAATTGGAAGAGTGAGAACAACAATGCACAAACTTCACAACCAACATTTCAAGCACACCACAATTTCCAAAATTCTCATGGATATGCACCTCCTTATGCTCCACCTCCTACAAGAAATTTTGAGGAAACTTTGTATACATTCATTGAAAAGCAAGAGATAATTCAACACTCAACTTACTCAAAGCATAACAGATTTTAAAGATACTCTTGCTAAATTCATATCTGCTCTCAGTTTTCAAGAGCAAGGTAAGTTTTCATCTCAACCACAGCAAAATCTCAAAGGGCAATACAATGCAAATGCAAGTAGTTCCGGAAGCCAACACATGGATCAAGTCAAATCAGTCACTACTCTGCGCAGTGGTAAGGTTATTGAAAAACCCTCTCTTGAACCTTATGAGAAAGATGATGAGTCAATCTCTGAGGGTAAGGAAGGGGTTGAATCTGAAAATTGCAAAGAAACGACTGATTCACCGCCAGCACTTCCATTTCCTCAAGCCATGACCAAACAAAGGAAAGTCAATCACAACTCAGAAATTTTTGAAATTTTCAAACAGGTAAGCATCAATATACCTTTGCTGGATGCTATTAAACAGGTTCCTTCCTATGCTAAATTTTTGAAAGATCTATGCACTGTGAAGAGGAAACTGAATGTGAAAAAGAAAGCCTTTCTAGCCGAACAAGTAAGTGCTATTCTTCAAAACAATAATGCTTTGAAATATAAAGATCCTGGTTGTCCTACAATTTCCTGCTTTATTGGAGAGCATAAAATTGAAAGAGCCTTACTTGATCTTGGTGCTAGTGTGAATTTACTTCCATATTCAGTTTTTCGGAGTCTCAATCTAGGTGAGTTAAAACCAACTTCTATAACTCTTTTACTTGCCGATAGATCTATAAAAGTGCCTAGAGGAATAATTGAAGATGTGTTAGTACAAGTCGATAAATTCATTTATCCTGTGGATTTTATTGTCTTGGACACAGAACCTGTTAAAGCATGTAATTCATTTCCTGTTATTTTAGGACGTCCATTTCTTGCAACTTCTAACGCATTGATTAATTGTAGGAATGGACTGATGAAGCTATCATTTGGAAACATGACATTGGAGATGAATATTTTCAACATTTGCAAGCAACCTGGAGATGATAATGATTTACAAGAAGTAGATCATATTGAGGAATTAGTTTATGATCAACTTGAATCTACTTTAAGTAAAAATGAATTGGATGAATCTGAAGATTTGCATATGATTTATTTTGAGGAAGAAATCACGGATGAAACAAGCACCGAAAATGTTGATGCGAATCTTTTGTCAATAGTGACAACAGATTTGACATCTGACATCACACCAAAGGATGATTACTTTCCTAACGAATCCTTACTTTCTCTTAGTCCAATGCCTTGGTATAATAAAAATATCAATTTTCTTGCTTTAGGAGATTTGCCAGCTTATTGGAGTACCCAAGATAAAGAAAATTTTTGAGCAACGAGCAAAATTTTTATTGGGATGACCCTTACTTATTCAATTATTGTCCTGATCAAATATTTCAAAAATGCATTCTCGACAATGAGGTAAGTAATTTCATTAAATTTTGTTACTCTAAGGCATGTGGGGATCATTTCTCATCAAAAAAGAGGACTGTAGAAATCTTACAAAGTGAATTTTACTGGCCCATCATATTCAAGGAGTCAGATGCATTCTGCAAAAACTGTGAAAATTGTCAAAAGGTGGGATTTATTTCAAAACACAGAGAGTCTTTAGATAATCTTCTATTGACTCTTAAGTCTCATCATAGTCAAGATAAGCATCGTGTAATTCATGACTTATGAACCCATTTTCATAAAGATCATTGACACGACTAAAAGGTTGATGTCTTCTCCCAAGTGCAGGAGTGTCGAAGTAATAAATAACCCGGCAAGACCGGGGTCGAACCACAGGGAGGTTAATTGTACAAATTATAGACAATAATTATAAGCAACAATAATAGCAATAATAACAGCAACAATAATAGCAATAATAACAACAACTATAATAATAATAATAATAATAATAATAATAATAATAATAATAATAATAATAATAATAATAATAATAATAGTAATAATAATAATAATAAAGAAAGAGAAGAAGAAGATGATGATAACTTGGAGATGGAAAATTAATGTAAGGATTAAACAATAATAATAACAAATGTCAAGGTTAGAGGTTCCACTAATGGTATATCAAACAAGTATAGTATAAACTCTTATTATTGAATTGGAAACCACAAACAAAGGAGGTTCCAATCAGATTATATATTGTTAACATGATTACATTAGTCATCTTATTCAATTAATGCTAATACTTGTAAATCTCGTCAAGCATTCATGATTATAACTTATGTTAACAACAAATCAAGTTCCTTTCATAGCTCACGTGTCGGTTATACCATACATTATGGGCTATGAAAGTGCCAAGCATTTGTTGTACCAAGTGTTATACAACATAAATCAAGATTAGTCATTTAACAAGCAAAGTATGAAAGAGTGAACAAGATAACAAATATAAAACATATTAGTATCAAACATTAAAGTCCATATTAAGTTTACATTATACTTATTCTCACACCATTAGTGTAACCTTTTCACCTTGACATAATTAACTTAGCTAGACATAATGAAAGAAAGCAAAATAGATAAACAAAATAAGAACATAAAAGTTAACTAAGTAAAGGAAAGGAAATGAAAAGCATAAACTTAATATTAATGAAAGCAAAGCATAAACATTACAAAAAATACAAAGAGAGAAAGGAAGAGCATGATCTTGATCTGGAAACCAAGATGCCTAAATGCATGGCAAATGCCTCCTTATTATTAGATACATTATTATAAAACATATTTTAGTTAAGGAGTTATTGATACTTCAAGTGCAAAATGATGATATAAAACCATGATAAAAATGCACTTTTAAGTACTAATCACACCCCTCAACCAGCTTATTACTAGTCCCTAGTAATCAAAGCGTTACAACAATTTGCAAATTTCACAAAGCAAGGTATTCATCATTTAACTTCCATTAATCTATCCAGATAAACAAACTCTCGTTAAATTTATATATCTGCTCAATACCACTTAACAAGATATTAATAAACCTTTCTTTTGTGCTCAATGTATCAACACATAAATATGGGGATTTTCTTGGAAGAAAACAAAAATTTTGTTCTAATGTTTAAGGTTAACTTCCTTGGGATGGGATTATTATTTTTGTCTTTTTTTTTACTTCTTTTTTTTTCTTTTTTTTTTAAATGTATATACATATAATTTAAAAACATCATGCATCTTTAACCCATGTAACGAGCTTTCAGCTAATGACTCCCAGACCAGTTGGTCTTAGGGCATTAGGTGTTAAGACACCCCTACGAGCTTAGTAACTCGGGTCGCAGATACTGATATGTAGATAGTGCAATGTTTGATTCCCTTAAGCTTTTCTCCTCAACCCATGTAACAAGCATTGAGCCAATAGCTCCCAAGTCAGTTGACTTTAGGGTATTAGGTGTTAAAACACCCCTTCGGGCTTAATTGCTTAGGTTAGGGAGGCTACGAAACCAAACTTATCTACATTTTTATTATCATCATTTTTTTTTTCTTTTTGTTTTTTTTTATTATTATATACAATCACTTTCCCTTAGTTGTTACCTTTAACAAAAGAACATAAATAATGTCATAATCCAATATGCAACCCACAATCATATGTTAAAGTGTGTGTGTGTAAATTAAGGTTTAAAAATACATGTTAAATAAGTATATGAGCAGAATTAAGCGGTAACAATACAAAAGTTTGTAAACCTGAATATTTCAGGAAGTATTATAATAGACCTTGTTAAGAATGGTTACTGAGATGCGTCTCAAGAGTCACTGTAACAAAAGAACTCCTTTACTCTGCCATCCTAGTAACAACAATTATGCACATGCTTTATGAAATGAAAAACAATTTTTTTTTTTATCAACTACTACCCTCTCCCCCCAACCAAAACCAGACATTGTCCTCAATGTTCTAAGGTAGAAAGATAGAGTATAGAAGATATCACCTGAAATAACGAACACTGACAAAACCTGAAACACACTAAAACAAAAATAAGAAATAACAAACACAATAATAAAACCAAAAGACACAAAAATTCACAAATGAAGGCTCAAATCCAATCTAAGCTTTTTACGGCTTCCCGTAGATGACCCATTTATGCGACTCATGGAAGGATCAATCACAGGAATGAAAGATTGTAGTTGGTCAATCAATTGTTCAGCAGTAGTAGCAGAGATTATGATTTGTCGTGCAGAAGATGTTAGAAATTCCTGTTCCACAGCATGATCAAGAAAAGACAACAACTTATCATAATAACCATTAACATTTAACAAACCTATGGGTTTATGGTGAATGTGCAATTGAGCCCAAGAGGAAATATGAAAGATCTCTTCCAATGTGCCTAGACCACCTGGTAAAGCAATGAAAGCATCAGCATGGTTAAACATTGCATTCATTCGAGCCGACATTGTGGAGACCTGAAGTTCCTCTCCAATTGTTTTTCCAATGATGTCCCCTTGTGCCAAAGCTTCAGGGACGACTCCAAAAACTTGACTACCTCCTAAAAATGCAGCTATTGACACACCTCCCATTAACCCAAGACTGCCTCCCTCATACACTAAATGAATCTTTCTCTCAGCTAGCACCTGACCAAGATGATTTGCTGATTCTAAAAACTCCTTTTCTTTCCCAGGACTAGATCCACCGAAAACATAAATATTTCTTATTTGATGACTTGAGGAACTTGTCATTTCTACGCACTTCTGTATTTGTTGAATGTATGGGTTGAGTAGAAATGAAAGGAAGGAAAAGAGGGTTTTATAGATGAGAAATTAGAAAAGCAATCATAACATCTATATGTAGGCCAGCTGGAGTCTCACACTCTCTCTCTCTCTTTTTATTTATTTATTTATTTACTTTTGAAAAAAGCATGTGTATGTACAGGTAGTTGTGATTGTGGCTCACATCTTCCCTTGGTTTTACGTCCAAGAATGGCTTAAACGCCCTCTATGGGTCAAGGATAGGCTTCCCATCCAGTTTTCTTAAAAACTGGCAAACAGGGTCTTTTTTAGTCAGATTTCCAAGACTAAGTCGATCATGTTCTTTATGAAATAGTGGCCATAAATCATGAATTGCACGATGCACATCTCCACTAGGATGCGTCTCAAGAGTCAATAGAAGATTATCTAAAGACTCCTTACTCAAGCCATCCTTAATGAATTGTATTTTATCTTCACGGTTTATAGATACCATTCCTAAAGAACGACATTGTGTATTACAAGTCCATCTAGCACATCGATGACAGACATCCAGTCGTTTTGCACGACGCTTCTTTGCAAAAGTGCTTTTACCTGTTCTAGGCATGTGTGAAATGAAGAAGTTAGAGGACTCACCTGATAATCGGACCTTTGCTTCAATCAACCAGCGAATATCTTCAGGAATTCCATGATTCATTAACAATCTCAATCTTGCACATCTAGCACGGTAAATTTTTGTAATCGCATTTTGAGGTAGAGCGGGAAAATACTTTTTCAATTTTTCAAGATTAGTGTCCATTTTCAAATGAGAATTGGAAGAGAGATTCAAAGAATTGCACAGATATATACACAAATATCAGTAATTGTGGGAAACTGAAAGAACCGTCTTAAGTCACGGAGTACCGTTATCCGCCATTTGACCAGGGTGAGAGAAACTAGCAAAAATCACTAAAAAAGAAACACAAAAAAATGTGAGAAAAAAAATCAACCTTTATCTACAACATCATTCAAACTAGCTGATTCATTTTCACTAGGAAAATTATCAAAGTAAGCTTTCAAACGATGTCCATTTTCCTTAAAATCATTGTCATTCATTGAATTCTCAATATCACAGGCCCCATAAGGATTGGTCCATCTTAATCTTAGCTCTTTAGGGAATGCATAGAGTTGAGAATCATAAAACAAAACTTTTTGACCAGTATCAATCTTTTGATAATTTTCACAAGTTTTGCAGAATGCATGCGTGTCCTTGAACATGGTGGGTCAATAAAATCCATTTTGAAAGATTTTTGCAGCTGTCTTTTTTGACGAGAAATAACTTCCACATGCTTCAGAATGACAAAGTTTAATGACACTACTTACCTCATTGTCGGGAATGAATCTTTGAAATATTTGATCAGGACAATATTTGAATAAGTTAGGGTCATCACAATAAAAATTCTTCACTTCGTTCAAAAACTTTTCTTTGTCTTGAATACTCCGATCAGGTGGCAAATCTCCTAAAGCAAGAAAATTGATATTTTTATCATACCAAGGCATTGGACTAAAAGAAAGTAAGGATTCGTTAGGAAAGTAATCATCCTTTGGTGTGATGTTAGATGTCGAATCTGTTGTCACTGTTGACAAAAGATTCGCATCAACATTTTCTGTGCGTTTGTTATCCGTGATTTCTTCCTCACAATAAATCATATGCAAATCTTCAGATTCATCCAACTCATTTTTACTTAAAGTAGATTCAAGTTGATCATAAACTAATTCCTCAATATGATCTACTTCTTGTAAATCATTATCATCTCCAGGTTGCTTGCAAATGTTGAAAATATTCATCTCCAATGTCATGTTTTCTAATGATAGCTTCATCAGTCCATTCCTACAATTAATCAATGCGTTAGAGGTTGCAAGAAATGGACGTCCTAAAATAACAGGAAATGAATTACATGCTTCAACAGGTTCTGTGTCCAAGACAATAAAATCCACAGGATAAATGAATTTATCGACTTGTACTAACACATCTTCAATTATTCCTCTAGGCACTTTTACAGATCTATCGGCAAGTAAAAGAGTTATAGAAGTTGGTTTTAACTCACCTAGATTGAGACTCCGAAAAACTGAATATGGAAGTAAATTCACACTAGCACCAAGATCAAGTAAGGCTCTTTCAATTTTATGCTCTCCAATAAAGCAGGAAATTGTAGGACAACCAGGATCTTTATATTTCAAAGCATTATTGTTTTGAAGAATAGCACTTACTTGTTCGGCTAGAAAGGCTTTCTTTTTCACATTCAGTTTCCTCTTCACAGTGCAGAGATCTTTCAAAAATTTAGCATAGGAAGGAACCTGTTTAATAGCATCCAACAAAGGTATATTGATCCTTACCTGTTTGAAAATTTCAAAAATTTCAGAGTTGTGATTAACTTTCCTTTGTTTGGTCATGGCTTGAGGAAATGGAAGTGCTGGCGGTGAATCAGTCGTTTCTTTGCAATTTTCAGATTCATCCCCTTCCTTACCCTCAGAGATTGACTCATCATCTTTATCATAAGGTTCAAGAGAGGGTTTTTCAATAACCTTACCACTGCGTAGAGTAGTGACTGATTTGACTTGATCCATGTGTTGGCTTCCGAAACTACTTGCATTTGCATTGTATTGCCCTTTGGGATTTTGTTGTGTTTGAGATGGAAACTTACCTTTCTCTTGGAAACTAAGAGCAGATGTTAATTTAGCAAGAGTATCTTAAAAATCTGTCATGTTTTGAACAAGTTGAGTATTAATTGTCTCTTGCTTTTCAATGAATGCATGCAATGTTTCCTCAAGATTTCTTCTAGGAGGTGGAGCATAAGGAGGTGCATATCCATGAGAATTTTGGAAATTATGGTGTGCTTGAAACGGTGATTGTGAAGTTTGTGCATTGTTGTTCTCACTCTTCCAATTGAAATTTGGGTGATTTCTCCAACCAGGGTTGTATGTTTGGGAGTATGGGTTGTGGTTGGCCCTTTGGAAACTGTTTAAAGCATGGGCTTGTTCATGGAGACATTCCTGAAAAGAAGGCAAGGTTGGACAATCATTGGTTAAGTGTTCATTTGTTTCACAGATTTGACACACAATGTTTTCAACAGATTTTAAGTGACCACTCTTTTTTAGTTCTAGTGCCTCGACTTTTCTAGCTAAAGATGCAAACTTGGCCTGGAATAGGTAAAAGCACTTTTGCAAAGAAACATCGTGCAAAACGACTGAAAGTCTGTCATCGATGTGCTAGATGGACTTGTAATGTACAATGTCATTCTTTAGGAATGATATTTATAAACTATGAAGATAAAAAACCATTCATTAAGGATGGCCTGAGTAAGGATATTTAGATAATTTTCTATTAACTCTTGAGACGCATCGTAGTGGAGATGTGCATTGTGCAATTCATGATTTATGGCTACAATTTCATAAAGAACATGATCGACTTAGTCTTAAGAATCTGACTACCCTATTTGCCAGTTTTTAAGAAAACTAGATAAGAAGTTTATCCTCGACCTATAGCAGGCGTTTAACTCATTCTTGGACGTAAAATCAAGGGAAGATGTGAGCCACAATCACGACTACTTGTACATACACATATTTTTTTTAAAAATAAAATAAAAAATAAATTAATTAATTAAGAGAGAGAGAGAGTGTGAGACTTCAGCTGACCTACATATAGGTGGTATAATTGCATTTTCAAGTTCTCATCTATAAAATCTACTCAGCTCATATATTCAATAGATATAGAAGTATGTAGAAATGGTAAGTTCCTCAAGTCATCACATAAGAAACATTTTTGTTTTTGGTGGATCCAGTCATGGAAAGGAAATAGAGTTTTTAGAATCAACGAATCCTTTTTGTCAAGTACTAGCTAAGAGAAAGATTCATTTAATGTATGGGGAAAGGAGCCTTGGGTTAATAGGGGGAATAACAATAGCTGTATTTCTAGGAGGTAGTCAAGTTATGGAGGTTGTCCCTAAAGCTTTAGCACAAGGAAACATCATTGAAAAAATAATTAGAGAGGAACTACAGGTCTCCACAATGTCTAATCGAATGAATGCAATGTTTAAACACGTTGATGCCTTCATTGCCTTACCAAGTGGTCTGGGTACATTGGGAGAGATCTTTCACATTACCTCTTGGGCCTAACTGCACATTCACCATAAACCCATAGGTCTGTTAAATGTTAATGGTTTTTATGATAAATTGTTTTCTTTTCTTGATCATGCTGTGGAACAAGAATTTCTAACATCTTTGGCACGACAAATTATAATCTCTGCCACTACTACTGAACAATTGATTGACCAACTACAATCTTTCGCTCCTATAATTGATCCCTTCATGAGTCATATAAATTGGTCAAATAACAAAAGCCGTAAAAAGCTTAAATTGGATTTTAGCCTTCATTTGTGACTCCTTATATCTTTTGGTTTTCTTAACAATATATTATTTTATGTTTTATTTTTTTTTATATTTGTTTAAGTGTGTTTCAAGTTTGTTAGTGTCCGTAGGCGATGTCTTCTATACTCTATCTTTCTACCTTAAGACATTGAGGACAATGTCTCGTTTTAGTTTAAGGGAGAGGGTAGTAGCTAATATTAAAAAAAAACTAACAATGTTTTTTTTTCTTTCCATAAACCATTTGCAAACTGTTGTTACTAAGATGGCAGAGTAAGGAGGAATTTTATTGACTCTTGAGATGTATCTTGGTTAACATTTTTCGATGGTTATTTGCAATATTCAGAACAAGGTATATCAAAATACTTCTTGAAATATTCAGGTTTACAAACTGTCGCATTATTATCACTTAATTATACTCATATACTTATTTTACAAGTATTCTTAAACCTTTATTTTCACACATACACTTTAACATATAATTGTGGGTTGCACATTGGATTATTACATTATTTATGTTCTTTTGTTAAAGGTAACAACTAAGGGAAATGGATTGTATATAATTTAAAAAAAGCAAAAAAAAAAAGAGTAAAAAAAAAAGATGATGATAATAAAAATATAGATAAGTTTGGTTTTGTATCCTCCTAACCTAAGCAATTAAGCCCAAAAGGGTGTTTTAACACCTAATACCCTAAAGTGAACTAACTTGGGAGTTATTAACCCAACACTTGTTACATGGATTGAGGAGAAAAGCTTAAGAAAATCAAATATTGCATTATTTACATATTAGTATTTGCAACCCGAGTTGTTAAGCTCAAAGAGGTGTCTCAACACCTAATGCCCTAAGACCAACTAGTCTTAGAGTCATTAGTTGAAAGCTCGTTACATGGGTTAAAAATGCATTGTGTTTTTAAGTTATATGTATATTAATAAAAAAGAAAAATAGAAGAAAAAGATAATAATCTCAACCTAAGGAAGTTAACCTTAAATATTAAAACAAAAATTTTATTTTCTTTCAAGTAAAGCCCTATAACTATATGTTGATATATTAAGCACAAAAAAAAGATTTATTAATATCTTGTTTAAGAGGTATTGAGCAGATATATAAATTTAATGAGAGTTTGTTTATCTGGAGAGATTAATGAAAGTTGAATGATGAATGCTTTGCTTTGTAGAATTTGCAAAAAAAAATTCTATTTTAACCCTTTGATTACTAGGGACTACTAATAAGGTGGTTGAGGGAGTGATTAGTATTTAAAAGTGCATTTTTATCACGGTTTTATGTTATCATTTAGCACTTAAAGTATCAATAACTCCTTAACTAAAGCGGGAAAATACTTTTTCATTTTTTCAAGAGTGGTGTCCATTTTTTAAGATGAGAAGTGGAAAAAAGATGTGAAGAGAAGAGAAGGAATAAGGAATTGAACAAATATATACACAAATATCAGTTATCATGGGAAATTGAAAGAACCGACTTAAGAGTCATGGAGTACCGTTATCCTTCATTTATCCAGGGAGAGAAGACTAGCAAACCAAGGGTCACAAAAAAAAACACAAAAACAATGTGAGAAAAATAAATAATCAATCTTTATCTATAGGATCATTCAAACTAGTGGATTCATTTTCACTAGGAAAATTATCAAAGTATGCTTTCAAACGATGTCCATTTATCTTAAAAATATTGTCATTCTTTGGATTCTCAATATCAAAGGCCCTATAAGGATACACATGTTCTCAATAAATGAACTGCTCCATTTTGATCTTAGCTCTCTAGGGAATAAATGGAGTCGAGAATTATAAAACAAAACTTTTTAACTAGTATCAACTTTTTGATAATTTTCACAAGTTTTGCAGAATGCATGTATGTCTTTGAACATGGTGGGCCAATAAAATCCATTTTGAAAAATTTTCACAGCTGTCTTTTTTTACGAGAAATGACTCTCACATGCTTCAAAATGACAAAGTTTAATGACACTATTTACCTCATTGTCAGGAATGCATCTTTGAAATATTTGATCAGAACAATATTTGAATAAGTTAGGATCATCACAATAAAAGTTTTACACATCGCTCAAAATTTTTTTTTTGTCTTCTGTACTCTAGTGAGCTGGCAAAAATCCTAAAGTAAGAAAATTGAGATTTTTATCATAACAAGGCATTGGACTAAGAGAAAGTAAGGATTCGTCAGGAAAGTAATCATCGATTGATATGATGTCAAATGTCGAATCTGTAGTCATTTTTTATAAAAGATCCGCATCAATATTTTTGGTGCATTTTTCATCCATGATTTCTTCCTAAGAATAAATCATTTGTAAATCTTCAGATTCATCCAACTCATTTTTACTTAAAGTAGATTCAAGTTGATCATAAACTAATTCCTCAATATGATCTACTTATTGTAATTCATTATCATCTCCAAGTTGCTTGCAAATATTGAAAATATTCATCTTCAATATCATGTTTCCAAATGGTAGCTTTATTAGTCCATTCCTACAATTAATTAATGCATTAAAAGTTGCAAGAAATGGACGTCCTAAAATAACAGGAAATGAATTACATGCTTCAACAAGTTATGTGTCCAAGACAATAAAATCCATAGGATAAATGAATTTATCGACTTGTACTAACACATCCTCGAGTATTCCTCTAGTCACTTTTACAAATCTATCGGCAAGTAAAAGAGTTACAGAAGTTGGTTTTAACTCACCTAGATTAAGACTTTGAAAAACTAAATATGGAAGTAAATTCACACTAGCTCCAAGATCAAGTAATGCTCTTTCAATTTTATGTTTTCTAATAAAGCAAGGAATTGTAGGACAACCAGGGTCTTTATATTTCAAAGCATTATTGTTTTGAAGAATGACACTTACTTGTTCGGCTAAAAAGGCTTTCCTTTTCACATTCAGTTTTCTCTTCACAGTGTACAGATCTTTCAAAAATTTAACATAAGAAGGAACCTGTGTAATAGCATCCAACAAAGGTATATTGATCCTTACCTGTTTGAAAGTTTTAAAGATTTCAAAGTTGTGATTAATTTTCCTTTGTTTGGTCATAGCATGAGGAAATGGAAGTGTTGACAGGGAATCAGTCTTTTCTTTGTAATTTTCAGATTCAACCCCTTCCTTACCCTTAAAGATTGACACATCATCTTTCTCACAAGATTCAAGAATGGGTTTTTCAATAACCTTACCACTGCGAAGAGTAATGACTGATTTGACTTGATCCATGTGTTGACTTCTGGAACTACTTGCATTTGCATTGTATTGCCCCTTGAGATTTTGTTGTGGTTGAGATGGAAACCTACATTTCTCTTAAAAACTAAGAGCAGATGTCAATTTTGGAAGAGTAACTTTAAAATTTGTTATACTTTGAGTAAATTGAGTATTGATTGTCTCTTACTTTTCAATATATGCATGCAATATTTACTCAAGATTTCTTCTAGGAGGTGAAGCATAAGAAGGTGCATATCCATGAGATTGAAATTTTAGTGTGCCTGGAACGATGATTATGAAGTTTTTCTATTGTTATTATCACTCTTCCAACTAAAATTTGAGTGATTTCTTTAACCAGGGTTATATGTTTGCGAGTATGAGTTGTGGTTGGCTTTTTGAAAACTGTTTAAAGTATGGGCTTGTTCATAGAGACATTCCTTAAAAGAAAGCAAGATTGGACAGTTATTCATTAAATGTTTATTTGTTTTACATATTTCATACACAATGTTTTTAACAGATTTTAATTGACCACTCTTTTTCAATTCTAGTGCCTCGACTTTTCTAGCTAAAGATGTAAACTTGACTTAAAGTTCATGATTTTTCCTAAAGTTGTACATACCTCCACTAGATGTATGAGGATGAGTTTTACTCGGTGCCTCATAAGCACTCGCGGTGTCCCAATTTAGAGCATTTTCAAGCTATAATTTAAGTTATTATAGGTGTTGCAGACCTCCTCAAATTCTCTTAAATGCAAGTATGGATTTTCTAAATCTAAGCCATGAAAAGAAGGTAAAAGTTGAATAATGTCTGACTTAAAATTAAAATGAGATGCATCAGGAGGAAAAACTATGCATGATGGTGCACTTGTTCTTGTGGGATTCATGTGGTCTCTAAGTGTTCTAACATGGTTATTCTTATTATTCTCATTATGAAGTAATTGATTATCTTCTTCGACTATATTTTTTGAAAATGATAAGGATACCCTACGAAGTCCACCACTTAATGTATATGACCACATTCTCATGCACATGTAGGAATAGAATCAAAGGAAGAAGAAAACAAGAGAAGAAGAAACAAGAGAAAAGAAATAAAGTTATATACAAAAAAAGTGAAAAGTGAAAATAAAATAAATACTATAATTTATACATGAATTTACCTCCCTGGCAATGGTGCCAAAAACTTGAAACGACCAAAAGATTGATGTCTTCTCCCAAGTGTAGAAGTGTCGAAGTAATAAATAACCCAGTAAAACTAGGGTCGAACCACAGGGAGGTTAATTATCTAAATTATAGATAACAATAATACAACAACAACAATAACAACAACTATTACTGTTGTTGTTGTTGTTGTTGTTGTTGTTGTAGTAGTAGTAGTAGTAGTAGTAGTAGTAATAAAGAAAGAGAAGAAGAAAAAGATGATGAGAACTTGGAGATGGAAAATTAATGTAAGGATTAAACAACAAGAATAACAAATGTTAAGGTTAGAGGTTCCACTAATGGTATGTCAAACAAGTATAGTATAAACTCTTATTATTCAATTGGAAACCACACACAAAGGAGGTTCCAATTAGATTATAGATTGTTAACATGATTACATTAGTCATCTTATTCGATTAATGCTAGTACTTGTAAATCTCGTCAGGCATTCATGATTATAACTTATATTAACAATATAGTATAGGCTATGAAAGTGTCAAGCATTTGTTGTACCAAGTGTTATACAACATAAATCTAGATTAGTCATTTAACAAGTAAAGTATTAAAGACTGAACAAGATAACAAATGTAAAACATGTTAGTATCAAACATTAAAGTCCATGTTAAGTTTACACTATACTTATTCTTACACCATTACTATAACCTTTTCCCCTTGACATAATAAAGTTAGCTAAACATAATGAAAGAAAGAAAAATAAATAAACAAAATAAGAACATAAATAAGATAAAAGTTAACTAAGTAAAGGAAAGAAAATGAAAGGCATAAACATGATATTAATGAAAACAAAACCTAACCATTACAAAAATACAAAGAGAGAAAGCAAGAGTATGATCTTGATCTAGAGACCAAGATGCTTGAATGCATGGTAAATGCCTCCTTTTATCAAGTTTACACTAAAATATGCTTTAGTTAAGGAATTATTAATACTTTAAGTGCAAAATGATGATATAAAACCTTGATAAAAATAAACTTTTAAGTACTAATCATAGATCTCGGATTTAGGTCTATTTTATATGAATGGAAAGGTAAGACATAGCCCTACAACTTTCAAGGAAGTCCAAGATTTAAAAAGGTTGTTTTCAAGTCCAAATTGTAGCAACAACAAAGAAGTCCGAATATGTCCTACAGCCTAGACACTGTTCAGTGTTCAACCTATATCTTGAGTTCTAGAGGTTCAAATGACTCAAATTTTTTTTCTTGGAAAGCTGAGACAATTCCCTAGAACTTTCATGTGGAGGTCTACTTTAAATTCTAATGTTATCAATGACGTTTTATTCAGACAAGAAGATAAGGATTGTCACCAAGTCAAAATGTGGTCACCCACTCATCAATTAGTCATCAAATCAATAGTTCCTAATTTTTGCCTATAAAAGGAGGCATTTATCATGCATTTAGGCATCTTGATTTCCAGATCAAGATCATGCTCTTGCATTCTCTCTTTGTATTTTTGTAATGCTTAAGTTTTTCTTTCATTAATATCTTGTTTATGCTTTTCATTTCCTTTCCTTTACTGAATTAACTTTTATCTTATTTATGTTCTTATCTTGTTTATTTATGTTTCTATCTTTTATTGTGTTTAGCTAAATTTATTATGTTAAGGTGAAATGGTTACATTAATGGTGTAAGAATAAGTATAGTGTAAACTCAACATGGACTTTAATGTTTGATATTAACATGTTTTGTATTTGTTATCTTGTTCACTCTTAATATTTTGCTTGTTAAATTGTTAATCTAAATTTATTTTGTGTTTCACTCGGTACAACAAATACTTGGCACTTTCATAGCCTAACCCTATGATATAACCGACACTTATGCTATGAAAAAAATTTGATTTGTTATTAACATAAGTTATAATCATGAATGCCTGATGAGATTTACAAGTATTAACATTAATCGAATAAGATAACTAATATACTCATGTTAACAATTTATAATCTAATTGGAATCTCCTTTGTATGTGGTTTTCATTTAAGTAATAAAATGTTATACTATACTTATTTGAAATACTATTAATGAATTCTCTAACCTTGACATTTGTTTTTATCATTATTTAATCCTTAAATTGATATTTCATCTTAAAGTTCTCATCAACTTCTTCTTCTTCTTCTATTGTTGTTGTTCTTGAATTATTATTGTTTATAATTTATACAATTAACCTCTTTGTAGTTTGACCTCGGTCTTACCAAGTTATTTATTACTTCGACACTCCTGCACTTAGAAGAAGACATTAATCTTTTGGTCATGTCAAAGACCAAAAAGGTGTTTTAACACCTAATACCCTAAATTCAACTAACTTGAGAGTTATTGGCTCAATGCTTGTTACATGGGTTAAGGAGAAAAGTTTAACAGAATTAATTATCGTACTATCCATGTATCAGTATCTGCAACTCAAGTTACTAAGCACATAGGGGTGTCTCAATACCTAATGCCCTAAGACCAACTAGTATGGGAATTATTAGCCAAAACAGCGTTACATCAGCTAAAGATGCATTATATTATCTGTATATATATATTAAGAAAAGGAAGAAGAAAAACAAAAACAAAAGGATAATAATCTCAACCCAAAAAAGTCAACCTTAAACATTAGAACAGAATATTGTTTTCATCCAATAAAAGCATCATCATCTATGTTTTCAAACATTAAGCATATAAAAAGAAAGGTTTACTAATATCTTGGTAAAGAGGTATTGAGCAAATATATAAATTCAACGAGAATTTATTTATTTGGATAGATTAATGGAAGTTGAATGATGAATGTCTTGTTTTGTGGAACTTGCAAATTATTTTTCTATTTTAACGCTTTTATTACTAAGAACTAGTAATAAGCTGATTGGGGGTGTGATTAGTACTTAAAAGTGTATTTTTATCAAGGTTAAAATATCATCATTTTGCACCTGAAATATCAATAACTCCTTAACTAAAGCATGTTTTATAATAACATATCTAATAATATAAGACACCTTTAATTTATGGTAAATGTTCATCTTAAATGAAGGTCTACCACATAAATGAAAGGGTTAATTGATGAGTTTAACTACTAAAATTGAGAAGACAAGGAGAGGACTAAGTCTAGGAAATAGATACTGGTTCAATCCAAACTAGAAAACAGCCTAGAAAACAGATACTGGTTCAATCCAAACTAGAACACTGTTAGTCATTAGGTCATATCTCGAGTTGTAGAACTTGGATTTAGGTGTGCTCTATATAGATGGAAAGCTAAGACATAGGCCTAAAACTTTTATAGGAATCTAAAATTCAAAACTACCATTTTTAAGTTTAAATTATAGCAACAACAGAGAAGTCAAAATCTATCCTACAGCCTAGACATTCTCGGTATTCAGCATATATCTCGAGTTCTAGAAGTCCAAATGACCTCATTTTTTTTTGTTGGAAAACTGAGACAATTTCATATATCTTTCGTGGGATAGTCTGGTTTAAATTTTGATGTTAGCAATAATATTTTGTTCAGATAAGAAGATAAAGATTGTCACAAAGTCAAAATGTGGCCACCCACTCAATAATTAGTCAACAAATCAATAGTTTCAAATTTTACCCTATAAAATTAGGCATTTGTCATACATTTAGGCATTTTGATTTTTAGATCAAGATCATGTTTTTTCTCTTTCTTTATATTTTTGTAATGGGTAAGTTTTGCTTTCATTAATCTCTTATTTATACATTTTCTTTCCTTTCCTTTACTTAATTAACTTATATCTTATTTATGTTCTTATCTAGTATGTTTCTCTCTTTCATTATGTTTAGTTAAGTTTATTATGTCAAGGTGAAAATGTTATACTAATAGTGTAAGAAAAAGTATAGTATAAACTCAATATGGACTTTAATATTTGATACTAACATGTTTTGTATTTGTTATTTTTTTAACTTCTAATACTTTACTTGTTAAATGGTTAATCTAGATTCATTTTGTATAATCGTTGGTACAACAAATACTTGGCACTTTCATTGTCCAAACGTGTGACATAACCAACATCTGTGCTATGAAAGAAACTTGATTTGTTGTTAACATAAATTATAATCATAAATACCTTACAACATTTACAAGTATTAATATTATTTGAATAAGATAATTAATGTAATCATGTTAACAATTTAAAATCCGATTGGAATCTTTTTTGTATATGGTTTCTAGTTGAGTAATAAAAAGAGTTTATAGTATACTTGTTTGAAATACCATTTGTGAACCCTCTGACACGACCAAAAGATTGATGTCTTCTTCCAAGTGCAGGAGTGTCGAAGTAATAAATAACCCGGCAAGACCGGGGTCGAACCACAGGGAGGTTAATTGTACAAATTATAAACAACAATTATAAACAACAATAATAGTAATAACGATAACAATAATAATAACAATAATAATAATAATAGTAATAATAGTAATAATAGTAATACTAATAATAATAATAATAATAATAATAATAGTAGTAGTAGTAGTAGTAGTAGTAGTAGTAGTAATAGTAGTAGTAATAATAATAATAATAATAATAATAAAGAAAGAGAAGAAGAAGAAGATGATGAGAACTTAGAGATGAAATATTAATGTAAGGATTAAGCAATAATAATAACAAATGTCAAGGTTAGAGGTTCCACTAATGGTATATGAAACAAGTATAGTATAAACTCTTATTATTGAATTGGAAACCACACACAAAGGAGGTTCCAATCAGATTATATATTGTTAACATGATTACATTAGTCATCTTATTCAATTAATGCTAATACTTGTAAATCTCGTCAAGCATTCATGATTATAACTTATGTTAACAACAAATCAAGTTCCTTTCATAGCTCAGGTGTCGGTTATACCATATATTATGGGTTATGAAAGTGCCAAGCATTTGTTGTACCAAGTGTTATACAACATAAATCAAGATTAGTCATTTAACAAGCAAAGTATTAAAGAGTGAACAAGATAACAAATATAAAACATGTTAGTATCAAACATTAAAGTCCATATTAAGTTTACATTATACTTATTCTCACACCATTAGTGTAACCTTTTCACCTTGACATAATTAACTTAGCTAGACATAATGAAAGAAAGGAAAACAAATAAACTAAATAAGAACATAAAAGTTAACTAAGTAAAGGAAAGGAAATGAAAGGCATAAACTTAATATTAATGAAAACAAAGCACAAAAAATACAAAGAGAGAAAGGAAGAGCATGATCTTGATCTGGAAACCAAGATGCCTAAATGCATGGCAAATGCCTCCTTTTATAGGCCAAAATTGGGAACTATTGATTTGATGACTAATTGATAAGTGGGTGGCCAACTTTTGACTTGGTGACAATCCTTATCTTCTCTTGTCTGCCCAAAACGTCATTGATAACGTCACAAGTGGAGCCAGTTGTAAACATGAAAGTTGTAGGCAATTGTCTCAGCTTTCTTGTGTAAAAACTTCAGCTCATTTGGACTTCTAGAACTCCAGATATGGCCAAAATACCGAACAGTGCTCGGGCTGGAAGACAGATTCGGGCTTCTTTGTTGTTGCTACAATTTGGACTTGATAATGGCCTTTTTAGATCTTGGGCTCCATATGAAAGTTGTA
This sequence comes from Populus pruinosa, assembly GCA_026413675.1. NCBI lineage: Eukaryota > Viridiplantae > Streptophyta > Magnoliopsida > Malpighiales > Salicaceae > Populus > Populus pruinosa. The sequence continues at coordinate 8,326,443 of CM048607.1, forward strand.
GGCCTATGTCTTACCTTTCCATCCATATAAATTGGACCTAAATCTAAGATCTGTAGCTCCAGATATAACCCAATTACCGAACAGTGTTCCGGTTTGGATTGCACCGACATCTCTTCTCTAAGTTTGACCATCTCTTTATCCATGCAATTTAAGTTCTTCAAGTCATCAATCAATCCTTTCATTTATGTGATAGGCCTGCATAAAAAATAGACATTTACCACAAATTATAGGTATCTTATATTATTAGATACATTATTATACTTCAAGTGCAAAATGATGATATAAAACCATGATAAAAATGCACTTTTAAGTACTAATCACACCCCTCAACCAGCTTATTACTAGTCCCTAGTAATTAAAGCGTTAAAACAATTTGCAAATTTTACAAAGCAAGGTATTCATCATTTAACTTCCATTAATCTATCCAGATAAACAAACTCTCATTAAATTTATATATCTGCTCAATACCACTTAACAAGATATTAATAAACCTTTCTTTTGTTATCAATGTATCAACACATAATTATGGGGCTTTTCTTGGAAGAAAACAAAATTTTTGTTCTAATGTTTAAGGTTAACTTCCTTGGGTTGGGATTACTATTTTTGTCTTCTTTTTTTTTTTAACTCTATATACATATACTTTAAAAACATCATGCATCTTTAACCCATGTAACGAGCTTTCAGCTAATGACTCCCAGACCAGTTGGTCTTAGGGCATTAGGTGTTAAGACACCCCTACGAGCTTAGTAACTCGGGTCGCAGATACTGATATGTAGATAGTGCAATGTTTGATTGCCTTAAGCTTTTCTCCTCAACCCATGTAACAAGCGTTGGGCCAATAGCTCCCAAGTCAGTTGACTTTAGGGTATTAGGTGTTAAAACACCCCTTCGGGCTTAATTGCTTAGGTTAGGGAGGCTACGAAATCAAACTTATCTACATTTTTATTATCATTATTTTTTTTTCTTTTTTCTTTTTTCTTTTTTTTTCTTTTTTTTTAATTATATATGATTAGTACTTAAAAGTGCATTTTTATCATGGTTTTATATCATCATTTTGCACTTGAAGTATCAATAACTCCTTAACTAAAATATGTTTTATAATAATGTATCTAATAATATAAGATACCTATAATTTGTGGTAAATGTCTATTTTTAATGCAGGTCTATCACATAAATGAAAGGATTGATTGATGACTTGAAGAACTTAAATTGCATGGATAAAGAGATGGTCAAACTTAGAGAAGAGATGTCGGTGCAATCCAAACCGGAACACTGTTCGGTAATTGGGCCATATCTGGAGCTACAGATCTCAGATTTAGGTCCAATTTATATGGATGGAAAGGTAAGACATAGGCCTACAACTTTCATATGGAGCCCAAGATCTAAAAAGGCCATTATCAAGTCCAAATTGTAGCAACAACAAAGAAGCCCGAATCTGTCTTCCAGCCCGAGCACTGTTCGGTATTTTGGCCATATCTGGAGTTCTAGAAGTCCAAATGAGCTGAAGTTTTTACAAAAGAAAGCTGAGACAATTGCCTACAACTTTTATGTTTGCACCGGGCTCCAGTTTTGACGTTATCAATGACGTTTTGGGCAGACAAGAGAAGATAAGGATTGTCACCAAGTCAAAAGTTGGCCACCCACTTATCAATTAGTCATCAAATCAATAGTTCCCAATTTTGGCCTATAAAAGGAGGCATTTGCCATGCATTTAGGCATCTTGGTGTTCAGATCAAGATCATGCTCTTCCTTTCTCTCTTTGTATTTTTTGTAATTTTTATGCTTTGCTTTCATTAATATCAAGTTTATGCTTTTCATTTCCTTTCCTTTACTTAGTTAGCTTTTATGTTCTTATTTTGTTTATCTATTTTTATTTCTTTCATTATGTCTAGCTAAGTTAATTATGTCAAGGTGAAAAGGTTACACTAATGGTGTAAGAATAAGTATAGTGTAAACTTAATATGGACTTTAATGTTTGATACTAACATGTTTTATATTTGTTATCTTGTTCACTCTTTAATACTTTGCTTGTTAAATGACTAATCTTGATTTATGTTGTATAACACTTGGTACAACAAATGCTTGGCACTTTCATAACCCATAATGTATGGTATAACCGACACCTGGGCTATGAAAGGAACTTGATTTGTTGTTAACATAAGTTATAATCATGAATGCTTGACGAGATTTACAAGTATTAGCATTAATTGAATAAGATGACTAATGTAATCATGTTAACAATATATAATCTGATTGGAACCTCCTTTGTGTGTGGTTTCCAATTCAATAGTAAGAGTTTATACTATACTTGTTTGATATACCATTAGTGGAACCTCTAACCTTGACATTTGTTATTATTATTGTTAAATCCTCACATTAATATTTCATCTCTAAGTTCTCATCATCATCTTCTTCTTCTTCTTCTCTTTATTATTATTGTTATTGTTATTGTTATTATTATTACTACTACTACTACTACTACTACTACTAGTATTATTATTATTATTATTATTATTGTTGTTGTTGTTGTTGTATTATTGTTATTTATAATTTATACAATTAACCTCCATGTGGTTCGACCCCGGTCTTGCCGGGTTATTTATTACTTCGACACTCCTGCACTTGGGAGAAGACATCAACCTTTTAGTCGTGTCAAGTTTTTGGCGCCGTTGCCGGGGAGGTAAGTTCTTTTATAAATTATAATATTTATTTTATTTTCTCTTTTCACTTTTCTTGTATATAACTTTATTTCTTTTCTCTTGTTTCTTCTTCTTTTATTTTCTTCTTCCTTTTATTTTATTCCTACACGTGCATGAGAGTGTGGTCACGTACATCAAGTGGTAGACTTTGTAGGATATCCTCATCATTTTCAGAAAATATGGCCGAAGAAGATAATCAATCACTTCAAAATGAAAATAATGAGAATAACCGTGCTAGAACACTTAGAGACCACATGAATCCCACAAGAACAAGTGCACCATCATGCATAGTTTTTCCTCCTGATGCATCTCATTTTAATTTTAAACTAGGTATTATTCAACGTTTACCTTCTTTTCATGGTTTAGAATTGGAAAATCCATACTTGCATTTAAGGGAATTTGAGGAGGTGTGCAACACATATAATAATTTAAATTGTAGCATGAACACCATCAGATTAAAGCTTTTTCCTTTTTCATTAAAAGATAAAGCTAAAACATGGCTACAAAATTTGAGACCAGGATCCATTCGTGCTTGGGATGAAATGCAACAACAATTTTTAAAGAAGTTTTTCCCATCTCATAGAACAAACTCTTTCAAGAGACAAATCACCACTTTCACTCAAAAACCAGGAGAAACATTTTACAAATGTTGGGATAGGTATCAAGACTTGCTTAGTACTTGCCCTCATCATGGTTTTGAAACATGGAGATTGGTTTCACATTTCTATGAAGGGTTAACACCTAAAGATAGGCAAATGGTTGAATTGATGTGCAATGGAACTTTTGAAGATAAAGACCCTGATGAAGCAATGGAGTACTTAGACTTGTTAGCTGAAAATGCTCAAAATTGGGACACCACGGGTACATATGAGGCACCGAGTAAAACTCAACCTCATACATCTAGTGGAGGTATGTACAACCTTAGGGAAGATCATGACCTTCAAGCCAAGTTTGCATCTTTAGCGAGAAAAGTCGAGGCACTAGAATTAAAAAAGAGTGGTCAATTAAAATCTATTGAAAACATTGTGTGTCAAATCTGTGAAACAAATGAACACTCAACCAACGATTGTCCAACCTTGCCTTGTTTTAAGGAATGTCTCCATGAACAAGCCCATGCTTTAAACAGTTTCCAAAGGGCCAACCACAACCCATACTCCCAAACATACAACCCTGGTTGGAGAAATCACCCAAATTTTAATTGGAAGAGTGAGAACAACAATGCACAAACTTCACAACCACCGTTTCAAGCACACCATAATTTCCAAAATTCTCCTGGATATGCACCTCCTTATGCTCCACCTCCTAGAAGAAATCTTGAGGAAACATTGCATGCATTCATTGAAAAGCAAGAGACAATTAATACTCAACTTGTTCAAAACATGACAGATTTTAAAGATACTCTTGCTAAATTAACATCTGCTCTTAGTTTCCAAGAGAAAGGTAAGTTTCCATCTCAAACACAACAAAATCCCAAAGGGCAATACAATACAAATGCAAGTAGTTCCGGAAGCCAACACATGGATCAAGTCAAATCAGTCACTACTCTGCGCAGTGGTAAGGTTATTGAAAAACCCTCTCTTGAACCATATGAGAAAGATGATGAGTCAATCTCTGAGGGTAAGGAAGGGGTTGAATCTGAAAATTGCAAAGAAATGACTGATTCACCGCCAGCACTTCCATTTCCTCAAGCCATGACCAAACAAAGGAAAGCCAATCACATCTCTGAAATTTATGAAATTTTCAAACAGGTAAGGATCAATATACCTTTGTTGGATGCTATTAAACAGGTTCCTTCCTATGCTAAATTTTTGAAAGATCTATGCACTGTGAAGAGGAAACTGAATGTGAAAAAGAAAGCCTTTCTAGCCGAACAAGTAAGTGCTATTCTTCAAAACAATAATGCTTTGAAATATAAAGACCCTGGTTGTCCTACAATTTCTTGCTTTATTGGAGAGCATAAAATTGAAAGAGCCTTACTTGATCTTGGTGCTAGTGTGAATTTACTTCCATATTCAGTTTTTCAGAGTCTCAATCTAGGTGAGTTAAAACCAACTTCTATATCTCTTTTACTTGCCGATAGATCTGTAAAAGTGCCTAGAGGAATAATTGAAGACGTGTTAGTACAAGTCGATAAATTCATTTATCCTGTGGATTTTATTGTCTTGGACACAGAACCTGTTGAAGCATGTAATTCATTTCCTGTTATTTTAGGACGTCCGTTTCTTGCAACCTCTAATGCATTGATTAATTGTAGGAATGGACTGATGAAGCTATCGTTTGGAAACATGACATTGGAGATGAATATTTTCAACATTTGCAAGCAACCTGGAGATGATAATGATTTACAAGAAGTAGATCATATTGACGAACTAGTTTATGATCAACTTGCATCTACTTTAAGTAAAAATGAGTTGGATGAATCTGAAGATTTGCAAATGATTTATTCTGAGGAAGAAATCACGGATGAAACAAGCACCGAAAATGTTGATGCGAATCTTTTGTCAACAGTGACAACAGATTCGACATCTAACATCACACCAATCGATGATTACTTTCCTAACGAATCCTTACTTTCTCTTAGTCCAATGCCTTGGTATGATAAAAATATCAATTTTCTTACCTTAGAAGATTTGCCAGCTGATTGGAGTACGCAAGACAAAGAAAAGTTTTTGAACGAAGTGAAGAGCTTTTACTGTGATGACCCTAACTTATTCAAATATTGTCCTAATCAAATATTTCAAAGATTCATTCCCGACAATGAGGTAAGTAGTGTCATTAAACTTTGTCATTCTGAAGCATGTGGAAGTTATTTCTCGTCAAAAAAGACAGCTACAAAAATCTTTCAAAATGGATTTTATTGGCCCACCATGTTCAAGGACACGCATGCATTCTGCAAAACTTGTGAAAATTGTCAAAAAATTGATACTAGTCAAAAAGTTTTGTTTTATAATTCTCAACTTTATGCATTCCCTAAAAAGATAAGATTAAGATGGAGCAATCCTTATGGGGCCTGTGATATTGAGAATTCAATGAATGACAATGATTTTAAGGAAAATGAACATTGTTTGAAAGCTTACTATGATAAGATTCCTAGTGAAAATGAATCAACTGGTTGGAATGATCTTGTAGATAAAGGTTGATTATGTTGTTTTTCTTATATATTTTTTTTGTGTTTCTTTTTGAGTGATTTTTGCTAGTTTCTCTCACCCCGGTCAAATGGCGGACAACGGTACTCCGTGACTTAAGTCGGTTCTTTCAGTTTCCCATAATTACTGATATCTGTGTATATATCTGTGCAATTCTTTGAAGCTCTCTTCCAATTCTCATTTAAAAATGGACACTAATCTTGAAAAATTGAAAAAGTATTTTCCCGCTCTGCCTCAGAATGCGATTACAAAAATTTACCGTGCTAGATGTGCAAGATTGAGATTATTAATGAATCATGGAATTCCTGAAGATATTCGTTGGTTGATTGAAGCAAAGGTCCGATTATCAGGTGAGTCCTCTAACTTCTTCATTTCACACATGCCTGGAACAGGTAAAAGCACTTTTGCAAAGAAGCGTCGTGCAAAACGACTGGATGTCTGTCATCGATGTGCTAGATGGACTTGTAATACACAATGTCGTTCTTTAGGAATGGTATCTATAAACCGTGAAGATAAAATACAATTCATTAAGGATGGCCTGAGTAAGGAGTCTTTAGATAATCTTCTATTGACTCTTGAGACGCATCCTAGTGGAGATGTGCATCGTGCAATTCATGATTTATGGCCACTATTTCATAAAGAACATGATCGACTTAGTCTTGGGAATCTGACTAAAAAAGACCCTGTTTGCCAGTTTTTAAGAAAACTGGATGGGAAGCCAATCCCCGACCCATAGAGGGCGTTTAAGCCGTTCTTGGACGTAAAACCAAGGGAAGATGTGAGCCACAATCACAACTACCTGTACATACACATGTTTTTTTCAAAAGTAAATAAATAAATAAATAAAAAGAGAGAGAGAGAGAGAGAGTGTGAGACTCTAGCTGGCCTACATATAGGTGTTATGATTGCCTTTCTAATTTCTCATCTATAAAACCCTCTTTTCCTTCCTTTCATTTCTACTCAACCCATACATTCAACAAATACAGAAGTGTGTAGAAATGGCAAGTTCCTCAAGTCATCAAATAAGAAATATTTGTGTTTTCGGTGGATCTAGTCCTGGGAAAGAAAAAGAGTTTTTAGAATCAGCAAATCATCTTGGTCAGGTGCTAGCTGAGAGAAAGATTCATTTAGTATATGGGGGAGGCAGTCTTGGGTTAATGGGAGGTGTGTCAATAGCTGCATTTTTAGGAGGTAGTCAAGTTTTGGGGGTCGTCCCTGAAGCTTTGGCACAAGGGGACATCATTGGAAAAACAATTGGAGAGGAACTTCAGGTCTCCACAATGTCGGCTCGAATGAATGCAATGTTTAACCATGCTGATGCTTTCATTGCTTTACCAGGTGGTCTAGGCACATTGGAAGAGATCTTTCATATTTCCTCTTGGGCTCAATTGCACATTCACCATAAACCCATAGGTTTGTTAAATGTTAATGGTTATTATGATAAGTTGTTGTCTTTTCTTGATCATGCTGTGGAACAGGAATTTCTAACATCTTCTGCACGACAAATCATAATCTCTGCTACTACTGCTGAACAATTGATTGACCAACTACAATCTTTCATTCCTGTGATTGATCCTTCCATGAGTCGCATAAATTGGTCATCTACGGGAAGCCGTAAAAAGCTTAGATTGGATTTGAGCCTTCATTTGTGAATTTTTATGTATTTTGGTTTTATTATTGTGTTTTGTTATTTCTTATTTTTGTTTCAGTGTGTTTCAGGTTTTGTCAGTGTTCGTTATTTCAGGTGATATCTTCTATACTCTTTCTTTCTACCTTAGAACATTGAGGACAATGTCTCGTTTTGGTTGGGGGGAGAGGGTAGTAGTTGATAAAAAAAAAATTGTTTTTCATTTCATAAAGCATGTACATAATTGTTGTTACTAGGATGGCAGAGTAAAGGAGTTCTTTTGTTAAAGTGACTCTTGAGACGCATCTTAGTAACCATTCTTAACAAGGTCTATTATAATACTTCCTGAAATATTCAGGTTTACAAACTCTCATATTGTTACGGCTTAATTCTGCTCATATACTTATTTAACATGTATTCTTAAACCTTAATTTACACACATACACTTTAACATATGATTGTGAGTTGCATATTGGATTATTACATTATTTATGTTCTTTTGTTAAAGGTAACAACTAAGGGAAAGGGATTGTATATAATTAAAAAAAAAAGAGAAAAACATGAAAAAAAATAGAAAAAAAAAAGAAAAAAAATGATGATAATAAAAATGTAGATAAGTTTGGTTTCGTAGCCTCCCTAACCTAAGCAATTAAGCCCGAAGGGGTGTTTTAACACCTAATACCCTAAAGTCAACTAACTTGGAAGCTATTGGCCCAACGCTTGTTACATGGGTTGAGGAGAAAAGCTTAAGGGAATCAAACATTGCACTATCTACATATCAGTATCTGCGACCCGAGTTACTAAGCTCGTTGGGGTGTCTTAACACCTAATGCCCTAAGACCAACTGGTCTGGGAGTCATTAGCTAAAAGCTCGTTACATGGGTTAAAGATGCATGATGTTTTTAAATTATATGTATATAGAGTTAAAAAAAAAAAGCAAAAAAAAAAAAAAGAAAAAAAAAGAAAAAAATAATAATCCCATCCCAAGGAAGTTAACCTTAAACATTAGAACAAAAATTTTGTTTTCTTCCAAGAAAAGCCCCATAATTATGTGTTGATACATTGAGCAAAAAAAAAAAAAAAGGTTTATTAATATCTTGTTAAGAGGTATTGAGCAGATATATAAATTTAATGAGAGTTTGTTTATCTGGATAGATTAATGGAAGTTAAATGATGAATACCTTGCTTTGTGAAATTTGCAAATTGTTTTAACGCTTTAATTACTAGGGACTAGTAATAAGCTGGTTGAGGGGTGTGATTAGTACTTAAAAGTGCATTTTTATCATGGTTTTATATCATCATTTTGCACTTGAAGTATCAATAACTCCTTAACTAAAATATGTTTTATAATAATGTATCTAATAATATAAGATACCTATAATTTGTGGTAAATGTCTATTTTTAATGCAGGTCTATCACATAAATGAAAGGATTGATTGATGACTTGAAGAACTTAAATTGCATGGATAAAGAGATGGTCAAACTTAGAGAAGAGATGTCGGTGCAATCCAAACCGGAACACTGTTCGGTAATTGGGCCATATCTGGAGCTACAGATCTCAGATTTAGGTCCAATTTATATGGATGGAAAGGTAAGACATAGGCCTACAACTTTCATATGGAGCCCAAGATCTAAAAAGGCCATTATCAAGTCCAAATTGTAGCAACAACAAAGAAGCCCGAATCTGTCTTCCAGCCCGAGCACTGTTCGGTATTTTGGCCATATCTGGAGTTCTAGAAGTCCAAATGAGCTGAATTTTTTACACAAGAAAGCTGAGACAATTACCTACAACTTTCATGTTTGCACCTGGCTCCAGTTTTGACGTTATCAATGACGTTTTGGGCAGACAAGAGAAGATAAGGATTGTCACCAAGTCAAAAGTTGGCCACCCACTTATCAATTAGTCATCAAATCAATAGTTCCCAATTTTGGCCTATAAAAGGAGGCATTTGCCATGCATTTAGGCATCTTGGTGTTCAGATCAAGATCATGCTCTTCCTTTCTCTCTTTGTATTTTTTGTAATTTTTATGCTTTGCTTTCATTAATATCAAGTTTATGCTTTTCATTTCCTTTCCTTTACTTAGTTAGCTTTTATGTTCTTATTTTGTTTATCTATTTTTATTTCTTTCATTATGTCTAGCTAAGTTAATTATGTCAAGGTGAAAAGGTTACACTAATGGTGTAAGAATAAGTATAGTGTAAACTTAATATGGACTTTAATGTTTGATACTAACATGTTTTATATTTGTTATCTTGTTCACTCTTTAATACTTTGCTTGTTAAATGACTAATCTTGATTTATGTTGTATAACACTTGGTACAACAAATGCTTGGCACTTTCATAACCCATAATGTATGGTATAACCGACACCTGGGCTATGAAAGGAACTTGATTTGTTGTTAACATAAGTTATAATCATGAATGCTTGACGAGATTTACAAGTATTAGCATTAATTGAATAAGATGACTAATGTAATCATGCTAACAATATATAATCTGATTGGAACCTCCTTTGTGTGTGGTTTCCAATTCAATAGTAAGAGTTTATACTATACTTGTTTGATATACCATTAGTGGAACCTCTAACCTTAACATTTGTTATTATTATTGTTAAATCCTCACATTAATATTTCATCTCTAAGTTCTCATCATCATCTTCTTCTTCTTCTTCTTCTCTTTATTATTATTGTTATTGTTATTGTTATTATTATTACTACTACTACTACTACTACTACTACTAGTATTATTATTATTATTATTATTATTGTTGTTGTTGTTGTTGTATTATTGTTATTTATAATTTATACAATTAACCTCCATGTGGTTCGACCCCGGTCTTGCCGGGTTATTTATTACTTCGACACTCCTGCACTTGGGAGAAGACATCAACCTTTTAGTCGTGTCAATATACAATCCCTTTCCCTTAGTTGTTACCTTTAACAAAAGAACATAAATAATGTAATAATCCAATATGCAACCCACAATCATATGTTAAAGTGTGTGTGTAAATTAAGGTTTAAGAATACATGTTAAATAAGTATATGAGCAGAATTAAGCGGTAACAATACGAGAGTTTGTAAACCTGAATATTTCAGGAAGTATTATAATAGACCTTGTTAAGAATGGTTACTAAGATGCGTCTCAAGAGTCACTTTAACAAAAGAACTCCTTTACTCTGCCATCCTAGTAACAACAATTATGCACATGCTTTATGAAATGAAAAACAATTTTTTTTTTTATCAACTACTACCCTCTCCCCCCAACCAAAACGAGACATTGTCCTTAATGTTCTAAGGTAGAAAGAAAGAGTATAGAAGATATCACCTGAAATAACGAACACTGACAAAACCTGAAACACACTGAAACAAAAATAAGAAATAACAAAACACAATAATAAAACCAAAAGAAAAAAAAATTCACAAATGAAGGCTCAAATCCAATCTAAGCTTTTTACGGCTTCCCGTAGATGACCAATTTATGCGACTCATGGAAGGATCAATTACAGGAATGAAAGATTGTAGTTGGTCAATCAATTGTTTAGCAGTAGTAGCAGAGATTATGATTTGTCGTGCAGAAGATGTTAGAAATTCTTGTTCCACAGCATGATCAAGAAAAGACAACAACTTATCATAATAACCATTAACATTTAACAAACCTATGGGTTTATGGTGAATGTGCAATTGAGCCCAAGAGGAAATATGAAAGATCTCTTCCAATGTGCCTAGACCACCTGGTAAAGCAATGAAGGCATCAGCATGGTTAAACATTGTATTCATTCGAGCCGACATTGTGGAGACCTGAAGTTCCTCTCCAATTGTTTTTCCAATGATGTCCCCTTGTGCCAAAGCTTCAGGGACGATTCCTAAAACTTGACTACCTCCTAAAAATGCAGTTATTGACACACCTCCCATTAACCCAAGACTGCCTCCCCCATACACTAAATGAATCTTTCTCTCAGCTAGCACCTGACCAAGATGATTTGCTGATTCTAAAAACTCCTTTTCTTTCCCAGGACTAGATCCACCGAAAACACAAATATTTCTTATTTGATGACTTGAGGAACTTGCCATTTCTACACACTTCTGTATTTGTTGAATGTATGGATTGAGTAGAAATGAAAGGAAGGAAAAGAGGGTTTTATAGATGAGAAATTAGAAAGGCAATCATAACACCTATATGTAGGCCAGCTGGAGTCTCACACTTTCTCTCTCTCTTTTTATTTATTTATTTATTTACTTTTGAAAAAGCATGTGTATGTACAGGTAGTTGTGATTGTGGCTCACATCTTCCCTTGGTTTTATGTCCAAGAACGGCTTAAACGCCCTCTATGGGTCGGGGATAGGCTTCCCATCCAGTTTTCTTAAAAACTGGCAAACAGGGTCTTTTTTAGTCAGATTCCCAAGACTAAGTCGATCATGTTCTTTATGAAATAGTGGCCATAAATCATGAATTGCACGATGCACATCTCCACTAGGATGCGTCTCAAGAGTCAATAGAAGATTATCTAAAGACTCCTTACTCAGGCCATCCTTAATGAATTGTATTTTATCTTCACGGTTTATAGATACCATTCCTAAAGAACGACATTGTGTATTACAAGTCCATCTAGCACATCGATGACAGACTTCTAGTCATTTTGCACGACGTTTCTTTGCAAAAGTGCTTTTACCTGTTCCAGGCATGTGTGAAATAAAGAAATTAGAGGACTCACCTGATAATCGGACCTTTGCTTCAATCAACCAGCGAATATCTTCAGGAATTCCATGATTCATTAATAATCTCAATCTTGCATATCTAGCAAGGTAAATTTTTGTAATCGCATTCTGAGGCAGAGCGGGAAAATACTTTTTCAATTTTCCAAGATTAGTGTCCATTTTCAAATGAGAATTGGAGGAGAGCTTCAAAGAATTGCACAGATATATACACCGATATCAGTTATTGTGGGAAACTGAAAGAACCGACTTAAGTCACGGAGTACCGTTATCCGCCATTTGACCGCGATGAGATAAACTAGTAAGAATCACTAAAAAAGAAACACAAAAACAATGTGAGAAAAAAAATAATCAACCTTTATCTATAAGATCATTCCAACCAGTTGATTCATTTTTACTAGGAAAATTATCAAAGTAAGCTTTCAAACGATGTCCATTTTCCTTAAAATCATTGTCATTCATTGAATTCTCAATATCACAGGCCCCATAAGGATTGCTCCATCTTGGTCTTAGCTCTCTAGGGACTGCATAGAGTTGAGAATTATAAAACAAAACTTTTTGACCAGTATCAATCTTTTGACAATTTTCACAAGTTTTGCAGAATGCATGTGTGTCTTTGAACATGGTGGGCCAATAAAATCCACTTTGTAAGATTTTTGCAGTTGTCTTTTTTTACGAGAAATAACTTCCACATGCTTCAGAATGACAAAGTTTATTGACACTACTTACCTCATTGTCGGGAATGAATCTTTGAAATATTTGATCAGGACAATATTTGAATAAGTTAGGGTCATCACAATAAAAGCTCTTCACTTCGTTCAAAAACTTTTCTTTGTCTTGAGTACTCCAATCAACTAGCAAATCTCCTAAAGCAAGAAAATTGATATTTTTATCATACCAAGGCATTGGACTAAGAGAAAGTAAGGATTCGTTAGGAAAGTAATCATCGATTGGTGTGATGTCAGATATCGAATCTGTTGTCACTGTTGACAAAAGATTGGCATCAACATTTTCGGTGCTTGTTTCATCCATGATTTCTTCCTCAGAATAAATCATTTGCTAATCTTTAGTTTCATCCAATTCATTTTTACTTAAAGTAGATTCAAGTTGATCATAAACTAATTCATCAATATGATCTACTTCTTGTAAATCATTATCATCTCCAGGTTGCTTGCAAATGTTGAAAATATTCATCTCCAATGTCATGTTTCCAAATGATAGCTTCATCAGTCCATTCCTACAATTAATTAATGCGTTAGAGGTTGCAAGAAAGGGACGTCCTAAAATAACAGGAAATGAATTACATGCTTCAACAGGTTCTGTGTCCAAGACAATAAAATCCACAGGATAAATGAATTTATCGACTTGTACTAACACGTCTTCAATTATTCCTCTAGGCACTTTTACAGATCTATCGGCAAGTAAAAGAGATATAGAAGTTGGTTTTAACTCACCTAGATTGAGACTTTGAAAAACTGAATATGGAAGTAAATTCACACTAGCTCCAAGATCAAGTAAGGCTCTTTCAATTTTATGCTCTCCAATAAAGCAAGAAATTGTAGGACAACTAGGGTCTTTATATTTCAAAGCATTATTGTTTTGAAGAATAGCACTTACTTGTTCGGCTAGAAAGGCTTTCTTTTTCACATTCAGTTTCCTCTTCATAGTGCATAGATCTTTCAAAAATTTAGCATAGGAAGGAACCTGTTTAATAGCATCCAGCAAAGGTATATTGATTCTTACCTGTTTGAAAATTTCAAAAATTTCTGAGTTGTGATTGACTTTCCTTTGTTTGGTCATGGCTTGAGGAAATGGAAGTGCTGGCGGTGAATCAGTCGTTTCTTTGCAATTTTCAGATTCAACCCCTTCCTTACCCTCAGAGATTGACTCATCATCTTTCTCATAAGGTTCAAGAGAGGGTTTTTCAATAACCTTACCACTGCGCAGAGTAGTGACTGATTTGACTTGATCCATGTGTTGGCTTCCGGAACTACTTGCATTTGCATTGTATTGCCCTTTGAGATTTTGCTGTGGTTGAGATGAAAACTTACCTTGCTCTTGAAAACTGAGAGCAGATATGAATTTTGCAAGAGTTTCTTTAAAATCTGTTATGCTTTGAGTAAGTTGAGTGTTGAATTATCTCTTGCTTTTCAATGAATGCATACAAAGTTTCCTCAAAATTTCTTGTAGGAGGTGGAGCATAAGGAGGTGCATATCCATGAGAATTTTGGAAATTGTGGTGTGCTTGAAATGTTGGTTGTGAAGTTTGTGCATTGTTGTTCTCACTCTTCCAATTGAAATTTGGGTGATTTCTCCAACCAGGGTTGTATGTTTGGGAGTATGGGTTGTGGTTGGGCCTTTGGAAACTGTTTAAAGCATGGGCGTGCTCATGGAGACATTCCTTAAAAGAAGGCAAGGTTGGACAATCGTTTGTTGAGTGTTCATTTGTTTCACAGATTTGACACACAATGTTTTCAACAGATTTTAATTGACCACTCTTTTTCAATTCTAGTGCCTCGACTTTTCTAGCTAAAGATGCAAACTTGGCCTGAAGGTCATAATCTTCCCTAAGGTTGTACATACCTCCACTAGATATATAAGGTTGAGTTTTACTCGGTGCCTCATAAGTACCCGCGGTGTCCCAATTTTGAGCATTTTCAGCTAACAAGTCTAAGTACTCCATTGCTTCATCAGGGTCTTTATCTTCAAAAGTTCCATTGCACATCAATTCAACCATTTGCCTATCTTTAGGTGTTAACCCTTCATAGAAATGTGAAACCAATCTCCATGTTTCAAAACCATGATGAGGGCAAGTACTAAGCAAGTCTCGATACCTATCCCAACATTTGTAAAATGTTCCTCCTGGTTTTTGAGTGAAAGTGGTGATTTGTCTCTTGAAAGAGTTTGTTCTATGAGATGGGAAAAACTTCTTTAAAAACTGCTGTTGCATTTCATCCCAAGCACGAATGGATCCTGGTCTTAAATTTTGTAGCCATGTTTTAGCTTTATCTTTTAATGAAAAAGGAAAAAGCTTTAATCTGATGGTGTTCATGCTACAATTTAAGTTATTATATGTGTTGCACACCTCCTCAAATTCCCTTAAATGCAAGTATGGATTTTCCAATTCTAAACCATGTAAAGAAGGTAAAAGTTGAATAATGCTTGGTTTAAAATTAAAATGAGATGCATCGGGAGGAAAAACTATGCATGATGGTGCACTTGTTCTTGTGGGATTCATGTGGTCTCTAAGTGTTCTAGCACGGTTATTCTCATTATTTTCATTGTGAAGTGATTGATTATCTTCGTCGGCCATATTTTATGAAAATGATGAGGATACCCTACAAAGTCTACCACTTGATGTACGTGACCACACTCTCATGCACATGTAGGAATAAAATAAAATAAAAGAAGAAGAAAGCAAAAGAAGGAGGAAGAAAACAAAATAAAAAGAAACAAAAGAAAAGAAACAAAGTTATATACAAGAAAAGTGAAAAGTGAAAATAAAATAAATACTATAATTTATACAAGAACTTACCTCCCCGGCAACGGCGCCAAAAACTTGACACGACTGAAAGATTGATGTCTTCTCCCAAGTGCAGGAGTGTCGAAGTAATAAATAACCCGGTAAGACCGGGGTCGAACCACAGGGAGGTTAATTGTACAAATTATAAATAACAATAATACAACAACAATAACAACAATAACAACAATAAC
Source organism: Populus pruinosa (assembly GCA_026413675.1). Classification (NCBI taxonomy): domain Eukaryota; kingdom Viridiplantae; phylum Streptophyta; class Magnoliopsida; order Malpighiales; family Salicaceae; genus Populus; species Populus pruinosa. The sequence continues at coordinate 8,342,343 of CM048607.1, forward strand.
AATAATAATAATAACAATAATAATAATAACAATAATAATAGTAATAATAATAATAATAATAATAATAATAATAATAATAATAATAATAATAATAATAATAATAATAATAATAATAATAGTAGTAATAATAATAATAATAAAGAAAGAGAAGAAGAAGAAGATGATGATAACTTGGAGATGGAAAATTAATGTAAGGATTAAACAATAATAATAACAAATGTCAAGGTTAGAGGTTCCACTAATGGTATATCAAACAAGTATAATATAAACTCTTATTATTGAATTGGAAACCACACACAAAGGAGGTTCCAATCAGATTATATATTGTTAACATGATTACATTAGTCATCTTATTCAATTAATGCTAATACTTGTAAATCTCGTCAAACATTCATGATTATAACTTATGTTAACAACAAATCAAGTTCCTTTCATAGCTCAGGTGTCGGTTATACCATACATTATGGGCTATGAAAGTGCCAAGCATTTGTTGTACCAAGTGTTATACAACATAAATCAAGATTAGTCATTTAACAAGCAAAGTATTAAAGAGTGAACAAGATAACAAATATAAAACATGTTAGTATCAAACATTAAAGTCCATATTAAGTTTACATTATACTTATTCTCACACCATTAGTGTAACCTTTTCACCTTGACATAATTAACTTAGCTAGACATAATGAAAGAAAGCAAAATAGATAAACAAAATAAGAACATAAAAGTTAACTAAGTAAAGGAAAGGAAATGAAAAGCATAAACTTAATATTAATGAAAGCAAAGCATAAACATTACAAAAAATACAAAGAGAGAAAGGAAGAGCATGATCTTGATCTGGAAACCAAGATACCTAAATGCATGGCAAATGCCTCCTTTTATAGGCCAAAATTGGGAACTATTGATTTGATGACTAATTGATAAGTGGGTGGTCAACTTTTGACTTGGTGACAATCCTTATCTTCTCTTGTCTGCCCAAAACGTCATTGATAACGTCAAAACTGGAGCCAGGTGCAATATGAAAGTTGTAGGCAATTGTCTCAGCTTTTTTGTGTAAACAATTTAGGTCATTTGGACTTCTAGAACTCCAGATATGGCCAAAATACCGAACAGTGCTCGGGCTGGAAGACAGATTCGGGCTTCTTTGTTGTTGCTACAATTTGGACTTGATAATGGCCTTTTTAGATCTTGGGCTCCATATGAAAGTTGTAGGCCTATGTCTTACCTTTCCATCCATATAAATTGGACCTAAATCTGAGATCTGTAGCTCCAGATATGGACCAATTACCAAACAGTGTTCCGATTTGGATTGCACCGACATCTCTTCTCTAAGTTTGACCATCTCTTTATCCTTGCAATTTAAGTTCTTCAAGTCATCAATCAATCCTTTCATTTATGTGATAGACCTGCATTAAAAATAGACATTTACCACAAATTATAGGTATCTTATATTATTAGATACATTATTATAAAACATATTTTAGTTACGGAGTTATTGATACTTCAAGTGCAAAATGATGATATAAAACCATGATAAAAATGCACTTTTAAGTACTAATCACCCACCATGTTCAAGGACACACATGCATTCTGCAAAAGTTGTGAAAATTGTCAAAAAGTTGATACTGGTCAAAAAGTTTTGTTTTATAATTCTCAACTCGATGCATTCCCTAGAGAGCTAAGATCAAGGTGGAGCAATCCTTATGGGGCTTGTGATATTGAGAATTCAATGAATGACAATGTTTTTAAGGAAAATGAACATCATTTGAAATCTTACTTTGATAATTTTCCTAGTGAAAATGAATCAACTGGTTTGAATGATGTTGTAGATAAAGGTTGATTTTTTTTTTCTCATATTTTTTTTTCTTGAGTGATTTTTGCTAGTTTCACTCACCCCGGTCAAATGGCGGACAACGGTACTCCATAACTTAAGTCGGTTCTTTCAATTTTCCATAATAACTGATATCTGTGTATATATTTATGCAATTCTTTGAATCTCTCTTTCAATTCTCATTTGATAATGGACACTAATCTTAAAAAATTGAAAAAGTATTTTCTCGCTCTGCCTTAGAATGTGATTACAAAAATTTATCGTGCTAGATGTGCAAGATTGAGATTGTTAATGAATCATGGAATTCCTGAAGATATTCGCTGGTTGATTCAAGCAAAGGTCTGATTATCAGGTGAGTCCTCTAACTCCTTCATTTCACACATGCCTGGAATAGGTAAAAGCACTTTTGCAAAGAAACATCGTGCAAAACGACTGAAAGTCTGTCATCGATGTGCTAGATGGACTTGTAATGTACAATGTCATTCTTTAGGAATGATATTTATAAACTATGAAGATAAAAAACCATTCATTAAGGATGGCCTGAGTAAGGATATTTAGATAATTTTCTATTAACTCTTGAGACGCATCGTAGTGGAGATGTGCATTGTGCAATTCATGATTTATGGCTACAATTTCATAAAGAACATGATCGACTTAGTCTTAAGAATCTGACTACCCTATTTGCCAGTTTTTAAGAAAACTAGATAAGAAGTTTATCCTCGACCTATAGCAGGCGTTTAACTCATTCTTGGACGTAAAATCAAGGGAAGATGTGAGCCACAATCACGACTACTTGTACATACACATATTTTTTTTTAAAATAAAATAAAAAATAAATTAATTAATTAAGAGAGAGAGAGAGAGTGTGAGACTTCAGCTGACCTACATATAGGTGGTATAATTGCATTTTCAAGTTCTCATCTATAAAATCTACTCAGCTCATATATTCAATAGATATAGAAGTATGTAGAAATGGTAAGTTCCTCAAGTCATCACATAAGAAACATTTTTGTTTTTGGTGGATCCAGTCATGGAAAGGAAATAGAGTTTTTAGAATCAACGAATCCTTTTTGTCAAGTACTAGCTAAGAGAAAGATTCATTTAATGTATGGGGAAAGGAGCCTTGGGTTAATAGGGGGAATAACAATAGCTGTATTTCTAGGAGGTAGTCAAGTTATGGAGGTTGTCCCTAAAGCTTTAGCACAAGGAAACATCATTGAAAAAATAATTAGAGAGGAACTACAGGTCTCCACAATGTCTAATCGAATGAATGCAATGTTTAAACACGTTGATGCCTTCATTGCCTTACCAAGTGGTCTGGGTACATTGGGAGAGATCTTTCACATTACCTCTTGGGCCTAACTGCACATTCACCATAAACCCATAGGTCTGTTAAATGTTAATGGTTTTTATGATAAATTGTTTTCTTTTCTTGATCATGCTGTGGAACAAGAATTTCTAACATCTTTGGCACGACAAATTATAATCTCTGCCACTACTACTGAACAATTGATTGACCAACTACAATCTTTCGCTCCTATAATTGATCCCTTCATGAGTCATATAAATTGGTCAAATAACAAAAGCCGTAAAAAGCTTAAATTGGATTTTAGCCTTCATTTGTGACTCCTTATATCTTTTGGTTTTCTTAACAATATATTATTTTATGTTTTATTTTTTTTTATATTTGTTTAAGTGTGTTTCAAGTTTGTTAGTGTCCGTAGGCGATGTCTTCTATACTCTATCTTTCTACCTTAAGACATTGAGGACAATGTCTCGTTTTAGTTTAAGGGAGAGGGTAGTAGCTAATATTAAAAAAAAACTAACAATGTTTTTTTTTCTTTCCATAAACCATTTGCAAACTGTTGTTACTAAGATGGCAGAGTAAGGAGGAATTTTATTGACTCTTGAGATGTATCTTGGTTAACATTTTTCGATGGTTATTTGCAATATTCAGAACAAGGTATATCAAAATACTTCTTGAAATATTCAGGTTTACAAACTGTCGCATTATTATCACTTAATTATACTCATATACTTATTTTACAAGTATTCTTAAACCTTTATTTTCACACATACACTTTAACATATAATTGTGGGTTGCACATTGGATTATTACATTATTTATGTTCTTTTGTTAAAGGTAACAACTAAGGGAAATGGATTGTATATAATTTAAAAAAAGCAAAAAAAAAAAGAGTAAAAAAAAAAGATGATGATAATAAAAATATAGATAAGTTTGGTTTTGTATCCTCCTAACCTAAGCAATTAAGCCCAAAAGGGTGTTTTAACACCTAATACCCTAAAGTGAACTAACTTGGGAGTTATTAACCCAACACTTGTTACATGGATTGAGGAGAAAAGCTTAAGAAAATCAAATATTGCATTATTTACATATTAGTATTTGCAACCCGAGTTGTTAAGCTCAAAGAGGTGTCTCAACACCTAATGCCCTAAGACCAACTAGTCTTAGAGTCATTAGTTGAAAGCTCGTTACATGGGTTAAAAATGCATTGTGTTTTTAAGTTATATGTATATTAATAAAAAAGAAAAATAGAAGAAAAAGATAATAATCTCAACCTAAGGAAGTTAACCTTAAATATTAAAACAAAAATTTTATTTTCTTTCAAGTAAAGCCCTATAACTATATGTTGATATATTAAGCACAAAAAAAAGATTTATTAATATCTTGTTTAAGAGGTATTGAGCAGATATATAAATTTAATGAGAGTTTGTTTATCTGGAGAGATTAATGAAAGTTGAATGATGAATGCTTTGCTTTGTAGAATTTGCAAAAAAAAATTCTATTTTAACCCTTTGATTACTAGGGACTACTAATAAGGTGGTTGAGGGAGTGATTAGTATTTAAAAGTGCATTTTTATCACGGTTTTATGTTATCATTTAGCACTTAAAGTATCAATAACTCCTTAACTAAAGCGGGAAAATACTTTTTCATTTTTTCAAGAGTGGTGTCCATTTTTTAAGATGAGAAGTGGAAAAAAGATGTGAAGAGAAGAGAAGGAATAAGGAATTGAACAAATATATACACAAATATCAGTTATCATGGGAAATTGAAAGAACCGACTTAAGAGTCATGGAGTACCGTTATCCTTCATTTATCCAGGGAGAGAAGACTAGCAAACCAAGGGTCACAAAAAAAAACACAAAAACAATGTGAGAAAAATAAATAATCAATCTTTATCTATAGGATCATTCAAACTAGTGGATTCATTTTCACTAGGAAAATTATCAAAGTATGCTTTCAAACGATGTCCATTTATCTTAAAAATATTGTCATTCTTTGGATTCTCAATATCAAAGGCCCTATAAGGATACACATGTTCTCAATAAATGAACTGCTCCATTTTGATCTTAGCTCTCTAGGGAATAAATGGAGTCGAGAATTATAAAACAAAACTTTTTAACTAGTATCAACTTTTTGATAATTTTCACAAGTTTTGCAGAATGCATGTATGTCTTTGAACATGGTGGGCCAATAAAATCCATTTTGAAAAATTTTCACAGCTGTCTTTTTTTACGAGAAATGACTCTCACATGCTTCAAAATGACAAAGTTTAATGACACTATTTACCTCATTGTCAGGAATGCATCTTTGAAATATTTGATCAGAACAATATTTGAATAAGTTAGGATCATCACAATAAAAGTTTTACACATCGCTCAAAATTTTTTTTTTGTCTTCTGTACTCTAGTGAGCTGGCAAAAATCCTAAAGTAAGAAAATTGAGATTTTTATCATAACAAGGCATTGGACTAAGAGAAAGTAAGGATTCGTCAGGAAAGTAATCATCGATTGATATGATGTCAAATGTCGAATCTGTAGTCATTTTTTATAAAAGATCCGCATCAATATTTTTGGTGCATTTTTCATCCATGATTTCTTCCTAAGAATAAATCATTTGTAAATCTTCAGATTCATCCAACTCATTTTTACTTAAAGTAGATTCAAGTTGATCATAAACTAATTCCTCAATATGATCTACTTATTGTAATTCATTATCATCTCCAAGTTGCTTGCAAATATTGAAAATATTCATCTTCAATATCATGTTTCCAAATGGTAGCTTTATTAGTCCATTCCTACAATTAATTAATGCATTAAAAGTTGCAAGAAATGGACGTCCTAAAATAACAGGAAATGAATTACATGCTTCAACAAGTTATGTGTCCAAGACAATAAAATCCATAGGATAAATGAATTTATCGACTTGTACTAACACATCCTCGAGTATTCCTCTAGTCACTTTTACAAATCTATCGGCAAGTAAAAGAGTTACAGAAGTTGGTTTTAACTCACCTAGATTAAGACTTTGAAAAACTAAATATGGAAGTAAATTCACACTAGCTCCAAGATCAAGTAATGCTCTTTCAATTTTATGTTTTCTAATAAAGCAAGGAATTGTAGGACAACCAGGGTCTTTATATTTCAAAGCATTATTGTTTTGAAGAATGACACTTACTTGTTCGGCTAAAAAGGCTTTCCTTTTCACATTCAGTTTTCTCTTCACAGTGTACAGATCTTTCAAAAATTTAACATAAGAAGGAACCTGTGTAATAGCATCCAACAAAGGTATATTGATCCTTACCTGTTTGAAAGTTTTAAAGATTTCAAAGTTGTGATTAATTTTCCTTTGTTTGGTCATAGCATGAGGAAATGGAAGTGTTGACAGGGAATCAGTCTTTTCTTTGTAATTTTCAGATTCAACCCCTTCCTTACCCTTAAAGATTGACACATCATCTTTCTCACAAGATTCAAGAATGGGTTTTTCAATAACCTTACCACTGCGAAGAGTAATGACTGATTTGACTTGATCCATGTGTTGACTTCTGGAACTACTTGCATTTGCATTGTATTGCCCCTTGAGATTTTGTTGTGGTTGAGATGGAAACCTACATTTCTCTTAAAAACTAAGAGCAGATGTCAATTTTGGAAGAGTAACTTTAAAATTTGTTATACTTTGAGTAAATTGAGTATTGATTGTCTCTTACTTTTCAATATATGCATGCAATATTTACTCAAGATTTCTTCTAGGAGGTGAAGCATAAGAAGGTGCATATCCATGAGATTGAAATTTTAGTGTGCCTGGAACGATGATTATGAAGTTTTTCTATTGTTATTATCACTCTTCCAACTAAAATTTGAGTGATTTCTTTAACCAGGGTTATATGTTTGCGAGTATGAGTTGTGGTTGGCTTTTTGAAAACTGTTTAAAGAATGGGCTTGTTCATAGAGACATTCCTTAAAAGAAAGCAAGATTGGACAGTTATTCATTAAATGTTTATTTGTTTTACATATTTCATACACAATGTTTTTAACAGATTTTAATTGACCACTCTTTTTCAATTCTAGTGCCTCGACTTTTCTAGCTAAAGATGTAAACTTGACTTAAAGTTCATGATTTTTCCTAAAGTTGTACATACCTCCACTAGATGTATGAGGATGAGTTTTACTCGGTGCCTCATAAGCACTCGCGGTGTCCCAATTTAGAGCATTTTCAAGCTATAATTTAAGTTATTATAGGTGTTGCAGACCTCCTCAAATTCTCTTAAATGCAAGTATGGATTTTCTAAATCTAAGCCATGAAAAGAAGGTAAAAGTTGAATAATGTCTGACTTAAAATTAAAATGAGATGCATCAGGAGGAAAAACTATGCATGATGGTGCACTTGTTCTTGTGGGATTCATGTGGTCTCTAAGTGTTCTAACATGGTTATTCTTATTATTCTCATTATGAAGTAATTGATTATCTTCTTCGACTATATTTTTTGAAAATGATAAGGATACCCTACGAAGTCCACCACTTAATGTATATGACCACATTCTCATGCACATGTAGGAATAGAATCAAAGGAAGAAGAAAACAAGAGAAGAAGAAACAAGAGAAAAGAAATAAAGTTATATATAAAAAAAGTGAAAAGTGAAAATAAAATAAATACTATAATTTATACATGAATTTACCTCCCTGGCAATGGTGCCAAAAACTTGAAACGACCAAAAGATTGATGTCTTCTCCCAAGTGTAGAAGTGTCGAAGTAATAAATAACCCAGTAAAACTAGGGTCGAACCATAGGGAGGTTAATTATCTAAATTATAGATAACAATAATACAACAACAACAATAACAACAACTATTACTGTTGTTGTTGTTGTTGTTGTTGTTGTTGTAGTAGTAGTAGTAGTAGTAGTAGTAGTAATAAAGAAAGAGAAGAAGAAAAAGATGATGAGAACTTGGAGATGGAAAATTAATGTAAGGATTAAACAACAAGAATAACAAATGTTAAGGTTAGAGGTTCCACTAATGGTATGTCAAACAAGTATAGTATAAACTCTTATTATTCAATTGGAAACCACACACAAAGGAGGTTCCAATTAGATTATAGATTGTTAACATGATTACATTAGTCATCTTATTCGATTAATGCTAGTACTTGTAAATCTCGTCAGGCATTCATGATTATAACTTATATTAACAATATAGTATAGGCTATGAAAGTGTCAAGCATTTGTTGTACCAAGTGTTATACAACATAAATCTAGATTAGTCATTTAACAAGTAAAGTATTAAAGACTGAACAAGATAACAAATGTAAAACATGTTAGTATCAAACATTAAAGTCCATGTTAAGTTTACACTATACTTATTCTTACACCATTACTATAACCTTTTCCCCTTGACATAATAAAGTTAGCTAAACATAATGAAAGAAAGAAAAATAAATAAACAAAATAAGAACATAAATAAGATAAAAGTTAACTAAGTAAAGGAAAGAAAATGAAAGGCATAAACATGATATTAATGAAAACAAAACCTAACCATTACAAAAATACAAAGAGAGAAAGCAAGAGTATGATCTTGATCTAGAGACCAAGATGCTTGAATGCATGGTAAATGCCTCCTTTTATCAAGTTTACACTAAAATATGCTTTAGTTAAGGAATTATTAATACTTTAAGTGCAAAATGATGATATAAAACCTTGATAAAAATAAACTTTTAAGTACTAATCATAGATCTCGGATTTAGGTCTATTTTATATGAATGGAAAGGTAAGACATAGCCCTACAACTTTCAAGGAAGTCCAAGATTTAAAAAGGTTGTTTTCAAGTCCAAATTGTAGCAACAACAAAGAAGTCCGAATATGTCCTACAGCCTAGACACTGTTCAGTGTTCAACCTATATCTTGAGTTCTAGAGGTTCAAATGACTCAAATTTTTTTTCTTGGAAAGCTGAGACAATTCCCTAGAACTTTCATGTGGAGGTCTACTTTAAATTCTAATGTTATCAATGACGTTTTATTCAGACAAGAAGATAAGGATTGTCACCAAGTCAAAATGTGGTCACCCACTCATCAATTAGTCATCAAATCAATAGTTCCTAATTTTTGCCTATAAAAGGAGGCATTTATCATGCATTTAGGCATCTTGATTTCCAGATCAAGATCATGCTCTTGCATTCTCTCTTTGTATTTTTGTAATGCTTAAGTTTTTCTTTCATTAATATCTTGTTTATGCTTTTCATTTCCTTTCCTTTACTGAATTAACTTTTATCTTATTTATGTTCTTATCTTGTTTATTTATGTTTCTATCTTTTATTGTGTTTAGCTAAATTTATTATGTTAAGGTGAAATGGTTACATTAATGGTGTAAGAATAAGTATAGTGTAAACTCAACATGGACTTTAATGTTTGATATTAACATGTTTTGTATTTGTTATCTTGTTCACTCTTAATATTTTGCTTGTTAAATTGTTAATCTAAATTTATTTTGTGTTTCACTCGGTACAACAAATACTTGGCACTTTCATAGCCTAACCCTATGATATAACCGACACTTATGCTATGAAAAAAATTTGATTTGTTATTAACATAAGTTATAATCATGAATGCCTGATGAGATTTACAAGTATTAACATTAATCGAATAAGATAACTAATATACTCATGTTAACAATTTATAATCTAATTGGAATCTCCTTTGTATGTGGTTTTCATTTAAGTAATAAAATGTTATACTATACTTATTTGAAATACTATTAATGAATTCTCTAACCTTGACATTTGTTTTTATCATTATTTAATCCTTAAATTGATATTTCATCTTAAAGTTCTCATCAACTTCTTCTTCTTCTTCTATTGTTGTTGTTCTTGAATTATTATTGTTTATAATTTATACAATTAACCTCTTTGTAGTTTGACCTCGGTCTTACCAAGTTATTTATTACTTCGACACTCCTGCACTTAGAAGAAGACATTAATCTTTTGGTCATGTCAAAGACCAAAAAGGTGTTTTAACACCTAATACCCTAAATTCAACTAACTTGAGAGTTATTGGCTCAATGCTTGTTACATGGGTTAAGGAGAAAAGTTTAACAGAATTAATTATCGTACTATCCATGTATCAGTATCTGCAACTCAAGTTACTAAGCACATAGGGGTGTCTCAATACCTAATGCCCTAAGACCAACTAGTATGGGAATTATTAGCCAAAACAGCATTACATCAGCTAAAGATGCATTATATTATCTGTATATATATTAAGAAAAGGAAGAAGAAAAACAAAAACAAAAGGATAATAATCTCAACCCAAAGAAGTCAACCTTAAACATTAGAACAGAATATTGTTTTCATCCAATAAAAGCATCATCATCTATGTTTTCAAACATTAAGCATATAAAAAGAAAGGTTTACTAATATCTTGGTAAAGAGGTATTGAGCAAATATATAAATTCAACGAGAATTTATTTATTTGGATAGATTAATGGAAGTTGAATGATGAATGTCTTGTTTTGTGGAACTTGCAAATTATTTTTCTATTTTAACGCTTTTATTACTAAGAACTAGTAATAAGCTGATTGGGGGTGTGATTAGTACTTAAAAGTGTATTTTTATCAAGGTTAAAATATCATCATTTTGCACCTGAAATATCAATAACTCCTTAACTAAAGCATGTTTTATAATAACATATCTAATAATATAAGACACCTTTAATTTATGGTAAATGTTCATCTTAAATGAAGGTCTACCACATAAATGAAAGGGTTAATTGATGAGTTTAACTACTAAAATTGAGAAGACAAGGAGAGGACTAAGTCTAGGAAATAGATACTGGTTCAATCCAAACTAGAAAACAGCCTAGAAAACAGATACTGGTTCAATCCAAACTAGAACACTGTTAGTCATTAGGTCATATCTCGAGTTGTAGAACTTGGATTTAGGTGTGCTCTATATAGATGGAAAGCTAAGACATAGGCCTAAAACTTTTATAGGAATCTAAAATTCAAAACTACCATTTTTAAGTTTAAATTATAGCAACAACAGAGAAGTCAAAATCTATCCTACAGCCTAGACATTCTCGGTATTCAGCATATATCTCGAGTTCTAGAAGTCCAAATGACCTCATTTTTTTTTGTTGGAAAACTGAGACAATTTCATATATCTTTCGTGGGATAGTCTGGTTTAAATTTTGATGTTAGCAATAATATTTTGTTCAGATAAGAAGATAAAGATTGTCACAAAGTCAAAATGTGGCCACCCACTCAATAATTAGTCAACAAATCAATAGTTTCAAATTTTACCCTATAAAATTAGGCATTTGTCATACATTTAGGCATTTTGATTTTTAGATCAAGATCATGTTTTTTCTCTTTCTTTATATTTTTGTAATGGGTAAGTTTTGCTTTCATTAATCTCTTATTTATACATTTTCTTTCCTTTCCTTTACTTAATTAACTTATATCTTATTTATGTTCTTATCTAGTATGTTTCTCTCTTTCATTATGTTTAGTTAAGTTTATTATGTCAAGGTGAAAATGTTATACTAATAGTGTAAGAAAAAGTATAGTATAAACTCAATATGGACTTTAATATTTGATACTAACATGTTTTGTATTTGTTATTTTTTTAACTTCTAATACTTTACTTGTTAAATGGTTAATCTAGATTCATTTTGTATAATCGTTGGTACAACAAATACTTGGCACTTTCATTGTCCAAACGTGTGACATAACCAACATCTGTGCTATGAAAGAAACTTGATTTGTTGTTAACATAAATTATAATCATAAATACCTTACAACATTTACAAGTATTAATATTATTTGAATAAGATAATTAATGTAATCATGTTAACAATTTAAAATCCGATTGGAATCTTTTTTGTATATGGTTTCTAGTTGAGTAATAAAAAGAGTTTATAGTATACTTGTTTGAAATACCATTTGTGAACCCTCTGACACGACCAAAAGATTGATGTCTTCTTCCAAGTGCAGGAGTGTCGAAGTAATAAATAACCCGGCAAGACCGGGGTCGAACCACAGGGAGGTTAATTGTACAAATTATAAACAACAATTATAAACAACAATAATAGTAATAACGATAACAATAATAATAACAATAATAATAATAATAGTAATAATAGTAATAATAGTAATACTAATAATAATAATAATAATAATAATAATAATAGTAGTAGTAGTAGTAGTAGTAATAGTAGTAGTAATAATAATAATAATAATAATAATAAAGAAAGAGAAGAAGAAGAAGATGATGAGAACTTAGAGATGAAATATTAATGTAAGGATTAAGCAATAATAATAACAAATGTCAAGGTTAGAGGTTCCACTAATAGTATATCAAACAAGTATAGTATAAACTCTTATTATTGAATTTGAAACCACACACAAAGGAGGTTCCAATCAGATTATATATTGTTAACATGATTACATTAGTCATCTTATTCAATTAATGCTAATACTTGTAAATCTCGTCAAGCATTCATGATTATAACTTATGTTAACAACAAATCAAGTTCCTTTCATAGCTCAGGTGTCGGTTATACCATACATTATGGGCTATGAAAGTGCCAAGCATTTGTTGTACCAAGTGTTATACAACATAAATCAAGATTAGTCATTTAACAAGCAAAGTATTAAAGAGTGAACAAGATAACAAATATAAAACATGTTAGTATCAAACATTAAAGTCCATATTAAGTTTACATTATACTTATTCTCACACCATTAGTATAACCTTTTCACCTTGACATAATTAACTTAGCTAGACATAATGAAAGAAAGAAAAATAGATAAACAAAATAAGAACATAAAAGCTAACTAAGTAAAGGAAAGGAAATGAAAGGCATAAACTTAATATTAATGAAAGCAAAGCATAAACATTACAAAAAATACAAAGAGAGAAAGGAAGAGCATGATCTTGATCTGAACACCAAGATGCCTAAATGCATGGCAAATGCCTCCTTTTATAGGCCAAAATTAGGAACTATTGATTTGATGACTAATTGATAAGTGGGTGGCCAACTTTTGACTTGGTGACAATCCTTATCTTCTCTTGTCTGCCCAAAACGTCATTGATAACGTCAAAATTGGAGCTAGTTGCAAACCTGAAAGTTGTAGAAAATTGTCTCAGATTTCTTGTGTAAAACATTCAGCTCATTTGGACTTCTAGAACTCCAGATATGGCCAAAATACCGAACAGTGCTCGGGCTGGAAGACAGATTCGGGCTTCTTTGTTGTTGCTACAATTTGGACTTGATAATGGCCTTTTTAGATCTTGGGCTCCATATGAAAGTTGTAGGCCTATCTCTTACCTTTTCATCCATATAAATTGGACCTAAATCTGAGATATATAGCTCTAGATATGACCCAATTACCGAATAGTGTTCCGGTTTGGATTGCACTGACATCTCTTTTCTAAGTTTGGCCATCTCTTTATCCTTGCAATTTAAGTTCTTCAAGTCATCAATCAATCCTTTCATTTATGTGATAGGCCTACATTAAAAATAGACATTTACCATAAATTATAGGTATCTTATATTATTAGATACATTATTATAAAACATATTTTAGTTAAGGAGTTATTGACTTCAAGTGCAAAATGATGATATAAAACCATGATAAAAATGCACTTTTAAGTACTAATCACACCCCCCAACCAGCTTATTACTAGTCCCTAGTAATCAAAGCGTTAAAATAGAAAACAAATTTGTAAATTGCATAAAGCAAGGTATTCATCATTTAACTTCCATTAATCTATCCAGATAAACAAACTCTCATTAAATTTATATATCTGCTAAATACCTCTTAACAAGATATTAATAAACCTTTCTTTTGTGCTCAATGTATCAACACATAATTATGGGGCTTTTCTTGGAAGAAAACAAAATTTTTGTTCTAATGTTTAAGGTTAACTTCCTTGGGTTGGGATTATTATTTTTGTCTTTTTTTTTGTCTTTTTTTTAAATCTATATACATATAATTTAAAAACATCATACATCTTTAACCCATGTAACGAGCTTTCAGCTAATGACTCCTAGACCAGTTGGTCTTAGGGCATTAGGTGTTAAGACACCCCTACGAGCTTAGTAACTCGGGTCGCAGATACTGATATGTAGATAGTGCAATGTTTGATTCCCTTAAACTTTTCTCCTCAACCCATGTAACAAGCGTTGGGCCAATAGCTCCCAAGTCAGTTGACTTTAGGGTATTAGGTCTTAAAACACCCCTTCGGGCTTAATTGCTTAGGTTAGGGAGGCTACGAAACCAAACTTATCTACATTTTTATTATCATCATTTTTTTTTCTTTTTTCTTTTTTTTTTGTAGGCAATTTTTTTTTGTTTTTTTTTATTATTATATACAATCCCTTTCCCTTAGTTGTTACCTTTAACAAAAGAACATAAATAATGTAATAATCCAATATGCAACCCACAATCATATGTTAAAGTGTGTGTGTGTAAATTAAGGTTTAAGAATACATGTTAAATAAGTATATGAGCAGAATTAAGTGGTAACAATACGACAGTTTGTAAACCTGAATATTTCAGGAAGTATTATAATAGACCTTGTTAAGAATGATTACTAAGATGCGTCTCAAGAGTCACTTTAACAAAAGAACTCCTTTACTCTGCCATCCTAGTAATAACAATTATGCACATGCTTTATGAAATGAAAAACAATTTTTTTTTTATCAACTACTACCCTCTCCCCCCAACCAAAACGAGACATTGTCCTCAATGTTCTAAGGTAGAAAGATAGAGTATAGAAGATATCACCTGAAATAACGAACACTGACAAAACCTGAAACACCCTAAAAAAAAATAAGAAATAACAAAACACAATAATAAAACCAAAAGACACAAGTTTTTACAAACAAAAAAAATTCAAATCACAGTTGTGAATGTGGCTCACATCTTCCCTTGGTTTTACGTCCAAGAACAGCTTAAACGCCCTCAATGGGTCGGGGATAGGCTTCCCATCCAGTTTTCTTAAAAACTGGCAAACATGATCTTTTTAGTCAGATTTCCAAGACTATGCCAAGTATGTTCTTTATGAAAATGGGTTCATAAGTCATGAATTACACGATGCTTATCTCGACTATGATGAGACTTAAGAGTCAATAGAAGATTATCTAAAGACTCTCTGTGTTTTGAAATAAATCCCACCTTTTGACAATTTTCATAGTTTTTACGGAATGCATGTGACTCCTTGAATATGGTGGGCCAATAAAATCCACTTTGTAAGATTTCTTCAATCTTCTTTTTTGACGAGAAATGATCCCCACATGCCTTAGAGTGACAAAATTTAATAACATCACTTACCTCATTGTCGGGAATGTATATTTGAAATATTTGATCAGGACAATAATTGAATAAGTAAAGGTCATCCCAATAAACATTTTGCACATTGCTCAAAAAATTTCTTTTGTCTTCGGTACTCCAATGAGCTGGTAAAAATCCAGAAGCAAGAAAATACATATTTTTAGCAAACCAAGGCATTGAACTAAGAGAAAGTAGAGATTCATCAGGAAAGTAATAATTGATTGGTGTGATGTCGGGTGTCGAATCTGTTGTCACTTTTGATAAAAGATCTGCATCAACATTTTCGGTGCCTTTTTCATCATCGATTTCTTCCTGATTGGTCATGGCATGAGGAAATGAAAGTGCTGGCAGGGAATCAGTCTTTTCCTTGCAATATTCAGATTCAACCCTTTCCTTACCCTTAGAGATTGACTCATCATCTTTCTCACAAGGTTCAAGAGTGGGTTTTTTAATAACCTTACCATTGCGAAGAGTAATGACTGATTTGACTTGATCCATGTGTTGACTTCCATAACTACTTACATTTGCATCGTATTGCCCCTTAAGATTTTGCTGTGGTTGAGATGGAAACTTACCTTGCTCTTGAAAACTGAGAGCAGATGTGAATTTTGCAAGAGTGTCTTTAAAATCTGTTATGCTTTGAGTAAGTTGAGTGTTGATTGTCTCTTGCTTTTCAATGAATGCATACAAAGTTTCCTCAAAATTACTTCTAAGAGGTGGAGCATAAGAAGGTGCATATCCATAAGAATTTTGGAAATTATGGTGTGCTTGAAACTGTGGTTGTGAAGTTTGTGCATTATCACTCTTCCAACTGAAATTTTGCTGATTTCTTCAACCAGGGTTGTATGTTTGCAAATGTGGGTTATGATTGGGCCTTTCGAAACCGTTTAAAGCATGGGCTTGTTCATGGAGATATTCCTTAAAAGAAGGCATGGTTGGACAGTTACTAGTTGAGTGTTCATTTGTTTCACATATTTGACATACAATGTTTTCAATAGATTTAAATTGACCACTCTTTTTCAATTCTAGTGCCTCGACTTTTCTAGCTAAAGATGCAAACTTGGCTTGAAGGTCATGATCTTCCCTAAGGTTGTACATACCTCCACTAGATGTATGAGGTTGAGTTTTACTCGGTGCCTCATAAGTACCCGCAGTGTCCTAATTTTGAGCATTTTCAGCCAACAAGTCTAAGTACTCCATTGCTTCCTCAGGGTCTTTATCTTCAAAAGTTCCATTGCACATCAATTCAACCATTTGCCTATCTTTAGGTGTTAATCCTTCATAGAAATGTGAAACCAATCTCCATGTTTCAAAATCATGATGAGGGCAAACACTAAGCAAGTCTCGATACCTATCCCAACATTTATAAAATGTTTCTCCTGGTTTTTGAGTGAAAGTGGCGATTTGTCTCTTAAAAGAGTTTGTTCTATGAGATGGGAAAAACTTCTTTAAAAACTGTTGTTGCATTTCATCCCAAGCACGAATGGATCCTGGTCTCAAATTTTGTAGCCATGTTTTAGCTTTATCTTTTAATGAAAAAGGAAAAAGCTTTAATTTGATGGTGTTCATGCTACAATTTAAGTTATTATATGTGTTGCAGATCTCCTCAAATTCCCTTAAATGCAAGTATGGATTTTCCAATTCTAAGCCATGAAAAGAAGGTAAAAGTTGAATAATACCTGGTTTAAAATTAAAATGAGATTCATCGGGAGCAAAAACTATGCATGATGGTGCACTTGTTCTTGTGGGATTCATGTGGTCTCTAAGTGTTCTAGCACGGTTATTCTCATTATTCTCATTATGAAGTGATTGATTATCTTCTTCGGCCATATTTTCTGAAAATGATGAGGATATCCTACAAAGTCTACCACTTAATGTACGTGACCACACTCTCATGCACGTGTAGGAATAAAATAAAAGGAAGAAGAAAATAAAAGAAGAAGAAACAAGAGAAAAGAAACAAAGTTATATACAAGAAAAGTGAAAAGAGAAAATAAAATAAATACTATAATTTATACAAGAACTTACCTCCCCGGCAACGGCGCCAAAAACTTGACACGATCAAAAGATTGATGTCTTCTCCCAAGTGCAGGAGTGTCGAAGTAATAAATAACCCGGCAAGACTGGGGTCGAACCACAGGGAGGTTAATTGTACAAATTATAAACAACAATTATAAACAACAATAATAGTAATAACAATAACAATAATAATAACAATAATAATAATAGTAGTAATAATAGTAATAATAGTAATACTAATAATAATAATAATAATAATAATAATAATAATAGTAGTAGTAGTAGTAGTAATAATAGTAGTAGTAATAATAATAATAATAATAATAATAAAGAAAGAGAAGAAGAAGATGATGATGAGAACTTAGAGATGAAATATTAATGTAAGGATTAAGCAATAATAATAACAAATGTCAAGGTTAGAGGTTCCACTAATAGTATATCAAACAAGTATAGTATAAACTCTTATTATTGAATTTGAAACCACACACAAAGGAGGTTCCAATCAGATTATATATTGTTAACATGATTACATTAGTCATCTTATTCAATTAATGCTAATACTTGTAAATCTCGTCAAGCATTCATGATTATAACTTATGTTAACAACAAATCAAGTTCCTTTCATAGCTCAGGTGTCGGTTATACCATACATTATGGGCTATGAAAGTACCAAGCATTTGTTGTACCAAGTGTTATACAACATAAATCAAGATTAGTCATTTAACAAGCAAAGTATTAAAGAGTGAACAAGATAACAAATATAAAACATGTTAGTATCAAACATTAAAGTCCATATTAAGTTTACATTATACTTATTCTTACACCATTAGTGTAACCTTTTCACCTTGACATAATTAACTTAGCTAGACATAATGAAAGAAAGAAAAATAGATAAACAAAATAAGAACATAAAAGCTAACTAAGTAAAGGAAAGGAAATGAAAGGCATAAACTTAATATTAATGAAAGCAAAGCATAAACATTACAAAAAATACAAAGAGAGAAAGGAAGAGCATGATCTTGATCTGAACACCAAGATGCCTAAATGCATGGCAAATGCCTCCTTTTATAGGCCAAAATTGGGAACTATTGATTTGATGACTAATTGATAAGTGGGTGGCCAACTTTTGACTTGGTGACAATCCTTATCTTCTCTTGTCTGCCCAAAACATCATTGATAACGTCAAAATTGGAGCTAGTTGAAAACATGAAATTTGTAGACAATTGTCTCAGCTTTCTTGTGTAAAACATTCAGCTCATTTGGACTTCTAGAACTCCAGATATGGCCAAAATACCGAACAGTGCTCGGGCTGGAAGACAGATTCGGGCTTCTTTGTTGTTGCTACAATTTGGACTTGATAATGGCCTTTTTAGATCTTGGGCTCCATATGAAAGTTGTAGGCCTATCTCTTACCTTTTCATCCATATAAATTGGACCTAAATCTGAGATATATAGCTCTAGATATGACCCAATTACCGAATAGTATTCCGGTTTGGATTGCACTGACATCTCTTTTCTGAGTTTGGCCATCTCTTTATCCTTGCAATTTAAGTTCTTCAAGTCATCAATCAATCCTTTCATTTATGTGATAGGCCTGCATTAAAAATAGACATTTACCATAAATTATAGGTATCTTATATTATTAGATACATTATTATAAAACATATTTTAGTTAAGGAGTTATTGATACTTCAAGTGCAAAATGATGATATAAAACCATGATAAAAATGCACTTTTAAGTACTAATCACCCTCCAACCTTGATAATTATTTTATCCTTATTTAATCATTACATTAATCTCATATCTTAAGAATTCTCTTCAACTCCTTTTTATTATTGTTTATAATTTTATATAGTTCACCTCCCTATGATTTGACCCTGGTTTTGTTGGGTTATTTATTACTTCGACACTCCTATATTTGGGAGAAAACATCAATCTTTTGATCATATCAAGCATCATAAATATCTAACATTTACAAGTATTAGCAGTATTTAAATAAGATAACTACTATAATTATGTTAATAATTTATAATCCAACTAAAACCTCCTTTGTGTGTGGTTTCCAGTTGAGTAATAAAAAGAATTTATACTGTACTTGTTTGAAATACCATTAGTGGATCCTTTAACCTTGATAATTATTTTATCCTTGTTTATACTTATATTAATATCGCATCTTAATAATTCTCTTTAACTCCTTTTCATTTATTATTTATAATTTTATATAGTTCATCTCCATGTGGTTTGATCCTGGTCTTGCTGGGTTATTTATTATTTTGATACTTCTACACTAAGGAGAAGACATCAATCTTTTAATCGTGTCACACATCTATGCTTGTCACGGTTATGTCCATCATTCCTTTCTTACTAATCTTATCTGGGTTTGATCCTAAATTATTTTTTTATTATATGAGGTATAATGAATGTGATGTACCCTTTATGTTTATGGGTTCACATTTGTTAAAGAATCAATACTTGAAGCCAATTGGGGCTCAAATAATGGTAAGGAAGGTGTGAATGTGACTACTAATGTTGTTAGAGAGCTCCTGGTCCATGGCATGCGGATCATAGATCCTAGTGCAAAAGTTCTTTTTGTCAGTGAAGGATATGCTCCTGTAGTTTTTGCATTACGAGAATTATGGTTTCTCAATGCTTGTGGGGTTCACAGGCACCCCTTTTTCTCCCTTAAACATAAAAGGATGATTTATAAGCTTGAATATGCAGACGATTCCTTTGATTTTGTGTTGTCTAGGGACTTAACATTTTCATCCTAGCCATTGTTGTGCTCGAGAGCGAGCGTGTGCTTAAGCCTGGTGGAATCGGGGCTATGCTTGTTGGTGTTAACAGTTTTAACACCAATAACCTAATTAGGTCTTCCATGCCTATGTCATCATTATTAAAGAATTCCAACATTGTCCATAGTGGTTATGTTGTTGTATATATTGAAGAGAAAACAAAACTTTGTTGTTGTAGTTGCAGCAGAACACACTACTTTATTGATTTTCAATATGATTATTTATATAATAAGAAAAAATAGAATTGCAAGATATTCTCCCAAGATATCTGATTTTTTGTTACATGGAATAAAAATAGCCATTAGACTAGTAACAAGAAACAAACTCTAATACTGTAAACAAACTCAGATTCTACTGAGATTTTATTTTGCTTCTAGAGTCATTCTTAGTCAACAATTCTCTTCCTTGACTCTGAAGCTGCAAACTCCCAACTTCTGTCTCAAATACTCAAACTTGAGCTTAGGAAGTGCTTTTGTTAAGATGTCTGCAGGTTATTCCTCTGTTTTGCAGTAGAGCAGCTTTACTTCTCCTTCATGTTGCACTTCTCTTAGAAAGAAAAATTTAATCTTGAAATGTTTTGTTCTGCAATGAAATACTGGATTATTTGAGATCGATATTGTAGTTTGGTTGTCCACAAACAGTTGTGTGCTTTCATTTTGCTTTAGATTCAAATCTGCCAATAGTTTCCTAATCCAAATTGCTTGGTTTGCAGAGGCAATGGCAACAACGTATTCAGCTTCTATTGTAGATTGAGCAACAATTTCTTGTTTCTTTGAGCTCCATTAAAAAACAACTAAACCAAAGCTAAAGCAATAACTAAAGGTGCTTCTCATATCATCAATGTTTCTTGCCCAGTCACTGTCAGAGTAGCCATAAAGATTGAATTTTCCAACTTGACTGAATTTGATCCCATAATCAGTTGTGCCTTTTATTTATCAGAGGATTCTCTTTACTGCTTTAAAATAAATTTCACTTGCACAATGCATATATCTAGATAATAGACTTACAAAATGCGTAATGTCTGGTCTGGTTGCTGTCAAATACATTAGACAACCTATTAGGCTTCTATATAGCTTTTCATCCACTTTTCCAGCTCCATCTTCCTTGCAAAATCTCTCTTTTTGATTCATTGGTGTTGTAGTTGGCTTGCATTGTTCCATGTTAAACTTCTTAAGAATTTCCTTTGCATATTTGTGCTGACATAGAAATATTTCATTTTGTTTTTGAAATATTTGCATGCTAAGAAAGAATGTCATCCCTTCAAGGTCTGTCATTTCAAAAACAGACTTCATTTCTTCTTTGAACTTGTCAATTTGCTCTTTGCAGCTTCCTATTATCAGCAAATCATCAACATAAAGAGATACAACAAGTATCTGTCCTTCAGCTCCTTTTACATAGAGAGTAGATTCACTTAGACTTCTTATAAAGCCTAAGTTTTGCAAGTAAGCATCAATCCTGCTATACCAACTTCTTGGAGCCTACTTTAAGCTGTATAAGGCTTTTTTTAATTGATATACCTGATTCTCTTGTCCTGCAACAGAAAAACCTTCATGTTGTTCAACAAAGATTTCTTCCTACAAGTAACCGTTCAAAAAAGCTGACTTTACATCCATTTGATGTAAAGTCCAGCCTTTTTGTGCAGCAAGTGCTAGCAACATCCTTATTGTATCCATCCTTGCAACTAGAGCGAATGTTTCAGAAAAATCCACCCCATACATCTGAGCATATCCCTTGATAACCAGCCTTGCCTTGTATTTATTCACAGAACCATCAGAATTCAATTTGGTCCTAAAAATCCATTTGACTCCTATGGATTTTTTATGTTGAGGTCTGTCCACCAATTCCCACTTTTGATTCTTTTCAATCATCTTTAGCTCCTCCTTCATTGCATCTAACCATTTCTAATCAGTTGCAGCTTCTTCATAATTTGCAGGTTCTATTGCAGCAACATTGCATCTTTGATAGATATTAGCAAGAGTTCTGGTTCCTCTCATAGGTACATCATCTATTTCATTCTTCTGATTTTGATCTTCAATCTGCTTTTCATCTTTCCAATCCCAACTATCAAATTTGAAAAACTGAACATCTCTGCTGATGATTACTTTGTTTCTTTGAGGTATGTAGATTCTGTAGGCTTTTGCAACAGCACTGTAGCATATAAAAATCCCAGCTTCAACCTTCTTGTCCAGCTTGTCTCTCTTATTTTGAGCAATATAAGAAAAACATAAACAACCAAATATCTTCATATTAATTAGCTTTAGCCAAACCAGGCTTCAAATAGAGTCCTTGTCTACAGGGCTTTTGTTGGCAGTCTATTCAACAAAAATACTGATGTATTAGCTACCTTAGCCCAGAATTTCTTAGGCAGTCCTTTATCATGTAGCAAGCATCTCGTCATCTCCATCATTGTTCTATTTTTTCTTTCCACAACACCATTTTGTTGTGGAGAATACAGTGTTGTTAGTTGGTGCTCAATGCCTGCATTTTCACAAAATCTTTTAAATTTTTCAAAAGTGTATTCAATTCCATTATCAGATCTAATTACCTAAATTTTGCAGTTGCTTTGAGTTTCAATCCATGCTTGAACTTTCCAAATATGTTGGCAACTTCAGCTTTGAATTTCATAAAGTAAATCCAACACATTCTGGAATAATCATCAATAAAGGCAACATAGTACTTACTGCCATTTAAAGATGATGTGTTCATTGGTCCTCCAACATCTGTGTGAATTAGTTGCAACTTCTGTGTAGCTCTCCAGGCTTTGCTTTGTTGAAATGAAAGTCTTGACAGCTTTCCATATTGACAGACAGCACATGTTGGAAGATCTTTTTCTACTTTAGGCAAGCCTTTCACCATGTTATTCTTTTCCAAGAAAAATAATGCTTCATAACGATAATGCCCCATTCTCTTGTGCCAAAGCAATGAATTATTGCCTTTCTTGTGTACAATAGCCTGCTCTTCTTTAAAATCCAGCACAAAACTTTTGCCTTTCATTTGATATTGAAGACTTCTATGCCCTCAGCATCTTCAATCACACAACTTTTATCTTCAAACAGCACTTTATAACCTTTATCCAGCAATTGGTAAACACTTAACAAGTTTTTATTAATTTCAGGAACATATAGTACATCTCAAATTAATTTAAAACCTGAGTGTGTTTCAATGGCTGTTGTTCCTTTGCCTTCTACTTTCAAGTGAGTTCCATTTCCAATCTTGACTTTGAAAATAATATTTCTATCAAGCTCTATGAAGAGCTTTCCATCATGAGTCATGATTTGTACATCCATTGTCGATGAGCCAATTTTCTATGAATTTATTTGTGGCTAACATGATACCACAAACAAATGCTCCTCCTGATGTTGATCATCGACAACTTTGGCTTCAATTTGTTGTTGTTAAGTCTTGCATATCTTTTCCATGTGCCCTAACTAACCACACTTAAAACAACATGCATTAGGACTCCACCAGCATTTATTCTAAGGATGATTGTATTTTTTTTTTTGCAATGAGGGCAAGGAGGAAAGCTTTAAATGTTGCTGGTTTTATTGTTTCTAGTGTTGAATGCAAAGCCTCCAAACTTGTTGTTCTATTTTATTTTATTTTTGTTCTTACCATCACGGTTGTTTTGAGATTTGCAAAGAATGCAACCTCTACAGTTTTTTCTTGCCTCATCAGCTTCCTTTGCTCTTATGCTTGTAGTGTATTCAACAACTCTGCCAAGGTAATGCTTGACAGATCTTTAGAATTTTCTAAAGATGAGATTGTTGTCTCAAACTTCTCTAGAATTATTACTAGAATTTTTTGAACAATTCTAGAATCAGAAAAATCAGTGCCAAGAAGTCTTACATTGCTAACAATGCTGAGAAGTTTGTTAGAATATTCCTTGGTTGTTTCTGATTCTTTCATCTTTTGTAACTCAAACTCTCAGATTAAGTTTCGCGTCTACATCCCTTTGATTCTCTCATTTCCTTCGTATTCTCCTTTTAGAAAATCCTAGATTTCCTTTGCTGTTTTGAGGGTCATTATTTTGTAAAAAATGGTGGATGAGACTGCTGCAAACAGAGTTGCTTTTGCTTTCGATGTTCTCTACTTCTTCTCTTTATGATTTTTTATTTGTGCAACTGTTGGATTATTTGACAGAGTTGGCACTTCATATACTTGTTCAACTGCTTCCCATACATCATTAGCATCAAGATAGGCTTCCATTCTAACAGCCCATACTTGATAATTGATCCCATCAAATACTGGAGGTGCAACTACAGTAAATTTCTGAGTTCATACTGGATGTGTTGTGTTTAGATTAAAAGTATTTGAAGGTTGTATTTAGATTCTCTCAATCTCACAAGTGTTTGAAGGTTGTGTTTAGGATCTCTCAATCTCACAAGTCCCTCAAGAAAATTAGTTTTGATATTAATATGTTGTATATATTGAAGAGAAAACAAAACTTTGGTAGTTACAGGAAAATACACTACTTTATTGATTTTCAATATAATTATTTATATAATAAAGAAAAACAAAATTGCAAGATATTTTTCTAAGATATCTGATTTTTTGTTACATGGAATAAAAATAGCCATTAAACTAGTAATAAAAAACAAACTCTAATAGTGTAAATAAACTCAGATTCTACTAAGATTTTATTTTGCTTGTTGTCATTCTTGGTCAACATATGTCAACGAGTATACACTGAGTGTTTTCAAGAAAAGAATTTACAGTGTCGGCTACTTCCAGCAATACCAGCTACCTGCTGATTGCCCATTTATCATGAATAATAGACCTCATTTGGAGAATTTAGAACCTCTCACAGAGAATAAGCAAGTAGAACATGAGAAAAACATAGCTTATTTGCCCAAGTTTGTTGATATGCCCTCTAGGAAGCGATTAGTGCATGCCGAGATTGGGGGAGGTGAGCATCTGAATTCTAGTGTTTCATGTTGGTTCTTGCCGTCTTATCCTGTGGATCGCAACATTTTCAATGTTTATTTTGTCGACCATAACGCTTCGGTCCTGCTTTCTGGTGTTAAAAAAACCTGGTGTTGCCTTCATTTATTATCCTGGCCTTGCTGGAGTCGGGGATACTCTTAATCCTGATGTTGAAGAGTTCGATCAATCTGTGGAAGATGAAGGGTTTGATTTTCTTGATTGGTTTAAGCAAACAGTGCAGCATGCTGACTTTGTGGTGGTAAAAATGAAAGCAGGGACGGTGGAACCAAGATTTCTGTCTGGTCTGTTCCAAAGAGGAGCTGTATGCTTTATTGATGAGCTGTTCCTCAGTTGCTCAGATTGTTGGTGGAAACTGCATGGACCTCTTCAAGAGCCTTGGAAGCAGCGGTGTGTTTGTCCATCAGTGGTGGGGACACTAACCACCAATTGATATTCGTTCAACCGTGTACTGACTACTGTGTGTTAGCTTTGCTTTTCTACTGGCGTCGGGGTGACTTCAACTCAAGTTACTTGTTACGATGCCGTGGAGGCACCCAACGTTGCTTAATGCTTGGGCGCTCTTAAGCTAAATAATCAACCATTGTCTTTCATGTTGTTGAATAAATTATGGAGTGCTTTTAAGATGCTATTCGTGAAGTCTTTTGGTGGCGTTTCTCAGAAAATGATGCTCTGAAAAACTATTAATTAATTATATCTATGATTGTGAGCTTTACAGATCATTTTCTTCGCATTTGGTGATTGCTTTTCACATTTGGATTCTTTTAACCAACATCAAAGACATAATCTTAGATAATAATCAACATCATCTGACGCCTTAGGGAATATATTCAAAGGCGTGCTATTTATTTATTCGTGAGATTCAAATCGACTGCTGGTAGAGGCCCTCCACGAATGAATGCGTAAGAGGGATACTATGCTCCATTTAGCCTATAGGTACGAGTCCTCCTTCTTTTCTTTTCTTCTTTCTTAACCTGAATATTTGAACTAACTTGCATGTATTTAATTCATAAAAGATGATATAAATTTTTAATAACCTAAAGAAACTCAAACTCCTGATCGAGGAAATTCAAAATCTAACAAGTTGTTAGATAGTTGACGTCATTTTCTGCAACAGATCACCCGCATCTTCAAAGCCTTCGCTTCGCCTCTTGTCTTGCCGATAATTTAGACACCAGTATTTAATATTTGGCTGTTTTCAAGATTAACTTTTCTACCGTTTTTATAAAACGAAACGAAAAATCGTTGCGCAATAACAGGAGTAAGGTGCCAACAACAGATCACTCTGTTGCCATTTTATGCTTTCACAAGCAGATGTCTTATGGACGAACAGATGCCACAATTCACTCCCCAGCATGAAATGAATGCAATCCTGTCCTAAAAAGTTTATGAAACCAAATTCATGGTTTGCATAGTGATTAGTATTTAAAAGTGTATTTTTGTCATGATTTTATATCATCATTTTGCACTTGAAGTATCAATAACTCCTTAACTAAAGCATGTTTTATAATACTATATCTCATAATATAAGATACCTTTAATTTATGGTAAATATTCATTTTAAATGCAGGCCTATCACATAAATGAAAATGTTGATTGATGACTTCAAGAACTTAAATTGCAAAGGCAAAGAGATGGTCAAACTTAGAAAAGAGATGTAGGTGCAATTCAAACCGGAACACTGTTCGGTAATTGGGTCATATCTGGAGCTACAGATCACAGAATTAGGTCCAATTTATATGGATGGAAAGGTAAGACATAGGCCTACAACTTTCATATGTAGCCCAAGATCTAAAAAGGTCATTATCAAGTCCAAATTGTAGCAACAACAAAGAAGTCCGAATCTGTCTTCCACCCCGAGCACTGTTCGGTATTTTGGCCATATCTGGAGTTCTAGAAGTCCAAATGAGCTGAATGTTTTACACAAGAAAGCTGAGACAATTGCCTACAACTTTCATGTTTACAACTGGCTCCAATTTTGACGTTATCAATGACGTTTTGGGCAGACAAGAGAAGATAAGAATTGTCACCAAGTCAAAAGTTGGCCACCCACTTATCAATTAGTCATCAAATCAATAGTTCCCAATTTTGGCCTATAAAAGGAGGCATTTGCCATGCATTTAGGCATCTTGGTTTCCAGATCAAGATCATGTTCTTCCTTTCTCTCTTTGTATTTTTTGTAATGTTTATGCTTTACTTTTATTAATATCAAGTTTATGCCTTTCATTTCCTTTCCTTTACTTAGTTAGCTTTTATGTTCTTATTTTGTTTATCTATTTTGCTTTCTTTCATTATGTCTAGCTAAGTTAATTATGTCAAGGTGAAAAGGTTACACTAATGGTGTGAGAATAAGTATAATGTAAACTTAATATGGACTTTAATGTTTGATACTAACATGTTTTATATTTGTTATCTTGTTCACTCTTTAATACTTTGCTTGTTAAATGACTAATCTTGATTTATATTATATAACACTTGGTACAACAAATGCTTGGCACTTTCATAGCCCATAATGTATGGTATAACCGACACCTGAGCTATGAAAGGAACTTGATTTATTGTTAACATAAGTTATAATCATGAATGCTTGACGAGATTTACAAGTATTAACATTAATTGAATAAGATGACTAATGTAATCATGTTAACAATATATAATCTGATTGGAACCTCTTTTGTGTGTGGTTTCCTATTCAATAATAAGAGTTTATACTATACTTGTTTGATGTACCATTAGTGGAACCTCTAAACTTGACATTTGTTATTATTATTGTTTAATCCTTACATTAATTTTTCATCTCCAAGTTCTCATCATCTTCTTCTTCTTCTCTTTCTTTATTATTATTATTACTACTACTAATACTACTACTACTACTACTACTACTACTACTACTACTACTACTACTACTATTATTATTATTATTATTATTATTATTATTATAGTTGTTGTTGTTATTATTATTGTTGTTATTATTATTGCTATTATTGTTGCTTATAATTGTTGTCTATAATTTGTACAATTAACCTCCCTGTGGTTCGACCCTGGTCTTGCCGGGTTATTTATTACTTCAACACTCCTGCACTTGGGAGAAGACATCAACTTTTTAGTCGTGTCACGTGGTATTCTTTCGATATCTATCATTCAAGTTGAGAATGCTTTTTGCTGCTTATTAATTTTGAGGGAATAATTTTTCAGGTTTTAATACTTCAACCAAGAATTATATCATAACATATTTTCGTGTTATTTCTTAAAATTTACCTTTTCCTTGTTAAAAATTAAAAATAGCAACCCTTTCCTTGTTAAAAAAAATAAAAAATAACAACTAAAATACTAGTAATGGCTTAGAAATGTTCTAGATATACACAGAAGAATCAAGTTGAAGTTTCAAACAAAATTAAATTTTAAGCCTAATCATATTTTATTGCATTAAAGACTGGAGAGACAAAACGAATTCAAGGTCAAATTAAATAATTATTAGATGAATTTGTATAAAAATAAACTTAATAAGAATTAATTTAGATCAAATTAAAGTATTTAATTAAGTATAATTAATTTTATTATACTTAATTATAATTTAAAATGTTCAAATTAATTTTATTAGCGACTTAATTGGTGAAACATTAAGTTTGAAAGCCCAATTTAAGCTAAATTGAGAAGATTGGAATCTTAGAGAACAAACTTAATTTTTACAAAATTAATTGATTGAAATCAAGGGTAAAAATACAAAAACAATCAAAGTTTAAGGTTAATTAGGGCTCAAATCAAAGAAATCCACAGCCAATAATATTTTTGAAAAAGACATTGAACTCTAGGTACTCAATTTGGTTGAAAAGAGAAGTGAAATTGAAGAAAAATTTAAATTTAATGGTCAATTAAGGATCAATTTGTCTAAATCCAAAATCAAGGACCAAAATGAAAAGAACACTAAAATTTGGGATTAATTTTGAATTTTAGCAAAGAAAAATTTGCATAAAATTAAAAGTACTAGATCAATTAAGAGTGCAATTATAAGAAAGCAAAAGTTGAATGACTAAATTGAACTTTAATCAAATCCCTAAATTAAAAACCTAAAGCTAAAACGATACCGTTTTGAAAAAAAAAACAAACAAATGACAAGTTGTGTAGTTACTATTCATCATCTTCACTTTTCACCCAAAATAGCTACTCAGGTGGCTATTTTTTAAGGACATTGTCTTCTTCCCATTAAATCATACAAATCATACACTATTAGAATAACTTAACATTATACTATAGCCTATAATAAGTCTTGTCAACAAACTATATTTATAACCATCACAGTGCCATCTTAAACTGGTTAATCAACCAGTCTTTAACAGTCAATTTTCACAGTCCATAATTGCACTTTTAAGCCGACAATTAAAATCTTTCATAATTGAATTAAGGGCCAAGATTTGTCCTTAATAAAAATAAAATGTTCATTTTCACTCTCAATAAATAGCTGTAGACTTCAAGCAATGAACATCAAAAATCAATGTTCAAAATTAGCTAAAAATCAATATTCTCCTTATTCTCTTTTCTGCCATTACATTCTTCTTCTCCTTCATTCTGCCCTCAGCCACAACGACCTCATCACCAACTCTTCCATCATAGCTCCACTATTAGGAACCAGCCGATCACCCGCATGTCACAAATAGCCACTGCTAACTCCTTTCTCTCTGCCGTGATCTTCTCCTCCTCTAGTAACTAACATCAGTCGCCAACTCCTCCACCAACATTGCCACTAGCCTCACGTCAACCTTCCTAACACGACTAATCAGCCACTCCTTTATACCCAGGTAATGTTTTTACCTTCCTTCTCTCTGTTACAATGTCGACCACTACATGCATCACAAGAATTTGTTTTGCATACATAAGGCAAAAGTAATTAACAGTCACTGGGCCGAGCTAGTGGGCTTTAGACTGGACTCATTTCAGCCTAAATTCAAATAGTTGTGTTACGTCGAGTCCAAACATAAAAAAAAAAAAATTAGGTCATTCATTAACCAACCTAAACATGTCAGGCTTGGGCTCCAGGCCTAGCCAATATTTTAAAAAACAAATTGTTAGATTGTTAGTCAATCTAACCCAACCTGACCAAGTCTAGCCTGAATGGTTAGACCGAATCCAAACCATTTAATAAATAAATAATATAATAATATTAAAAAACTTTAAATTTTTCAAAATATATTTTCAAAATATTTATTGTCCTTCACGTGCTTTTCACATGCTTTTTCTAAAAGATTTGCATAATATCAAACTATAAACTTATATTTTATAATACAAATTCAATATTAAAAATACTCGATTTTCTCCGAAATTTCCAAAAAAAATCTGAAAATGGAATGGTAAACTTTCATTTAAAAAACAAAAATATATTTATATATTTAGTTTTCATGCATGCAATTAAATTCTAAAAGCTTTTCATACATATTTTCTTAAGAAAAATTATTTTTATCATATTTAAAAAAATATATAAAATAAATATCATAAGCAATTTATAATTATTTGTTAGGGTTTGACTAAAATATAAAAAATCCTTTAACAATTATTTTATTTAATTAATATTAAAAATATTAAAACTTACCTATATCCAAGAAATAAATAAATTTAAACCTTAGAATAATTATAAGATAAAAACTTCCTCACAAAAAAAAATATACCTTATACCTTAAACAAAATCAACAAACAAAAACACAACTTAAAACAACAATTAAACAACAATATAACATATTTTAAATAAAATACACCAGGAATGATCCATTTTTTTCTTGCCCAACCATCACAAACTATTAAATTTTTCAGTTGCAATAATACTAAATAGCAACTCATGAAGTTATATTTATAATTTTATAATTAAACTCAAAACACTTTTTACTACCATACTCTCATACACAAATTATATATCATACTCTCAAACACAAACTATATGCATTTATATTGACTATTAGTTCCATACTTCATCTATAAATAATCAACCTGTAATCAATAATTTTAATGGAGGCTGTTCTTCTCCTGCAGGGGATATTTGTTGGACTATGTAACATTCATATTGCACATTTATTTAACCGTGAAATCCAACTTATTCAATATTTGACTTAACTAGGGTTCTCTGAAGGCAATAAAACATGGCACGTCAATCTAGAATTAAGGTATGAACTCTTATCAAAATTATACTTTCCTATCACAGCACTACGGCGTAGAGTGCTAAAACCCGCCCACTCTTTAACTATTATGGCCACAAGCAAAACTAAGAACGGAGCTAAGACAACCTTGTAACATCATAGGATTTACAAGGAATCCCACACCTTTCCCGAAAATTAAGTATTGCGGTCAGAAGACAACCTGCATCTTGCATCGATCGCATGTTTTGTGGTTGACCGTCATCATATGACAATAATGACCTCATCTCAGCAATCCGCTTGGAAAATACTTCCTATGAACACAACCGAGCACATGCCCAGTGACCAAGCTTCTTTTAATCCAACCCATTCCGAAAGTAGAGCTCCGTGAAGACAGTCTAAAACAACAGTGCTGAGAAACCAAACATATACTATATTTCTTAAAAATTCTGTGAAGCTGCCACTAAGGACTTCCAAATGCAGGCTGGAGGCATTGGCTTGCATATTTGGCACAATGCCGGTATTTTAACCATCCCACATTGCATATTTTCCTGTTTGATTATTGGAGAAGCAGGAAATCTGAAAGGAAAACAAGATGCTGAAGCCAAAAGAAAAAACAGGATCGGAGAAAAGATCGACAAACTACCATACAAATACAAGTGCCAGCAGCAACTCTTTAGTCATTCATCAGGAGTGTTGTTGACCTTTATTTCTAGAAGCCTTTCAACTGGTTGCCGGCAAATGGGGCACCTATTTGTTTGGAACCTCAAAACCTTTGCACAGCCACTGCACATACACTGCAAGGTGGGAGAAAAGAATGGTGAAAAAAAAAAAGAAAGAAAGAATCGGCCAATGTGTCACCAACAAGATATCTACCAGATTTCTGAGTCCAGATTACTTAGATAACCACTGAAATGGAAATTCATCTAGAAGAATTTAGGCCTATCAGATGAAATTCACCTTGGAGATATTCTAAATGCACCAGCAATAATACACACATTCCAGACAGTTCAGTCTTGAACCATCACATGGAACTCGCATGACTTTTAATGAAGCATTTTTTTTGCAAATGCCTGTTGTTGGATATAGACACAAACAGCAGGGAAAGGGTCACGGTCATGCCCGTGGCTATATGATGTTTATGGAAACAGTTTTCTGTAGCTTTCACAACTTAAAAGAACAAAATTCCAAAACGATAAATAGTTTTTGGTTGAAAAGCAATTCCCTAAAATATGAACTGTGGGTGAAGAGCATCACTTCCTTGTATTTCCCCCCCACGCGCACGCGCACACACAGAAGGAGGGAGAGGCTTACCATGTGTCGGCAAGGAAGAACAGTGGTGTCCGGTGGTTCTGACAGGCAAATGACACATTCTTTACCAGGGTCATTTGCATCAACATCACCCTCAACTGAATTTCCAATCCCATATATCTCCTGAAGCTCACATCTTATCCCATTAATCCAGAGGATCTGCTTCAATACCCTCACTTGGTATTCTCCTTTCTCCTTCTCAAATACTGCTTGAGTTAACAGAGAGTTCATAGCTCCAGACATCTGGTTTCCTTCTGTTCCATTATGATTTGCAGGGGATGCCTCTGCCTGTACTGCTAGAGGATAGGCATCCATCTCACCCTTTTGTAACAACTCTTTCCCCTCATACAAGGTGAAATCAATCCCTGTTCCAGAAGGCTGTCTGAACTTCTGGCCCAGACCTTGTGGGAAATTTACTGTCACTGGTGGAAGGTCTGCCTTTGTTGGTGTCAGGACATAATCATCACCTTCTTTCGCAAAGAAAATAATAGTGAGGCTGTATGCAGATCAAAGGAATGCGATTTTTGTAAGGAATTAATACCATATGTTTAATAACAAGAAGCGCCTAGGAGGAAAAAAAACATTCAGACATTCCCGATAAAATGAATACAAGCCAAAATACACAGCTTATTTGGATCAGCATTTATCCCCATGTCTTTCAAAAGAAAGCTCCAAGAAAGCACCCATGATAAATAAATAAATAAGATCACATGACAATGCCAACTAGTAATAAGGAAATGATTCTGAGCAAAGAGATAATTATTTACCATTTCCCCTTGTTTATGAGTTGCTAAAGCTAGATGCTACATGATTATTATGAGAATGTTACCAAGACTTTTTCACTGAACATTCTCCTTTTATAGCACACAATCCAGCTAAAAGAGTGACATATATGGAAATGGTACTTTGTAACTCGACTTCAATTAAACTATTGAAACTCTTACAAACAACATCCAATTAATAAATATTACATTTTTTGGTACTGAGTTTCATATGCCACAATGAACATTAAAGGGATGCAACTTTGTTTTTCTTTGTGTGGATGCCACTCAAAGTAAATGGTCATCATCCAATAACATCATATCATCAAAAAGGTGTTAAAAAAAAAAAATGTTTTACAAGCTTTCCAACCCTTTAACATGATTGAACAAAATGGATCCTCTCAAAATTCAAAACCCAAATTTCATGGATGCAAGTCTATTTTAACACCGCACCAAGACTGCACCTATTTAGGTGGGTTAGAAGAGTAAAAACCAAATCTATTCATCGGCCATGATTAAATCCCATTTAGCACAAGATATCTGTTGCAATGGTTCACTACAGTCATTTGGTAGTAACCCCAAATTCATCATCTCACCAATTGTCTAACCAATCCCAATTTAAGACAAGATAATGTCCTAAGCAGGCCCAGGGACCTTGATTATGACAATCCTCTAAATTACCCATGAATCCATAACTTGCCCAAAAACAATTAAATTCCAACAAAAGCAACCTCTACTGCTCTAAACGGTAAGTTTCAAATTCAGTTTGTTAAACCATTTCCTTCAAGCAGTCAAATCATCGTACAAATCTCCAGCTATGCTGAACACAAAATCCTTACTTGCATGTAATGCAATCCATAATAAGTTCATTCCTAACGTCAAGCTAGCACTTACTTGCTACCTTTACATCCGTGGAATAACTATAACAATTGAACATTTATTAGAGGGAAGTCACTCCAAGAACAATCCTCAACAATGATGGATAGTAGAAAGTTAAACCAAAGAATCAACGACCAATACTTTATTTTAACTTCACCATCCTCTGGTAGAAATTACCAAAGCCAAATCAAGTGCTCATTCAAAATCCTCTCAAGTCAAAGTCTTGCAAGAGTCAAATTACATTTTAAAAGATGTTCCTTCCACAAACAAAACCAGTAATCCTATCAAACAAAGACCAACAAAACCTCTTGAAAAAGTTTTCTTCACATTCAATAATAAAAGCACTACATCAAAACAAAACAAAAACAATTTAAAAAATAAAGCTTTACCCTTTACCTTCCAGCAACAGTAGCATCAAATGTGAAAGTAACAAGATAGCTCCCTGGATTCTCCTCGTCTGGTTCAAGCCTCAAACTCTCCTTCTTCAAATTAAGATCGTTCCTTATAGTGAACGCCTTCTGGTGCTCTACACAAGGAGCCGGTTGGCGCATCATTGGGTACCTCCCTCCTACCCAATGAGCCGCTGGTTGGTCCACCCGGTTGCGGTGATCGTACGGAGCTGGCGACTGCATGGGCATCGCGGGTGGATAGTACCCAGGGTACTGATAATATGGTGGGGGGTTAGGGTTAGGGTTAGGGTATTGCGAAGGGTAAGGCGTTGCCGCCGTGAAAACGTAACGGCTGGGCGTGATTTCCGGCTGCGGGGATGCTGGTGGGGGCGGTGGAGGGTGGCTCCGCCGGCTTCCGTGTCTCCTTCGGCCGTTAACGTTGTTGCTGCTGATGTTTCCCATGATGTGGTTTTGGGCTTGACCGTTTCTGTTAAGCTTTTATCTTTTAATTTTTTTCTTGGGGTCAGTCAGTTAAAAAAAAAGAAGAACAAGAACAAGAAGAAAGGGGTGAGAGAAATATCCGGTAATTTTGTCTAGCTGTAACTGACAAAAGCGGATCTGAAAACTTGAACGGTTTAGTTTTTCTTTTTGTCTTGTTCCTTTCTTTCTTTTCTTGTCTGATGGTTACAGAAGGGAAGGTCCTTTGTGAAGAGCGGAGGAACGAAATGGGGGAGAGAAAAGCTAGGAGATATTTATTTGAGCTTTGTTGCGTGTTTATACTAGAACAAGGAGGAGGAGGAGGAGTAGAGGGGATGATTTTGCAACAGGTGAGGGATGGAGGCAGAATCTCTGGGTGGGTGGGTGGGTGGGTGGGTGGGTGGGAAATGGGTGGTGTAATGCGATCGCGTAAAGCTCCACCATTTCTTTATGATTGACGGAGGGAGGACTACATATTATGCTAAAGCCATTAATTTACTGATCAGTGGATTATTTTTCCACTTCTTTTGTTCGATTTTGTTATTATTTCTGAAATTAAAAAAATAAGTAGTAATTACTCGTTCGGGACTCAATACAGGACATCTTACATTAGTTGCAAGAAATTAATTATTTAACGGTTCTCCTGTTTTTCCAGGACAGCTTCCATTTTATCTCAATTCCTGCAAGAACATTCTCGAAAATGTGGAGAATTAAAAAGAGAAAGGCCATACTTGAATTTTTGTTTGCACATACATGTGCTCATGATTGCATTCCTAACATTTTTTTTTTTTTCCTAACATTGAGTGCGTGGGTGGGCCACTTCAAATAATGTACCGGGCAATGGGCATGACTCAGGTCTAGCACGGCAGTTTCTGTTCAGTTCGGCGAGACCCTGTACGGTGTAATTACCTAATTTGTTTGCCTCTGATTTTTAAAAATGTTTTTAAAAAAATAAAAAAAAATTATTTTAAATTAATATATTTTTAATATTTTTAAATTATTTTAATGTGTCAATTTTAAAAATATTTTTTAAAAATATTGATATAATTTTTAAAATAAAAAATATTTTAAAAAATAACTATAATTACACTTATAAACATACTACTTTTAGGTTATAAACCTTTCATATAAATAAGGGTAAATAAACCTTTAAATATTTATGAATATTTATTTAAAATTAAAATTTAAAAAATTATTGTTCATGTTGACAAAACTACAAAGATTAAAAGATATTTAATGGAATTATTCATAATATGAGAATAAAGTTAGAATTTTTATGTGGTGACATCAAACATAAAGTTGAGTATATAAAAACAAATCTTTAATTAATGTAATCCAAATAAAAAATAATAGCAACTTGACATGTAAAAGAGCTTGAGCACATAATTTTATGTTAATAATTATAGCTTTTTAATTTAATTGTTGAATTCAGTTAAAATTTTACTAAAAAATATTAAAAGCTTTAGTTTTTATAAAATTAAAATTTTATAATAATTAGATATAAGAAAGGCTTTTAGATAAAACCCATACATACTCA
The DNA here is from genome assembly GCA_026413675.1 of Populus pruinosa. NCBI lineage: Eukaryota > Viridiplantae > Streptophyta > Magnoliopsida > Malpighiales > Salicaceae > Populus > Populus pruinosa. The sequence continues at coordinate 8,379,026 of CM048607.1, forward strand.
AAGAAAAAACAAGAAAAACTTCTCTTTTTTTTCCATGGACATACATTTCTAGGTTTATTAACCATTTATATTATTTCAAGATTTATTTCATTTAATTTAATATATTCAAATTCTATTATTAAAAAATTATTCTTTTCTTAAGATATATGCATTGCTGATTAGTACTTAAAAATACATTTTTATCATGATTTTATATCATCATTTTGCACTTGAGGTATCAATAACTCCTTAACTAAAGCATGTTTTATAATAATATATCTAATAATATAAGTGACACGACGAAAAGATTGATGTCTTCTCCCAAGTGCAGGAGTGTCGAAGTAATAAATAACCCGGCAAGACCGGGGTCGAACCACAGGGAGGTTAATTGTACAAATTATAAATAACAATAATACAACAACAATAATAACAATAACAATAATAATAATAATAACAATAATAATAACAATAACACTTATAATAATAATAAAAAAAAAGGAGAAGAAGAAGAATATGATGATGAGAACTTTGAGATGAAAAATTAATGCAAGGATTAAACAATGATAACAAACAATGTCAAGTGACACGACTAAAAGGTTGATGTCTTCTCCCAAGTGCAGGAGTGTCGAAGTAATAAATAACCCGGCAAGACCGGGGTCGAACCACAGGGAGGTTAATTGTACAAATTATAAACAACAATTATAAACAACAATAATAGTAATAACGATGATAATAATAATAATAATAATAATAATAATAGTAGTAGTAGTAGTAGTAGTAGTAGTAGTAGTACTAATAATAATAATAATAACAATAATAATAATAATAATAATAATAAAGAAAGAGAAGAACAAGAAGATGATGATGATGAGAACTTAGAGATGAAATATTAATGTAAGGATTAAACAATAATAATAACAAATGTCAAGGTTAGAGATTCCACTAATGGTATGTCAAACAAGTATAGTATAAACTCTTATTATTCAATTGGAAACCACACATAAAGGAGGTTCCAATCACATTATATATTGTTAACATGATTAAATTAGTCATCTTATTCGATTAATGCTAATACTTGTAAATTTCGTCAAGCATTCATGATTATAACTTATGTTAACAACAAATCAAGTTCCTTTCATAGCTCAGGTGTCGGTTATACCATACATTATGGGCTATGAAAGTGCCAAGCATTTGTTGTACCAAGTGTTATACAACATAAATCAAGATTAATCATTTAACAAGCAAAGTATTAAAGAGTGAACAAGATAACAAATATAAAACATGTTAGTATCAAACATTAAAGTCCATATTAAGTTTATACTATACTTATTCTTACACCATTAGTGTAACCTTTTCACCTTGACATAATTAACTTAGCTAGACATAATGAAAGAAAGGAAAACAAATAAACAAAATAAGAACATAAAAGTTAACTAAGTAAAGGAAAGGAAATGAAAGGCATAAACTTGATATTAATGAAAGTAAAGCATAAACATTACAAAAAATACAAAGAGAGAAAGGAAGAGCATGATCTTGATCTGAACACCAAGATGCCTAAATGCATGGCAAATGCCTACTTTTATAGGCCAAAATTGGGAACTATTGATTTGATGACTAATTGATAAGTGGGTGGCCAACTTTTGACTTGGTGACAATCCTTATCTTCTCTTGTCTGCCCAAAACGTCATTGATAACGGCAAAATTGGAGCCAGTTGTAAACATGAAAGTTGTAGGCAATTGTCTCAGCTTTCGTGTGTAAAAAATTCAGCTCATTTGGACTTCTAGAACTCCAGATATGGCCAAAATACCAAACAGTGCTCGGGCTGGAAGACAGATTCGGGCTTCTTTGTTGTTGCTACAATTTGGACTGATAATGGCCTTTTTAGATCTTGGGCTCCATATGAAAGTTGTAGGCCTATGTCTTACCTTTCCATCCATATAAATTTGACCTAAATCTGAGATCTGTAGCTCCAGATATGACCCAATTACCGAACAGTGTTCCGGTTTGGATTGCACCGACATCTCTTCTCTAAGTTTGACCATCTCTTTATCCTTGCAATTTAAGTTCTTCATGTCATCAATCAATCCTTTCATTTATGTGATAGGCCTGCATTAAAAATAGACATTTACCATAAATTATAGGTATCTTATATTATTAGATACATTATTATAAAACATATTTTAGTTAAGGAGTTATTGATACTTCAAGTGCAAAATGATGATATAAAACCATGATAAAAATGCACTTTTAAGTACTAATCACACCCCTCAACCAGCTTATTACTAGTCCCTAGTAATCAAAGCGTTACAACAATTTGCAAATTTCACAAAGCAAGGTATTCATCATTTAACTTTCATTAATCTATCCAGATAAACAAACTCTCATTAAATTTATATATCTGCTCAATACCTCTTAACAAGATATTAATAAACCTTTCTTTTGTGCTCAATGTATCAACACATAATTATGGGGCTTTTCTTGGAAGAAAACAAAATTTTTATTCTAATGTTTAAGGTTAACTTCCTTGGGTTGGGATTATTATTTTTGTCTTTTTTTTCCTTTCTTTTTTTTTAAAAAATATATATAATTTAAAAACATCATGCATCTTTAACCCATGTAACGAGCTTTCAGCTAATGACTCCTAGACCAGTTGGTCTTAGGGCATTAGGTGTTAAGACACCCCAACGAGCTTAGTAACTCGGGTCGCAGATACTGATATGTAGATAGTGCAATGTTTGATTCCCTTAAGCTTTTCTCCTCAACCTATGTAACAAGCATTGGGCCAATAGTTCCCAAGTCAGTTGACTTTAGGGTATTAGGTGTTAAAACACCCCTTCGGGCTTAATTGCTTAGGTTAGGGAGGCTACGAAACTAAACTTATCTACATTTTTATTATCATCATTTTTTTTTTCATGTTTTTCTTTCTTTTTTTTTAATTATATACAATCCCTTTCCCTTAGTTGTTACCTTTAACAAAAGAACATAAATAATGTAATAATCCAATATGCAACCCACAATCATACGTTAAAGTGTGTGTGTGTAAATTAAGGTTTAAGAATACATCTTAAATAAGTATATGAGCAGAATTAAGTGGTAACAATACGAGAGTTTGTAAACCTGAATATTTCAGGAAGTATTATAATAGACCTTGTTAAGAATGGTTACTAAGATGCGTCTCAAGAGTCACTTTAACAAAAGAACTCCTTTACTCTGCCATCCTAGTAACAACAATTATGCACATGCTTTATGAAATGAAAAATAATTTTTTTTTTATCAACTACTACCCTCTCCCCCCAACCAAAACGAGACATTGTCCTCAATGTTCTAAGGTAGAAAGATAGAGTATAGAAGATATCACCTGAAATAACGAACACTGACAAAACCTGAAACACACTGAAACAAAAATAAGAAATAACAAAACACAATAATAAAACCAAAATACACAAAAATTCACAAATGAAGGCTCAAATCCAATCTAAGCTTTTTACGGCTTCCCCTAGATGACCAATTATTAGATACATTATTATAAAACATATTTCAGTTAAGGAGTTATTGATACTTCAAGTGCAAAATGATGATATAAAACCATGATAAAAATGCACTTTTAAGTACTAATCAGTATGTCAAACAAGTATAGTATAAACTCTTATTATTCAATTGGAAACCACACACAAAGGAAGTTCCAATCTGATTATAGATTGTTAACATGATTACATTAGTCATCTTATTTGATTAATGCTAATACTTGTAAATCTCGTCAAGCATTCATGATTATAACTTATGTTAACAACAAATCAAGTTCCTTTCATAGCTCAGGTGTCGGTTATACCATACAGTATGTGCTATGAAAGCACTAAGCATTTGTTGTACCAAGTGTTATACAACATAAATCAAGATTAGTCATTTAACAAGCAAAGTATTAAAGAGTGAACAAGATAACAAATACAAAATATATTAGTATCAAACATTAAAGTCCATATTAAGTTTACACTATACTTATTCTTACATCATTAGTGTAACATTTTCACCTTGACATAATTAACTTAACTAAACATAATAAAAGAAAGGAAAATAAATAAACAAAATAAGAACATAAACAAGATAAAAGTTAACTAAGTAAAGGAAAGGAAATGAAAAGTATAAACTTGATATTAATGAAAGCAAAGCATAAGAAATACAAAAAAATACAAAGAAAGAAAGCAAGAGAGTGATCTTGATCTGGAAACGAAGATGCCTAAATACATGGCAAATGCCTCCTTTTATAGGCCAAAATTAGGAACTATTGATTTGATGACTAATTGATGAGTGGGTAGCCAACTCTTGACTTGGTGACAATCCTTATCTTCTCTTGTCTGCCGAAAACGTCATTGAGAACATCAAAATTGGAGCCACTTGAAAACATGAAAGTTGTAGGCAATTGTCTCAGCTTTCTTGTGTAAACAATTCAGCTCATTTTCACTTCTAGAACTCCAGATATGGCCAAAATATTGAACAGTGCTCAGGCTGGAGGACAACTTCGGGCTTCTTTATTGTTGCAATAATTTGGACTTGAAAATGGCCTTTTTAGATCTTGGGCTCCACATGAAAGTTGTAGGCCTATGTCTTACCTTTCCATCTATATAAATTAGACTTAAATCTGAGATCTATAGCTCCAGATATGACCCAATTACCGAACAGTGTTCTGGTTTGGATTGCACCGACATCTCTTTTATAATTTTGGTCATCTTTTTACCCTTGCAATTTAAGTTCTTAAAGTCATCAATCAATCCTTTCATTTATGTGATAGGCCTGCATTTAAAATGAACATTTACCACAAATTCAAGGTATCTTATATTATTAGATATATTATTATAAAACATGCTTTAGTTAAGGAGTTATTGATACTTCAAGTGCAAAATGATGATATAAAACCATGATAAAAATGCACTTTTAAGTACTAATCACACGCCCCAACCAGCTTATTACTAGTTCCTATTAATCAAAGCGTTAAAATAGAAAAACAATTTGCAAATTCTACAAAGCAAGGTATTCATCATTTAACTTCCATTACTCTATTCAGATAAACAAACTCTCGTTAAATTTATATACCTGCTCAATACATCTTAACAAGATATTCATAAACCTTTCTTTTGTACTCAACGTATCAACACATAATTATAGGGCTTCTCTTGGAAGAAAACAAAATTTTTGTTCTAATGTTTAAGGTTAACTTCCTTGGGTTGGGATTATTATTTTTATCTTTTTTTTCTTGTTTTTTTCTTTTTTAAATATATATACATATAATTTAAAAACATCATGCATCTTTAACCCATGTAACGAGCTTTCGGCTAATGACTCCCAGACCAGTTGGTCTTGGGGCATTAGGTGTTAAGACACCCCTACGAGCTTAGTAACTCGGGTTGCAGATACTGATATGTAGATAGTGCAATGTTTGATTTCCTTAAGCTTTTCTCCTCAACCCATGTAACAAGTGTTGGGCCAATAGCTCCCAAGTCAGTTGACTTTAGGGTATTAGGTGTTAAAACACCCCTTCGAGCTTAATTGCTTAGGTTAGGGAGGCTACGAAACCAAACTTATCTACATTTTTATTATTATCATTTCTTTTCTTTTCTTTTCTTTTCTTTTTTTCTAATTAGATACAATCCCTTTCCCTTAATTGTTACCTTTAACAAAAGAACATAAATAATGTAATAATCCAATATGCAACCCACAATCATATGTTAAAGTGTGTGTGTGTGTGTGTAAATTAAGGTTTAAGAATACATGTTAAATAAGTATATGAGCAAAATTAAGTGATAACAATACGGGAGTTTGTAAACCTAAATATTTCAAGAAGTATTATAATAGACCTTGTTAAGAATGGTTACTAAGATGCGTCTCAAGAGTCACTTTAACAAAAGAGCTCCTTTACTCTGCCATCCTAGTAACAACAATTATACACATGTTTTATGAAATGAAATTTTTTTTTTATCAACTACCACCCCCTCCCCCCAACCAAAACGAGACATTATCCTCAATGTTTAAAGGTAGAAAGATAGAGTATAGAAGATATCACCTGAAATAACGAACACTGACAAACCTGAAACACACTGAAACACACTAAAACAAAAATAAGAAATAATAAAACACGATAATAAAACCAAAAGACACAAAAATTCACAAATGAATGCTCAAATCCAATCTAAGCTTTTTACGGCTTTCCTTAGTTGACCAATTTATGCGACTCGTGGAAGGATCAATTACATGAATGAAGGATTGTAGTTGGTCAATTAATTGTTCAGCAGTAGCAGCAGAGATTATGATTTGTCGTGCAGAAGATATTAGAAATTCCTGTTCCACAGCATGATCAAGAAAAGACAATAACTTATCATAATAACCATTAACATTTAACAAACCTATAGGTTTATGGTGAATGTGCAATTGAACCCAAAAGGAAATATGAAAGATCTCTTCCAATGTGCCTAGACCACCTGGTAAAGTAATGAAGGCATCACCATGGTTAAACATTGCATTCATTCGAGCTGACATTGTGGAGACCTGAAGTTCCTCTCTAATTGTTTTTCCAATGATGTCTCCTTGTGCTAAAGCTTCGGGGACGACCCCCAAAACTTGATTACCTCTTAAAAATGCAGCTATTGACACACCTCCCATTAACCCAAGGCTGCCTCCCCCATACAATAAATGAATCTTTCTCTCAGCTAGCACCTGACCAAGATGATTTGCTGACTCTAAAAACTCCTTTTCTTTCCCAAGACTAGATCCACCAAAAACATAAATACTTTTTATTTGATGACTTGAGGAACTTGCCATTTTTACACACTTTTGTATTTGTTGAATGTATGAGTTGAGTAGAAATGAAAGGAAGGAAGAGAGGGTTTTATAGATGAAAAATTAGAAAGGCAATCATACCACCTATATGTAGGCCAGCTGGAGTCTCACACTCTCTCTCTCTCTCTCTTTTTATTTATTTACTTTTGAAAAAAAAAAGCATGTGTATGTACAGGTAGTTGTGATTGTGGCTCACATCTTCCCTTGGTTTTACGTCCAAGAACGACTTAAACGCCCTCTATGGGTCAGGGATAGGCTTCCCATCCAGTTTTCTTAAAAACTGGCAAACAGGGTCTTTTTTAGTCAGATTCCCAAGACTAAGTCGATCATATTTTTTATGAAATAGTGGTCATAAATCATGAATTGCACGATGCACATCTCCACTAGGATGCGTCTCAGCTTTCTTGTGTAAAAACATTAGCTCATTTGGACTTCTAGAACTCCAGATATGGCCAAAATACCAAACAGTGCTCGGGCTGGAAGACAGATTCGGGCTTCTTTGTTGTTGCTACAATTTGGACTTGATAATGGCCTTTTTAGATCTTGGGCTCATATGAAAGTTGTAGGCCTATGTCTTACCTTTCCATCCATATAAATTGGACCTAAATCTGAGATCTGTAGCTCCAGATATGACCCAATTACCGAACAGTGTTCCGGTTTGGATTGCACCGACATCTCTTTTCTAAGTTTGACCATCTCTTTGCCCTTGTAATTTAAGTTCTTAAAGTCATCAATCAATCCTTTCATTTATGTGATAGGCCTGCATTTAAAATGAACATTTACCACAAATTAAAGGTATCTTATATTATTAGATATATTATTATAAAACATTCTTTAGTTAAGGAGTTATTGATACTTCAAGTGCAAAATGATGATATAAAACCATGACAAAAATACACTTTTAAGTACTAATCACACGCCCCAACCAGCTTATTACTAGTCCCTAGTAATCAAAGCGTTAAAACAATTTGCAAATTTCACAAAGCAAGGTATTCATCATTTAACTTCCATTAATCTATCCAGATAAATAAACTCTCATGAAATTTATATATCTGCTCAATACCTCTTAACAAGATATTAATAAACCTTTCTTTTGTGCTCAATGTATCAACACATAAGTATGGGGCTTTTCTTGGAAGAAAACAAAATTTTTGTTCTAATGTTTAAGGTTAACTTCCTTGGGTTGAGATTATTATTTTTGTCTTTTTTTTTGTCTTTTAAAAAAAAACAAATATATATACATATAATTTAAAAACATCATGCATCTTTAACCCATGTAACGAGCTTTCGGCTAATGACTCCCAGACCAGTTGGTCTTGGGGCATTAGGTGTTAAGACACCCCTACGAGCTTAGTAACTCGGGTCGCAGATACTGATATGTAGATAGTGCAATGTTTGATTCCCTTAAGCTTTTCTCCTCAACCTATGTAACAAGCATTGGGCCAATAGTTCCCAAGTCAGTTGACTTTAGGGTATTAGGTGTTAAAACACCCCTTCGGGCTTAATTGCTTAGGTTAGGGAGGCTACGAAACGAAACTTATCTACATTTTTATTATCATCATTTTTTTTTCATGTTTTTCTTTCTTTTTTTTTAATTATATACAATCCCTTTCCCTTAGTTGTTACCTTTAACAAAAGAACATAAATAATGTAATAATCCAATATGCAACCCACAATCATATGTTAGTGTGTGTGTGTGTAAATTAAGGTTTAAGAATACATGTTAAATAAGTATGTGAGCAGAATTAAGTGGTAACAATACGAGAGTTTGTAAACCTGAATATTTCAGGAAGTATTATAATAGACCTTGTTAAGAATGGTTACTAAGATGCGTCTCAAGATTCACTTTAACAAAAGAGCTCCTTTACTCTGCCATCCTAGTAACAACAATTATGCACATGCTTCATGAAATGAAATTTTTTTTTATCAACTACTACCCTCTCCCCCAACCAAAACGAGACATTGTCCTCAATGTTCTAAAGTAGAAAGATAGAGTATAGAAGATATCACCTGAAATAACGAACACTGAGAAAACCTGAAACACATTGAAATAAAAATAAGAAATAACAAAACACAATAATAAAACCAAAAGACACAAAAATTCATAAATGAAGGCTCAAATCCAATCTAAGCTTTTTACGGCTTCCCGTAGATGACCAATTTATGCGACTCATGGAAGGATCAATCACAGGAGTGAAAGATTGTAGTTGGTCAATCAATTGTTCAGCAGTAGTAGCAGAGATTATGATTTGGCGTGCAGAAGATGTTAGAAATTCCTGTTCCACAGCATGATCAAGAAAAGACAACAACTTATCATAATAACCATTAACATTTAACAAACCAATGGGTTTATGGTGAATGTGCAATTGAGCCCAAGAGAAAATATGAAAGATCTCTTCCAATGTGCCTAGACCACCTGGTAAAGCAGTGAAAGCATCAGCATGGTTAAACATTGCATTCATTCGAGCCGACATTGTAGAGACCTGAAGTTCCTCTCCAATTGTTTTTCCAATGATGTCCCCTTGTGCCAAAGCTTCAGGAACGACTCCTAAAACTTGACTACCTCCTAAAAATACAGCTATTGACACACCTCCCATTAACCCAAGACTGCCTCCCACATACACTAAATGAATCTTTCTCTCAGCTAGCACTTGACCAAGATGATTTGCTGATTCTAAAAACTCCTTTTCTTTCCCAGGACTAGATCCACCGAAAACACAAATATTTCTTATTTGATGACTTGAGGAACTTGCCATTTCTACACACTTCTGTATTTGTTGAATGTATGGGTTGAGTAGAAATGAAAGGAAGGAAAAAAGGGTTTTATAGATGAGAAATTAGAAAGGCAATCATAACATCTATATGTAGGCCAGCTGGAGTCTCACACTCTCTCTCTCTTTTTATTTATTTACTTTTGAAAAAAAAAAGCATGTGTATGTACAGGTAGTTGTGATTGTGGCTCACATCTTCCCTTGGTTTTACGTCCAAGAACGGCTTAAACGCCCTCTATGGGTCGGGGATAGGCTTCCCATCCAGTTTTCTTAAAAACTAGCGAACAGGGTCTTTTTTAGTCAGATTTCCAAGACTAAATCGATCATGTTCTTTATGAAATAGTGGCCATAAATCATGAATTGCACGATGCACATCTCCACTAGGATGCGTCTCAAGAGTCAATAGAAAATTATCTAAAGACTCCTTACTCAGGCCATCCTTAATGAATTGTATTTTATCTTCACGGTTTATAGATACCATTCCTAAAGAACGACATTGTGTATTACAAGTCCATCTAGCACATCGATGACAGACTTCTAGTCGTTTTGCACGACGCTTCTTTGCAAAAGTGCTTTTACCTGTTCCAGGCTTGTATGAAATAAAGAAATTAGAGGACTCACCTGATAATCGGACCTTTGCTTCAATCAACCAGCGAATATCTTCAAGAATTCCATGATTCATTAACAATCTCAATCTTGCACATCTAGCACGGTAAAATTTTGTAATCGCATTCTGAGGGAGAGCGGGAAAATACTTTTTCAATTTTTCAAGATTAGTGTCCATTTTCAAATGAGAATTGGATGAGAGCTTCGAAGACTTACACAGATATATACACAGATATCAGTAATTGTGGGAAACTGAAAGAACCGACTTAAGTCACGGAGTACCGTTATCCGCCATTTGACCGGGGTGAGAGAAACTAGCAAAAACCACTCAAAAAGAAACACAGAAACAATGTGAGAAAAAAAATAATCAACCTTTATCTACAAAATCATTCAAACCAGTTGATTCATTTTCATTAAGAAAATTATCAAAGTGAGCTTTCAAACGATGTCCATTTTCCTTAAAATCATTGTCATTCATTGAATTCTCAATATCACAGGCCCCATAAGGATTGCTCCATCTTGGTCTTAGCTCTCTAGGGAATGCATAAAGTTGAGAATTATAAAACAAAACTTTTTGACCAGTATCAATCTTTTGACAATTTTCACAAGTTTTGCAGAATGCATGCGTGTCCTTGAACATGGTGGGCCAATAAAATCCATTTTGAAAGATTTTTGCAGCTGTCTTTTTTGACGAGAAATAACTTCCACATGCTTCAGAATGACAAAGTTTAATGACACAACTTACCTCATTGTCGGGAATGAATCTTTGAAATATTTGATCAGAACAATATTTGAATAAGTTAAGGTCATCACAGTAAAAGCTCTTCACTTCGTTCAAAAACTTTTCTTTGTCTTGCGTACTCCAATCAGCTGGCAAATCTTCTAAGGCAAGAAAATTGATATTTTTATTATACCAAGGCATTGGACAAGAGAAAGTAAGGATTCGTTAGGAAAGTAAACATTGATTGGTGTGATGTTAGATGTCGAATCTGTTGTCAATGTTGACAAAAGATTTGCATCAACATTTTCGGTGCTTGTTTCATCCATGATTTCTTCCTCAGAATAAATCATGTGCAAATCTTCAGTTTCATCCAATTCATTTTTACTTAAAGTAGATTCAAGTTGATCATAAACTAATTCATCAATATGATCTACTTCTTGTAAATCATTATCATCTCTAGGTTGCTTGCAAATGTTGAAAATATTCATCTCTAATGTCATGTTTCCAAATGATAGCTTCATCAGTCCATTCCTATAATTAATCAATGCGTTAGAGGTTGCAAGAAACGGACGTCCTAAAATAACAGGAAATGAATTACATGCTTCAACAGGTTCTGTGTCCAAGACAATAAAATCCACAGGATAAATGAATTTATCGACTTGTACTAACACATCTTCAATTATTCCTCTAGGCACTTTTACAGATCTATTGGCGAGTAAAAGAGATATAGAAGTTGGTTTTAACTCACCTAGATTGAGACTTTGAAAAACTGAATATGGAAGTAAATTCACACTAGCACCAAGATCAAGTAAGGCTTTTTCAATTTTATGTTCTCCAATAAAGCAAGAAATTGTAGGACAACCAGGGTCTTTATATTTCAAAGCATTATTGTTTTGAAGAATGGCACTTACTTGTTCAGCTAGAAAGGCTTTCTTTTTCACATTCAGTTTCCTCTTCACAGTGCATAGATCTTTCAAAAATTTAGCATAGGAAGGAACCTGTTTAATAGCATCCAACAAATGTATATTGATCTTTACCTGTTTGAAAATTTCAAAAATTTCAGAGTTGTGATTAACTTTCCTTTGTTTGGTCATGGCTTGAGGAAATGGAAGTGCTGGCTGTGAATCAGTCGTTTCTTTGCAATTTTCAGATTCATCCCCTTCCTTACCCTCAGAGATTGACTCATCATCTTTCTCATAAGGTTCAAGAGAGGGTTTTTCAATAACCTTACCACTGCGCAGAGTAGTGACTAATTTGACTTGATCCATATGTTGGCTTCCGGAACTACTTGCATTTGCATTGTATTGCCCCTTAGGATTTTGTTGCGGTTGAGATGGAAACTTACCTTTCTCTTGGAAACTAAGAGCAGATGTTAATTTAGCAAGAGTATCTTTAAAATCTATCATGTTTTGAGCAAGTTGAGTATTGATTGTCTCTTGCTTTTCAATGAATGCATGCAATGTTTTCTCAAGATTTCTTCTAGGAGGTGGAGCATAAGGAGGTGCATATCCATGAGAATTTTGGAAATTGGGTGTATGGGTTGTGGTTGGGCTTTTGGAAACTGTTTAAAGAATGGGCTTGCTTATGGATACATTCCTTAAAAGAAGGCAAGGTTAGACAATTGTTTGTTGAGTGTTCATTTATTTCACAGATTTAACACACAATGTTTTCAACAGATTTCAATTGACCACTTTTCTTCAATTATAGTGCCTCGACTTTTCTAGCTAAAGATGCAAACTTGGCTTGAAGGTCATGATCTTCCCTAAGGTTGTACATACCTCCATTAGATGTATGAGGTTGAGTTTTACTCGGTGCCTCATAAGTACCCGCGGTGTCTCAATTTTGAGCATTTTCAGCTAACAAGTCTAAGTACTCCATTGCTTCATCAGGGTCTTTATCTTTAAAAGTTCCATTGCACATCAATTCAACCATTTGCCTATGTTTAGGTGTTAACCCTTCATAGAAATGTGAAACCAATCTCTATGTTTCAAAACCATGATGAGGGCAAGTACTAAGCAAGTCTCGATACCTATCCCAATATTGGTAAAATGTTTCTCCTGGTTTTTTAGTGAAAGTGGTGATTTGTCTCTTGAAAGAGTTTGTTCTATGAGATGGAAAAAACTTCTTTAAAAATTGTTGTTGCATTTCATCCCAAGCACGAATGGATCCTGGTCGTAAATTTTGTAGCCATGTTTTAGCTTTATCTTTTAATGAAAAAGGAAAAAGCTTTAATCTGATGGTGTTCATGCTACAATTTAAGTTATTATATGTGTTGCACACCTCCTCAAATTCCCTTAAATTCAAGTATGGATTTTCCAATTCTAAACCATGAAAAGAAGGTAAAAGTTGAATAATGCCTGGTTTAAAATTAAAATGAGATGCATTGGGAGGAAAAACTATGCATGATGATGCACTTGTTCTTGTGGGATTCATGTGGTCTCTAAGTGTTCTAGCACGGTTATTCTCATTATTTTCATTATGAAGTGATTGATTATCTTCTTCGGCCATATTTTCTAAAAATGATGAGGATACCCTACAAAGTCTACCACTTGATGTACGTGACCACACTCTCATGCACGTGTAGGAATAAAATAAAAAAGAAGAAGAAAGCAAAAGAAAGAGGAAAAAAACAAAATAAAAAGAAACAAAAGAAAAGAAACAAAGTTATATACAAGAAAAGTGAAAGGAGAAAATAAAATAACTACTATAATTTATACAAGAACTTACCTCCCCGGCAACGGCGCCAAAAACTTGACACGACTAAAATGTTGACGTCTTCTCCCAAGTGCAGGAGTGTCGAAGTAATAAATAACCCGGCAAGACCGGAGTCGAACCACAGGGAGGTTAATTGTACAAATTATAGACAACAATTATAAGCAACAATAATAGCAATAATAACAACAACAATATCAATAACAACAACGACTATAATAATAATAATAATAATAATAATAATAATAATAATAATAATAATACTAGTAGTAGTAGTAGTAGTAGTAGTAGTAGTAGTAGTAGTAGTAGTAGTAAAGAAAGAGAAGAAGAAGAAGATGATGATAACTTGGAGATGGAAAATTAATGTAAGGATTAAACAATAATAATAACAAATGTCAAGGTTAGAGGTTCCACTAATGATATATCAAACAAGTATAGTATAAACTCTTATTATTGAATTGGAAACCACACACAAAGGAGGTTCCAATCAGATTATATATTGTTAACATGATTACATTAGTCATCTTATTCAATTAATGCTAATACTTGTAAATCTCGTCAAGCATTCATGATTATAACTTATGTTAACAACAAATCAAGTTCCTTTCATAGCTCAGGTGTCGGTTATACCATACATTATGGGCTATGAAAGTGCCAAGCATTTGTTGTACCAAGTGTTATACAACATAAATCAAGATTAGTCATTTAACAAGCAAAGTATTAAAGAGTGAATAAGATAACAAATATAAAACATGTTAGTATCAAACATTAAAGTCCATATTAAGTTTACATTATACTTATTCTCACACCATTAGTGTAACCTTTTCACCTTGTTATAATTAAATTAGCTAAACATAATAAAAGAAATAAAAATAAATAAACAAAGTAAGAACATAAACAAGATAAAAGTTAACCAAGTAAAGGAAAGGAAATGAAAAGTATAAACTTGATATTAATGAAAGCAAAGCATAAGAAATACAAAAAAATACAAAGAAATAAAGCAAGAGAATTTTCTTGATCTGGAAACCAAGATGCCTAAATGAATGGCAAATGCCTCCTTTTATAGGCCAAAATTGGGAACTATTGATTTGATGACTAATTGATAAGTGGGTGGCCAACTTTTGACTTGGTGACAATCCTTATCTTCTCTTGTCTGCCCAAAACGTCATTGATAACGTCAAAATTGGAGCCAGCTGAAAACATGAAAGTTGTAGGCAATTGTCTCAGCTTTCTTGTGTAAAAACATCAGCACATTTGGACTTCCAGAACTCCAGATATGGCCAAAATACCAAACAGTGCTCGGGTTGGAAGACAGATTCGGGCTTCTTTGTTGTTGCTACAATTTGGACTTGATAATGGCCTTTTTAGATCTTGGGCTCCATATGAAAGTTGTAGGCCTATGTCTTACCTTTCCATCCATATAAATTGGACCTAAATCTGAGATCTGTAGCTCCAGATATGACCCAATTACCGAACAGTATTCCGGTTTGGATTGCACCGACATCTCTTTTCTAAGTTTGACCATCTCTTTGCCCTTTCAATTTAAGTTCTTAAAGTCATCAATCAATCCTTTTATTTATGTGATAGGCCTGCATTTAAAATGAACATTTATCACAAATTAAAGGTATCTTATATTATTAGATATATTATTATAAAACATGCTTTAGTTAAGGAGTTATTGATACTTCAAGTGCAAAATGATGATATAAAACCATGACAAAAATACACTTTTAAGTACTAAGCATCCATCTAGCACATCGATGACAGACTTCTAGTCATTTTGCACGACGTTTCTTTGCAAAAGTGCTTTTACCTGTTCCAGGCATGTGTGAAATGAAGGAATTAGAAGACTCACCAATGATGATATAATGCTCTAGGTTGCTTGCAAATGTTGAAAATATTCATCTCCAATGTCATGTTTCCAAATGATAGCTTCATCAGTCCATTCCTACAATTAATCAATGCGTTAGAAGTTGTAAGAGACGGACGTCCTAAAATAACAAGAAATGAATTACATGCTTCAACAGGCTTTGTGTCCAAGACAATAAAATCCACAGGATAAATGAATTTATCGACTTGTACTAACACATCTTCAATTATTTCTCTAGGCACTTTTATAGATCTATCGACAAGTAAAAGAGATATAGAAGTTGGTTTTAACTCACCTAGCTCCAAGATCAAGTAAAGCTCTTTCAATTTTATGTTCTCCAATAAAGCAAGAAATTGTAGGAGAAACAGGGTCTTTATATTTCAAAGCATTATTGTTCTGAAGAATAGTACTTACTTATTCAGCTAAAAAGACTTTCTTTTTCACATTCAGTTTCCTCTTCACAATGTATAGATCTTTCAAAAATTTAGCATAGGAAGGAATCTGTTTAATAGCATCCAGCAAAGGTATATTGATTCTTACCTGTTTGAAAGTTTCAAAAATTTCAGAGTTGTGACTGACTTTCCTTTGTTTGGTCATGGCATGAGGAAATGGAAGTGCTGGCGGTGAATCAGTCGTTTCTTTGCAATTTTCAGATTCAACCCCTTCCTTACCCTCAGAGATTGACTCATCATCTTTCTCATAAGGTTCAAGAGAGGGTTTTTCAATAACCTTACCACTGCGCAGAGTAGTGACTGATTTGACTTGATCCATGTGTTGGCTTCTGGCACTATTTGCATTTGTATTGTATTGCCCCTTGGGATTTTCTTGTGGTTGAGATGGAAACTTACCTTTCTCTTGGAAACTGAGAGTAGATGTTAATTTTACAAGAGTATGTTTAAAATCTGTTATATTTTGAGCAAGTTGATTATTGATTGTTTCTTGCTTTTCAATGAATGCATGCAATGTTTCCTCAAGATTTCTTCTAGGAGGTGAAGCATAAGGAGGTGCATATCCATGAGAATTTTGAAAATTGTGGTGTGCCTGAAACAGTGGTTGTGAAGTTTGTGCATTATTGTTCTGACTCTTCCGACTGAAATTTGGGTGATTTCTCCAACCAGTGTTGTATGTTTGTGAGTATGGGTTATGGTTGGCCCTTTGGAAACTATTTAAAGCATGAGCTTGTTCATGGAGACATTCCTTAAAAGAAGGCAAGGTTGGACAATCGTTGGTTGAGTGTTCATTTGTTTCACATATTTGACACACAATTTTTTTAACAGATTTTAATTGACCACTCTTTTTCAATTCTAGTGCCTCGACTTTTCTAGTTAAAGATGCAAACTTGGCTTGGAGGTCATGATCTTCCCTAAGGTTGTACATACCTCTACTAGATGTATGAGGTTGAGTTTTACTCGGTGCCTCATAAGTACCCGCGATGTCCCAATTTTGAGTATTTTCAGCTAACAAGTCTAAGTACTCTATTGCTTCATCAGGGTCTTTATCTTCAAAAGTTCCATTGCACATCAATTGAACCATTTGCCTATCTTTAGGTGTTAACCCTTCATAGAAATGTGAAACCAATCTCCATGTTTCAAAACCATGATGAGGGCAAGTACTAAGCAGGCCTCAATACCTATCCCAACATTGGTAAAATGTTTCTCCTGGTTTTTGAGTGAAAATAGTGATTTGTCTTTTGAAAGAGTTTGTTGTGTGAGATGGGAAAAACTTCTTCAAAAACTGTTGTTACATTTCATCCCAAGCACGAATGGATCCTGGTCTTGAATTTTGTAGCCATGTTTTAGCTTTATCTTTTAATGAAAAAGGAAAAAGCTTTAATCTGATGGTGTTCATGCTACAATTTAAATTATTGTATGTGTTGCAGACCTCCTCAAATTCCCTTAAATGCAAGTATGGATTTTCCAATTCTAAGCCATGAAAAGAAGGTAAAATTTGAATAATACCTGGTTTAAAATTAAAATGAGATGCATCAGGAGGAAAAACTATGCACGATGGTGCACTTATTCTTGTGGGATTCATGTGGTCCCTAAGTGTTCTAGCACGATTATTCTCATTACTCTCATTATGAAGTGATTGATTATCTTCTTCGGCCATATTTTTTAAAAATGATGAGGATACCCTACAAAGTCTACCACTTCATGTACGTTACCACACTCTTATGCACGTGTAGGAATAAAATAAAAAGAAGAAGAAAATAAAAGAAGAAGAAACAAGAATAAAGAAACAAAGTTATATACAAGAAAAGTGAAAAGAGAAAATAAAATAACTACTATAATTTATACAAGAACTTACCTCCCCGGCAACGGCGCCAAAAACTTGACACGACGAAAAGATTGATATCTTCTCCCAAGTGCAGGAGTGTTGAAGTAATAAATAACCCGGCAAGACCGGGGTCGAACCAGAGGGAGATTAATTGTACAAACTATAAATAACAATAATACAACAACAATAATAACAAAAACAACAACAACAACAACAACAATAATAGTAATAACAATAATAATAATAATAACACTTATAATAATAATAATAAAAAAAAAGAGAAGAAGAAGAAGATGATGATGAGAACTTTGAGATGAAAAATTAACACAAGGATTAAACAATGATAACAAACAATATCAAGATTAGAGGATCCACTAATGGTATGTCAAACAAGTATAGTATAAACTCTTATTATTCAATTGGAAACCACACACAAAGGAGGTTCCAATCTGATTATAGATTGTTAACATAATTACATTAGTCATCTTATTCGATTAATGCTAATACTTGTAAATCTCGTCAAGCATTTATGATTATAACTTATGTTAACAACAAATCAAGTTCCTTTCATAGCTCAGGTGTCGGTTATACCATACAGTATGGGCTATGAAAGTGCCAAGCATTTGTTGTACCAAGTGCTATATAACATAAATCAAGATTAGTCATTTAACAAGCAAAGTATTAAAGAGTGAACAAGATAACAAATACAAAACATATTAGTATCAAATATTAAAGTCCATATTAAGTTTACATTATACTTATTCTCACACCATTAGTGTAACCTTTTCACCTTGACATAATTAACTTAGCTAAACATAATAAAAGAAATAAAAATAAATAAACAAAGCAAGAACATAAACAAGATAAAAGTTAACTAAGTAAAGGAAAGGAAATGAAAAGCATAAACTTGATATTAATGAAAGCAAAGCATAAGAAATACAAAAAAATACAAAGAAAAAAAGCAAGAGAATGATCTTGATCTGGAAACCAAGATGCCTAAATGCATGACAAATGCCTTCTTTTATTGGCCAAAATTGGAAACTATTGATTTGATGACTAATTGATGAGTGGGTAGCCAACTCATGACTTGGTGACAATCCTTATCTTCTCTTGTCTGCCCAAAACGTCATTGATAATGTCAAAATTGGAGCCACTTGAAAACATGAAAGTTGTAGGCAATTGTCTCAGATTTCTTGTGTAAAACATTCAGCTCATTTTCACTTCTAGAACTCCAGATATGGCCAAAAAACTAAACAGTGCTCGGGCTGGAGGACAACTTCGGGCTTCTTTGTTGTTGCAATAATTTGGACTTGAAAATGGCCTTTTTAGATCTTGGGCTCCACATGCAAGTTGTAGGCCTATGTCTTACCTTTCCATCTATATAAAGTAGACTTAAATCTGAGATCTATAGCTCCAGATATGACCCAATTACCGAACAGTGTTCTGGTTTGGATTGCACCGACATCTCTTTTATAATTTTGGTCATCTTTTTACCCTTGCAATTTATGTTCTTAAAGTCATCAATCAATCCTTTCATTTATGTGATAGCCTGTATTTAAAATGACCATTTACCACAAATTAAAGGTATCTTATATTATTAGATATATTATTATAAAACATGCTTTAGTTAAGGAGTTATTGATACTTCAAGTGCAAAATGATGATATAAAACCATGATAAAAATGCACTTTTAAGTACTAATCAATAAGATACCTTTAATTTTTGGTAAATGTTCATTTTAAATGCATGTCTATCACATAAATGAAAGGATTGATTGATGACTTTAAGAACTTAAATTGCAAGGGCAAAGAGATGACCAAAATTAGAAAAGAGATGTCAATGCAATCCAAACCGGAATATTGTTCGGTAATGGGGTCATATCTGGAGCTATAGATCTCAGATTTAGGTCTAATTTATATGGATGGAAAGGTAAGATATAGGCCTACAACTTTTATATGGAGTCCAAGATCTAAAAATGCCATTTTCAAGTCCAAATTATAGCAACAACAAAGAAGCCCGAATTTGTCCTCCAGCCCGAGTACTGTTTAGTATTTTGGGCATATCTAGAGTTCTAGATGTCCAAATGAGCTGAATTATTTACACAAGAAAGCTGAGACAATTTCCTACAACTTTCATGTTTTCAAGTGGCTCCAATTTTGACGTTATCAATAACATTTTGGATAGAAAAGAGAAGATAAAGATAGTCACCAAGTCAAGAGTTGGCCACCCACTCATCAATTAGTCATCAAATCAATAGTTCCTAATTTTGGCCTATAAAAGGAGGCATTTGCCATGCATTTAGGCATCTTGGTTTCCAGATCAAGATCATGCTCTTGCTTTCTCTCTTTGTATTTTTTGTAATGTTTATGCTTTACTTTCATTAATATCAAGTTTATGCCTTTCATTTCCTTTCCTTTACTTAGTTACCTTTTATGTTCTTATTTTGTTTATTTGTTTTCCTTTCTTTCATTATGTCTAGCTAAATTAATTATGTCAAGGTGAAAAGGCTACACTAATGGTGTAAGAATAAGTATAGTGTAAACTTAATATGGACTTTAATGTTTGATACTAACATGTTTTGTATTTGTTATCTTGTTCACTCTTTAATACTTTGCTTGTTAAATGACTAGTCTTGATTTATGTTGTATAACACTTGGTACAACAAATGCTTGGCACTTTCATAGCCCATACTCTATGGTATAACCGACACCTGAGCTATGAAAGGAACTTAATTTGTAGTAAACATAAGTTATAATCATGAATGCTTGACGAGATTTACAAGTATTAGCATTAATCGAATAAGATGACTAATGTAATCATGTTAACAATATATAATTTGATTGGAACCTCCTTTGTGTATGGTTTCGAATTGACTAATAAAAGTTTATACTATACTTGTTTGACATACCATTAGTGGATCCTCTAACCTTGACATTTATTGTTATCGTTGTTATATCTTTACATTAATATTTCATCTCAAAGTTCTCATATTCATCTTCTTCTTTTTTTTTTATTATTACTACTACTACTACTACTACTACTACTACTACTAATATTATTATTATTATTGTTGTTGTTGTTGTTGTTGTTGTTGTTACTATTATTATTGTTGTTGTTGTTGTTGTTGTTATTGTTGTTGTATTATTGTTATTTATAATTTGTACAATTAACCTCCTTGTGGAGTCATGTCAAGTTTTTGGCGTTGTTGCTGATGAGGTAAGTTCTTGTATAAATTATAGTAGTTATTTTATTTTCTCTTTTCACTTTTCTTGTATATAACTTTGTTTCTTTTCTCTTGTTTCTTCTTCTTTTTTTTCTTCTTCTTTTTTTTCTTCTTCCTTTTATTCTATTCCTACACGTGCATGAGAGTGTGGTCACGTACATCAAGTGGTAGACTTTGTAGGGTATCCTTATCATTTTCAAAAAATATGGCCGAAGAAGATAATCAATCACTTCATAATGAGAATAATGAGAATAACCGTGCTAGAACACTTAGAGACTACATGAATCCTACAAGAACAAGTGCACCATCATGCATAGTTTTTCCTCCCGATGCATTTCATTTTAATTTTAAACCAGGTATTATTCAACTTTTACCTTGTTTTCATGGCTTAGAATTGGAAAATCCATACTTGTATTTAAGGGAATTTGAGGAGGTCTGCAACACATATAATAATTTAAATTCTAGCATGAACACCATCAGATTAAAGCTTTTTCCTTTTTCATTAAAAGATAAAGCTAAAACATGGCTACAAAATTTAAGACCAGAATCCATTCGTGCTTGGGATGAAATGCAACAACAGTTTTTGAAGAAGTTTTTCCCATCTCATAGAACAAACTCTTTCAAAAGACAAATCATTACTTTCACTCAAAAACTAGGAGAAACATTTTACCAATATTGGGATAGGTATCTAGACGTGCTTAGTACTTGCCCTCATCATGGTTTTGAAACACCTAGAGATAGGCAAATGGTTGAATTGATGAGCAATGGAACTTTTGATGATAAAGACCCTGATGAAGCAATGGAGTACTTAGACTTGTTAGCTGAAAATGCTCAAAATTGGGACACCGCGGGTACTTATGAGGCACCGAGTAAAACTCAACCTCATACATCTAGTGGAGGTATGTACAACCTTAGGGAAGATCATGACCTCCAATCTAAGTTTGCATCTTTAGCTAGAAAAGTGAGGCACTAGAATTGAAAAAGAGTGGTCAATTAAAATCTATTGAAAACATTGTGCGTCAAATATGTGAAACAAATGAACACTCAACTAATAACTGTCCAACCTTGCTTTCTTTTAAGGAATGTCTCCATGAACAAGCCCATGCTTTAAATAGTTTCCAAAGGCCCAACCACAACCCATACTCACAAACATACAACCCTGGTTGGAGAAATCACCTAAATTTCAGTTGGAAGAGTGAGAATAAGAATGCACAAACTTCACAACCACCATTTCAAGTACACCACAATTTCCAAAATTCTCATGGATATGCACCTCCTTATGCTCCACCTCTTGCATGCATGCATTCATGAGGAAACATTGCATGCATTCATTGAAAAGCCAGAGACAATCAATACTCAACTTGCTCAAAACATGACAGATTTTAAAGATACTCTTGCAAAATTAACATCTGCTCTCAGTTTCCAAGAGAAAGGTAAGTTTCCATCTCAACCACAACAAAATCCCTAGGGGCAATACAATGCAAATGCAAGTAGTTCCGGAAGCCAACACATGGATGAAGTCAAATCAGTCACTACTCTACGCAGTGGTAAGGTTATTGAAAAACTCTCTCTTAAACCTTATGAGAAAGATGATGAGTCAATTTTTGATGGTAAGGAGGGGGTTGAATCTGAAAATTGCTAAGAAAAGACTGATTCTCTGCCAACACTTCCATTTCCTCAAGCCATGACCAAACAAAGAAAAGTCAATCACAACTCTGAAATCTTTGAAACTTTCAAATAGGTAAGGATCAATATACCTTTGTTAGATGCTATTAAACATGTTCCTTCCTATGCTAAATTTTTAAAAGATCTATGCACTGTGAAGAGGAAACTGAATGTGAAAAAGAAAGCCTTTTTAACTGAACAAGTAAGTGCTATTCTTCAGAACAATAATGCTTTGAAATATAAAGACCCTAGTTGTCCTACAATTTCTTGCTTTATTGGAGAGCATAAAATTGAAAGAGCCTTACTTGATCTTGGTGCTAGTGTGAATTTACTTTCATATTTAGTTTTTCAGAGTCTCAATCTAGGTGAGTTAAAACCAACTTCCATAACTCTTTTACTTGCCGATAGATCTATAAAAGTGCTTAGAGGAATAATTGAAGATGTGTTAGTACAAGTCGATAAATTCATTTATCCTATGGATTTTATTGTCTTGGACACACAATCTGTTGAAGTATGTAATTCATTTCTTGTTATTTTAGGACGTCCCTTTCTTGCAACTTCTAATGCATTGATTAATTGTAGGAATGGACTGATGGAAGCTATCATTTGGAAACATGACATTGAAGATGAATATTTTCAACATTGGCAAGCAACCTAGAGATGATAATGATTTACAGGAAGTGGACTTTACTGAAAAATTAATTCATGATCAATTCCCAACCACTTCCAGTGAAATTGAGATTGATGAATCTGATGATTTGCAAATAATTTATTTTCAAGAAGAATCAAAGACAAGTAATTGGAGGCCACAAATTGAAGAATTGCCACCACGATCAATTAAGTCCATACCTTCAAGTGTTCAACCACCGAAACCTGATTTGAAGCCGTTGCCATCCAATCTCAAATACTTATTTTTGGGAGAAAATAAAACTTTTCCGGTAATAATATCTTCCAAACTTAATGCACATCAAGAAAGTAAGTTATTACAAACTCTGAAAATGCACAAAAATGCATTAGGATGGACCATAGCTGATATAAAAGGAATTAGTCCTTTGATTTGTACACACAGAATTTATTTAGAGGAAAATGCTAAACCCTCTAGAGAAATGCAACGAAGGCTAAATCCTAATATGAAAGAAGTAGTGAAAAATGAAGTCATTAAGCTTCTAGATAATGAAATCATTTATCCTATTTCTGACAGCAAATAGGCAAGTCCTACCCAAGTTGTACCCAAGAAGTCTGGAGTCACTGTGATAACAAATGAGAACAATAAGTTAATTCCCACTAGAACTGTTACTGGTTGACGCATGTGCATTGACTATAGGAAACTTAATTCAATGACTAGAAAAGATCATTTTCCTTTACCTTTCATGGATCAAATCCTAGAAAGAGTTGCAGGTCATGAATTTTATTGTTTCTTAGATGGCTATTCGGGTTACAATCAATTTGAAATTGCATTGGAAGATCAAGAGAAGACTACTTACACATGTCCATTTGGTACTTTTACATATTGTAGGATGCCTTTTGGATTATGTAATGCACCAGCCACATTTCAAAGATGCATGCTTAGTATATTTAGTGATATGGTTGAATATTTTCTTGAGATTTTCATGGATGATTTTTTTGTTTTTGGCGATTCATTTGATGATTGTTTGACTAACTTAGAAAAGGTTTTGACCAGGTGTGAAGAGAAGAATCTTGTGCTGAATTGGAAAAAATGTCATTTTATGGTAACAAACGGCATTGTACTTGGTCACATTGTTTCATCAAAAGAAATTGAGGTTGACAAATCTAAAATTAAGTTAATTGCAAACTTGCCAACACCAAAATCTCTTAAAGACATTAAATCATTCCTAGGACATGCTGGTTTTTATAGAAGGTTCATCAAAGATTTTAGTGTAATATTTAAGCCTTTAAGTAACCTTCTAACAAAGGATACTATTTTTGAATGGACTGAACATTGTGAAGAAGCCTTTGTTAAACTTAAAAACTTGCTTACTTGTGCTCCTATCATTCAACCTCCCGATTGGTCATTACCTTTTGAAATAATGTGTGATGCTAGTGATTATGCCGTAGGTGCTGTTTTGGGACAAAGAAAAGATAAGAAACCTTATGTAATTTACTATGCAAGTAAAACTTTAAATAGTGCTCAAATGAATTATACCACCACTGAAAAAGAATTACTTGCAGTAGTATTTGCATGTGAAAAATTTAGATCTTATCTTGTTGGCTTACTTGTTGTTGTTTTTAGTGATCATACAACATTGAAATATCTTCTTTCTAAGAAAGATTCTAAGGCTAGATTGGTGCAGTGGATTTTATTACTTCAAGAATTTGATATCACAATCAAAGATAAGAAAGGCAGTGAAAATGTTGTCGCAGATCACTTGTCAAGATTGACAACAGATTCAAAAACTGACATCACACCAATTGATGACTACTTTCCTGATGAATCTTTACTTTTTGTCTCTACAATGTCTTGGTTTGCTAATATTATCAATTTTCTTGTTTCAAGACAATTGCTAGCTCATTGGAGTAACCAAGATAAAAGAAAGTTCTTGAACGAAGTGAAGAAATTTTATTAGGATAATCCTTATTTATTCAAATATTATCCGGATCAAATATTTCGAAGATGCATTCCTGACAATGAGGTAAGTAGTGTCATTAAATTTTGTCATTCTGAGGCATGTGGGGGCCATTTTTTGTCAAGAAAGACAACTACAAAAATCTTACAAAGTGGATTTTATTGGCCCACCATATCCAAAGACTCACATGCATTCTGCAAGTCTTGTGAAAATTGTCAAAAGTTGGGATCTATTTCAAAACATCACATGATGCCTTTAAATCCTATTATTGTCATTGAGATCTTTGACTGTTGGGGTATAGATTTCATGGGTCCATTCCCTCCATCATTTGGTTTCTTATACATATTAGTTGTAGTAGATTATGTTTCAAAATGGATAGAGGCAATTCCAAGTCGAAACAATGATCATAAAACAGTGATAAAGTTTTTGAAAGAAAATATTTTGAGTTGATTTGGAGTCCCTCGAGCCATAATAAGTGATGGTGGAACACATTTCTGCAACAAGCCATTTGAGTCTTTAATGAAGAAATATGGAATCACACACAAAGTTGCCACCCCTTATCACCCTGAAACAAGTGGACAAGTAGAGCTTGCTAATAGGGAGATCAAACACATTTAGGAGAAAACAGTGAACCCTAATAGGAAAGAGTGGTCTTTAAGACTTAATGATGCATTTTGGGCTTATCGAACTGTTTATAAAACATCATTAGGTATGTCACCTTATAGACTAGTCTATGGAAAACCTTGTCACTTGCCTGTGGAACTTGAACATAAAGCTTATTGGGCTACTAAAGCTTTCAATTCAAATCTGGATGATGCTAGTCAACTGGGAAAATTACAAATAAATGAGCTTGAGGAAATAAGAAATGATGCATATGAAAATTCAAGAATTCAAAAGGCAAGAATCAAAGAGTTTCATGACAAGAAAATACTGAGAAAAACATTCAATGTTGGTCAAAAAGTCTTGCTTTATAATTCTCGACTGCATTTATTTCCTGGAAAATTAAGATCAAGATGGAGCGGTCCTTTTATTGTGAAACATGTGTATCCATATGGGGCCTACGACATCGAGAATCCAAAGAATGGCAATGTTTTCAAGGTAAATAGACATCGTCTGAAAGTTTACTTTGATAATTTTTCAAGGTGATCCTGTATATAAAGATTGATTTTATCTTATTTTATTTTATTTGTCTCTTTTTGAGTGATTTTTGCTAGTTTCTCTCACCCCAGTCAAATGGCGGATAACGGTACTCCGTAACTTAAGTCGGTTCTTTCAGTTTCCTATAATAACTGATATTTGTGTATATATTTGTGCAATTCTTTGAATCTCTCTTCCAATTCTCATTTGAAAATGGATACTAATCTTGAAAAATTAAAAACGTATTTTCCCGCTCTACCTTAGAATGCGATTACAAAAATTTACCGTGCTAGATGTGCAAGATTGAGATTATTAATGAATCATGGAATTCCTGAAGATATTCATTGGTTGATTGAAGCATAGGTCCGATTATCAGGTGAGTCCTCTAATTCCTTCATTTCACACATGCCTGGAACAAGTAAAAGTACTTTTGCAAAGAAACGTCATGCAAAACGACTAGAAGTCTATCATCGATGTGCTAGATGGACTTGTAATACACAATGTCGTTCTTTAGGAATGGTATCTATAAACTGTGAAGATAAAATACAATTCATTATGGATGGCCTAAGTAAGGAGTCTTTAGATAATCTTCTATTGACTCTTGAGACGCATCCTAGTGGAGATGTGCATTGTGTAATTCATGATTTATGGCCACTATTTCATAAAGAACATGATCGACTTAGTCTTAGGAATCTGACTAAAAAAGACCTTATTTGCCAGTTTTTAAGAAAACTGGATGGGAAGCCTATCCCCGACCCATAGAGGGCGTTTAAGCCGTTCTTGGACGTAAAACCAAGGAAAGATGTGAGCCACAATCACAACTACCTGTACATACACATGCTTTTTCAAAAGTAAATAAATAAATAAATAGAGAGAGAGAGAGAGTGTGTGAGACTCCAGCTGGCCTACATATAGGTGGTATGATTGCCTTTCTAATTTCTCATCTATAAAACCCTCTCTTCCTTCCTTTCATTTCTACTCAACTCATACATTCAACAAATACAAAAGTGTGTAGAAATGGCAAGTTCCTCAAGTCATCAAATAAAAAGTATTTGTGTTTTTGGTGGATCTAGTCCTGGGAAAGAAAAGGAGTTTTTAGAATCAACAAATCATCTTGGTCAAGTGCTAGCTGAGAGAAAGATTCATTTAGTGTATGGGGGAGGCAGTCTTGGGTTAATGGGAAGTGTGTCAATAGCTGCATTTTTAGGAGGTAGTCAAGTTTTGGGGGTCGTCCCTGAAGCTTTAGCACAAGGGGACATCATTGGAAAAACAATTGGAGAGGAACTTCAGGTCTCCATAATATCAGCTCGAATGAATGCAATGTTTAACCATGCTGATGCCTTCATTGCTTTACTAGGTGGTCTAGGCACATTGGAAGAGATCTTTCATATTTCCTCTTGGGCCCAACTACACATTCACCATAAACCCATAGGTTTGTTAAATGTTAATGGTTATTATGATAAGTTGTTGTCTTTTCTTGATCATGCTGTGGAACAGGAATTTTTAACATCTTCTACACAACAAATCATAATATCTGCTGCTACTGCTGAACAATTAATTAACCAGCTGCAATCCTTCATTCCTGTAATTTATCCTTTCATGAGTCCCATAAATTGGTCAACTAAGGAAAGCTGTAAAAAGCTTAGATTGGATTTGAGCCTTCATTTGTGAATTTTTGTGTCTTTTGGTTTTATTATTGTGTTTTTTTATTTCTTATTTTTGTTTCAGTGTGTTTCAGGTTTGTCAGTGTTTGTTATTTCAGGTGATATCTTCTATACTTTATCTTTCTACCTTTAAACATTGAGGACAATGTCTCGTTTTGATTAGGGGGAGAGGGTAGTAGTTGATAAAAAAAAATTATTTTTCATTTCATAAAGCATGTGCATAATTGTTGTTACTAGGATGGTAGAGTAAAGGAGCTCTTTTGTTAAAGTGACTCTTGAGACGTATCTTAGTAACCATACTTAACAAGGTCTATTATAATACTTTTTGAAATATTCAGATTTAGAAACTCTCGCATTATTATCACTTAATTCTGCACATATACTTATTTAACATGTATTCTTAAACCTTAATTTACACACACACACTTTAACATATGATTGTGAGTTGCATATTAGATTATTACATTATTTATGTTCTTTTGTTAAAGGTAGCAACTAAGGGAAAGGGATTGTATATAATTAAAAAAATAAAAAAAAAGAAAAAAAATGGAAAAAAATAATAATAATAAAAATGTAGATAAGTTTGGTTTCGTAGCCTCCTTAACCTAAGCAATTAAGCCCGAAGGGGTGTTTTAACACCTAGTACCCTAAAGTCAACTGACTTGGGAGCTATTGGCCCAACGCTTGTTACATGGGTTGAGGAGAAAAGCTTAAGGAAATCAAACATTGCATTATCAACATATCAATATCTGCGACCCGAGTTACTAAGTTCGTAGGGGTGTCTTAACACCTAATGCCCTAAGACAAACTGGTTTAGGAGTCATTAGCCGAAAGGTTGTTACATGGGTTAAAGATGCATGGTGTTTTCAAATTATATGTATATATATTTAAAACAAAAGGAAGAAAAAAAAACAAAAATAATAATCCCAACCCAAGGAAGTTAACCTTAAACATTAGAACAAAATTTTTGTTTTCTTCTAAGAAAAACCCCATAATTATGTGTTGATACATTGAGCACAAAAGAAAGGTTTATAAATATCTTGTTCAGAGGTATTGAGCAGGTATATAAATTTAACGAGAGTTTGTTTATCTGGATAGATTCATGGAAGTTAAATAATGAATACCTTGCTTTGTGGAATTTGCAAATTGTTTTTCTATTTTAACGCTTTGATTACTAGGGACTAGTAATAAGCTGGTTGGGGGGTGTGATTAGTACTTAAAAGTGCATTTTTATCATGGTTTTATATCATCATTTTGCACTTGAAGTATCAATAACTCCTTAATTAAAGCATGTTTTATAATAATATATCTAATAATATAAGATACCTTTAATTTGTGGTAAATTTTCATTTTAAATGCAGGCTTATCACATAAATGAAAGGATTGATTGATGACTTTAAGAGCTTAAATTGCAAGGGCAAAGAGATGCCCAAAATTGGAAAAGAGATGTCGGTGCAATCCAAACCGGAACACTATTCGGTAATTGGGTCATATCTAGAGCTATAGATCTCATATTTAGGTCTAATTTATATGGATGGAAAGGTAAGACATAGGCCTACAACTTTCATATGGAGCCTAAGATCTAAAAAAGTCATTTTCAAGTCCAAATTATAGCAACAACAAAGAAGCCCGAATCTGTCCTCCAGCCCGAGCACTGTTCAGTATTTTAGCCATATATGGAGTTCTGGAAGTCCAAATAAGCTGACTTTTTTACATAAGAAAACTGAGACAATTGCCTACAACTTTTACGTTTTCAAGTGGCTCCAATTTTGACGTTATCAATGACGTTTTAGGCAGACAAGAGAAGATAAGGATTGTCACCAAGTCAAGAGTTGGCCACCCACTCATCAATTAGTCATCAAATCAATAGTTCCCAATTTTGGCCTATAAAAGGAGGCATTTACCATGCATTTAGGCATCTTGGTTTCCAGATCAAAATCATGCTCTTCCTTTCTCTCTTTGTATTTTTTGTAATGTTTATGCTTTGCTTTTATTAATATCAAGTTTATGCCTTTCATTTCGTTTCCTTTACTTAGTTAACTCTTATTTTATTTATGTTTTTATTTTGTTTATTTATTTTTCTTTCTTTCATTATGTCTAGCTAAGTTTATTATGTCAAGGTGAAAAGGCTACACTAATGGTGTAAGAATAAGTATAGTGTAAACTTAATATGGACTTTAATGTTTGATACTAACATGTTTTGTATTTGTTATCTTGTTCACTCTTTAATACTTTGCTTGTTAAATGACTAATCTTGATTTATGTTGTATAACACTTGGTACAACAAATGTTTGGCACTTTCATAGCCCATACTATATGGTATAACCGACACCTGAGCTATGAAAGGAACTTGATTTGTTGTTAACATAAGTTATAATCATAAATGCTTGACGAGATTTACAAGTATTAGCATTAATCGAATAAGATGACTAATGTAATCATGTTAATAATATATAATCTGATTGGAACCTACTTTGTGTGTGGTTTCCAATTGACTAATAAAAGTTTATACTATACTTGTTTGACATACCATTAGTGGATCCTCTAACCTTGACATTTATTGTTATCGTTGTTAAATCTTTACGTTAATATTTCATCTCAAAGGTCTCATCTTCATCTTCTTTTTCTTCTTTTTCTTTATTATTATTATTATTATTATTATTATTATTATTACTACTACTACTACTACTACTACTACTACTACTACTACTATTATTATTATTATTATTATTATTATTATTATTGCTGTTATTACTATTATTATTGTTGTTATTGTTATTGTTGTTGTATTATTATTATTTATAATTTGTACAATTAATCTCTTTGTGGTTCGACCCCGGTCTTGTCGGGTTATTTATTACTTCGACACTCCTGCACTTGGAAGAAGACATCAATCTTTTAGTCGTGTCAATTGCAATTTATATAATTCTTATATCTCACACCATAACAATTATTCTCAAAGGTTAAGCCTCAAGCCATGTAATCAAACCACCATTACTTAAAGTATATCATATAATTGTTCCTGTCCATAACTATACTCAGCAATTACACATCATTATACTTTTAAAACTAATTTATTTAGTTCAAAATATGACATATTCATATTTTACATACATTCCTAGTTCATATAATTGCAACATACCAAAATACATCTCTAACTATAACTACTATCATATATAATATCTTGTCGTAATATTTGAAATATAATAGACTTGAGTATCAATTGACAAGAATATATTAAAACCTTTGCCAAAATATAACATTCATATAAAATCTCTATAGTAAAACTAAGATGGAGATTTATAAATTTTATAAACAATATTAAAGGATTACATTCATTTCATGATATGCATACATGAAGTATCAAAATTTATACTAGCCTTAGATTTCTAGATCAAGCTAAATAGTCTTTTTTTTTTCTATCACCTTATCTCAAGTCTTCAATCATTCTTATACAAGTCTTCTATCTTTTTTTTTTTTCCTTTACAATACAATTTGACTATCATATACTTGTCTCTACATAAAAA
The DNA here is from genome assembly GCA_026413675.1 of Populus pruinosa. NCBI lineage: Eukaryota > Viridiplantae > Streptophyta > Magnoliopsida > Malpighiales > Salicaceae > Populus > Populus pruinosa. The sequence continues at coordinate 8,410,592 of CM048607.1, forward strand.
TCATATATACATAAGGTCACAAAAGGTTTATTTTCTTAAAACTCATCTAGGGATTTCTTTCTTACATTATCTAGTTTTATAACTTATTTCCCATTTGTGACACTAAGTAAAGGTGAGTACCCTATGGAGCTCCTACCATCCAAGTTTCCAAGAACATAAGTGTCATTCTATTCCTGAACAATATTGACCACAAATTCAGCATTTAACCATACATATTGATCATATAGCATACACTTTATAGATATGGGGTCATAAGTCATGAAATGCACAATGCATATCTCTACCAGGATACGTTTTAAAAGTTAATAAAAGATTATCTAATGATTCCTTATATTTTGAAATAAATCCTGACTGTAGATAATTTTCACAAACTTTGCAACACATGTGTATCTTTGAATTTGGTGGGCCAATAAAATCCATATTGTAAGATTTTTGCAGTTGTTTTTTTTACGATAAATGACTTCCACATGCCTTAGAATAACAAAATTTAATGATATAACTTACCTCATTGTCGAGAATGTATCTTTGAAATATTTGATCAAGACACTATTTGAATAAGTTAGAGTCATCCCAATAAAAGTTTGCAAGTCGCTCAAAAACTTTCTTTTGTCTTCGGTACTTTAATGAGCAAGCAAAAATGCTTAAGTAAGAAAATTGATATTTTTAGCAAACTAAGGCATTGAACTAAGAGAAAATAAGGATTCGTTATGAAAGTAATCATCAATTGGTGTGATGTCGAACGTCGAATATATTGTCACTCTTAACCAAAAAATCCGCATAACATTTTCAGTGCCTTTTTCATACATGATTTGTTCCTAAGAATAAATCATTTACAATTCTTTAGATTCATCAAACTCAGATTTACTCAAGATAGATTCAAGCTGATCATAAATTAATTCTTCAATATGATCTACTTTTTATAAATCATTATCATCTTTAGGTTGCTTGCAAATGTTGAAAATATTCATCTTCGATGTCATGTTTTCAAAAGATAGCTTCATCAATTCATTCCTACAATTAATCAATCCACTAGAAGTTATGAGAAATGGACATCCTAAAATAACAAGAAATGGATTACATGCTTTAACAGATTGTATGTCCAAGACAATAAAATCCATTAGATAAATGAATTTATCGACTTGTACTAATACATCTTCAACTATTTCTTTAGGTACTTTAATAAATCTATCAGCAAGTAAGAGAGCTACAAAAGTTGGTTTTAACTCACCTAGATTGAGACTTTGAAAAACTAAATATGGAAGTAAATTCACACTAGCTCCAAGATCAAGTAAAGCTTTTTCAATTTTATGTTCTCTAATAAAGTAAGAAATTGTAGGACAACCAGGGTCTTTATATTTCAAAGCATTATTGTTCTTAAGAATAACACTTTCTTGTTCGGCTAAAAAGGTTTTCTTTTTCACATTCAGTTTTCTCCTCACAGTACATAGATCTTTTAAAATTTTAACATAGAAAGGTACCTGTTTAATAGCATCCAACAATAGTATATTGATCCTTACTTGTTTGAAAGCTTAAAAGATTTCAGAGTTATGATTGACTTTTCTTTGTTTGGTCATGGCATAAGAAAATAGAAGTGCTGGGAGAATCAATCTTTTCTTTGCAATGTTTAGATTCAATCTCTTCCTTACCTTTAAAGATTAACTAATCATCTTTCTTAGAAGGTTCAAGAGTGGGTTTTTCAATAATCTTACCACTACGAAGAGTGATGACTGATTTGATTTGATTTATATGTTAGCTTTCAGAACTACTTGCATTTGCATTGTCTTGCCCCTTAGGATTTTGTTGTGGTTGATATGGAAACATACCTTTCTTTTGAAAACTAAGAGCAGATGTCAATTTTGCAATAGTATCTTTTAAAATCTGTAATGTTTTAAGCAAGTTGAGTGTTGATTGTCTCTTGATTTTCAATTAATGCATGTAATGTTTTCTTAAGATTTCTTCTAGGAGGTAGAGTATAAGGAGGTACATATCCATAAGAATTTTGGAAATTATAGTATGCTTGAAATGGTGGTCGTGAAGTTTGTGTATTATTATTATTACTCTTCCAACTAAAATTTGGGTGATTTCTCTAACCAGGACTGTATATTCACAAGTATAGGTTATGATTGGGGCTTTGAAAATTGTTTAAAGCATGGGCTTATTCATAGAGACATTCCCTAGAAGAAGACAAAGTTGGACAATCATTGGTTGAGTGTTCATTGGTTTCACGGATTTGACACATAATGTCTTGAATAGATTTTAATTAACCACTCTTTTTTAATTATAGTGCCTTGACTTTTTTAGCTAAAGATATAAACTTTACTTGGGGGTCATGATCTTCACTAAGATTATCTATACCTCCACTAGATGTATGAGGTTGAGTTTTACCTGGTGTCTCATAAGTACCTACGGTGTCCCAATTCTAAGCATTTTTGGCTAACAAGTCTAGGTACTCCATTACTTCATTAGGGTCTTTATCTTTAAAAGTTCTATTGCACATCAATTCAACCATTTACCTATCTCTAAGTGTTAACCCTTCATAAAAATGTGAAACTAATCTCCATGTTTCAAAACCATGATAAAGGCAAGTATTAAGCAAGTCTTGATACCTATCCCAACATTAGTAAAATGTTTCTCTTGGTTTTTGAGTGAAAATGGTAATTTTTTTTGAAAGAGTTTGTTCTGTGACACGACTAAATTAATTGTATAAATTACAGATAACAACAACAACAACAATAATAAAAATAATAGTAGTAGTAGTAGTAGTAGTAGTAGTAGTAGTAGTAAAGAAAGAGAAGAAGAAGAAGATGATGATAACTTGGAGATGGAAAATTAATGTAAGGATTAAACAATAATAATAACAAATGTCAAGGTTAGAGGTTCCACTAATGATATATCAAACAAGTATAGTATAAACTCTTATTATTGAATTGGAAACCACACACAAAGGAGGTTCCAATCAGATTATATATTGTTAACATGATTACATTAGTCATCTTATTCAATTAATGCTAATACTTGTAAATCTCGTCAAGCATTCATGATTATAACTTATGTTAACAACAAATCAAGTTCCTTTCATAGCTCAGGTGTCGGTTATACCATACATTATGGGCTATGAAAGTGCCAAGCATTTGTTGTACCAAGTGTTATACAACATAAATCAAGATTAGTCATTTAACAAGCAAAGTATTAAAGAGTGAATAAGATAACAAATATAAAACATGTTAGTATCAAACATTAAAGTCCATATTGAATTTACATTATACTTATTCTTACACCATTAATGTAACCTTTTCATCTTGACATAATAAACTTAGCTAAACATAATGAAAGAAAGAAAAATAAATGAACAAAATAAGAATATAAATAAGATAAGAGTTAACTAAGTAAAGCAAAGGAAATGAAAGGCATAAACTTGATATTAATGAAAGCAAGACATAAACATTACAAAAAATACAAAGAGAGAAAGCAAGAGCATGATCTTGATTTGAAAACCAAGATGCCTAAATGCATGGCAAATACCTCCTTTTATAGGCTAAAATTGGGAACTATTGATTTGATGACTAATTGATGAGTGGGTGACCAACTCTTGACTTGGTGACAATCCTTATCTTCTCTTGTATGCCCAAAACGTCATTAATAACGTCAAAATTGAAGCCACCTGAAAACATAAAAGTTATAGTAAATTGTCTCAGCTTTTTTGTGTAAACAATTTAGGTCATTTGGACTTCTAGAACACTAGATATGGGCCAAACACTAAATAGTACTCGGGCAGGAAAACAGATTCGAACTTCTTTGTTATTGCTACAATTTGGACTTAAAAATGGTCTTTTTAAGTATTGGACTCCATATGAAAGTTGTAGGCCTATGTCTTACCTTTCCATCAATATAAATTAGACCTAAATATGAGATCTGCAGCTCCAGATATGACCCAATTACCGAACAGTTTTCCGGTTTGGATTGCACCGACATCTCTTTTCTAAGTTTGGCCATCTCTTTGTCCTTTCAATTTCAATTCTTAAATTCATCAATCAATACTTTCATTTATGTGATAGGCATGTATTTAAAATGAACATTTACCATAATTTAAAGGTATCTTATATTATTAGATATATTATTATAAAACATGTTTTAGTTAAGGAGTTATTGATACTTCAAGTGCAAAATGATGACATAAAACTGATTAGTACTTAAAAGTGCATTTTTATCATGGTTTTATATCATCATTTTGCACTTGAAGTATCAATAACTCCTTAACTAAAGCATGTTTTATAATAATATATCTAATAATATAAGATACCTTTAATTTATGGTAAATGTTCATTTTAAATGTAGGCCTATCACATAAATGAAAATATTGATTGATGACTTTAAGAACTTAAATTGCAAGGGCAAAGAGATAGACAAACTTAGAAAAGAGATGTCGGTGCGATCCAAACCGGAACACTGTTCGGTAATTGGGTCATATCTGGAGCTATATATCTCAGATTTAGGTTTAATTTATATGGATGGAAAGGTAAGACATAGGCCTACAACTTTCATATGGAGCCCAAGATCTGAAAAGGCCATTATCAAGTCCAAATTATAGCAACAACAAAGAAGCCCGAATCTGTCTTCCAGCCCGAGCACTATTCGGTATTTTGGCCATATCTGGAGTTCTAGAAGTCCAAATGAGCTGAATGTTTTACACAAGAAATCTGAGACAATTGCCTACAACTTTCATGTTTACAACTGGCTCTAATTTTGATAATATCAATGACGTTTTGGGCAGACAAGAGAAGATAAGGATTGTCACCAAGTCAAAAGTTGGCCACCCACTTATCAATTAGTCATCAAATCAATAGTTCCCAATTTTGGCCTATAAAAGGAGGCATTTGCCATGCATTTAGGCATCTTGGTTTCCAGATCAAGATCATGGTCTTCCTTTCTCTCTTTGTATTTTTTGTAATGTTTATGCTTTGCTTTCATTAATATCAAGTTTATGCCTTTCATTTCCTTTCTTTTACTTAGTTAACTTTTATGTTCTTATTTTGTTTATCTATTTTGCTTTCTTTCATTATGTCTAGCTAAGTTACTTATGTCAAGGTAAAAAGGTTACACTAATGGTGTAAGAATAAGTATAATGTAAACTTAATATGGACTTTAATGTTTTATACTAACATGTTTTGTATTTGTTATCTTGTTTACTCTTTAATACTTTGCTTGTTAAATGACTAATCTTGATTTATATTGTTAAGACTTGGTACAACAAATGCTTGGCACTTTCATGGCCCATAATGTATGGTATAACCAACACCTGAGCTATGAAAGGAACTTGATTTGTTGTTAACATAAGTTATAATCATGAATGCTTGACGAGATTTACAAGTATTAGCATTAATTGAATAAGATGACTAATGTAATCATGTTAACAATATATAATCTGATTGGAACCTCCTTTGTGTGTGGTTTCCAATTCAATAATAAGAGTTTATACTATACTTGTTTGATATACCATTAGTGGAACCTCTAACCTTGACATTTGTTATTATTATTGTTTAATCCTTACATTAAATTTCCATCTCTAAGTTATCATCTTCATTTTCTTCTTCTCTTTCTTTATTATTACTACTACTACTACTACTACTACTACTACTACTATTATTATTATTATTATTATTATAGTTGTTGTTGTTATTGTTATTGTTGTTGTTGTTATTGCTATTATTGTTGCTTATAATTGTTGTCTGTAATTTGTACAATTAACCTCCCTGTGGTTCGACCCCGGTCTTGCCGGGTTATTTATTATTTCGACACTCCTGCACTTGGGAGAAGACATCAACCTTTTAGTCGTGTCAAGTTTTTGGCGCCGTTGCCGGGGAGGTAAGTTCTTGTATAAATTATAGTATTTATTTTATTTTCTCTTTTCACTTTTCTTGTATATAACTTTGTTTCTTTTCTTTTGTTTCTTTTTATTTTGTTTTCTTCCTCCTTCTTTTGCTTTCTTCTTCTTTTATTTTATTTTATTCCTACACGTGCATGAGAGTGTGGTCACGTACATCAAGTGGTAGACTTTGTAGGATATCCTCATCATTTTTAGAAAATATGGCCGAAAAAGATAATCAATCACTTCATAATGAAAATAATGAGAATAACCGTGCTAGAACACTTAGAGACCACATGAATCCCACAAGAACAAGTGCACCATCATGCATAGTTTTTCCTCCCGATGCATCTCATTTTAATTTTAAACCAGGTATTATTCAACTTTTACCTTCTTTTCATGGTTTGGAATTGGAAAATCCATACTTGCATTTAAGAGAATTTGAGGAGGTCTGCAACACATATAATAATTTAAATTGTAGCATGAACACCATTAGATTAAAGCTTTTTCCTTTTTCATTAAAAGATAAAGCTAAAACATGGCTACAAAATTTGAGACCAGGATCCATTCGTGCTTGGGATGAAATGCAACAACAGTTTTTAAATAATCTGATTGGAACCTCCTTTGTGTGTGGTTTCCAGTTCAATAATAAGAGTTTATACTATACTTGTTTGATATACCATTAGTGGAACCTCTAACCTTGACATTTGTTATTATTATTGTTTAATCCTTAGATTAAATTTCCATCTCTAAGTTATCATCTTCATTTTCTTCTTCTCTTTCTTTATTATTACTACTACTACTACTACTACTACTACTACTACTATTATTATTATTATTATTATAGTTGTTGTTGTTATTGTTATTGTTGTTGTTGTTATTGCTATTATTGTTGCTTATAATTGTTGTCTGTAATTTGTACAATTAACCTCCCTGTGGTTCGACCCCGGTCTTGCCGGGTTATTTATTATTTCGACACTCCTGCACTTGGGAGAAGACATCAACCTTTTAGTCGTGTCAAGTTTTTGGCGCCGTTGCCGGGGAGGTAAGTTCTTGTATAAATTATAGTTTTTATTTTATTTTCTCTTTTCACTTTTCTTGTATTTAACTTTGTCTCTTTTATTTTGTTTCTCCTTATTTTGTTTTCTTCCTTCTTCTTTTGTTTTCTTCTTCATTTTATTCTATTCCTACACGTGCATGAGAGTGTGGTCACGTACATCAAGTGGTAGACTTTGTAGGGTATCCTCATCATTTTCAGAAAATATGGCCGAAGAATATAATCAATCACTTCATAATGAAAATAATGAGAATAATCGTGCTAGAACACTTAGAGACCACATGAATCCCACAAGAACAAGTGCACCATCATGCATAGTTTTTCCTCCTGATGCATCTCATTTTAATTTTAAACCAGGCATTATTCAACTTTTACCTTCTTTTCATGGCTTAGAATTGGAAAATCCATACTTGCATTTAAGGGAATTTGAGGAGGTCTGCAACACATATAATAATTTAAATTGTAGCATGAACACCATTAGATTAAAGCTTTTTCCTTTTTCATTAAAAGATAAAGCTAAAATATGGCTATAAAATTTGAGACCAGGATCCATTCGTGCTTGGGATGAAATGCAACAACAGTTTTTAAAGAAGTTTTTCCCATCTCATAGAACAAACTCTTTCAAGAGACAAATCACCACTTTCACTCAAAAACCAGGAGAAACATTTTACAAATGTTGGGATAGGTATCGAGACTTGCTTAGTACTTGCCCTCATCATGGTTTTGAAACATGGAGATTGGTTTCACATTTCTATGAAGGGTTAACACCTAAAGATAGGCAAATGGTTGAATTGATGTGCAATGGAACTTTTGAAGATAAAGACCCTGATGAAGCAATGGAGTACTTAGACTTGTTAGCTGAAAATGCTCAAAATTGGGACACCGCAGGTACTTATAAGGCACTGAGTAAAACTCAACCTCATACATCTAGTGGAGGTATGTACAACCTTAAGGAAGATCATGACCTTCAAGCCAAGTTTGCATCTTTAGCTAGAAAAGTCGAGGCACTAGAATTAAAAAAGAGTGGTCAATTAAAATCTGTTGAAAACATTGTGTATCAAATATGTGAAACAAATGAACACTCAACCAATGATTGTCCAACCTTGCCTTCTTTTAAAGAATGTCTCCATGAACAAGCCCATGCTTTAAACAGTTTTCAAAGGGCCAACCACAACCCATACTCCCAAACATACAACCCTGGTTGGAGGAATCACCCAAATTTCAGTTGGAAGAGTGAGAACAACAATGCACAAACTTCACAACCACCGTTTCAAGCACACTATAATTTCCAAAATTCTCATGGATATGCACCTTTTTATGCTCCACCTCCTACAAGAAATTTTGAGGAAACTTTGTATGCATTTATTGAAAAGCAAGAGACAATCAACACTCAACTTGCTCAAAGCATAACAGATTTTAAAGATACTCTTGCAAAATTCACATCTGGTCTCAGTTTCCAAGAGAAAGGTAAGTTTCCATCTCAACCACAACAAAATCCTAAGGGGCAATATAATGCAAATGCAAATAGTTCTAGAAGCCAACACATGAATCAAGTCAAATCAGACACTACTCTACGCAGTGGTAAGGTTATTGAAAAACCCTATCTTGAACCTTATGAGAAAGATGATGAGTCAATTTCTAAGGGAAAGGAAGGGGTTGAATCTGAAAATTGCAAAGAAACGACTGATTCTCCGCCAGCACTTCCATTTTCTCATGCCATGACCAATCAGGAAGAAATCGAGGATGAAAAAGGCATCGAAAAGGTTGATGCGAATCTTTTATCAAAAGTGACAACAGATTCGATACCCGACATCACACCAATCGATGATTACTTTCCTGATGAATCTCTACTTTCTCTTAATTCAATGCCTTGGTTTGCTAAAAATATCAATTTTCTTGCTTCAGGATTTTTGCCAACTCATTGGAGTATTGAAGACAAAAGAAAATTTTTGAGCAACGAGCAAAATTTTTATTGGGATGACCCTTACTTATTCAATTATTGTCCTGATCAAATATTTCAAAAATGCATTCTCGACAATGAGGTAAGTAATTTCATTAAATTTTGTTACTCTAAGGCATGTGGGGATCATTTCTCATAAAAAAAGAGGATTGTAGAAATCTTACAAAGTGAATTTTACTGGCCCATCATATTCAAGGAGTCAGATGCATTCCGCAAAAACTGTGAAAATTGTCAGAAGGTGGGATTTATTTCAAAACACAGAGAGTCTTTAGATAATCTTCTATTGACTCTTAAGTCTCATCATAGTCGAGATAAGCATCGTGTAATTCATGACTTATGAACCCATTTTCATAAAGAACATACTTGACTTAGTCTTGGGAATCTGACTAAAAAAGACCCTATTTGCCAGTTTTTAAGAAAACTGGATGGGAAGCCTATCCCCGACCCATTGAGGGCGTTTAAGCTGTTCTTGGACGTAAAACCAAGGGAAGATGTGAGCCACATTCACAACTGCGATTTGAATTTTTTTTTTGTTTGTAAAAACTTGTGTCTTTTGGTTTTATTATTGTGTTTTGTTATTTCTTATTTTTGTTTTAGTGTGTTTCAGATTTTGTCAGTGTTCGTTATTTCAGGTGATATCTTCTATACTCTATCTTTCTACCTTAGAACATTGAGGACAATGTCTCGTTTTGGTTGGGGGGAAAGGGTAGTAGTTGATAAAAAAAAAATTATTTTTCATTTCATAAAGCATGTGCATAATTGTTGTTACTAGGATGCCAGAGTAAAGGAGTTCTTTTGTTAAAGTGACTCTTGAGACGCATCTTAGTAATCATTCTTAACAAGGTCTATTATAATACTTCCTGAAATATTCAGGTTTACAAACTCTCGTATTGTTACCACTTAATTCTGCTCATATACTTATTTAACATATATTCTTAAACCTTAATTTACACACACACACTTTAACATATGATTGTGGGTTGCATATTGGATTATTACATTATTTATGTTCTTTTGTTAAAGGTAACAACTAAGGGAAAGGGATTGTTGATTAGTACTTAAAAGTGCATTTTTATCATGGTTTTATATCATCATTTTGCACTTGAAGTATCAATAACTCCTTAACTAAAATATGTTTTATAATAATGTATCTAATAATATAAGATACCTATAATTTGTGGTAAATGTCTATTTTTAATGCAGGCCTATCAAATAAATGAAAGGATTGATTGATGACTTGAAGAACTTAAATTGCAAGGATAAAGAGATGGTCAAACTTAGAGAAGAGATGTCGGTGCAATCCAAACCGGAACACTGTTCAGTAATTGGGTCATATCTGGAGCTACAGATCTCAGATTTAGGTCTAATTTATATGGATGGAAAGGTAAGACATAGGTCTACAACTTTCATAGGGAGCCCAAGATCTAAAAAGGCCATTTGCAAGTCCAAATTGTAGCAACAACAAAGAAGCCTGAATCTGTCTTCCAGCCCGAGCACTGTTTGGTATTTTGGTCATATCTGGAGTTCTAGAAGTCCAAATGAGCTGAATGTTTTACACAAGAAAGCTGAGACAATTGTCTACAACTTTCATGTTTGCACCTGGCTCCAGTTTTGACGTTACCAATGATGTTTTGGGCAGACAAGAGAAGATAAGGATTGTCACCAAGTCAAAAGTTGGCCACCCACTTATCAATTAGTCATCAAATCAATAGTTCCCAATTTTGGCCTATAAAAGGAGGCATTTGCCATGCATTTAGGCATCTTGGTGTTCAGATCAAGATCATGCTCTTCCTTTCTCTCTTTATATTTTTTTGCTTTGCTTTCATTAATATTAATTTTATGCCTTTCATTTCCTTTCCTTTACTTAGTTAGCTTTTATGTTCTTATTTTGTTTATCTATTTTTCTTTCTTTCATTATGGCTAGCTAAGTTAATTATGTCAAGGGGAAAAGGCTACACTAATGGTGTGAGAATAAGTATAATGTAAACTTAATATGGACTTTAATGTTTGATACTAACATGTTTTATATTTGTTATCTTGTTCACTCTTTAATACTTTGCTTGTTAAATGACTAATCTTGATTTATGTTGTATAACACTTGGTACAACAAATGCTTGGCACTTTCATAGCCCATAATGTATGGTATAACCGACACCTGAGCTATGAAAGGAACTTGATTTGTTGTTAACATAAGTTATAATCATGAATGCTTGACGAGATTTACAAGTATTAGCATTAATTGAATAAGATGACTAATGTAATCATGTTAACAATATATAATCTGATTGGAACCTCCTTTATGTGTGGTTTCCAATTCAATAATAAGAGTTTATGCTATACTTGTTTGATATACCATTAGTGGAACCTCTAACCTTGACATTTGTTATTATTATTGTTTAATCCTTATATTAATATTTCATCTCTAAGTTCTCATCATCATCATCTTCTTCTTCTTCTCTTTCTTTATTATTATTATTATTATTACTACTACTATTATTACTACTACTACTACTACTACTACTACTATTATTATTATTATTATTATTACTAGTATTATTAGTATTACTATTATTACTATTATTATTATTGTTGTTGTTGTTGTTGTTGTTGTTGTTGTTGTTATTGTTGTTGTATTATTGTTATTTATAATTTGTACAATTAACCTTCCTGTGGTTCCACCCCGGTCTTGCCGGGTTATTTATTACTTCGACACTCCTGCACTTGGGAGAAGACATCAACCTTTTAGTCGTGTCAAGTTTTTGGCGCCGTTGCCGGGGAGGTAAGTTCTTGTATAAATTATAGTATTTATTTTCTCTTTTCACTTTTATTGTATATAACTTTGTTTCTTTTCTTTTGTTTCTTTTTATTTTGTTTTCTTCCTCCTTCTTTTGCTTTCTTCTTCTTTCTTTTTTATTTTATTCCTACACGTGCATGAGAGTGTGGTCACGTACATCAAGTGGTAGACTTTGTAGGATATCCTCATCATTTTCAGAAAATATAGCTGAAGAAGATAATCAATCACTTCATAATGAAAATAATGAGAATAACCGTGCTAGAACACTTAGAGACCACATGAATCCCACAAGAACAAGTGCACCATCATGCATAGTTTTTCCTCCCGATGCATCTCATTTTAATTTTAAATCAGGTATTATTCAACTTTTACCTTCTTTTAATGGTTTGGAATTAGAAAATCCATACTTGCATTTAAGAGAATTTGAGGAGGTGTGCAACACATATAATAACTTAAATTGTAGCATGAACACCATCAGATTAAAGCTTTTTCCTTTTTCATTAAAAGATAAAGCTAAAATATGGCTACAAAATTTGAGACCAGGATCCATTCGTGCTTGGGATGAAATGCAACAACAGTTTTTAAAGAAGTTTTTCCCATCTCATAGAACAAACTCTTTCAAGAGACAAATCACCACTTTCACTCAAAAACCAGGAGAAACATTTTACAAATGTTGGGATAGGTATCGAGACTTGCTTAGTACTTGCCCTCATCATGGTTTTGAAACATGGAGATTGGTTTCACATTTCTATGAAGGGTTAACACCTAAAGATAGGCAAATGGTTGAATTGATGTGCAATGGAACTTTTGAAGATAAAGACCCTGATGAAGCAATGGAGTACTTAGACTTGTTAGCTGAAAATGCTCAAAATTGGGACACTGCAGGTACATATGAGGCACCGAGTAAAACTCAACCTCATACATCTAGTGGAGGTATGTACAACCTTAGGGAAGATCATGACCTTCAAGCCAAATTTGCATCTTTAGCTAGAAAAGTCGAGGCACTAGAATTAAAAAAGAGTGGTCAATTAAAATCTGTTGAAAACATTGTGTGTCAAATCTGTGAAACAAATGAACACTCAACCAACGATTGTCCAACCTTGCCTTCTTTTAAGGAATGTCTCCATGAACAAGCCCATGCTTTAAACAGTTTCCAAAGGCCCAACCACAACCCATACTCCCAAATATACAACCCTGGTTGGAGAAATCACCCAAATTTCAGTTGGAAGAGTGAGAACAACAATGCACAAACTTCACAACCACCGTTTCAAGCATACCACAATTTCCAAAATTCTCATGGATATGCATTTCCTTATGCTCCACCTCCTAGAAGAAATCTTGAGGAAACATTGCATGCATTCATTGAAAAGCAAGAGACAATCAATACTCAACTTGCTCAAAACATGGCAGATTTTAAAGATACTCTTGCTAAATTAACATCTGTTCTTAGTTTCCAAGAGAAAGGTAAGTTTCCATCTCAAACACAACAAAATCCCAAAGGGCAATACAATGCAAATGCAAGTAGTTCCGGAAGCCAACATATGAATCAAGTCAAATCAGTCACTACTCTGCGCAGTGGTAAGGTTATTGAAAAACCCTCTCTTGAACCTTATGAGAAAGATAATGAGTCAATCTTTGAGGGTAAGGAAGGGGATGAATCTGAAAATTGCAAAGAAACGACTGATTCACAGCCAGCACTTCCATTTCCTCAAGCCATGACCAAACAAAGAAAAGTCAATCACAACTCTGAAATTTTTGAAATTTTCAAACAGGTAAGGATCAATATACCTTTGCTGGATGCTATTAAACAGGTTCCTTCCTATGCTAAATTTTTGAAAGATCTATGCACTGTGAAGAGGAAACTGAATGTGAAAAAGAAAGCCTTTCTAGCCGAACAAGTAAGTGCTATTCTTCAGAACAATAATGCTTTGAAATATAAAGACCCTGGTTGTCCTACAATTTCTTGCTTTATTGGAGAACATAAAATTGAAAAAGCCTTACTTGATCTTGGTGCTAGTGTGAATCTACTTCCATATTCAGTTTTTCAGAGTCTCAATCTAGGTGAGTTAAAACCAACTTCTATATCTCTTTTACTTGCCGATAGATCTGTAAAAGTGCCTAGAGGAATAATTGAAGATGTGTTAGTACAAGTCGATAAATTCATTTATCCTGTGGATTTTATTGTCTTGGACACAGAACCTGTTGAAGCATGTAATTCATTTCCTGTTATTTTAGGACGTCCATTTCTTGCAACTTCTAATGCATTGATTAATTGTAGGAATGGACTGATGAAGCTATCATTTGGAAACATGACATTGGAGATGAATATTTTCAACATTTGCAAGCAACCTGGAGATGATAATGATTTACAAGAAGTAGATAATATTGACGAATTAGTTTATGATCAACTTGAATCTACTTTAAGTAAAAATGAGTTGGATGAATATGAAGATTTGCAAATGATTTCTTCTGAGGAAGAAATCACGGATAACAAACGCACAGAAAATGTTGATGCGAATCTTTTGTCAACATTGACAACAGATTCGACATCTAACATCACACTAATCGATGATTACTTTCCTAACGAATCCTTACTTTCTCTTAGTCCAATGCCTTGGTATAATAAAAATATCAATTTTCTTGCCTTAGAAGATTTGCCAGCTGATTGGAGTACGCAAGACAAAGAAAAGTTTTTGAACAAAGTGAAGAGCTTTTACTGTGATGACCCTAACTTATTCAAATATTGTCCTGATCAAATATTTCAAAGATTCATTCCCGACCATGAGGTAAGTAGTGTCATTAAACTTTGTCATTCTGAAGCATGTGGAAGTTATTTCTCGTCAAAAAAGACAATTGCAAAAATCTTGCAAAATGGACTTTATTGGCCCACCATGTTCAAGGACACGCATGCATTCTGCAAAACTTGTGAAAATTGTCAAAAGATTGATACTGGTCAAAAAGTTTTGTTTTATGATTCCCAAATCTATACAGTCCTGAGAGAGCTAAGACCAAGATGGAGCAATCCTTATAGGGTCTGTGATATTAAGAATTCAATGAATGACAATGATTTTAAGGAAAATGGACATCGTTTGAAAGCTCACTTTGATAATTTTTCTAATGAAAATGAATCAACTGGTTTGAATGATCTTGTAGATAAAGGTTGATTATTTTGTTTTTCTCACATTTTCTTTCTTTTTTTTGTTTCTTTTTGAGTGATTTTTGCAAGTTTCTTTCACCCCGGTCAAATGGCGGACAACGGTACTCCGTGACTTAAGTCGGTTCTTTCAGTTTCCCACAATAACTGATATTTATGTATATATTTGTGTCATTCTTTGAATCTCTCTTCCAATTCTCATTTGAAAATGGACACTAATCTTGAAAAATTGACAAAGTATTTTCCCGCTCTGCCTCATAATGCGATTACACAAATTTACCATGCTAGATGTGCAAGATTGAGATTGTTAATGAATCATGGAATTCCTGAAGATATTCGCTGGTTGATTGAAGCAAAGGTCCGATTATTAGGTGAGTCCTCTAACTACTTCATTTCACACATGCCTGGAACAGGTAAAAGCATTTTTGCAAAGAAGCGTCGTGCAAAACGACTAGAAGTCTGTCATCGATGTGCTAGATGGACTTGTAATACACAATGTCGTTCTTTAGGAATGGTATCTATAAACCGTGAAGATAAAATACAATTCATTAAGGATGGCCTGAGTAAGGAGTCTTTAGATAATCTTCTATTGACTCTTGAGACGCATCCTAGTGGAGATGTGCATCGTGCAATTCATGATTTATGGCCACTATTTCATAAAGAACATGATCGACTTAGTCTTGGGAATCTGACTAAAAAAGACCCTGTTTGCCAGTTTTTAAGAAAACTGGATGGGAAGCCTATCCCCGACCCATAGAGGGCGTTTAAGCCGTTCTTGGACGTAAAACCAAGGGAAGATATGAGCCACAATCACAACTACCTGTACATACACATGCTTTTTTTTTCAAAAGTAAATAAATAAATAAATAAAAAGAGAGAGAGAGAGTGTGTGAGACTCCAGCTGGCCTACATATAGGTGTTATGATTGCCTTTCTAATTTCTCATCTATAAAACCCTTTTTTCCTTCCTTTCATTTCTACTCAACCCATACATTCAACAAATACAGAAGTGTGTAGAAATGGCAAGTTCCTCAAGTCATCAAATAAGAAATATTTGTGTTTTCGGTGGATCTAGTCCTGGGAAAGAAAAAGAGTTTTTAGAATCAGCAAATCATCTTGGTCAAGTGCTAGCTGAGAGAAAGATTCATTTAGTGTATGGGGGAGGCAGTCTCGGGTTAATGGGAGGTGTGTCAATAGCTGCATTTTTAGGAGGTAGTCAAGTTTTAGGAGTCGTCCCTGAAGCTTTGGCACAAGGGGACATCATTGGAAAAACAATTGGAGAGGAACTTCAGGTCTCCACAATATCGGCTCGAATGAATGCAATGTTTAACCATGCTGATGCCTTCATTGCTTTACCAGGTGGTCTAGGCACATTGGAAGAGATCTTTCATATTTCCTCTTGGGCTCAATTGCACATTCACCATAAACCCATAGGTTTGTTAAATGTTAATGGTTATTATGATAAGTTGTTGTCTTTTCTTGATCATGCTGTGGAACAGGAATTTCTAACATCATCTGCACGCCAAATCATAATCTCTGCTACTACTGCTGAACAATTGATTGACCAACTACAATCTTTCACTCCTGTGATTGATCCTTCCATGAGTCGCATAAATTGGTCATCTACGGGAAGCCGTAAAAAGCTTAGATTGGATTTGAGCCTTCATTTGTGAATTTTTGTGTCTTTTGGTTTTATTATTGTGTTTTGTTATTTCTTATTTTTGTTTTAGTGTGTTTCAGATTTTGTCAGTGTTCGTTATTTCAGGTGATATCTTCTATACTCTATCTTTCTACTTTAGAACATTGAGGATAATGTCTCGTTTTGGTTGGGGGAGAGGGTAGTAGTTGATAAAAAAAAATTTCATTTCATGAAGCATGTGCATAATTGTTGTTACTAGGATGGCAGAGTAAAGGAGCTCTTTTGTTAAAGTGAATCTTGAGACGCATCTTAGTAACCATTCTTAACAAGGTCTATTATAATACTTCCTGAAATATTCAGGTTTACAAACTCTCGTATTGTTACCACTTAATTCTGCTCACATACTTATTTAACATGTATTCTTAAACCTTAATTTACACACACACACACTAACATATGATTGTGGGTTGCATATTGGATTATTACATTATTTATGTTCTTTTGTTAAAGGTAACAACTAAGGGAAAGGGATTGTATATAATTAAAAAAAAAGAAAAACATGAAAAAAAAAGAAGAAAAAAAAGTGATGATAATAAAAATGTAGATAAGTTTGGTTTCGTAGCCTCCCTAACCTAAGCAATTAAGCTCGAAGGGGTGTTTTAACACCTAATACCCTAAAGTCAACTGACTTGGGAGCTATTGGCTCAACGCTTGTTACATGGGAGCTATATATCTTAGATTTAGGTCCAATTTATATGGATGGAAAGGTAAGACATAGGCCTACAACTTTCATATGGAGCCCAAGATCTGAAAAGGCCATTATCAAGTCCAAATTATAGCAACAACAAAGAAGCCCGAATTTGTCTTCCAGCCCGAGCACTGTTCGGTATTTTGGTCATATCTGGAGTTCTAGAAGTCCAAATGAGCTGAATTTTTTACACAAGAAAGCTGAGACAATTTCCTACAACTTTCATGTTACAACTGGCTCCAATTTTGACGTTATCAATGACGTTTTGGGCAGACAAGAGAAGATAAGGATTGTCACCAAGTCAAAAGGTGGGCACCCACTTATCAATTAGTCATCAAATCAATAGTTCCCAATTTTGGCCTATAAAAGGAGGCATTTGCCATGCATTTAGGCATCTTGGTTTCCAGATCAAGATCATGGTCTTCCTTTCTCTCTTTGTATTTTTTGTAATGTTTATGCTTTGCTTTCATTAATATCAAGTTTATGCCTTTCATTTCCTTTCTTTTACTTAGTTAACTTTTATGTTCTTATTTTGTTTATCTATTTTGCTTTCTTTCATTATGTCTAGCTAAGTTACTTATGTCAAGGTAAAAAGGTTACACTAATGGTGTAAAAATAAGTATAATGTAAACTTAATATGGACTTTAATGTTTGATACTAACATGTTTTATATTTGTTATCTTGTTCACTCTTTAATACTTTGCTTGTTAAATGACTAATCTTGATTTATGTTGTATAACACTTGGTACAATAAATGCTTGGCACTTTCATGGCCCATAATGTATGGTATAACCGACACTTGAGCTATGAAAGGAACTTGATTTGTTGTTAACATAAGTTATAATCATGAATGCTTGACGAGATTTACAAGTATTAGCATTAATTGAATAAGATGACTAATGTAATCATGTTAACAATATATAATCTGATTGGAACCTCCTTTGTGTGTGGTTTCCAATTCAATAATAAGAGTTTATACTATACTTGTTTGATATACCATTAGTGGAACCTCTAACCTTGACATTTGTTATTATTATTGTTTAATCCTTACATTAAATTTCCATCTCTAAGTTATCATCTTCATCTTCTTCTTCTCTTTCTTTATTATTATTATTATTACTACTACTACTACTACTACTACTACTACTACTACTATTATTATTATAGTTGTTGTTGTTATTGTTGTTGTTGTTGTTATTGCTATTATTGTTGCTTATAATTGTTGTCTGTAATTTGTACAATTAACCTCCCTGTGGTTCGACCTCGGTCTTGCCGGGTTATTTATTACTTCGACACTCCTGCACTTGGGAGAAGACATCAACCTTTTAGTCGTGTCAAAAACCTTGATAAAAAATGTACTTTTAAGTACTAATCATTCTATAAGATGGAAAAAAACCTTTCTGAAAATTATTATTCTATTTCATCCTAAACGCGAATAGATCTTTGATTAGTACTTAAAAGTGTATTTTTATAAAGGTTTTATGTCATCATTTTACACTTGAAGTATCAATAAATCCTTAACTAAAGCATGTTTTATAAAAACATATCTAATAATATAAAATAATTTTAATTTGTAGTAAATATTCATCTTAAATACAGGCCTATCACATAAATAAAAGGATTTATTGATGAATTTAAGTATTGAAATTGAAAGGACAAAGAGATGATCAAACTTAGAAAAGAGATGCTGGTACAGTCTAAATTAAAATATTATTCGGTAATTGGGTCATATCTAGAGCTATAGATCTCAGATTTAGGTCTACTTTATATGGATGGAAAGGTAAGATATAGGCCTACAACTTTTATATAGAGGTTTAGTTTATATAAGGCCTTTTTCAAGTCCATATTGTAGCAATAACGAAGAACTCTGAATCTGTCTTGTCGTCCAAATACTATTCAGTATTCAGCCCATATCTTGAGTTCTAAATGTCCAAATAACCATAATTTTTTTTTTCTAGAAAGCTAAAACAATTTCTTACAACTTTCATGTGGAGGCCTAGTTCAAATTCTGACATTATCAATGACGTTTTATTCAGACAAGAGAAGATAAGGATTATCACCAAGTGAAGAGTTGGCCACCCATTCATCAATTATTTATCAAATCGATAGCTCTAAATTTTAGCCTATAAAAGGAGGCATTTACCATGTATTTAGGCATCTTGGTTTCCTAATCAAGATTATGCACTTGCTTTCTCTTTTTGTATTTTTGTAATATTTAAGTTTTGGTTTCATTAATATCTTGTTCATGTCTTTCATTTCTTTTTTTTTACTTAGTTAACTTTTATGTGACACGACTAAAAGGTTGATGTCTTCTCCCAAGTGCAGGAGTGTCGAAGTAATAAATAACCCGGCAAGACCGGGGTCGAACCACAGGGAGGTTAATTGTACAAATTATAGACAATAATTATAAACAACAATAATAGCAATAACAACAATAGTAATAGTAATAGTAATAATAATAATAATAATAATAATAATAATAATAATAATAATAATAGTAGTAGTACTAATAATAATAATAATAATAATAATAATAATAAAGAAAGAGAAGAAGAAGAAGATGATGATGATGAGAACTTACAGATGAAATATTAATGTAAGGATTAAACAATAATAATAACAAATGTCAAGGTTAGAGGTTCCACTAATGGTATATCAAACAAGTATAATATAAACTCTTATTATTGAATTGGAAACCACACGCAAAGGAGGTTCCAATCAGATTATATATTGTTAACATGATTACATTAGTCATCTTATTCAATCAATGCTAATACTTGTAAATCTCGTCAAGCATTCATGATTATAACTTATGTTAACAACAAATCAAGTTCCTTTCATAGCTCAGGTGTCGGTTATACCATACATTATTGGCGATGAAAGTGCCAAGCATTTGTTGTACCAAGTGTTATACAACATAAATCAAGATTAGTCATTTAACAAGCAAAGTATTAAAGAGTGAACAAGATAACAAATATAAAACATGTTAGTATCAAACATTAAAGTCCATATTAAGTTTACATTATACTTATTCTCACACCATTAGTGTAACCTTTTCACCTTGACATAATTAACTTAGCTAGACATAATGAAAGAAAGCAAAATAGATAAACAAAATAAGAACATAAAAGCTAACTAAGTAAAGGAAAGGAAATGAAAGGCATAAACTTGATATTAATGAAAGTAAAGTATAAACATTACAAAAAATACAAAGAGAGAAAGGAAGAGCATGATCTTGATCTGAACACCAAGATGCCTAAATGCATGGCAAATGCCTCCTTTTATAGGCCAAAATTGGGAACTATTGATTTGATGACTAATTGATAAGTGGGTGGCCAACTTTTGACTTGGTGACAATCCTTATCTTCTCTTGTCTGCCCAAAACGTCATTGATAACGTCAAAACTGGAGACAGGTGCAAACATGAACGTTGTAGGCAATTGTCTCAGCTTTCTTGTGTAAAAAATTCAGCTCATTTGGACTTCTAGAACTCCAGATATGGCCAAAATACCGAACAGTGCTCGGGCTGGAAGACAGATTCGGGCTTCTTTGTTGTTGCTACAATTTGGACTTGCAAATGGCCTTTTTAGATCTTGGGCTCCATATGAAAGTTGTAGACCTATGTCTTACCTTTCCATCCATATAAATTGGACCTAAATCTGAGATCTGTAGCTCCAGATATGACCCAATTACCGAACAGTGTTCCGGTTTGGATTGCACCGACATCTCTTCTCTAAGTTTGACCATCTCTTTATCCTTGCAATTTAAGTTCTTCAAGTCATCAATCAATCCTTTCATTTATTTGATAGGCCTGCATTAAAAATAGACATTTACCACAAATTATAGGTATCTTATATTATTAGATACATTATTATAAAACATATTTTAGTTAAGGAGTTATTGATGCTTCAAGTGCAAAATGATGATATAAAACCATGATACAAATGCACTTTTAAGTACTAATCACACCCCTCAACCAGCTTATTACTAGTCCCTAGTAATCAAAGCGTTAAAACAATTTGCAAATTTCACAAAGCATGGTATTCATCATTTAACTTCCATTAATCTATCCAGATAAACAAACTCTCATTAAATTTATATATCTGCTCAATACCTCTTAACAAGATATTAATAAACCTTTCTTTTGTGCTCAATGTATCAACACATAATTATAGGGCTTTTCTTGGAAGAAAACAAAATTTTTGTTCTAATGTTTAAGGTTAACTTCCTTGGGTTGGGATTACTATTTTTGTCTTTTTTTTTTTTTTAACTCTATATACATATAATTTAAAAACATCATGCATCTTTAACCCATGTAACGAGCTTTCAGCTAATGACTCCCAGACCAGTTGGTCTTAGGGCATTAAGTGTTAAGACACCCCTACGAGCTTAGTAACTCGGGTCGCAAATACTGATATGTAGATAGTGCAATGTTTGATTCCCTTAAGCTTTTCTCCTCAACCCATGTAACAAGCGTTGGGCCAATAGCTCCCAAGTCAGTTGACTTTAAGGTATTAGGTGTTAAAACACCCCTTCGGGCTTAATTGCTTAGGTTAGGGAGGCTACGAAACCAAACTTATCTACATTTTTATTATCATCATTTTTTTTTCTTTTTGTTTTTTTTTTGTTTTTTTTTTGTTTTTGTTTTTTTTTCTTTTTTTTTCTTGTTGTTTTTTTTTATTATATATAATCCCTTTCCTTTAGTTGTTACCTTTAACAAAAGAACATAAATAATGTAATAATCCAATATGCAACCCACAATCATATGTTAAAGTGTGTGTGTGTAAATTAAGGTTTAAGAATACATGTTAAATAAGTATATGAGCAGAATTAAGTGGTAACAATACGAGAGTTTGTAAACCTGAATATTTCAGGAAGTATTATAATAGACCTTGTTAAGAATGATTACTAAGATGCGTCTCAAGAGTCACTTTAACAAAAGAACTCCTTTACTCTGTCATCCTAGTAACAACAATTATGCACATGCTTTATGAAATGAAAAACAATTTTTTTTTTTTATCAACTACTACCCTCTCCCCCCAACCAAAACGAGACATTATCCTCAATGTTCTAAAGTAGAAAGATAGAGTATAGAAGATATCACCTGAAATAACGAACACTGACAAAATCTGAAACACACTAAAACAAAAATAAGAAATAACAAAACACAATAATAAAACCAAAAGACACAAAAATTCACAAATGAAGGCTCAAATCCAATCTAAGCTTTTTACGGCTTCCCGTAGATGACCAATTTATGCGACTCATGGAAGGATCAATCACAGGAGTGAAAGATTGTAGTTGGTCAATCAATTGTTCAGCAGTAGTAGCAGAGATTATGATTTGGCGTGCAGATGATGTTAGAAATTCCTGTTCCACAGCATGATCAAGAAAAGACAACAACTTATCATAATAACCATTAACATTTAACAAACCTATGGGTTTATGGTGAATGTGCAATTGAGCCCAAGAGGAAATATGAAAGATCTCTTCCAATGTGCCTAGACCACCTGGTAAAGCAATGAAGGCATCAGCATGGTTAAACATTGCATTCATTCGAGCCGATATTGTGGAGACCTGAAGTTCCTCTCCAATTGTTTTTCCAATGATGTCCCCTTGTGCCAAAGCTTCAGGGACGACTCCTAAAACTTGACTACCTCCTAAAAATGCAGCTATTGACACACCTCCCATTAACCCGAGACTGCCTCCCCCATACACTAAATGAATCTTTCTCTCAGGTAGCACTTGACCAAGATGATTTGCTGATTCTAAAAACTCTTTTTCTTTCCCAGGACTAGATCCACCGAAAACACAAATATTTCTTATTTGATGACTTGAGGAACTTGCCATTTCTACACACTTCTGTATTTGTTGAATGTATGGGTTGAGTAGAAATGAAAGGAAGGAAAAGAGGGTTTTATAGATGAGAAATTAGAAAGGCAATCATAACACCTATATGTAGGCCAGCTGGAGTCTCACACACTCTCTCTCTCTTTTTATTTATTTATTTATTTACTTTTGGAAAAAGCATGTGTATGTACAGGTAGTTGTGATTGTGGCTCACATCTTCCCTTGGTTTTACGTCCAAGAACGGCTTAAACGCCCTCTATGGGTCGGGGATAGGCTTCCCATCCAGTTTTCTTAAAAACTGGCAAACAGGGTCTTTTTTAGTCAGATTCCCAAGACTAAGTCGATCATGTTATTTATGAAATAGTGGCCATAAATCATGAATTGCACGATGCACATCTCAACTAGGATGCGTCTCAAGAGTCAATAGAAGATTATCTAAAGACTCCTTACTCAGGCCATCCTTAATGAATTGTATTTTATCTTCACGGTTTATAGATACCATTCCTAAAGAACGACATTGTGTATTACAAGTCCATCTAGCACATCGATGACAAACTTCTAGTCGTTTTGCACGACGCTTCTTTGCAAAAGTGCTTTTACCTGTTCCAGGCATGTGTGAAATAAAGAAATTAGAGGACTCACCTGATAATCGGACTTTTGCTTCAATCAACCAGCGAATATCTTCAGGAATTCCATGATTCATTAACAATCTCAATCTTGCATATCTAGCACGGTAGATTTTTGTAATCGCATTCTGAGGCAGAGCGGGAAAATACTTTTTCAATTTTTCAAGATTAGTGTCCATTTTCAAATGAGAATTGGAAGAGAGCTTCGAAGAATTGCACAGATATATACACAGATATCAGTAATTGTGGGAAACTGAAAGAACCGACTTAAGTCACGGAGTACCGTTATCCGCCATTTGACCGGGGCGAGAGAAACTAGCAAAAATCACTCAAAAAGAAACACAAAAACAATGTGAGAAAAAAAAATCAACCTTTATCTACAAGATCATTCCAACCAGTTGATTCATTTTTACTAGGAAAATTATCAAAGTAAGTTTTCAAACGATGTCCATTTTCCTTAAAATCATTGTCATTCATTGAATTCTCAATATCACAGGCCCCATAAGGATTGCTCCATCTTGGTCTTAGCTCTCTAGGGAATGCATAAAGTTGAGAATTATAAAACAAAACTTTTTGACCAGTATCAATTTTTTGACAATTTTCACAAGTTTTGCAGAATGCATGCGTGTCCTTGAACATGGTGGGCCAATAAAATCCATTTTGAAAGATTTTTGCAGCTGTCTTTTTTGACGAGAAATAACTTCCACATGCTTCAGAATGACAAAGTTTAATGACACAACTTACCTCATTGTCGGGAATGAATCTTTGAAATATTTGATCAGGACAATATTTGAATAAGGTAGGGTCATCACAATAAAAGCTCTTCACTTCGTTCAAAAACTTTTCTTTGTCTTGGGTACTCCAATCAGCTGGCAAATCTCCTAAAGCAAGAAAATTGATATTTTTATTATACCAAGGCATTGGACTAAGAGAAAGTAAGGATTCGTTAGGAAAGTAATCATCCATTGGTGTGATGTCGGGTATCGAATCTATTGTCACTGTTGATAAAAGATTCGCATCAACATTTTCGGTGCTTGTTTCATCCGTGATTTCTTCCTCAGAATAAATCATTTGCAAATCTTCAGTTTCATCCAATTCATTTTTACTTAAAGTAGATTCAAGTTGATCATAAACTAATTCATCAATATTATCTACTTCTTGTAAATCATTATCATCTCCAGGTTGCTTGCAAATGTTGAAAATATTCATCTCCAATGTCATGTTTCCAAATGATAGGTTCATCAGTCCATTCCTACAATTAATCAATGCGTTAGAAGTTGCAAGAAATGGACGTCCTAAAATAACAGGAAATGAATTACATGCTTCAACAGGTTCTGTGTCCAAGACAATAAAATCCACAGGATAAATGAATTTATCGACTTGTACTAACACATCTTCAATTATTCCTCTAGGCACTTTTACAGATCTGTCGGCAAGTAAAAGAGATATAGAAGTTGGTTTTAACTCACCTAGATTGAGACTCTGAAAAACTGAATATGGAAGTAGATTCACACTAGCACCAAGATCAAGTAAGGCTTTTTCAATTTTATGTTCTCCAATAAAGCAAGAAATTGTAGGACAACCAGGGTCTTTATATTTCAAAGCATTATTGTTCTGAAGAATAGCACTTACTTGTTCGGCTAGAAAGACTTTCTTTTTCACATTCAGTTTCCTCTTCACAGTGCAGAGATCTTTCAAAAATTTAGCATAGGAAGAAACCTGTTTAATTGCATCCAGCAAAGGTATATTGATCCTTACCTGTTTGAAAATTTCATAAATTTCAGAATTGTGATTGACTTTCCTTTGTTTGGTCATGGCTTGAGGAAATGGAAGTGTTGGCGGTGAATCAGTCGTTTCTTTGCAATTTTCAGATTCATCCCCTTCCTTACCCTCAGAGATTGATTCATCATCTTTCTCATAAGGTTCAAGAGAGGGTTTTTCAATAACCTTACCACTGCGTAGAGTAGTGACTGATTTGACTTGATCCATGTGTTGGCTTCCGGAACTACTTGGATTTGCATTGTATTGCCCCTTGGGA
The DNA here is from genome assembly GCA_026413675.1 of Populus pruinosa. NCBI lineage: Eukaryota > Viridiplantae > Streptophyta > Magnoliopsida > Malpighiales > Salicaceae > Populus > Populus pruinosa. Next base: position 8,436,319 of record CM048607.1, read on the forward strand.
TTTTGTTGTGGTTGAGATGGAAACTTACCTTTCTCTTAGAAACTAAGAGCAGATGTTAATTTAGCAAGAGTATGTTTAAAATCTGTCATGTTTTGAGCAAGTTGAGTATTGATTGTCTCTTGCTTTTCAATGAATGCATGCAATGTTTCCTCAAGATTTCTTCTAAGAGGTGGAGCATAAGGAGGTGCATATCCATGAGAATTTTGGAAATTGTGGTGTGCTTGAAATGGTGGTTGTGAAGTTTGTGCATTGTTGTTCTCACTCTTCCAATTGAAATTTGGGTGATTTCTCCAACCAGGGTTGTATGTTTGGGAGTATGGGTTGTGGTTGGGCCTTTGGAAACTGTTTAAAGCATGGGCTTGTTCATGGAGACATTCCTTAAAAGAAGGCAAGTTTGGATAGTTATTGGTTGAGTGTTCATTTGTTTCACAGATTTGACACACAATGTTTTCAACAGATTTTAATTGACCACTCTTTTTCAATTCTAGTGCCTCGACTTTTCTAGCTAAAGATGCAAACTTGGCTTGAAGGTCATGATCTTCCCTAAGGTTGTACATACCTCCACTAGATGTATGAGGTTGAGTTTTACTCGGTGCCTCATAAGTACCCGCGGTGTCCCAATTTTGAGCATTTTCAGCTAACAAATCTAAGTACTCCATTGCTTCATCAGGGTCTTTATCTTTAAAAGTTCCATTGCACATCAATTCAACCATTTGCCTATCTGTAGGTGTTAACCCTTCATAGAAATGTGAAACCAATCTCCATGTTTCAAAACCATGATGAGGGCAAGTACTAAGCAAGTCTCGATACCTATCCCAACATTTGTAAAATGTTTCTCCTGGTTTTTGAGTGAAAGTGGTGATTTGTCTTTTGAAAGAGTTTGTTCTGTGAGATGGGAAAAACTTCTTTAAAAATTGTTGTTGCATTTCATCCCAAGCACGAATGGATCCTGGTCTTAAATTTTGTAGCCATGTTTTAGCTTTATCTTTTAATGAAAAAGGAAAAAGCTTTAATCTAATGGTGTTCATGCTACAATTTAAGTTATTATATGTGTTGCACACCTCCTCAAATTCCCTTAAATGCAAGTATGGATTTTCCAATTCTAAACCATGAAAAGAAGGTAAAAGTTGAATAATACCTGGTTTAAAATTAAAATGAGATGCATCAGGAGGAAAAACTATACATGATGGTGCACTTGTTCTTGTGGGATTCATGTGGTCTCTAAGTGTTCTAGCACAATTATTCTCATTATTTTCATTATGAAGTGATTGATTATCTTCTTCGGCCATATTTTCTGAAAATGATGAGGATATCCTACAAAGTCTACCACTTGATGTACGTGACCACACTCTCATGCACGTGTAGGAATAAAATAAAAGAAAACAGAAAACAAAAGAAGAAGAAACAAGAGAAAAGAAATAAAGTTATATACAAGAAAAGTGAAAAGAGAAAATAAAATAACTATTATAATTTATACAAAACTTACCTCCCCGGCAACGGCGCCAAAAACTTGACACGACTAAAAGGTTGATGTCTTCTCCCAAGTGCAGGAGTGTCGAAGTAATAAATAACCCGGCAAGACCGGGGTCGAACCACAGGGAGGTTAATTGTACAAATTATAGACAATAATTATAAACAACAATAATAGCAATAACAACAATAGTAATAGTAATAGTAATAATAATAATAATAATAATAATAATAATAATAATAATAGTAGTAGTAGTAGTACTAATAATAATAATAATAATAATAATAATAATAAAGAAAGAGAAGAAGAAGAAGATGATGATGATGATGAGAACTTACAGATGAAATATTAATGTAAGGATTAAACAATAATAATAACAAATGTCAAGGTTAGAGGTTCCACTAATGGTATATCAAACAAGTATAATATAAACTCTTATTATTGAATTGGAAACCACACGCAAAGGAGGTTCCAATCAAATTATATATTGTTAACATGATTACATTAGTCATCTTATTCAATTAATGCTAATACTTGTAAATCTCGTCAAGCATTCATGATTATAACTTATGTTAACAACAAATCAAGTTCCTTTCATAGCTCAGGTGTCGGTTATACCATACATTATGGGCTATGAAAGTGCCAAGCATTTGTTGTACCAAGTGTTATACAACATAAATCAAGATTAGTCATTTAACAAGCAAAGTATTAAAGAGTGAACAAGATAACAAATATAAAACATGTTAGTATCAAACATTAAAGTCCATATTAAGTTTACATTATACTTATTCTCACACCATTAGTGTAACCTTTTCACCTTGACATAATTAACTTAGCTAGACATAATGAAAGAAAGCAAAATAGATAAACAAAATAAGAACATAAAAGCTAACTAAGTAAAGGAAAGAAAATGAAAGGCATAAACTTGATATTAATGAAAGTAAAGTATAAACATTACAAAAAATACAAAGAGAGAAAGGAAGAGCATGATCTTGATCTGAACACCAAGATGCCTAAATGCATGGCAAATGCCTCCTTTTATAGGCCAAAATTGGGAACTATTGATTTGATGACTAATTGATAAGTGGGTGGCCAACTTTTGACTTGGTGACAATCCTTATCTTCTCTTGTCTTCCCAAAACGTCATTGATAACGTCAAAACTGGAGCCAGGTGCAAACATGAACGTTGTAGACAATTGTCTCAGCTTTCTTGTGTAAAAACTTCAGCTCATTTGGACTTCTAGAACTCCAGATATGGCCAAAATACCGAACAGTGCTCGGGCTGGAAGACAGATTCGGGCTTCTTTGTTGTTGCTACAATTTGGACTTGCAAATGGCCTTTTTAGATCTTGGGCTCCATATGAAAGTTGTAGACCTATGTCTTACCTTTCCATCCATATAAATTGGACCTAAATCTGAGATCTGTAGCTCCAGATATGACCCAATTACCGAACAGTGTTCGGGTTTGGATTGCACCAACATCTCTTCTCAAAGTTTGACCATCTCTTTATCCTTGCAATTTAAGTTCTTCAAGTCATCATTCAATCCTTTCATTTATTTGATAGGCCTGCATTAAAAATAGACATTTACCACAAATTATAGGTATCTTATATTATTAGATACATTATTATAAAACATATTTTAGTTAAGGAGTTATTGATGCTTCAAGTGCAAAATGAGGATATAAAACCATGATACAAATGCACTTTTAAGTACTAATCATTATGTTATTTATATTTTTATGTTGTTTATTTATATTTCTCTTCTTCATTATGTTTAGCTAAGTTTATGATATCAAAGTGTAAAGGTTACACTAATGGTGTAAGAATAAGCATAGTGTAAACTCAACATGGACTTTAATGTTTAATACTAACATGTTTTACATTTATTATCTTGTTCAATTTTAATACTTTGCTTGTTAAATGGTTAATATAGATTTATGTTGGATAACACATGGTACAACAAATACTTGGCACTTTCATAGCCCAACTGTATGGTATAATTTACACATGTGCTGTGAAATGAACTTGATTTATTGTTAACATAAGTTATAATTATGAATGTCTGACAATATTTATAAGTATTAGCATTATTCGAATAAGATAACTAATGTAATCATGTTAACAATTTATAATCTGATTGGAACCTCTTTTATGTGTGGTTTCCATTTGAGCAATAAGAGTTTATACTATATTTTTTGAAATACTATTAATGGATCCTTTAACCATAATATTTGTTGTTATCATTGTTTGCTCCTTACATTGATCTTTCATCTCAAAGTTCTCATCAACTTCTTCTTCTTCTTCTTCCTCTTCTATTATTATTATTATTATTATTATTATTATTATTATTATTATTATTATTATTATTATTCTTGTTGTTGTCGTATTATTGTTGTTTATAATTTATATAATTATCATTCTTATGGTTTGACCGCAGTCTTGCCGGGTTATTTATTACTTCGACACTCCTGCACTTAGAAGAAGAAGATATCAATCTTTAGGTTGTGTCAATCTTGGTCTCAAATTTTGTAGTCATGTTTTACCTTTATCTTTTAATGAAAAAGGAAAAAGCTTTAATCTGATGGGTCTATGTTGCAATTTAAGTTATCATAAGTGTTATAGATCTCCTCAAATTCCATTAAATGTAAATATGAATTTTCTAAATTTAAGCCAATAAGAGAAAGTAAAAATTGAATAATACCTAACTTAAAATTAAAATGAGATGCATCAGGAGGAAAAACTATGCATGAGGGTGAACTTGTTCTTGTAGGATTCATGTGATCTCTAAGTGTTCTAACACAGTTATTATTATTATTCTTAGTATAAAGTGATTAATTATCTCCTTCAGCCATATTTTTTGAAAATAATGAGAATACCCTACAAAGTCTATCACTTAATAAACATGAAAAAATTCTCATGCATGTGTAGGAAAAGAATAAAAGGATGAAGAAAATAAAAGGCAAAAGAAACAAAGTTAGATACAAGAAAAGTAAAAAGAGAAAATAAAATAAAAATTATAATTTATACAAGAATTTACTTTCTTGACAAAGACGCTAAAAACTTGACACGACCAAAAGATTAATGTCTTCTCCCAAGTACAGTAGTGTCGAAGTAATAAATATCCCGGTAAGACTGGGGTCGAATCACATGGAAATTAATTGTATAAATTATAAATAACAACAATACAACAACAACAACAACAACAACAACAACAACAACAATAATAATAATAATAATAATAATATGTTAAAGAGGACTTTGAGATGTAAGATTAATGTGAAGATTAAACAATAAAAACAAATGTCAAGGTTAGAGGATCCACTAATGGTATTTCAAATAAGTATAGTATAACTCTTTTTATTACTCAATAAAAAACTACACACAAAGGAGTTTTCAATTAGATTATAAATGATTAACATGATTACATTAATTATCTTATTTGAATAATGTTAATAGTTGTAAATGTTGTCAGATATTCATAATTATAACTTATCTTAACAATAAATAAAGTTCTTTTCATAGCCAAGTGTTGGTAATACCATACGGTTGGGCGATGAAAGTGTCAAGTTTTATACAACACAAATCTAGATTAACCATTTAATAAGCAAAGTATTAAAAGTGAGCAAGATAACAAATACAAAACATGTTAGTATCAAATATTAAGGCCCATGTTGTTTATACTATAATTATTCTTATACCATTAGTGTAATATTTTCACCTTGATATAATAAACTTAACTAAATATAATAAAAGAGAGCAATATAAATAAATAAGATAAGAATATAAATAAGATAAAAGTTAACTAAGTAAAGGAAAGGAAATGAGAAGCATAAACATGAGATTAATATAGGCAAAACTTAAATATTACACTAAAGAGAGAGCAAGAATATGATCTTGATTTAAAAACCAAGATGCCTAAATGCATTATAAATGACACATTTTATAGGCCAATATTGGGAAGTATTGATTTATTGACTAATTGTTGAGTGGGTGGTCACATGTTGACTTGGTAACAATTCCTATCTTCTTGTCTAAATAAAATATCATTGCTAACATCAAAATTTAAACAAACTTGAATAATGAAAATTCTAGGATATTATCTCAACTTTCTAATAAAAAAAATTAAGGTCATTTGGACTTCTAAAACTCAAAATATGGGCTGAACACCAAACAATGTCTGGGCTGCAAGATATATTTGGACTTCTTTGTTGTTACTAACATTTAAACTTCCAAACAACAAAATTAAGTTTTGCATTCCTCATTTAGGCCTATATCTTAACTTTCTAACTATATAAACCAAATTGCAATCCAAAATCTACAGCTCCAAATGTGGCACAATAACTGAACAGTGTTTTAATTTGGACTAAACCACTATCTCTTTTCTAAGCTTCACCCTCTCTTTGTCTTCTTAATTTCAATAGTTGAACTCATCAATTTATATGATCGACCTGCATTTAAGATGAATATTTACCATAAATTAAAGGTATCTTATAGTATCAGACTTGTTATTATAAAGCATGTTTTAGTTAAGGAGTTATTGATATTTCAAGTGCAAAATATTGATATAAAACCTTGATAAAAATACACTTTTAAGTACTAATCATTTAGAATATAGAAACTTTCTTTGAAAGTTAAGCAAGCGTGATTTTAAAAAGAAAGTATTTATGAAAAGCTTGGAATGTTGATATTTTTAATGCCTTTTTAATATGGGTCAAACCTTTAATAAGCTTTTCCTCTTTCTTTATAAGAATGGTGCATTTCGAGGCGTGAAGTGGGAGAGAGGGGATTTCATAATTACGGTTTTGAATAAGACAACCTTTTCATTTTTTTTCATATTGAAAAAGTAATAAGAATGAGAGCTGTTCAGCTTTTTATCATCCTGGCGTCGAGCTATTTTTTGGCAGGACCTCCCCTATAGTATCTTCACTGCAGTAGAGTTTAACCACCAAGTTCAGGATGGATTGGTGTGGTTCCTCAACACCTAGGACACCAGAATATCAAACCATGAACAACGAAAGGCATGAGAGAAAAGCATAATGACTAGTGATTGTAAGGCCCCAATTCTTGACTAGAGGGGACACCAAAAGCCTCTACCCTTCCATCACTTGGATCGATAGAGAGGGAGGGCGGAGCTTTTGGTTTTTTTTTTTATGTTGTCAAAGAGTTAAACAATAAAAATAGATGGTGAGTACCTGATCGAATTGATCGGGTTATGTAGGAACAAGGTTCAAGTCTACCGGTCTGTTAGGATGCCTCAGATACATTTATCACTACACTTCCACTTAACACCTATCATAATGATAAACGACTCATCTCGCTGTGACGAAAGACTATACTTCTATTCTAATCTAAACTTCTAATCTAAATATACTTCTAATGTAAATATAATTTTTAATCATTGTATTACTTATTTTTACTATTACTATATTGGCGGCAACAAAATCTTTCATAATTTGATTCTGAGTTTGTAACTTGTATTTTTTCCTTCTTTTCTTCTTCGTTTTGAATAGGAAATACAAGAGTTGAGTGAATAAAAACCAAAAGGAGGTTCATGGCTAATGGTAAAGACATCTAAATAAGGGTTATTTTAAAATGTACTTGTTGTATTTGTAAGAGTGTTAATAAGAAATCAATAGGCATTTCTAGATAAATTACTCAAAAGAATTGACATAATAGGCCTAGTTGATTGGAGTTGAGAAAATTCTGTCTCTATTGTTACAAACATACAATTCATGGGGAGATAAAGAAATAGATGGAATCGATCAACTATGTGTGACTTTTACAAGGAAGATGAAAAATGACATATTATATATTAGCATATCATATGTTAATTTAGATATTGATATAATTTTTTTTTCTTTTGTAAGGGAAGAAATATACCATTCTTTATGTATTTCTAGCTGAATAAAAAAAATTAGATTGATTAATGTTGACAAAATTAGGAATTTCTAATGAATTGAAGATTATTATGTGTACCAAATTCAAACAAACTGACATTCTTATTTAATATTCCATTATTTATTATTACTGATCAACAAAATATCTTAAAAAGACGGGAGGAAGGAGATTTTATTTTATGGTAAAAAGTCCATTCATTCCAATTATTTCACAAAAAGACAAAAAAGAAAACAAGGGATTCGTTGAATTTCAAATAGTAAGTTTTACTAATCGAAAATATAGGTTAAAATATTAATTCCTAAATTTGGTTGCTAGAAAAGGTCCTAAGAGAATTCCTTGGGACAAAATAATAAATGTGATATATGATTGGTCCTATAATCGTGGTTACATTGATGTTTTTTATGCAATATCTTTAACAGAAGGCATAAGAAGATTGGCGGAATTAACTTCTTTTTTTGGTAGATGAGTAATTGATGAAATTACTAATGGAGTTGGCTTTACGAGTTTCTTTGCAGGAGAAGGCATAAAATATGTAGGAAGTGGTCACATCTCTTTTTATCTCTTATTATATTTATTTTATGTATTAATCTTTTTATTAATTTCTTCATCCATTTTTACTTCTTTTTCTTCTTTGTGATTTTAGGTAGATATTCTTTTTTAGTTTCATCATTACATAATCTAGTCTTTTTTTCGAGTATATTCAGAACATGACACCCCTTATTTAGAACTTCTACTCTATTTATAGACTCGTTACTTAGGTTTTTCTTTTTTTGTTCTTCACAGACATGTTTATTTCACCAAGTCTCTCCCCAAGACAGTGCCCAGATTGTTATGCCTTTTATGGAGGTCGGAACTTACCCGACAAGGAATTTTGATACCTTAGGACAGTTATAGTTACGACCGTTGTTCACCAGGGCTTCGGTTGCTAGCTCCCCTTTCATCAGGTTACCAACTTTCTTGAACTTCCGACACTGGGTAGATGTTAGCCCTTATACATGGTTTTATGACTTTGCGGAGACCTGTGTTTTTGGTAAATAGTCACCTAGGCCTGGTCACTATGACCCCCTTTGTGAGGAGGCACCCCTTCTCTTGAAGTTACGGGGCTATTTTGTTGAGTCCCTTAGATAGAGTTGTCTTGCACCCCTAGGTATTCTTTACCTACCCACCTATGTCGGTTTCAGGTACAGGTATCCTTTTGTTGAAGGTCGTTTGAGCTTTTCCTGGAAAAATGGCATGGGCTACTTCAGCACCTCCTAAGAGTATGGCATGGGTTACTTCAGTGTCGTAGCATCTGATACTTAAACATTGGCTCAAGGCATTTTTTATTAGTACTTAAAAGTGCATTTTTATCAAAGATTTTATATCATTATTTTACACTTGAAGTATTAATATCTCCTTAACCATAACATGTTTTATAATAACATATCTAATAATATAAGATACCTTTAATTTGTGGTAAATATTTATTTTAAATGCAGGCCTATCACATAAATGAAAGGATTGATTGATGAATTTAAGAACTAAAATTGAAAGGACAAAGAAATGGCCAAACTTGAAAAAGAGATATTGGTGCAATCCAAACTAGAATACTGTTTAGTAATTATATATTTGGAGCTGTAGATCTCGGATTTAGATCTACTTTATATGTATGGAAAGGTAAGATATAGGCCTACAACTTTCATATAGAGCCAAGATTTAAAAATGTCATTTTCAAGACATAGGTCTAATTTATGGTAAATGCTCATTTTAAATGCAAGTATTCTCATAATTTAAAAGATTAATTGTTGTGATTAACTATTGAAAGTGATAGTATAAAGAAAAGGCTAAACTTACAAAGGAGATGCCGATTCACTTTAAATTCGAACACTATTCAGTCATCGGATCATATCTAGAGCTATAAATCTTGGATTTCATATTAATTTATATGGCTGGTGACATGACCAAAAGATTAATGTCTTTTCCCAAGCGCAGAAGTGTCGAAGTAATAAATAACCCGATAAGACCAGGGTCGAACCACAAGGAGGTTAATTGTACAAATTATAAACAACAATTATAAACAATAACAATAGTAACAACAACAATAATAATAATGATAATAACAACAATAATTATAATGGTGGTGGTGGTAGTAGTAATAGTAGTAGTAGTAGTAGTAGTAGTAGTAGTAGTAATAGAAAAAGAAGAAAAGAAGAAGTTGATGAGAACTTTGAGATGTAAGATTAATGTAAGGATTAAACAATGATAATAACAAATGTCAAGGTTAGAGGATCCACTAATGGTATGTCAAACAAGTATAGTATAAACTCTTATTATTCAATTGGAAACCACACACAAAGGAGTTTTCAATCAGATTACAGAGTAGACCTAAATCTGAGATTTACAGCTTTAGATATGACCCAATTACCGAACAGTATTCCGGTTTGGACTGCACCGACATCTCTTTTCTAAGTTTGACCATCTCTTTATCCTTTCAATTTCAACTCTTAAATTCATCAATCAATCCTTTCATTTATATGATAGGCCTGAATTTAAAATAAATATTTATCACAAATTAAAGGTATCTTATATTGTTGGATACATTATTATAAAACATGCTTTAGTTAAGAAATTATTGATACTTTAAGTGCAAAATAATGATATAAAACCTTGATAAAAATGCACTTTTAAGTACTAATCAGCTGGAAAGATAAGAAATAGGCCTACAACTTTCATGGTTTGGAAAGACCTAAATTTTCCATTTTCAAATTCAAAGTTTGGCCACAAAAGAGAAGTCTGAATCTGTCCTGCAATCCAGCCTAAACACTACTCAGAGTTGTACCCATAACTGAAGTTCTAGAAGTTGAAATGATCTAAAATTTGGTGGGTGTAAGGACAAGACAATTTCCAACAACTTTCATGAGCAGACCAGCTCAAATTTGGATGGTAGAAATGAGATTTCATCCAGACAAAAGCATGAGGGCTATCCACCACATCCACCAGTAGCACTGCTCAGTAATTTAGACATATCTAGAGCTATGGTGCTCCAAATAATCTAAAATTTGGTGGGTGAAAAGAGAAGACAATTGCTAACAACTTTCATGTAGAACACGTTGTGAAATTCTGATTGCATTGAATGGGTAAGTCCTACTCAAGTTGTACCCAAGAAGTTTGGAGTCACTATGATAACAAATAAGAAAAATGAGTTAATTCCAACTAGGACTATTACTGGTTAGCGCATGTGCACTGACTATAGAAAACTTAATTCAATGACTAGAAAATATCATTCCCCCTTACCTTTCATGGATAAAATCTTAGAAAGAGTTGCAGTCATGAATTTTATTGTTTCTTAGATGGCTATTTAGGTTATAATTAAATTAAAATTGCATTGGAAGATCAAGAGAAGACTACTTTCACATGTCTATTAGGTACTTTTGCATATTGAAGGATGCCTTTTGGATTATATGATGCACCAGCCACGTTTCAAAGATGCATGCTTAGCATATTCAGTGATATGGTTGAACATTTTCTTAAAATTTTTATGGATGATTTTTCTATTTTTGGGGATTCATTTGATGATTATTCGACTAACTTGGAAAAGGTTTTGAGCAGGTGTAAAGAGAAGAATCTTATGCTGAATTGGGAAAAATGTCATTTTATGGTAACAAACAGCATTGTACTTGGTCATATTGTTTCATCGAAAGGAATTGAGGTTGACAATTCTAAAATCAAATTAATTGCCAACTTGCCAATACCAAAATCTGTTAAAAATGTTAGATCATTCTTAGAACATACTGGTTTTTATAGAAGGTTCATCAAAGATTTTAGTGTTATATCTAAGCCATTGTGTAACCTTCTAACAAAGAAAAATGTTTTTAAATTGACTGAATAATATGAAAAAGCCTTTGTTAAACTTAAAAGCTTGCTTACTTCTGCTCCTGTCATTCAACCTCCTGATTGGTCATTATCTTTTGAAATAATGTGTGACGCTAGTGATTATATCATGGGTGTTGTTTTGGGACAAAAAAATGGTAAGAAACCTTATGTAATTTACTATACAAGTAAAACTTTAAATAGTGCTCAAATGAATTACACTACCACTGAAAAAGAATTACTTGTATTAGTATTTGCATGTGAAAAATTTAGGTCTTATCTTGTCGGCTCTCCTATTGTTGTTTTTAGTGATTATGCAGCTTTGAAATATCTTATTTAAAAAAGGGATTCTAAGGCTAGACCGGTACGTGACACGACTAAAAGGTTGATGTCTTCTCCCAAGTGCAGGAGTGTCGAAGTAATAAATAACCCGGCAAGACCGGGGTCGAACCACAGGGAGGTTAATTGTACAAATTATAAACAACAATTTTAAACAACAATAATAGCAATAACAATAATAACTATAACAATAACAATAATAATAATAATAATAATAATAATAATAATAATAATAACAATAACAATAACAATAATAATAAAGAAAAGAAGAAGAAGAAGATGATGATGAGAACTTAGAGATAAAATATTAATGTAAGGATTAAACAATAATAATAACAAATGTCAAGGTTAGAGGTTCCACTAATGGTATATCAAACAAGTATAGTATAAACTCTTATTATTGAATTGGAAACCACACACAAAGGAGGTTCCAATCAGATTATATATTGTTAACATGATTACATTAGTCATCTTATTCAATTAATGCTAATACTTGTAAATCTCGTCAAGCATTCATGATTATAACTTATGTTAACAACAAATCAAGTTCCTTCCATAGCTCAGGTGTCGGTTATACCATACATTATGGGCTATGAAAGTGCCAAGCATTTGTTGTACCAAGTGTTATACAACATAAATCAAGATTAGTCATTTAACAAGCAAAGTATTAAAGAGTAAATAAGATAACAAATATAAAACATGTTAGTATCAAACATTAAAGTCCATATTAAGTTTACACTATACTTATTCTTACACCATTAGTGTAACCTTTTCATCTTGACATAATTAACTTAGCTAGACATAATGAAAGAAAGAAAAATAAATAAACAAAATAAGAACATAAAAGCTAACTAAGTAAAGGAAAGAAAATGAAAAGCATAAACTTGATATTAATGAAAGCAAAGCATAAAAATTACAAAAAAATACAAAGAGAGAAAGGAAGAGCATGATCTTGATCTGGAAACCAAGATGCCTAAATGCATGGCAAATGCCTCCTTTTATAGGCCAAAATTAGGAACTATTGATTTGATGACTAATTGATAAGTGGGTGGCCAACTTTTGACTTGGTGACAATCCTTATCTTCTCTTGTCTGCCCAAAACGTCATTGATAACGTCAAAATTGGAGCCAGTTGTAAACATGAAAGTTGTAGGCAATAGTCTCAGCTTGCTTGTGTAAAAAATTCAGCTCATTTGGACTTCTAGAACTCCAGATATGGCCAAAATACCGAACAGTGCTCGGGCTGGAAGACAGATTCGGGCTTCTTTGTTGTTGCTACAATTTGGACTTGATAATGACCTTTTTAGATCTTGGGCTCCATATGAAAGTTGTAGGCCTATATCTTACCTTTCCATCCATATAAATTGGACCTAAATCTGAGATCTGTAGCTCTAGATATGGCCCAATTACCGAATAGTGTTCCGGTTTGGATTGCACCGACATCTCTTCTCTAAGTTTGACCATCTCTTTATCCATGCAATTTAAGTTCTTCAAGTCATCAATCAATCCTTTCATTTATGTGATAGACCTGCATTAAAAATAGACATTTACCACAAATTATAGGTATCTTATATTATTAGATACATTATTATAAAACATATTTTAGTTAAGGAGTTATTGATACTTCAAGTGCAAAATGATGATATAAAACCATGATAAAAATGCACTTTTAAGTACTAATCACACCCCTCAACCAGCTTATTACTAGTCCCTAGTAATGAAAGCGTTAAAACAATTTGCAAATTTCACAAAGCAAGGTATTCATCATTTAACTTCCATTAATCTATCCAGATAAACAAACTCTTATTAAATTTATATATCTGCTCAATACCACTTAACAAGATATTAATAAACCTTTCTTTTGTGCTCAATGTATCAACACATAATTATGGGGCTTTTCTTGGAAGAAAACAAAATTTTTGTTCTAATGTTTAAGGTTAACTTCCTTGGGTTGGGATTACTATTTTTGTCTTTTTTTTTTTTTAACTCTATATACATATACTTTAAAAACATCATGCATCTTTAACCCATGTAACGAGCTTTCAGCTAATGACTCCCAGACCAGTTGGTCTTAGGGCATTAGGTGTTAAGACACCCCTACGAGCTTAGTAACTCGGGTCGCAGATACTGATATGTAGATAGTGCAATGTTTGATTCCCTTAAGCTTTTCTCCTCAACCCATGTAACAAGCGTTGGGCCAATAGCTCCCAAGTCAGTTGACTTTAGGGTATTAGGTGTTAAAACACCCCTTCGGGCTTACTTGCTTAGGTTAGGGAGGCTACGAAACCAAACTTATCTACATTTTTATTATCATCATTTTGTTTTTTTTTCTTTTTTTTCATGTTTTTTTTTTTTTAATTATATACAATCTCTTTCCCTTAGTTGTTACCTTTAACAAAAGAACATAAATAATGTAATAATCCAATATGCAACCCACAATCATATGTTAAAGTGTGTGTGTGTAAATTAAGGTTTAAAAATACATGTTAAATAAGTATATGAGCAGAATTAAGTGGTAACAATACGAGAGTTTGTAAACCTGAATATTTCAGGAAGTATTATAATAGACCTTGTTAAGAATGGTTACTAAGATGCGTCTCAAGAGTCACTTTAACAAAAGAACTCCTTTACTCTGCCATCTTAGTAACAACAATTATGCACATGCTTTATGAAATGAAAAACAATTTTTTTTTTTTATCAACTACTACCCTCTCCCCCCAACCAAAACGAGACATTGTCCTCAATGGTCTAAGGTAGAAAGATAGAGTATAAAAGATATCACCTGAAATAACGAACACTGACAAAACCTGAAACACACTGAAACAAAAATAAGAAATAACAAAACATAATAATAAAACCAAAAGACACAAAAATTCACAAATGAAGGCTCAAATCCAATCTAAGCTTTTTACGGCTTTCCTTAGATGACCAATTTATACGACTCATGGAAGGATCAATCACAGGAATGAAAGATTGTAGTTGGTCAATCAATTGTTCAGCAGTAGTAGCAGAGATTATGATTTGTCGTGTATAAGATGTTAAAAATTCCTGTTCCACAGCATGATCAAGAAAAGACAACAACTTATCATAATAACCATTAACATTTAACAAACCTATGGGTTTATGGTGAATATGCAATTGAGCCCAAGAGGAAATATGAAAGATCTCTTCCAATGTGCCTAGACCACCTGGTAAAGCAATGAAAGCATCAGCATGGTTAAACATTGCATTCATTCGAGCCGACATTGTAGAGACCTGAAGTTCCTCTCCAATTGTTTTTCCAATGATGTCCCCTTGTGCCAAAGCTTCAGGGACGACTCCTAAAACTTGACTACCTCCTAAAAATACAGTTATTGACACACCTCCCATTAACCCAAGACTGCCTCCCCCATACACTAAATGAATCTTTCTCTCAGCTAGCACCTGACCAAGATGATTTGCTGATTCTAAAAACTCTTTTTCTTTCCCAGGACTAGATCCACCGAAAACACAAATATTTCTTATTTGATGACTTGAGGAACTTGCCATTTCTACACACTTCTGTATTTGTTGAATGTATGGGTTGAGTAGAAATGAAAGGAAGGAAAAGAGGGTTTTATAGATGAGAAAGTAGAAAGGCAATCATAACATCTATATGTAGGCTAGCTGGAGTCTCACACTCTCTCTCTCTCTCTTTTTATTTATTTATTTATTTTTTGAAAAAAAAAAGCATGTGTATGTACAAGTAGTTGTGATTGTGGCTCACATCTTCCCTTGGTTTTACGTCCAAGAACAGCTTAAACGCCCTCAATGGGTCGGGGATAGGCTTCCCATCCAGTTTTCTTGAAAACTGGCAAACAGGGTCTTTTTTAGTCAGATTCCCAAGACTAAGTCAAGTATGTTCTTTATGAAAATGGGTTCATAAGTCATGAATTACACGATGCTTATCTCGACTATGATGAGACTTAAGAGTCAATAGAAGATTATCTAAAGACTCTCTGTGTTTTGAAATAAATCCCACCTTCTGACAATTTTCACAGTTTTTGCGGAATGCATCTGACTCCTTGAATATGATGGGCCAGTAAAATTCACTTTGTAAGATTTCTACAATCCTCTTTTTTGATGAGAAATGATCCCCACATGCCTTAGAGTAACAAAATTTAATGAAATTACTTACCTCATTGTCGAGAATGCATTTTTGAAATATTTGATCAGGACAATAATTGAATAAGTAAGGGTCATCCCAATAAAAATTTTGCTTGTTGCTCAAAAATTTTCTTTTGTCTTCAATACTCCAATGAGTTGGCAAAAATCCTGAAGCAAGAAAATTGATATTTTTAGCAAACCAAGACATTGAATTAAGAGAAAGTAGAGATTCATCAGGAAAGTAATCATCGATTGGTGTGATGTCGGGTGTCGAATCTATTGTCACTTTTGATAAAAGATTCGCATCAACCTTTTTGATGCCTTTTTCATCCTCGATTTCTTCCTGATTGGTCATGGCATGAGAAAATGGAAGTGCTGGCAGAGAATCAGTCGTTTCTTTGCAATTTTCAGATTCAACCCCTTCCTTACCCTCAGAGATTGACTCATCATCTTTCTCATAAGGTTCAAGAGAGGGTTTTTCAATAACCTTACCACTGCGCAGAGTAGTGACTGATTTGACTTGATCCATATGTTGGCTTCCGGAACTACTTGCATTTGCATTGTATTACCCCTTGGGATTTTGTTACGGTTGAGATGGAAACTTACCTTGCTCTTGAAAACTGAGAGCAGATGTGAATTTTGCAAGAGTGTCTTTAAAATCTGTTATGCTTTGAGTAAGTTGAGTGTTGATTGTCTCTTGCTTTTCAATGAATGCATACAAAGTTTCCTCAAAATTACTTCTAAGAGGTGGAGCATAAGAAGGTGCATATCCATAAGAATTTTGGAAATTATGGTGTACTTGAAACTGTGGTTGTGAAGTTTGTGCATTATCACTCTTCCAACTGAAATTTTGGTGATTTCTCCAACCAGGATTGTATGTTTGTGAATATGGGTTATGATTGGGCCTTTCAAAACCGTTTAAAGCATGGGCTTGTTCATGGAGACATTCCTTAAAAGAAGGCATGGTTGGACAGTTACTAGTTGAGTGTTCATTTGTTTCACATATTTGACATACAATGTTTTCAATAGATTTAAATTGACCACTCTTTTTCAATTCTAGTGCCTCGACTTTTCTAGCTAAAGATGCAAACTTGGCTTGAAGGTCATGATCTTCCCTAAGGTTGTACATACCTCTACTAGATGTATGAGGTTGAGTTTTACTCGGTGCCTCATAAGTACCCGTGGTGTCCCAATTTTGAGCATTTTCAGCCAACAAGTCTAAGTACTCCATTGCTTCCTTAGGGTCTTTATCTTCAAAAGTTCCATTGCACATCAATTCAACCATTTGCCTATCTGTAGGTGTTAACCCTTCATAGAAATGTGAAACCAATCTCCATGTTTCAAAACCATGATGAGGGCAAGTACTAAGCAAGTCTCGATACCTATCCCAACATTGGTAAAATGTTTCTCCTGGTCTTTGAGTGAAAGTGGTGATTTGTCTTTTGAAAGAGTTTGTTCTATGAGATGGGAAAAACTTCTTTAAAAAGTGTTGCTGCATTTCATCCCAAGCACGAATGGATCCTGGTCTCAAATTTTGTAGCCATGTTTTAGCTTTATCTTTTAATGAAAAAGGGAAAAGCTTTAATCTGATGGTGTTCATGCTACAATTTAAATTATTATATGTGTTACAGACCTCTTCAAATTCCCTTAAATGCAAGTATGGATTTTCCAATTCTAAACCATGAAAAGAAGGTAAAAGTTGAATAATACCTGGTTTAAAATTAAAATGAGATGCATCAGGAGGAAAAACTATGCATGATGGTGCACTTGTTCTTGTGGGATTCATATGATCTCTAAGTGTTCTAGCACGGTTATTCTCATTATTTTCATTATGAAGTGATTGATTATCTTCTTCGGTCATATTTTCTGAAAATGATGAGGATACCCTACAAAGTCTACCACTTGATGTACGTGACCACACTCTCATGCACGTGTAGGAATAAAATAAAAAGAAGAAGAAGAAAGCAAAAGAAGGAGGAAGAAAACAAAATAAAAAGAAACAAAAGAAAAGAAACAAAGTTATATACAAGAAAAGTGAAAAGAGAAAATAAAATAAATACTATAATTTATACAAGAACTTACCTCCCCGGCAACGGCGCCAAAAACTTGACACGACTAAAAGGTTGATGTCTTCTCCCAAGTGCAGGAGTGTCGAAGTAATAAATAACCCGGCAAGACCGGGGTCGAACCACAGGGAGGTTAATTGTACAAATTATAAACAACAATTTTAAACAACAATAATAGCAATAACAATAATAACTATAACAATAACAATAATAATAATAATAATAATAATAATAATAATAATAATAACAATAACAATAACAATAATAATAAAGAAAAGAAGAAGAAGAAGATGATGATGAGAACTTAGAGATAAAATATTAATGTAAGGATTAAACAATAATAATAACAAATGTCAAGGTTAGAGGTTCCACTAATGGTATATCAAACAAGTATAGTATAAACTCTTATTATTGAATTGGAAACCACACACAAAGGAGGTTCCAATCAGATTATATATTGTTAACATGATTACATTAGTCATCTTATTCAATTAATGCTAATACTTGTAAATCTCGTCAAGCATTCATGATTATAACTTATGTTAACAACAAATCAAGTTCCTTCCATAGCTCAGGTGTCGGTTATACCATACATTATGGGCTATGAAAGTGCCAAGCATTTGTTGTACCAAGTGTTATACAACATAAATCAAGATTAGTCATTTAACAAGCAAAGTATTAAAGAGTAAATAAGATAACAAATATAAAACATGTTAGTATCAAACATTAAAGTCCATATTAAGTTTACACTATACTTATTCTTACACCATTAGTGTAACCTTTTCATCTTGACATAATTAACTTAGCTAGACATAATGAAAGAAAGAAAAATAAATAAACAAAATAAGAACATAAAAGCTAACTAAGTAAAGGAAAGAAAATGAAAAGCATAAACTTGATATTAATGAAAGCAAAGCATAAAAATTACAAAAAAATACAAAGAGAGAAAGGAAGAGCATGATCTTGATCTGGAAACCAAGATGCCTAAATGCATGGCAAATGCCTCCTTTTATAGGCCAAAATTAGGAACTATTGATTTGATGACTAATTGATAAGTGGGTGGCCAACTTTTGACTTGGTGACAATCCTTATCTTCTCTTGTCTGCCCAAAACGTCATTGATAACGTCAAAATTGGAGCCAGTTGTAAACATGAAAGTTGTAGGCAATAGTCTCAGCTTGCTTGTGTAAAAAATTCAGCTCATTTGGACTTCTAGAACTCCAGATATGGCCAAAATACCGAACAGTGCTCGGGCTGGAAGACAGATTCGGGCTTCTTTGTTGTTGCTACAATTTGGACTTGATAATGACCTTTTTAGATCTTGGGCTCCATATGAAAGTTGTAGGCCTATGTCTTACCTTTCCATCCATATAAATTGGACCTAAATCTGAGATCTGTAGCTCTAGATATGGCCCAATTACCGAATAGTGTTCCGGTTTGGATTGCACCGACATCTCTTCTCTAAGTTTGACCATCTCTTTATCCATGCAATTTAAGTTCTTCAAGTCATCAATCAATCCTTTCATTTATGTGATAGACCTGCATTAAAAATAGACATTTACCACAAATTATAGGTATCTTATATTATTAGATACATTATTATAAAACATATTTTAGTTAAGGAGTTATTGATACTTCAAGTGCAAAATGATGATATAAAACCATGATAAAAATGCACTTTTAAGTACTAATCAGTACGATAGATTTTGTTACTTTAAGAATTTCATATCACAATCAAAGACAAGAAAGACACCGAAAATATTATTGCAAATTATTTATTAAAATTGACAACAAATTCAAGATCTGACATCACACCAATTAATGACTACTTTCCTGAGGAATCCTTATTTTCTGTCTCTACAATACCTTGGTTTGCTAATATTGTTAATTTTCTTGTTTCAGAACACTCGCCAACTCATTGGAGTGTCTAAGATAAAAGAAAGTTCTTGAACGAAGTGAAGAACTTTTATTGGGATGACCCTTATTTATTCAAATATTGTCCTAATCAAATATTTCAAAGATGCATTCCCGACAATGAGGTAAGTAGTGTCATTAAATTTTATCATTCTGAGGCATGTGGGGGTCATTTCTCATCAAGAAAGACAACTGCAAAAATCTTATAAAGTGGATTTTACTAGCCTACCATGTTCAAGGACTCACATGCATTCTACAAGACTTGTAAAAATTATCAAAAGTTGGGATCTATTTCAAAACATCACATGATGCTTTTAAATCCTATTCTTGTCATCGAGATCTTTGACTGTTAGGGTATAGATTTCATGAGTCCATTTCCTCTACCATTTAGTTTCTTGTACATATTAGTCACAGTAGATTATGTTTTAAAATGGATAGAGGCAATTTCAGGTTGAAACAATAATCACAAAATAGTGATAAAGTTTTTAGAAAAAAATATTTTATGTCGATTTGGAATCCTTCAAGCCATGATAAGTGATGGTGGAACACATTTCTGCAACAAGTCATTTGAGTCTTTAATAAACAAATATGGAATCATATACAAAGTTATCACCCTTTATCACCCCTAAACAAATAGACAAGTAGAACTTGCTAATAGGGAGATCAAACAGATCTTGGAGAAAACAGTGAACCCTAATAGGAAAGACTGGTCTTTAAGACTTAATGATGCACTTTAGGCTTATCAAACTACTTATAAAACATCATTAGGTATGTCATCTTATAGACTAGTCTTTGAAAAACCTTGTCACTTGCTTGTGGAACTTGAACATAAAGCTTATTGGGCTATTAAAGCTTTCAATTCAAATCTTAATGGTGCTAGTCAGCTGCGGAAATTATAAATAAATGAGCTTAAGAAAATAAGAAATGACGCATATGAAAATTCAAGAATTCATAAAGTAAGAATCAAAGAGTTTCATGACAAAAAAATATTGAGAAAAACATTTAATGTTGGTCAAAAAGTCTTCCTTTATAATTATCGACTCCATTTCTTTCCTGAAAAACTAAGATCAAGATGGAGTGGTCCTTTTATTATGAAACGTGTGTATCCATATGGGGCCTGTGATATCGAGAATCCAAAGAATGGTAATGTTTTCAAGGTAAATAGACATCGTTTGAAAGCTTACTTTGATAATTTTTCAATTGAAAATGACTCTATTGAATTGGGTGATCCTTTATATAAAAATTGATATTTTTTTCTCACATTGATTTTGTGTTTCTTTTTTATGTGACCTTTGTTTTGTTAGTTTTTTTTCCCACCCCAGTCAAATGACAGATAACGGTACTCCGTGACTTAAGTCGGTTCTTTTAGTTTCCCATAATAATTGATATCTGTGTATATATTTGTTTAATTATTTGCTCTTTCTCCCTTCTTTACATCTCTTCTCATTTGAAAATGGACACCACTTTTGAAAAATTAAAAAAGTATTTTCCTGCTCTGCCTCAAAATACAATTACAAAAATTTACCGTGCTAGATGTACAAAATTGAGATTGTTAATGAACCATGGAATTCTTGAAGATATTTTTTGGCTAATTAAAGCAAAGGTCCGATTATCAAGTGAGTCATCTAATTCTTTCATTTCATACATGTTTGGCATAGGTAAAAGCACTTTTGCAAAGAAATGTCGTGCAAAATGACTGAAAGTCTGTCATAGATATGCACGATGGACTTGTAATGCAAAATGTTGTTCTTTAGGAATGGTATCTGTAAATTATAAAGATAAAATACAGTTCATTAAGGATGGCTTAAGTAAGGAGTCTTTAGATAATCTTCAATTGACTCTTGAGACGCACCCTAGTGGAGATGTGCATCGTGTAGTTTAAGATTTATGGCCACAATTTCATAAAGAACATGCTCAACATAGTCTTGGGAATCTGACTAAAAGAGACCTTATTTGCCAATTTTTAAGAAAACTAGATGGGAAGCCTATCCTCGACCCATAGAGGGAATTTAAGCCATTGTTGGATGTAAAACCAATAGAAGATGTGAGCCACAATCACAATTATCTATACATACACATGTTTTAAAATAATAATAATAATGAGAGAGAGAGAGAGAGACTCTAGTTGGCCTACATATAGGTGGTATGATTGCATTTTTATTTTCTCATCTATAAATTCTTCTCTTCCTTCCCTTCATTTCTACTTAACCCATACATTTCACAGATATCAAAGTGTGTAGAAATGACAAGTTCCTCAAGTCATCAAATATAAAATATTTGTGTTTTTGGTGGATCTAGTCTTGGGAAAGAAAAAGAGTTTTTAGAATCAGCAAATCATCTTGGTCAGGTATTAGTTGCAAGAAAGATTCATTTGGTGTATAGAGGAGGCAGCCTTGGGTTAATAGGGGGTCAATAGCTGTATTTTTAGGAGGTAGTCAAGTTTTAAAGGTTGTCCCCAAGCTTTAGCACA
Source organism: Populus pruinosa (assembly GCA_026413675.1). Classification (NCBI taxonomy): domain Eukaryota; kingdom Viridiplantae; phylum Streptophyta; class Magnoliopsida; order Malpighiales; family Salicaceae; genus Populus; species Populus pruinosa. The sequence goes on from CM048607.1 coordinate 8,458,451, forward strand.
AGGGGACATTATTGGAAACACAATTAGAGAGAAACTACAGGTCTCCACAATGTCTAATCGAATGAATACAATGTTTAAACATGTTGATGCCTTCATTGCCTTGTCAAGTGGTCTAGGCACATTGGAAGAGATCTTTCATATTTCCTCGATTTGTTAAATGTTAATGGTTATTATGATAAGTTATTGTCTTTCTTGATCATGTTGTGAACAGGAATTCCTAACATCTTCAGCACGACAAATCATAATCTTTGCTGCTACTATTGAACAATTGATTAACTAACTACAATCTTTCATATCTATAATTGATCCCTCTAAGAGTCGCATAAATTAGTCAACTAAGGACAGTCATAAAAAGCTTAGATTGGATTTGAGCCTTCACTTGTGAAACCTTGTGTTTTATTATTTTGTTTTGTTATTTCTTATATATGTTTAAGGGTGTTTCAAGTTTGTCAGTGTTCGTTGTTTCAGGTGATATCTTCTATACTTTATCTTTCTACCTTAGAACATTTAGGATAATGTTTCATTTTAGTTGGGGGAAGGGGTAGTAGTTGATACTTACAAAAAAAATTTACTAGCTGTATTTTTTATTTGCAAAACCATTGTTATTAAGATGGTAGAGTCAAAGAGTTCTTTTGTTAAAGTGACATTTGAGACACATCTTAGTAGTCATTCTTAATAAGGTCTATTATAATACTTCTTGAAATATTCAGGTTTACAAACTCTCGTATTATTATCTATTGCTTCTGCTCATATACTCATTTAACAAGTATTTTTAAACCTTCATGTTCACACACACACTTTAACATATGGTTGTGGGTTGCATATTGGATTATTATATTATTTATGTTCTTTTTTGAAGGTAATAAATAAAGAAAAAAAAGATGATAAATATAATTAAAAAATTAAATAAAAACATAGATAAATTTGGTTTCGTAGCCTCCCTAACCTAAGCAATTAAGCATGAAGGGGTGTTTTAACACCTAATACTCTAAACTCCACAGACTTAGGAGCTATTGGCCCAACGCTTGTTACATGGGTTGACGAGAAAAGCTTAAGGGAATCAAACATTGCATTATCTACATATCAGTATCTACAACCCGAGTTATTAAGCTTAAAGGGGTGTCTCAACACCTAATGCCCTAATACCAACTGGTTTGGGAGTCGTTAGCTGCAAGCTCATTATATGGGTTAAAGATGCATTGTGTTTTAAGTTATATGTATATATAAAAAAAAAGATAAAAAAAAAATAGCAATCCCAACTCAAGGAAGTTGACCTTAAACATTAGAATATAATGTTGTTTTATTCTAATAAAAGCCCTGTCATCTATGTTTTCATATATTGAGCACAAAAAAAAAAGGTTTATCAATATCTTGTTTTAATAATATGAAGCAAATATATATAAATTTAATGAGAGTTTGTTTACTTGGATAGAGTAATGGAAGTTAAATGATGAATGCCTTACTTTGGGGAACTTGCAAATTATTTTTTTTATTTTAACGCTTTGATTATTAGGGATTAGTAATAAGCTGGTTAGAGGGTGTGATTAGTACTTAAAAGTACATTTTTATTAAGGTCTTATATCATCATTTTGCACTTGAAGTATTAATAACTCCTTAACTAGAGCATGTTTTATAATAACAAGTCTGATAATATAAGATACCTTTAATTTATGGTAAATGCTCATTTTAAATGCAAGTATTCTTACAATTCAAAGGATTGATTGTTGTGATTAATTATTGGAAGTGAAAGGACAAAGAAAAGGCTAAGCCTACGAAGGAGATGCAGATCCACTTTAAATTCAAACACTATTCAGTCATCGGATCATATTTAGAGCTATAGATCTTAGATTTCATATTAATTTTCCATTTTTAAATTCAAAGTTTGGCCATAAAAGAGAAGCCTGAATCTGTCCTTCAATCCAGCCCAAACACTGCTCAGAGTTTTACTCATAAATGGAGTTCTAGAAGTCCAAATGATCTGAAATTTGGTGGATGGAAGGAAAAGATTATTTCCAACTATTTTCATGAAGAAGACCAGCTCAAATTTAGATGGTAGAAATGATATTTCATCCAGACACAAGCATGAGGGTTATCCACCACGTCCACCAGTAGCACTGCTCATTAATTTAAACATATCTCGAGTTGTAGTGCTCCAAATGATCTAAAATTTGGTAGGTGGAAGAAAAAGATAATTTCCAACAACTTTTATGCAGAAGACTTTATCAAATTTTGATTGTATCAATGTCAATTCAACCAACCAAAAAACTTGAGTGATGCTGTTCACCAAGTCCACTCATCAATAGTTGGCCACTACATCAATTATTAAGTACCAAATGAATAGTTTTGAATTTTAGCCTATAAAAGAATGCATTTGCCATTCATTTGGGCATCTTGTTTTTCATATCAAGATCATATTCTTGCTCTCTCTCTTTATATTTTTGTAATGCTTAAGTTTTGTGATTGATACTTAAAAGTGTATTTTTATCAAGGTTTTATATCATCATTTTGCACTCGAAGTATCAATAACTCCTTAACTAAAGCATGTTTTATAATAACGTATCTAATAATATAAGATACCTTTAATTTATGGTAAATGTTCATTTTAAATGCAGGTCTATCACATAAATAAAAGGATTGATTGATGAATTTAAGAACTGAAATTAAAAGGACAAAGAGATGGCCAAACTTAGAAAAGAGATATCGGTGCAATCCAAACCAAAACACTATTTGGTAATTGGGTCATATTTGGAGTTGTAGATCTCAGATTTAGGTCTACTTTATATGGATAGAAAGGCTTACATAGGCCTACAACTTTTATATGAAGCCCAAGATCTAAAAAGATCATTTTCAAGTCCAAATTATAGCAACAATAAAGAAGCCCGAATCTGTCTTCCAACCCTAGCACTGTTCAGTATTTGGCCCATATCTGGAGTTCTAGAAGTCCAAATGAGCTGAAATTTTTACATAAGAAAGCTGAGATAATTTCCTACAACTTTAATGTTTTTAGGTGGCTCTAATTATGACGTTATCAATGACATTTTAGGCATACAAGAAAAGATAAAGATTGTCACCAAGTCAAGAGTTGGTCACCCACTCATCAATTAGTCATCAAATCAATAGTTCCCAATTTTGACCTATAAAAGGAGGCATTTGCCATGCATTTAGGCATCTTGGTCTCCAGATCAAGATCATGCTTTTTCTTTCTCTCTTTGTATTTTTTGTATTGCTTATGCTTTGCTTTCATTAATATCAAGTTTATGCTTTTCATTTCCTTTCCTTTACTTAGTTAACTCTTATCTTATTTATGTTCTTATTTTGTTTATTTATTTTTCTTTCTTTTTATTATGTTTAGTTAAGTTTATTAAGTCAAGGTGAAAAGGTTGCACTAATGGTGTAAGAATAAGTATAGTGTAAACTTAATATGGGCTTTAATGTTTGATACTAACATGTTTTGTATTTGTTCTCTTGTTCACTTTTTCATACTTTGCTTGTTAAATGACTAATCTTGATTTATGTTGTATAACACTTGGCACAATAAATGCTTGTTTGACATACCATTAGTGGAACCTCTAACCTTGACATTTGTTATTATCATTGTTTAATCCTTACATTAATATTCCGTCTCAAAGTTCTTATCATCTTCTTCTCCTTCTCCTTCTTTTTCTTTATTATTATTATTATTATTACTATTATTATTAGTATTACAACAACTATTATTATTATTAGTATTACTACTATTATTAGTATTATTATTACTACTACTACTAATATTATTGTTGTTATTGTTGTTACTGTGTTGTTGTTTATAATTTGTACAATTAACATCCTTGTGGTTCGACCCCAGTCTTGTTGGGTTATTTATTACTTCGACACTCCTGCACTTGGGAGAAGACATCAATCTTTTAGTTGTGTCATTTTGCTTTCATTAATCTCTTATTCATGCTTTTCATTTCCTTTACTTATATCATGTTTATGTTCTTATATTGTTTCTTTAAGTTTTTCTCCTTTATAATGTTTAGCTAAGTGACACGACTAAAAGGTTGATGTCTTCTCCCAAGTGCAGGAGTGTCGAAGTAATAAATAATCCGGCAAGACCGGGGTCGAACCACAGGGAGGTTAATTGTACAAATTATAGACAACAATTATAGCAATAATAACAACAACAATAACAACAACAATAACAACAACAACAACAATAATAATAATAATAATAATAATAATAATAATAATAATAATAATAATAATAATACTAGTAGTAGTAGTAGTAAAGAAAGAGAAGAAGAAGAAGATGATGAGAACTTGGAGATGAAAAATTAATGTAAGGATTAAACAATAATAATAACAAATGTCAAGGTTAGAGGTTCCACTAATGGTATATCAAACAAGTATAGTATAAATTCTTATTATTGAATTGGAAACCACACACAAAGGAGGTTCCAATCAGATTATATATTGTTAACATGATTACATTAGTCATCTTATTCAATTAATGCTAATACTTGTAAATCTCGTCAAGCATTCATGATTATAACTTATGTTAACAACAAATCAAGTTCCTTTCATAGCTCAGGTGTCGGTTATACCATACATTATGGGCTATGAAAGTGCCAAGCATTTGTTGTACCAAGTGTTATACAACATAAATCAAGATTAATCATTTAACAAGCAAAGTATTAAAGAGTGAACAAGATAACAAATATGAAACATGTTAGTATCAAACATTAAAGTCCATATTAAGTTTACACTATACTTATTCTTACACCATTAGTGTAACCTTTTCACCTTGACATAATTAACTTAGCTAGACATAATGAAAGAAAGAAAAATAAATAAACAAAATAAGAACATAAAAGTTAACTAAGTAAAGGAAAGGAAATGAAAGGTATAAACTTGATATTAATGAAAGTAAAGCATAAACATTACAAAAAATACAAAGAGAGAAAGGAAGAGTATGATCTTGATCTGGACACCAAGATGCCTAAATGCATGGCAAATGCCTCCTTTTATAGGCCAAAATTGGGAACTATTGATTTGATGACTAATTGATAAGTGGGTGGCCAACTTTTGACTTGGTGACAATCCTTATCTTCTCTTGTCTGCCCAAAACGTCATTGATAACGTCAAAATTGGAGCCAGTTGTAAACATGAAAGTTGTAGCCAATTGTCTCAGCTTTCTTGTGTAAAACATTCAGCTCATTTGGACTTCTAGAACTCCAGATATGGCCAAAATACCGAATAGTGCTCGGGCTGGAAGACAGATTCGGGCTTCTTTGTTGTTGCTACAATTTGGACTTGATAATGGCCTTTTTAGATCTTGGGATCCATATGAAAGTTGTAGGCCTATGTCTTACCTTTCCATCCATATAAATTGGACCTAAATCAGAGATATATAGCTCCAGATATGACCCAATTACTGAATAGTGTTCCGATATGGACTGTACCGACATCTCTTTTCTATGTTTGACCATCTCTTTTCTAAGTTTGACCATCTCTTTACCTTTGCAATTTAAGTTCTTAAAGTCATCAATCAATATTTTCATTTATGTGATAGGCCTGCATTTAAAATGAACATTTACCATAAATTAAAGGTATCTTATATTATTAGATATATTATTATAAAACATGTTTTAGTTAAGGAGTTATTAATACTTCAAGTGCAAAATGATGATATAAAACCATGATAAAAATGCACTTTTGAGTACTAATCACACCCCCCAGCCAGCTTATTACTAGTCCCTAGTAATCAAAGCGTTAAAACAATTTGCAAATTTCACAAAGCAAGGTATTCATCATTTAACTTCCATTAATCTATCCAGATAAACAAACTCTCATTAAATTTATATATCTGCTCAATACCACTTAACAAGATATCAATAAACCTTTCTTTGGTGCTCAATGTATCAACACATAATTATGGGGCTTTTCTTGGAAGAAAACAAAATTTTTGTTCTAATGTTTAAGGTTAACTTTCTTGGGATGGGATTATTATTTTTGTCTTTTTTTTTTACTTCTTTTTTTTTGTTTTTTTTTTAAATGTATATACATATAATTTAAAAACATCATGCATCTTTAACCCATGTAACGAGCTTTCAGCTAATGACTCCCAGACCAATTAGTCTTAGGGCATTAGGTGTTAAGACACCTCTACGAGCTTAGTAACTCGGGTCGCAGATACTGATATGTAGATAGTGCAATGTTTGATTCCCTTAAGCTTTTCTCCTCAACCCATGTAACAAGCGTTGGGCCAATAGCTCCCAAGTCAGTTGACTTTAGGGTATTAGGTGTTAAAACATCCCTTCGGGTTTAATTGCTTAGGTTAGGGAGGCTACGAAACCAAACTTATCTACATTTTTATTATCATCATTTTTTTTCTTTTTTTTCTTTTTTTTTCTCTTTTTTTTATGTTTTTCTTTTTTTTAATTATATACAATTCCTTTCCCTTAGATGTTACCTTTAACAAAAGAACATAAATAATGTAATAATCCAATATGCAACCCACAATCATATGTTAAAGTGTGTGTGTGTAAATTAAGGTTTAAGAATACATGTTAAATAAGTATATGAGCAGAATTAAGTAGTAACAATACGAGAGTTTGTAAACCTGAATATTTCAGGAAGTATTATAATAGACCTTGTTAAGAATGGTTACTAAGATGCGTCTCAATAGTCACTTTAACAAAAGAACTCCTTTACTCTGCCATCCTAGTAACAACAATTATGCACATGCTTTATGAAATGAAAAACAATTTTTTTTTATCAACTACTACCCTCTCCCCCCAACCAAAACGAGACATTGTCCTCAATGTTCTAAGGTAGAAAGATAGAGTATAGAAGATATCACCTGAAATAACGAACACTGACAAAACCTGAAACACACTGAAACAAAAATAAGAAATAACAAAACACAATAATAAAACCAAAATACACAAAAATTCACAAATGAAGGCTCAAATCCAATCTAAGCTTTTTACGGCTTCCCGTAGATGACCAATTTATGCGACTCATGTAAGGATCAATCACAGGAATGAAAGATTGTAGTTGGTCAATTAATTGTTCAGTAGTAGTAGCAGAGATTATGATTTGTCGTGCAGAAGATGTTAGAAATTCCTGTTCCACAGCATGATCAAGAAAAGACAACAACTTATCATAATAACCATTAACATTTAACAAACCTATGGGTTTATGGATGTGCAATTGAGCCCAAGAGAAAATATGAAAGATCTCTTCCAATGTGCCTAGACCACCTGGTAAAGCAATGAAAGCATCAGCATGGTTAAACATTGCATTCATTCGAGCCGACATTGTGGAGACCTGAAGTCCCTCTCCAATTGTTTTTCCAATGATGTCCCCTTGTGCCAAAGCTTCAGGGACGACTCCTAAAACTTGACTACCTCCTAAAAATACAGCTATTGACACACCTCCCATTAACCCAAGACTGCCTCCCCCATACACTAAATGAATCTTTCTCTCAGCTAGCACGTGACCAAGATGGTTTGCTGATTCTAAAAACTCCTTTTCTTTCCCAGGACTACATCCACCGAAAACACAAATATTTCTTATTTGATGACTTGAGGAACTTGCCATTTCTACACACTTCTGTATTTGTTGAATGTATGGGTTGAGTAGAAATGAAAGGAAGGAAAAGAGGGTTTTATAGATGAGAAAGTAGAAAGGCAATCATAACATCTATATGTACATCTCACACACTCTCTCTCTCTTTTTATTTATTTATTTATTTACTTTTGAAAAAAACATGTGTATGTACAGGTAGTTGTGATTGTGGCTCACATCTTCCCTTGGTTTTACGTCCAAGAACAGCTTAAACACCCTCTATGGGTCAGGGATAGGCTTCCCATCCAGTTTTCTTAAAAACTGGCAAACAGGGTCTTTTTTAGTCAGATTCCCAAGACTAAGTCGATCATGTTCTTTATGAAATAGTGGCCATAAATCATGAATTACACGATGCACATCTCCACTAGAATGCGTCTCAAGAGTTAATAGAAGATTATCTAAAGACTCCTTACTCAGGCCATCCTTAATGAATTGTATTTTATCTTCACGGTTTATAGATACCATTCCTAAAGAACGACATTGTGTATTACAAGTCCATCTAGCACATCGATGACAGACTTTCAGTCGTTTTGCACGACGCTTCTTCGCAAAAGTACTTTTACCTGTTCTAGGCATGTGTGAAATGAAGTAGTTAGAGGACTCACCTGATAATCGGACCTTTGCTTCAATCAACCAATGAATATCTTCTGGAATTCCATGATTCATTAATAATCTCAATCTTGCACATCTAGCACGATAAATTTTTGTGATCGCATTCTGAGGCTGAGCGGGAAAATATTTTTTCAATTTTTCGAGATTAGTGTCCATTTTCAAATGAGAATTGGAAGAGAGCTTCAAAGAATTGCACAGATATATACACAGATATCAGTAATTGTGGGAAACTGAAAGAACCGACTTAAGTCACGGAGTACCGTTATCCGCCATTTGACCGGGGTGAGAGAAACTAGAAAAAATCACTCAAAAAGAAACACAAAAACAATGTGAGAAAAAAAATAAAATAATCAACCTTTATCTACAAGATCATTCCAACCAGTTGATTCATTTTCACTAGGAAAATTATCAAAGTAAGCTTTCAAACGATGTCCATTTTCCTTAAAATCATTGTCATTCATTGAATTCTCAATATCACAGGCCCCATAAGGATTGCTCCATCTTGTTCTTAGCTCTCTAGGGAGTGCATAAAGTTGAGAATTATAAAACAAAACTTTTTGACCAATATCAATCTTTTGACAATTTTCACAAGTTTTGCAGAATGCATGCATGTCCTTGAACATGGTGGGCCAATAAAATCCATTTTGAAAGATTTTTGCAGCTGTCTTTTTTGACGAGAAATAACTTCCACATGCTTCAGAATGACAAAGTTTAATGACACTACTTACCTCATTGTCGGGAATGAATCTTTGAAATATTTGATCAGGACAATATTTGAATAAGTTAGGGTCATCACAATAAAAATTCTTCACTTCGTTCAAAAACTTTTCTTTGTCTTGATTACTCCAATCAGCTGGCAAATCTCCTAAAGCAAGAAAATTGATATTTTTATCATACCAAGGCATTGGATTAAGTGAAAGTAAGGATTCGTTAGGAAAGTAATCATCGATTGGTGTGATGTTAGATGTCGAATCTGTTGTCACTGTTGACAAAAGATTCGCATCAACATTTTCTGTGCGTTTGTTATCCGTGATTTCTTCCTCAGAATAAATCATTTGCAAATCTTCATATTCATCCAACTCATTTTTACTTAAAGTAGATTCAAGTTGATCATAAACTAATTCGTCAATATGATCTACTTCTTGTAAATCATTATCATCTCCAGGTTGCTTGCAAATGTTGAAAATATTCATCTCCAATGTCATGTTTCCAAATGATAGCTTCATCAGTCCATTCCTACAATTAATCAATGCGTTAGAAGTTACAAGAAATAGACGTCCTAAAATAACAGGAAATGAATTACATGCTTCAACAAGTTCTGTGTCCAAGACAATAAAATCCACAGGATAAATGAATTTATCGACTTGTACTAACACATCTTCACTTATTCCTCTAGGCACTTTTATAGATCTATCGGCAAGTAAAAAAGATATAGAAGTTGGTTTTAACTCACCTAGATTGAGACTTTAAAAAACTGAATATGGAAGTAAATTCACACTAGCTCCAAGATCAAGTAAGGCTCTTTCAATTTTATGCTCTCCAATAAAGCAAGAAATTGTAGGACAACCAGGGTCTTTATATTTCAAAGCATTATTGTTTTGAAGAATAGCACTTACTTGTTCGGCTAGAAAGGCTTTCTTTTTCACATTCAGTTTCCTCTTCACAGTGTATAGATCTTTCAAAAATTTAGCGTAGGAAGGAACCTGTTTAATAGCATCCAACAATGGTATATTGATCCTTACCTGTTTGAAAATTTCAAAAATTTCAGAGTTGTGATTAACTTTCCTTTGTTTGGTCATGGCTTGAGGAAATGGAAGTGTTGGCGGTGAATCAGTCGTTTCTTTGCAATTTTCAGATTCAACCCCTTCCTTACCCTCAGAGATTGACTCATCATCTTTCTCATAAGGTTCAAGAGAGGGTTTTTCAATAACCTTACCGCTGCGCAGAGTAGTGACTGATTTGACTTGATCCATGTGTTGGCTTCCAGAACTACTTGCATTTGCATTGTATTGCCCTTTGGGATTTTGTTGTGTTTGAGATGGAAACTTACCTTTCTCTTGGAAACTAAGAGCAGATGTTAATTTAGCAAGAGTATCTTTAAAATCTGTCATGTTTTGAACAAGTTGAGTATTAATTGTCTCTTGCTTTTCAATGAATGCATGCAATGTTTCCTCAAGATTTCTTCTAGAAGGTGGAGCATAAAAGGGTGCATATCCATGAGAATTTTGGAAATTATGGTGTGCTTGAAATGGTGGTTGTGAAGTTTGTGCATTGTTGTTTTCACTCTTCCAACTGAAATTTGGGTGATTCCTCCAACCAGGGTTGTATGTTTGGGAGTATGGGTTGTGGTTGACCCTTTGAAAACTGTTTAAAGCATGGGCTTGTTCATGGAGACATTCTTTAAAAGAAGGCAAGGTTGGACAATCATTGGTTGAGTGTTCATTCGTTTCACAGATTTGACACACAATGTTTTCAACAGATTTTAATTGACCACTCTTTTTTAATTCTAGTGCCTCGACTTTTCTAGCTAAAGATGCAAACTTGGCTTGAAGGTCATGATCTTCCCTAAGGTTGTACATACCTTCATTAGATATATGAGGTTGAGTTTTACTCGGTACCTCATAAGTACCCGCGGTGTCCCAATTTTGAGCATTTTCAGCTAACAAGTTGATTAGTACTTAAAAGTGCATTTTTATCATGGTTTTATATCATCATTTTGCACTTGAAGTATCAATAACTCCTTAACTAAAATATGTTTTATAATAATGTATGTAATAATATAAGATACCTATAATTTGTGGTAAATATCTATTTTTAATGCAGGCCTATCCCATAAATGAAAGGATTGATTGATGACTTGAAGAACTTAAATTGCAAGGATAAAGAGATGGCCAAACTTAGAAAAGAGATGTCGGTGCAATCCAAACCGGAATACTGTTCGGTAATTGGGTCATATCTGGAGCTACAGATCTTAGATTTAGGTCCAATTTATATAGATGGAAAGGTAAGACATAGGCCTACAACTTTCATATGGAGCCCAAGATCTAAAAAGGCCATTATCAAGTCCAAATTGTAACAACAACAAAGAAGCCCGAATCTGTCTTCCAGCCCGAGCACTGTTCGGTATTTTGGCCATATCTGGAGTTCTAGAAGTCCAAATGAGCTGAAGTTTTTACACAAGAAATCTGAGACAATTTCCTACAACTTTCATGTTTTCAGCTAGCTTCAATTTTGACGTTATGAATGACGTTTTGGCCTGACAAGAGAAGATAAGGATTGTCACCAAGTCAAAAGTTGGCCACCCACTTATCAATTAGTCATCAAATCAATAGTTCCCAATTTTGGCCTATAAAAGGAGGCATTTGCCATTCATTTAGGCATCTTGGTTTCCAGATCAAGATCATGTTCTTCCTTTCTCTCTTTGTATTTTTTGTAATGTTTATGCTTTGCTTTCATTAATGTTAAGTTTATGCTTTTCATTTCCTTTCCTTTACTTAGTTAGCTTTTATGTTCTTATTTTGTTTATCTATTTTTCTTTCTTTTATTATGTCTAGCTAAGTTAATTATGTCAAGGTGAAAAGGTTACACTAATGGTGTAAGAATAAGTATAATGTAAACTTAATATGGACTTTAATGTTTGATACTAACATGTTTTATATTTGTTATCTTGTTCACTCTTTAATACTTTGCTTGTTAAATGACTAATCTTGATTTATGTTGTATAACACTTGGTACAACAAATGCTTGGCACTTTCATAGCCCATAATGTATGGTATAACCGACACCTGATCTATGAAAGGAACTTGATTTGTTGTTAACATAAGTTATAATCATGAATGCTTGACGAGATTTACAAGTATTAGCATTAATTGAATAAGATGACTAATGTAATCATGTTAACAATATATAATCTGATTGGAACCTCCTTTGTGTGTGGTTTCCAATTCAATAATAAGAGTTTATACTATACTTATTTGATATACCATTAGTGGAACCTCTAACCTTGACATTTGTTATTATTATTGCTTAATCCTTACATTAATATTTCATCTCTAAGTTCTCATCATCATCTTCTTCTTCTTCTTATTTTTCTTTATTATTATTATTATTATTATTATTATTACTATTGTTGTTGTTGTTATTGTTGTTTTATAATTGTTGTTTATAATTTGTACAATTAACCTCCCTGTGGTTCGACCCCGGTCTTGCCGGGTTATTTATTACTTCGACACTCCTGCACTTGGGAGAAGACATCAACCTTTCAGTCGTGTCAAGTTTTTGGCGCCGTTGCCGGGGAGTTAAGTTCTTGTATAAATTATAGTTTTTATTTTATTTTCTCTTTTCACTTTTCTTGTATTTAACTTTGTCTCTTTTATTTTGTTTCTCCTTATTTTGTTTTCTTCCTTCTTTTTTTGTTTTCTTCTTCATTTTATTCTATTCCTACACGTGCATGAGAGTGTGGTCACGTACATCAAGTGGTAGACTTTGTAGGGTATCCTCATCATTTTCAGAAAATATGGCCGAAGAATATAATCAATCACTTCATAATGAAAATAATGAGAATAATCGTGCTAGAACACTTAGAGACCACATGAATCCCACAAGAACAAGTGCACCATCATGCATAGTTTTTCCTCCTGATGCATCTCATTTTAATTTTAAACCAGGCATTATTCAACTTTTACCTTCTTTTCATGGCTTAGAATTGGAAAATCCATACTTGCATTTAAAGGAATTTGAGGAGGTCTGCAACACATATAATAATTTAAATTGTAGCATGAACACCATTAGATTAAAGCTTTTTCCTTTTTCATTAAAAGATAAAGCTAAAACATGGCTACAAAATTTGAGACCAGGATCCATTCGTGCTTGGGATGAAATGCAACAACAGTTTTTAAAGAAGTTTTTCCCATCTCATAGAACAAACTCTTTCAAGAGACAAATCACCACTTTCACTCAAAAACCAGGAGAAACATTTTACAAATGTTGGGATAGGTATCGAGATTTGCTTAGTACTTGCCCCCATCATGGTTTTGAAACATGGAGATTGGTTTCACATTTCTATGAAGGGTTAACACCTAAAGATAGGCAAATGGTTGAATTGATGTGCAATGGAACTTTTGAAGATAAAGACCCTGATGAAGCAATGGAGTACTTGGACTTGTTAGCTGAAAATGCTCAAAATTGGGACACTGCGGGTACATATGAGGCACCAAATAAAACTCAACCTCATACATCTAGTGGAGGTATGTACAACCTTAGGGAAGATCATGACCTTCAAGCCAAGTTTGCATCTTTAGCTAGAAAAGTCGAGGCACTAGAATTGAAAAAGAGTGGTCAATTAAAATCTGTTGAAAACATTGTGTGTCAAATCTGTGAAACAAATGAACACTTAACCAGTAACTGTCCAACCTTGCCTTCTTTTAAGGAATGTCTCCATGAACAAGCCCATGCTTTAAACAGTTTCCAAAGGGCGAACCACAACTCATACTCCCAAACATACAACCCTGGTTGGAGAAATCACCCAAATTTTAGTTGGAAGAGTAAGAACAACAATGCACAAACTTCACAACCACCGTTTCAAGCACACCACAATTTCCAAAATTCTCATGGATATGCACCTCCTTATGCTCCACCTCCTAGAAGAAATCTTAAGGAAACATTGCATGCATTCATTAAAAAGCAAGAGACAATCAATACTCAACTTGCTCAAAACATGACAGATTTTAAAGATACTCTTGCTAAATTAACATCTACTCTCAGTTTCTAAGAGAAAGGTAAGTTTCCATCTCAAACACAACAAAATCCCAAAGGGCAATACAATGCAAATGCAAGTAGTTCCGGAAGCCAACACATGGATCAAGTCAAATGAGTCACTACTCTGCTCAGTGGTAAGGTTATTGAAAAACCCTCTCTTGAACCTTATGAGAAAGATGATGAGTCAATCTATGAGGGTAAGAAAGGGGATGAATCTGAAAATTGCAAAGAAACGACTGATTCACCGCCAGCACTTCCATTTCCTCAAGCCATGACCAAACAAAGGAAAGTTAATCACAACTCTGAAATTTTTGAAATTTTCAAACAGGTAAGGATCAATATACCTTTGTTGGATGCTATTAAACAGGTTCCTTCCTATGCTAAATTTTTGAAAGATCTATGCACGGTGAAGAGGAAACTGAATGTGAAAAAGAAAACCTTTCTAGCCGAACAAGTAAGTGCTATTCATCACAACAATAATGCTTTGAAATATAAAGATCCTGGTTGTCCTACAATTTCCTGCTTTATTGGAGAGCATAAAATTGAAAGAGCCTTACTTGATCTTGGTGCTAGTGTGAATTTACTTCCATATTCAGTTTTTCAGAGTCTCAATCTAGGTGAGTTAAAACCAACTTCTATATCTCTTTTACTTGCCGATAGATCTGTAAAAGTGCCTAGAGGAATAATTGAAGATGTGTTAGTACAAGTCGATAAATTCATTTATCCTGTGGATTTTATTGTCTTGGACACAGAACCTGTTGAAGCATGTAATTCATTTCCTGTTATTTTAGGACGTCCATTTCTTGCAACTTCTAATGCATTGATTAATTGTAGGAATGGACTGATGAAGCTATCATTTGGAAACATGACATTGAAGATGAATATTTTCAACATTTGCAAGCAACCTGGAGATGATAATGATTTACAAGAAGTAGATCATATTGATGAATTAGTTTATGATCAACTTGAATCTACTTTAAGTAAAAATGAATTGGATGAAACTGAAGATTTGCAAATGGTTTATTCTGAGGAAGAAATCACGAATGAAACAAGCACCGAAAATGTTGATGCGAATCTTTTGTCAACAGTAACAACAGATTCGACATCTGACATCACACCAATCGATGATTACTTTCCTAACAAATCCTTACTTTCTCTTAGTTCAATGCCTTGGTATGATAAAAATATTAATTTTCTTGCTTTAGGAGATTTGCTAGCTGATTGGAGTACCCAAGACAAAGAAAAGTTTTTGAACGAAGTGAAGAGCTTTTATTATGATGACCCTAACTTATTCAAATATTGTCCTCATCAAATATTTCAAAGATTCATTCCCGACAATGAGGTAAGTAGTGTCATTAAACTTTGTCATTCTGAAGCATGTGGAAGTTATTTCTCGTCAAAAAAGACTGCTGCAAAAATCTTTCAAAATGGATTTTATTGGCCCACCATGTTCAAGGACACACATGCATTCTCTAAAACTTGTGAAAATTGTCAAAAAATTGACACTGGTCAAAAAGTTTTGTTTTATGATTCTCAACTCTATGCACTCCCTAAAGAGCTAAGATTAAGATGGACCAATCCTTATGGGGCCTGTGATATTGAGAATTCAATGAATGACAATGATTTTAAGGAAAATGGACATCGTTTGAAAACTTACTTTGATAATTTTCCTAGTAAAAATGAATCAACTGGTTGGAATGATCTTGTAGATAAAGGTTGATTTTTTTTTCTCACATTGTTTTTGTGTTTCTTTTTGAGTGATTTTTGCTAGTTTCTCTCGCCCCGGTCAAATGGCGGATAACGGTACTCCGTGACTTAAGTCGGTTCTTTCAGTTTCCCACAATTACTGATATCTGTGTATATATCTGTGCAATTCTTCGAAGCTCTCTTCCAATTCTCATTTGAAAATGGACACTAATCTTGAAAAATTGAAAAAGTATTTTCCCGCTCTGCCTCAGAATGCGATTACAAAAATCTACCGTGCTAGATATGCAAGATTGAGATTGTTAATGAATCATGGAATTCCTGAAGATATTCGCTGGTTGATTGAAGCAAAGGTCCGATTATCAGGTGAGTCCTCTAACTTCTTCATTTCACACATGCCTAGAACAGGTAAAAGCACTTTTGCAAAGAAGTGTCGTGCAAAACGACTAAAAGTCTGTCATTGATGTGCTAGATGGACTTGTAATACACAATGTCGTTCTTTAGGAATGGTATCTATAAACCGTGAAGATAAAATACAATTCATTAAGGATGGCCTGAGTAAGGAGTCTTTAGATAATCTTCTATTGACTCTTGAGACGCATCCTAGTAGAGATGTGCATCGTGTAATTCATGATTTATGGCCACTATTTCATAAAGAACATGATCGACTTAGTCTTGGGAATCTGACTAAAAAAGACCCTGTTTGCCAGTTTTTAAGAAAACTGGATGGGAAGCCTATCCCCGACCCATAGAGGGCGTTTAAGCCGTTCTTGGACGTAAAACCAAGGGAAGATGTGAGCCACAATCACAACTACCTGTACATACACATGTTTTTTTCAAAAGTAAATAAATAAATAAATAAAAAAGGGAGAGAGAGAGTGTGAGACTCTAGCTGGCCTACATATAGATGTTATGATTGCCTTTCTACTTTCTCATCTATAAAACCCTCTTTTCCTTCCTTTCATTTCTACTCAACCCATACATTCAACAAATAGAGAAGTGTGTAGAAATGGCAAGTTCCTCAAGTCATCAAATAAGAAATATCTGTGTTTTTGGTGGATCTAGTCCTAGGAAAGAAAAGGAGTTTTTAGAATCAGCAAACCATCTTGGTCAGGTGCTAGCTGAGAGAAAGATTCATTTAGTGTATGGGGGAGGCAGTCTTGGGTTAATGGGAGGTGTGTCAATAGCTGCATTTTTAGGAGGTAGTCAAGTTTTAGGAATCGTCCCTGAAGCTTTGGCACAAGGGGACATCATTGGAAAAACAATTGGAGAGGAACTTCAGGTCTCCACAATGTCGGCTCGAATGAATGCAATGTTTAATCATGCTGATGCTTTCATTGCTTTACCATGTGGTCTAGGCACATTGGAAGAGATCTTTCATATTTCCTCTTGGGCTCAATTGCACATTCACTATAAACCCATTGGTTTGTTAAATGTTAATGGTTATTATGATAAGTTGTTGTCTTTTCTTGATCATGCTGTGGAACAGGAATTTCTAACATCTTCTGCACGACAAATCATAATCTCTGCTACTACTGCTGAACAATTGATTGACCAACTACAATATTTCATTCCTGTGATTGATCCTTCCATGAGTTGCATAAATTGGTCATCTACGGGAAGCCGTAAAAAGCTTAGATTGGATTTGAGCCTTCATTTGTGAACTTTTGTGTATTTTGGTTTTATTATTGTGTTTTGTTATTTCTTATTTTTGTTTCAGTGTGTTTCAGGTTTTGTCAGTGTTCGTTATTTCAGGTGATATCTTCTATACTCTATCTTTCTACCTTAGAACATTAAGGACAATGTCTCGTTTTGGTTGGGGGGAGAGGGTAGTAGTTGATAAAAAAAAAAATTATTTTTCATTTCATAAAGCATGTGCATAATTGTTGTTACTAGGATGGCAGAGTAAAGGAGTTCTTTTGTTAAAGTGACTCTTGAGACGCATCTTAGTAACCATTCTTAACAAGGTCTATTATAATACTTCCTGAAAAATTCAGGTTTCCAAACTCTCGTATTGTTACCACTTAATTCTGCTCATATACTTATTTAACATGTATTCTTAAACCTTAATTTACACACACACACTTTAACATATGATTGTGGGTTGCATATTGGATTATTACATTATTTATGTTCTTTTGTTAAAGGTAACAACTAAGGGAAAGGGATTGTATATAATTAAAAAAAAAAGAAAAAAAAATGATGATAATAAAAATGTAGATAAGTTTGGTTTCGTAGCCTCCCTAACCTAAGCAATTAAGCCCGAAGGGGTGTTTTAACACCTAATACCCTAAAGTCAACTGACTTGGGAGCTATTGGCCCAACGCTTGTTACATGGGTTGAGGAGAAAAGCTTAAGGGAATCAAACATTGCACTATCTACATATCAGTATCTGCGACCCGAGTTACTAAGCTCGTAGGGGTGTCTTAACACCTAATGCCCTAAGACCAACTGGTCTGGGAGTCATTAGCTGAAAGCTCGTTACATGGGTTAAAGATGCATGATGTTTTTAAATTATATGTATATAGAGTTAAAAAAAAAAAAAGACAAAAATAGTAATCCCAACCCAAGGAAGTTAACCTTAAACATTAGAACAAAAATTTTGTTTTCTTCCAAGAAAAGCCCTATAATTATGTGTTGATACATTGAGCACAAAAGAAAGGTTTATTAATATCTTGTTAAGAGGTATTGAGCAGATATATAAATTTAATGAGAGTTTGTTTATCTGGATAGATTAATGGAAGTTAAATGATGAATACCTTGCTTTGTGAAATTTGCAAATTGTTTTAACGCTTTGATTACTAGGGACTAGTAATAAGTTGGTTGGGGGGTGTGATTAGTACTTAAAAGTGCATTTTTATCATGGTTTTATATCATCATTTTGCACTTGAAGTATCAATAACTCCTTAACTAAAATATGTTTTATAATAATGTATGTAATAATATAAGATACCTATAATTTGTGGTAAATGTCTATTTCTAATGCAGGCCTATCCCATAAATGAAAGGATTGATTGATGACTTGAAGAACTTAAATTGCAAGGATAAAGAGATGGCCAAACTTAGAAAAGAGATGTCGGTGCAATCCAAACCGGAACACTGTTCGGTAATTGGGTCATATCCGGAGCTACAGATCTTAGATTTAGGTCCAATTTATATAGATGGAAAGGTAAGACATAGGCCTACAACTTTCATATGGAGCCCAAGATCTAAAAAGGCCATTATCAGTCCAAATTGTAGCAACAACAAAGAAGCCCGAATCTGTCTTCTATCCCGAGCACTGTTTGGTATTTTGGCCATATCTGGAGTTCTAGAAGTCCAAATGAGCTGAAATTTTTACACAAGAAAGCTGAGACAATTTCCTACAACTTTCATGTTTTCAGCTAGCTTCAATTTTGACGTTATCAATGACGTTTTGGCCTGACAAGAGAAGATAAGGATTGTCACCAAGTCAAAAGTTGGCCACCCACTTATCAATTAGTCATCAAATCAATAGTTCCCAATTTTGGCCTATAAAAGGAGGCATTTGCCATTCATTTAGGCATCTTGGTTTCCAGATCAAGATCATGTTCTTCCTTTCTCTCTTTGTATTTTTTGTAATGTTTATGCTTTGCTTTCATTAATATTAAGTTTATGCTTTTCATTTCCTTTCCTTTACTTAGTTAGCTTTTATGTTCTTATTTTGTTTATCTATTTTTCTTTCTTTTATTATGTCTAGCTAAGTTAATTATGTCAAGGTGAAAAGGTTACACTAATGGTGTAAGAATAAGTATACTGTAAACTTAATATGGACTTTAATGTTTGATACTAACATGTTTTATATTTGTTATCTTGTTCACTCTTTAATACTTTGCTTGTTAAATGACTAATCTTGATTTATGTTGTATAACACTTGGTACAACAAATGCTTGGCACTTTCATAGCCCATAATGTATGGTATAACCGACACCTAATCTATGAAAGGAACTTGATTTGTTGTTAACATAAGTTATAATCATGAATGCTTGACGAGATTTACAAGTATTAGCATTAATTGAATAAGATGACTAATGTAATCATGTTAACAATATATAATCTGATTGGAACCTCCTTTGTGTGTGGTTTCCAATTCAATAATAAGAGTTTATACTATACTTATTTGATATACCATTAGTGGAACCTCTAACCTTGACATTTGTTATTATTATTGCTTAATCCTTACATTAATATTTCATCTCTAAGTTCTCATCATCATCATCTTCTTCTTCTTATTTTTCTTTATTATTATTATTATTATTATTATTATTATTACTATTGTTGTTGTTGTTATTGTTGTTTTATAATTGTTGTTTATAATTTGTACAATTAACCTCCCTGTGGTTCGACCCCGGTCTTGCCGGGTTATTTATTACTTCGACACTCCTGCACTTGGGAGAAGACATCAACCTTTCAGTCGTGTCACAAGTTTAAGTACTCCATTGCTTCATCAGGGTCTTTATCTTCAAAAGTTCCATTGCACATCAACTCAACCATTTGCCTATCTTTAGGTGTTAACCCTTCATAGAAATGTGAAACCAATCTCCATATTTCAAAACCATGATGAGGGCAAGTACTAAGCAAGTCTCGATACCTATCCCAACATTTGTAAAATGTTTCTCCTGGTTTTTGAGTGAAAGTGGTGATTTGTTTGTTGAAAGAGTTTGTTCTATGAGATGGGAAAAACTTCTTTAAAAATTGTTGTTGCATTTCATCCCAAGCACGAATGGATCCTGGTCTCAAATTTTGTAGCCATGTTTTAGCTTTATCTTTTAATGAAAAAGGAAAAAGCTTTAATCTAATGGTGTTCATGCTACAATTTAAATTATTATATGTGTTGCAGACCTCCTCAAATTCCCTTAAATGCAAGTATGGATTTTCCAATTCTAAACCATGAAAAGAAGGTAAAAGTTGTAGGCCTATGTCTTACCTTTCCATCCATATAAATTGGACCTAAATCAGAGATATATAGCTCCAGATATGACCCAATTACTGAACAGTGTTCCGATATGGACTGTACCGACATCTCTTTTCTAAGTTTGACCATCTCTTTTCTAAGTTTGACCATCTCTTTGCCTTTGCAATTTAAGTTCTTAAAGTCATCAATCAATATTTTCATTTATGTGATAGACCTGCATTTAAAATGAACATTTACCATAAATTAAAGGTATCTTATATTATTAGATATATTATTATAAAACATGCTTTAGTTAAGGAGTTATTGATACTTCAAGTGCAAAATGATGATATAAAACCATGATAAAAATGCACTTTTAAGTACTAATCACTAAGTTAATTATGTTAAGGTGAGAAGTTTCACTAATGGTGTTAGGATAAGTATAATATAAACTCAATATGAACTTCAATGCTTATATCGTAAACAACCTGCTATTAACATATCTTATCATTTTTATCTTATTAATTTTTAATACCTTACATGTTAAATGGTTAATCTAGATTTGTGTTGTATAACACTTGGTAATCAAATACTTGATCCTTCATAATTTTTCACCGGCTTCGTTATTATGAGAGGAACTTGATAAAATTTATAAGTATGATGTTATGTAAATAAGATGATTAATATGATCATGTTGATAATTAATAAAGAGTTTATACCTTATCTCTAATACTATTAGTGTATCCTCTAACCTTGACATTTGTTTTTATTATTGTATAATCTTCACATTAATCTTACATTTCAAAATCCTCTTTAACTCATCTTCACCACCACTATCATTGTTGTTGTTATTGTTGTTATTATTATTATTTATAATTTATATAATTAACTTCCCCGTGATTCGACCCCAGTCTTGCTAGGTTATTGATTACTTTGATACTCTATATTTAGGATAAAACATCAACTCTTTGATCGTGTCAATTTTCTCTACCCCTTCTTACCCTGAAAAAATAGGGACATCATGCTTCTTTAAACCGATAACCATCTTTTAGCTAACCTAGCCTCCTCCATCCCTCGGGACCAACAAGGGGTATTATAGGAATATTCCCTTGTTGCCCATTGACTACACCTTTCGGCCTGATCTTAGGCCTTGACTCACCCTTCGTGGACGAACCTTACAGAGGAATCGTTAGGTTTTCATGGCATTGGATTCCCACCAATATTTGCGTTACTCAAGCAGACATTCTCGCTTCCACTTCGTCCACCCCCGCTTACGCGGGCTTGTCTCTGCAACATTTTTTTGACAAAAAAATGAGGATTGTCCTTGTTAACTAGTAAATAATTAATTTCCTTTTTTTTGGGGGGGAGAGGAAAGAAAAGAGGGTAGGGGTGATTAGTACTTAAAAGTATATTTTTATCAAGGTTTTATATCATTATTTTGCACTTGAAGTATCAATAACTCCTTAACTAATGCATGTTTTATAATAACATATCTAATAATATAAGATACCTTTAATTTATGGTAAATGTTCATTTTAAATGCAGGCTTATAACATAAATGAAAGGATTGATTGATGAATTTTAGAACTGAAATTGAAAGGACAAAGAGATTGTCAAACTTGGAAAAGAGATATTGGTGCAGTCCAAACCGGAACACTATTTAGTAATTATATCATATCTGAAGCTGTAAATCTCGGATTTAGGTCTATTTTATATGTATGGAAAGGTAAGACATAGGCCTACAACTTTCATATGGAGCCCAAGATTTAAAAAAGTTATTTTCAAGTCCAAATTGTAGCAACAACAAAGAAGTCTGAATCTATCCTACAGCCCGCACATTGTTTAGTGTTTGACCCATATCTAGAGTTCTAGAAGTCCAAATGAGCTCCATTTTTTTTCTGGAAAGCTAAGACAATTTCCTACAACTTTTATGTTTTCAAGTGGTTCCAATTCTGATGTTACCAATGATGTTTTGGGCAGTCAAGAGAATATAAGGATTGTCACCAAGTCAAGAGGTGGTCACCTACTCATTAATTAGTCATCAAATCAACAATTCTCAATTT
Organism: Populus pruinosa; assembly: GCA_026413675.1. Classification (NCBI taxonomy): domain Eukaryota; kingdom Viridiplantae; phylum Streptophyta; class Magnoliopsida; order Malpighiales; family Salicaceae; genus Populus; species Populus pruinosa. The sequence goes on from CM048607.1 coordinate 8,481,110, forward strand.
TGGCTTATAAAAGGAGGCATTTTCTATGCATTTAGGCATCTTGGTTTCCAGATCAAGATCATGCTTTTGCTTTTTCTCTTTGTATTTTTTGTATTGCTTATGTTTTGCTTTCATTAATATTAAGTTTATGTCTTTCATTTCCTTTCCTTTACTTAGTTAACTTTTATTTTGTTTATGTTTTTATTTTTTTTTATTTTTTTTCTTTCTTTCATTATGTTTAGCTATGTTTATTTGTCAAGGTGAAAAGGTTACACTAATGGTGTAAGAATAAGTATAATGTAAACTCAATATAGGCTTTAATATTTGATACTAACATGTTTTCTATTTGTTATCTTGTTCACTTTTTAATACTTTGCTTGTTAAATGACTAATCTAGATTTATGTTGTATAACACTTGGTACAACAAATACTTAGCACTCTAATAGCTCATATTGTATGGTATAACCGACACCTGAGCTATGAAAGGAACTTGATTTGTTGTTAACATAAGTTATAATCATGAATGTCTGATGAGATTTACAAGTATTAGCATTAATCGAATAAGATGACTAAGGTAATCATGTTAACAATTTATAATATGATTGAAATCTCCTTTGTGTGTGGTTTCCAATTGAATAATAAGAGTTTATACTATACTTATTTGACATACCATTAGTGGATCCTCTAACTTTAACATTTATGATTATCATTGTTTAATCTTTATGTTAATCTTCCATCTCAAAGTTCTCATCAACTTTTTCTTCTTCTTCTTCTTTTTCTTTATTATTATTATTATTATTATTATTATTATTATTATTATTATTATTGTTATTGTTATTGTTATTGTTATTACTATTATTATTGTTTATTGTTGTTGTTATTGTTATTGTTATTATTGTTGTATTGTTATTATCTATAATTTATACAATTAACCTCCTTGTGGTTCGATCCCGGTCTTACCAGGTTATTTATTACTTTGACACTCCTGCACTTGGGAGAAGACATCAATCTTTTGGTCGTGTCAGGGAGTAAAAAAATTAGATTATTAAGGTCAACTATACTAAATCCTTTATTTTATTAAATAAATCGACTTATACAGATAACGAGAATCAAATACGCGTCTTCTCCTCGGCAAGAAAAAATTTTACCATTCAACTATATCCGTATTTTTTTTTGTCTTAATATTGACACACAGTACCTAGATTCTATTTGTGAATAATGATGCTAGATATTCTTTTCAGGACCATTCCTATTATATTCCTATTACCTATTTAATATATTCCTATTATATTTAATTAATAGATTACATATAATACATTTAGATTTATATAATACATTTAATTTATGTAATATATTTATATATTTATATGATTTACATATTTAATTTTTTATTTGAATAGAATTCAAATTTATATTCATTGAGAATTTATTAAAAAATATAATTTAGAATTTTTTAGAATTCATTATTCTAAATTAGAATTTAGAATGATAATTTAGAATGATTTTCTAATAATATAACTTGTAAATTTCTTTTAAACAAAGCCAATATGAATACATATATGAATGAGTCTTGATTTTTCACTAGAAAATAAAAGAGAATGCCACAACACATATTGTTTAAAAATATTTACATCCATATAAAAGAAAATAACAAATTACAGTTGACAATGATTGTATTAAAATGGTAAGAATATAACAAAACCAAGATGCAAGATTAAAAGGTTTCAACCATAATGTAAAAAATAGACAAACTAAAAACAAACTTAAGAAATAGATAGGTCTTTTAAAAAACTTATTTTAATTGGGTTTTAGAATCAATTGACTTAAAAGAGAAGCTAACCTAAAAGCTATATTGCATCTTCTAAATAGATACAAAACATAATAGTTATAAGCACACATAGGAATCCATATATATTTCATCATAAGTCCAAACAATATAAATGGGGTAATAATATCAATATTGTAATTATATCAATATTGTAATTAAACGACATAGAAAGGGGAAATAACAAATAATAACATGCCCAAACTAGATATTTAGCAATTTTAACAATGAGAGGTTTAAGACATTTTAAGTTTAATATTTTAATTAGTAGAAAGTTCTAACATTTCTAATATAACTTATAAGTGTGAACATTGACACATATATGTCTAAAACTAGATATTATGGTTGAGGTTTAAACTTAACTAACTTAAAGAGACCTACCCTAAAAGATAGAATGTGATTTTTTAAGATTGCATAGAAACACTACAAACACAAACAAAATATTAGAAAGCATTCATAAACTTATTAATGATGGTGAACAATATAGAATAAATAACATGAAGGATGCTATGACGTAGCAATAAAAAAAAAAAGAAGATACAACCCAATGGTGGTGAATTTAAACAAAGTATTTCATAAATCTCACATAGTAAAGAAGAAATTAGTTAGACTGAGCTTTAATTGTTTGATTGTTTGCTTACTTATTTTTACTACTTTATTATGCATGTTTATATACTACGCATGCATAAGTACATCAGGTATGAATTAATGCCTTCATGTATTTTTATTTTTTGAACAAACTTTATTTCGAGGTTAAGTGTGGAATAGTAATTTGTCTTATGACTTTCAGTCGGAGTTCAGATTCATAAGAAATCTAACTATAAGCCGAGCATTTACTTAACAATAACAATTACACTGTGCCCTAACTATTTTTTGTAAATCCCTACACCACCTTTATGAAAAGAGGTTATTAGACATATCATAGACTCTTTTAAAACTAGTTATTGAGCTTACCCCTCATGTCATAACCTAGAAACTACCTTTAAGGTATAGACTTCTTAATAATTCATTTTGCAATAGTTCAAACTTGATTAAAATCCTAAACTTTACAGGGTTGTTTTTTTTAAGCTAAAACTATGACTTCCATGACTTTTTCTGAGTATGGGAAAAGATCCATGATGATGCATCTAGTTGAAGGGGATTTTCTCTAAGTACTGAATTACTGTACATAACCAAAATACATTAACTCATAGATAATATAAAGAAGCTTATGACAGTCTTGGGATATGTGGATAAGACTTTGTTTGACAAAAAGTAAGGGAGAATTGCCCACCTAATAAGGATCTTAGTTTAGATTTCTACAGGCAAGGCCTTAATGGATTTATGGAATCTATGTTATATGTGTCACCTTTGATGATATTGACATAACCCCTACCATCAAAGAGTATGCCCAGATTCTTAACTTCCCATATAACCCTTATAAAGTATATTTTAGACAAAGAATTAAGAACACAACTACCAAGATTGTAAAATTATTGCATCTATAAAAGTTGATCAATACAAGATGTTTAATAGAGAATTTAAGTGGAAGTTAATGATGAATAAAATAAAGGTAAATAAAGATAAGGGAATACTAAGTAGTTGTTTTAACCACCTTCGAGTTAGTTTCGTTTCCTTTAAAAGTTATTATGATCATCAATATTGAAGCTGCCAACGCCTTAGTTGAATATGAATGACAAAGAATAACCTCACCTCAGCTTTCTTGGTTGAAACTCTTTTATCCCTAAACCATTGTAAATTGCATGGAAAGGGAGCAATGTGGTGTTGTGTTTTATATTATATATGGATAGTCAACCATTTAGAGACACCAAGAAAAGTTTTCAATAATTTCTGGTTGTTCAACATAAGACCTTTCATGATGATTTTAAGTGAGGAATGGAACAACTTAAATTAAAAGTCATGGTTAAAAAATTACCAAGCATTTTATCAGAGTAATCTCAGGTGGAAAAGCCCTTTGGGTAAGCAATTTATCTTATCTTTTGAGTTGTGGTGATATAGAATGGGTCCCATTGATTGGTTTAACTAGTTACATCAGCTACTCACCCTTATTAGTAGCTAGGAAATTTAGAGGCATTTAGTACCTGTCAAGGACATAAGGACTAGCTAAGTATAATAGTTTGTTCAAAGATGTCAATCACACTATCAGATGTGATTGGACGTAGTTTGTTTTATTCTATAGAAAGGAACAACAAAAATAATCCTCAACCAACCCTAATTACTTAGTATGGAGGAATGATGAATTATTTGGGTGCTCAGAAACATTAGAATGCAAAGCCAAACATCAGTCAGGAAGATCCTTTACCATAGAACCCATAAAAAAAAGGGGTAAATAATGAAGAAGAATTGCTATAGGAGTTAGATAAGCTGAGGATTGAGTTGAAAAATAGTAAGAGTCAACAAAAATTCTTAGAAAACCAACTTTTAAAAAGAAAAGGATGAAGGCCTTTCTAAACCAATAGTTGAGACAAAAGGTTGAGTGGATAGTTGAATTAATATAGGATTTGAAGTGAGGAAAGAACCACTAAAAGATGGATAAGCAGTCTAAGGAAATTGTGTATGGAATCTAAGGATAATAGAAAGAAAGAATGATCAAATATGATGATCTAGTGAACAAACATGTAATGCTGGAAAAAGAGTTAGTGACTCTGAAAAAGGCTTGTGAAGGTAGGAGACGTGCTGACAAGGAATCAATAACTTCTTTAAAAAAAGAGAAGGATCACAACAAAATGAGACTAAAAGTTGCAAAAAAAAATAAAATTGACTAATCTCATTATTGAAAAAACAAAAAAGCTTAAGAGCTCAATACAAGGCTGAGATGATGATGAAAGAAGCAAAAAGGGTAGGGAATACTAGAATAGAGTAAATGCTTTGAAAGATTAGGTCTCTACAATCTAGTATGAGCAAGTTGATTTGGATAAAGCAAAGGTTATCAAAAATAGCCTAAATCAGAGAAAAAAGTAAAAAAAATTCTTGGGCATTTTAATTACGTAGATCGATTCATATCTTAGCTAACAGTAATATGCAAGGCAATTTTCCATTTACTCTAAATAAAAAAATATGAGAATATGGAACAATAATCACAGGAAACCTTTGCTGTAAGAAACTACCAAGCTTCGCCTATGAATGTCTACCACAGTTAAAATGTTGACCAACAAAAATGATATTAAAGATATTCAAATTTCACAACCAGGGCTTCTTTTTTATCTGATGGATATTATACTACGATAGAAGCACTCATACTAGAGGACACAGACCAAATTTTCCAGTATTTTTTATTTGGTAATCCTTGTTCTATAAACCTTAGAAAAAAAGAAAAGCACATTTTTATTTCTAATTAAATGAGTCTAGATAATAACTGCTACAAATATATAAATATATTGATTGGATCATTCTGGTGTTGTGTGGTCAAATGAAAGGTTTTTGTGATTCCATAGGAACAATCCTTTTAACACGATGTTGAATTTAGTAAAAGATGTTGTAGAGTAGTTGTTTGTTTAAATTAATTTTAACTTGTTATTGTGTGAAATACATGTGTATTGTGGTTTAGTATAAATTGGTTAATTGATCCATTGTAAAATAAAAAAAGAGGAGTATGAAATGGACATGAATCAATAGGAAACTACGAATACTAAAAGCTTAAACCGTTTTATCTCATGTGTTGCAGTATAAATTTAAAAATAGCATGGTATTATTCTGTAGAATTCTATCAAATTCAACATCTTTCTTCATGCGAGGATGTTTCTTTTGTTGTCTCTTCATGCTTTGGTGGAGGGACAAAATAGAAAAGGTTTGGTCTTGGGGCAGAGCCAAGAATTTTTCCTATTCTGGACTATGATATAAATGCATATAAATTATTTTTTAAAATCAATCATTCACTCATATATATAAATTTATCAAGTTAACAATAAAATTTTAATTGCATTTAAGATGTAAAGAGATTTTTGCTTCAAAGCTCAACAAAGTAAATCAGCAATCTCCATTATTTTATGCATCAAATAAAAGATGAATATAAATTCAAAAGATTTCATCACAATCAAACAACCACTAGCTTCTCCACATATAGAGCTAAAAGATCCTTCTTGAACCATACTTTTAAATATAGTAATAGTTACATCATAAATATCTACTAAGCTGTAAATAGAATCAAAATGAGAGCTCAACGAGTAGTTCTATTTCGATGTAAATTACATATTTGATTAACTCTTTACCAGCCTCACGTTCTTTAGTAGCTACCATATGTGTAATTTCTATAACTTGAGCATAATGTGACTCGATATGATGTTTTGAAAAAGCACTAATTAGATTGATAATGATTGTTATTTTTGAGAAAAATAGCTAAATAGAAATTTCATTTCCAGCTACTGCAAATAATGTTAATTGTAGTCCGTGAACAAAGCAATGTATATAATATATATAAGAACAATCTCTTATAAATAAAATGAGTTATTAAGTTTTTATAATTTTTTTAATAAATATGTCTATTTTTGTTTCAAGGTATTATCACTAGTACTTGACTATGAAGACTCTATATGGTAAGTTAACATGTAAACTTTTGTAAAAATAACAAAAAGTATTTTATTATGTTTTTTTTTATTGTTAAAACACACATAATTTATTTTGTTTGATTGTTTAGTAACTGGTGTTTTGCCAGAAAATATGAATCATATTATATTAGAAATGTTTCCTTTTTGGAATAGCTTTTATTCTTTATATTTGTTATTTTGTAATTGTGTACTCTAATTTTAATAAGTTAAATATTTTATACGTGAAAATAAGATAAATAAATCTTAACACATTAAAGCAAAAAAAATTGACTGAATTCTTGGAATACAAAAACCACTAATAGTTATTACATTTAACCAAAAATCTAACACAAAAAGCAAGATCCATATTCCATGCTTTGTTAATTGCCCACCTCACCCTTGGCCTGGTCAGAGCATCAAGATCTGCCTGCAAAACAAAAACTACTAGATAGCAGACAAGAGCAAGCTTCATGGCAGGTCAAATCCCCCAACGTGTCATGAACTGCAAATTATAGCAGACAAGAGCAAGCTTCATGGTAGGTCAAATCCCCCAACGTGTCATGAACTGCAAATTAATGAAAGCTTTTAAATTAATGATTGAATTGTGGATGACCATTATTTGAATTTGTTGAACAGAGGGAAAATTATCTTACTGTGGATGATTAGGGTTGTGTCAAAATCAAGCTGGTGACCTGGCAGTATGACAGTGAAAACTATTAAGTATAGGCTTAACTCTTTTCCATCATGAACATAAATTCTTGTTTCTGTCCGTCAAAATGGATGCACGCCATACCCAAAAGTGTACAGCTTCCTAGTTTCCCTCAATGCACGGCACAGTCAAGCTTTCTAGGCATGACATCCTAACGAGGCTGTACAATTAATGTAACAATGTTCCCTTCTCCGATAAATGACTCACAGCATGCATGACTCCTTGCACGCCATCCACCAAGGCTACCGACGTTCTGATGAGCTATGCAAATGGCATGCAGGGAGCCAGGCACACAGGGATCTAACACAGGCACATATTTTAGTCTGAACTGATACATGAAGCTTTTTGGAGATCAAACGGAGCTCAATTAGTTCCTGTTAGACAAGAAAAACAGTGCATTTGTATTAATATATCTAAGCATTATATGCTGCAACTTCAAAAGTTCAAACCAGAAAAGATATGTTAAATTTCATAAATATTGTTCACCACCTTGAAATAATGAGGCATGAAAGTGCCTGCTGTTTGGAAGCACCATGACACAAGGAGCAAAAGCATTGCAACAGGAAAGCATGGATAAATAGATCCCTTCTTGCCAAAATGGGACAATCAAGTTGGTTTCTAAGGGATTGTCCACACCATACCTCCCTTTCTTCATTGTTTAAAACCAACTAGCTGTTGAGAAGGATTTTTGGCAAACAGAGAAAAAAACTACAGAGAAACACTTTACCTGAAAGGCTCTTTCTTTCTATATTTTGTCTGTAAATATGGTGAAGGCTACAGAGATATGCGTGTGAGCCTAAAAGTGTATCATAGAAGATTTAAGGAGATAGAAAGGGAAATACACGAGGTTGGCAATTGGCAATTTTTCCTCTCTCTCTGTGACTTATCCTCTGGATTAGAACAGAATGGTCTTCGAATAATTCATTGTCAAGTTGATAGAAAGGCTGCCATGTTCAATCAGTTCTCGAAAATGCTTCACTGGAATAAAAGGTCCCATGAGTGGGGGCGTTGGCACCACCTTCGTGTTTGAACAGGCCTTGTGATCTAAATGGCTGAGATTCTTCTCTCTCTTCCATCTGCAGCCAGGTGCTCCGCACCAGCATCCTCCTCTCTTTTCCAAAAACCTAGCTTTTACTACTGTCTGTAATCTCTCACAAAGCTATTCCATTTGTCCATTATAATCATAAGGGTTCAGTTTCTTCTTTTCCTTTTGAACTCTTGCATGTTTCACAAATGCTTGACCATACTCTAAGCAGATGGAGTCAAACTCCAGTTCTGAATATCTGGTATCAACAACGTTTAGCTCAAGCTTATGAGATCATCACTCCTCAGCATAATCATAGAAACTTTTCTGCAAAAAAAAGATGGATCCCCACAGTGTGCTTCAGGACAATAAAGGGAATTCGATCCTCTCCAATAAACTTTAGCCCGCGAAAACATCCAATAAGCACATAGATCCAGCCATGACAATGACAAATTGCATCCAGAAAACTAGTGATAGTATGCATTATTATCTGACTAGGTGCACATATAATAATAGTGCGTTTATTAATCAATCTCTTTTCAGATACACGTGTTAATCGATTTCTTATCAATGCATTCGTTAAGAATGCCCTGGAGAAAACTTTGAGACTGAATAAGACAAAATTAAGAGATAGAGAAAGAGAAGCTGTGTCTGAAAGCTAATACGGTGCGGACTTGACAATATTTTATCTCTTGCTGTCAGGATTACCACAATCCACTGTCGAATTCCTTTTGCATCAGCTTGTTAAACGTTTCAGACCTTACACAGTCTGTTCCTGGTCATATTGATAGATACGTTGTCTGGTTGCATAAGCTCGTTTGCGTGGATAATTAATCAACAAATAGTGATGGTTTAAATTCAAGAATTCTCATCGCTAGCGATTTGCAATATTCTTTATCACTGAGACAGGAAGGACCATCAATCTAAATCTAGATTCCCAAGCATTTATACAAGCATGGGGACCACCAAAGGATTATTAAACGTAGGGTGGTTGATTGGAACATTGACTAGGACTGCGTTGGCAAACTTTTCGTTTTTGTGGTTCATGTAATTTTTGGGCTTGGAATTTGAGTTTCAGCGGATTCATATGAATTTGTCCTAGTCTATTACATCAAGGCATTGTTGTCCAGTGTTCAGATGGGCAAATTTTTTGTTTTTAACTTCCTTGGAGATCAAAACATGTAGAATGGTATACAAATGGAATTCCCCATCACATCTATAAATGAACACAAAGATAACAAAGAGAAAATGGGAAGGGGGGTATTGAAACAACGTGATGTACAAAAATGCTCAAGACATGTATACAGTAGCCGCACTCAGTGCTGAAGGTGAGGTAATGGTACCTCTTTCGTCATATCAATTTCAATCGACATCTAAGGATCCTGTCTGTAGACTACAAGAGCAATCCATCCTTCACAATTTTCTCTAGAAAGGTTGCCACATCCGACATAGTAGGTCGCTCGTTAGGATTTTCTCTGACAGCCAATTCTGCTATCTCGGCAACTTTAAGTAGGGACTCCACATTTCTTGGAAAAGTGACATATCTATCAATTATGGCAGCTGCTTTGCCCTGTTTAATTAATGGCACAGCCCACTCAACAATATTTGGTGGAGTGTAATCTCTATCATAAGTTTTTCTTCCGCTAAGAATCTCTAGCAGTACAATTCCAAAGTTGTATACATCACTTTTCATATCTCCACAAATATCCTTCTCATTTGCTGAAAGAAGCCCAAAATCTGCGATTCGTGCTCCCCAGTCAGAATCCAAAAGGATGTTAGAAGTCTGGACATTATGATGGACAATTGGCGGTTCCGCTTCCATGTGAAGGTACTCAAGTCCCTTGGCAGCCTGCATTGAAATCTTCAACCTAAGGCTCCAATTCAGAGGAGAAAGCCCACCATGGAGGTGATCATGAAGCGTGCCATGGGGCATATACTCGTAGACAAGCAGCCTTTCCCCCATTTCTAAGCAGTAACCTAACAAGTTCACAATATTGCAATGCCGAACGTTGCAGAGGACCTCTAATTCCATGTCAAAATTCCTGCTATTAGAGTGAATTATCGTGGCAGCGTTTGCCCTCTTGACTGCAACCTGTCTCCCATCAGCTAAAACTGCTTTATAAACAAAACCATAGCTTCCTCGACCAAGCTCGTTGAACTCTCTGAATCCATTGGTGACATCTTTAAGCTCTGATAGTCGGAAAACTTGAGCCTTCCCAGGACAAGGAGTGATGGATTGAGGAAGGTGAGAATCATAAGCAACGTCAGCTTCGAGCTCTGGTTTGCCGATACAAGAATGAAACTGATTCTTTGTTCTTTCTTCGTTTCGGCTGGCGAATAAACATGGAAGAACACACCAGCTAACTAATATCAATAAGAAACCCAAAGCAGAAGAACCAATTATGACTGCTAATCTGCGCAAGTTGTGCCATTGCTTCTCATTATATGATTTCAACCCACAAACTTCCCAACAAGAATTGTTCTGGCAAAGAGAGCAAGCTGTGCATACTCTATCGGCATTCTCAGTACAAGGACTAGATAAGAAAAAACCTTCAGAACAATTTGACCCACATGGAGAACAAATCTTTAAGTCCTTTCTAACACACAAGCTTGTCAAGTCCGGTTCATTTAGAATGCTTGCATTGAAAACAAACTCCCCTTCACCGCAAGAACGAGGACTACAAAGCCCTGGGCTGCACAACTCCAAAGGAGGGCTGTAATCAGGTGGCAAAGTCCCGTTAGCAAACCAGCAATCAATAACCAAATCATCTTCCCTTATCCCACATGTCGCGAAATCAGACGAAGCAATCGCCATAAACCCAGAACCACCCTTTGGAATTAAAGATGAATTGAAACTTCCCCAACACTCGACTGCATGATTATCCTCCCTAATCCCACAGAAATGGTTAGTTCCAGCAGTTAGTGACACAAAACGGGTCCCAACGGGAGGGGTTGAATATGAATTAGTACTGTTGCCCCAACATTTGACATCATTAGACCCCTCCAAAATCCCACAAACGGAATCCCTCCCTGAAGCTAAAACCATGTAATTCTCGGAGAAATTCGAAACGCCGAACCTATCTTTGTTCGGTCCCCAACAAACAACCCCTCTTCCTCTAACCCCACCACAACTAAACTCTTCACCAGAAACAACCTTATCAAACACAAGATTACTAATAGATTGGCCATAAAAGACACCAGTGCCCTGTACAGAAGTTAAACTGTTATTAGCACCGTTGATAATATTCCAACAATCAATCGTGCCGGAATCATGATCAGAGTAATAAGATCCTCTAATAGCACACACATGATTCTTTCCTGCTGCAATATGAGAATAAGCTGTGTTCCTATAAACTGTAGGAACAAGATTTGGACCTGAATAAACTGAGCTCCAACAGAATACTTGTGAGTTATTAGCTAAGATTCCGCAAAGAAATCCTTCGCCGCCTGATAGAGCTGCTATGGGACCAATATTACTAAAATAAGCAGATGTAGAAGCTGAGGATGATGATGGTGGCAAAGTGTTATTCTTTATCCAACAAATAACATCTTGCTTGCCACTAGCGTCGATGGCGCAGAAGAAGGCATGGTCTCCAAATGCGGCAGAGATGGGGCCCATGGATCCAAACCCAGATGCAGAAATACAAGAGAGGAGGAGAAAGAGGCCGACGAAGCAAGATTGTAACTGCATAGTTTAAAGGAAGTAAAGCAGAGGATTTGGAGTACCAGGAATTTCATGAACCGAAATGATTGGAGGTTGCTTGCTAATTGAGATTTTAGCTGCTGCTGCTGGAGTTAGAGCTATAATTTTGATGATGATATTGTATTGTTGTAGATAATTAGAAGGGACGGGGAAAGAAACGCGGGTGCCGTCGCCATTTTTACAGTTTTGTTTGTTGGGAGACCAGACCGTTGTTACTTGAAAAACGTACTACGTGACGAAATCCAAACTAGTCGTTGGAGTGGTCAATTTTAACAATTTAGCACCTGCCTTAGTATCTAGATTATTGACTCACGTGATGCCTGGAGGTCTGAGAAAAATCTTATTGAACACTAAAAAAAAAGGTTTAGGCGCCGCTAACGTGTTCCCTCAAAAAAGATTTTGACTAACAATTCAAAATTAAGTATATATTAGACAATATTTAACAAAAAATAAAAGTATGATATAATACTTTTATTTAATAATAAGATGCTAATATATTAAATTAATTATATCAATCTAGTTTGACTAGCAAAATTTACAAAAAAAATCTTTAAAAAAAAATATATTTGAAAGCTTAATACCTAATTAACTTAATGTTAACTACCAAAATTGATATTAACTATCAAAATTGATAGAAATTAGTAGTTAATAAAAAAAATCAAGTAAACTTAAGTAATTCAACTAAAATTATGATGTAAGTCATGCAAGTAGTCAAATTTAATAAATTTTTTATTTTAAATATTGTTTTTTCATTTAATTATATAATAATAAAGTTTATAAAAAAACTTTATATGAAATATTTTTTTAAATAAAAAAATCAAAACAAGCATGTGTGACTAAGATGGAAAAAGTAGATTATTGTTAATAAAAAAGTAAAATTGTTTTCTTAAAAAAAATAAGGGGGGAAATGCATATATATTTTTTCCTTAAAAATATAATTTTTAAATCATTTCAATTCAATAAAAATCCACAAACCCAAAATCAAACTTTGTTAGATTTTTTTTTTTCTTGATTTAGATTTATTTATTTTTATGCAATATTGAGCTCTAAAAAACTACTATCAAACTTCTCTTATTGTATGGAACATATGGACATCAATAACAACTATTTGATAAGAATGATATTTTTTTTACTACACTAAAATTCAACTATGCTCTCTTTCTCCTTTCATAAATCAAGGATTGAAAAATAATACAAATAAAATTTTATACCAAGTTTGATATTTCAAAAAAGTAAGCAACCCAAAAGGTATATTGTTGGAAAATGGATGACTAAATGGAATTTTTTTGCACCAACTTTGAATCCATCATCCATTTCAACACTTTTTTTATATCCTCTTTCTTTTAATTTTTTCTCTGGTCAACAAAAGAGAAGCAATGGGCCATCAATTTTGTAATTTAAGGACTTAATTATTGAAAAAAATAAAATTAAGAATCAAAATAAAAAAATATATTCCAATCTACAGAGTAAGAAAGTGTACAATATAAAATTAATAGTATTTTTACTGGTGTTTTGTTAATAAATGAATAATAATAAAAGTAATCAAAATGAGACTTATGTTTACTTCGGACATAAAATATTAATCCAACTTCATCCAATCTAAAATCAAAAGGGTAGTCCATAACATGCATCAGTGTAAGGAAAATGTATTATAAAATTAAGAGTTGGCGTGTAAGTATATGTGCTTGTACATGTGTATAAACATAAAGGATAGTTGGTAAGCTTATGAATTTTTATATTACTGTTAACGAGGAGAAATGGTTAACACGAATTTTTTTTTTTAAAAAAAAAACCTATCTAATAGATAGCTCAATCTATCATTTGATAAGTTTTCAACATGGTTATTTATTTTAAGAGGTATATTATATCCAGTTTTTCATTAAGTTTTTCTATCTATATTCACCAAATTATATATTTGTCTTTTAATATTAACCTTTTTATATAAGGATGTAATTGAAAATTTTCTTAAAATTATTCAAGATATTTGATGAAATAAAAATTTTTAAAATTGTTCAACCATTAAGATTTTATTTTTTTCTCAAAAAAATAAAATTATGTTCTTGTGTAGTTTAAGGGCATTTTGAGAATGAAAACAAATATAATTATTGTGCTAAACAATTCAAATTAAACAAAGAGAAAATATAAACATAAAAGAGAAAGAACAGGCTAAGGATTCATAGATATTCTATTATGAAGTTTTTATTTTAATATAAATAAAAAGAAATTATATATAGACTAAACTAAAAATATTATTTTATTTTTAATAAATAAAATAAAATAAATATATTTCTTAACAATTATATCAATTTAATTTTTTAAAATATATGTCAGAGTATTGGATATTGTATAAAGATGTATTCCCAATTATATAAATGTAGGTTCGAATGATTTACCCAAAAAATAATTAGTCTCTCACCGTTGAAACATTGAGTACTTAAAGAAATGGAGACAATACACGCGTAGCACGAAGTCCTAGCTACTAATTGTGGCATTTTTAGGAAAACACCTAATTAAAAAAAAAAAAAAAACCTTAAAAGGAACGGATGCAGTTAACCTTGTGCATGAGACACTGTCGTAAATTATAAACTTGTTGTAAATCCTTTGTTATTTAACATGTAGATAACTACGTGCCCCACTTGTCCGTCCCTTTCTGTATTTGTCACGCATCCTATTATTTAACGCTCCCACTGTTTGTTTATTTTCCTTCACATAGCAAAGATTTCAACTCAGATATAACATCCTACCAAACGTGAATTAATATATTGGAATGCTCTCATATTGTGAATTAAATTATTTTTTATCATATATTTTGTTAATATATTGGAATGCTCTCATATTCTATTTTATATTTTAAAAAACTATAATGCTTGTGTGTTCACATGACCATCATGCTTTCCGAAACACGTATAAAGTTCTACAGAACTATACTCCGTAATGTTTCTCTCCACAACTGTGCAGATGATGCTAAACCAGCGATCATTTCACGTGATTGCCTTGTCAGCTGTCTGGACTCTTCCTCTCGATGGCATTTCAAGGGGCTAGGGGTCAATTATCTAACTCTTTCTTTGTATATAAGAATTCAGAGCATTCTTGACTTTTTTTCATAGCCTATTGAACCCCAAGTGGGTCTGCGGAATCCTAATATTATATGCTCGAATAATGCGAACATGCGCCGTCAAGATCTTGTGGGGGGGAGTGAGGAAATCAAGGTCACCAGATGCGTTTCTTTTGTCAGGATGGTGGCCTGGGGCCCATTAGCTTGGAGGCACTAATTTTGCATGTGGTCTGTCTTGGAGGAACTAACACATTCGCAAGATGTTGTTTCTTTGAATTCATGGAAATGTCCTTTCCATTCTCATTTTGGTTTCGTAAATGAAAAATATTAGTATAACTATACCCTACGCATATTGCTTTTTAGCGTTAAAGAAAAAATCATTAATGGATTACTAACATGTTTTTGTTGCAATAAAGAAACTGAAAAGTAATCTTTAGGGGGGAATTCAAGTAAGGAACCAATAAGTCAAATTATACGTTCTGAGGGTTGCTATTATAACTAATGGTATGTGTTTTCATTTCAATGTTAAACCCAGTGTGTAAGAGAAAACTCTAGAACATTAAGAATGAAAAAGTTATTATATATATATATATATATATATATATATATATATATATATATATATATATTGCATTTTGTTTCTACAAAATGAATGTAAATTGAATGATATAACACATTCTTATATTTTTTAGAGACTCTCTCTCTCTCACTCTTTTTTTTTTGTTATTTGACATAATTAAAAGATTGATTTTTTTCTTCGAATACATGAGTGTCAAAGTAATAAATAACTCACAAGACCGAAGTCGAACAACAAGGAAATTAATTGTATAAATTATAGATAACAATACTATAATAACAACAATAACAACAACAATAGTAACAATAACAACAACAATAACAATAATAATAAAGAAGTTAATGAGAACTTTGAGATGGAAGATTAATGTAAGGATTAAACAATGATAACAACAAATATCAAGGTTAGAGGATCTCCTAATAGTATGTTAAACAAATATAATATAAACTCTTATTATTCAATTGAAAACCACACACAAAGGAAGTTCCAATGAGATTATAGATTGTTAACATGATTACATTAGTTATCTTATTCGAATAATGTTAATACTTGTAAATGTTGTCAGGTATTCATGATTATAACTTATGTTAACAACAAATCAAGTTCTTTTCATAGCACAAGTGTCGGTTATACCATACAGTTTATGTTATGAAAGTGTTATATTTGTTTACCAAGTGGTATATAACATAAATCTAAATTGGTCATTTAACAAGCAAAGTATTAAAAAGTAAATAAGATAAAAAATATAAAACATGTTAGTATCAAACATTAAAGTCCATGTTAAGTTTACACTATTCTTACACTATTAGTGTAACCTTTTCATCTTGATATAATAAACTTAACTAAATATAATGAAAGAGAGAAACATAAATAAATAAGATAAGAACACAAATAAGATAAAAGTTAACTAAGTAAAGGAAATGAATTGAAAGGCATAAACAAGATATTAATGAAAACAAAACTTAAGCATTACAGAAAATACAAAGAGAGAATGCAAGAGCATGATCTTGATCTGAAAACCAAGATGTCTAAATATATGGTAAATATCTCCTTTTATTAGCCAAAATTTAGAACTATTGATTTGATAAATAATTGATGAGTGGGTGGCCATATTTTGACTTGATGACAATCTTTATCTTCTTGTCTGAATAAAACATCATTGATAACGTCAAAATTGGAACCAGTTGTACTCATGAAAGCTTTAGAAAATTGTCTCAGCTTTCAGGATTAAAAAAATAAGGTCATTTGGACTTCTAGAACTCAAGATATGGGCTGAACACTGAACAATGTTTGGGTTACATGATAAATTCAGACTTCTTTGTTGTTGTTATAATTTGGACTTGAAAACAGCCTTTTTAAATATTGGACTCCCCGTGAAAGTTGTAGGCATTTATCTTACCTTTCCATCCATATAAAATGGACCTAATTTGAGATCTACAGCTCCAGATAAGACCTAATTACCGAACAGTGTTTTAGTTTAGACTGCACCAACATCTCTTTTCTAAGTTTGGCCCTCTATTTGTCCTTTTAAATTCAGTATTTAAACTCATCAATCAATTCTTTTATTTATATGACAAGCATGCATTTAAAATAAACAGTTACCATAAATTAAAGGTGTCTTATATTAATAGATATGTTATTATAAAATATGCTTTAGTTAAGGAGTTAGTGATACTTTAAGTACAAAATGATGATATAAAACCTTGATAAAAATGCACTTTTAAGTACTAATCACATCCCCTAACTAACTGATTACTAGTCCTAGTAATCAAAGCGTTAAAATAGAAAAATATTTTGTGAATTCCACAAAGCAAGGTATTTATCATTCAAGTTTCATTAATCTATCCAGATAAACAAACTCTCATTAAATTTATATATCTGCTCAATACCTCTTAAATAAGATAATAATAAACCTTTTTTTTGTGTTTAATATATCAACACATAGTTATGGGGCTTTACTTGGAAGAAAACAAAATTTTTGTTCTAATGTATAAGTGACACGACTAAAAGGTTGATGTCTTCTCTCAAGTGCAGGAGTGTCGAAGTAATAAATAACCCGGCAAGACCGGGGTCGAACCACAAGGAAGTTAATTGTACAAATTATAAACAACAATTATAATAAACAATAATAGCAATAATAACAACAACTATAATAACAATAATAGTAGTAGTAGTAGTAGTAGTAGTAGTAGTAATAATAATAATAATAATAAAGAAAGAGAAGAAGAAGAAGAAGATGATGATGAGAACTTTGAGATGAAATATTAACGTAATGATTAAACAATGATAATAACAAATGTCAAGGTTAGAGGTTCCACTAATAGTATGTCAAACAAGTATAGTATAAACTCTTATTATTCAATTGGAAACCATACATAAAGGAGGTTCCAATCAGATTATAGATTGTTAACATGATTACATTAGTCATCTTATGCGATTAATGCTAGTACTTGTAAATCTCGTCAAGCATTCATGATTATAACTTATGTTAACAACAAATCAAGTTCCTTTCATAGCTTAGGTGTCGGTTATACCACACAGTATGGGCTATGAGAGTACCAAGTATTTGTTGTACCAAGTGTTATACAACATAAATCAAGATTAGTCATTTAACAAGCAAAGTATTAAAAAGTGAACAAGATAATAAATACAAAGCATGTTAGTATCAAACATTAAAGTCCATATTAAGTTTATACTATACTTATTCTTACACCATTAGTGTAACCTTTTCACCTTGACATAATAAACTTAGCTAGACATAATGAAAGAAAGAAAAATAAATAAACAAAATAAGAACATGAATAAGATTAAAAGTTAACTAAGAAAATGAAAGGAAATGAAAGGCATAAACTTGATATTAATGAAAGCAAAGCATAAGCAATACAAAAAATACAAAGAGAGAAAGGAAAAACATGATCTTGATCTGGAAATCAAGATGCCTAAATGCATGGCAAATGCCTCCTTTTATAGGCTAAAATTGAGAACTATTGATTTGATAATTAATTGATAAGTGGGTGACCAACTCTTGACTTGGTGATAATCCTTATCTTCTCTTGTCTGCCCAAAACATCATTGATAACGTCAAAATTGGAGCCACTCGAAAGCATGAAAGTTGTAGGCAATTGTCTCAGCTTTCTTGTGTAAAACATTCAGCTCATTTTGACTTCTAGAACTCTAGATATGGCCAAAATATTGAACAGTGATCGGGCTGGAGGACAGATTCGGGCTTCTTTGTTGTTGCAACAATTTGGACTTGAAAATGGCCTTTTTAGATCTTGGGCTCCATATGAAATTTGTAGGCCTATGTCTTACCTTTTCATCCATATAAAGTAGACCTAAATCTGAGATCTATAGCTCTAGATATGACCCAATTATCGAACAGTGTTCCGATTTGGATTGCACCGACATCTCTTTTCTAAGTTTGGTCATCTCTTTATCCTTTCAATTTCAGTTCTTAAATTCATCAATCAATCCTTTTAGTTATATGATAGGCCTGCATGTAAAATGAACATTTACCACGAATTAAAGATATCTTATATTATTAGATATATTATTATAAAACATGCTTTAGTTAAGGAGTTATTGATACTTCAAGTGCAAAATGATGATATAAAACCTTGATAAAAATGCACTTTTAAGTACTAATCACACCCTCCAACTAGCTTATTACTAGTCCCTAGTAATCAAAGCGTTAAAATAGAAAATTTTTTTGCAAATTCCACAAAGCAAGGTGTTTATCATTTAACTTCCATTAATTTATCCAGATAAACAAACTCTCGTTAAATTTATATACCTGCTCAATACCTCTTAACAAGATATTCATAAACCTTTCTTTTGTGCTCAATGTATCAACACATAATTATGGGGCTTTTCTTGGAAGAAAACAAAATTTTTGTTCTAATGTTTAAGGTTAACTTCCTTGGGTTGAGATTATTATTTTTGTCTTTTTTCTTCTTCTTTTTTTTTAAATATATATACATGTAATTTAAAAATATCATGCATCTTTAACCTATGTAACGAGCTTTCAGCTAATGACTCCCAGACCAGTTGGTCTTAGGGCATTAGGTGTTAAGACACCCCTACGAGCTTAGTGACTCGGGTTGCAGATACTGGTATGTAGATAGTGCAATGTTTGATTGCCTTAAGCTTTTCTCCTCAACCCATGTAACAAGCGTTGGGCCAATAGCTCCCAAGTTAGTTGACTTTAGGGTATTAGGTGTTAAAACACCCCTTCGGGCTTAATTGCTTAGGTTAGGGAGGCTACGAAACCAAACGTATCTACATTTTTATTATTATCATTTTTTTTTAATTATATACAATCCCTTTCCCTTAGTTGTTACCTTTAACAAAAGAGCATAAATAATGTAATAATCCAATATGCAACCCACAATCATATGTTAAAGTGTGTGTGTGTAAATTAAGGTTTAAGAATACATGTTAAATAAGTATATAAGCAGAATTAAGTGATAACAATGCGAGAGTTTGTAAATCTGGATATTTCAAGAAGTATTATAATATACCTTGTTAAGAATGATTACTAAGATACGTCTCAAGAGTCATAAAAGTTCTCTTTACTCTACCATCATAGTAACAACAATTTTGCACATGCTTTATGAAATAGAAAACACAGTTTTTTTTTTTATCTACTACCCTCTCCCCCCAACTAAAACAAGACATTGTCCTCAATGTTTAAAGATAGAAGGATAGAGTATAGAAGATATCACCTGAAATAACACTGACAAACCTGAAACACACTGAAACAAATATAAGAAACAACAAAACACAATAATAAAACCAAAAGACACAAAGATTCACAAATAAAGGCTCAAATCCAATCTAAGCTTTTTACGGCTTTCCTTAATTGACCAATTTATGCGACTCATGAAAGGATTAATTACAGGAATGAAAAATTGTAGTTGGTCAATCAATTATTCAGCAGTAGCAGTAGAGATTATGATTTGTCATGCAGAAGATGTTAGAAATTCCTGTTCCACAGCATGATCAAGAAAAGACAACAACTTATCATAATAACTATTAACATTTAACAAACCTATGGGTTTATGGTGAATGTACAGTTGGGCCTAAGATGAAATATGAAACATCTCTTTCAATGTGCCTAGACCACTTGATAATCGGACCTTTGCTTCAATCAACCAGTGAATATCTTCAGGAATTTCATGATTCATTAACAATCTCAATCTTGCACATCAGCACGGTAAATTTTTGTAATCGCATTCTGAGGCAGAGCGGGAAAATACTTTTTCAATTTTTCAAGATTAGTGTCCATTTTCAAATGAGAATTGGAAGAGAGATTCAAAGAATTGCACAAATATATACACAGATATCAGTTATTGTGGGAAACTGAAAGAACCGACTTGATTCATGGAGTACCGTTATCCGCCATTTGACCGGGGTGAGAGAAACTAGCAAAAATCACTTAAAAAGAAACATAAAAAAAAAAAATCAATCTTTATATATAGGATCACCCAATTCAATAGAGTTATGTTCAACTGAAAAATTGTCAAAGTAAACTTTCAGATGATGTCCATTTACCTTGAAAACATTGTCATTCTTTGGATTCTTGATGTCGTAGGCCTCATATGGATACACATGTTTCACAATAAAAGGACCGCTCCATCTTGATCTTAATTTTCCAAGAAATAAATGCAGTCGAGAATTATAAAGCAAGACTTTTTGACCAACATTGAATGTTTTTCTTAGTATTTTCTTGTCATGAAATTCTTTAATTCTTGCTTCATGAATTCTTGAATTTTCATATGCATCATTTCTTATTTCCTCAAGCTGATTTATTTGTAATTTTTGCAATTGACTAGCATTATCCAGATTTGAATTGAAAGCTTTAATAGCCCAATAAGCTTTATGTTCAAGTTCCATAGGCAAGTGACAAGGTTTTCCATAGACTAGTCTATAAGGTGACATACCTAATGATGTTTTATAAGCAATTCGATAAGCCCAAAGTGCATCATGAAGTCTTAAATACCAGTCTTTCCTATTAGGGTTCACTATTTTCTCTAAAATATGTTTGATCTCCCTATTAGCAAGCTCTACTTGTCCACTTGTTTGAGGGTGATAAGGGGTGGTAACTTTGTGTGTGATCCCATATTTCTTCATTAAAGACTCAAATAGCTTGTTGCAGAAATGTGTTTCACCATCACTTATTATGGCTCGAGGGACTCCAAATTGACTCAAAATATTTTCTTTAAAAAACTTTATCATTGTTTTGTGATCATTGTTTCGACTTGGAATTGCCTATATCCATTTTGAAACATAATCTACTGCGACTAATATGTATAAGAAACCAAATGATGGAGGGAATAGACCTATGAAATCTATACCCCAACAGTCAAAGATCTCAATGACAATAATAGGATTTAAAGTCATCATGTGACGTTTTGAAATAGATCCCAACTTTTAACAATTTTCACAAGACTTGCAGAATGCATGTGAGTCTTTGAACATAGTGGGCCAATAAAATCCACTTTGTAAGATTTTTGCAGCTGTCTTTCTTGATGAGAAATGGCCCCCACATGCCTCATAATGACAAAATTTAATGACACTACTTAACTCATTGTCAGGAATGCATCTTCGAAATATTTGATCAGGACACTATTTGAATAAATAAGGGTCATCCCAATAAAAGTTCTTCACTTCATTCAAGAACTTTCTTTTATCTTGGGTACTCCAATGAGTTGGCAATTGTCCTGAAACAAGAAAATTGACAATATTAGCAAACCAAGGCATTGTAAAGACAGAAAGTAAAGATTCATCGAGAAAGTAGTCATCGATTGGTTTGATGTCAGTTTTTGAATCTGTTGACAATCTAGACAAGTGATCTGCGACAACATTTTCACTGCCTTTCTTATCTTTGATTGTGATATCAAATTCTTGAAGTAATAAAATTCACCGCACCAATCTAGCCTTAGAATCTTTCTTAGAAAGAAAATATTTCAATGCTGCATGATCACTAAAAACAACAACAGGTGAGCCAACAAGATAAGACCTGAATTTTTCACATGCAAATACTACTGCAAGTAATTTTTTTTCAGTAGTGGTATAATTCATTTGAGCACTATTTAAGGTTTTACTTACATAGTAAATTACATAAGGTTTCTTATCTTTTCTTTGTCCCAAAACAGCACCTACGGTATAATCACTAGCATCACACATTATTTCAAAAGGTAATGACCAATCAGGAGGTTGAATGATAGGAGCACAAGTAAGCAAGTTTTTAAGTTTAACAAAGGCTTCTTCACAATGTTCAATCCATTCAAAAATAGTATCCTTTATTAGAAGGTTACTTAAAGGCTTAGATATTACACTAAAATCTTTGATGAACCTTCTATAAAAACCAGTATGTCCTAGGAATGATCTAACATCTTTAATAGATTTTGGTGTTGGCAAGTTTGCAATTAACTCGATTTTAGATTTGTCAACCTCAATTCCTTTTGATGAAACAATGTGACCAATTACAATGTCGTTTGTTACCATAAAATGATATTTTTCCCAATTCAGCATAAGATTCTTCTCTTCACACCTAGTCAAAACCTTTTCTAAGTTAGTCAAACAATCATCAAATGAATCACCAAAAACAGAAAAATCATCCATGAAAATCTCAAGAAAATGTTCGACCATATCACTAAATATACTAAGCATGCATCTTTGAAATGTGGCTAGTGTATTACAGAATCCAAAAGACATCCTTCGATATGCAAAAGTACCAAATGGACATGTGAAAGTAGTCTTCTCTTGATCTTCCAATGCAATTTCAATTTGGTTGTAACTCGAATAGCCATCTAGGAAACAATAAAATTCATGACCTGCAACTCTTTCTAGGATTTGATCCATGAAAGGTAAAGGAAAATGATCTTTTCTAGTCATTGAATTAAGTTTCCTATAGTCAATGCACATGCGCCAACCAGTAATAGTTCTAGTAGGAATTAACTCATTGTTCTCATTTGTTATCACAGTGACTCCAGACTTTGTGGGTACAACTTGGGTAGGACTTACCCATTTGCTGTCAGAAATACGATAAATGATTTCATTATCTAGAAGCTTAATGACTTCATTTTTCACTACTTCTTTCATATTAGGATTTAGCCTTCGTTGCATTTCTTTAGAGGGTTTAGCATTTTCCTCTAAATAAATTCTGTGTGTACAAATCAAAGGACTAATTCCTTTTATATCAGCTATGGTCCATCCTAATACATTTTTGTGCATTTTTAGAGTTTGTAATAACTTACCTTCTTGATGTGCATTAAGTTTGGAAGAGATTATTACCGGAAAAGTTTCATTTTCTCCCAAAAATGAGTATTTGAGATTGGATGGCAACGGCTTTAAATCAGGTTTTGATGGTTGAACACTTGAAGGTATGGAGTTAATTGATCGTGGTGGCAATTCCTCAATTTGTGGCCTCAAATTACTTGTCTTTGATTCTTCCTGAAAATAAATCATTTGCAAATCATCAGATTCATCAATCTCAATTTCACTGGAAGTGGTTGGAAATTGATCATGAATTAATTTTTCAGTAAAGTCCACTTCCTGTAAATTATTATCATCTCTAGGTTGCTTGCAAATGTTGAAAATATTCATCTTCAATGTCATGTTTCCAAATGACAGCTTCATCAGTCCATTCCTACAATTAATCAATGCGTTAGAAGTTGCAAGAAATGGACGTCCTAAAATAAGAGGAAATAAATTACATGCTTCAACAGGTTCTGTGTCCAAGACAATAAAATCCACAGGATAAATAAATTTATCGACTTGTACTAACACAACTTCAATTATTCCTCTAGGCACTTTTATAGATATATCGGCAAGTAAAAGAGTTATAGAAGTTGGTTTTAACTCACCTAGATTGAGACTCTGAAAAACTGAATATGGAAGTAAATTCACACTAGCACCGAGATCAAGTAAGGCTCTTTCACTTTTATGCTCTCCAATAAAGCAAGAAATTTTAGGACAACCAGGGTCTTTATATTTCAAAGCATTATTGTTTTGAAGAATAGCACTTACTTGTTCGGCTAGAAAGGCTTTCTTTTTCACATTCAGTTTCCTCTTCACAGTGCATAGATCTTTTAGAAATTTAGCATAGGAAGGAACCTGTTTAATAGCATCCAGCAAAGGTATATTGATTCTTACCTATTTGAAAGTTTCAAAAATTTCACAGTTGTGATTGACTTTTCTTTGTTTGGTTATGGCATGAGGAAATAGAAGTGCTGGTGGAGAATTAGTCTTTTCTTTGCAATTTTTAGATTCAACCCCTTCCTTACCCTCAGAGATTGACTCATCATCTTTCTTATAAGGTTCAAAAGAGGGTTTTTCAATAACCTTACCACTGCGAAGAGTAGTGACTGATTTGACTTGATGCATGTGTTGGCTTCCAAAACTACTTGCATTTGCATTGTATTGCCCCTTGGGATTTTGTTGTGGTTGAGATGGAAACTTACCTTTCTCTTGGAAACTAAGAGCAAATGTTAATTTTGCAAGAGTATCTTTAAAATTTGTCATGTTTTAAGCAAGTTGAGTATTGATTGTCTCTTGCTTTTCAATGAATGTATGCAATGTTTCCTCAATATTTCTTCTAGGAGGTGGAGCATAAGGAGGTGCATATCCATGAGAATTTTGAAAATTATGGTGTGCTTGAAACTGTGGTTGTAAAGTTTGTGCATTGTTATTCTCACTCTTCCAACTAAAATTTGAGTGATTTCTCCAACCAAGGTTGTATGTTTGTGAGTATGGGTTGTGGTTGGCCCTTTGGAAACTGTTTAAAGCATGGGCTTGTTCATGGATACATTCCTTAAAAGAAGGCAAGGTTGGATAATTATTGGTTGAGTGTTCATTTGTTTCACATATTTGACACACAATGTTTTCAACAGATTTTAATTGACCACTCTTTTTCGATTCTAGTGCCTTGACTTTTCTAGCTAAAGATGCAAACTTGGCTTGAAGGTCATGATCTTCCCTAAGGTTGTACATACCTCCACTAGATGTATGAGGTTGAGTTTTACTCGGTGCCTCATAAGTACCCGCGGTGTCCTAATTTTGAGCATTTTCAGCTAATAAGTCTAAGCACTCCATTGCTTCATCAGGATGTTTATCTTCAAAAGTTTCATTGCACATCAATTTAACCATTTGCCTATCTCTAGGTGTTAACCCTTCATAAAAATGTGAAACCAATCTCCATGTTTCAAAACCATGATGAGGGCAAGTACTGAGCAAGTCTCGATACCTATCCTAACATTGGTAAAATGTTTCTCCTGGTTTTTGAGTGAAAGTGGTGATTTGTTTGTTGAAAGAGTTTGTTCTATGAGATGGGAAAAACTTCTTTAAAAACTATTGTTGCATTTCATCCCAAGCACGAATGGATCCTGGTCTTAAATTTTATAGCCATGTTTTAGCTTTATCTTTTAATGAACAAGGAAAAAGCTTTAATCTGATGGTGTTCATGCTACAATTTAAATTATTATATGTGTTGCAGACCTCCTCAAATTCCGTTAAATGCAAGTATGGATTTTTCAATTCTAAGCCATGAAAAGAAGGTAAAAGTTGAATAATGTCTGGCCTAAAATTAAAATGAGATGCATCGGGAGGAAAAACTATGCATGATGGTGCACTTGTTCTTATGGGATTCATGTGGTCTCTAAGTGTTCTAGTACGGTTATTCTCATTATGAAGTGATTGATTATCTTCTTCGGCCATATTTTCTGAAAATGATGAGGATACCCTACAAAGTCTACCACTTGATGTATGGTTAGTACTTAAAAGTGCATTTTTATCATGGTTTTATATCATCATTTTGCACTTGAAGTATCAATAACTCCTTAACTAAAATATGTTTTATAATAATGTATCTAATAATATAAGATACCTATAATTTATGGTAAATGTCTATTTTTGATGCAGGTCTATCACATAAATGAAAGGATTGATTGATGACTTGAAGAACTTAAATTGCATGGATAAAGAGATGGTCAAACTTAGAGAAGAGATGTCGGTGCAATCCAAACCGGAACACTGTTCGGTAATTGGGTCATATCTGGAGCTACAGATCTCAAATTTAGGTTCAATTTATATGGATGGAAAGGTAAGACATAGGCCTAAAACTTTCATATGGAGCCCAAGATCTAAAAAGGCCATTATCAAGTCCAAATTGTAGCAACAACAAAGAAGCCCGAATCTGTCTTCCAGCCCGAGCACTGTTCGGTATTTTGGCCATATCTGGAGTTCTAGAAGTCCAAATGAGCTGAATTTTTTACACAAGAAAGATGAGACAATTGCCTACAACTTTCATGTTTACAACTGGCTCCAATTTTGACGTTATCAATGACGTTTTGGGCAGACAAGAGAAGATAAGGATTGTCACCAACTCAAAAGTTGGCCACCCACTTATCAATTAGTCATCAAATCAATAGTTCCCAATTTTGGCCTATAAAAGGAGGCATTTGCCATGCATTTAGGCATCTTGGTTTCCAGATCAAGATCATGCTCTTCCTTTCTCTCTTTGTATTTTTTATGCTTTGTTTTCATTAATATCAAGTTTATGCCTTTCATTTCCTTTCCTTTACTTAGTTAGCTTTTATGTTCTTATTTTGTTTATCTATTTTGCTTTCTTTCATTATGTCTAGCTAAGTTAATTATGTCAAGGTGAAAAGGTTACACTAATGGTGTAAGAATAAGTATAATGTAAACTTAATATGGACTTTAATGTTTGATACTAACATGTTTTATATTTGTTATCTTGTTCACTCTTTAATACTTTGCTTGTTAAATGACTAATCTTGATTTATGTTGTATAACACTTGGTACAACAAATACTTGGCACTTTCATAGCCCATAATGTATGGTATAACCGACACCTGAGCTATGAAAGGAACTTGATTTGTTGTTAACATAAGTTATAATCATGAATGCTTGACGAGATTTACAAGTATTAGCATTAATTGAATAAGATGACTAATGTAATCATGTTAACAATATATAATCTGATTGGAACCTCCTTTGTGTGTGGTTTCCAATTCAATAATAAGAGTTTATACTATACTTGTTTGATATACCATTAGTGGAACCTCTAACCTTGACATTTGTTATTATTATTGTTTAATCCTTACATTAATTTTTCATCTTCAAGTTCTCATCATCTTCTTCTTCTTCTCTTTCTTTATTATTATTATTATTATTACTACTACTACTATTACTACTACTACTACTATTATTATTATTATTATTATTATTATTATTATTATTATTATTATTATTATTATTGTTATTGCTATTATTGTTGTTTATAATTATTGTCTATAATTTGTACAATTAACCTCCCTGTGGTTCGACCCCGGTCTTGCCGGGTTATTTATTACTTCGACACTCCTGCATTTGGGAGAAGACATCAACCTTTTAGTCGTGTCAAGTTTTTGGCGCCGTTGCCGGGGAGGTAAGTTCTTGTATAAATTATAGTATTTATTTTCTCTTTACACTTTTCTTGTATATAACTTGTTTCTTTTTATTTTGTTTTCTTCCTTCTTCTTTTGTTTTCTTCTTCATTTTATTATATTCCAACACGTGCATGAGAGTGTGGTCACGTACATCAAGTGGTAGACTTTGTAGGATATCCTCATCATTTTCAGAAAATATGGTCGAAGAAGATAATCAATCACTTCATAATGAAAATAATGAGAATAACCGTGCTAGAACTCTTAGAGACCACATGAATCCCACAAGAACAAGTGCACCATCATGCATAGTTTTTCCTCCCGATGCATCTCATTTTAATTTTAAGCCAGGCATTATTCAACTTTTACCTTCATTTCATGGCTTGGAATTGGAAAATCCATATTTGCATTTAAGAGAATTTGAGGAGGTCTGCAACACATATAATAATTTAAATTGTAGCATGAACACCATCATATTAAAGCTTTTTCCTTTTTCATTAAAAGATAAAGCTAAAACATGGCTACAAAATTTGAGACCAGGATCCATTCGTGCTTGGGATGAAATGCAACAACAGTTTTTAAAGAAGTTTTTCCCATCTCATAGAACAAACTCTTTCAAGAGACAAATTACCACTTTCACTCAAAAACCAGGAGAAACATTTTACCAATGTTGGGATAGGTATCGAGACTTGCTTAGTACTTGCCCTCATCATGGTTTTGAAACATGGAGATTGGTTTCACATTTTTATGAAGGGTTAACACCTAAAGATAGGCAAATGGTTGAATTGATGTGCAATGGAACTTTTGAAGATAAAGACCCTGATGAAGCAATGGAGTACTTAGACTTGTTAGCTGAAAATGCTCAAAATTGGGACACCGCGGGTACTTATGAGGCACTGAGTAAAACTCAACCTCATACATCTAGTGGATGTATGTACCATCTTAGGGAAGATCATGACCTTCAAGCCAAGTTTGCATCTTTAGCTAGAAAAGTCGAGGCACTAGAATTGAAAAAGAGTGGTCAATTAAAATCTGTTGAAAACATTGTGTGTCAAATCTGTGAAACAAATGAACACTCAACCAATGAGTGTCCAACCTTGCCTTCTTTTAAAGAATGTCTCCATGAACAAGCCCATGCTTTAAACAGTTTCCAAAGGGCAAACCACAACCCATACTCCCAAACATACAACTCTGGTTGGAGAAATCACCCAAATTTTAGTTGGAAGAGTGAGAACAACAATGCACAAACTTCACAACCACCATTTCAAGCACACCACAATTTCCAAAATTCTCATGGATATGCACCTCCTTATGCTCCACCTCCTAGAAGAAATCTTGAGGAAACATTACATACATTCATTGAAAAGCAAGAGACAATCAATACTCAACTTGCTCAAAACATGACAGATTTTAAAGATACTCTTGCTAAATTAACATCTGCTCTTAGTTTCCAAGAGAAAGGTAAGTTTCCATCTCAACCGCAACAAAATCCCAAAGGGCAATACAATGCAAATGCAAGTAGTTCCAGAAGCCAACACATGGATCAAGTCAAATCAGTCACTACTCTGCGCAGCGGTAAGGTTATTGAAAAACCCTCTCTTGAACCTTATGAGAAAGATGATGAGTCAATCTCTGAGGGTAATGAAGGGGTTGAATCTGAAAATTGCAAAGAAACGACTGATTCACCGCCAGCACTTCCATTTCCTCAAGCCATGACCAAACAAAGGAAAGTCAATCACAACTCAGAAATTTTTGAAATTTTCAAACAGGTAAGAATCAATATACCTTTGCTGGATGCTATTAAACAGGTTCCTTCCTATGCTAAATTTTTGAAAGATCTATGCACTGTGAAGAGGAAACTGAATGTGAAAAAGAAAGCCTTTCTAGCCGAACAAGTAAGTGTTATTCTTCAAAACAATAATGCTTTGAAATAAAGACCCTGGTTGTCCTACAATTTCTTGCTTTATTGGAGAGCATAAAATTGAAAGAGCCTTACTTGATCTTGGAGCTAGTGTGAATTTACTTCCATATTTAGTTTTTCAAAGTCTCAATCTAGGTGAGTTAAAACCAACTTCTATATCTCTTTTACTTGCCGATAGATCTGTAAAAGTGCCTAGAGGAATAATTGAGGATGTGTTAGTACAAGTCGATAAATTCATTTATCCTGTGGATTTTATTGTCTTGGACACAGAACCTGTTGAAGCATGTAATTCATTTCCTGTTATTTTAGGACGTCCCTTTCTTACAACCTCTAACGCATTGATTAATTGTAGGAATGGACTGATAAAGCTATCATTTGGAAACATGACATTGGAGATGAATATTTTCAACATTTGCAAGCAACCTGGAGATGATAATGATTTACAAGAAGTAGATCATATTAATGAATTAGTTTATGATCAACTTGAATCTACTTTAAGTAAAAATGAATTGGATGAAACTAAAGATTTGCAAATGATTTATTCTGAGGAAGAAATCATGGATGAAACAAGCACCGAAAATGTTGATGCGAATCTTTTGTCAACAGTGACAACAGATTCGACATCTGACATCACACCAATCGATGATTACTTTCCTAACGAATCCTTACTTTCTCTTAGTCCAATGCCTTGGTATGATAAAAATATCAATTTTCTTGCTTTAGGAGATTAGCCAGTTGATTGGAGTACTCAAGATAAAGAAAAGTTTTTGAACGAAGTGAAGAGCTTTTATTGTGATGACCCTAACTTATTCAAATATTGTCCTGATCAAATATTTCAAAGATTCATTCCCGACAATGAGGTAAGTAGTGTCATTAAACTTTGTCATTCTGAAGCATGTGGAAGTTATTTCTCGTAAAAAAAGACAACTGCAAAAATCTTACAAAGTAGATTTTATTGGCCCACCATGTTCAAGGACACACATGCATTCTGCAAAGCTTGTGAAAATTGTCAAAAGATTGATACTGGTCAAAAAGTTTTGTTTTATAATTCTCAACTCTATGCAATCCCTAGAGAGCTAAGACCAAGATGGAGCAATCCTTATGGGGCCTGTGATATTGAGAATTCAATGAATGACAATGATTTTAAGGAAAATGGACATCGTTTGAAAGCTTACTTTGATAATTTTCCTAGTAAAAATAAATCAACTAGTTGGAATGATCTTGTAGATAAAGGTTGATTATTTTTTTCTCACATTGTTTTTGTGTTTCTTTTTTAGTGATTTTTGCTAGTTTATCTCACCCCGGTCAAATGGCGGAAAACGGTACTCCGTGACTTAAGTCGGTTCTTTCAGTTTCCCACAATAACTGATATCGGTGTATATATCTGTGCAATTCTTTGAAGCTCTCTTCCAATTCTCATTTGAAAATGGACACTAATCTTGAAAAATTGAAAAAGTATTTTCCCACTCTGCCTCAGAATGCGATTACAAAAATTTACCGTGCTAGATGTGCAAGATTGAGATTATTAATGAATCATGGAATTCCTGAAGATATTCGCTGGTTGATTGAAGCAAAGGTCCGATTATCAGGTGAGTCCTCTAAGTTCTTTATTTCACACATGCCTGGAACAGGTAAAAGCACTTTTGCAAAGAAGCGTCGTGCAAAACGACTGGATGTCTGTCATCGATGTGCTAGATGGACTTGTAATACACAATGTCGTTCTTTAGGAATGGTATCTATAAACCGTGAAGATAAAATACAATTCATTAAGGATGGCCTGAGTAAGGAGTCTTTAGATAATCTTCTATTGACTCTTGAGACGCATCCTAGTAGAGATGTGCATCGTGCAATTCATGATTTATGGCCACTATTTCATAAAGAACATGATCGACTTAGTCTTGGGAATCTGACTAAAAAAGACCCTGTTTGCCAGTTTTTAAGAAAACTGGATGGGAAGCCTATCCCCGACCCATAGAGGGCGTTTAAGCCGTTCTTGGACGTAAAACCAAGGGAAGATGTGAGCCACAATCACAACTACCTGTGCATACACATTTTTTTTAAAAGTAAATAAATAAATAAATAAAAAGAGAGAGAGAGTGTGTGAGACTTTAGCTGGCCTACATATAGATGTTATGATTGCCTTTCTACTTTCTCATCTATAAAACCCTCTTTTCCTTCCTTTCATTTCTAGTCAACCCATACATTCAACAAATACAAAAGTGTGTAGAAATGGCAAGTTCCTCAAGTCATCAAATAAGAAATATTTGTGTTTTTGGAGGATCTAGTCCTGGGAAAGAAAAGGAGTTTTTAGAATCAGCAAATCATCTTGGTCAAGTGCTAGCTGAGAGAAAGATTGATTTAGTGTATGGGGGAGGCAGTCTTGGGTTAATGGGAGGTGTGTCAATAGCTGCATTTTTAGGAGGTAGTCAAGTTTTAGGGGTCGTCCCTGAAGCTTTGGCACAAGGGGACATCATTGGAAAAACAATTGGAGAGGAACTTCAGGTCTCCACAATGTCGGCTCGAATGAATGCAATGTTTAACCATGCTGATGCTTTCATTGCTTTACCAGGTGGTCTAGGCACATTGGAAGAGATCTTTCATATTTCCTCTTGGGCTCAAGTGCACATTCACCATAAACCCATAGGTTTGTTAAATGTTAATGGTTATTATGATAAGTTGTTGTCTTTTCTTGATCATGCTGTGGAACAGGAATTTCTAACATCTTCTGCACGACAAATCATAATCTCTGCTTCTACTGCTGAACAATTAATTGACCAACTACAATCTTTCATTCCTGTGATTGA
Source organism: Populus pruinosa (assembly GCA_026413675.1). Taxonomy (NCBI): domain Eukaryota; kingdom Viridiplantae; phylum Streptophyta; class Magnoliopsida; order Malpighiales; family Salicaceae; genus Populus; species Populus pruinosa. Next base: position 8,513,679 of record CM048607.1, read on the forward strand.
TCCTTCCATGAGTCGCATAAATTGGTCATCTAAGGAAAGCCGTAAAAAGCTTAGATTGGATTTGAGTCTTCATTTGTGAATTTTTGTGTCTTTTGGTTTTATTATTGTGTTTTGTTATTTCTTATTTTTGTTTGAGTGTGTTTCAGGTTTTATCAGTGTTCGTTATTTCAGGTGATATCTTCTATACTCTATCTTTCTACCTTAGAACATTGAGGACAATGTCTCGTTTTGGTTGGGGGGAGAGGGTAGTAGTTGATAAAAAAAAAATTGTTTTTCATTTCATAAAGCATGTGCATAATTGTTATTACTAGGATGGCAGAGTAAAGGAGTTCTTTTGTTAAAGTGACTCTTGAGACGCATCTTAGTAACCATTCTTAACAAGGTCTATTATAATACTTCCTGAAATATTCAGGTTTCCAAACTCTCGTATTATTACCGCTTAATTCTGCTCATATACTTCTTTAACATGTATTTTTAAACCTTAATTTACACACACACACTTTAACATATGATTGTGGGTTGCATATTGGATTATTACATTATTTATGTTCTTTTGTTAAAGGTAACAACTAAGGGAAAGGGATTGTATATAATTAAGAAAAAAAAAACATGAAAAAAAAAGAAAAAAAAAGAAAAGAAAGAAAAAAAAATGATGATAATAAAAATGTAGATAAGTTTGGTTTCGTAGCCTCCCTAACCTAAGCAATTAAGCCCGAAGGGGTGTTTTAACACTTAATACCCTAAAGTCAACTGACTTGGGAGCTATTGGCGGCCCAACGCTTGTTACATGGGTTGAGGAGAAAAGCTTAAGGGAATCAAACATTGCACTATCTACATATCAGTATCTGCGACCCGAGTTACTAAGCTCGTAGGGGTGTCGTAACACCTAATGCCCTAAGACCAACTGGTCTGGGAGTCATTAGCGGAAAGCTCGTTGCATGGGTTAAAGATGCATGATGTTTTTAAATTATATGTATATAGATTAAAAAAAAAATGAAAAAAATGAAAAAAAAAAGAAAGACAAAAATAGTAATCCCAACCCAAGGAAGTTAACCTTAAACATTAGAACAAAAATTTTATTTTCTTCCAAGAAAAGCCCCATAATTATGTGTTGATACATTGAGCACAAAAGAAAGGTTTATTAATATCTTGTTAAGAGGTATTGAGCAGATATATAAATTTAATGAGAGTTTGTTTATCTAGATAGATTAATGGAAGTTAAATGATGAATACCTTGCTTTGTGAAATTTGCAAATTGTTGTAACGCTTTAATTACTAGGGACTAGTAATAAGCTGGTTGAGGGGTGTGATTAGTACTTAAAAGTGCATTTTTATCATGGTTTTATATCATCATTTTGCACTTGATGTATCAATAACTCCTTAACTAAAATATGTTTTATAATAATGTATCTAATAATATAAGATACCTATAATTTATGGTAAATGTCTATTTTTGATGAAGGTCTATCACATAAATGAAAGGATTGATTGATGACTTGAAGAACTTAAATTGCATGGATAAAGAGATGGTCAAACTTAGAGAAGAGATGTCGGTGCAATCCAAACCGGAACACTATTCGGTAATTGGGTCATATCTGGAGCTACAAATCTCAAATTTAGGTTCACTTTATATGGATGGAAAGGTAAGACATAGGCCTAAAACTTTCATATGGAGCCCAAGATCTAAAAAGGCCATTATCAAGTCCAAATTGTAGCAACAACAAAGAAGCCCGAATCTGTCTTCCAGCCCGAGCACTGTTCGGTATTTTGGCCATATCTGGAGTTCTAGAAGTCCAAATAAGCTGAATTTTTTACAAAAGAAAGCTGAGACAATTGCCTACAACTTTCATGTTACAACTGGCTCCAATTTTGACGTTATCAATGACGTTTTGGGCAGACAAGAGAAGATAAGGATTGTCACCAACTCAAAAGTTGGCCACCCACTTATCAATTAGTCATCAAATCAATAGTTCCCAATTTTGGCCTATAAAAGGAGGCATTTGCCATGCATTTAGGCATCTTGGTTTCCAGATCAAGATCATGCTCTTCCTTTCTCTCTTTGTATTTTTTATGCTTTGTTTTCATTAATATCAAGTTTATGCCTTTCATTTCCTTTCCTTTACTTAGTTAGCTTTTATGTTCTTATTTTGTTTATCTATTTTGCTTTCTTTCATTATGTCTAGCTAAGTTAATTATGTCAAGGTGAAAAGGTTACACTAATGGTGTAAGAATAAGTATAATGTAAACTTAATATGGACTTTAATGTTTGATACTAACATGTTTTATATTTGTTATCTTGTTCACTCTTTAATACTTTGCTTGTTAAATGACTAATCTTGATTTATGTTGTATAACACTTGGTACAACAAATGCTTGGCACTTTCATAGCCCATAATGTATGGTATAACCGACACCTGAGCTATGAAAGGAACTTGATTTGTTGTTAACATAAGTTATAATCATGAATGCTTGACGAGATTTACAAGTATTAGCATTAATTGAATAAGATGACTAATGTAATCATGTTAACAATATATAATCTGATTGGAACCTCCTTTGTGTGTGGTTTCCAATTCAATAATAAGAGTTTATACTATACTTGTTTGATATACCATTAGTGGAACCTCTAACCTTGACATTTGTTATTATTATTGTTTAATCCTTACATTAATTTTTCATCTTCAAGTTCTCATCATCTTCTTCTTCTTCTCTTTCTTTATTATTATTATTATTATTATTACTACTACTACTATTATTACTACTACTACTATTACTACTATTATTACTATTATTATTATTATTATTATTATTATTATTATTATTATTATTATTATTATTATTATTATTATTACTATTATTGTTATTGCTATTATTGTTGTTTATAATTATTGTCTATAATTTGTACAATTAACCTCCCTGTGGTTCAACCCCGGTCTTGCCGGGTTATTTATTATTTCGACACTCCTGCACTTGGGAGAAGACATCAACCTTTTAGTCGTGTCAATGTACGTGACCACACTCTCATACACATGTAAGAATAGAATAAAAGGAAAAAGAAAATAAAAGAAGAAGAAACAAGAGAAAAAAAACAAAGTTATATACAAGAAAAGTGAAAAGTGAAAATAAAATAAATATTATAATTTGTACAAGAACTTACCTCCCTGACAACGGCGCCAAAAACTTGACACGACTAAAAGATTGATGTCTTCTCCCTAGTGTAGGAGTGTCGAAGTAATAAATAACCTTGCAAGACCGGGGTCGAACCACAAGGAGGTTAATTATACAAATTATAAATAATAATAATACAACAACAATAATAATAACAACAATAACAATAATAATAATAATAATAATAATAATAATAATAATAATAATAATAACAACAACAACAATAATAACAATAATAATAATAATAATAATAATAATAATAATAATAATAATAATAATAATAATAATAATAATAATAATAATAATAAAGAAAAGAAGGAGAAGAAGAAGAAGAAGATGATGATGAGAAGTTTGAGATGGAATAGGATTCAACAATGATAATAACAAATGTCAAGGTTAGAGGATCCATTAATGGTATGTCAAACAAGTATAATATAAACTCTTATTATTCAATTGGAAACCACACACAAAGGAGGTTCCAATCAGATTATATATTGTTAACATGATTATATTAGTCATCTTATTCGATTAATGCTAATACTTGTAAATCTCGTCAAGCATTCATGATTATAACTTATATTAACAACAAATCAAGTTCCTTTCATAGCTCAGGTGTCGGTTATACCATACATTATGGGCTATGAAAGTGCCAAGCATTTGTTGTACCAAGTGTTATACAACATAAATCAAGATTAGTCATTTAACAAGCAAAGTATTAAAGAGTGAACAAGATAACAAATATAAAACATGTTAGTATCAAACATTAAAGTCCATATTAAGTTTACATTATACTTATTCTTACACCATTAGTGTAACCTTTTCACCTTGACATAATTAACTTAGCTAGACATAATGAAAGAAAGCAAAATAGATAAACAAAATAAGAACATAAAAGCTAACTAAGTAAAGGAAAGGAAATGAAAGGCATAAACTTGATATTAATGAAAACAAAGTATAAAAAATACAAAGAGAGAAAGCAAGAGCATGATCTTGATTTGGAGACCAAGATGCCTAAATGCATGGCAAATGCCTCCTTTTATAGGCCAAAATTGGGAACTATTGATTTGATGACTAATTGATGAGTGGGTGCCAACTCTTGACTTGGTTACAATCCTTATCTTCTCTTGTCTGCCCAAAACGTCATTGATAATGTCAAAATTGGAGCCACTTGAAAACATAAAAGTTGTAGGAAATTGTCTCATCTTTCTTATGTAAAACATGTAGCTCATTTTGACTTTTAGAACTCTAGATATGGGCCAAATACTGAACAGTGTTCGGGCTAGAAGATAGATTCAGACTTCTTTGTTGTTGCTACAATTTGGACTTGAAAATGGCCTTTTTAGATCTTAGGCTCCATATGAAAGTTGTAGGCCTATGTCTTACCTTTCCATCCATATAAAGTAGACCTAAATCTGAGATTTATATCTCCAGATATGACCCAATTACCGAACAGTGTTCCGGTTTGGATTACACCGACATATTTTTCTAAGTTTGGCCATCTCTTTATCCTTTCAATTTCAGTTCTTAAATTCATCAATCAATCCTTTCATTTATGTGATAGGCCTGCATTTAAAATGAACATTTATCATAAATTAAAGGTGTATTATATTATTAGATATATTATTATAAAACATGTTTTAGTTAAGGAGTTATTGATACTTCAAGTGCAAAATGATGATATAAAACCTTTATAAGAATACACTTTTAAGTATCAATCAGTATCTATAAACCGTGAAGATAAAATACAATTCATTAAGGATGGCCTGAGTAAAGAGTCTTTAGATAATCTTCTATTGACTCTTGAGACACATCCTAGTGGAGATGTGCATCGTGCAATTCATGATTTATGGCCACTATTTCATAAAGAACATGATCGACTTAGTTTGGGGAATCTGACTTAAAAAGACTATGTTTGCCAGTTTTTAAGAAAACTGGATGGGAAGCCTATCCCCAACCCATAGAGGGCGTTTAAGCCGTTCTTGAACGTAAAATCAAGGGAAAATATGAGTCACAATCATAACTACCTGTACATACACATACTTTTTCAAAAGTAAATAAATAAATAAATAGAGAGAGAGAGAGAGAGAGAGTGTGAGACTCTAGCTAGCCTATATATAGGTGGTATGATTGCCTTTCTAATTTCTCATCTATAAAATCCTCTCTTCCTTCCTTTCATTTCTACTCAACCCATACATTCAACAAATACAGAAGTGTGTAGAAATGGCAAGTTTCTCAGGTCATCATATAAGAAATATTTGTGTTTTCGGTGGATGTAGTCCTGGGAAAGAAAAGGAGTTTTTAGAATCAGCAAATCATCTTGGTCAAGTGCTAGCTGAGAGAAAGATTCATTTAGTGTATGGGGGAGGCAGTCTTGGGTTAATGAGAGGTGTGTCAATAGCTGTATTTTTAAGAGGTAGTCAAGTTTTAAGGGTCGTCTTCGAAGCTTTAGCACAAAGGGACATCATTGGAAAAACAATTGGAGAGGGACTTCAGGTCTCCACAATGTCAGCTCAAATGAATGCAATGTTTAACCATGTCAGGTCTCCACTTCAGTTTCATATTTCCTCTTGGGCCTAACTGCACATTCACCATAAACCCATATGTTTGTTAAATGTTAATGATTATTATGATAAGTTGTTGTCTTTTCTTGATCATGCTGTGGAACAAGATTTTCTAACATCTTCTGCACGACAAATTATAATCTCTACTGTTACTGCTAAATAATTTATTGACCAACTATAGTATTTCATTCCTTTGATTGATCCCTCCATGAGTCGCATAAATTGGTCATCTAAGGAAAGCCGTAAAAAGCTTAAATTAGATTTGAGCCTTTATTTGTGAATCTTTGTGTCTTTTGATTTTATTATTGTGTTTTGTTGTTTCTTATATTTGTTTTAGTGTGTTTCAGGTTTGTCAGTGTTCGTTATTTCAGGTGATATCTTCTATACTCTATCTTTCTACCTTTAAACATTGAGGACAATGTCTCATTTTAGTTGGGGGGAGAGGGTAGTAGCTAAAAAAAAAAAACTAACTGTGTTTTCTATTTCATAAAGCATATGCAAAATTGTTGTTACTATGATGGCAGAGTAAGGAGAACTTTTTATGACTCTTAAGATGCATCTTAGTAATCATTCATAACAAGGTCTATCATAATACTTCTTGAAATATTCAGTTTTACAAACTCTCGCATTGTTATCACTTAATTCTGTTCATATACTTATTTAAGATGTATTCTTAAACCTTAATTTACACGCACACTTTAAACATATAATTGTGGGTTGCATATTGGATTATTACATTATTTATATTCTTTTGTTAAAGGTAACAACTAAGGGAAAGGGATAGTATATAATTAAAAAAAAAGAAAAGAAAAAATGATAATAATAAAAATGTAGATAGATTTGGTTTCATAGCCTCCCTAACCTAAGCAATTAAGCCTAAAGGGGTGTTTTAACATCTAATACCTTAAAGTCAACTGACTTGGGAGCTATTGGTCCAACACTTGTTACATAGGTTGAGGAGAAAACCTGAAGGGAATCAAACATTGCACTATCTACATATCAGTATCTGCGACCTGAGTTACTAAGCTTGTAGGGCTGTCTTAATACCTAATGCCCTAAGACCAACTGGTATGGGAGTCATTAGCTGAAAGCTCGTTATATGGGTTAAAGATGCATGGTGTTTTAAATTATATGTATATATTAAAAAAAAAAGACAAAAATAATAATCCCAACCCAAGGAAGTTAACTTTAAACATTAGAACAAAAATTTTATTTTCTTCCAAGAAAAGCCCCATAATTATGTGTTGATACATTGAACACAAAAGAAAGGTTTATGAATATCTTGTTAAGAGGTATTGAGCAGGTATATAAATTTAATGAGAGTTTGTTTATCTAGATAGATTAATAGAAGTTAAATGATGACTACCTTGCTTTGTGGAATTTGCAAAGTATTTTTTTATTTTAACACTTTGATTACTAGGGACTAGTAATAAGCTAGTTGGGGGGTGTGATTGATACTTAAAAGTGTATTTTTATCAAGGTTTTATGTCATCATTTTGCACTTGAAGTATCAATAACTCCTTAACTAAAACATGTTTTATAATAATATATCTAATAATATAAGATACCTTAATGTTCATTTTAAATGCAGACCTATCACATAAATGAAAGGATTGATTGATGAATTTAAGAATTGAAATTGAAAGGATAAAGAGATGGCCAAACTTAGAAAAGAGATGTCGGTGCAATCAAAACCGAAACACTATTCGGTAATTTTGTCATATCTGGAGATATAGATCTTAGATTTAGGTCTACTTTATATGGATGAAAAGGTAAGACATAGGCCTACAACTTTTATATGGAGCCCAAGATCTAAAAAGGCCATTTTCAAGTCCAAATTAATGCAACAACAAAGAAGCCCGAATCTGTCCTCCAACTTGAATACTGTTCTGTATTTTGGCAATATCTGGAGTTCTAGAAGTTAAAATGAGCTGACTTTTTTATACAAGAAAGCTAAGACAATTTCCTACAACTTTCATGTTTTCAAGTGGCTCCAATTTTGACGTTATCAATGATGTTTTGGGCAGACAAGAGAAGATAAGGATTGTCACCAAGTTAAGAGTTGGTCACCCATTCATGAATTAGTCATCAAATCAATAGTTCCCAATTTTGGCCTATAAAAGGAGGCATTTGCCATGCATTTAGGCATCTTGGTTTCCAGATCAAGATCATGCTCTTGCTTTCTCTCTTTGTATTTTTTATAATATTTATGCTTTGGTTTCATTAATATCAAGTTTATGCCTTTTATTTCCTTTCCTTTACTTAGTTAACTTTTATCTTATTTATGTTCTTGTTTTGTTTATCTATTTTTCTTTCTTTCATTATGTCTAACTAAGTTTATTATGTCAAGGTGAAAAGGTTACACTAATGGTGTAAGAATAAATATAGTATAAATTTAATATGAACTTTAATGTTGGATACTAACATGTTTTATATTTGTCATCTTGTTCACTCTTTAATACTTTGCTTGTTAAATGACTAATCTTGATTTATGTTGTATAACACTTGGTACAACAAATGCTTGGCATAACAAATGCTTGGCACTTTCATAGCCCATACTGTATGATATAACTGACACCTGAGCTATGAAAGGAACTTGATTTGTTGTTAACATAAGTTATAATCATGAATGCTTGACGAAATTTACAAGTATTAGCATTAATTGAATAAGATGACTAATGTAATCATGTTAATAATCTATAATCTGATTGGAACCTCCTTTGTGTGTGGTTTCCAATTCAATAATAAGAGTTTATACTATACTTGTTTAACATACCATTAGTGGATCCTCTAACCTTGACATTGTTTGTTATCGTTGTTTAATCTTTACGTTAATTTTTCATCTCAAAGTTCTCATCAACTTTTCTTCTTCTTCTTCTTTCTCTTTATTGTTGTTGTTGTTGTTGTTGTTGTTGTTGTTGTTATTATTATTATTATTATTACTACTACTACTACTACTAGTATTATTATTATTATTATTATTATTATTGTTTATAATTTGTACAATTAACCTCCCTGTGGTTTGGCCCCGGTCTTGCTGGGTTATTTATTACTTCAACACTCCTGCACTTGGAAAAAGACATTAATCTTTTCGTCGTGTCAGGAGACGTCTAAATTTGTCCTGCAGACCAAACATTATTTAGTGTTTAGCCCATATCTCTAGTTCTAAAAGTCCAAATAACCTTAAAATTTTTTTTTTTGTAAAGCTGAGATAATTTTCTATAACTTTCATGATTTAAGTTTGTATGAATTCTATCGTTAGCAATGATGTTTTGGCCAAATAAGAAGATAAGGATTCTCACCAAGTCAAGATGTGGTCGCCTACTCAATAATTAGTTATCAAATCAACAGTTCTCAATTTTGACATATAACATGAGGTATTTGTCATGCATTTAGAAATCTTGGTTTTCAAATCAAGATCATGCTTTTTCTTTCTCTCTTTATATTTTTGTAATGCTTAAGTTTTACTTTCATTAATATCTTATTTATACATTTCATTTCCTTTCCTTTACTTAGTTAACTTTTATCTTATTTATGTTCTTATCTTGTTTATTTATGTTTATCTCTTTAATTATGTTTAACTAAGTTCATTATGTCAAGATGAAAATGTTACACTAATGGTGTAAGAATAAGTATAGTATAAACTTAACATGAACCTTAATGTTTGATACTAACATGTTTTATATTTGTTATCTTGTTCACTTTTAATATTTTTCTTGTTAAATTACTAATATAGATTTATATTTTATAACACTTAGTACAACAAATGCTTGTTATTTTCATAGCACAAACCGTATGGTATAATCAACACCTGTGCTATGAAAGAAACTTGATTTGTTGTTAACATAAGTTTTAATCATGAATGTCTGATAACATTTACAAGTATTAATATTATTCGAATAAGATAACTAATGTAATCATATTAACAATTTATAATTCGATTGAAACCTCCTTTGTGTGTGGTTTCCAGTTAAATAATAATAGTTTATACTATACTTATTTGAAATACCATTAGTGGATCTTCTAATCTTAACATTTGTTTTTATTATTGTTTGATCCTTATATTGATATTTCATCTCAAAATTTTCATCAATTTCTTTATTATTATTGTTGTTGTTGTTTATAATTTATACAATTGATCTCCATGTGGTTCGATCCTGGTCTTGCCGAGTTATGTATTACTTCGACACTCCTATACTTGGAAGAAGATATCAATCTTTTAGTCGTGTCACCAAATAAGTTCAATTTGACATAATTGGCTTTTATATGGGATGTTTTTTACATGCTTTAATTTAATAGGCTTTTAGCTTATAATAGGTTTTTTATTTGTTTTTTTATTTCTAAAATTTAAAATTAAAATCAAACTGAATTGATTTTTTAAAAATTATCCAACTAAAATATTCCAATAAATTTGAAAACTATTAGTTTTCATTAACTTCATAAGTGGGACTAAAGAGATTGTAGAGATTATATTTATAAAATCCAATCTGACTTGATATGTCACTTTTAGGCCCTACGAATTCCTTATGGATTAAGGGTTTAGATTGATCTATGTTGAAGAAAAAATAGGGAAAGGGATTCACTTGGCTTGACTTAATTAAAAATCCAAATTACCTCACAACTTGTTCAAAAACCCATTGATTAAAATAAAAAATTAGTCAAAACAATATAATTTTAATTCTTTTTTATAAGTTATTTTAAGTTAATATTTGATCTAGATGTTGTACCATATTGGTAACTAGATTGAATTGTAAAACTATGGTATTGATTTTATGGATAAATGACAAACATTAATACTTGATTCCCAATTTCACTTGGTATGCTTACATATTAGATGATTGTATAAGAAATTTTTTGATGTTGAAAATAAGTAGCTAAGTTATAAAATTTTTAGTTCTATAGAATATAGTTACATGATTTATTAAAATTTTTAGTATTATAAAATACACTTAAATTATTAATTAATCCAAGCTACAGCGACTAAGTCACAAGGATTCATAAACTATGACTATACTTGGATGACTATACTTTCATGTATTTACTTTTGTTTTCCTAACCAAATCGAGATTGTCAATTTAATTTTGATTTGCATTTTATTTTTTTAATTGAAACATTATGTTTTGATTTTGTAGGATCTCAGTGTGTTGTTTTTAAAATTGTACTTTATATTTTTTATTCAAATCTAAAAATAAATTAATTTAAAATTATACAATTCAAATTTTAAATATAATATTAAGTATTTAAATATTTCTACAACATGGATCATCGTACCATGATAATTCAATATAAAATAAATCAAAATAAATTATGAAACTTGATTTTCAATAAATTTATTGTTAAATGATGAAATTGAAAAAAATCAATCTAAAAAATAACATAATAAAATGATTTAATTTTACCCAAATTAATTCACAAAACTCATGACTCGAGTCATAAAACTAGTATAACTTTATAGAAAACAAATCAAAATAAATGACAAAACATAATTCATAATTAACTAAATATTGAAGATGCTAAATGATAAAACTAAAAAATTATCAATAACAAAAAATAAAAAACTCAGTTAATGAGGTTAACTTTTCAAACTCATAACAATTTATAATAAATTATAAAATTTAATTTTTAATAATTTAAATGATAAAAAATAAAATAAAAAATATTATTCACAAAATAAAATAAACATAAAAAAATTAGAACATCTCAAATAGAATTCAGAAAAAATATCCTAAATAAATTGAATGTGATATAAAATTTATTTGACTGTTTTATTTTTTAAAATATTTAGGATTATAGTTATGATTATTTTTTAAAATATTTTTATTTTAAAATATATTAAAATAATATTTTTTCAAAAAAATAAATTTGATATTAGTGCTTTAAAATAATTTTAAAATATAAAAAATATTAATTTAAAATAAAAATATAAAAAATTAATTTTTTAAAAATATTTTTAAAACTAACAAACAAACGCTTTAAACAAGATCGGAATCATTTAATAGGGAACGAAACGGAATTTACAATTTTAACCAAGCAAACACCACTGCTACCGGTGGCTCGCCAGTCGAGAATGGTGAGTTTCCCAAAATAGACAAATGAACTATTGGATTGGATAAAATTTGTTTTCTCGATACTTAGCAAATTCCTTTTCCTCTATGATCACCTCTACCCAGATACAGATCATTACGTTCCTCAAAGAGAAGGAGCTCTCACTCTCTTTCTTTTCTTCTAAATAACTCACCTTTTCCAATCAAGAATTTTTTATTCCAATTATTTAAACCAGAATAGAAATGTCAGAATCATCTATAATTGCTCGCGGGCGGTTGGCCGTGCTCACAGCTCATTTACTCGGAGCGCCCCTCGAATCTTCGGAGGACTCGGACATCCAGCGGTGGTGCGTGTCTGCTCAAGTCCCTCCTCCTGGCGATCTCAAGGGCGTGTTAACTGTGATCGATGAGAGGACCGCTAAGAAATATCAAATTCAGGTCTCTCAAGACGGGACCGTCAAAGCTTCTGATTTCAAGAAGGTATGAATTTTTTTATTATATCATAATATAATTCAATTTCGAATCATTAGGCATTAATTTTGATTGATTGGTATACATGACTATGATGATGATGATGATGATGATGCAGATCTCAACAGGAAAGAGTGACAAGGGGCTGAAATTGTATGATCCAGGATATCTGAATACAGCACCTGTTATTTCAAAGATTTCATATATAGATGGTGATGAGGGTATCCTTAGATACAGAGGGTACCCTATCGAGGAATTGGCTGAGAGCAGTACCTTTTTGGAAGTAGCCTATCTCATTTGTCAGTAACATCCTTTAGTTACAAAACTAACTTTCTGTTTCATAAACAATACGGTGATTAAGGTTTTAAACGATGTTTGTTTTCCTTTTCAGTGTATGGGAATTTACCGTCTCAAAGTCAGTTAGCAGACTGGGAATTTGCCATTTCACAACATTCAGCTGTACCTCAGGGTCTTTTGGTGAGACTCTCTACCTCCTCCTCTCTATCTTCCCCTTCATGTGTTTTTGTGTTTGAGCAATTGTGACAACATAGATTTTGATTGCAGAATATTAAATGTTTTTTAATCTCGGGTTACCTCAATTTGCCCGTTGCAAATATACCTAGTTTATCAATCAACTCCCCAAACTAACTTTTCTATCAGTCACGCTCCTATGTTTGAACTTTACCGCAATCACCAATCGAAAACGGTTTCTTACATGTTTTGACGGGAAATTGTAGTTAAAATTCTAGGGCATCAGTTTGGGGCTTCAAAAGGTGGCCAACAACACTTGTTTCTCTCCAAAGGTCTTGCAGTAAACCTAAACATCAAACCATGCTATCTATAAAAAGATCCTTCAAACTGTTTGAGATTTAGTTACCAATTTTTTTTTAGAGAGAAAAAAACTGTTCTTTTCTTCCTTTTGAAACTCCAAACTAATGCCTTAGAATTTTAGCTTGTAATGTTCCTAGAAAACGTAAGGTTTAACTGTTTTGTGGGGTGATTGAGGTAAAGTTGAAACACAGGGAGGGTGATTGATTAAGAAAATATAGTTTTGGGAGTTGATTGATAAACTTGGTATAGTTGCGGGAGGCAAAATGAAGTGAACCCTTTAATGTGAGCAATTTTTTTTAATCATTATTAACTGAATTTTGGGTAAGCACAGTGGAACTCAATTGCAAAATAAATCTCTACAAAATATAATAATATAATCTAGTGATTCTTCTTCTATTATCAAAGGATACACTTGTTAACTGTGGGTGCTCAGATGACATTTTATGCTTGCCTCCTTGCATAGATGATTTTAGTTGGTAAAGGGAAATGTGACTAAGTTGGGTTTCTTAATTCATTCACTTGGGAATTTGAAAGTGAACTTTATAGCATGCTTTTGATGGAAGCAACATGCTTCTCTTATTTCCTTGTACGAAACTTTCAAAGCTCATATTGTTTAAACTAGGAATTGAGAATTGTCAAGATAAGATTGTAAGTTGTATATAGTGAAAAAACCCAACTTGTCAAAAAGACATGTTCAGTTCCTTTTTTCAGTGAGAAAGAGTCTTAAACATTGTGTGCTGACACTTTAGAAATTAGAATATGTGGTCTTATGGCTCAAAGCATACTGAACTTTTCAAATTACTGCAAAAACTGAAGCTAAATAGTAATGCATTTGACTTGTGATGCAAAATGGTGACCATGAAATTTTGCTTATTCTATACTTTGTATTCCGACTATTTCATAATGCCTTTTCACATTATCAGAGTTTCAAAACATGCTTGTGGCCATGGTAATTGATAATGGCAGGTTTGAGGGAAAAAGTTTGTGTAATTGGGTATTGTTAATGATAATTTTGAGTTTTAGCTGACAATGCTTTTATTATTCATTTAGGTTTCATGTAGCAATGCTTAGGGGTAGTTAAGGAAAGTGTCTGCATTTTGTATTTGATTTAGTGATGTGCTAGATGATTAGAGCTTGCATCCACCAAAATTGTAAGTACAGTGATGAGGAAGATGAAAGACAATTGTCATCTCACCCGAGAAGAAGACACAAAAAAATGTGAAGACAAACTATGTGGTATAAGGCTGGGGTTTTAAAATGCGTATCATTTTTCATGCAAAAGGATTTTGGTGTTGACTGTGATAGGTCTTCTTTAAGGAAAATGCCATGTCACTTTAACCTTAGCAGTCTATATACAAGTCCCTTTCTGTTGTGGTTTATTGTTTATTTATTCTAAAAGGGAATTTGATTAAAATCAAATAAAGTCAATCCAAATCATATATTGGGATATAGGGAGAAAGCTACTGCTATTGCTTTAATTAATATATAAAAAACTAATTTAACCAATTGATCAAATCAATATGATAACATCATGCAAATATAAGTAAACTAATTAAAGTTGATAAGATTTAATTAAAATTCGAATTAAATATTCATTTGTTACCACCTTGATCATAAGTTACAATTGCTTGGCTTGAAATTCATTTATAGCTGTTTGCTCTAACAATTATATGAAGAAGTCCTGTTACAAGTTAATAGAGGCTCTATTTCTTAGAAGTTTTAGAATTTGTTTTGCAGGATATTATACAGGCAATGCCTCATGATGCACATCCAATGGGGGTGCTAGTCAGTGCAATGAGTTCTCTTTCCATCTTTCATCCTGATGCTAACCCAGCTCTTAGAGTAAGTTCATAGATTAGCTTAGCTTCAACACTGTGAGCTTTATATTTATGCATACTGTTTGTGTGACATATGCAGCTCTTGTTTGTTCTATTTCTCTTTTTTTCTCCAAGAAGATAAAAAGAGTAGTTGAACTTATTAACAGTGGTAATAGTTTTTCTGGCTTGAAATTGTTGCCTGGCTGCTTGAAGCCAATCAAGTTGCATGATGAGCTTGGTTGTTACGATCTGGAATGAAATTTAGTTTTCTCTATCCATTGCTTGTTTTTTTTCTTTTTCTTTCCATTATTTTTTAGTTCTTTCGAGTGGATGTGTGGGCATCATATTCATTTATCATTCTTAAATGTCCATGCCAATGTGTGTGCTTGTTGCTATTGAACTTATTAGGTTCTCATGCATTTTTTATGTAAATTTATTTGATGCAGGGGCAAGATCTTTACAAGTCAAAACAAGTGAGAGACAAACAGATTGCACGCATTCTTGGAAAGGTTTCACTCAATTCAATTTCTTTACTTCTCTTGGAACTAAGAACATGTCGTTTATGAACTATCCATGCTGTCAGACTCTGATTTGCATCTTTTATATACATGTTTTTCAGCTTAAATTTGTTTGCAGCATTTAAGCAAAAATGGTTTCGCAGCCTTAGTCATAATCTGTTGACTGATGGATGTAAGCTGTGATATTATGCAGGCACCAACCATTGCAGCAGCAGCTTATTTGCGGTTGGCTGGTAGACCTCCAGTTCTGCCTTCTAGCAACCTTTCTTATTCAGAGAACTTCCTATACATGCTAGACTCATTGTACGTCACTTGCTCATCTTTTGTTCTTATTGTTAACGGGATAATTATAAATAATTCTGTGATAAGTTGTTCTCATTGATGGTATTTCTGCATGTTTTAACACTATACTCTTTTGTCATTTTTATTTTATTTTCTTTTGAAAGTGCATTGCTAAATATGTTTTTATTTCTTTGTAGTCATGTGGTAGGCTCAATAAAGCTGCAGAATGAGATGCCAATAGTGCCTCATTTTTGTATCAAAATTTATATTGATTTTTCAGTTGTGGATTTTTCTATGTCATTTTACATAATTAAGATTTCCTTTTCTGGATTTGCAGGGGCAATAGATCATATAAACCAAATCCTCGATTGGCTCGAGTTCTAGACATACTTTTCATACTGCACGCAGAACATGAAATGAATTGCTCCACTTCAGCTGCTCGACATCTTGCATCCAGGTAGCTATCTTACACAAATAAAGCAGCCCTCTGTAATGTCTCACTTTCATTTTCTGAATTTGCAGTGGCATAAATGTGTACACTGCTGCTTTTGCTGGGGTTGTAAGCTTGTAGTAAAGCAGCCCTTGTCTTTTCTCATTTTCCTTGTCTGAATTTGCAGTGGTGTCGATGTATACACTGCTCTTGCTGGGGCTGTTGGAGCATTGTATGGTCCTCTTCATGGTGGAGCAAATGAGGTAACCATAATGGCATGCTTTTTCGTTGTTAATTTATCCATACCTAAAACTGAACTGCCTGACATTTTCTAGCAATTTGTTTTATTCTGCTGTTAAAAACCTTATTCTGCTTCATTGATTGTTCTGCCGCTAAAAGCCTGTTTGTGCTTCATTGATTGTTATAGGCTGTGCTTAAGATGCTGAGTGAGATTGGAACCACTGAAAACATTCCAGATTTCATCGAGGGTGTGAAGAACAGGTGATTGTTTATTTCAATCAAGTGGATGTATGTCTGCTACAAACTTCATGATTACTCCGCTTGCAAATGCTTTTATTCCTTTAGAAAGTTTTGATTTATATTATTGGGCATCTCCATTCTCCAGGAAGCGAAAGATGTCAGGTTTTGGGCATCGTGTGTATAAAAACTATGATCCCAGAGCAAAAGTCATTAAGAAATTGGCAGAGGAAGTGTTTTCCATTGTTGGTCGGGATCCTCTTATCGAGGTAATTTTCCACTCCATTATGTGGGTGGGTGTTGGGTTTAATGCCACTGTTGTTAAGCTACTTTGGACTGTCATAGACCTTATGTTTGCGAGTCATGCCTTCTAAATCACCAAACTGGGAGCTTAAAAAAATGCCAAGAATTGTCATAGAACATTATGGGAGGAAAACCCAAATTTCATGATTTTGAAGCTATCTTGTGTGGTGATACCCTATCCTTGGCTCAAGAGATCAGCTTTTTTGGTGTTGTGCCACATTAGGACAAATATTAAAAAGTAGTTTATTATTTTGGACGAGCCATGTTGAGCTGAGAGAAATTGTCACCTCTCTATTATTTAAAGCTACTTCTCAGTGTGAATATCTATTATTAATAAGAATATTATTTTAAAAAATTTAGGTTAAAACTTAAAAAGAGCATTTAGTCATATTCTTGATATAATGAAGGCTAAATTGATAGTTTATGTTTTCATGGGTAATATAGTACGGACAAAAGAAATTGATCCTTTTTGGAAAAAGAATTTAAAATATGGACTGATTGGTGGTCGAAAATGATGATAGAATTTATTCCTACTCTTCTTGTTAAAATTGAACTTTTTAATACTTTTCCCAAGCATCTATTGTAAAGAGATTATGGAGGGTGCTTCCTTATGTCTTTACAATATATTTATTTTGCTTGGAACTGTTATGCATCAATTTATTGACATCTGTTTGTTTTTCCTTTTTCAATGATATGAAAAATTTAGTTGTACAATAGACAGTAAGACTGTGTTGCGCCCCCAATTTCTTTATGCATTTGTTTTTATGGTGTTTGCAGGTAGCAGTTGCCTTGGAAAAAGCTGCTTTAGCTGATGAATATTTTGTTAAGAGGAAGCTGTATCCAAATGTTGATTTCTACTCCGGGTTAATATATAGGTACAGATAGATATCATGAATTTTGCACCTCATAGTGCAGTTTATGCTAAAGATAAAGAAAATGACTCCTGGAGGCATTGAAAAGAATTTCTTTTTCCTCAAGCTTAAAATGTCTCTGGAATTCTTGTTAACAGGGCAATGGGATTCCCAACGGAGTTTTTCCCTGTCTTGTTTGCAATTCCTCGAATGGCTGGTTATTTAGCTCACTGGAGAGAATCACTGGATGATCCTGATACAAAGATAATGAGACCACAACAGGTTACATCTTAACACTTTCTTGAATTTGTTTTCCTCCTTAAACATGAAGGTTTTCTTATACCCTAAAGTATGGGCGATCAAGTTGGTTTTTCTAGTGCAAGAAAGCTATTCTATAAACTATCTTGACCAGCTGGGGTAATAACCATCATTGGAACTGTAAATCATCTTGACTTCAATTCCTTGAGGTACCAAGTTTCTCTATTGGTAAAATGTAGAAAGAGAATTCCTTGATTGGCTTGGAGTAGTATTTTCTTGCTGGAGCGGCCAAAAAGAAACTAATGTATACATCTTTTTTCAAGCCTCTGTCTGTTTGTCAAGGCAATGCTATCATCTTCAATAATTTTGAAGTAATATTTTTCTTTCTTAATTATTGTTATGCACTTCTAGTCAGTTTATTGGCCTTTACATGATTAGTCTTCAGTTAGCCATATAATCATCATCATCACACATCCACATGACAAATTAATATTTGATAAAAAAAATACTGGATTCCAAGATATGCAAGGCTTCAATCCGTAGCTGAACCAATTACTGCGTGAGCTTCTAACCTGGATTTCTTTTCTATTTATTAACTCTTTGCATGCACTGTCTCTGGAAAGAAGGTTTCATATGCCGCTTTGTATGCAAGGCTTCATCCATTTTTCTTTCTAGCAATTACGTATGTTTCTGATTATGATTTGGGAATGTGTGATATCAGTCATCTGTTTGGTGATTCAGGTTTACACTGGGGAATGGTTGCGACATTATATGCCACTCAAAGAACGGATGGTACAAACCGATGCAGATAAGCTTGGCCAAGTTTCCATTTCAAATGCCTCTAGGCGACGACTTGCTGGATCTGGGGTTTAGCTTATGACTGGATTTATATAATTCAAGGAAAAGAAATGGAAATAAATGACAAGATAATTTCTTGAATGAATAAATGCTCCTCTGTTCAAGGTTTCTTCAACGTAAAAGCATGATATGAATTATTGTTTAGGTGTCTATCAGGTCATAAACGGACAGTACTGCACTCTCTCTGTTTGTATTCACATGCAACTTGACATAATTAATATTTGCAATTGCAAGATATGTATTGAATATTTCACTTGATGCAGGGGCTTTGTCTACGCATCCTTTGTCTGTTCTGTCGGTGTCAATTTCACTTGACCGCATGGTTCTTAATATAAAACTAGTGTATTATCCTCAAAGAATCTTATTTTCACTTTTGTTTTTAATTGGAAAAAGATAAGTTTAGGGCCTGTTAATGAACAAGTATTATAAATATTTCATAGATTAAATTTAAAAATTAGAATAAGATAAATTTAGGACCATTTCAGCAGATACGTAATTAATCTTACGAGCTAGACCAAGTTTAATGGTAAATAACATTAAAGAACAAGTATTACAAATATTAATAGATCAAATTTAAAAGTTCGAATAGGATAAATTGATGCCACATTGTATGAAGTGGATTCATCACTATTTAACTACCATTAATGCCAGAAGCATGAGATGTTCCCTCTAAACAAATCAATTAATCCTTATGTAATATTAATGATTTTTTTATGAGGAAACTCATTTCGAAAAAATAATATGAAAATCAACAAAAATAAATTGTAATAACATACATAATAATATAATATGATTATTGTTTTTTGAAGAAGAAATAGAAGTGCTGGGAATTTAAAAACTAAATACAACAGAAAAAGAAAAATAAATAAAGCAAGTAATGCATAAGCCACAGACTAAACAGTACTGAAGACGATAACCGAAGAGAGCAATGAAGAACATGACGGAGATACATGAGCCTCCCTGTCCACCCTATTATTATTATATATTTTATTGCTCTTTGGGGATTCAATTGAACACCATCTCTGCATTGCCATGTTGAAGTTTCGTTGCAGCTGTACTCTGACTTGCCGAATTTGATTCATAGCCATATTTGGTTCAACATGCTACCTGTTTCTAAATTTGTCCACAGAAACCATTTATAACATGATCGCACCATATAGTGAAACCATTAAATGGGTTTCTCTATATTTGCCAAATTATTTAAATAATCAATAAATACATAAATCCCATCGATCTTTACAGCTGTAACTTGAACATAAGATGGAAGTAAGTCCTATGGCATGGAAGTTTTGTGGCTTGGAGATACGAAGCCAGTTTACATGGAAAGACAAATTTATCTCTTTCTGAACAAGACAGTTACAATGGCCAACCACAAGTAACAGAAGGGGTTAAAATGCCACCCATAACTCTCTCTGCTTCTTGCCACCCAATTCACTGACTCACTTCCATAAACAGCAAAACACACTCACACTGCACAGATGGAAACACTACAAAGACATAAGTTATAAAAGGCATATACTTTTTAACACAAAACATTTGAGTATGTGATCGAGTAAAATGGGAGAGAGATGAAGAAATTGTACATTTTAGAGACCTTCAATTTGAACTTCTTTTAAGGTTTTGGATTAAAGGACATCAGGTTAGGTGTTAAGGAGTTAATATTTAACTCTATTAACCTTCTTGGGAAGTTTTTTTCTTTTCCTAAATCCCATTTCCCATCTTCCTTTCTTATTCATTATCTACACGCAGAAGGCTACATGGTGTAAATCTTGTGGCCATATCATCACTCAATTCATAATAAGATTGACAACGAGTCCTCAAGCCAAAACAAATTTTATAAGAGGTACTAACACTATTAAAATAAAAACTCTACTTTACAAATACCAATTCATAAACAAGAAGTATAAAAAAAATGCCATGACGTGAATTAATTTTCGATAAATTAATTTAATTCATTAGAGAACCAAAGAATACAAGAATTTCTTTCACACAAGTTACATAAATTTAGCAACAATAATCAAGTCAATATTTTATCCTTACAAAAAGTACTTCTACTCTTAAAAATAAAATCTTAACATTAATGGGTGAAACATGTACCTAGTTTAAATAAAGCTCAAATTAATTAAAATAAGGTTTTTAAAAATAAAAATAAATATGAAAAATAGTCTAAAACTATTTTTCATCATTTGTTGCATATGATATTGAAGAATACATGAGAAACAAAAGTTTGATGCCTTGTAAAATAAAAGGTAGTTTCTCGCCATGTAATCTTTTTATTTGATATGAAATTCTTATAAAATAAGTAACCCAAAGGCTGCCATATAAGTTCATAATAACATTAAAGACTTATTGTAGTGAATGAAATTCATAACTTTTAAGAAAACAATGTCTTTTCTATTTTTACACTTTGTTGGCAAATTCTAGGCCTAACTTTAAATATGTCATTCTTTTTTGTCTGAATGAATTAGAGCTGCTACCATGTATCGTTGGAAAGGTATAGATATGTAGTCTCCAACTCAATTAGAATAGCATCCAAAATCCTCATGTAATTTTAGATATGAACTAAAAATTAGATAAAGGTTCAGACTGATAAATTTAACCAAAGTCTCTTAATTTAGCTCATTAAACTCCTTTTAAACCCAATTTATTTAAGAGAGGGAAAATAATAATATATATAATTTGGGGTGAATTGGACAAATAATTGCAATTTAAAAGATCAAGGATTAATCTAAAACAGACAAACAATAATAAAAAATAACTTAGGGTTCAAATAGGGGCTTAATTGAAAAGAAAATTGAAGAAAATTTTTGTAATTAGATGAATTTGCATGAATTGGATAAATAGTGATAAAAATGAATAAAAAAAGAAAAGCAAAGTATATGTATTGAAAATCTGAAGATTAAAGTTCAATTTGGGTTGAACTATGAATTTGCAAAACCAAGGACTATAAATAAAAAGGCATTAAAGTTCCAAAACCAAATTGGACTATCCAAAATAGTGTCATTATATTTCAAATAAAAATATTAATTAAAGGAATGGTTGGAACAACAAGTCATTCAGATGTATTGTTCATCTTTAAAGACTTTTAGGTTTTCTTGCTTACAAGTTAACTCCCTTTTAGTCCCTTTGATCTTTGGTTTTATCCCCATCTAAGAGATAAAACTCATAACATATAACATACTAAAACCTACAGTAGCTTAGCTCCAAAGATTGCAAGCCAAAACCTACAAACACATAAAAACAAATTAATACTTCTTTTTTTAGCCTTGTAACTGGACTGAAGACGAGAGTAGATTTGAACTAAGGGCTAAGATTTTTGCTAAGGTTCAAGGGTCTTGATCTTGCTAGATCAAGACCTCTAATTCCTCATATTTGCCTGTAAATAGGCTACTACATTCCCTTCCCTCTCCAATAAACAAATTCAGAAAAGAAAGAGTTTAAGGGTGGAAAAAAACCATAAGAAAAAGAAAAAAAAAGAGCTGAGAGAAATTAAAAAGAAAAAGAAAGAGAAAGAAAGAAAGAAAGATAATAGAAAAAAAAAAGACAATAAAGTGCATAAAAAAAACGAGTAGCAGAGAAGGTTCAAAAGCATGGTTGGTAACACGATCAAAGAGTTAATGTTATATCTCAAATGCAGGAGTGTCAAAATAATAAATAACTCGGCAAGATCAGGATCGAACCATAAGAAAGTTAATTATATAAATTATAAATAATAATAATAATAATAATAATAATAAGAACAATAAGAAGAAGAAGAACAATAACAACAACAACAACAATAATAATAGTAGTGAAGATAAGTTAAAGAGGACTTTGAGATGTAAGATTAATGTGAAGATTATATAATGATAAAAACAAATGTCAAAGTTAAAGGATACACTAACAGTATTAGAGATAAGTAAAGTATAAATTATTTATAAATTATCAACATGATTATATTAATCATCTTATTACATAACACTATACTTATAAAATTTATCAAGTATTTATGATGCTAACTTATATTGACAACAAATCAAGTTCCTCTTATAATAACGATATCAACCGAAGACTATAAAAGATCAATTATTTAATGTACCAAGTGTTATACAACACAAATCTAGATTAATCATTTAACAAGTAAGGTATCAAGAATTAATAAGATAAAAATGATAAAACATGTTAATAGCAAATTGTTTAGGATATAAGCATTTAAATCCATATTGAGTTTATATTATACTTATCCTAACACTATCGGTGAAATATTTTTACATTGACATAATGAACTTCGCTAGACATTATGAAGAAGAAAAACTTAAATAAACAATATAAGAACATAAACATGATATAAGTTAACTAAGTATAGTAAAGCAAATGAAAAGCATGAACAAGAGATTAATAAAAGCAAAACTTAAGCATTACAAAAATATAAAGAGAGAGAACAAGAACATGATCTTGATATGGAAAACAAGATGCCTAAATGAATGGCAAATGCCTCATTTTACGTGCTAAAATTCAAAACTATTAATTTGTTAATTGATAATTGATGTAGTGGCCAACTATTGATTAATAGACTTGATAGACAACATCATTCAAGCACTTTGGCTAGCTGAATTGACATTGATGCAAACCGAATTTGGCAAAGTGTTCTCATAAACTTTGTTAGAGATTATCTTTTCCTTCAACCCACCAAATTTTAGATCATTTGGAGCACTACAACTTGAACAGTGCTGCTGGTGGACGTGGTGGATAGCCCTCATGCTCTTGTCTTGATGAAATGTCATTTCTACCATTTGAATTTGAGCTGACCCTCTCATGCAAGTTGTTGGAAATTGTCTTTTCATTCCACCCATCAAATTTCAGATCATTTAGACTCCTAAAACTTCAGTTATTAGTAAAACTTTGAGCAGTGTTTAGGCTGGATTTCAGGACAGATTTGGACTTCTCTTTTATGGCCAAACTTTAAATTTGAAAATGAAAAATTTAGGTCTTTCCATACGCATAAAAGTTGTAGGTCTATTTCTTATCTTTTCAACCATATAAATTAATCTGAAATCCAAGATCTATAACTCTAGATATGATCCAATGACTGAACAGTATTTGAATTTGAAGTGAATCAACATCTTCTTTGTAAGCTTAGCCTTTTCTTTGTCCTTTCACTTTCAATAGTTAATCACAACAATCAATCCTTTAAATTGTGAGAATACTTGCATTTAAAATGAGCATTTACCATAAATTAAAGGTATCTTATATTATCAAAAATTTTATTATAAAGCATGCTCTAGTTAATGAATTATTGATACTTCAAGTGAAAAATAATGATATAAAACTTTGATAAAAATACACTTTTAAATACTAATCAGTTGGTCCTTACTTTTGATAACCATGACAATATAGCTTCATCTAGCAACATTAACTCCTTTAACTTTATTAAGGTTGAAATGTTTACGAATAATAGTGACATTCTCAAGAAGCCACAATAGTAACCTTAAACCCCAACAATAACTTTAAAAGGCAGTAACAATTGGTTTAGTGAAAAAAATAATAGCTTTTATGGTGGCAGCAACTACACATTCATCTAGTAATTCTTTGGCTTGTTCTTGAAATTTAGACATTCCAAGAATCGTAATCATATATCAAGGAAACAATAGCAATACCCTAAAACCTTAATAACAACTTCAAGTGACCATGGCAACATGATTCTCTCAAATTGGCTTTTGTTTTCATAGGTTCACCATGATGTTATGTGCAATAAAAATTATAAAATAAAAGTTATTAAGTAACCATTAAATTAATTAAACTAAACTATTAAAAAATTAACAATCTAAATAAACCTTTTAATCTTAAATTTGTTAGGAGTAATTGCCATAAAATATTTAGTTCAATTTTATATGAGCGTAATATATAATGTATACATGTTTAGTTTTATTTAATGTATTGCATGCAAATAAATAAGACAGGTTAAATCTTAAACTTACAATTAAATTAATTCAATATAGTAGCATGTACTATAATTATACAGGGAACTAGGTTGCCATAATTAATTTGTATTTTTTATTAATTAAAAGATATTTTAAAAAATTATTTAAGATTTTAATACACATGTTTATGTTTTTAAGTGATGAAGTTATTAAACATAAGAAACTGATTAGATAAATTCAATGAATATGAACATGTATTATTTATAGACAAACAAAAATAATCTTTAAAAAAAAAACTTTCTTAACCAAGGCCGAGTTAACACAATATTAGTGACCTAAATCCAAAGTCAATATAGTCTAGATTCTCTATCCTCTAAAAACTTAGAAGGTCAATATAAACTTTTCAATCTCTCATCATATAAGCAAAAACAAATCTTGTTATATTTCAATTTAGGATTGAAATCTTTCATATTTAAAAAGCATGTCAATTAAAAAAAAAATTATATCAATTTTTCGTTCACCACAAATAGTTTCAAATATTTTAATTTTCATGTTAAAGTACTTATGTTGAACAGTAATTTTCAATAAAATCTTAAACTAGTACTTATGAATGAATCCTATATTTAATTTAATCTCCAATATATTTATTTCTTCCTTAAATATGTGTCATAACCATATTCTAAAACACCTAACTTCTAACAAATCTTCCTAAAAAAAGGGTCTTGATTTAACCAAAGAGATGATATTCAAGGTTTTTCTTTCAAGTTCTGTATAGAAGGTTTTGAAATGAAACATTAGGATTTTTTTTTAATACCAAAAGGTAGGAGTAGAGAATAAAAGGGTTTAAAAAAAAAACAGAAGCAAACTTGAGTGTGAGAAGAAAACAAATGAGGGATTAAGACTATATATTTAGTATTGTAGTATATGATATTTTTTTGAAAAATATTTGCGCTTAAAAATATATCAAAATAATTGAAAAGCAATAAAAAGTATAAATCTAATATTTTTTTCAAGTTAAACATACTTTCAAAACACATCCAAAATCAAAAGTTACTCCATTTTCAAACACTCATGCATCTAAAAACAAAAAATACTATATTTTCAAATACTTACAAAGATAGTGACCTGTGTTTGAGAGGACAAAAAAAGCAAGAACTTGACATGCATTCTCAACAAAAAAAGCTCTTTTATCTCCACTTCCAAACCATGGCTTATTTTAATAAATAATTTCCTCTAGCATCAAAATCTTGTTTATTCCCTATTTTTTCATAAACCAAAGACATTGTGCTATGCAAAAACAAAATCCATAGATTTTGGACAATAAAAAAATAATTTTTTTATTAAGCATGCATGCCCTGTAAGATTTTATTCAATTGTCACACACACACACAGATAATGGATATAAGACCTAATTGCAAAAATGAATGAAAGAAAAAAGTTTGAATATTAAAGTTGTCTAGCTAGCTATAATAAAACTAAAAAGAAAAAAGCCCAAACAAGAAAGTCTTTCTAAGTGAAAAAGACTAAACAATAGAAAAATACAAAGGTAAGAAAGTATAAGAGAACAAAATGATTAGATTATGTTCTAAGAAGAGAGAGAAAAGAAGAGAGAAAAAATAAAAGAAATACAATCCATCAAAGCATTACCATAGCTCTAGTCATATCACATGCCACAACATTAGAATTACCTCACTGAATTGAATACAATGACATTAAGGAAGGCCGTGATAGGATGAAGTCACAAGTTCCAACATAAGGGGCAAGGCTTGTCTACATATTGGTATGTTCAATATACGTATCAGTCAACTTTTCCTTATTTTCTCCATCTCATTCTATCATTCTTCAATAAATTTCCAATTCAATCCAAATTTTCTTGTCTAAATAACATGTAAAGGGGAAAGAAAAAAAATTGAAAATATTATCTCGCTAGACAAACACTTGTCAAACCTAATTCTCATTATAAAAGTATAGGAGCATGACTTCTCAATACAAACATATCACATAATCACTTGTTATATGACATCTAAATAATTATCTTTTATAGAGCTATCAATATAGGTGCATAAATTTTCAATACGGGTACCTACATGTCTTGCCAATGATTATTATAATTTCTACTTATCTTGTAAATGGCCAGTGTCATGCTTGCCAATCTCATCAATGGCTAGTATAACATTTACACTTAACAACTCATTTTATAGGCTATTTATGTTGCAAAGGTAATTGTAAACCATGACAAAAAAAAAATAAACTAAGTGAGGAAATGTTTGCTAGTTCATTTAATAACCCCGAATGGTTGATTGATTTATCCTTAATAAATGATGAATCAAATTATAAATAGCCAAAAACTGATAATGAATGCCTTCATTGGGCAATGAAATTGAAGGGAGAGGTTTAAAAAAATGAAAAATTAGGGTTTTCTTCTCATCCTTTCACTTTCTTGGAGATCATTTAAAAAAAAAGATTAAAAATTTAAAGGGGGTTAAAAGGAATTTAGAATGACAAGAGAAAAAAATAAAAAAGCAAAAAGTGAAAAGAACTTTGACTTCTCTTGCATCCTTATTTTGTTCTTGTACCTATTAGAGGTTAGAAACCCGATTTACATGATTAGATTTAAATGATTATGAGTTATTTGGATTATTAAATATGTTAATATGGATTTGAATGTGAAATTATAATAAATTAATCGTTGTTGTGTTGTTTAATGATGATAAAAGCAGTAATGTCATAAGAAAAAATTGAGTAACATTTTAATTGAAAGAATAAAGGAGATTCATCCTCTACACTTGGTAGTTTTAGCCAAAAGAAAAAAATGAAATAAAAATTATTTGAGTAATTGACATATAAAGGATGTGTAATTATGTTGGAATAGCCTTTTTAGAAGTGTAAGAAATAAATTAGTTTCAATAAAATTGAAAGAAAATATATTTTCCTTCATAACAATACTTTTAGTCAAGACTAGAAAATGACGAGGTTTCCTTGACGTCGTGATCGTGTTAGAATATATTTAATTAGCAACATTTAATAATTGTGTGATGATAATTAAACTATCATTGGGTTGAAAGAGGAAAGAAAATGTGATGTTTAATAACATGAGAGTGTGGTTCAAATAAATGTATAAGATGAAAGTGGATTTAAATGAATAAGAATTTAATTTCAGAATATAATTGATGATGATAATGTAGGCAAAGCTACAAAAGCCACACAGATTGTAGGGACTATTGTTCGTCAGCAAACCCTTAGTAGGTGTCTTAAACCTTGACCTTATTTTTTGTTTTGTTAATTTATTATTAACTATAATTACTTAAATGCATGATAACATGATGATAATACATCATCAAAATAAAGGTAAGGATTGATTGGCATCCAAATGAAATTATTAGATTGTATGGTGTCTAATTAAGATTATAATTGTTGGCTTGCTAAAAGAAATGTTAGATTAATTAGCATTTAATTGTTTGGTATCCAATTGCAACTACTATATTGTTGGCTTCTGAATGAGAATACTAGATTGGTTGACATTCAAATTGGATTGCTGGATTATTTGGTATCCAATTAGAACTACTAGATTGTTTTTTTCAAAATGAAAATGCTAGATTGATCAACATCAAAGTATAATTGCTAGATTATTTGGTGTCTAATTAGGATTACCATATTGGTGGCTCCTAAATAGGAATGCCATATTGATAGGCATCCAAATAAGATTGTCAAACTGATTGGTATGCAGTTTAAATTATTGTATTGATGATTTTTGAATTAAAGTGTTGAAATACAAAAGGGAGTTAAAAAGAAAAAACTAGATCTTGAAATGATGGACTCGTACAGTGACTTATAAGTAATAGATGCCAAATAGATGGTTGAATAAAATAGTTATGAATAAATAGTTATGTTAAAATATTATATTCATGTGATATGTGTTTAATTTCAGGTACGTCATGAGGAAGGCAAGAATAGTCACCATGCATCGTAACTTTTTGTAATGAATCCTAAATAGAATTAAATTTGCAATCATAATTCCTGACAATGGTACTTGTAATTGATAAAATTTATATTGATGTTATGTGAAGATAATTTATTAAGGATAGATTCAAAATTATGTTAAAAATATAATATCATATACATCAAATTTATCTTTTCTTTTTATTTTGTGTGCATATGGAGTTCTTTTATGTAAATACAATAACTATAATATAGTTAAAGATTGATGATGTGAGGAATCAAGTTGAATGGACTCCATAATGAAATTGAATATTCATGATACACTAACAAAAAAACAATTTATAATAAAGAAAAAGTGGTTAGGTAAAAAATAATGATGAAATAGGTTATCTTGACCAAGAGGTTGGTACGAGTAAATGGATGATTTTGTTGGCTTAGTGAGTGTTGTTGAGGGTAGTGTTTGTAGTTGTTAATACTAATATGTGAGGAGATGATAGGTTTTTTCTATGAATGATATATGTGATTTGGATGGTGTATTTATTGAAAGGTGAGGTTGAAAAACAATGGACATAAGATTAGGGTGTTTATAATTATTGAAGAAAAAATGATAGTGATATAATTAATATTTTATATATATATATATATATATATATATATAGAGAGAGAGAGAGAGAGAGAGAGAGGATTAATGGTGGTGTAAGGCAGAGCAATGATTATGTTTAATGAAGATTGAGGGTTGACCTTGTGGTGATTTGGGTTGTTAGGTTGCTTGTAGTGTGAATTGAGACGGTGTGTGTTATTATTATTGAAAATGTGTTATTTGATTTGGTTAATTGTATATGAAGGTTTATATTTATGGCTATTGGAGATGTTTGATAGAAAAAATGATACAAAAAGGATTGTTTTTTATTATTATGAGTTGCTAGAAAATTATTTTTCAAAACTTATAGTTGAAGAAGGTTGGGTATTACAATTAAATAAGTTATGGAGAGAAATCTTGAAGGATAATGAGAGGGTTTTTCTAGGATTTCTTCTTTGCCTTTTTTGTGTTGTTCTTGTTGCCTTTTATAATGGAGAGGAAGACATGAATTATGGGTTGAGAATAAATTCAATGGTTGGCTGTAACCGAAAATTCTAGGTTTTTTAATGGTTTGTTATAATAAAAAATTTAAGTTGTAATTGTTGAATGAATTAGAATGAACTTGGGTTTTTAAGATTAAGGGATTGATTTTCTTAGCTAAGTAATACGAGAGTAAAGAGTTGGAATTTTTGAATTGAAAGGCTAGATTTTGGATTTGAATTTATAGATTTAATGTCTAATTAATTGGATTTAATAGAAGAATTAGATTGAATTGAATAAAATTATAATTTAATTGAATTAAATTGGATTGAAAAAACAACGGAATTAACAAAATTGGATAACAATTCAATATTTATACCTCTTAATTACGGTTATTAGTTTTTTTTCTAATTGTATTCAATAAGGGTTTTAAATCATGAATTTTCTTTCAATTTAATTCCTAGCTAGAATTAAATGTTTTTTTTTCTAGTTTGGGCATTTTCCAATTTAATCCTTTCCAAAATTATGCAATTTGATCAATTTTGTCCCAAATCACATTTTCTTTTTCAATTATGCCCTTAATTGAACTAATTAGACCCTAGATTGATAGATTGTTACAAATTAGTCTTTAGTTCCTACAATTATGCAATTTTAACCAATTTGACTCCCAAATTCATTTTTGGATCTTCAATTTATCCTTTAATTGAGTTTTAATTTAAAATTTTATTTTAAATTTATCCTTGGTTCTTTAATTTTTCTAATCTTAGCCAAATTAAACATTTTTTTATTCAATTGAGCTTCTAATTGCAACTCAAATCATTCCTAAATTTTAAATTTTAGTCAAATCAAAAGACAAGCTAACCTGTAATTTTTTTTTTAAAAAAAAATAATCATTTGAAAAAGTAATCTATCTCGTGATCATTTCAAAATATAACCTAGGTTATGATTGTAATTATTTTGAGATGATTGTAATTGTTTTGAGAGATAATATATCTTTTTTATTATTTCGAGAGATAATTTACATGAAGTCTTATATATCGAGTATAAGGCTTCATGCATATCGAGTATCAATAAAAATCATAAAAATTCTTTATAAATAATAAGATAAAAAATCATATATTATATTGACAAAAAAATTACAACTTCAAATAATAATTTTTTTAATAAAAAAACTAGGTGGGGGTTGGGCCATGAGAACCCCTCACCTGTCTCTATATCTTTTTTTTAGTCAAGTCATATTAAATTTTATCCATATAAATAAAATATAAATTTAATTTAATTAAATCATTTATAAATCATATGAAATTATAATGGATATGATAATCCCATGAGTTCTCTAGTTTAACATCATTATCTACATTTGATGCAGCTCAGCAATTCAATGGAAAAAAAAGTTAATAACAGATATGAAAATATAAGAATTAATTAATTATTTTAAAAAATTAAAAAAACTTTATTTATTTCTTAATAAGTAGAAAAGTTGTAATCAACAAAATTTCTTTTTTTCTATTTATTGAAAAGAATGATTTTCTTTGCCTGTGGGTTAACCCAAAGCATTTTTTTAATGTTTTTCTTTCCAAGCATGTAGATCCAAAACATGTTTTTCAATTAACAAGACTGCATATTGGTGCCTCTCTTTTGGCGTCAGATTATTAAAGAAATCTCTCCCAACCACGCAGCTCCACAACCAATGCTTTTGAGAAAGTAGGTGGAAACTTGGTTTCCACTTTCCACGAAGCTCATTTTTTTTGTCGCGTGTGTTACTGTCTTTCTTACATGTTTCTCACATGTAGTTATGAGTGGTCACGGGGACTGCCTTTACTGGTGACCTAACTCTTTTGGTTCCATCGCTATATAAAGTGGCAGCTCCTCCACATCTAACGCCACTCAGATCTCAAACCATTTCCCTCAGCTCAAGTCCTAAGCAGTCTCAAGCAATTCCTCTTGCTAAAACAACGACAACTTGCATCGCCATTAAATTGGCTTGAATCCTCGACTGCATTTTAAAGGCCCCCTGTTTCCAGCAAGGTAAGATTTGAAGGAAGGATTTGTCTTCGGCAATGGAAAAGAAGATCAGAGATTTGAGTTCTTGGATGGAGGTTGCGCCAGCACTCTTCATTTCTTGGCGCAAGACTTCCAATTCCCCTGCGCTGGAGACTATTACCGAAGAGGACGCTGAGGGTAGGGAAGATGACAAATAATTTAATGTTCAGTGTTCTTCGATTGTTTTGGTCCATCTATTTTCTCTGTATATTGGTTGAATCCGATGGATCATGCAATATAACTTAATTTTGTTGTTCAAACTGGCAAGAATTGTCCGTACTTGTAGCATGTTCTTTCCTTCTCCAATACTCCGCCGGTCCTTGTTTGTGCGTTCACCATAGCATCTAAATGCAATTTCCAACGCAATATTTGAAAGCGTTAATTAATTCTGTCTTCGAAAAATTGATTAAGTTGGCTTAGCTCTAATTATACTTCAAGATCAAGGTATAATTCTTTCATCAAGTCTTGGACAAATTATTCCTAGTTCATTTTATAATTGCAGGCAGGTAATAAAAGAATTGTTATTCGAATCAGGTCCATTGAAAAACGATAAACTATTTCGCCGAGCCAATCTTTTTTTTTTTTTATTGGATTGCTTATACTATTGAGCCCGTTGGCTCAATTGCAACGACAACAATTATTGACCCCAAATGAACCGGCCCCCCATAGGTGAAAAATCACTCTCTCGAACAAATAATGACTAAATAAGAAAAAAAAATATGAAGGGACAAGGATTCAAATTTATTATTGTTATTGTTTTTTTATAATGAAATATATTAAAATATTTTTTATATTTTTTTAAATTATTTTTAAAATTAATGTATCAAAACAATCTAAAATATATTAAAAAAATTAATTTGTAATAAAAATAATTAATTTTTTTTTTTTTGAAAACACAAGTTCACCTTTTTTCTAAAAACTCATAGACCTCTTCAATTATGGACGCTTGCACAAGCAATGAGGACTTTTGTGCATCAATAATACAACACACTCACACGTATAATTAAACACACCAAAAAAAAATATTATTCCTTAACAATAAAAAATAATTAAAAAAATCCAAACATGAACTCAAATGATTCAAGAAGAAGATGAAATCTTTTAACTAAAATTCAAGCAATTCTCTACACATGTTTTAGATTGCGATAAAGATAGTAATTTAATGTAATTTTTATTTAAAAATATATTTAAATAAATTTTTTTATTTTTTAAAATTATTTTTAACATTAACAAATTAAAACAATCTAGAATTACAAAAAGCTTATTTTAAATAAAAAATTTTAATTTTTTAAAAATACAATACAAATTATATTTTCAAACACTCTCAGTGCTTAATTACTAAATTAACCAAATTCCAAGCTCGAACCAACCTTGAGCACTACCATGTGATTTAACTTCAAAGCAAATACAACCTGGATTTTTCTACAATAAAAGCTGTGGTGTCCTACAAGCCTAACTTTCATTTTACAGTGCATCAATATTTTAGTTTAATATATTTTATAATCAATCGTTAATTACATGTAATATTATAATATTCATATAAATATATATATTTATTATTAATAAAGATTTAATTTACTTTTAAAATTCATATAATATTAGATTAATGAATCTAATATTTGATTTATAAATCTAAAATAAAGATAAAATTTATTGGACAAAAATACTTTGTAAGGGAAATAATATAGTTGTTATAATTATATGATTCTTATTGCATCACAGTATTATTTATAAAATATTCATGGTCAATACTTTCTTAAATACTAGATATTTATTAGAGTCATAGAGATTAATACATATTATATTTTTTTTATAAAATAAAATAATTATTCTCGTAAACTGAGATATAAAGAATACCTAGAACTAATATATAGGTGCTTGTTATAAGACATCACTACCAAAAATTCAACGAATACTAATAGAATTATCGATGAAATGTTTTAATCGGTACTTTACAGTGATATTTATTTATCGATTTAAATTTGTCGGTAACATTGTTAGTATATACTAACAGAATTATTCATATATAGACAAAATTCTAGACATAATATAAAGAATTAAAAAAACAAAGTAGTGGGATGATGTGGAAGTTTTTATAGATAATTTTACTAAAGGAATTACAAAGGGATTCAAACTGGGATCTCTATATAGTGATGTGTCCACTTCACCAATGAAATTGTTGTTGGAAGCACAAATAGAAATATTTTGTCGATGATTCCATCGATAAACATTAATATAACACCACGCTACCAACCTTCCCCTCTCTTATTTCTTTTTTTTCCTCCTCATCCTTACATCTAAAAAAAAGATTGCAAAGAACCACCCCTCAAAACTTCCCTCACTTCTTAACACAAATCATCATTCTTTATTTTTTGTAGTTACAACATCTGTGTATTAATTTATTGTGGATTTTATTATTTTTTATAAGTAAATCTATATTTTTTTAATTTTAACATTAAAATGTCAGTTTTATTATAATTTAATTTTTTTTAGTATATGTATTTTGTTAGGGTATGTACATGTTTTAATTTTTTCTCAAACAAACTTGTAATATAAATATATAATTTTATACTTATGGTTTGTTTTAGATTTTATAAAATTATATTTGTTTGTAAATTGTTTAAACTTACATCAAATTATTGAATTAGATGCATTGTGATAAAATAAATAATAGCTTGTTTAACGAGTTTATATGAATTTTTATCAATGTTATTTTCAAATTGTAATTTCCATAAGTCTTTGTGTATACATTTGTATGAACTTTAATATTTGATAATAAATATTTAAGAGAATTTTTAAAGTAAGTTGGATAATCTTGAGGTAAACTAATATTTTTGCAAATTTATTTACTTAACGTAGTTAATCAATACATGTTGTTATCATTATTTTATATAGGTTCGATAAAAGTTATAGATGAACATTCATGAATATATTGAGATTCACCCAAAGAATTATGGAGGATGGATTATTGTAATGAGTTTTAAGGTTTTATTAATTTTGCAACATCTATTCTAAGAAATTTTAGTGAAGACAGTATTAGGTTTCCATACAAAAAGTGTAAAAATAAAAAGTTTCTATATCCAAATGTTGTAACAATGCATCTTTTATACAAAAAGAGTTCATGGAGGATTACTTATGTTGGTATGCACACGAAGAACTATTTGTTTGTAATGAGAGCATGGTAGAAATAATAATTAAGTCAACTTTTAGTACTAACAACATGCATAAAGTTGTAAATAACAACAGTAATCCTTACAGAAATATAGATATGGATGCAATGACAATGAATAAAGGTAACGTCAGTCAATGTACAATTGTAGAAAAAGAATCTAATGTAGATATAACCAGTTTTTTTGGTCCATTGAAATATTATAATTAACCATTATAAAATGATTACATGTACACTAAACTAACTCATATGAGATTTCATATAAAAAAAAATTATCTATGTCTATAGAAAGGCTTCTTTGACAGTTGTGTAAGTGATCCTTAAACTTGAAATCACTAAATTATCTTATATAAATAATATTGTCCTTTGATCCTATTACATGTTATCTTGATAGAGGTAATAAAAGGGCATACATTGAGTATATTATGAACTGTATGAAGTTATTTGAGTGATCAAGAGAGGATTCATCATCCTAAGTGAATTAGAAAAAAAAAATTATTTATTCTCAAATAGTATTGATTTAGAAATTATTGACTAAGGTAGAATGAGATTTGAAATTTTTTTAAAATTTTATTCAAATAATTAATAACTATTATGTAGAGAACAAATATGATTTAACATAACAAATATATTTCATGCTTTAATGTTAAATCAGAACATTATTGATAAAAAAACATTAAATATACCAAGAAACCGATCATTGAAAAGTTAAGTGAAACCATTTATAATTTTTTTAATATTTGGAGGATCATGACATGTTGCTAGACGATACATTTGATCTTCAAATATAAATTAATCAATTATTAAAAAAATTAAATTGTTTAATTTATTTAATTTTATTTAATTAGAATCATAATTTATATTTGAACCAACATATTTGGAACCTAATGGGTCAAACACATTAAGAAAATCTAATTAAAAATTAAATTAGGATAATTTAATTAAGTATGACTTGATTAAGATATATTTTAAAAATTAAGGACTATAATATAATTAATATAGGGATTATATTTCTAAACCTAGAAAAATCAAATAAGAACTTGATTGAGTTAATTTTTAAAAAATTTCTTAAGTTAATATAAGGTTATTATTAAGAGGACAAATTGATATTTTGTTAATTTATATTTTTCTATATATAATAAGCTATTCCTTTTTATTTTAGTGTGATTATTTGTTAGATAGCAAAAATATGTAAGTCACATAAAAAAGAACTAGCACTCTAAGCATAACAATTTTTCTATTCTAAAATGTAATTTAGGAGATTTTTTATTGATAGTTCATGTAAATTATTATTAAAAGTTAAATAATTAAACAGCTTATAATATACAATAATCTAACTTTTAAAGGATTGTTGAAAGTCGAAGAATATCAAATCTTATAATAATAACCTCTAAAAAAATTTAAATATATCTAATAAGATTTTATAGACTTTCAAATAATTTTTTTTTTATTGATGTTGCTTATATAATATTCTAAAATCCAACATAATATACAAGTCACTTGAAAGCCTTGTAACCTGTCAACTTGTGATATAAAGTTTTTTGAATTTGAAAATTGATAAACAAAATTTTTTTAAAAATTATTCATTCATATTTATTTTTTCACATGTTAATGTTCCAATGTATACGTGTTGAACAACAATTCCAACAAAGTCGAAACTTCATTTTAAATTTAATCTGAAATATGTCAATTAATTATATCTAAATCAATTTCCAACAAGAGGTACATAATGTATGTTATTTTAGATTATGGAGATGAGATGATAGCATTGAGAGAGTTAGAACATAATGAGAAAGAAATGGAGAAGACAAAATGATAAATCCCTAAAAATACATCAAGAGAGTCGGATTTAATTTTAGTACTTCAAGGATACCATGACCGTGAGAGAAAAAACAGAAAAAGAAAAGCAATATCAACTCATTATAACTTCTAAGCATTTTCCTATTGTTCTACGCCAATTGTTTTGAAATAAGCACACCCAATTAACTCAGATCCACCTTTGTGAGGTCGCCTAGCTGCAATAAAGTTATGTCAAATAACATTGCTGAAAGTGGATGGTTGTATCATAAAATGTTGGTTTTCCGACCTCTAATACTGAATCATCGAGCAGTTTACTGCAATTAAGGTGCAAGTTCCAAACAAGATGAGTGAGAAATTATAAATACCTGCAGCATCGTGGGGGCGACTTTTCTGGATCATCTTAATGCTGATTGCTTTGAAGACAATCCTCCAAACTCACTAATGTCAATCTGATCACCATAACTAGAACTTTATTATGTGATAATGTGCCTTGGCCTTAACTTGCCCTAATGTCAATCTGATATATTAACACGCACAACTGGAAGCCAGAGAGGCAGCCAAGGATTAGACAAAATAGACCTGAAACATTTTAAAACCTTAAAGCCATGCCATCCCTGGCCTTAAGGAGACCTGTCAATCAATCATCGTTAATTGATATATTTGAAGGCAAGTTTAAAGTAGATTCCATTTATGTTGAAATTTTATTAAAAAATATTCATTTATATAAGTTATTTAAAATTGAGCTTTAATATGACTAAAATTATGGATGAAGAAAAATTCATCTTAAAAACTCTTGATTGACATCCTTGTTATAAAATCCAAAATCTTTTATCTCATAAAAAATACAAAAATATCTTATGATTTTTTTAGTAATAAATTAAAAATTTATAAATAAACCTAAATAAAATAATATAAATTTAACTAATATATATGCCTTCCGCCTGGTTCGGTCACCTCAAGTTTCAGGATTCAAGGTTAATTTTTATAAATTTATTTTGATTTTTAATTTAATTTATTATAAAATAATTATTTAACTCATTAAAAATTATTTTTTTTAGATTATTGTTTTGTTCAATCTAACCTATAATTTTATTAGTTTTATGGAGATGAGTTTCTTTAAACCTAAATATTTTTTTAGTTCAAAAACATAAGATTTATACCCGAAATTTTTATGTTAATTTTTACTTTATAGAGAGATAATTAGAAGGAATTAATTCTGATAATCACTATAATTAATCACTTATACCCCCGGGTGGACCGACTGCACCTCCTCCTTGCCATCGGAGCATGTACCGGCAATGAAGCTCACTGCTGTTCATGGGAGGAGTTCGAATAACGTAAAGTCTCATTTTCTCTTTTATTCTCTCTCGATTTCTCCTCTCTCTCGTTGATTGCTGTTACTGTTCATTGTTATAGAAAAGGGGGACGAGCTGATGTGTCACTGATAATATGGTGGTTTGTGGTTGGTCAACGGCAGAGAGGGTGACTAGTTGTAGGGTGAGAACAGGGGAGAGAGGGGTTGTCACCAAATTTTCTCCATTGTGTTATATTTTTTATATGAATATTGGTGTTATAATCCTTTCATAAATAATAATAATTGAGGAGAGAATTAAACAAACATGTCATATATTTTTCAATGATACAAAAACTTTTTCACTAGAATAAAAATTGATTTTTATTCTTTCAAAATTAAACTAAGCAACTGCACAAAAAAATTGCCATATTCAGTTGATCATCATGTGAAACATAACATTAGTGAACTACTGGACAACCGACCAAACATGTCAGTCATTCATGGTTAATTCTTGAGCATGTAAGAAAGATGAGTGTTGTTTTCTTATCGGGATGGTGACCGATTAGTGATAGGCAGTGGAATTTTAATTCTTAAGCAATCGGTGGTAGCGCCTTTTCGGGGTCAATGCAACGTGGCATGAGGTGAGTGGTTAGGAGAATCAGCCGTGATAAGATTGTGTGGCCTGAGTTGGATGGACGGTGGTGGTGAAAGGGGTGAAGGTATTTGGACGGCTGGTCACGCCACCAACGTCATGATACACAAACAGTCATGACCTGTTTCAGCAGATGCAGAAATTACAAGCATAGAACAGTCAAGTGGTTAATTTCTAGCCACATATTTATTGCTGGATTGCAACGTTGTCGCATTATCTCAGTATGCAGCCGGAAGGACATAAGACTCGTGTGGTTTTATTATTGTCGTTCTCGAATAATAATGTTAAAGATGTTGAAAAGATAATATCACTTAAAATCTGGACACACGGGCACATTTCAATTCCATGAAAATTAACAAAAATGAATCCCATAAAAATTCAATTCCATAGTGGTTTTTACTCAATTCCATGTAATGCGACAATTTCACCAATAATCTTTATTTTATAATGAACGATTTTACATTATATATAAAAATAAAAAAGTTAGTGAATAAATCTCATAGTCAATAAATAAATTCTATAAGTTGAAAATAAATTACCTATCACAATGTTTAAGTCTTTGTGATCATATCCCAACTTAATTATCAAATTCTATATGTAATCAAGTGATTAATACTTAAAAGTATATTTTTATTAAGGTTTTATATCATCATTCTATACTTAAAATATCAATAACTCCTTAAGTAAATCATATTGTATAATAATATATCTAATAATATAAGATACCTTTAATTTATAGTAAATATTCATTTTAAATGCAATCCTATCACATAAATGAAAAGATTGATTGATGAATTTAAGAACTGAAATTGAAATTACAAAGAGATGACCAAACTTAGAAAAGAGATGCTAGTGCAGTCTAAACCGGAATATCGTTCGGTAATTGGGTCATATTTGGAGTTGTAGATCTCAGATTTAGATATACTTTATATGGATGGAAAGGTAAGACATAGGCCTACAACTTTCATATGGAGTCCAAGATCTAAAATGACCATTTTCAAGTTCAAATTGCAACAACAACAAAGAAGTCTGAATTTATTCTCCAGCCCGCATACTATTCAGTATTTGGGTCATATCTGGAGTTTTAGAGTCAAAATAATCTGAATTTTTTACACAAGAAAACTGAGACGATTTCCTACAACTTTCATGTTTTCAAGTGGCTCTAATTTGGACGTTATCAATGATGTTTTGGGCAAACAAGATAAAATAAGGATTGTCACCAAGTCAAGAGTTGACCACCTACTCATCAATTAGTCATCAAATCAATAGTTCTCAATTTTGGCCTATAAAAGGAGGCATTTGCTATGCATTTAGGTATCTTGGTGTCCAGATCAAGATCATGCTCTTGCTTTCTCTTTTTGTATTTTTGTAATGTTTGTGTTTTGCTTTCATTAATATCAAGTTTATGCCTTTCATTTCTTTTTCTTTACTTAGTTAACTCTTATCTTATTTATGTTCTTATTTTGTTTATTTATTTTTCTTTCTTTTATTATATTTAGCTAAGTTTATTATGTCAAGGTGAAAAGGTTGCATTAATGGTGTAAGAATAAGTATAGTGTAAACTTAATATGGACTTTAATGTTTAATACTAACATGTTTTGTATTTGTTATCTTGTTTACTCTTTAATACTTTGCTTGTTAAATAACTAATCTTCATTTATATTGTATAACACTTGGTACAACAAATACTTGGCACTTTCATAGTTCGTATTGTATGGTATAACCAACACCTAAGCTATGAAAGGAACTTGATTTGTTGTTAACATAAGTTGTAATCATGAATACTTGATGAAATTTATAAGTATTAGTATTAATTGAATAAGATGACTAATATAATCATGTTAACAATCTATAATTTGATTAAAACCTCCTTTGTGTGTGGTTTCCAATTGAATAATAAGAATTTATACTATACTTGTTTGATATACCATTAGTCGAATCTCTAACCTTGACATTTGTTATTATTATTATTTAATCCTTGCACTAATATTTCATCTGCAAGTTCTCATCTTCTTCTTTTCTTTCTTTACTACTACTACTACTACTACTACTACTACTACTACTATTATTGTTGTTGTTGTTGTTGTTGTTGTTGTTGTTGTTGTTATTACTATTGTTGTTGTTTATAATTTGTACAATTAACCTCCCTGTGATTCAACCCCGATCTTGCCGGCTTATTTATTACTTCGACACTCCTACACTTGGAAGAAGACATCAATTTTTTAGTCATGTCAAGGTTTTGGCGCCGTTGTCTGCGAGGTAAGTTCTTGTATGAATTATAGTAGTTATTTTATTTTTTCTTTTCACTTTTCTTGTATATAATTTTGTTTCTTTTCTCTTGTTTCTTCTTCTTTTGTTTTCTTCTTCCTTTTATTTTATTCCTACACGTGTATCAAGTATGGTCACGTACATCAAGTGATAGACTTTGTAGGATATCCTTATCATTTTCAGAAAATATGGTCAATCAATATTTTTAGAAAATATAGCCAAAGAAGATAATCAATCACTTCATAATGAGAATAACCGTGTTAGAACATCTAGAGACCATATGAATCCCAGAAGAACAAGTGCACTATCATACATAGTTTTTCCTCCTGATGCATCTCATTTTAATTTTAAGCCAGATATTATTTAACTTTTACCTTTTTTTCATGGCTTAGAATTGGAAAATCCATACTTGCATTCAAGGGAATTTGAGGAGGTTTGCAACACATATAATAATTTAAATTATAGTATAAACACCATCAGATTAAAGCTTTTTTCTTTTTCATTAAAAGATAAAGCTAAAACATGGCTACAAAATTTGAGACCAAAATCCATTCGTGCTTGGGATGAAATGCAACAGTAGTTTTTAAAGAAGTTTTTTCCATCTCATAGAACAAACTCTTTTAAAAGACAAATCACCACTTTCACTCAAAAACCAGGAGAAACATTTTACCAATGTTAGGATAGGTATCGAGACTTACTTAGTACTTGCTCTCATCATGGTTTTGAAAAATGGAGATTGGTTTCATATTTTTATGAAAGGTTAACACCTTGAGATAGACAAATGGTTGAATTGATGTACAATGAAATTTTTGAAGATAAAGATCCTGATGAAGCAATGAAATAATTAGACTTGTTAGCTGAAAATACTCAAAATTAGTACACCGCGGGTACTTATGAGGCACCGAGTAAAACTCAACCTCATGCATTTAATGGAGGTATGTATAACCTTAGGGAAGATCATGACCTCCAAGCCAAGTTTGCATCTTTAGCTAGAATAGTCGAGGCACTAGAATTAAAAAAGAATGGTCAATTAAAATCTGTTAAAAACATTGTGTGTCAAATATATGAAACAAATGAACACTCAACCAACGATTGTCCAACCTTGCCTTCTTTAAAGGAATGTCTCCTTGAACAAGTCCATGCTTTAAATAGTTTCCAACGGGCTAACCACAACCCATACTCGCAAACATACAACCCTGATTGGAGAAATCACCCAAATTTCAGTTGGAAGAGTGATAATAACAATGTACAAACTTCACAACCACCGTTTCAAGCACACCATAATTTTCAAAATTCTCATGGATATACACCTCCTTATGCTCCACCTCTTAGAAGAAATCTTGAGGAAATATTGCATGCATTCATTGAAAAGCAAGAGACAATCAATACTCAACTTGCTCAAAGCATGACAGATTTTAAAGATATTCTTACAAAATTGACATCTGCTCTTAGTTTCTAAGAGAAAGGTAAGTTTCCATCTCAACCACAACAAAATCCTAAGGGGCAATATAATGCAAATGCAAGTAGTTCTGGAAGCCAACACATGGATCAAGTCAAATTAGTCACTACTCTTCGCAGTGGTAAGGTTATTGAAAAACCCACTCTTGAACCTTATGAGAAAGATGATGAGTCAATCTTTGAGGGTAAGGAAGGGGTTGAATCTGAAAATTACAAAGAAACGATTGATTCTCCGCCAGCACTTCCATTTCCTCATGCCATGACCAAACAAAAGAAAGTCAATCACAACTCTAAAATTTTTGAAAATTTCAAATAGGTAAGAATCAATATACCTTTGCTAGATGCTATTAAACAGGTTCCTTCCTATGCTAAATTTTTGAAAGATCTATGCACTGTGAACAATAAATTGAATGTGAAAAAGAA
Source organism: Populus pruinosa (assembly GCA_026413675.1). Taxonomy (NCBI): domain Eukaryota; kingdom Viridiplantae; phylum Streptophyta; class Magnoliopsida; order Malpighiales; family Salicaceae; genus Populus; species Populus pruinosa. Next base: position 8,556,554 of record CM048607.1, read on the forward strand.
AGTCTTTTTAGCCGGACAAGTAAGTGTTATTCTTCAGAACAATAATGCTTTGAAATATAAAGACCCTAGTTATCCTACAATTTCTTACTTTATTGGAGAACATAAAATTGAAAGAGCCTTACTTGATCTTAGTGCTAGTGTGAATTTATTTTCATATTTAATTTTTTAAAGTCTCAATCTAGATGAGTTAAAACCAACTTCTATAACTCTTTTACTTGCCGGTAGATCTGTAAAAGTTCCTAGAGGAATAGTCAAAGATGTGTTAGTACAAGTTGATAAATTCATTTATCCTATGTATTTTGTTATCTTGGACACAAAACCTATTGAAACATGTAATTCATTTCTTATTATTTTAGGATACCCGTTTCTTGCAACTTCTAACGCATTGATTAATTATAAAAATGAACTGATGAAGCTATCATTTGAAAACATGATATTGGAGATGAATATTTTCAACATTTGTAAGCAACCTGTAGATGATAATGATTTACAAGAAGTAGATCATATTGACAAATTAGTTTATGATCAACTTGAATCTACTTTAAGTAAAAATGAGTTGGATAAATCTAAAGATTTGCAAATGAATTATTCTGAGGAAGAAATCACGGATGAAAAAAGCAACAAAAATATTGATGAGAATCTTTTATCAACAGTGACAAGAAATTCAACATCTGACATCACACCAATTAATGATTACTTTTCTGACAAATTCTTATTTTCTCTTAGTCCAATGCCTTAGTATGATAAAAATATCAATTTTCTTACTTTAAGAGATTTGCCAGTTGATTGGAGTACCCAAGACAAAGAAAAGTTTTTGAACGAAGTGAAGAACTTTTATTGTGATGACCCTAACTTATTCAAATATTTTCCTGATCAAATATTTCAAAGATTCATTCCTAACAATGAGGTAACTAGTGTCATTAAACTTTGTTATTCTAAAGCATGTGGAAGTTAGTTATTGTCAAAACAGATAGTTGTAAAAATCTTTCAAAATGGATTTTATTAGTCCATCATGTTCAAGGACACGCATGCATTCTGCAAAACATGTGAAAATTATTAAAAAGTTGATACTAGTCAAAAAGTTTTGTTTTATAATTCTCAACTTTATGCATTCCCTAGAAAGTTAAGATCAAGATGGAGCAATCCTTATGGGGCTTGTGATATTGAAAATTCAATGAATGACAATGTTTTTAAGAAAAATAGATATCATTTGAAAGCTTACTTTGATAATTTTCCTAGTGAAAATGAATCAACTAGTTTGAATGATCTTGTAGATAAAGGTTGATTATTTTATTTTTCTCACATTATTTTTTTGTTTCTTTTTGAGTGATGTTTGCTAGCTTCTCTCACCTCGGTCAAATGGCGGATAACGATACTCTATGACTTAAGTCGGTTGTTTAAGTTTCCCATAATAATTGATATCTATGTATACATTCATGCAATTCATGATTTATGACCACTATTTCATAAAGAACATGCTCGACTTAATCTTGAGAATTTGATTAAAAAAGACCCTGTTTGCCAGTTGACACGACTAAAAGGTTGATGTCTTCTCCCAAGTGCAGAAATGTCGAAATAATAAATAACCCGGCAAGACCGGGGTCGAACCATAGGGAGGTTAATTGTACAAATTATAAATAATAATAATACAACAACAATAATAACAACACCAACACCACCACCACCACCACCAACAATAATAATAATAATAGTAATACTAATAATAATAGTAGTAGTAGTAGTAGTAGTAGTAGTAGTAGTAGTAAAGAAAAAGAAGGAGAAGAAGAAGAAAAAGATGAGAACTTTGAGATGGAATATTATCGTAATGATTAAACAATGATAATAACAAATGTCAAGGTTAGAGATTCCACTAATGGTATGTCAAACAAGTATAGTATAAACTCTTATTATTCAATTAGAAACCACACACAAAGGAGGTTCCAATCAGATTATAGATTGTTAACATAATTACATTAGTCATCTTATTCGATTAATGCTAATACTTGTAAATCTCGTCAAGCATTCATGATTATAACTTATGTTAACAACAAATCAAGTTCCTTTCATAGCTCACGTGTCAGTTATACCATACAGTATGGGCTATGAAAGTGCCAAGCATTTGTTGTACCAAGTGTTATATAACATAAATCAAGATTAGTCATTTAACAAGCAAAGTATTAAAAAGTGAACAAGATAATAAATACAAAACATGTTAGTATTAAACATTAAAGTCCATATTAAGTTTACACTATACATATTCTTACACTATTAGTGTAGCCTTTTCACCTTGACATAATAAACTTAGCTAAACATAATAAAAGAAAGAAAATAAAAACATAAATAAGATAAGAGTTAACTAAGTAAATGAAAGGAAATGAAAGACATAAACTTGATATTAATGAAAGCAAAGCATAAGCATTACAAAAAGTACAAAGAAAGAAAGCAAGAGCATGATCTTGATCTGGACACCAAGATGCCTAATGCATGGCAAATGCCTACTTTTATAGGCCAAAATTGGGAACTATTGATTTGATGACCTATTGATGAGTGAATGGCCAACTCTTGACTTGGTGACAATCCTTATCTTTTCTTGTCTGCCCAAAACATCATTGATAACGTCAAAATTGGAGCCATTCGAAACATGAAAGTTGTAGGCAATTGTCTCAACTATCTTGTGTAAAACATTCAGCTCATTTGAACTTTTAGAACTCCAGATATAGCTAAAATACTGAATAGTGATCGGGCTGGAGGATAGATTTGAACTTCTTTGTTGTTACTACAGTTTAAACTTGAAAATGGCCTTTCTAGATCTTGGGCTCCATATGAAAGTTGTAGGCCTATGTCTTATCTTTCCATCCCTATAAAGTATACCTAAATTTGAGATCTACAACTCCAGATATGATCCAATTACCAAACAGTGTTCTGGTATGGACTGCACCGACATCTCTTTTCGAAGTTTAGCCATCTTTTTGTCCTTTCAATTTCAATTCTTAAATTCATCAATCAATCCTTTCATTTATACGATAGGCCTGCATTAAAAATAGATATTTACCATAAATTATAGGTATCTTATATTATTAGATACATTATTAAAAAACATGTTTTAGTTAAGGAGTTATTGATACTTCAAGTGCAAAATGATGATATAAAACCATGATAAAAATGCACTTTTAAGTACTAATCAATAAGCGAAATTAAGTGATAATAATGCGAGAGTTTGTTAAAAACCCAGCAAGACCGGGGTCGAATCATAGGGAAGTTAATTATACAAATTATAAACAACAATTATAAAACAACAATAACAATAACGACAATAATAATAATAATAATAATAATAATAATAATAATAATAGTAGTAGTAGTAGTAGTAGTAGTAGTAGTAGTAGTAGTAATAATAATAATAATAAATAAAAAAAGAGAAGAAGAAGAAGAAGATGATGATGATGAGAACTTTGAGATGAAAAATTAATGTAACAATTAAACAATGATAATAACAAATGTCAAGGTTAGAGGTTTTACTAATGGTATGTCAAACAAGTATAGTATAAACTTTTGTTATTCAATTGGAAACCACACATAAAGGAGGTTCCAATCAGATTATAGATTGTTAACATGATTACATTAGTCATCTTATTCGATTAATGCTAATACTTGTAAATCTCGTCAAGCATTCATGATTATAACTTATGTTAACAACAAATCAAGTTTCTTTCATAGCTCAGGTGTCGGTTATACCATACAGTATGGGCTATGAAAGTGTCAAGCATTTGTTGTACCAAGTGTTATACAATATAAATCAAGGTTAGTCATTTAACAAGTAAAGTATTAAAGAGTGAACAAGATAACAAATATAAAACATGTTAGTATCAAACATTAAAGTCTATATTAAGTTTACATTATACTTATTCTTACACCATTAGTGTAACCTTTTCACCTTGACATAATTAACTTAGCTAGACATAATGAAAGAAAGAAAAATAAATAAACAAATTAAGAACATGAATAAGATTAAAGTTAACTAAGTAAGTGAAAGGAAATGAAAGGCATAAACTTGATATTAATGAAAGCAAAGCATAAACATTACAAAAAATACAAAGAGAGAAAGGAAGAACATGATCTTGATCTGAAAACCAAGATGCCTAAATGCATGACAAATTCCTCTTTTTATAGGCCAAAATTGGGAACTATTGATTTGATGACTAATTGATAAGTGGGTGACCAACTCTTGACTTGGTGACAATCCTTATCTTCTCTTGTCTGCCCAAAACATCATTGATAACGTCAAAATTGGAGCAAGTTGAAAACATGAAAGTTGTAGGCAATTATCTCAGCTTTCTTGTGTAAACACTTCAGCTCATTTGGACTTCTAGAACTTCAGATATGGCCAAAATACTGAACAGTGCTCCGGCTGGAAGACAGATTCGGGCTTCTTTATTGTTGCTACAATTTGGACTTGAAAATGGCCTTTTTAGATCTTGGGCTCCAATGAAAGTTGTAGGCCTATGTCTTACCTTTCCATCCATATAAATTGGATCTAAATCTGAGATATATAGCTCCAGATATGATCTAATTACCGAACAGTGTTTCGGTTTGGATTGCACCGACATCTCTTTTCTAAGTTTGGTCATCTCTTTATCTTTGCAATTTTTGTTCTAATGTTTAAGGTTAACTTCCTTGGGTTAGGATTATTTGTTTTTGTCTTCTTCTTTTTTTCTTCCTTTTTTTTTAAAAAAATGTATATACATATATTTGTTTCACTGTGTTTCAGGTTTGTTAATGTTCGTTATTTCAGGTGATATCTTCTATACTCTATCTTTCTACCTTAGAATATTGAGGACAATGTTTCATTTTGGTTGTGAGAGAGAGGGTAGTAGCTTAAAAAAAAAACTAACTATGTTTTCTATTTCATAAAGCATGTGCAAGATTATTGTTACTATGATGGCAGAGTAAGGAGAACTTTTTATGACTCTTGAGACGCATTTTAGTAACCATTCGTAACAAGGTCTATCGTAATGCTTCTTGAAATATTCAGATTTACAAACTCTCGCATTGTTATCACTTAATTCTGCTTATTGATTAGTACTTAAAAGTGTATTTTTATCATGGTTTTATATCATCATTTTGCACTTGAAGTATCAATAACTCCTTAACTAAAACATGTTTTATAATAATGTATCTAATAATATAAGATACCTATAATTTGTGGTAAATGTCTATTTTTAATGCAGGCCTATTGCATAAATGAAACGATTGATTGATGAATTTAAGAATTGAAATTGAAAGGACAAAAAGATGGCTAAACTCCAAAAAGAGATGTCGGTGCAGTCCATACCGGAACACTGTTTGGTAATTGGATCATATCTGGAGTTGTAGATCTCAAATTTAGGTATACTTTATAGGGATGGAAAGATAAGACATAGGCCTACAACTTTCATATGGAGCCCAAGATCTAGAAAGGTCATTTTCAAGTTTAAACTGTAACAACAACAAAGAAGTTCAAATCTATCCTCCAGCCCGATCACTATTCAGTATTTTGGCTATATCTGGAGTTCTAGAAGTTCAAATGAGCTGAATGTTTTACACAAGATAGCTGAGACAATTGCCTACAACTTTCATGTTTCGAGTGGCTCCAATTTTGACGTTATCAATGACGTTTTGGGCAGACAAGAGAAGATAAGGATTGTCACCAAGTCAAGAGTTGGCCACCCACTTATCAATAGGTCATCAAATCAATAGTTCTCAATTTTGGCCTATAAAAGGAGACATTTGCCATGCATTAGGCATTTTGGTGTCCAGATCAAGATCATGCTCTTGCTTTCTTTCTTTGTACTTTTTGTAATGCTTATGCTTTGCTTTCATTAATATCAAGTTTATGTCTTTCATTTCCTTTCCTTTACTTAGTTAACTCTTATCTTATTTATGTTTTTATTTTCTTTCTTTTATTATGTTTAGCTAAGTTTATTATGTCAAGGTGAAAAGACTACACTAATAGTGTAAGAATAAGTATAGTGTAAACTTAATATGGACTTTAATGTTTAATACTAACATGTTTTGTATTTATTATCTTGTTCACTTTTTAATACTTTGCTTGTTAAATGACTAATCTTGATTTTTGTTGTATAACACTTGGTACAACAAATGCTTGGCACTTTCATAGCCCATACTGTATGGTATAACCGACACCTGAGCTATGAAAGGAACTTGATTTGTTGTTAACATAAGTTATAATCATGAATACTTGACGAGATTTACAAGTATTAGCATTAATCGAATAAGAAAACAACACTCATTATAAAATTGAAGTTTTTTAAACGGAATTTAAACTCAAATATTAAATTTAATACAATCATGATTTATATTCTAGGTTTTAAAAAAGTGATTTTTTTTTTTTGTGATTTGATTGAATATCCATTAGAGTTATGATATATCTTTGATGTATTTTTTATTTAAAAGATTATTTATTATGTGTTGCGAGATTTAGGTTTGGTATGATTTTTCAAACTATTTTTTAATATTAAATTAATATTTATATGTGTATTTTTGGTAGATTTAATATGTAGATATCAAAAATAAAAATATATTTTTTTAAAATATTTTTTTGATGTATTTCTAATTGAAAAATATTTTTAAAAAATATAATACAATTCATTACTAAACACAAATATGATATGTTGTGGTTATTTTCTGTGATATCCGCAACTTTGAATAAGTAATTAATAGATTTTAAAAATTATTTATATTTCAAACAGTAAAAAAAATACATAGGAAGTAAAAGCTTAAAAATAATGCTTTTGAAGTGTTTTCATGAACGTGGAGGCACTAAATCCACGGGGCTGCGAAGATCATTTAATGTATATCACAAATGAGCATATAAAGAAAACAAAAAATTAAATACCCATACACCTTCAAAAAGCGTGGAGGATTATTTAATTAATTAACTAAGGACTGTATTTTTGCATTGAGTAAAGATTTTGCAATGGACTCAATGCTTGTAAGAATATAACTATAGTTTATTGAGAAACTTAAACAAAATTTATGGACAGTCATTGAGGTTGGAGTAAAGTTGCTAGTTCTGTATCGAATTGAACATGCATTGAACATCGTAGACAAAACTTGACTCTGATTGCATAAGAATGAGTAAAATGTGCTAAAAAGAGTGTCTTTTACTATTCTTACTTAATTTTATGAAAGTTTTGGGAAAATGATAATAAGTTTAAAAATTATTTGGAAATTGAATAGTTTAAACAGATTCGATCATTTCAAAATTTATTTTTCATTTAAATTAATATATATATATATATATATAAATTAACTCAAAATTAAAAAAACTAATAAAAAAAAAAAAGAGATTCAATGTAAAAATAAAAAAAATATATTAAAAAAAAGAACATCAAGTAGTCTGTTTTGGATGCATTTGATGTTATTAGAAATATTTTGACAAAACAATTCTAAATCTACATTGAAAAATCACAAAACAAGATGATAATTTGTAATGGATTTTATTTTGAAGTTAATATAGGGTTAATTATAATCTTGTTTGAAGATCTTTTAATTTATAATTAGAATTATTTTATTGAGATTTTTTTAATAGTATTAAATATATTCAAAATGAAGCTTTGGCATGTTCTAATAACCTATTTTTCTTCTTTTTATTTCTCTCTTCTTCCATATTTCTTTATTTCTTCCATTGGATGTTAACTCTTACCTTTTAATTATTATATTTTTATAAAATTTTAAATTGATTTTTATTCTAATTTAATTATTTTGTAAGTAATATGTATTTTAAGACATGACTAAACAAGTGCTATTATACATAAACTAAATTTAAAATCATAATTGTGTTTAAACTATTTATATTTGTCAAATATTCTTCTATCATTCTTCTATTTTGTTTATTTTTTTTTTATCAATATGTGTTATTCTTTTTAAAATAAAATTCTAAAGAAATATGGGAATGTAGGTCACACTAGTGGACACCCGACCAAATATAGTAATAAGTGGTTAAAAGACAAACAAGATCTCTCATGTTAAAGGACAGAGTTTTCCATGATTATCACAATGTGAAACGTGGCAAAATACCATCCAGGAATGTTTCCCGTACTAATTTCTTTTTCCCTGAAAATGTTCCTTTTCAACTTAGGGAGTGACGGATTTGATCCTTAAGCAATGATTGATGGCTGCAATGTGGGGTCAACATAACGTGGCATGAATTGAGTGGATAGGGCAATCAACGTGGCTGGAGCGAGTTGGACGGACGGTGGAGGTGAAATGGATTATGGTATATGGTCGGTTTGGTGACAGCGTCATGGTTCATAATATAACCATGTGATTTTCACCGGTGGCTGGACGGAAACAACGTCGGTTTGTTTGGAGAAAGGAAACAAGGCGAGGGCAGGCAATTCCGTTCTTGCTTTGGAGAAATCAATCAAGTCTCTTGAATGTTGATGACCGATCATCAGATTGTAATTGCATGGGCTAATTAAATAGGCGGTAAGAACTGGAGCTATTTATAGTATTTCACAAGACAGTCTAAGTGAACGCTGTTGTAAAATTTTACAGACATTAATAATGTTTAGCACTATGGTCATAGTGGTCTATTACCCGCTCTTTCCACTTATACTTTTTTTTTTATTGTAAGAAAAAAAGAAAAGAAATTAGAATAATTAGCCCTCGATACGTATCCTTTCCAGCAAAAAGAAAAAAAAGGATGTTCGACAGTTCGAGTTAAAGGTTGAGAGATTGAGTCTAATTTAAGGGACATTTTTTAATAATTTTCCAGGAGATTAACACTCGACCACTCTTGTCGTATTCAACTCGAACAGAGCGGTTCGAGGCATGAAATGAAAGAGAGGATTTCAGTATTGGCCGGATCAACTTGTCTTGAATGTGCTAAGGTCGCGGTTCTTTCATTATTTTCGCCACTAAATTGATGGTGAGCCCTTAATAATACTGTAATATATTATATTATTGACCCGCCTGGTGAGATCATTTTCTTTTAACATTAAAGAATTATACTTGGCTTTTTTTTTTCCTCTACCGGGAAGAAGTTTTAATAACGTGAAGACCTATTCAATGCGATTGAGTTGATTTATTGGGTTAAAATATAATTTAAATTATTGATAAAAATATAATATAATTTAAAATTAATATTTAATATTATATTATTTTTTAAAATAGTAAAATAACAACTTATTATATTAATTTGAGTTAATTTAAATTAATCTATCAATTTATAAGTTAAAAGATCATAATGTTTTTATAAAATTTAAATTAAAATAAATTATCAAGCATAATTTTTAATAAACTCAATTTTTAATAATAAAATTAAAAAATTAAAAAATAAAAAATAATCCAAGTAAACCAAAGTTAATTTGCCAAGCTTGCTAACCAGGCCACGTGACTAGAATAATTAAATATAAAATAAATTATAAAATTTAATTTTTAATAAATTTAATATTGAATAATATAATTGAAATTAAAAAATTAATTAAAAATAATAAAAAATAACTTGAGTAAATTCATGTTAACCTATTAAACTTGTGATCCGAGTCATGAAATAGAAATAACTTTATAGAAAGCAAACAAAAATAAATAATAAAATTTAATTTTTAATTAATTTAATATTAAAAAATAATATTAAAAAAATTAATTAAAAAAATAAAAAAAACTTGAATTAACTAGTCCAACTTGTATTCTCAGTTATGAAAATATAATAACATAATAAAAGTAAATTGAAAAAAAAATAAATTCTACCCACTAAAATTTTTTAAAATTAAAAAGTAAAAAAAATTATTAAAAAAATAGTATTATATGAGAAGGGGTACAATAATAATTAAAATTTAAAATATAAAATTGAGAAATTTTAATGAATATATATATAAACATTGTGGTAGAGTCATGTGATTATTTCATGGTCAATAGTGATTATCTTTTGGAAATTTCATTCTGATCAATCTAACAGGTTATGACGTTAAGTAGTAAAAACTCATGTGAAGCTCATAGAATAGAGTGAAGGTTTAGAAGAATACACTGGAACCATCTTTACAGAAGGCCTGGAAAGCACACCCATGAAGTCCACCGTGGGGTCAAGGAAAGTTTAAGAAATCATAAATTATGAGGTGGGGCGGCGAAGCTAGGTTAATTTGACACTCAGTCCCCTCCAATACAACATACATCGCATGCATAAATAGCACAGCATGTCTCCACAGTTCCACCACAAAACATTTTATTAGTGAATTATAATACCAACCATACCGCTTTAGCTCTGTCTCTCACCAAACTCATCGATAGCTATGGGCAAGGACATTGAAGTTGGAGGCGAATTCAGTGCCAAGGACTATCATGACCCTCCACCAGCGCCATTGATCGATGCTGAGGAAATAACCCAGTGGTCTTTTTATCGGGCCATTATTGCTGAGTTCGTTGCCACGCTTTTGTTTTTGTACATCACTGTTTTGACCGTAATAGGTTACAAGAGCCAGACTGACGTCAATAAAAACGGTGATCAATGTGGTGGGGTTGGTATTCTTGGCATCGCTTGGGCCTTTGGTGGCATGATTTTTGTTCTTGTTTACTGCACTGCTGGTATCTCAGGTCAGTAATGGAAATAATATAATCACGTATGAATTGTTTTTCTATCATCTCTTGAAATGGGACCGATGAATATGCTAAAAATTATGCAGGTGGACATATTAACCCGGCTGTGACTTTCGGTTTGTTCTTGGCCAGGAAGGTCTCCTTGGTGCGTACCATTCTATACATGGTGGCTCAGTGCCTGGGGGCCATATGTGGATGTGGACTTGTGAAAGCATTCCAAAAGTCTTATTACACAAACTATGGTGGTGGAGCCAATGGACTCGGCATCGGATACAGCAAGGGAACTGGGCTAGGTGCTGAGATCATTGGCACCTTTGTTCTTGTCTACACTGTTTTCTCTGCTACCGACCCCAAGAGGAATGCAAGGGATTCTCATGTTCCTGTTCGTGCTCCATGCCCCTGTCTATAAAATCAAAATTAGAAATTCTCATAGCAATAAATCCAGGTTATCAACTGGTTTTCACTAATTTCCTTTCCAACCATAGGTACTGGCACCTCTTCCCATTGGATTTGCTGTCTTCATGGTTCACTTGGCCACTATTCCAATCACCGGTACTGGTATCAACCCTGCTAGGAGCTTCGGAGCTGCGGTGATCTTCAACATGGAAAAGGCATGGGATGACCATGTGCGTGGCTAATTCCCACTAATATATATATATATTTCCTAATTAGTTTCATATTTGGTGGAACATATTTGTGCTCATGTAAATTTTATGTTGTTGCTTCAGTGGATTTTCTGGGTTGGACCTTTCATCGGTGCTGCAATTGCTGCCTTGTATCACCAGTTCATCTTGAGAGCAGCTGCTGTTAAATCCCTTGGATCCTTCCGGAGCTCTCCCAGCATATAATATTTCTGTTCAGTTATGGAACGTACCCCAAAGATTTAACGAGTCCTAAAGGGTCTGGGACTGGCCAATATGTACACCATTCAGTCCAGGTCTAAGACATCAACGTTATGTCATGGTTGTGTGCTTGGGCCCTTGTTTTATTTATGCTCAAATATTTTCAACTTCTCTGTCCTTGAGTTTTTCTTTTTGGTCAATATGTATTGATGAATCAATCAGCAAGTGCTCTGTATTACATAGCCTTTAATAATTTCGATCCCTCTAATCTCTTTTCTTGATATCTCAATGTTATGTCAGGGAAGGAAATTCACGACTCATTATGGCATATATACCTGTCGAAATTATATATATATAAATCATTTCAAATACTTTTTTTTTTAAAAAAAGGTGAGAGGTTCAACGTTTTCCCATTTTCGTGCAGCTTATAAGCTCTATGTGCTATATCTCTGTTGCATCACTCACTGTTTTACTACTGGGCTCACTGGTTGCATCCCTCACATATTACTACGGACTGCACTGTTTGTCAACAGGAATTGGCGTTTTATAAAATATTTAAAATTGAATGGATATAAAATTATGGCATTTACTATAGGTCTACACTCTATAACATTATCTGTGGATCCAGTTCCAATGGCATTATAGATTCCATGGGGACTCGCGCAAGTGTCTGCTATGGAGGTGGAAATTATAAACTTACCCACTATTTGTTCGATAGCTATAAGAATGCTTAGTAATTTTTGTTCTTTCTAAAAAAGTGTAATTTAGATTCTTCAATAACTGCTTGCCATTTGGACTTTACCCTCTCTCTCTTATCTAAGTTGAGCTTTTCCTCTATCTACATAAACAAGAGAAAACCATGTTAGCTCTCTCTCTTTCGAGCTCTTTTTTTTTTTTTTTAAGAGACAACTGCCCGTAGCAAAAATGATAATCAAGGAGGGTAACAATCGATGTTTATTGATTATTTTATCATCATAAAAAATAAATTTTGTTTTTAAATCTTTATTTAGAAGATTAAAAAACTCGAAGATAATTTATTCATAGATAAAAAAGACTTGTATTTATGTCCAATATTTTTATATCAAGTAGAATGTTAAATCCAAATAATATAAATTTAACTTGCTTTCAGATCCTAACAACATTAGACGTGGCTACAAGTCAAGTCTAAGTCAAATCTAAGTGGATATATATTTAACAAACTATTAGACTTGGTGTCTTTAGGCTTGGTTACGAGCCTAAATCGACATTGATTTTAACTGCTTACTAAGCCCAATTAGACATGAGTTTGACTTGCTACTAAATCCAATGCTTTTAGATTTAACTATATGCTAAGATGAAGCGGACATGAACTTGGCAAGGTACTAGACCAACTGTCCTTGGATGTGGCACTATGCCAAGCCTAATTGAGAATAAGTCTGACATACTGCTAGACCTAACGTTTTTGGACTAGGTTACATGTCGAGTCTAAATGGATATATGTTTGGCAAGTTGCCAGACTCAACGCCTTTGGACTAGATTATGTGTTGAGCTCAAGTATATATGTGCTTGACAAGTTGTCAGACTCACCACTTTTGGGCATGGACCTGACATGCTGCTAGATCTGATATTTTTAGATTTGATTATATGCTAAGCCTAAGCAAACATGGGTCTAACGAACTGTCATGCCCACTGCCATTAGGCTTAGCATCATGCTTAGCTCAAAAGGTAATGGTTTTGGTGAGCTGCTAGTGACATGACTAAAAGATTGATGTCTTCTCCAAAGTGCAGGATTGTCGAAGTAATGAATAACCTGGCAAGACCGGGGTCGAACCATAAGGAGGTTAATTGTACAAATTATAAATAACAATAATACAACAACAATAATACAACAACAATAACAATAATAATAACAACAACAACAACAACAATAATAATAGTAACAACAACAACATCAACAACAACAATAATAATAATAGTACTAATAATAGTAGTAGTAGTAATAATAATAATAATAATAATAATAATAACAATAAAGAAGAAGAAGAAGAAGAAGAAGAAAAGTTGATTTGATGCCTAAATGCATGGCAAATACCTCCTTTTATAGGCCAAAATTAGGAATTATTGATTTGATGACTAATTGATGAGTGGGTGACCAACTCTTAAGTTGGTGACAATCCTTATCTTCTCTTGTCTGCCCAAAACGTCATTGATAACGTCAAAATTAGAGCCACCCGAAAACATGAAAGTTGTAGGAAATTATCTCAAATTTCGTGTGTAAACAATTCAGCTCATTTGGACTTCTAGAACTCCAGATATAGCCAAAATACTGAACAATGCTCGGGCTGGAGGACAGATTCAGGCTTATTTGTTGTTGCAACAATTTGGACTTGAAAATGACCATTTTAGATCTTGGGCTCCATATGAAAGTTTTAGGCCTATGTCTTACCTTTCCATCCGAACAGTGTTCCGATTTGGATTGCACTGACATCTCTTTTCTAATTTTGGTCATCTCTTTTCTAATTTTGGTCATCTCTTTGCCCTTTCAATTTAAGTTCTTAAAGTCATCAATCAATCCTTTTATTTATGTGATAGGACTGCATTTAAAATGAACATTTACCACAAATTAAAGGTATCTTATATTATTAGATATATTATTATAAAACATGCTTTAGTTAAGGAGTTATTGATACTTCAAGTGCAAAATGATGATATAAAACCATGATAAAAATGCACTTTTAAGTACTAATCAGCTAGATCCAACACCCTTGGGCTAGGCTACACATGAAGCCTAATTGGACATGAATATAGCAAACTAGAAAATCTATAGTCCTTAGGTTTGGTTGCGCACTAAGTTCAACTAGACATAGGTCTGGTGACCTTCTCAACCCTTTAACTTGGGGCTTGACTGCGTATTAATCTAAATTAATCATTGGTCTAACATATTACTAAACTTATCGACCGTAGGCTTGACATTGTGCCTAGTACAAAGGGATAAAGGCCTTAAGATCATTATAGTTCACATATTGGGTTATAAGACTCTATTTGTTTATTCTTATGACTTATAACATAAAATGTTACTGTCATGGATATTAATCTCCCTACATTTACAGGTGTATTAAAAATCTCCCAATGACGCTTGTCCATGCAAGTCAGGTTCTAGCCTAGCGGTGGGAGGGGCTTGTCCCCTTCCTCCGCACTTGGGTTTCCAGCCTTATCATGCACGCCTGTCACCCCTGCGGTGCCTTACCTGCTCACTGGGCTTGCAGAATATTCAGTGGGCCATGGGGATTAGTCGTGGTGCGCGTAAGCTGGCCTCAACACCCCACGTAAATAAAAAAAAAAATCTCCCAATGACCTATCATATTTTCATCTCAGTAATATTATGTGATTTATCACTTATTAATATTATTAAGATGAAATGACTCTCTAGGCCCTATACTCTAGTAAAACAACAAGGATCAAGGGTTATAAATACCTTTGAACCACCTGGTTATAGGGTTTATGATTTTTATTCTTAAGACATTAATGATTTTAAATCCTAGAGAATTTGTCATACCCAAAAAAGAACAAACACTCATGTTCTTAGAATTTAAGGTACATTATCTCATTTATTGTCATCTTTTTTTTATACATTATTGACTTTATTGTTCAAGGGTCCCTAAACCCTACTAAAAAGGATTGTTTTGTAGTTGTTAGGTCTTCTATCTCTAATCATCAACTTCTTAATCTCTAAAGAATGAAGTACTTATGTGAACATATGATTACTCATTATTCGAACACTGATTAGTACTTAAAAGTACATTTTTATCATGGTTTTATATCATCATTTTGCACTTGAAGTATCAATAACTCCTTAACTAAAATATGTTTTATAATAATATATCTAATAATATAAGATACCTATAATTTGTGGTAAATGTCTATTTTTAATACAGGCCTATCACATAAATGAAAGGATTGATTGATGACTTGAAGAACTTAAATTGCAAGGATAAATAGATGGTCAAACTTAGAGAAGAGATGTTGGTGCAATCCAAACCGGAACACTGTTCGGTAACTGGGTCATATCTGGAGCTACAGATCTCAGATTTAGGTCCAATTTATATGGATGGAAAGGTAAGACATAGGCCTACAACTTTCATATGGAGCCCAAGATCTAAAAAGGTCATTATCAAGTCCAAATTGTAGCAACAACAAAGAAGCCCGAATCTGTCTTCCAGCCCGAGCACTGTTCGGTATTTTGGCCATATCTGGAGTTCTAGAAGTCCAAATGAGCTGAAGTTTTTACACAAGAAAGCTCAGATAATTGCCTACAACTTTCATGTTTACAACTAGCTCCAGTTTGGACGTTATCAATGACGTTTTGGGCAAACAGGAGAAGATAAGGATTGTCACCAAGTCAAAAGTTGGCCACCCACTTATCAATTAGTCATCAAATCAATAGTTCCCAATTTTGGCCTATAAAAGGAGGCATTTGCCATGCATTTAGGCATCTTGGTTTCCAGATCAGGATCATGCTCTTCCTTTCTCTCTTTGTATTTTTTGTAATGTTTATGCTTTGCTTTCATTAATATTAAGTTTATGCCTTTCATTTCCTTTCCTTTACTTAGTTAGCTTTTATGTTCTTATTTTGTTTATCTATTTTTCTTTCTTTCATTATGTCTAGCTAAGTTAATTATGTCAAGGTGAAAAGGTTACACTAATGGTGTAAGAATAAGTATAATGTAAACTTAATATGGACTTTAATGTTTGATACTAACATGTTTTATATTTGTTATCTTGTTCACTCTTTAATACTTTGCTTGTTAAATGATTAATCTTGATTTATGTTGTATAACACTTGGTACAACAAATGCTTGGCACTTTCATAGCCCATAATGTATGGTATAACCGACACCTGAGCTATGAAAGGAACTTGATTTGTTGTTAACATAAGTTATAATCATGAATGCTTGACGAGATTTACAAGTATTAGCATTAATCGAATAAGATGACTAATGTAATCATGTTAACAATCTATAATCTGATTGGAACCTCCTTTATGTGTGGTTTCCAATTGAATAATAAGAGTTTATACTATACTTGTTTGACATACCATTAGTGGAACCTCTAACCTTGACATTTGTTATTATCATTGTTTAATCGTTACATTAATATTCCATCTCAAACTTCTCATCATCATCTTCTTCTTCTTCTCCTTCTTTTTTTTTTTTATTATTATTATTATTATTATTATTATTATTATTATTATTAGTATTACTACTACTACTACTATTATTATTATTATTATTATTATTATTATTATTATTGTTATTACTATTATTATTGTTATTGTTGTTATTATTGTTGTTGTTGTTGTTATTATTATTGTTGTTGTTGTATTATTGTTATTTATAATTTGTACAATTAACCTCCCTGTGGTTCGACCCCGGTCTTGCCGGGTTATTTATTACTTCGACACTCCTGCACTTGGGAGAAGACATCAATCTTTCAGTCGTGTCAAGTTTTTGGCGCCGTTGCCGGGGAGGTAAGTTTTGTATAAATTATAATAGTTATTTTATTTTATCCTTTCACTTTTCTTGTATATAACTTTGTTTCTTTTCTCGTCTTCTTTCTTCTTTTGTTTTCTTCTTCATTTTATTATATTCCAACACGTGCATGAGAGTGTGGTCACGTACATCAAGTGGTAGACTTTGTAGGATATCCTCATCATTTTCAGAAAATATGGCCGAAGAAGATAATCAATCACTTCAAAATGAGAATAATGAGAATAACTGTACTAGAACACTTAGAGACCACATGAATCCCACAAGAACAAGTGCACCATCATGCATAATTTTTCCTCCTGATGCATCTCATTTTAATTTTAAACCAGGCATTATTCAACTTTTACCTTCTTTTCATGGTTTAGAATTGGAAAATCCATACTTGCATTTAAGGGAATTTGAGGAGGTCTGCAACACATATAATAATTTAAATTGTAGCATGAACACCATCAGATTAAAGCTTTTTCCTTTTTTATTAAAAGATAAAGCTAAAACATGGCTACAAAATTTAAGACCTGGATCCATTCGTGCTTGGGATGAAATGCAACAACAGTTTTTAAAGAAGTTTTTCCCATCTCATAGAACAAACTCTTTCAAGAGACAAATCACCATTTTCACTCAAAAACCAGGAGAAGCATTTTACCAATGTTGGGATAGGTATCGAGACTTGCTTAGTACTTGCCCTCATCATGGTTTTGAAACATGGAGATTGGTTTCACATTTCTATGAAGGGTTAACACCTAAAGATAGGCAAATGGTTGAATTGATGTGCAATGGAACTTTTGAAGATAAAGACCCTGATGAAGCAATGGAGTACTTAGACTTGTTAGCTGAAAATGCTCAAAATTGGGACACCGCGGGTACATATGAGGCACCGAGTAAAACTCAACCTCATACATCTAGTAGAGGTATGTACAACCTTAGGGAAGATCATGACCTTCAAGCCAAATTTGCATCTTTAGCTAGAAAAGTCGAGGCACTAGAATTGAAAAAGAGTGGTCAATTAAACTCTGTTGAAAACATTGTGTGTCAAATCTGTGAAACAAATGAACACTCAACCAATAACTGTCCAACCTTGCCTTCTTTTAAGGAATGTGTCCATGAACAAGCCCATGCATTAAACAGTTTCCAAAGGGCGAACCATAACCCATACTCCCAAACATACAACCCTGGTTGGAGAAATCACCCAAATTTTAGTTGGAAGAGTGAGAACAACAATGCACAAACTTCATAACCACCATTTCAAGCACACCATAATTTCCAAAATTCTCATGGATATGCACCTCCTTATGCTCCACTGCCTAGAATAAATCTTGAGGAAACATTGCATGCATTCATTGAAAAGCAAGAGACAATCAATACTCAACTTGCTCAAAACATGACAGATTTGAAACATACTCTTGCTAAATTAACATCTGCTCTGAGTTTCCAAGAGAAAGGTAAGTTTCCATCTCAACCACAACAAAATCCCAAGGGGCAATACAATGCAAATGCAAGTAGTTCCGGAAGCCAACACATGGATCAAGTCAAATCAGTCACTACTCTGCGCAGCGGTAAGGTTATTGAAAAACCCTCTCTTGAACCTTATGAGAAAGATGATGAGTCAATCTCTGAGGGGAAGGAAGGGGTTGAATCTGAAAATTGCAAAGAAACGACTGATTCACCGCCAGCACTTCCATTTCCTCAAGCCATGACCAAACAAAGGAAAGTTAATCACAATTCTGAAATTTATGAAATTTTCAAACAGGTAAGGATCAATATACCTTTGCTGGATGAAATTAAACAGGTTCCTTTCTATGCTAAATTTTTGAAAGATCTCTGCACTGTGAAGAGAAAACTGAATGTGAAAAAGAAAGCCTTTCTAGCCGAACAAGTAAGTGCTATTCTTCAAAACAATAATGCTTTGAAATATAAAGACCCTAGTTGTCCTATAATTTCTTGCTTTATTGGAGAGCATAAAATTAAAAGAGCCTTACTTGATCTTGGTGCTAGTGTGAATTTACTTCCATATTCAGTTTTTCAGAGTCTCAATCTAGGTGAGTTAAAACCAACTTCTATATCTCTTTTACTTGCCGATAGATCTGTAAAAGTGCCTAGAGGAATAATTGAAGATGTGTTAGTACAAGTCGATAAATTCATTTATCCTGTGGATTTTATTGTCTTGGACACAGAACCTGTTAAAGCATGTAATTCATTTCCTGTTATTTTAGGACGTCCATTTCTTGCAACTTCTAATGCATTGATTAATTGTAGGAATGGACTGATGAAGCTATCATTTGGAAACATGACATTGGAGATGAATATTTTCAACATTTGCAAGCAACCTGGAGATGATAATGATTTACAAGAAGTAGATCATAATGAGGAATTAGTTTATGATCAACTTGAATCTACTTTAAGTAAAAATGAATTGGATGAAACTAAAGATTTGCAAATGATTTATTCTGAGGAAGAAATCGCGGATGAAACAAGCACTGAAAATGTTGATGCGACTCTTTTGTCAACAGTGACAACAAATTTGACATCTAACATCACACCAATCGATGATTACTTTCCTAACAAATCCTTACTTTCTCTTAGTGCAATGCCTTGGTATGAAAAAAATATTAATTTTCTTACTTTAGGAGATTTGCCAGCTGATTGGAGTACCCAAGACAAAGAAAAGTTTTTGAATGAAGTGAAGAGCTTTTATTGTGATGACCCTAACTTATTCAAATATTGTCCTGATCAAATATTTCAAAGATTCATTCCCGACAATGAGGTAAGTAGTGTCATTAAACTTTGTCATTCTGAAGCATGTGGAAGTTATTTCTCGTTAAAAAAGACAATTGCAAAAATCTTGCAAAATGGATTTTATTGGCCCACCATGTTCAAGGACACGCATGCATTCTGCAAAACTTGTGAAAATTGTCAAAAGATTGATACTGGTCAAAAAGTTTTGTTTTATGATTCTCAAATCTATGCAGTCCCGAGAGAGCTAAGACCAAGATGGAGCAATCCTTATGGGGCCTGTGATATTGAGAATTCAATGAATGACAATGATTTTAAGAAAAATGGACATCGTTTGAAAGCTCACTTTGATAATTTTTTTAATGAAAATGAATCAACTGGTTTGAATGATTTTGTAGATAAAGGTTGATTATTATTATTTTTTTCTCACATTGTTTTTGTGTTTCTTTTTTAGTGATTTTTGCTAGTTTCTCTCACCCCGATCAAATGGCGGATAATGGTACTCCGTGACTTAAGTCTATTCTTTCAGTTTCCCACAATTACTGATATCTGTGTATATATGTGTGCAATTCTTTGAATCTCTCTTCCAATTCTCATTTGAAAATGGACATTAATCTTGAAAAATTGAAAAAGTATTTTCTCGCTCTGCCTCAGAATGCGATTACAAAAATTTACCGTGCTAGATGTGCAAGATTGAGATTGTTAATGAATCATGGAATTCCTGAAGATATTCGCTGGTTGATTGAAGCAAAGGTCCGATTATCAAGTGAGTCCTCTAACTTCATTTCACACATGCCTGGAACAGGTAAAAGCACTTTTGCAAAGAAGCGTCGTGCAAAATGACTGGATGTCTGTCATCGATGTGCTAGATGGACTTGTAATACACAATGTCGTTCTTTAGGAATGGTATCTATAAACCGTGAAGATAAAATACAATTCATTAAGGATGGCCTGAGTAAGGAGTCTTTAGATAATCTTCTATTGACTCTTGAGATGCATCCTAGTGGAGATGTGCATTGTGCAATTCATTATTTATGGCCACTATTTCATAAAGAACATGATTGACTTAGTCTTGGGAATCTGACTAAAAAAGACCCTGTTTGCCAGTTTTTAAGAAAACTGGATGGGAAGCCTATCCCCGACCCATAGAGGGCGTTTAAGCCGTTCTTGGACGTAAAACCAAGGGAAGGAAGATGTGAGCCACAATCACAACTACCTGTACATACACATGTTTTTTTTCAAAAGTAAATAAATAAATAAATAAATAAAAAGAGAGAGAGAGTGTGTGAGACTCTAGCTGGCCTACATATAGGTGTTATGATTGCCTTTCTACTTTCTCATCTATAAAACCCTCTTTTCCTTCCTTTTATTTCTACTCAACCCATACATTCAACAAATACAGAAGTGTGTAGAAATGGCAAGTTCCTCAAGTCATCAAATAAGAAATATTTATGTTTTTGGTGGATCTAGTCTTGGGGAAGAAAAGGAGTTTTTAGAATCAGCAAATCATCTTGGTCAGGTGCTAGCTGAGAGAAAGATTCATTTAGTGTATGGGGGAGGCAGTCTTGGGTTAATGGGAGGTGTGTCAATAGCTGCATTTTTAGGAGGTAGTCAAGTTTTAGGAATCGTCCCTAAAGCTTTGGCACAAGGGGACATCATTGGAAAAACAATTGGAGAGGAACTTCAGGTCTCCACAATGTCGGCTCGAATGAATGCAATGTTTAACCATGCTGATGCTTTCATTGCTTTACCAGGTGGTCTAGGCACATTGGAAGAGATCTTTCATATTTCCTCTTGGGCTCAATTGCACATTCACCATAAACCTATTGGTTTGTTAAATGTTAATGGTTATTATGATAAGTTGTTGTCTTTTCTTGATCATACTGTGGAACAAGAATTTCTAACATCTTCTGCACGACAAATCATAATCTCTCCTACTACTGCTGAATAATTGATTGACCAACTACAATCTTTCACTCCTGTGATTGATCCTTCCATGAGTCGCATAAATTGGTCATCTAAGGAAAGCCGTAAAAAGCTTAGATTGGATTTGAGCCTTCATTTGTGAATTTTTGTGTCTTTTGGTTTTATTATTGTGTTTTGTTATTTCTTATTTTTGTTTCAGTGTGTTTCAGGTTTTGTCAGTGTTCGTTATTTCAGGTGATATCTTCTATACTCTATCTTTCTACCTTAGAACATTGAGGACAATGTCTCGTTTTGGTTGGGGGGAGAGGGTAGTAGTTGATAAAAAAAAAAATTGTTTTCATAAAGCATGTGCATAATTGTTGTTACTAGGATGGTAGAGTAAAGGAGTTCTTTTGTTAAAGTGATTCTTGAGACGCATCTTAGTAACCATTCTTAACAAGGTCTATTATAATACTTCCTGAAATATTCAGGTTTACAAACTCTCGTATCGTTACCGCTTAATTCTGCTCATATACTTATTTAACATGTATTCTTAAACCTTAATTTACACACACACACTTTAACATATGATTGTGGGTTGCATATTGGATTATTACATTATTTATGTTCTTTTGTTAAAGGTAACAACTAAGGGAAAGGGATTGTATATAATTAAAAAAAAAGAAAAAAAGAAAAAAAAAAAGAAAAAAAATGATGATAATAAAAATGTAGATAAGTTTGGTTTCGTAGCCTCCCTAACCTAAGCAATTAAGCCCGAAGGGGTGTTTTAACACCTAATACCCTAAAGTCAACTGACTTTGGAGCTATTGGCCCAACGCTTGTTACATGGGTTGAGGAGAAAAGATTAAGGGAATCAAACATTGCACTATCTACATATCAGTATCGGCGACCCGAGTTACTAAGTTCGTAGGGGTGTCTTAACACCTAATGCCCTAAGACCAACTGGTCTGAGAGTCATTAGCTGAAAGCTCGTTATATGGGTTAAAGATGCATGATGTTTTTAAATTATATGTATATATTTAAAAAAAAAGACAAAAAAAAAGACAAAAATAATAATCCCAACCCAAGGAAGTTAACCTTAAACATTAGAACAAAAATTTTGTTTTCTTCCAAGAAAAGCCCCATAATTATGTGTTGATACATTGAGCACAAAAAAAAGGTTTATTAATATCTTGTTAAGAGGTATTGAGCAGATATATAAATTTAATGAGAGTTTGTTTATCTGGATAGATTAATGGAAGTTAAATGATGAATACCTTGCTTTGTGAAATTTGCAAATTATTGTAACACTTTGATTACTAGGGACTAGTAATAAGCTGGTTGAGGGGTGTGATTAGTACTTAAAAGTATATTTTTATCATGGTTTTATATCATCATTTTGCACTTGAAGTATCAATAACTCCTTAACTAAAATATGTTTTATAATAATGTATCTAATAATATAAGATACCTATAATTTGTGGTAAATGTCTATTTTTAATACAGGCCTATCACATAAATGAAAGGATTGATTGATGACTTGAAGAACTTAAATTGCAAGGATAAATAGATGGTTAAACTTAGAGAAGAGATGTCGGTGCAATCCAAACCGGAACACTATTCGGTAATTGGGTCATATCTGGAGCTACAAATCTCAGATTTAGGTCCAATTTATATGGATGGAAAGGTAAGACATAGGCCTACAACTTTCATATGGAGCCCAAGATCTAAAAAGGCCATTATCAAGTCCAAATTGTAGCAACAACAAAGAAGCCCGAATCTGTCTTCCAGCCCGAGCACTATTCGGTATTTTGGCCATATCTGGAGTTCTAGAAGTCCAAATGACCTAAATTTTTTACACAAGAAATCTGAGACAATTGCCTACAACTTTCATGTTTACAACTAGCTCTATTTGTGACGTTATCAATGACGTTTTGGGCAGACAAGAGAAGATAAGGATTGTCACCAAGTCAAAAGTTGGCCACCCACTTATCAATTAGTCATCAAATCAATAGTTCCCAATTTTGGCCTATAAAAGGAGGCATTTGCCATGCATTTAGGCATCTTGGTTTCCAGATCAAGATCATGCTCTTCCTTTCTCTCTTTGTATTTTTTGTAATGTTTATGCTTTGCTTTCATTAATATTAAGTTTATGCCTTTCATTTCCTTTCCTTTACTTAGTTAGCTTTTATGTTCTTATTTTGTTTATCTATTTTTCTTTCTTTCATTATGTCTAGCTAAGTTAATTATGTCAAGGTGAAAAGGTTACACTAATGGTGTAAGAATAAGTATAATGTAAACTTAATATGGACTTTAATGTTTGATACTAACATGTTTTATATTTGTTATCTTGTTCACTCTTTAATACTTTGCTTGTTAAATGATTAATCTTGATTTATGTTGTATAACACTTGGTACAACAAATGCTTGGCACTTTCATAGCCCATAATGTATGGTATAACCGACACCTGAGCTATGAAAGGAACTTGATTTGTTGTTAACATAAGTTATAATCATGAATGCTTGACGAGATTTACAAGTATTAGCATTAATCGAATAAGATGACTAATGTAATCATGTTAACAATCTATAATCTGATTGGAACCTCCTTTATGTGTGGTTTCCAATTGAATAATAAGAGTTTATACTATACTTGTTTGACATACCATTAGTGGAACCTCTAACCTTGACATTTGTTATTATCATTGTTTAATCGTTACATTAATATTCCATCTCAAACTTCTCATCATCATCTTCTTCTTCTTCTCCTTCTTTTTTTTTTTTATTATTATTATTATTATTATTATTATTATTATTATTATTAGTATTACTACTACTACTACTACTACTATTATTATTATTATTATTGTTATTACTATTATTATTGTTATTGTTGTTATTATTGTTGTTGTTGTTGTTATTATTATTGTTGTTGTTGTATTATTGTTATTTATAATTTGTACAATTAACCTCCCTGTGGTTCGACCCCGGTCTTGCCGGGTTATTTATTACTTCGACACTCCTGCACTTGGGAGAAGACATCAATCTTTCAGTCGTGTCAAACACCAAAAAACTTCATTCTTAAGTATACTAGGTTTTGGAACATTATCATCTCATGCCGTTTATGAGAATTGATAAAAAAAGCTATTAATTTTTTTTTAAGGTTTGGTTTTTAACCTTTATGAGCTAATCCATGGTAGACAATTAAGATACACTTAGGATGGGTGACACGACCAAAAGATTGATGTCTTCTCCCAAGTGCAGGAGTCTCGAAGTAATAAATAACCCGACAAGATCGGGGTCAAACCACAGGGAGGTTAATTGTACAAATTATAAATAACAATTATAAATAACAACAATAACAATAATAACAAGAACAATAATATTAGTAGCAATAAAAACACTAATAGTAGTAGTAGTAGTAGTAATAATAATAATAATAATAATAACAACAACAACAACAACAACAACAACAACAACAACAATAAAGAAGAAAAAGAAGAAGAAACGTTGATGAGAACTTTGAGATGAAAAATTAACGTAAGGATTAAATAATGATAACAAATAATGTCAAGGTTAGAGGATCCACTAATGGTATGTCGAACAAGTATAGTATAAACTCTTATTATTCAATTGGAAACCACACACAAAAGAGGTTCCAATCAGATTATAGATTGTTAACATGATTACATTAGTCATCTTATTGAATTAATGCTAATACTTGTAAATTTCATCAAGTATTCATGATTATAACTTATGTTAATAACAAATCAAGTTCCTTTCATAGCTTAGGTGTCGGTTATACCATACAGTATAAGCTATGAAAGTGCCAAGCATTTGTTGTACCAAGTGTTATACAACATAAATCAAGATTAGTCATTTAACAAGCAAAATATTAAAGAGTAAACAAGATAGCAAATACAAAACATGTTAGTATCAAATATTAAAGTCCATATTAAGTTTACACTATACTTATTCTTACACCATTAGTGTAACCTTTTCATCTTGACATAATAAACTTAGCTATACATAATGAAAGAAATAAAAATACATAAACAAAATAAGAACATAAATAAGATAAAAGTTAACTAAGTAAATGAAAGGAAATGAAAGGAATAAACTTGATATTAATGAAAACAAAGCATAAACATTACAAAAAATACAAAGAGAGAAAGGAAGAGCATGATCTTGATCTGGAAACCAAGATGCCTAAATGCATGGCAAATGCCTCCTTTTATAGGCCAAAATTGGGAACTATTGATTTGATGACTAATTGATAAGTGGGTGGCCAACTTTTGACTTGGTGACAATCCTTATCTTCTCTTGTCTGCCCAAAACGTCATTGATAACGTCAAAACTGGAGCCAGTTGTAAACATGAAAGTTGTAGACAATTGTCTCAGCTTTCTTGTGTAAAACATTCAGCTCATTTGGACTTCTAGAACTCCAGATATGGCCAAAATACCAAACAGTGCTCGGGCTGGAAGACAGATTCGGGCTTCTTTGTTGTTGCTACAATTTGGACTTGATAATGGCCTTTTTAGATCTTGGGCTCCATATGAAAGTTGTAGGCCTATGTTTTACCTTTCCATCCATATAAAGTAGACCTAACTCTGAGATCTATAGCTCCAAATATGACCCAATTACCGAACAGTATTCTAGTTTGGATTGCACCGACATCTCTTTTCTAACTTTGGTCATCTCTTTGCCCTTGCAATTTAAGTTCTTAAAGTCATCAATCAATCCTTTCATTTTTGTGATAGGCCTGAATTTAAAATGAACATTTACCATAAATTAAAGGTATCTTATATTATTAGATATATTATTATAAAACATGCTATAGTTAAGGAGTTATTCATACTTTAAGTGCAAAATAATAATATAAAACCTTGATAAAAATACATTTTTAAGTATCAATCAATGGGATGTGTCACGGACCTCCTTATAATCACTGGTAAATCAGATATATTAAAGTTTTAACAATTATTTAATCAGGTCTAACTCCTCACTAAGACAATTTTAGCCACTCGAGTCTAAAATCCTGATGAGTCTTTGACACAATTAAACGATTGATGTCTTTATCCAAATGTAGGAGTACCAAAGTAGTAAATAACCCAGCAAGATTGAGGTTGAACCACAAGAAGATTAACTATATAAATTAATGATGATGATTATGATGATGATGATGATTTAAAGAGGACTTTGAGATATAAGATGAATGTGAAAGATCAAATGATGATAAAAATAGTTGTCAAGTTAAAGGATCCACTAATGATATTTCAAACAAGTATAGTATAAACTTTTTTTATTACTCAACTGGAAACCACATACAAAGGTTCCAATCAGATTATAAATTATTAACATGATTACATTAGTTATCTTATTTGAATAATGCTATTACTTATAAATATTGTCAAGTATTCATGATTATAACTTATGTTAACAACAAATCAAGTTCCTTTTATATATACCATACAGTTGGACTATGAAAGTACTAAGTATTTATTGTACCAAAGGTTATACAACATAAATATAGATTAATCATTTAACAAGCAAAGTATTAAGAATAAACAATATAACAAATATAAAACATGTTAGTATCAAATATTAAAGTCCACGTTGAGCTTAGACTATACTTATTCTTACACCATTAGTGTACCTTTTTCACTTTAATATAATAAACTTAAGTAAACATAATGAAAGCGAGAAACATAAATAAACTAAATAAGAACATAAATAATATGTTAACTAAGTACAAGAAAGAAAATGAAAAGCATAAATAAAATATTAATGAAAGCAAAACTTAAATGTTACATAGATATAAAGAAATAAATAAAGAGCATGATTTTGATCTAAAAACAAAGATGCCTAAATGCATGACAAATATCTCATTTTACAGGCCAAAATTAGAAACTATTGATTTGTTGACTAATTGTTGAGTGGGTGACCACATCTTGACTTGGTGACAATCCTTATTTTCTTATCTGAACAAAACATCATTGCTAACATCAAAATTTAAATAGACTTGATTCATAAAAGTTCTAGAAAATTATCTAAACTTTCCAACAACAAAAAAGTTGAGGTCATTTGGACTTCTAGAACTCGAGATATAGGCTAAATATTGAATAACGTTTAGGCTATAGAACATATTCTGACTTCTTCATTGTCGCTAAGATTTGGACTTTCAAATAGTAGAATTGAGTTTTGCATTCCTATGAATGTTTTAGACCTATGTCTTAGCTTTCTAGGCATTTAAACCAAATTGAAATCCAAGATTTACAACTCTAGATATGACCCCATAACTGAATAGTATTCTAGTTTGGACTAAATCAACATCTTTTTTGCTAAACTCTACCCCGTCTTTGTCTTTTCAATTTCAGTAGTTGAAATCATCAATCAATCTTTTGATTTACCTAATAGGCTTGCATTTAAGATCAATATTTACTATAAATTAAAGGTATCTTATAGTATCAGACTTGTTATTATAAAACATGCTTTAGTTAAGAAGTTATTGATACTATAAGTGTAAAATATTAAAAATGCACTTTTAAATACTAATCACAAATCTTTCATTTTTAAATCCAAATCTTAGCAACAAAAGAGATGTCTGAATCTGTCATGCAGCCCAGAAATTGTTTAATGTTCATCCCAGATCTCAAGTTCTAGAAGTTCAAATGAGCTGTGGTTTTTTTGTTGAAAAGATGAGACAATTCCTATAATTTTATGAAGACTATATGCTCAAATTTGGATGTTAATAATGATATTTTGACTAGCTAACAATGTCAATAACTAGTTAACAAGTCAATGGTTGGCCACCAACTAAATAGTTAGTCATCTAATCAATTATTTTAAATTTTAGCCTATAAAAGGAGGTATTTTTCATATATTTAGGTATCTTGTTGTTTAGATCAAGATTATTTTGTTACTTTCTCTCTTTATAATATTCAAATTTACTTCATGCTATATGAATCTTTTGTTTATGCCTTTTCATTTCCTTTTATATACTTAATTAATTTATATCATATTTATAATCTTATCTTGTTTATTCTTATTTCTCTTCTTCATAATGTTTATTTAAGTTTATTATGTGAAGGTAAAAATATTTCACTAGTGGTGTTATAATATGTATAATATAAACTTAACATGAACTTAATGTTTATCTTTAAGAAAGTTTGTTATAATATGTCTTATCATTTTTATCTTATTCACTTTCAATACCTTACTTGTTAAATGGTTAATCTATATTTATGTTGTATAACACTTGGTATAATAAATGTTTGATCCTTAATAGTCTTTGACTGACATCGTTATTATGAGAAGAACTTGATTTGTTGTTAACATAAATTTGTATAATGAATACTTGACATTATTTACTAGTATGATGTTACTTAGATAAGATAATTAATATGATCATATTAATAATTTATAATGAGCTAATAATAATAAATCATCTAATTAGAACCTCGTGTGTGTGTGGTTTTCAGTTGAGTAATAAAAAGAGTTTATATTATATTTATTTGAAATACCATGAGAGGATTCTCTAACCTTGACAACTATTTTTATCTTTGATTATATCTTTATATCAATGTCACATCTCGAAAGTTCTCTTCAACTTTTCTCCTTTTATTATTGATAATTTATATAGTTCACCTTCTTGTGGTTCAACTTTAGTCTTGCTAGGTTATTTATTACTTCGACACTTCTACACTTGGGATAAGACATCAATCTTTTGATTGTGTTAGCTGCCTAAGGGCCTCTCATAAATTTTTTAGAGGTTGAATTCGGATCTCCTACTCTTAAATGCAGTCTCAAACTAACACATTCTTCAGGTGATGCCTAAGGCTTTTCACCAATTCATAAAAGTTAATCTCAAATCCCTCATTTTCTAGTGCAATCCTAAATTGACATATTCTCTTAGCAATGCTTAAGGTTCTCTCACAAGTTTACTAAAAATACTCTCATAAATGGCCATATTAAAGAAACAAGAATTCTTGAATTACAACCATAAAATAATTAGGTATACCTAATTGCAACCTAGATTTCCTCTCAATTTCAAGTAGTGAGCAAGTTTCACATACTAATGATTGTTAAAGTTAAATTCTCGTTAAAATTTGAAATTGTTTCTAAATATAGACGTTGGACCCATCGAAACTATATAAGTCTAGCTCGTTAGATGCATGAGGACATAGAACCCAGTAGGGAAATTTTACTATGTATGGGCATTGGACCCATCCAAACTAAACAAATTTAATAAAAAATATATTTCACAAAGAAAATATCAAATTTAACAAAATATAGATATTCATTACATGATGAAAAACCCCACAAGATCAGGATTGTACACCCAAGTTAAAGGTATGGGGTTAAAGTTCAAACATTATGATGAGACTCCTAAGTGATAACATATTATTTGGTGAGAAAGGCTTCTGTCCATACCTAACATCCCTAAACTTGACAAAATACTAGGCTCCGATGACATGAGTCTAGTACACTTTCAGACCTTAACACCCCTGGGCATAGCTACAAGTCAAGTTCAAGTGAACACAAATCTAGTAAGTTGCTATGTCTAGTGCTTTTAAGCTAGACTACATGTCAAATTTAATTGTATGTGAGTTTGATGATCTTATTGATCTAATAAACTTGAGCTTAGCTGTGTGAAAAACCTAATTGAGCATGGGTCTAAAGTGCTACTAGACCTACTAATTTTAGGCTCGGCTAATTATAGATTTTTCTTTTAAGGTTTCCATGGCAATGAAGGTTTGTTATTTGGATTTTGTTGTTGATGAATTGTGTGACCCCTTGGAAGTTTTCTGAATGTCAAAGCGTACGGTTTGTGTATGTTTTCTGTTGCTCCCTTGGGCATCCTATTCAAGCTTAACTGGTGCACAATTCTACCCATGCTCATTAAAGTTTAACAAAGTTTAAGCTTGGATCGAAGTTTCTATTGCATCTGCTCTTGACACAAAAGCGTATAATATATGCATTGTTATGTGTTTCCAATATGGTTTCTAAAGGAGAAAAGTTTGGTTGAGATCCTACCGGGCAAGGCCCATTAAATTGATAAGCATACTTTTATGTCACCTGCTCCATTAGGTGGTCCAATTGTTCATTTTCCTTTTATTCTTGGATACCCGCCACATGCCAAACATTTCATTATAGAAACTATTGCCATTGGATCCTTCCATCATGCATGTCATTGGTTAAAGGAGCAATGAAGAAATAGAAATATTGAAATGAGATCGTATTAACTGGCTATTAATGTTTAAAATTTTCATCGGAGGTCGCTTGCTCTTCTGCTTGATGCTGTTTAGAATTTGAGGCTAGGGTTCTCCAAAGCACCTGCTTCTTGATGAATTGCCTATTGAAAATACTATCTGGGTGGGTGAAGTTAATGGTTTATGTGCTGCAACTAGCCACATCGAGGGATATAAAATTGCAGGCCTTGATTGTGAAATGAAACCCAATTATGTAAAAGGCAGCAAACCAAACAAGGTAATCACAGATTTGCACTTCAAAAAAAAAAAAAAGGATTTTCAGAATTTGTGTATGTGGTTTGCGTGTTGCTTGTCATTTTCTGATGGATAGTTAATATTCACTTCTTAAAAACACGTCGCTGTTGCTTTGTAAAAATTCTCCAGAGTATTTATTTTATAATGAAAACGAGTTTTTTATGTTTGAGGTTTCTAGCATGCAAATTTCGAGACCTACTGACGGGCTTGTGAAATTCCCAGAGATCATCGGCTCATATTAGGTTATAAGAATTTATTTATTTATTTTTATAATTTTTAATATAAAATATTAATCTTTTTATAACCCTAAATTTATAAAAAATAATCTCAATAACCTCCTTTTACGTAGAAAAATATTTGTTTCTCATTAATATTTAATAAGAGATATTAATCCCTTGTTGATTCTACCAAGAAAAACTAACTCTTTAACCTCTTAAATCTAGCAAAACAATGAGGTTTAGAAACTATAAATAACTTCTAAACTATCAGATTAAAAATTTTTATTCTCTAGATACTAACATTTATAAGTCTGAGAGTATTTATCATATCAAAACAAGAACATTCTTATTCTTGGAATTTAAGGATAATTCTCTCATTTGTTGCCATCATTTTCTTAAAAGTTTCTGACTTTATCATATCAAAACCCTTTCCTTTTATAACAATTTCTTTTAGGGGGTGAAAAGTGAGTATCATTCGACGTCACCCCGTGATAAGATGATGACTCCACTTATGAATGCCTTGTCTGATTAAACTAAACTTTGTTTGTTTGATTGTACATTTGTTATAGTCTATCTGATTTTAGCATGCATTTTCTCTACTTTAGCATTTTTACTTCTTGTTCATGTATAAGTGCATCAAGTATGAATTAATGCCCTTATACATTTTAATTTCATAAATAAATCAAATTCTTTAGGTTGAGAGTTATAATTTGTCTCTTGACTTTTAGTCAGAGTTCAGATTCATGAAATATCCAACATGAGTTGAGTGTAATAATAATGGTCACACCGCACCCTAATTATTTCTTGTAAGCTCCTATATTGCCTTCATACAAAGTGATTACTAGGCAGTTTATATATCTTTTTGAGACTAGGTAGAAAGCTTACCCATCATATAATTGCTTAAAACCTACCTTTAGGGTGTGAACTCCCTCATAATTCATTTTGCATCAAGACAGATCTTATCAATAATCTTGAACCCTACAGGACTTTCTGAGCTAAAACCATGACTTTCCTAAAATAAGCCTGAGATTATCAAACTATGCGTTTTTTTTTCCATCCATACTTGATGTGCATGTATACATATTTATATCCACACGCATACATTAATGCCTTTGGTGAAGGTATTTCCAACTAACCTATCACTATGTTAAGACCCCAATAACAACTCAGCTAAAGAAAGAATGGATAAACATGTTTAAAAGCCCCAACACAATTTAGCTGAACAATCGATAACATTGACGCTAGCACTTTCAATCATAGATACATTTGCCAATAAGTCCTATAAGACATAGTCATTTGATGACATTGATCAAAATAAGATGGCACGTTAGAAGCCAGAATTAGGGCTATTGAAGGGGTAGACTTGTATGACCTAGTACAAGTCGTAAAAAATATGTGTAATCCTGAATGTGGTTGTATCGAAGAAGTTCTATGTTTCTAAATTTATCAAATACATCGAAACACAATGCCTTATCATTCATCTTAAATCCTATTACAATAAAATGATATAAGTAGTACACAATGAAAAGCTACTGATGTATTTTTTTGAAGATAGTTTAAAATGGGCGACATTGAATTAGTACATGATATTGGACATTGCTCCCAATAGAACTAGCTTGTTTAATCTAGAAAAAAAAAAAAAAGACAAAGAAAACATAAGGGAATATGCATAGAGATAAAACAAGATCTAGTTGTATAGGTGCATCCATCATTTTGGACAAAAAAATGATCATTCTATTTACCAAGATGCTCAAACGTGATACTATGAGCATGTGATGTGTAGTTCAGCCTAGTAATTCATTAATGTTGTGGTAGTAGCTGGGCGCATCGAACAAGAAGTCAGGAGTAGTAGAAATTCTGCACCCACTGAGAAAAGAGGCTTCAAAGGGAAAAATAAAAGAGGTTGACTATGTTGATGATAGCTATAAGGGTAAGGAAAAACCAATTCCGAAACTATCACACTCCACCCTAAATTGCCAACATCAACTCCTCATTTCCTACTTGAAGACCTGAGCCTCAAAACCTCAAAGCCAAAAGCCAAACTAAAACTTCCTCGAAGAAGAATTACTAAAGGGTCCTCTAGGAACAACTACCTCCATTACCATTACCTCTAAATAAGATGTACTATAAGCTACTAATCATCAAACATGTAACTCTTAAATCGTTGGCACCTTTGTAGCCACCTTATCCCAACTAGTACAACCTGACCTTATTTGTAAGCATCATGGTGGTGCTATAAGACATAACATTTATACATGTAATGCCTTAAAAAAGAAGCTTATGTAATGATTAAAGTTGGGTGGATAACATTTAATGAAGCTCTAAACATGAATATGAACCCTTTACCTAATCATGCTTCAGGCAGTGGATCAATAAATACACTAGAGGCAGAATGCTGGGGAAATTTAAAAGCACTAATAGTAAGAGCAAGGTACAAAGAAAGTAGCATGAATTATTGAGGTACTGAAATTTAAAGGGTTATCCATAAAGGATGAAATTCTACTGATGTTTTCTATCCATAAAAGCTTTAATGATGAGGTTAGCTAGAGGGGAAGTGTACTACAATTAAAAGATAGAGCCTACCCTTATTATTTCCTTCTGCTTAATCATGTCTTTTTCAACCTATTTTAGTCTTGTCAGCAACTTGACTCATAATATCATAAGACTTTCTTTGTCAAATGAGCCCTTCCTTTTAATATGATAAAGTGTTTTCTTATGTTCATGATGTGTCTTTATTTTTTTTTTATTTCATATAAATAACACATCTACACAAGTAGACCCTTTACTTACAAAACTTCTTAGGTGTGTTTTTTTTCTTCAAAAACTATGCATGATCTTATATTTTTAAAAGGATTTTTAGGAAATTAAAGTCTCAATATAAAAAGCAAAAGCTAAATTAGTGTTTGTTCTAATAAATAAGTTTTAAAAATTTAAGTGATCTTTTAGAAAAAGAAAAAACCTAAAGAAAAAGTTTTAAGTAAATGAATAATGAGAAACCATATTGCATATTGGCATGAAAGAAAGCAAAGCTTATTAATTCTAAATGAAAACGTTTGAAATGAGAAAAAATCATCTTTGATAGTCCTTTCACAATACTAAAAAAATCCCTTACAATCCCTTTTTGAGCCTAATGTATTTTTCTTGAAAAATAACCTTGGTTAGGATCACATCCCACACTGAGGGGCAAGTGCAAGAAATATACATAAAGATTCTTAATGATTAAAGGTGCCCAAACAAAGCTGAGGGGTATGAAAGAATCCAAACTATTTGAGCATTCCATAAAAATAACTAATATGATGATACTCAAAACCAAATAAAAATAAAAAAAAGCCTAAGCCCGATACTAGGGGGTAAGATGGACCTTTTTGCAAAACAATTTAAATGACAAAACATCTAGACAAGAACTAGTGATCCTTTGTCTTGAAATCCTTTAAATACCTTTTGAACTTACAAATATCCTTCTTCTTCATAGTTAACAGCCAAAGCCTACGTTACATGCTTAGTCAAGCCTTTTTTGATCAAAAGCGGGCAATATGGATCAATAGGCATTGCTTTCTCATGTGAAACAAGCTTTATTATTCATACAAATAAAATAAATACATTGAAGATTGGTTTTCTAAAACTAATGCAACAATATTAGTCGATAATTTCACCTATATTTTAGTATTTTTCCTATGTTTTATATATAGAATTCCTTGATATTCTTTGTTGTATGGATGAAAGATGCAAAAAGGAGTAAATTTGAGGTAATTGGCAGATTTGACCTTTAGTCGATGTTTTGTGCAAAGCGTGAGCTTTAGAGGTTGAAATGAAGTAATTCTGGTGGCATTAAAAAGCTAACATCCATACCTTTCTGGACATCTAGGCAAGAAAATAAAATAAGGAAAAGCATGAAAATTGTAGCTTTCAAAGTCAAATCTTGCAATTTGCTAGTGTTGACCTTCGACCATTCTGACTTGAATATCTAGAGCTACAGAAGTTCAATTGATGCAAACTTAATTGTTTTAGTTTCCTAACTCAAAGGTGTATAAAAGAAAAACATTTTAGACAAAAACAATGTCATATAAAGGAGATATGATTTTTTAAAGATGATAACTAAATTTTACGAGCAAACAGGTTTTGTGAAGAAACAAGTCTAAAATACATTCTAAAGCATCTAAACCGATATCCAAGTTTTTATT
This sequence comes from Populus pruinosa, assembly GCA_026413675.1. Classification (NCBI taxonomy): domain Eukaryota; kingdom Viridiplantae; phylum Streptophyta; class Magnoliopsida; order Malpighiales; family Salicaceae; genus Populus; species Populus pruinosa. The sequence goes on from CM048607.1 coordinate 8,592,058, forward strand.
TCAACAATTTAGCTCCTCTAAGTCAAATCTTGAAGATTTCATGTAAGGTTATTTCTTCTTTTTTAGGAAAATGGTTATTGAAGTACTTAAATGTAAACTGTCTAGTTAAGGAAGGACTATTTTGTAAAATCAAGACTAGGGTTTCCTAGGATATAAAAAGAATAAGAGAAGAGAAGGGGGTAGCCACCTAAGAAGAGAAAAACACCCCCCTCCTCTAAGAAACTAAAAAATTATACATTATTCCATCTTTTTGATTAGTTGTTCAACAAACATGCAAGGCTAAATACTTGGTTGCAAGGACATGAAAACCTTCAGATTTCAATAACTGTGAGATTTATCTTACATTTTCTTTTCAGTTTATATGATGAATATGTTTGTTCTTCTATGCTTATTTTTCCTATAATTATTTATTTTAATTGTTAGAGCAGACTACAAGTTATTATTGTAAACAATCTATTACTAAGTTTGATATTAAAACTGGAGTTGTGTATACAAACTTGCGAACCAACTGAGTTTAATAATTGTGGCAGATTTACATTATTAATCTGAGGGGAGCATTCAATCAAATCATACATAGACATGGACATTTATGTTTTCTTGATTAATCACCTTATCTAGTTCTTAAAGCTGCCATTGAATTAAATTACTAGTGCGGACACTATGGTTATTTGATGGTTAGGGTTAGTTATATGGTGGATCCGTTAACTAACCAATGTTAAGAAGAGATAAATATTTAGAATATAAATTGATGTTTAGTTTCCATGATCAGTTTTGATTTTTGTAGGTGGATGTGTGCTTGTGACTAAGGTTTGTTCTCTTGATAATTTTCTGATTTTAATTAATTTCTCTTGATAGTTTTCTAATTTCATTTGCTTTAGCCTAGATAACTTCCAAACCCCCTTAAGTTGCTTATCATCTAGCATAAAACATATGACTTGAACCTTCATCATGGGATCGACCCCTTGCTTGCTCTATATTATTTTGTTTATTGTGTTTTAAGTTAGGTTAATTAATTTGTGCGACTACGACATTGCAACAAATTTCAACGTTGTTGCTGGGGAAGTAATTTTAATTGATTCTTGTGCTATTATTTTTATTTTATATGATTGTTATTTATTTTTATAAAAAAAAAGAAAAAAATTTTTTTGCTTGCTGTGGTGCTGTTCATTTACGATAGCGATACTATTTAAAATAGATTGTTTTGTGGAATTAGGTATCAGTCTTTTGTATCCTGAAGGAAAACTACATTGTAAACAAGACTAGTAATGTTACTAGCCCCACCCTACCGAGGCCAAATTCCACTATTTTATATGGATGGAAAGGTAAGATATAAGCCTACAACTTTCATATGGAGTCGAAGATCTAAAAGGGTCATTTTCAAGTCCAAATTGTAGCAATAATAAAGAAGTTCGAATTTGTCTTCTAGCCCGAGCACTGTTTAGTGTTTGACCCATATCTGGAGTTTTAGAAGTCCAAATGACTTGAATTGTTTACACAAGAAACTTGAGACAATTTCCTATAACGCTTATGTTTTGAAGTGACTCTAATTTTGACATTATCAATAATGTTTTGGGTAGACAAGAAAAGATAAGGATTGTCATCAAATCAAGAGTTGGTCACCCACTCATCAATTAGTCATCAAATCAATAGTTCCCAATTTTGGCCTATAAAAAGAGGCATTTGCCATGCATTTAGGCATCTTGGTTTCCAGATCAAGATCATGAAAGAGGCTACCCACTCATCAATTAGTCATCAAATCAATAGTTCCCAATTTTGGCCTATAAAAAGAGGCTCTTGCTTTCTCTCTTTGTATTTTTTGTAATGTTTATCCTTTGCTTTCATTAATATCAAGTTTATGCCTTTTCTTTCATTTCCTTTCCTTTACTTAGTTAACTTTTATCTTATTTATGTTCTTATTTTGATTATTTATTTTTCTTTCTTTCATTATGTTTAGTTAAGTTTATTGTGTCAAGGTGAAAAGGTTACACTAATGGTGTAAGAATAAGTATAGTGTAAACTTAATATGGACTTTAATATTTGATACTAACATATTTTGAATTTGTGATCTTGTCACTCTTTAATACTTTGCTTGTTAAATGACTAATCTTGATTTATGTTGTATAACAATTGGTACAACAAATGCTTAACACTTTTATAGCCCATATTGTATGGTATAACCGACACTTAAGCTATGAAAGGAACTTGATTTGTTGTTAATATAAGTTATAATCATGAATGCTTGACAAGATTTACAAGTATTAGTATTAATCAAATAAGATAACTAATGTAATCATGTTAACAATCTATAATATGATTAGAACCTCCTTTGTGCGTGGTTTCCAATTGAATAATAAGAGTTTATACTATACTTGTTTGACATATCATTAGTGGAACTTCTAACCTTGATATTTGTTATTATTATTGTTTAATCTTACATTAATATTTCATCTCATAATTTTCATCTTCATCAACTTCTTCTTCTTCTTCTTCTTTATTATTAGTACTATTACTACTACTATTACTGTTGTTGCTACTACTATTATTATTGCTACTAATATTATTATTGCTACTAATATTATTATTGTTATTGTTGTTACTATCATTGTTGTTTATAATTATTTATAATTTGTACAATTAACCTCCCTATGGTTCAACCCTGGTCTTGCCAGGTTATTTATTACTTCGACACTCCTACACTTGGGAGAAGACATCAATCTTTTCATCGTGTCAAAGGTAATGAAATGGTAAGTATGGGTAAAGTTGTATCTGTTGTTGTCAGAAGAATATTCCTTTGAAGCAAAAAGACCTAGGTGCGTTTACTATCCCATGTCTATTAGTAATACTAGTTTCAAAAGGGCCTTGTGCGATTTAGTTGCATCCATTAGTGTTATGCCTAAACATGTTTATGATTCTCTTCATCTTGAGTCTTTCAATAAAATTAGCATTGTAATACAACTTGTGGATTATAGTTTTGTTTACTCACTTGGTGTGATAAAAGATGTCCTAGTTAAAATTGATAGTTTGGTTATTTCATGCGACTTTTATATTCTTGATATGGAACATGATTCTTGTGATTCATCAAACAACATTCCTATATTGTTTAGGAGACCGTTTTTAAAAACTGCCAATACAAAAATTGATTGCGGTAAGATATTTTGTCTATGGAGGTAGGAGATGAAAAAATTGAATTTGATTTTCATGATGCAATGACATATCCTTATAGTAATGTTTATTCTATCATATGTTATGATCAAGTTGATAAGTGTGTGCAACAAGTTTGTGATTTTGATAGTGAAGATGGAATAAGTGTAGCTTTGAGCTATGACTATGATTTTATCAAGATAGAAAAGATGGAGAGGCATATATGTGTTCCTTGAAATGTGTATGACTTAAAAGCTTTGCAAATTATCCTCTATGATGCACGAGTTATTTACCCCATCATGGACAGTGAATGGGTGGCGCCTATCTTTTTGGTGCCCAAAAAGATTAGAATTACGTTGAGAGAAATACAAAATAATGCTTATGAGAATGCAAGGATTTATAAAGAAAAGACTAAGAGTTTCCATGACCGAATGATTACAAGAAAAGAGTTTAATGTTGGAGACAAAGTCTTTCTTTATCATTCGTGTTTGAAACTTTTTCCTGGAAAGTTGCGCTCTCGTTGGATTGGACCCTTTGTTGTTTCTAATGTTTTTTCTTATGGTACAGTTGAAATTACAAGTTTAGAAACCAACGAAGTACTCAAGGTCAATGGGCATCACTAGAAACCTTTCTATGAAGGTTAGATGGTAAAACTCACCACTTCTACAGAGTTAACTGAACCAATCTATGAAGAATAAGCATGCAACATGTCGAGCCAATGACATAAAACAAAAGTGTTTACTAAGAGGAAACCTAACAAAAAAAAAACAGATTTGCTTTCTTTTTCCCTAATATTTTATTTTTCACATTTTACTTTAATTTTATCATTCTCCTATATTCCTTTTCTTTTATTTCAACATTGAGGACAATGTTGTGTTTTAAGTGTAGGGTTATTGGGAGAATGTTGGTTTTTTTTATTGTTTTTTTTAAATAAATTTCTATGTTTGATCTTTTGAACTCCTATTAGTTTATGAGAATGTGAGTATTACATATGAGAATTAATTGAGATAGGTGGAGATATGAATCGAATGACGGAGTGTGCATGCAAGTTTTAAGGTTTAATTGGTTTAGGAATTGATTTTGAGAAAATGCCATGTTGACTTTACAATGTTATACCAATGCATGCTTTTGAGCTTTCAACATTATATTCTTTGATTGTGCATTTTTTTCAATGATATATATCTCTAGAACTTGCCTCATGTCTTGTTGAAATTACATTCACATTACACATATATATGAAGATGATGAAGGCATTAGGAATTTTAACCACTTGCGCTTAAAAGCCAACCTAAAGCATATTATCCTTAGTGAGCCCCTTTTGAGCTTATTTATCTTTTCTTTACTTTGTCCATGTATAAGCCTTAACTTTATATATGTTTTTGTTTTCCCCTGGCCAAGGATTAATAGAGCATATACTTGTGATATTTCATGGAATTATGGTTGGAAATTATGTGAAAAGAAAGAAGAAGTGATGTTTGATGAAAAGATGGGCAAAATTGAGAAAAAGAAAAAGAAAAAAAGAAAAAGGAAAAAGGAAAAATATATTCCTTTATGTTCTTAATATTTTATGTTGAAAAAGCTTGAAATAAAAAAAAAGTTAAACATTGGTGATTAAAGATGAAAAATTTATGTGCTTTGATGGAATATCTTGTTTGAAATATCATTTTTTAGAATGTTCTACTTTCTTTGGTTTGAACCTTTTCTTTTACTCTCTTTTACCTCATCTTAACCTTAGCCCTATTACAATAAGAAAATAAAACTTTTTGATTCATGTATTGTTTGTAATATGTTAGTAATGGAGATGAGATTCAAGAGCAAGCTTATGATAAAATATATTCATTGATTGAATTTGAGGGATTTAAACACATAAGCCTTAAACACGTGAGCATTGAAATATACATCAATGAGAGGATCTATCATTTTGGCATGGCATAGATTTCATTTAAATCCCAATGATTAATTAAGTTTTGAAGTTTGCATGTAAATAAATTCATAAAAAATTATATTCTTTATCCTTCTTAATTATGTTCTTATTTATAATACATATACTCTTGGATATTGATGGGAGATTAGGAGATTAGTCATAGTGATTTGATTTAATTTAACTTCAATTTGATTTTACCTATCCTTTCTCGAGGACGAGAAAGAGTTAAGTATGGGGGTATTTGATGCAACAATATTATTCAATAGTTTCACCCATATATAAGTAGTGTTTTGTCTATGTTTTATATATAAAATACATTGATATTCTTTGTTATATGTTTTGAAGGCATTTTGGGATGAGAGATGCAAAAAGGAGTAAATTTGAGGTAATTGGCAAATTTGACCTTCAGTCAATGTTTTGTGCAGAGCGTGAGTTTTGGAGGTCGAAGAAGTGATTCCAGTGGCATTAAAAAGTTAACATCCATACCTTTCTGGACATCTAAGGAAAGAAAATAAAATAAGAAAGAACATGAAAATCACAGCTTTCAAAGTCAAATCTTGCAATCTACCAATGTTACCTTTCAGCCATTTCGACTTGTGATTAGTACTTAAAAGTGTATTTTTATCATGGTTTTATATCATCATTTTGCACATGAAGTATCAATAACTCCTTAACTAAAACATGTTTTATAATAATATATCTAATAATATAAGATACCTATAATTTATGGTAAATGTCTATTTTTAATGCAGACCTATCACATAAATGAAAGGATTGATTGATGACTTTAAGAATTTAAATTGCAAGGACAAAGAGATGGCCAAACTTAGAAAAGAGATGTTGGTGCAATCCAAACTGGAACACTGTTCAGTAATTGGGTCATATCTGGAGCTATATATCTCAGATTTAGGTCCCATTTATATGGATGGAAAGGTAAGACATAAGCCTACAACTTTCATATGGAGCCCAAGATCTAAAAAGGCCATTATCAAGTCCAAATTGTAGCAACAACAAAGAAGCCCGAGCACTGTTCGGTATTTTGGCCATATATGGAGTTCTAGAAGTGCAAATGAGCTGAAGTTTTTACACAAGAAGGATGAGACAATTGCCTACAACTTTCATGTTTGCAACTAGCTCCAATTTTGACGTTATCAATGACTTTTTGGGCAGACAAGAGAAGATAAGGATTGTCACCAAGTCAAAAGTTGGCCACCCACTTATCAATTAGTCATCAAATCAATAGTTCCCAATTTTGGCCTATAAAAGGAGGCATTTGCCATGCATTTAGGTATCTTGGTGTTCAGATCAAGACTATGCTCTTCCTTTCTCTCTTTGTATTTTTTGTAATGTTTATGCTTTGCTTTCATTAATATTAAGTTTATGCCTTTCATTTCCTTTCCTTTACTTAGTTAACTTTTATGTTCTTATTTTGTTTATCTATTTTTCTTTCTTTCATTATGTCTAGCTAAGTTAATTATGTCAAGGTGAAAAGGTTACACTAATGGTGTAAGAATAAGTATAATGTAAACTTAATATGGACTTTAATGTTTGATACTAACATGTTTTATATTTTTTATCTTGTTCACTCTTTAATACTTTGCTTGTTAAATGACTAATCTTGATTTATGTTTTATAACACTTGGTACAACAAATGCTTGGCACTTTCATAGCCCATAATGTATGGTATAACCGACACCTGAGCTATGAAAGGAACTTCATTTGTTGTTAACATAAGTTATAATCATGAATGCTTGACGAGATTTACAAGTATTAGCATTAATCGAATAAGATGACTAATGTAATCATGTTAACAATATATAATCTGATTGGAACCTCCTTTGTGTGTGGTTTCCAATTGAATAATAAGAGTTTATACTATACTTTTTGACATACCATTAGTGGAACCTCTAACCTTGACATTTGTTATTATTATTGTTTAATGGTTACATTAATATTCCTTCTCCAAGTTCTCATCATCATCTTCTTCTTCTCTTTCTTTATTATTATTATTACTATTACTATTACTATTACTATTACTATTACTATTACTACTACTACTACTACTACTACTACTACTACTACTACTACTATTATTATTATTATTATTATTATTATTATTATTATTATAGTTATTATTGTTATTGCTATTATTGTTGTTTATAATTTGTACAATTAACCTCCTTGTGGTTCGACCCTGGTTTTGCCGGGTTATTTATTACTTCGACACTCCTGCACTTGGGAGAAGACATCAATCTTTTGGTCGTGTCAAGTTTTTGGCGCCGTTGCCGGGGAAGTAAGTTTTGTATAAATTATAATATTTATTTTATTTTCTCTTTTCACTTTTTTATATATAACTTTGTTTCTTTTCTCTTGTTTCTTCTTCTTTTGTTTTCTTTTTCCTTTTATTCTATTCCTACACGTGCATGAGAGTGTGGTCACGTACATCAAGTGGTAGACTTTGTAGGGTATCCTCATCATTTTCAGAAAATATGGCTGAAGAAGATAATCAATCACTTCATAATAAAAATAATGAGAATAACCGTGCTAGAACACTTAAAGACCACATGAATCCCACAAGAACAAGTGTACCATCATGCATAGTTTTTCCTCTCGATGCATCTCATTTTAATTTTAAACCAGGCATTGTTCAACTTTTACCTTCTTTTCATGGTTTAGAATTGGAAAATCCATACTTACATTTAAGGGAATTTGAGGAGGTCTGCAACACATATAATAATTTAAATTGTAGCATGAACACCATCAGATTAAAGCTTTTTCCTTTTTCATTAAAAGATAAAGCTAAAACATGGCTACAAAATTTAAGACCAGGATCTATTCATGCTTGGGATGAAATGCAACAACAGTTTTTAAAGAAGTTTTTCCCATCTCATAGAACAAACTCTTTCAAGAGACAAATCATCACTTTCACTTAAAAACTAGGAGAAACATTTTACCAATGTTGGGATAGGTATCGAGACTTACTTAGTACTTGCCCTCATCATGGTTTTGAAACATAGAGATTGGTTTCACATTTCTATGAAGGGTTAACACCTAAAGATAGGAAAATGGTTGAATTGATGTGCAATGGAACTTTTGAAGATAAAGACCCTGATGAAGCAATGAAGTACTTAGACTTGTTAGCTGAAAATGCTCAAAATTGGGACACCGCGGGTACTTATGAGGCACCGAATAAAACTCAACCTCATACATCTAGTGGAGGTATATACAACCTTAGGGAAGATCATGACCTTCAAGCCAAGTTTGCATCTTTAGCTAGAAAAGTCGAGGCACTAGAATTGAAAAAGAGTGGTCAATTAAAATCTGTTGATAACATTGTGTGTCAAATCTGTGAAACAAATGAACACTCAACCAACAATTGTCTAACCTTGCCTTCTTTTAAGGAATGTCTCCATGAACAAGCCCATGCTTTAAATAGTTTCCAAAGGGTCAACTACAACCCATACTCCCAAACATACAACCCTGGTTGGAGAAATCACCCAAATTTCAATTGGAAGAGTGAGAACAACAATGCACAAACTTCACAATCATCGTTTCAAGCACACCATAATTTCCAAAATTCTCATGGATATGCACCTCCTTATGCTCCACTGCTTAGAAGAAATCTTGAGGAAACATTGCATGCATTCATTGAAAAGCAAGAGACAATCAATACTCAACTTGCTCAAAACATGACAGATTTTAAAGATACTCTTGCAAAATTAACATCTGCTCTCAGTTTCCAAGAGAAAGGTAAGTTTCCATTTCAACCACAACAAAATCCCAAGGGGCAATACAATGCAAATGCAAGTAGTTCCGGATGCCAACACATGGATCAAGTCAAATCAGTCACTACTCTGCGCAGTGGTAAGGTTATTGAAAAACCCTCTCTTAAACCTTATGAGAAAGATGATGAGTCAATCTCTTAGGGTAAGGAAGGGGTTGAATTTGAAAATTGCAAAGAAACGAATGATTCTCCGCCAGCACTTCCATTTTCTCATGCCATGACCAATCAGGAAGAAATCGAGTATGAAAAAGGCACCGATAAGGTTGATGCAGATCTTTTATCAAAAGTGACAACAGATTCGACACCCGACATCACACCAATCGATGATTACTTTCCTGATAAATCTCTACTTTCTCTTAGTTCAATGCCTTGGTTTGCTAAAAATATCAATTTTCTTGCTTTAGAATTTTTGCCAGCTCACTGGAGTATTGAAGACAAAAGAATATTTTTGAGCAACGAGCAAAATTTTTGTTGGGATGACCCTTACTTATTCAATTATTGTCCTGATCAAATATTTCAAAAATGCATTCTCGACAATGAGATAAGTAATTTTATTAAATTTTGTCACTCTAAGGCATGTGGGGATCATTTCTCGTCAAATAAGAGGATTGTAGAAATCTTACAAAGTGGATTTTACTGGCCCATCATATTCAAGGAGTCACCTGCATTCCATAAAAATTATAAAAATTGTCAAAAGGTGGGATTTATTTCAAAACACAGAGAGTCTTTAGATAATCTTCTATTGACTCTTAAGTCTCATCATAGTCGAGATAAGTATCGTGTAATTCATGATTTATGAACCCATTTTCATAAAGAATATACTTGGCATAGTCTTGGGAATCTGAATAAAAAAGACCATGTTTGCCAGTTTTTAAGAAAACTGGATGGGAAGCCTATCCCTGACCCATTAAGGGCGTTTAAGCTGTTCCTGGACGTAAAACCAAAGGAAGATGTGAGTCACAATCACAACTGTGATTTGAATTTTTTGTTTGTAAAAACTTGTGTCTTTTGGTTTTATTATTGTGTTTTATTGTTTCTTATATTTGTTTTAGTGTGTTTTAAGTTTGTCAGTGTTCGTTATTTCAGGTGATATCTTCTATACTCTATCTTTCTACCTTAGAACATTGAGGACAATGTCTCGTTTTGGTTGGGGGTAGAGGGTAGTAGTTGATAAAAAAAAATTGTTTTTCATTTCATAAAGCATGTGCATAATTGTTGTTAATAGGATGACAGAGTAAAGAAGCTCTTTTGTTAAAGTGACTCTTGAGACGCATCTTAGTAACCATTCTTAACAAGGTCTATTATAATACTTCTTGAAATATTCAGGTTTACAAACTCTCGCATTGTTATCACTTAATTCTGCTCACATACTTATTTAACATTTATTCTTAAACCTTAATTTACACACACACACTTAAACATATGATTGTGGGTTGCATATTGGATTATTACATTATTTATGTTCTTTTGTTAAAGGTAACAACTAAGGGAAAGGGGTTGTATATAATTAAGAAAAAAAACAACATGAAAAAAAAGAAAAAGAAAAGAAAAAGAAAAAGAAAAAATGATGATAATAAAAATGTAGATAAGTTTGGTTTCGTAGCCTCCCTAACCTAAGCAATTAAGCCCGAAGGGGTGTTTTAACACCTAATACCTTAAAGTCAACTGACTTGGGAGCTATTGGCCCAACGCTTGTTATATGGGTTGAGGAGAAAAGCTTAAGGGAATCAAACATTGCACTATCTACATATCAGTATATGCGACCCGAGTTACTATGCTCGTAGGGGTGTCTTAACACCTAATCCCTAAGACCAACTGGTCTGGGAGTCATTTGCCAAAAACTTGTTACATGGGTTAAAGATGCATGATATTTTTAAATTATATGTATATAGAGTTAAAAAAAAAGAGAAAAAAAAGGACAAAAATAATAATTCCAACCCAAAGAAGTTAACCTTAAACATTAGAACAAAAATTTTGTTTTCTTCCAAGAAAAGCCCCATAATTATGTGTTGATACATTGAGCACAAAAGAAAGGTTTATTAATATCTTGTTAAGAGGTATTGAGCAGATATATAAATTTAATGAGAGTTTGTTTATCTGGATAGTTTAATGGAAGTTAAATGATGAATACCTTGCTTTGTGAAATTTGCAAATTGTTTTAACGCTTTGATTACTAGGGACTAGTAATAAGCTGGTTGGGGGGTGTGATTAGTACTTAAAAGTGTATTTTTATCATGGTTTTATATCATCATTTTGCACATGAAGTATCAATAACTCCTTAACTAAAGCATGTTTTATAATAATATATCTAATAATATAAGATACCTTTAATTTATGGTAAATGTTTATTTTAAATGCAGTCCTATCACATAAATGAAAGGATTGATTGATGACTTTAAGAATTTAAATTGCAAGGATAAAGAGATGGCCAAACTTAGAAAAGAGATGTCGGTGCAATCCAAACCGGAACACTGTTCGGTAATTGGGTCATATCTGGAGCTATATATCTCAGATTTAGGTCCCATTTATATGGATTGAAAGGTAAGAGATAGGCCTACAACTTTCATATGGAGCCCAAGATCTAAAAAGGCCATTATCAAGTCCAAATTATAGCAACAACAAAGAAGCCCGAATCTGTCTTCCAGCCCGAGCACTGTTTGGTATTTTGGCCATATCTGGAGTTCTAAAAGTCCAAATGAGCTGAATTGTTTACACAAGAAGGATGAGACAATTGCCTACAACTTTTATGTTTGCAACTAGCTCCAATTTTGACGTTATCAATGACGTTTTGGGCAGACAAGAGAAGATAAGGATTGTCACCAAGTCAAAAGTTGGCCACCCACTTATCAATTAGTCATCAAATCAATAGTTCCCAATTTTGGCCTATAAAAGGAGGCATTTGCCATGCATTTAGGCATCTTGGTGTTCAGATCAAGATCATGCTCTTCCTTTCTCTCTTTGTATTTTTTGTAATGTTTATGCTTTGCTTTCATTAATATTAAGTTTATGCCTTTCATTTCCTTTCCTTTACTTAGTTAACTTTTATGTTCTTATTTTGTTTATCTATTTTTCTTTCTTTCATTATGTCTAGCTAAGTTAATTATGTCAAGGTGAAAAGGTTACACTAATGGTGTAAGAATAAGTATAATGTAAACTTAATATGGACTTTAATGTTTGATACTAACATGTTTTATATTTTTTATCTTGTTCACTCTTTAATACTTTGCTTGTTAAATGACTAATCTTGATTTATGTTTTATAACACTTGGTACAACAAATGCTTGGCACTTTCATAGCCCATAATGTATGGTATAACCGACACCTGAGCTATGAAAGGAACTTCATTTGTTGTTAACATAAGTTATAATCATGAATGCTTGACGAGATTTACAAGTATTAGCATTAATCGAATAAGATGACTAATGTAATCATGTTAACAATATATAATCTGATTGGAACCTCCTTTGTGTGTGGTTTCCAATTGAATAATAAGAGTTTATACTATACTTTTTGACATACCATTAGTGGAACCTCTAACCTTGACATTTGTTATTATTATTGTTTAATGGTTACATTAATATTCCTTCTCCAAGTTCTCATCATCATCTTCTTCTTCTCTTTCTTTATTATTATTATTACTATTACTATTAGTATTACTATTACTATTACTATTACTATTATTACTACTACTGATACTACTACTACTACTACTACTAGTATTATTATTATTATTATTATTATTATTATAGTTATTGTTATTATTGCTATTATTGTTGTTTATAATTTTTGCAATTAACCTCCTTGTAGTTCGACCCCGGTCTTGCCGGTTTATTTATTACTTCGACACTCCTGCACTTGGGAGAAGACATCAATCTTTTGGTCGTGTCAACTTGAATATCTAGAGCTATAGAAGTCTAATTGATGCAAACTTAATTTTGCTAGATTCCTGACTCAAAGGTGTATAAACTAATTTTCAGCCAAAAAAAATGTCATATGAGGGAGATATGATTTTTTGAAGATGACAACTGAATTTTGCTAGCAAACAGGTTTTGTGAATAAAATAGTCCAAATTACGGTCTGAAACATCTAAACCGATATCCAAGCTTTTATTTCAGCAATTTAGCTCCTCTAAGTCAAAACTTGAAGATTTCATGCAAGGTTATTTCTCCTTTTTTAGGAAAATAGTTATCAAAGTACTTAAATGTAAACTATCCACTTAAAGGAGGACTATTTTGTAAAATAGAGACTAGGGTTTCCTAAGATATAAAAAGAATGAGAAAAGAGAGGGGGGCAGCCACCTAAGAAGAGGAAAGGCCCCCTTCCTCTAAGAAACTAAAAAATTATGCATTATTTCTTCTTTTTCATTAGTTGTTCAACAAACATGCAAGGCTAAACACTTTTTCTTAGTTGCAAGGACACGAAAACCTTCAGATTTCAATAACTGTGAGATTTATTTTATCTTTTATTTTTAGTTTATACGATTAATATGTTTGTTCTCCTATGCTTATTTTTTCTATGATTGCTTATTTTAATTGTTAGAGTGGACTCTGAGTTATTATTGTAAACAATCTATTGCTAAGTTTGTTATCAAAACCGGAGTTGTGGTATATGAACTTGCGAAGCAACTGAGTTTAATAATTGTGGTGGGTCTACGTTATTAATTTGAGGGGGAACATTAAATCAAATTATACATAGACTACAGACGGTTATGTTTTCTTAATTAATTAACTTACCTAGTTCTTAAAGCTGCCATTGAATTAAATTACTAGTGCGGACATTGTGGTTGTTTGATGGTTAGGGTTAGTTATACGGCGGATTCGTTAACTAACCAAGTTAAGAAGAGATAAATATTCAGAATACAAATTGATGTTTAGTTTCCATGATCAGTTTTGATTTCTGTAGGTGGACGTGTGCTTGCAACCAAAGTTTGTTCTCTTGATAATTTTCTGATTTTACTTAATTTCTCTTCATAGTTTTCTAATTTCTTTTGCTTTAGCCTGGATAACATCCAAAACCCCCCCTAAGTTGCATATCATCTAGCATAAAAATATGACTTGAACCTTCCTCGTGGGATCAACCCCTTGCTTGCTCTATATTATCTTGTGTGTTGTGTTTTAAGCTAAGGTAATTAATTTGTGTGACCGCGACATTGTAAAAAAAACCCTCAAATTAAAGTTTGAACCTTTTTTATCAACAAAATGCCACTTCACGTTTCCACAAAAAAAAGTTTCACACCTTATGAAAACATATCTATGGAGATCGCTTGAATTCTTTTTAGAACAAGTTTGCTTGAAATTGACATCAAAATGGTTTCTATTTTTGGAATGGATTTGAAGTTCCATTACTTTCCAAGAAAGTGATCCTTGTAAATAACCAACCTCATCCCACATGACTTCATCCCTAGAAAAAGCCCAAAACACTTGAGGACATGATCAGGTTGGAGCAATCTAATAAACATAATTAGACTAACTTCAAAATTCCCTTTTTAGAAAGGCAAATGATGTTGAAAAAAATTGAAGATAAAGATCATTAAGTAGGAAGGTATAAAGATATAATTTAAAGATTTGTTACATCTAGAGGTTAAGAGAACAAGTAATGACTCGAGTAACCGGAAGCAGAAGGCCATTGAAATTAATTAATAGAGACCCAACTCTAGAAAAGAAAAGACCATTTCAGATAAGATGTTTTCTAACCCTATTTTTCACGCTTTTAAGAGCACCTTTGAGCTCTCTACCAAAATAATATGCTTTCTAGCCCTATTTTTTTCCTTTGTAGTGTGCTTTCTAGTCCTAACATATCAGATATTGTGTTTTGTAACCCCATCTCATCTTTCTCTTTCGGTACGATTTCTAGCCATTATCTCCTAGATAATGCGTTTTATAACCCTATTTTGTTTTCTTTCAAGTGTGTCTTTGAGCCCTTATCTTTTAGGTAGTGCATTTTCTAACTCTACCCCATTTTGAGTATGCTTTTAAGCTATCATCTCTTAGATAGAGCGCATTCTAACCCTATCTTTTCCTTTTTGACTTTGCTTTCAAGCCCTCATCTCCCAAGTAGCTTGTCTTCTAACTCAACCTACTTTCAAATGCGTCTTTGAGTCATAATCTCTTAGATAGTGCACTTTTTAGCCTTATATTCATCATTTTAAGTGTGCATTTGAGTCATTATCTCTTAACTAATGTGTTTTCTAACCCTTCCACTACTCAAGCACAACTTTAAGCCTTTACTTCTTTGATAGTATGGTTTTTAGCCCTATCTCATCTTTCCCTTCTATATGCACGTTGGAGTCCTCGCTTCTTAGATAATGCACTTTCTAGCTTTATCTCATCTATTCTTAGTGAGCCTTAGAGTCCTCATCTCTCAAATAGTATGACATGACTAAAAGATTAATAGTTTCTTCCAAGTGCAGGAGTGTCAAAGTATTAAATAACCTAGTAAGACCGGGGTCGAACCATAGAAAGTTTAATTATATAAATTATAAACAACAATAATAGTAATAGTAATAGTAATAATAAAGAAGAAGAAAAAGAAAAAGAAAAAGAAAAAGAAAAAGAAGTTAATGAGAACCTTATGATGAAAGATCAATGTGAGGATTAAATAATGATAACAACAAATATCAAGGTTAGAGAATCCACTAACAGTATTTCAAACAAGTATAGTATAAACTCTTTTAATTACTCAATTGGAAACCACACACAAAGGAGGTTTCAATTGGACTATAAATGGTTAACATGATTACATTAATTATCTTATTAGAATAATGTTAATACTTGTAAATATTGTCAGGCATTTATGATTATAACTTATGTTAACAATAAATCAAGTTCCTTTCATAGTATAAATGTCAATTACACCATGCGATTGGACTATGAAAGTGTCAAATATTTGTTGTACCAAGTGTTATCAACATAAATCTAGACTAACTATTTAACAAGCAAAGTATTATGAGTGGACAAGATAACAAATATAAAACATGTTAGTATCAAACATTGAAGTCCATGGTAAGTTTACACTATATGTATTCTTACACCATTAGTGTAACTTTTTCACTTTGATATAATAAACTTAGCCAAATATAATGAAAGAGAGAAACATAAATAAACTAGATAAAAACATAAATAAGATAAAAATTAACTAAGTAAAGGAAAGAAATTGAAATGTATAAACAAGATATTAATGAAAGCAAAACTTAAGCATTACAAAAATACAAAAAGAGAAAGCAAGAGCATGATCTTGATCTGGAAACCAAGATGCCTAAATGCATGACAAATGCCTTCTTTTATAGGCTAAAATTTGGAACTATTGATTTGATGACTAATTATTGAGTGGGTGACCACATCTTAATTTAGTGACAATCTTTATCTTCTTCTTTGAACAAAACGTCATTGATAACGTTAGAATTTGAACCAACCTCTCCATGAAAGTTCTAGAAAATTATCTCAACTTTCTAGGGAAAAAACATTAAGGGTCACTTGGACTTCTAAAACTTAAGATATGGGCTGAACACTGAATAATATTTAGACTGCAGGACAAATTTTGACTTCTTCATTGATGCTAATATTTGAACTCCCAAACAACAAAATTGAGTCTTGCCTTCCATATAAAAGTTTTAGGCCTATGTCTTAGCTTTTCATCCATATAAAACAGGCCTAAATCTAAGATCTACAGTACCAGATATGACTTAACTACCAAATAGTGTTCTAGTTTTGATTGCACCACCGTCTATTTTCTAAGTTTGGTCCTCTCTTTATCCTTTCAATTTCAAAATTTCAACTCATCAATCAATCCTTTCATTTATGTGATAGACTTGCATTTATTATGAATATTTACCATAAATTAAAGGTATTTTATGGTATTAAACTTGTTATTATAAAACATGCTTTAGTTAAGGAGTTATTGATACTCAAGTGCAAAATGATGATATAAAACCTTGATAAAAATGCATTTTAAGTACTAATCATAGTATGTCTTCAAGCTCTATCTTTTTTTTTATGCACCTTTGAGCCCTCATCTCTCTAATAACATGCCTTCTAGCCCTATCTGTTTTCCTGTGAATGCTCGTTTGAGCTCTCATCTTCTTGATATTACGTATTTGAGCCTTATCTTATCATCCCTTCAAGACATCTCTGGCCAAATCCTTTCATCATGTATGTTATATTTTCCTCCTAGGTAGGTCACTTGTTATAATGAGACCACTTTAAAAATGTTTTGTATTTTTTATTCGGGTAGGTTGCTTATTACAATAGGACCACTCTAAAAAATCTTTGTGTTTCTCATTTGGGCAGGTTACCTATTACAATGAGACATTTTAGAAAAATATTTACATTTTTCACGTAAGGCGGTCGCCTATTATAATGAAATTATTTAAAAAAAAACCTTTGTATTTTTCACCTAGGCATGCCCCCATTACAATGAAATTATTTTTTTGAAAAATCTTTGCATTTTCAACCTAGGTCAGTCGTCTATTATAATAAGATTATTTTTGAATTTTTTTTATTTTTTTCATTAAGTAGATTACCCATTACAATAAAACCACTTTGAAAAATCTTTTTTCACCTCGGTAGGTTATCCATTATAATGAGACCTCTTTGGTAAATCTTTGTATTTTGTACTGGACAGGTCACTAATTACAATAAGACCACTTGATAAATAATCTTTGCATTTTTCATCTTGGTAAGTTGCCCATTATAATAAGATCATTTTACAAAATATTTATTATTTTCACCTAGGTAGGTTGCCTATTATAATAAGACCACTTTAAAAAATTCTGGCATTTTTTACTTAGGTCAGTCACCTATTATAATGAGACAACCTTGGAAAATCTTTATATTTTCTCACTTGAACTAGTTGCCCATTACAATAAGACTAATTTAAAAAATCTTTGTATTTTTCTATCTGAGTAGCTGACCCATTACAATGAGACCACTTTGGAAAAACCTTTATATTTTTCATCTAGCTAGGTCACCTAAGATGATTTAATCATTTCAAAACCTTTGAATTCTACCAATAGGCAGGTTACCTAGTACAACCATTTCCACTATAAAAAGTATTTCACAAAGACGATCTTTTTTCTTTACAAGCTTTATCTTCTTTTTCTTCGAGTGCGCTTTCTAGCCCCCACTTCAAACATTTATAGAAAGATTGACCATTTCTTGATTTTGTGAATCCATTACCTCTCATTCCTTTTTCTTTTTGAGAAAGCTTACTATCTAAAAGTCTTTACAAGACTTTATTCATAAACATTGTAAAGAAATCGGCAACTGTTATAACTCATTTCTAGGTTATTCCTTAAAATCATCCTTTTTCTTTTCAAAAAAATTAATAATAATAATAATAATAATAATAATAATAATAATAATAATAATAATAATAATAGCAAGAAGACTAACATTTTTAAAAAAGTTAGCTGAGAGGATTTTACATGTAAAAAAAATCACCCTACAATTTTGGATGTAATCAGAAGCCTAATTGTAGTCTATTTTACCCAAAATTGGAGAGATAATGAAAATTTAAGATCAAGTTATGTGATTATTGGATGAATTTATATAAAAATTAAGCCTAAAAACATATTAAATTTTTAATAGGCTAATTTGATTTAATCATGAGCCAAATTAAAGTTTAATTATGATTAAGAATTAACTTAGGTCTAATTAAAAGATTTAATTAGGTGTAAAGACTTCATTGTACTTTAAATTGGTCAAATTAATTTAGTAGGGGTTTCATTTGAGAAAAATTAAGTAGCTATGATGCCAATGTGTTGTCTAGTGATTGTTCATCTTCATCTTCATCTTTTTCATTTCACTATAAAAAGTTGTTTGAGCAGTCTCCTTCCTAAGGCATTTAATACTTCATCTCTCCACCAAATTTAACAAAACTTGCATGCAAACAATGGCATGACATTGTGGGCCTTTTTGGTCAATTGACACCACAGTAGCTATGATGCCACCCTAAAATGGTCAACCCAACTAGCTTTCAACTGTCAAAATTTGACAATCCATAATAACCATTTTGAATCAGTGGTTAAGATCCTTTTAGGTTGAATCAAGGGCCAAGATTCATCATCATTAAAGATAAAAATATCCTTTGTCCACCTCCTTTAAATAGGGTGGGATTTCATGGCTCGAAGGAGGAGAAAATTAGGTGCAAGAATTAAAAAAAACAAGACTCCTCCTAGTTTTCTACCATTATTGTCTTCATTTTTTCCCCTTATTATGTTTCCAGATGCCACCACTTTAGCATCGCTGTAAATAGGTGTGACTGATTAGTACCTAAAAGTATATTTTTATAAAAGTTTTATATCATCATTTTGCACTTGAAGTATCAATAATTTCTTAACTAAAGCATGTTTTATAATAACAAGTCTGATACCATAAGATACCTTTACTTTATGGTAAATATTTATCTTAAATGCAGGCCTATCATATAAATAAAAGGATTGATTGATGAGTTGAAGTACTGAAATTAAAAGGACAAAGAGAGGGTCAAACTTTGAAAAGAGATGGTGGTTCAATCTAAATTAGAACACTATTTGGTTACTGGGTCATATATGGAGCTATAAATCTTGGATTTAGGTCTACTTTATATAGATGAAAAGCTAAGACATGGGCCTAAAACATTCATGGGAAAGTAAGACTCAATTCAACTATTTGGAAGTCTAAATCATAGCAACAATGGAGAAGTCTAAATCTGTCCTCCAACTTAGAAACTATTTAGTGTTCATCCCATATCTTGAGTTCTAGAAGTTCAAATGACCTCAATTTTTTTTCCTAGAAAGCTAAGATAATTTTCTAAAACTTTAATAATTTAAGTCTGATTGAATTCTGACATTAGCAATGATATTTTTGGAAGATAAAAAGATAAGGATTGTCATCAAGTCAAGAGTTGGCCATCCACTCAACAATTAATCATCAAATCAATAGTTTTAAATTTTTTCATATAAAGGAGACATTTTCCATGTAATTAAGCATCTTGGTTTTTTCATCAAGATCATGTTCTTACTCATTTTCTTTATTTTTTTGTAATGCTTAAGTTTTGCTTTTATTAATCTCTTGTTTATGCTTTTCATTTTGTTTTATTTACTTTGTTAACTTATATCTTATTTATGTTCTTGTCTTGTTTATTTATGTTTCTCTTTTTTATTATATTTAGCTAAATTTATCATGTCAAGGTGAAAATGTTACTCTAATAGTATAAGAATAAATTTAGTCTAACTCAACATGGATTTAATGTTTGATACTAACATGTTTTATATTTATTATCTTATTCACTCTTAATACTTTGCTTCTTAAATTGTTAGTCTATATTTAAGTTGTATAACCTTAATACAACAAATACTTGGCATTTCATAACATAAATTGTATGGTATAACAGACACCTATGCTATGAAAGAAACTTGATTTGTTGTTAACATAAGTTATAATCATAAATACCTAACAACATTTACAAGTATTATCATTATTTAAGTAAGATAACTAATGTAATCATGTTAACAATTTATAATCTGATTAGAACCTCCATTGTATGTGCTTTCTATTTGAGTAATAAGAGTTTATACTATACTTGTTTGAAATACCATTAGTGGATCCTTTAACCTTGACATTCGTTTTTATGATTGTTTAATCCTCACATTAATCTTACAATCTTAAAGTCCTCTTTAACTTATTGTTGTTGTTGTTGTTGTTGTTATTGTTGTTGTTATTTATAATTTATATAATTAATCTCCCTATAGTTCAACCCTACTCTTGTTGGGTTATTTATTACTTCGACACTCCTACACTTAGGAGAAAATATCAATCTTTTGGTCGTGTCAAGCAACACACACCCTATCATTAAGAAACTCCATATTATCCTTTAATGCTTATGACTGTGTTAAACATACTTTCAAACATGTTCTTCTTTATAAGCATGACATTCAAATTATAGTGGATGACATTAATCTTCCAATAAGAAAGATTCTAAAAAAGTACTCCATTTTATCTAATTATAGGTTATATAAAAACCAAAAAAATTATGCTTATCAGATTAAAAATCAAAACAAATGTCCTCATACTGCAAGGCTACATCATATAATACTTCGCCTGAAAATATTGGCGGTGTAACATCCCTTTCAACTTTACTTTTCAATAAATCTTTTATATTGTTTCTATATCGATGATGACTTTATAAGAACCTCTGATAAAGATAAAAATAAAAAGCTTTACCATCATTTATTAAGGTGGAGACCTTATTATTTTCTATACAATATGGACAAACAAATATTTTGGTGTGCTTCATCCAAAAACCATCATATACATAGAAAAATCATTTATAGTCCACATCAAAGTTGTCTTTATTTTAAAATATTATTTTATTAAGACATCATACGTTAAAACCTAAAATGATCATAATTGATTCAACTTATCAATCAATGGTTGAAGACAATTTATCTATATTCCCATTAGACTGTAAAGATCAAGTATAACTATAGATAAGAACATCAATTTTGATCTCATACAAGTCTTTAAAGGCAAGCTGTAAGCTATTAGTATAACTAGCCAACAAGAATAGGGTGTAACAAAGGACCTAAATTGATTAAACTCATTAATACATAAATTAAGATGTATATTTTATGGTTCCATTAAAAACTAAGGATGCACTCTATTAAAGTGTTTCCTAACTTAACTACTAAAAGGGTGTATGACACAACAAAAAGATTGATGTCTTCTCCAAAGTGCAGGAGTGTCGAAGTAATAAATAACCCAGTAAGACCGGGGTCGAACCATAAGGAGGTTAATTATACAAATTATAAATAACAATAATACAATAACAATAACAACAACAACAATAATAATAATAGTAACAACAACAACAACAACAATAATAGTAGTAGTAGTAGTAGTAGTAGTAGTAGTAGTAATAATAATAATAAAGAAAAAGAAGAAGATGAAGATGAGAATTTTGAGATAAAATATTAACGTAAAGATTTAACAACGATAATAACAAGTGTCAAGGTTAGAGATTCCACTAATGGTATGTCAAACAAGTATAATATAAACTCTTATTATTCAATTAGAAACCACACACAAAGGAGGTTCCAATCTGATTATAGATTGTTAATATGATTACATTAGCCATCTTGTTCGATTAATGCTAATATTTGTAAATCTCGTCAAGCATTCATGATTATAACTTGTGTTAACAACAAATCAAGTTCCTTTCATAGCTCAGGTGTCGGTTATACCATACAGTATGAGCTATGAAAGTGCCAAGCATTTGTTTTACCAAGTGTTATACAACATAAATCAAGATTAGTCATTTAACAAGCAAAGTATTAAAGAGTGAACAAGATAATAAATATAAAACATGTTAGTATCAAACATTAAAGTCCATATTAAGTTTACATTATACTTATTCTTACACTATTAGTGTAACCTTTTCGCCTTGACATAATAAACTTAGCTAGACATAATGAAAGAAAGAAAAATAAACAAACAAAATAAGAACATAAATAAGATAAAAGTTAACTAAGTAAATGAAAGGAAATGAAAGGCATAATTTGATATTAATGAAAGCAAAGCATAAACATTACAAAAAATACAAAGAGAGAAAGGAAGAGCATGATCTTGATCTGGAAACCAAGATGCCTAAAATGCTTGGCAAATGCCTCCTTTTATAGGCTAAAATTGGAAACTATTGATTTGATGACTAATTGATGAGTGGGTCGCCAACTATTGACTTGGTAACAATCCTTATCTTCTCTTGTCTGCCCAAAACATCATTGATAACGTCAAAATTAGAGCCACTCGAAACATGAAAGTTGTAGGCAATTGTCTCCGATTTCTTGTGTAAAATATTCAGCTCATTTGGACTTTTAGAACTCCAAATATGGCCAAAATACTGAACAGTGCTCAGGCTGGAGGACAGCTTTAGGCTTTTTTGTTGTTGCAATAATTTGGACTTAAAAATAGCCTTTTTAGATCTTGGGCTCCATATGAAAGTTGTAGGCCTATGTCTTACCTTTTATCCATATAAAGTAGACCTAACTCTGAGATCTATAGCTCCAGATATGACCCAATTACCAAACAGTATTCCGATTTGGATTGCACCGACATCTCTTTTCTAACTATGATCATCTCTTTGCCCTTGCAATTTAAGTTCTTAAAGTCATTAATCAATCCTTTCATTTTTGTGATAGGCCTGAATTTAAAATGAACATTTACCACAAATTAAAGGTATCTTATATTATTAGATATATTATTATAAAACATGCTTTAGTTAAGGAGTTATTAAAAACAAGCATGTGTATGTACAGGTAGTTGTGATTATGGCTCACATCTTCCCTTGATTTTACATCCAAGAATGGCTTAAACGTCGTCTATGGGTCGAGGATAGGCTTCCCATTCATTTTTCTTAAAAACTAGCAAACAGGGTCTTTTTTTAGTTAGATTTCCAAGACTAAGTCGATCATGTTCTCTATGAAAATGGGATCATAAATCATGAATTACACGATGCACATCTCCACTAGGATGCGTCTCAAGAGTCAATAGAAGATTATCTAAAGACTCCTTACTCAGACCATCCTTAATGAATTGTATTTTATCTTCACGGTTTATAGATATTATTTCTAAAGAACGACATTGTGTATTACAAGTCCATCTAGCACATCGATTACAGACTTTCAGTCGTTTTGCACGACGTTTCTTTATAAACGTGCTTTAACCTGTTCCAGGCATGTGTGAAATGAAGGAGTTAGAGGACTCACCTGATAATCGGACCTTTGCTTCAATAAACCAGCGAATATCTTCAGGAATTCCATGATTCATTCACAATCTTAATCTTACACATGTAGCGCGGTAAATTTTTATAATCGCATTCTGAGGCAGAGCGGGAAAATACTTTTTTAATTTTTCAAGATTAGTGTCCATTTTCAAATGAGAATTGGAAGAGAGATTCAAAGAATTGCACAAATATATACACAAATATCAGTTATTGTGGGAAACTGAAATAATCGACTTAAGTCACGGAGTATCGTTATCCGCCATTTGACTGGGGTGAGAGAAACTAGAAAAAATCACTCAAAAAGAAACACAAAAACAATGTGAGAAAAACAAAATAATCAACCTTTATCTACAAGATCATTCAAACCAGTTGATTCATTTTCACTAGGAAAATTATCAAAGTAAGCTTTCAAACGATGTCCATTTTCCTTAAAATCATTATCATTCATTGAATTCTCAATATCACAGGCCCCATAAGGATTGCTCCATCTTGGTCTTAGCTCTTTAAGGAATGCATAGAGTTGAGAATTATAAAACAAAATTTTTTGACTAGTATCAACTTTTTGATAATTTTCACAAGTTTTGCAGAATGCATGCGTGTCCTTGAACATGGTGGGCCAATAAAATCCATTTTGAAAGATTTTTGCAACTGTCTTTTTTGACGAAAAATAACTTTCACATGCTTCAGAATGACAAAGTTTAATGACACTACTTACCTTATTGTCAGGAATGAATCTTTGAAATATTTGATCAGGACAATATTTGAATAAGTTAGGGTCATCACAATAAAAGCTCTTCACTTCATTCAAAAACTTTTCTTTGTCTTGGGTACTCCAATCAGCTGGCAAATCTTCTAAAGCAAGAAAATTGATATTTTTATCATACCAAGGCATTGGACCAAGAGAAAGTAAGGATTTATTAGGAAAGTAATCATCGATTAGTGTGATGTCAGATGTCGAATCTATTGTCACTATTGATAAAAGATTCGCATCAATATTTTCGGTGCTTGTTTCATCCGTGATTTCTTCCTTAGAATAAATCATTTGTAAATCTTCAGATTCATCTAACTTATTTTTACTTAAAGTAGATTCAAGTTGATCATAAACTAATTCGTCAATATGATCTACTTCTTGTAAATCATTATCATCTCTAGGTTGCTTACAAATGTTGAAAATATTCATCTCCAATGTCATGTTTCTAAATGATCAATGCGTTAGAGGTTGCAAGAAACGAACGTCCTAAAATAATAGGAAATGAATTATATGCTTCAACAGGTTCTGTGTCCAAGACAATAAAATCCACAGGATAAATGAATTTATCAACTTGTACTAACACATCTTTAATTATTCCTCTAGGCACTTTTACAGATCTATCGGCAAGTAAAAGAGATATAGAAGTTGGTTTTAACTCACCTAGATTGAGACTCTGAAAAACTAAATATGGAAGTAAATTCACACTAGCACCTATATCAAGTAAGGCTCTTTTAATTTTTTGTTCTTCAATAAAGCAATAAATTGTAGGACAACCAGGGTCTTTATATTTCAAAACATTATTGTTCTGAAAAATAGCACTTACTTTTTCAGTTAGAAAAGTTTTCTTTTTCACATTCAGTTTCCTCTTCACAGTGCATAGATCTTTCAAAAATTTAGCATAGGAAGGAACCTGTTTAATAGCATCCCGCAAAGGTATATTGATCCTTACCTGTTTGAAAGTTTCAAAAATTTCAAAGTTGTGATTGACTTTCCTTTGTTTAGTCATGGCTTGAGGAAATGAAAGTGCTGGCGGAGAATCAGTCTTTTCTTTGCAATTTTCAGATTCAACCCCTTCCTTACCTTTAGAGATTGATTCATCATCTTTCTTATAAGGTTCAAGAGAGGGTTTTTCAATACCCTTACCACTACGCAGAGTAGTGACTAATTTGACTTGATCCATGTGTTGGCTTCCAGAACTACTTGCATTTGCATTGTATTGTCCCTTGGGATTTTGTTGTGGTTGAGATGGAAACTTACCTTTCTCTTGGAAATTGAGAGCAGATGTTAATTTTGCAAGAGTATCTTTAAAATCTGTCATGTTTTAAGCAAGTTGAGTATTGATTGTCTCTTGCTTTTCAATGAATGCATGCAAAATTGGAAACTATTGATTTGATGACTAATTGATGAGTGGGTAGCCAACTCTTGACTTGGTGACAATCCTTATGTTCTCTTATCTGCCCAAAATGCCATTGATAACTTCAAAATTGGAGCCACTCGAAACATGAAAGTTGTAGGCAATTGTCTCAGCTTTCTTGTGTAAAAAATACAGCTCATTTGGACTTCTAGAACTCCAGATATGGCCAAAATACTGAACAGTGTTAGGGTTGGAAGACAACTTCGGGCTTCTTTGTTGTTGTAATAATTTGGACTTGAAAATGACCTTTTTAGATCTTGGGCTTCATATAAAAGTTGTAGGCCTATGTCTTACCTTTCCATCCATATAAAGTAGACCTAAATCTGAGATCTATAGCTCCAGATATGACCCAATTACCGAACAGTATTCTAGTTTGGATTGCACCGACATCTCTTTTCTAATTTTGGTCATCTATTTGCCCTTGCAATTTAAGTTCTTAAAGTCAACAATCAATCATTTCATTTATGTGATAGATCTGCATTTAAAATGAATATTTACCACAAATTAAAGGTATCTTATATTATTAGATATATTATTATAAAACATGTTTTAGTTAAAGAGTTATTGATACTTCAAGTGCAAAATGATGATATAAAACCATGATAAAAATGCACTTTTATGTACTAATCAGTGTACCATGACTCCATCCAATGTATCATGTAAATGATGTCATGTCAATAACATAATTTAGGAGGGGTTGCTGCATTAAAAAAATGCATGAGAAAAAAAAAAGAAATGAGAAAGAGGAGGAGGAAGGTTAATCATCAAGTTATAAATTAAATATTATCAATGACATTATCAATAGAATTATTATGTCAGTAACTTTGTAAGTTATTTTATCGGTAAAAATATAACATAATCATACGATTTACTTTTTTGAATTCTAATATAATATACTCTGTTACTTTCTTGATATATATTAACAAAAAAAATTTATTTGTAATTATCGATGGATATAGAAATGAAAAATTATGTCAGTAAAGATTATCGTAATATATCAATATAATTTTTTTATTTATATTTATCAATTTATTGATGGTAATTAAGGTAAAAATCAATACCAAAGTATCCACGCAATCTCCTTATTCTGGAGATTTTGAGGACATTGTTTATGAACACTATAATATGCTGGAAAGAAAGTTGGGATGTCATCGAAGCCAAACAAGCAATACAGGACCGAAAAAAGGAAAAAGAAAAGGTCACAGAGGAGGGACCGTGAGAATACAGGTGCCGTGTTTCAAATTCATGTACAATTTTACATGAGCCCCACGCAAATAAAGGTAATCCAACGATGTTTAAATTTTAGGAAAGGCAAAACAAATTGCTTCGCTCCGCAAGCAAAAGATATAAACAAGACTGAAAAGAAGTGAAATTAATGCTGGATTTCTAATCAAAGATGAATTTTAATTCAAGAATTGTCTTAGCTAGCATGGAGCTTTCCTGCCAACCACCCACCAACCAATTTAGGAGTCCATATCACCTGTAATTTCTTCAATTTCCATAACACCATAATTATCAGCAAAAGAGAGTACAGATAGAATTAATGGGAAAAAAGACGAACGATGGGAGTCTAAAACCAGAACAACCAGAGAGTTTCTGATTTTCTCTTGCAGTCTAGAATCTAAGAATCTACCAGCAAAAAGCTATCCTCTGACTACATTCAAAACACTTATAACCAAAGGACAATGTTCCACTTAAAAAAAAAACAAAAAAGAGTCATCAACTACTCCATGTCCTATCTAAATTCCCAGAAATTAATTCTACTGTTCTTACTCGTACTTGTAGTGAATCTTCT
The DNA here is from genome assembly GCA_026413675.1 of Populus pruinosa. Taxonomy (NCBI): domain Eukaryota; kingdom Viridiplantae; phylum Streptophyta; class Magnoliopsida; order Malpighiales; family Salicaceae; genus Populus; species Populus pruinosa. The sequence goes on from CM048607.1 coordinate 8,619,624, forward strand.
TTGCTAATCTTCAAATCCAACTCTCTTCCAAACTGCATTTCTCACCTGGCGCAAGTCCCTCCCTTTCAAGGTCCTTCCGATCCCTTCATGGACAGAAAAGGAGGCTCCTCTCCTCCTAGCTAAATATTCATGTGGAGGCACTCTATCATCTTGATCATCATCGTCATCATCATGGTCAGAATCATCATGAAGCTGATAAATACTATTTTCATTCTCTGTCCTTTGATGATCGCTATAAATCTTGGACCAATCGGGTATGCTCACGGGTAATGATGCACATGTCACCGGGGGCCGGTCCTTGGCCATTTCGATCTTCCTTGGAGCTTTCTTTGATGAACGAGAACTTGGTATCGTTTTCTTGCTCTCCAACGATGAAACAACGTTAGAATTATAAACATCATCCTCGTCGAACTCAAAAACTTTGTCATGAGCAGTGATTGTATTATTACCACTCTCCAGAGTAGGGTAGATGTAGTTAGCTCTTGCATTGAAAAACTTCTTTGATGCCATTGATAATAAACCGAAGAAAGAGGGGATCTAAATGAAATGGCTTCGATGGGAGAAGATGAGTTTTCTCTTTGTCAACACCGTCCTGCAATTTCTGGATAGTGTGTCGTTGTAAGTTTTATAATTATAATGGATAAGCTCTCTTTATGTATGTAAGTTACCAGAAGATGCATGTGAGAAACGCTTGAATAAGAGCATCCTCACGCGCTTACCATGAGCTGCTCGTTTCTTTGGTACGTGAAAGGGCTACAATTTCACTAAAAAACAATAATGGTCCGGTTTGGGAAGCGTGTTTAGAGCGATTGGATGGACACCCACACGGAGTAGAGCGGCACGCTGGAAAGTTTTTTTAATGAATTAAATCCTTTATTGTCTATTTACACGAAATGACAAGGAGGATAATTTTTATAATGCTGGTAGAATATATCCTTCCAATAGGACACGTGGGCCAATGAGATCACTCTGGTCTCTTGATCTGAATTCATTGGTGGTTCCGGGCGGGCTCTGGGCGAAGTCAAGTTGTGGGGTTAAACTTCCCATCACAGTCTTAATAAAGATCAAAATGTCCTTATCTTGACACGTCATGTACGGTTTTTTCTTTGGTTTCTGTTTCAGTGGGGTCAACTTCCCGTCACAGTCTTAATAAAGCGGAAATTAAAGTTTTTTGGGGTTTTTTAACGCAGCGGAAAATAATTTGGTAAAGGAGCACAGTAATAAAAAACTTTGGGATATATTACAGTTGAACAAGTTACCGATATATGTGACACGTGAATGGTAAATTTTTTATCTATAATTTCATATAAAATTAAAACTTAGAGTCATTTTCACCCTTTATTTTCCCTTTTCTATCTCTCCACAGCTACCCACCCCTCTTCTCTCACAGCATTTAGCGACCTCTCTACCTCCCCCTTTGTCTCTCCACCACATATGACAACTACTCTCTCCCGCACGATATCATCGCCTCCTTCTCTCTTCATCGCGGTTAATTTGGTTAATTTATTTCTAGCTAATACAATTACCTCATTCACTATCACTATTCACATTTTACACTTAAAAATATATTTAATAGTTTTTCTCTATTAATTTCATATAATTTATATTAATATATATTAATTTAATTTCATATAATGTTAGGGTTTTAAATTAGAAATTTATTAAAAAATTTAGGGTTTTTTGTAATTGGGTTAATTAGATATAGTTTGAATTGATAATTTAATTATTTTATAAAATAATTAATAATTTTGGGTAATTAGATATAGATACCTTGAGATATTAATAAGATAGATTTGTGTTCTTTGGGAAAATATCTAGTAATTTAGGAATATAATATTTCTATAGTGGTGTCATTGTTAATACCGACAATTATATTACTTATAATGGAGAAAGTTATAAGTTCTTAATAATGACAATAGATTTTTTTTTAACAAGTTACCTAGAAATATTATACGATGGACTTGGCTAAAATATGTTTGAAATAGAAGTTGAAATTACTTGAATGATGTTGGAAACTAGGGTTAATTAAGCTTATTATGTCGGTGTACCATCCATAATGACGAAAATATTAATTCAATATTTATGTTTACGAGGATTAATGAGATTAATATACTAGAACTCTACTTGAATAGTAGACTTAAACGAGAAAACTCTTCTAATTTGAAGTTGACGTGAGTTCCAAATAACTCTTATAGAACCACATGAATATCACGAGTAGCAAGTCTATCTAAATTTGGTGGAATGTAATAAGACAAATGTCAATATTAGAATAGTTAATATGAAACCTTAGTTGATGAATATAATATATGATTCATATTACAATATGGAATCCTAATCAAGTGAAGAGAAAGATGACATCATATTTATGAAGTTGAGGTTAAGGATAAAGATGAAGAAGATAAGGAAGGTAGGGATAATAAGTAGTTCAACCTGTTAGTTAGTATATGGTTTTTTCTGCTGTTGAATTTGAGATTGTGACTAAATTTGATCAATATGGATGCAATGATTAGACTAATATTTGTAGGCATTTGGGCTTATAAGTTTATGAATTAAAGGTTAAAAAAAAATTAGAATAAGTTTGAATGTATTATTATAGTTAATTGTTTGCAATATAAGGTTTATTGTTTAACTAAAACTTATGCTCAATTGTAATGTGTTTATGAATCATTTTGTAGATAATATTTATATGTGAGATATCATCAAAGGTAAATTCATAAGGAATCTCAAAATCAAAAAGACTACACACATGTCAGAACTATTTTTCTTTTTTTACAACACCATCATTAAATGGACTTAGATCTTATTGTTGAGGTGATGTTAATAATTATAAAAAGAGATTATAAGCATGACGTCTTATATTAGAAGGCATGGGTGGCTAAGTTGAAAGTATTGGAGTGGTTTATTGGTAAACATGAAGAGCAATTTTATAACCTACCTATAATGCTACAAGCAATTAAAGATTCAAATCAATGAACAATTATAATTTAAGATCATAAAATAATTGATGGCAATAAAGCAACATTTAGAAGAGTATTTTAGACATTCGGTGATTCAATTGACATGTTTCAATATTGTTATCCTTTAATTAGTATTGATGACACTCATTTTTATGGTAACTATAAGAAAATGTTATTGGTTGGAGTTCCTTATTATGTGAATAATGGAGTTTATTTGTTGTGTTTTGTTATTATTAAAGAAAAAAGATAAATAATAATTGAATTTAGTTTTAAAATTTTCATTGATAAATAATTGTTGGTCACACTAGATTTGTATTATATAAGAATTTTATAACATGAATTTTCCTTGAGCCTATTGGATATTATCAATATTATTCATAACATTTTATGAGTAACTTTAACATTATGTTCAAAATTGTTACCTTAAAATACATATATAAGATATGTATATGTAACGTCTTTATTTTTAGAAAAGGTTAATACTTCATAACATGTTATAGTTCATATATCCTTTTTAAAAATAGTATTCATGTTTAAAATCAATTGGTCTTTCACCAAAATATTTTCTTAATTCTTGATATAACCATTATAGATATTTTCTTTTACCATAACATGACAACCACATGATTGTCATCATCATCAACTTATGACAATCAATCCTCCCAATAATCCAAAACAATATTATATAAAGCTATAAAGATATTATGTATAACAATACGTATTAAAAGTTTTCATATAAATTAAGTACATATATTTGAAATTGAACTATTTAGGATACATGTAATAAAATAACAAGTTATATCACATACAATTCAAATTATTTGACATAATCAATCATACAATGTAAAAAAATACATTACTTAAGGCTAAATATATTAATACAACTCTAAGCTACTAAATTTAACAAGTTTGTAATGAACCTGAAGTTAAACAATAAATGTTAAAATATATCTATTTGTAAATATAATATTAAGAGGCATATAATATTCAATCAAAGTATTCTTTAATTTCTTTTTTTTCTTAATTAAATCTTAAAGTTAACAATTAATCATATAGTTAATATCTTAAAATTCAACTCAATCTTGATTAATCTCTCCTCGATATTCTTACTCTATTTGTCCCTTTTAAAGAATATCAAAAAACTTGACTCCCCTATTTAATTGCCCATAAATTTATCTATTTTTCACAAACATCAACTAGTCTATCCATCCTTCACGGATGCCTATAAATCCATCTAACTTTCCTTTTCTTTTGCTTTATACTATTAACATTCAAAATACAATTTGCATTTAAACAAATTGTAATCATATAAAATATAGAGCACCTTCTTGGAACCTATAGATTCTCTTATTATTATTAATTGTTGTTCTCCCATTTATACAATATTTTATGCATTAATAGGGTTAAGATTATTATAACTTAATAATTCATTATCAGGATCCTATTTAGATTCTTACTTGGTTTCATATTGTTAATTCTTGCTTCGTTTTATATTGTCAACCAAATTAAAAAGAAGGCACACCATTCATTAACATTTTACATGGTCTAAATCTTGCACATACTCTAATGATCACCTATTTCCATGCAACATGTGACTTTGCTTAAGAACATAATCTAACATACAACCCTTCACTTTCATGCATCCAGAATCTCTCAATAGTCAAATACCTTTAACTTTTGGTCTTCATATTAATTTCCTACCTTAACATACTTAAGCATTCATAATGGCCCTTAATTTTCAATGTATTATTTTCTTAAAAATTTGCTTAGCTTTTAGATCATGTGTTATTGTCACTATATAGTTTTTTCTTCCATGTATATTACCCATAATAACTTTTATCACATTACTTTTAGGTTAACCAATCATCTATTTGCTAATTTCTACTTTTACTATCCATCATTCATCCATTTATTAGGGGTTTTAATAACCTTAGGCTCTACTTATATGGTTAATTAGATCAAATAATGATGGTCACCAATTACCACTAATGCCATTTGTCTTCACACAATAACAAACTATTTAAACAATGTCAATCATTAGTAACCACTAGTACCATTAGTTCTCATACAATGACCTCCTATTCAAACTTTACTTCTAAAACTCCTATACTAAGTTCTCCACATGATTTTGGTAACATACTCAACATATTTTCCAATTCAACTAAAATTTTATTCATCATAATGCCTTACATATTCTTTGGGTGACCCTCTCCCTCAACCCATCTTACCCACCCTATTCTTTACCTAATGTCTTATTGTATTTACACTTATATAATTATCTTGTCTCGAATCCAGACATAAATCATGATATTTTATATTTTTACTATTTATTTTGAATACTTTGCATAACCATTCTTTTATATATACCTACTTTTACAATCAAATGCAATATTACCCATTTGAAATGCCTCATTTTTTACTACCAAATATGAAGTTTCACTCCCCAAATCTAGTGTTGTTCATATTAGGAATACACAATTTCACTTCGTCATGTATACATAAATTTTGATTCTATAAATTGATACCTTATTCACTTTTACTATGATACGTTATCTATACCACTTCAATTACAACATTTATCATCATGTTCTAACTTTTCACGTTAAACACCCATATAACTATTGCCTTCCAATATCTTGTATCACAACTAATGCATACTTTGCATTTTCTAATATTCATTAACTTATTCTTTTCACAACACAATTATTTCATTATTTAGAAATAATACTACAAGAAATAATAATAACTCAAATAATATTTAAAATTTCTAAAAATCAAAGAGTTGAAAATCTTTCTAGAGCTTGGGGTATGTCCCAGCACGCCAATTTACTGTCCAACTCTAACAGCCTTCCCTGTATCAATAGGATTATAATCTATCATAATCATATCAATATGATCTACGGATCTTTTTTTGAATCCTATTTAACTCACACTTATAAATTAAAAACAAAACAACTTATAGGATGTAATCTTCACTATTATTTTTCAAATGTCATAACCATTATAAAGGTTCCAAATTTACCATTTAATTATGATACATTCATTCATTCACACAATAATATATTACAAAGCATTTGAACACATCATCTCTGATCGATGTACCCAAATCTAACCAATTTCCATACTTAATGTCACACATGAAAATCTGCGTGGTGTCGGCTGATGATTTTTCTTGTTGTTATGTTGTTTGCTTGAATCGATTTGTTGGAGTCGCCACCTAGTAATTTATTAAAGGCTACTAGGAAACCTGGATATACTGGTCTTGTTAGAGATTCGCGGGCAAAGGACTGGTTGTGGTTAGGGAAGATATTAACACCCCTAACACACCCTAGCTGAGGTAAGCTACTTCGTAGCTTTGATGTGTTAAAGAAGTTTTAATAATTATCTTTTCATCAGATATTAGAAATATGACTTACATATAAGTTCATAAATCTTGACCGTAATCGAATAAAAATATTAAATTCTTCTTTATTCTTCACAATTTCATCCTAAAAAGCATTCATAAATAAAAAATAAAAAAAATACAAACCACACTGATTAGTACTTAAAAGTACATTTTTATCATGGTTTTATATCATTATTTTGCACTTAAAATATCAATAACTCCTTAATTAAAACATGTTTTATAATAATAAATCTAATAATATAAGATACATTTAATTTGTGGTAAATGTTCATTTTAAATGTAGGCCTATCACATAAATGAAAGAATTGATTGATGACTTTAAGAACTTAAATTGCAAGGGCAAAGAGATGATCACAGTTAGAAAAGAGATGTCGGTGCAATCTAAATCGGAATACTATTTGGTAATTGGGTCATATCTGGAGTTATAGATCTCAGATTTAGGTCTACATTATATGGATAGAAAGGTAAGATATAGGCCTACAACTTTCATATGAAGCCCAAGATCTAAAATGGCCATTTTCAAGTCCAAATTATTACAACAACAAAGAAGCCCGAAGTTGTCCTCCAGCCCGAACACTGTTCAGTATTTTGGCCATATCTGGAGTTCTAGAAGTCCAAATGAGCTGCATTTTTTATACAATAAAGTTGAGACCATTGCCTACAACTTTCATGTTTTTGTGTGGCTCCAATTTTGACGTTATCAATGACGTTTTAGGTAGACAAGAGAAGATAAAGATTGTCACTAAGTCAAGAGTTGGCCACCCACTCATCAATTAGTCATTAAATCAATTGTTCCCAATTTTGGCCTATAAAAGGAGGCATTTGCCATGCATTTAGGCATCTTGGTTTCCAGATCAAGATCATGCTCTTCCTTTCTCTCTTTTTATTTTTTGTAATGTTTATGCTTTGCTTTCCTTAATATCAAGTTTATGCCTTCTGTTTCCTTTCATTTACTTAGCTAACTTTTATTTTATTTATGTTCTTATTTTGTTTATCTATTTTTCTTTCTTTCATTATGTCTAGCGAAGTTTATTATGTCAAGGTGAAAAGGTTACACTAATGGTGTAAGAATAAGTATAGTGTAAACTCAATATGGACTTTAATGTTTGATACTAACATGTTTTGTATTTGTTATCTTGTTCACTCTTTAATACTTTGCTTGTTAAATGACTAATCTTGATTTATGTTGTATAACACTTGGTACAACAAATGCTTGGCAGTTTCATAGCTCATACTGTATGGTATAACCGACACTTGAGCTATGAAAGGAACTTGATTTATTGTTAAGACAAGTTATAATCATGAATGTTTGACGAGATTTACAAGTATTAGGATTAATCGAATAAGATAGCTAATGTAATCATGTTAACAATTTATAATCAGATTGGAACTTCCTTTGTGTGTGGTTTCCAATTCAATAATAAGAGTTTATACTATACTTGTTTGACATACCATTAGTGGAACCTCTAACCTTGACATTTATTATTATCATTGTTTAATCTTTACACTAATATTCTATCTCCAAGTTCTCATCTTTTTCTTCTTTTTCTCTTTCTTTATTATTATTATTATTATTATTATTATTATTATTATTATTATTAGTACTACTACTACTACTACTACTATTATTATTATTGTTATTACTGTTATTACTATTGTTGTTGTTTATAATTGTTGTTTATAATTTGTACAATTAGCCTCCCTATGGTTTGACCTCGGTCTTGTCGGGTTATTTATTACTTCGACACTCCTACACTTGGAAGAATATATCAATCTTTTGTTCGTGTCACACACATTCACTTTCACTATATTTTCTTTTCTTTTCCTTTTTGTGTTACCTCGACATTACAAATTATAAAAATTCAATAATAAAAAAATACATCAAATAATTTAAAATTACAAAAACAGCCATTTAAAAATGCATAATAGTGCTGGGAACAACTCTGTGAAGCCAAGGGACAGTAGGAACAGTGGCGGCGCGTTGCCTAATGCGCCATCGCCACTGAAGGCGTGTTGCCGAACGTGCCACCGCCACTGGCGGCGTGCGGCTTCATGTGTCGCCGCACCAAATGCCGTATAAAGTAGGGGTCAATTGACACGACTAAAAGATTGATGTCTTCTTCCAGGTGCAGGAGTGTCAAAGTAATAAATAACCCGACAAGACCGGGGTTGAACCACAAGGAGGTTAATTGTACAAATTATAAACAACAATAATAGCAATAACAACAATAGTAACAACAACAACAACAACAACAACAACAACAACAACACTAATAATAGTAGTAGTGGTGGTGGTGGTGGTGGTAGTAATAATAATAATAATAATAAAGAAGAAGAAGAAGGAGAAGAAGAAGAAGATGAGAACTTTGAGATGGAATATTAATGTAGGGATTAAACAATGATAATAACAAATGTCAAGGTTAGAGGTTACACTAATGGTATGTCAAACAAGTATAATATAAACTCTTATTATTCAATTGGAAACCACACATAAAGGAGGTTCCAATCTGATTATAGATTGTTAACATGATTGCATTACTCGTCTTATTTGATTAATGCTTTACTTGTAAATCTCGTCAAGCATTCATGATTATAACTTATGTTAACAACAAATCAAGTTTCTTTCATAACTCAAGTGTCGGTTATACCATACAGTATGGGTTATGAAAGTGTCAAGCATTTGTTGTACCAAGTGTTATATAATATAAATCAAGATTAATCATTTAACAAGCAAAGTATTAAAAAGTGAACAAGATAACAAATATAAAACATGTTAGTATCAAATATTAAAGTCCATATTAAGTTTACACTACACTTATTTTTACACCATTAGTGTAACCTTTTCACCTTGACATAATAAACTTACTAGACATAATGAAGAAAAATAAATAAACAAAATAAGAACATAAATAAGATACAAGTTAGCTAAGTAAATGAAAGGAAATGAAAGGCATAAACTTGATATTAATGAAAGCAAAGCATAAACATTACAAAAAATACAAAGAGAGAAAGCAAGAGCATGATCTTGATCTGGAAACCAAGATGCCTAAATGCATGGAAAATGCATCCTTTTATAGGCCAAAATTAGGAACTATTGATTTGATGACTAATTGATGAGTGGGTGACCAACTCTTCACTTGGTGACAATCCTTATCTTCTCTTGTTTACCCAAAAAGTCATTGATAATGTCAAAATTAGAGCCACTTTAAACATGAAAGTTGTAGAAAATTATCTTAGATTTCTTGTGTAAAAATTTCAGCTCATTTCGACTTTTAGAACTCTAGATATGGCCAAAATACTGAACAGTGCTCGAGGTGGAGTATAGATTCGGGCTTCTTTGTTGTTGCAACATTTTGGACTTAAAAATGGTCCTTTTGGATCTTGGGATCCATATGAAAGTTGTAGGCCTATGTCTTACCTTTCCATCCATATAAAATAAACCTAAATCTGAGATCTATAGCTCAAGATATGACCTAATTACCGAATAATATTCCGATTTGGATTGCACTGACATCTCTTTTCTAAGTTTGGCCATCTCTTTATCCTTTCAATTTCAGTTCTTAAATTCATCAATCAATCCTTTCATTTATGTGATAGCCCTGCATTTAAAATGAACATTAACCATAAATTAAAGTTATCTTATATTATTAGATATATTATTATAAAACATGTTTTAGTTAAGGAGTTATTGATTTTTCAAGTGCAAAATTATGATATAAAACCTTGATAAAAATGCACTTTTAAGTACTAATCATCAGTCACAACGTCCTCCCTTATTCCTTATCAGCGGTGACTGCTACTTCCATCTGCAACCAGAAACACAAAAGAAAAGCCACAAACAGTTGATTTTAGCTTTTTGAAAATCTACATTTTTCCCTTCTTCTTCTTCTTTAGATATGCTCCTCTCTATATATTGTTCTTATTTCCTCTTCTTCTGTTTTAGATGGCCGGTGGTTATGGGGGGAGCTGCCGGTGGTGGTTGTTGCGTTGACGGTCTTCACTCCTGTTGGTGGAAGCGGTGGTCGGCTAGTTCTCGGTCTTCTTCATCCTCTGATTTGGTGGCTGTCATTTGTGGCCGCTGAAAACATGGTGGATATGAGCTTGCTAGAGGTGTTGAGGTGGAGGAATAGATAGATCAGGGGGTGTCACTGCTGGTGTCGTTGTTTGGTCGCCGTTGGGGAAGGAACTGCTATGGGAGGCTATTGGGTTTGCTGAGAGAGAAGAAGGACGGCACCGCCGCCGCCGCCGCTAGGTTGGCCAAGAGAGGGAAGAACAATGGCTGGCCAAGAGAGGAGGTTGAGAGGCATTGGTTTTGTGTTGATGAGAGGGAGATGGGACAATGTATAGGCCTATTGTGTTTTGTGTAATGTGAGCGGCGGCTTGGAAGAAATAAAATCAAAACCAGGGAAAGGGAAGAAGAAGATGTGGCTACAATGTAAAGGGAAAGGCGACTATGTTTGGCAAAAGAGAGGAAGGGTTGCGGCGTGGGTAGCTTTAGGAGAAAAAGACTTAGGGAAAAAAAGAAGATGTGGCTACAGTGTAAAGGGAAGGGCGGCTATTGGCAAAAAGACAGTGGTTAGGTTTAGGGTTTGCTTTTTTGTATTTTTCTGATGTTTCAAAATTACCCCCCTCCCTGAATGTGTTGAGGAGACCAGTATTTATAGTTAAAAATGTTGCTAGGTTTTCAAACTTGGTCCCTCCACTTCTTTCTTTTTGTAAATTTATTTTTTCTTGATTTTTTTGTATTTTTTGAAAACGAGCAATATCAATGTCGACTCAAATGAGGAAAATCAATGATTTTAAAAATAATGCGTTAAAAGTTGAACGCATTCAAAAGACCTTTGAAAATTTAAATTCTTTTTTAGACGACGCTGAAAATGCTAAAAATGATGCAAATGTATTAAAAACGTATTTTTTTTTTGGATTTTTGATATTTTCTCTATTTTTGGATTTTTCTAAAATATTATCAAAACATGGGTCAAAAATTAGGTAGCAACACTTAACATACATGTTTTTCATTAGATATATGATTTCATTAATGCAAGCTTTTTTACCCAAGTTATATCATTATATAACCTTGGTTATAAGCATACTTTCACTTAGTACAATGATTCATATCATTCATTTTCTTTTTATGAAGTATTATTGGCCAAAAATTAATGTAAATATCAAAGTGATTAGCTTTGATTAATGAAGGATTATTTGAGTTGATGAAGATAAATTTATTTAGATTGTTAATTTATCTAATTAGATAAAGAATGAGTCAAATGATTATTTTTGTAATTATCTAGTTTGTTTGGATAAATTATATATAAAGTTCAAAAAAGTTCTATATAAGTTATCCAAAATTAACTATTAGATAAATGTTTATGTGAAATATGATAACAATATATTAAAAACATAACATATTAGGAAACTTAAAGATATTTTTTTTATCAAAGATTTTTATTCTTATCATATGGATATCTATAAACTGAATGAGAGCAGCACTTGAAATAAAGAAAAAGTATCCAACTAGCTAAGGTGTTACACATAATTTCACAATATATACTTTTGGCACACAAGTGGAGTGTGAAGAACCTATAGCTCTTAGGGGGGTTCTTATGTTAACTATTAGAAACTAGATATTCTAGTTAGGATGACAATAGTTTCAAGATCGTCAGGTATTCTGGTAAGCTATTATGATAAAAAACAAAATAAAGTATTTAGTCTTAACAAGTAAGGTAGTATAGGCATAAAGGATTTGTAGTCAAATATACTCTTGTAATTTTTCAAACTAGTGAAAATAATTTATCGTGGGTTTGGCTACCCCAACAAGTGTTTTTTAATCTTTTGAAAAATTCTTCAAAATGCTTTGCCTTTGTAACAAAGTAACTTGTTTATTTAATTTTTTCATACTTATATTTATTTTATTATTGATTAATGTTTGCCTAGTGTTTGTAAATTTCTTCTTAACATACAATGAACAAAAATAAAATTATCAAGTGGTATAATGGCAGGTTCATTTATTATAGAGTGAGATTTTTTTTCCTATTCAACATGTCAACACTAACTTCACCAACACAATTTGATGGTTAAAAGTATACCTACTTGATGTGAGAATAAAAGCTTTCTCAAATCATTAAATGAAGAAGTCTCGAACATAGTTTAGTATGGATAGACCAAACTTGAAATTCCTTTTAGCGACTCGACTAAAGCCAAATCCATTTATTGTTATTGAAATAATAAAGGATAATATATCCTAATGAAATTAAAAGCATATCCATATATGAGATAGCCAAGGAAGCTTGGGATATTCTTAAAGTTACTTAAAAGGGAACTAAGGTAGTGAAAATTTCAAATTTCAAATGCTAAACTCAAGATTTAAAGAGATAAAAATATTGGAAGATGAATTTTTTAATATGTTTTATACAAATCTCAATAATATTGTAAATGCCATATTCAATCTAAGAGAAAAAGTGGAGGATTCATGAATTATAAGAAAGATTCAAAATCCCTACCTAAAATATTTTAGTTAAAGATAACAGCCATAGAGGAAAGTGATTAGTACTTAAAAGTGTATTTTTATCAAGGTTTTATATCATCATTTTGCACTTGAAGTATCAATAACACCTTAACTAAAGCATGTTCTATAATAATATATCTAATAATATAAGATACCTTTAATTTGTGGTAAATGTTCATTTTAAATGCAGGCCTATCACATAAATGAAAGGATTGATTGATGACTTTAAGAACTTAAATTGCAAGGGCAAAGAGATGACCAAAATTAGAAAAGAGATGTCGGTGCAATCCAAACTAGAACACTGTTCGATAATTGGGTCATATCTGGAGCTATAGTTCTCAACTTTAGATCTACTTTATATGGATGGAAAGGTAAGACATAGGCTTACAACTTTCATATGAAGCCCAAGATCTAAAAAGGTCATTTTCAAGTCCAAATTATTACATCAACAAAGAAGCCCGAAGTTGTCCTCCAGCCTAAGCACTGTTCAGTATTTTGGCAATATCTGGAGTTTTAGAAGTCCAAATGAGCTGAAGTTTTACACAAGAAAGCTAAGACAATTGCCTACAACGTTTATGTTTTTGCGTGGCTCTAATTTTGACGTTATCAATGACATTTTGGGCAGACAAGAGAAGATAAGGATTGTCACCAAGTCTAGAGTTGGCTACCCACTTATCAATTAGTTATCAAATCAATAGTTCCCAATTTTGGCCTATAAAAGGAGGCATTTGTCATACATTTAGGCATCTTGGTGTCTAGATCAAGATCATACTTTTGCTTTCTCTCTTTGTATTTTTTGTAATGTTTATGCTTTGCTTTCATTAATATCAAGTTTATGCCTTTCATTTCCTTTCCTTTACTTAGTTAACTTTTATGTTCTTATTTTGTTTATCTATTTTGTTTTCTTTCATTATATCTAGCTAAGTTAGTTATGTCAAGGTGAAAAGGTTACACTAATGGTGTGAGAATAAGTATAATGTAAACTTAATATGGACTTTAATGTTTGATACTAACATGTTTTATATTTGTTATCTTGTTCACTCTTTAATACGTTGCTTGTTAAATGACTAATCTTGATTTATGTTGTATAACACTTGGTACAACAAATGCTTGGCACTTTCATAGCCCATAATGTATGGTATAACCGACACCTGAGCTATGAAAGGAACTTGATTTGTTGTTAACATAAGTTATAATCATGAATGCTTGACGAGATTTACAAGTATTAACATTAATTGAATAAGATGACTAATGTAATCATGTTAACAATATATAATCTGATTGGAACCTCCTTTATGTGTGGTTTCCAATTGAATAATAAGAGTTTATATTATACTTGTTTGACATACCATTAGTGGAATCTCCAACCTTAACGTTTGTTATTATCATTGTTTAATCGTTACATTAATATTCCTTCTTAAAGTTCTCATCTTTTGCTTCTTCTTCTCCTTCTTTTTCTTTATTATTATTACTTTTATTACTACTACTACTACTACTACTACTACTACTACTACTACTACTACTAGTATTATTATTATTGTTATTTTTATTGTTATTGTTATTGTTGTTGTTATTGTTACTATTGTTATTATTGCTGCTGTTGTTGTTTATAATTGTTGTTTACAATTTATATAATTAACCTCCCTGTTGTTCGACCCCAGTCTTGCCGGGTTATTTATTACTTCGACACTCCTACACTTAGGAGAAGACATCAATCTTTTGGTCGTGTCATAAAGCAAGGGTTTGAACACTATATGTGTTAAAGATTTGGTTGGTTCCTTATAAACTCATGAATCTTCATTGCCTCATAAAAAGAAAGGTAAGTTATGGACAAATAATCAAAGGAATAATTATCAACATAAACATTTTATGGACTATTGAAAGTTCAAAGGGTCAACATTGATAGTACAAGTTTAGGATATATAACACATAAAAATTTGATCAATAATACATTGATAGCCTCTTTTTCCAAAGAAAATACCTTTTTAAAATGTAAACTAGAAGAGATTATAATGCCTAGAGACCAATCAAATAAATTTCAAACATGTAAGTCAAAAGGTATGATTCTTTTTACTTATCAGCAATGTAAAAACATAGGATGTGTAAAAATAAACTATCTTATCTAGAAAATAGACTTGTTAAGAATAGTCAAGTTCTATAATATAAAATTGACTTAATATTAAATCAATTATGTATTACAGATAGGAAACTTGGTAAGTTAGTAGGTTGTGATAAATCTTAAGAGTTTTGAAATTCTAAAAAAACAAAAATAAAAATCAATTGGTATTTAAGAAAAAGACAATATGTCTAGAAGCACATATATAACTAAAAACAATCAATAACAATTTATAGTACTTAGATAGTGGTTATGTTAGATATATGTCCGAAGATAAAGATCAATTCAAAAAATTTAAATCCTTGAGTGGAGGATCAATAACCTTTGGAGATGGAAGCACAATTATTATAGAAGGTAAGAGAAGTATTGATATTCCTAGTTTACCTACTTTTCATAATTTTTTTATTTTTAAATGGTCTTAAAGCTAATCTATTAAGTATAAGTCAATATTGTGATGAGAATTATAATGTGTATATTTTTAACGATGAATACAACATCTACAATCATGCTAGTAAGTGGATCACAAAAGGTACTAGAACTTTAGAAAATTGCTATAAAGTTTCAATCTTGACTACCTTAGGTTATTATAAGGTAACAATGGATTATATTAATCTTTAACATTGATAGCTCGGTCATATCAATTATAAAAACTTATCAAAGATGTCTAAAAGGAAAGCAATACATAGCCTGCAAAATCTATGAACAGTCAAGAAGATGGTGTGTGAAGCATGTTATGAATGAAAACAAATTAAGGCTCACCACAAGAAGACTACTAACATTCTGACATCAAAACCCCTTGAATATTTACATATAAACCTAATAAGTTTAAGACATATTTGAGTTATTCTATTAAAGAGAAAAGTATGAATCATTTAAACTTGTTAGAAAACTGTTCATGAGACTACAAACAAAAAATAATCTTTCCATCTATAGAATTTATAATGATTATGAAAAATTATTTAAAATTACTAAATTTTTATAATGAATAGGGTATATATATAAAGAATTCTTTACTCTTATTACTCTTTAACAGAATGGTATAGTTAAGAGTAAGAATAGAGTTATACAAGAAATGACATCAACTATTCTAGATTGTATGAAAGTTGTATTGTCCTTCTAAAAGTTGTCAACGCTATTCTATATATTTTGAACTATGTTTTGTTTATACTGGGAATAAAATTCACTTTTTGTGAGTTATAAAACAGCATGAAGCCCATGGTTAAATACTTTAGAGTGTTTGGAAATTCTTGTTATATCTTAAGAAATTAAGAAAAATTCTATAAGTTTGATAATAAAAGTGATAAATGAATCTTTCTTGAATACAAATCAATCAACTAAGCCTGCAAAATCTATAACCTACAAACTCAAACTGTTATGGAATTAGTCAATATAGTTATTGATGACAATCTGAAAGAATCTATCAAGAAAGATCTTGATATTATATGAGATAACTAACATATTAGAACATAATGAGAGTCTCTCATATGCTTTCTGAACAATCATGAGAGAAATAACATTTCTTACAGATAATACACAACTATCCTAAAGGGAGAACTACTAATAAATTGAATGAAAGTTTAAGGTTAAAAAAATATTGTTAATCAAGTCTCATCTATATGTTATTTATTGTAGATTAAACCTAAAATGGTTAAAGATGCCCTATAAGATGAAAGTTGGATCAATGTCATGCATGAGGAACTAAATTAGTTCACAAGAAATTATGTATGAGATGTGGTTCCATTACCTGATAGTCATAATATAAATGGAACCATATGGATCTTTAAGAGCAAATCAGAGTAGCATGGAACAATCATCAAAACAAAGTAAAACTAGTGACACAAGGATACATTCAAATCGAATACATTGATTTTGATTAAACATTTGCACTAGTAACTTGTTCGAAACCTATTTGTATATTGCTTGCAATTGCTTGTCACTTGAATTTCAAATTGTATCAAATGAATGTGAATAGTACATTCCTATATAAAATTTTATAAAAAGAAGTTTATATAGAACAACTCAAAGGTTTCACTAATCATTTATTTCATGATCATATATATAGGTTAAAGAAAGCCTTTTATAGTCTAAAACAAGCACTTTATAGTTTAAAACAAGCACCGAAAGCATGGCATGACCAATTTACAAAATATTTGTTAAATAATAGTTTCAAAAAAGGACAAGGTGTTAGGACTTTTTTTAAGGAAAACTTGTAAAAATCTACTCATGGCTATATATGTGTGTGTGGAGCAACTTGTGACTCACTTTCTTGTAAGTTTACTAAAGAAATAAAATCAAACATTGAAATGAATATGATTGGTAAGTTAAAAAAAAATTTCTAGCATAAAATTAAATTCAGTGTAAATAAAATTTTTATTTTTTAATATAAATATGCTAAAGATATGGTTATGAAGTTTGTAATGAAAGGAAAGAGTCAAGTTCATACACCTATGAGCATATATGTCAAAATCATCTCAGATTCTATAGGTAGAAACATGATAAGGAGTCTACTTTACTTTATTACTAGTAAATCTGACATTGCTTTTAGTGTGGGTGTTTTTGCTTGGTTTCAATCACATCTTATAATTTTTTTCTAAATAACTTAAAATACCTTAGTGCTACAACTAACTATGGTGTATGTATTCAAAAGATTCAAAATTGATTTTAATTGACTATTTATAAGCTGACTGGGTAGCTAATACTGTCGATAGAAAAGGCACTATTGGAGCGTGTTTTTATATTGGTGGTAAGTTGGCAGCATGAATGAGTAAGAAACAAAATTCAAACTCATTATCCATTGCAGAAGCTGAGTATATTGCAATAGGTAGTCATTACACTTAACCTTTTTGGATGAAGAAGGTGCTAAAGGATTATGGTTTCTCTCGAGATAACTAGAACTATTTATTATGATAATTCCAATGCTATTATATTCAAAAATCCTATGCAACATTTAAGAACTAAGAATATAGATATAAGACATCACTTAATTAGAGACTTGGTTGAATCAAAGATTGTTTTATTAGAACATGTGAACACCAAACATTAATTGGCTAACTTATTTATGAAACCTCTAAATGGTCTAAAATTTGAATTTATCAGGAAAGTCATTGGTGCATATAACATGCTCTAATTCTTAAAAGACATAAAATCTATAAATAAAAAAATATGTGTACAAAGTTTTGTTTGTGTTTTTTATGTGTTTTTTTACATAGGTGATAGGTTATTAATACTAAAGCATGAAAGCAAATTTTATAATTGTACCTAATCTACACCTTTAAATCTCATAAATTTTATTTTGTTGGGATCAAGAAAAATCTTATCTGATATGGTCTTTATTTTTAAAATGCTATTCTCTTAGAAGACCAAATAAATATATTATTTTAAGCATTATGGGGAATTCTAGTTGTTTTACTAACTGTTAGAAAAAGTAAAATTGATTTAAATATAAGTATGCTAACAGTTAAGGGGAGTAACCTTAAATTGACTAAAGCTAGTTAAACCTAGTACATAAACTGATAAGATACTCCTCCTGATAGATTCTTAAGAAAAAGTCGAGTGTTTAAATCATTATAGAAATGAACAAACACATCAGTATGCATCCATTCTACTCTTTAATTCCTTAAAGAAAAAGTCAATTGCTCACTATGAAAATAAATGAATAATTATATAATAGAAATGATAGAGTTCATCAAATCTTTTATTAAGAGTGAAAATCTTTTGTGTCTAGACCCTGACATAAAATTTGACTTTTAAGGTATGCTTATATATTACATCAAACAAAAAAAGATAAAGAAAAGTAAAATTATTGTCTTTTTCACTCATACACTCACATCTTGTTTTGGTTAACTAAAAAGATATGTGTTCATGAATAATGATTGATCAATAAGGTAAGTATCTCTTTCAAAACTATCAATTATAATTATTTTTAGGATAAAAAATAGAGTTAGTTTATATATGTCCATATCCTTGCCTATGTACACAATTAGATAAATCAGTGAGAAGAACATGTGAAAATGATGTGGCATAACTGAATTATGAAATAAAAGAGTGATAGTTAGCCTAAGATGCCAATTTTCTTTATAACACTAACATGTCATTATTAGAGAAACTATAGGTGCATATTGTGATGTTTAATATGAGCCAAAAAATATGAAAAAAAAATTAGAATTAAATTAATGGTTTTAAGTATCAAAACATGTAATCATTATTTTTTATCTCTCCCTCTATCTTGATTTCTTGTTTTAAGGCACTCATTTTCCATTATTTTTGAAGAAATATCTTTATTTTTACTTGATAACTTCTGATAAAAAAAGGAAATTTATGAGATAAATGATCTACTTATTTTACATTTAATCTTTTTGTAAGAATAGTGAGAATATCCTATATTGATATGAAATTTCTTGAAGAAAATTATTGAAAAGAATGTGTCTTATAATTATTTGTGCATTATATTTATATAGCACATTTCTTTTGATTTATTGGTTTTGAAAATAACTAATGCATTTTCTTGTTAAAAAGATGTTATAAAGTAAAGCTAAGAAAAAACCTGGAACCCTTATTTCAAGTTTTTCCAATAAGAAAGAACAAAAAGCCTCTTCCCCTAAAACAACTCCAGTCTAGCCGTCTAAGATTCAAAAGACAAATGAAATGGGAAAAGTAGTGGCTAGTTCATTAAATATACAATAAGTTTGGAAAACCTAACTGCTTTATTTTTCTAGTGTTAAGATGGTTTACATAAACAACTTCTCTAAGAAGAGCATGATAGGTGAAAGAGAAGTTTTTGTAATTATCTTTCTGACTCTATATATGTGTTCATATAAAACATCATTAAGAAAAAGACAATGAGGTAAACTAATTGAAGGATCACTTACTCCATATGTTAAAGTAGTTATGGAGTTTTATGCCAACTATGAGTCTTTCTATCTTGATGATCACTCTATTACTTCGATTATTAGAGTTCAAAACCTTGAGTTCTCTCCTAATATCATTAGCAAGTTATGTGAGCTACTTGAAATCATATATCCTATTTTTTCCTATAAAAGAATAAAAGCCATTTCAAAGACTCAGATAAGTGATATATTTATTGGCCTTAAAAAACCAAGATGGTCTGCTAAAGCACATAGATTGCCTATGAAAACTATGTTATCTTCTTATCAATTATTAACAAAAGATATGCTAACAAACATTTAGCCTATTGCAACATATATAGAGTTGATAGTTGAGAAAACTTAGATCATGTATGCTTTTGCTACTGATATTTCTATCAACCTAGCCACTAATTATGTTAACAATTTATAATTCAATTGGAACCTCTTTTGTATGTGGTTTCCAATTGACTAATAAGGGTTTATACTATACTTATTTGAAATACCATTAATAGATTCTCTAACCTTGACAATTATTTTTATCATTGTTTACTCCTATCAATATCACATTTCAAAGCTCTCATTATTATTATTGTTGCTGCTACTACTACTACTACTACTACTGTTGTTGTTATTGTTATTGTCATCGTTATTGTTTATAATTTATACAATTAACCTCCCTGTGGTTTGACCCAGTTTTACCGGATTATTTATTACCTCAACACTCTTGTATTTAGGAGAAAATATCAATCTTTTCATCGTGTCAAGTTTTTTAAATAAGTATAGTTTAAACTCTTATTACTCAATTGGAGACCATACACAAAAGGGGTTCCAATCGAATTATAAATTGTTAACATAATTATATTAGTTATTTTATTTGAATAATGCTAAAACTAGTAAATGTTGTTAGGTATTCATGATTATAATTTATGTTAACAACAAATTAAGTTCCTTTCAAAGTACAAGTGTCGGTTACACTATAAGATTGGGTTATGAAAGTGCCAAATATTTGTTATGCCAAGTGTTATACAACATAAATCTAGATTAGTCATTTAATAAGCAAAGCATTAAGAGTAAATAAGATAATAAATGTAAAGTATGTTAGTATTAAACATCAAAGTTCATGTTGAGTTTATACTAAACTTATTCTTACACCATTAGTTTTCACCTTGACATAATAAACTTAGCTAAACATAATGAAAAAAATAAATAGAAATAACCAAGATGAGAACATAAATAAGATAAAAGTTAACTAAGTAAAGTAAAGGAAAGGAAATGAGAAGTATAAACAAGAGATTAATATAAATAAAACTTAAGTATTATAATAAAGAGAGAGCAAGAGCATGATTTTGATTTGAAACCAAGATGCCTAAATGCATGGAAAATACCTTCTTTTATAGGCCAAAATTGAAAACTATTGATTTGTTGATTAATTGTTTAGTGGGTGATCACATCTTGACTTGATGACAATCCCTATCTTCTTGTTTTAACAAAACATTATTACTAACATTAGAATTTAAACAAACTTAAATCATAAAAGTTCTAGAAAATTATCTTAACTTTTTAGGAAAAAACATTGTGGTCATTTGTTTTTCTAGAACTTGAGATATGGGTTAAACACTGAACAGTTTCTAGGTTGCAGGACATATTCAAATTTCTCCGTTGTTGCTAAGATTTGGACATCCAAATATCAGAATTGAGTGTTTCCTTTCACAATAAAGTTTTAAGCCTATGTCTTAACCTTTCATCCATATAAAACAGACCTAAATCTAAGTCCTACAGCTACAGTTATGATCCAATTACCGAACAGTGTTCCAGTTTGGACTAAACCAGCATATCTTTTCTAAGCTTCACCTGCTCTTTGTCTTTTCAATTTCAATACTTCAACTCATCAATCAATCCTTTTATTTATGTGATAGGCCTTTATTTATGATGAATATTTACCATAAATTAAAGGTATCTTATGGTATCAGACTTGTTATTAGAAAACATGCTTTAGGTAAGGAGTTACTGATATTTCAAGTGCAAAATGATGATATAAAACCTTGATAAAAATACATTTTTAAGTATTAATCAACCACTTATTTTATTGATATAATATAAAAAGCTACAATTGAAAAGGAAATGAGTCTGCCTTTTAGTGGGTTGATATCTAAGGTAGCAATTATAGAAAAAGTACCCTTTCGTGATAGTAAGCTAACAGTCAAGATTTAAGGAAAATCTTAGTTGTAACTATTATCAAATCTAAAGCCATGGTTAGTAAAAATAGGTTATATTATAAAGAGTTTACCTCTTTTCATCCTGAAACTCCTCAAACCAACCTTTTACTCCCTTTTATAATAGAACAATTGTAAGTATTAGCAAACAAGTTTGATAGTTTTACAGGTAAGTAAGGATAAAAGATTGTAGTTGATAAATTAAAAAGAGATATGTAATAACATATTATACAGGTTTATGACAAACATGTTCCATTGGACTTAGATGTTGAACAAGTGCATTAGTATGTTGTTGGTAAAGATAAGGAATATGATTGTGACAAACCAAGAAGGTGACAAATATGCATACAAGGGAGAGGAAGCGAGCTAGCTAGCCATCAAAATTCTTTTATATTCTAGGATTTTGCTCCTTATATATATATATATATATATATATATATATATATATATATATCAATAATGAATATTAAGTATTAAGTGTTTAGGTAAGTAATAATTATGATATTTATTTCTGTAGAGGAACCTCCATGTTGAATACTTGATGCACTTTGAAGTTGATGTATATAGGTGTGTAATAATATTTAATGCTTGATAATTTTTTAACATATTATGAATTGCTAGGATGAAACATAAAGTATTCTTTAAATATATTATGAATAGTTAGTATGAAACATATTAGGAACTGTTAGGATGTTGTTACATAAATATTATTAATTATTCTCATATTATATAACATTGTTTCCATTGTATTTACATGTATGTTTTAGTGAAGTATATGTTTATGATTGAATTATCTGAACAACTTGCATGTTAATTAATCCCTATTATGTTTTATCATAAATTTTCCAAAAGAGATTGTAAATGTTGAAATTATTGGCTTTGATTAGATAAGGACTATTTAAGTTGATGAAGATGAACTTGTTTAGATTGTTAATTTCTCTAATTTAGATAAAAAAAAATTGATCAAATGATTATTTCTATAATTATCTAGTTTTTTTAACAAATTATATAGAAAGTTCAAATAAATTTTATTAAAAGAAGATAATTACAAGTTATCCAAAGATAATTTTCAAATAAGTGTTTTTTAAAACTCCAAAGCAATATGTTAAAAACTTAAGAAACTAGGAAACTTGAAGTTATTGTTTATCAAAGGTTCTTATTCTAATCATATAGATATATATAAAAGGAACAAGAGAAGAACATATAGTAGAGAAAGAGTGCCTAACCAACTAAGGCATTACACAAAGTTTTAAAGAATATACTATTGACATATGAGTGGATTGTGAAGAAAATTCTAAAAAAAAACTGTTCACTAAAGAGTTGGAGAGACTATAAACTCTTAGGCAAGAGTTCTTATACTAATTGTTAGCAACTAGATGTTCTAATTAGGATGATAATAGTTTGAAGATCATAAGGCTTTGTGGCAAGCTATTGCAGAATAAAAAAAAATCTTGACAAGTAAAATAGTATATGTACAAAAGGTTTGTAGTTGAATATACTTCTCTTGTAATTTTCTAAACTAGTGAAAGTTGTCTATCATGGGTTTGGCTTCCCTTGAAAGGTTTTTTAAAATTTTGAAAGGTTTTTCCAACTTATTCATTTAAGTTTTCTACACTTATATTTTTTTTTTGTTACTAATAAGTGTTTACCAAGTATTAATAAAATGCTTCATAGCATACATGATACAAAAATAGGACTGTTAATTAAAATTTATGTTTTAAAGACATTCAATCCAATTTCAACATTTTAAAATTGCTTTAATAGGTTTAAATTAAAGTTTTAACACAACTTGAAGCATGATACGAAAATCCATTTCCCTACTTTTATCCCTATATGATCTAAACTTGTCAAGTTTTCCAATCTTTGTATTTCCTTCCAATTTCTTTCTAATTTATCAATATTAATACATTAATATACACTTTAACAACATGGAAAGTCATCATAGAACAATTCAACCTTCCACCATTCCTATTTGGTTGAAACCCCCTAACAATTCAAACTTGGCCAAACCTATCCCATCATCACCGTAGGTTCCCTTTTTGTTTTGTTTATGATTTTACTCAATTATACATACTCAAACATCAATTTAGAAACTTATATACATTCATTAAATCAAATCTTTCCTCATCGATGAACCTATTTTAGTTGAACCCCATTAAGGAAACTAATGATTTTTTCTTCAAGTTTTCTCAACAATTCTATTTTGCCCAATCAAAGTATGGCTTGAAGTTGAATCTAAAATAAAATAAAATATAGGCATCATCATATGATTACAATGGTCATTAGCATGGCAATACACACAAATTTGTTTAAGGTTTTAAATAATATTTTAAAAAATATTTATGGCTTATTTGATCAGCTATAAGGAAAATAATTTTTTTTAGGGGTAATAAATTTTATAGAGAAGTACGGGAAATGATTAACATTGCGGTATATCTATTTGATCTTGGAATGATGTTATTTCATTCTAAGATACCTCCAATAATTGGTGTTACAAGAGAAGTGTAGGAAACCATTAATATCAATAAAATAACTTTTCATTTGAGGAAAATAACAATTGTATCATTGGCTACGCTAACATATAATTGCTTGTTTCACTTTATAAAATGTGAACTATATGTAATTTTTGATGATTTCTACTCAAACTTGTCATACAAAAATATATATAGTTCTCATTTTCAACCTTTACTTAATACAATATTCTAGCTTGTATATACTGGTGTGTGAGTACACACACACACACACACACACACACATCTAACTAGATGATAAATGGATAAAGTTTGAAGAAAAATCATTGATTAATACTTAAAAGTGTATTTTTATCAAGGTTTTATATTATCATTTTTGCATTTAAAATATCAATAACTCCTTAACTAGAGTATGTTTTATAATATCATGTTTAATATTATAAGATACCTTTAATTTATGGCAAATGTTCATCTTAATACAGGCCTATCATATAAATAAAATGATCGATTGATGAGTTTAATTATTGAAATTAAAAAGGAAAAAAGAGGGCTAAACTTAGAAAAAAGATGCTGGTGTAATCCAAACTAGAACATTGTTTAATTATTGGGTCATATCTGGAGTTATAGATCTTGGATTTAGGTCTACTCTATATGGATGGAAAGCTAAGACATAGGTTTAAAATATTCATTGGAAGGCAAGATTTAATTCTACTATTTGAAAGTTCAAATTATAGCAATAATAGGGAAATCTGAATTTGTCCTACAGCGTAGACACTGTTTAGTGTCTCACCTATATCTCGAGTTCTAGAAGTCCAAATGACCTTAATTTTTTTTAAAAAAATTGAGATAATTTCCTAAAACTTTTATGATTTAAGTCTATTTAAATTCTAATGTTAGTAATAATATTTTATTTAGATAAGAATATAAGGATTGTCACCAAGTCAAGATGTGGCCACCTACTCAATAATTAGTCAACAAATCAACAGCTCTTAATTTGGGCCTGTAAAAGGAGGAATTTTTCATGTATTTAGGATTCTTATTTTTCAGATTAAGATCATGCTCTTGTTCTCTCTTTATTGCATAAATTTTGCTTATCAAGATCATGATCTTGTTAGGTTATTTATTACTTCAACATTCTTGCACTTGGTTGAAGACATCAATCTTTTGGTCTTGTCAATCATCTATTTATATAAATAAAATAGATGCTAGAGAGGGGCACTTATTGAATAAATATGGCATATGTGGTTAAAGGGGTCAAAAGAAAAAAATTAATAAAACTAAACAATGTATATTAGTTGTTTATATTTGTTCCAAATTATGTAAAGTTCACTTATTATTTTTAATTAAATATATTATTTTTAATTCAACTATATAGTTGTTTAATTGTATCGTAAAGACTAATAATTTATTTATATAAGACCTTGATGGAGGTATGGTTCAGACTAGAGAAGTTTCTACTACTTTTAAAAGTGTTTATAGACATGACCATCTTGTTGTTAAGGCATATCTTGATCATAAGTTGATTCCATATATATATATAACCAACATCATTTCAATGACATGTAGAGTAGAGATGTCAAATCTCTAGATTAATAACTATTTTAATTAAGTAATTTAAATAAATAAAATTTAAATACTTTAATTGTTTAAATAACTAAATTGCTTAATTTTTAAAGTGGTGATAATGTAACACCTCTTTAACATACATTGATAAAATTGTATGGGTATGTTTGCCTATATGTTATTAAGACTATTTTTTTTCTAGGTCAATCAACTGTGTGGCATATATTTTAATCACATATTAATTGCAGATTTGGTTGAATGATGAGAATGCAAGAAACACATATCGTACATTTATGTAATGGTGAGATGACAACCACATTACAGGATGTTACCGAGTTAACCAGTCTTCCAATAGATGGAGCCCTTGTGATAGGATATAGAGGGATGGTTGACAGAGATATTTTATGTGATCATTTATTAAAATGGGTGCCTCCAACTAGTGCTTATGAGGGCGATTGCATCAAATTAACATGGTTGAATTTAAATTTTAAGACTCCCATAACAAATGTGATTGAGGACTAATTAGTCATGTATGCTCTAGCATATATATTATATATGTTTGGATGTCTTATTTTTATAAGTATTGCTGATGATGTAATACCATTATTCTTTCTAACAGTACTTAGGGATTCATGAGCCATTT
This sequence comes from Populus pruinosa, assembly GCA_026413675.1. Lineage (NCBI taxonomy): Eukaryota > Viridiplantae > Streptophyta > Magnoliopsida > Malpighiales > Salicaceae > Populus > Populus pruinosa. The sequence goes on from CM048607.1 coordinate 8,646,363, forward strand.
GTAATTATAGTTGGGGGGTGTTATGCTTGCATGTATTTATTAGAAACTATGTGATGCATGTCTAAAAATAAGAAGATAAATTATGGAGTGTCTATTATTTTCTCAGATATAATTATTTTAAATTCTTTTATTATGAAAATTAATGGCATTTTAAATACTAACTTAAAAATATTAATATTGTTTAATATAGCTCTAGTCATGAAAGCATATTCATATTCGATGTCTAGAAAGTAAGGGTGATTGATATTTTCATTCAGAGACCATTATCTATTGGTTTTAGGTAATAATTAAATAAAATTGATTCTAGTCAACATGTTAATTATATAAATTAAACGTAAAAAATATACTAACTTTGTGGTTTGTCATGTAAGATGATGTAGGGCTAGACATTTCATAGTACATCTCACTCATATCCTTAAGTTCTATTGGGATGAGTTGGACGCACAATAACCATATAAAGTATGAGTTACAAATGTATTGTATTTTTTGTTATTTGAATGTAAATTATTTAGTTTCAACTTGTTATCTAATATAAGTCTTTCAAATTTTCTGATAGATTATATGAATGCTATATATAAAGGACTTCATACTTTTAACTTTGTCTATATGCCATAAGGGATCTGATCTTTATTTTGCATAGGTCTCATTGCATTGCTTCGACATTGTTAAGTTGAATTACCTAAATAGGGTAATGCAACTATTTGGACTCTCTCAGAATATACCAGATTATATTGATACCGGTGATGATTTGTATAGTATTAATTGTTAGGGTAAGCATAAGGGGAATTGACTAATGATTCATGCATCTTATCTAGATCTTTAGGATACTAGGAGAGATTGTGTTTTTAAGGAGTAACATCTAATGATTAATGCAAATTCCTATATAAGATGGTATCTGACCATTACATGTCATGTTATTACACCCACCCCTAAGGCATTCATGTGATCCGATGCATTATGCTCTCCAATATACGAGATAAAATCAATTAATATGCAATATTATTTTACATATAATATTTTTTAAATATTTTTAATTCTATTATATAAATTCATTACTTGGTACAAGAGGCTTAGAAAACTACAATGATTATTTGTGAAGTTTTGATGAGATGAGACATATTATGGCCAACACTACACTTAGTTTATATCATGGTGGACTTCAAGAGATCAGATAGGTTAAGCATCTTAAAGTGACATTGATGGAAGATGAGATTGCTTATTGTAGAAGTGTTGATGATGGTGGTCTATTTATGAGCGTCCTAGGCTTGTCCACAAGTGTTCCAAGTTCATCCATGAGTGAGTGATATTGTTCCTTCTTATTTATACACGAATGTTATAGACCTGTTCTCATGTTGGCGAGTTGGGTAGCACTTCAATCTCATCAACGTCTCGCCAATGAGTGCTTTAGGCCCTTTCATAAGTTGTAGTGATTATTAAATATAGTTAAATGTTATTATATGTTATGAGAATTATGAATAAATGCATAACAAATTTAATTTTAATAAAATATTATGTTATGTTAATCATCTGTCTTATATTATTAATTATAATTGAAGATGTTATGTTCTATTTATGTGAATTGTGTTTTGAGAATAAAAAACTAGTTATTTGAATTTTTTATTTTTACAAGGAGTTAATGGTTGAAGAAATTTCTCTTGAATGTGTCTCTGAATCAAGTCATGAGTAATATTTGCAACTTGTGTGTTGCAAATTTAAAATACAAATTATGTTGTGGTTGACATTTATGAAACGTAAATTACAAATAATAAATACAACTCACAAGTTATAAATAACATCTGTGATACAATTAAGTGTGATTGATTTTTAAATATTTTTTCACTTATAATGTTTTATCAAGTTTTCAAAAAAATTCAAAATAGGAGTGTCATTACATGGAAATGACAAGTCAAATCTCAAAATAAGCTTCTAAATAATAATAATACTAATTAAAAAAATCTATAAAATTAATTTTCCTACCATCTTTTCGAGGGAGGAGCCTTAATAATTAGAGCCTGAAATTCACACCTAACATCCAAACTTAAATTTTATTTATATAATATATTGAATATAATTGGGTGCATTTATATAGTTGAAATGTGATATTATAATGTTAAAAAATATTGATTTACAATATATTCTATCATTGACACCTCATAATGATAAAGAAAGAAACTATTAATAAAAAAGACGATTTATATGCGAGAGACCGTTATCTCTATGTTCATAGTTTGTCCATTAAAACAATCACTAAATTATGCATATTTTGAATTGTCACATTAAATTAAAGAAGGCTCCTTGTAATCCTCCTCAGCCGCACCTTCACCTAGGCGAACAGCCCAAGCCTAGCCGCAGTGGTAGAATCTTCTTTCTTTTTTTAATTTCTTATTCTCTTGTATGGTCAACCTAAAACACATAACGTTGACAACGACACTCATGCAATGTTAAATTAAGTGACATAGCCTAATAATGGTTTTCTTGTTAATCCAGTTTTTCATTATTGTATTTGCACAAAGATGGTCGAGTTTCAAGATTTGTCGATTTGTCTTTGTCATATACTTACAAAGACAATAGTCTTTTACAGATGTGCAGTGGACTTTCCCTGTCACGGCTCACAGATCCAAAGCAAAAATATTCTTTTTAATCACGTCTTTTACTAATAACATTACAAGTAATTTTATATACCTGTTAGATTTCATGCATGATATTAGTCAGATTGAATTTATTTATTTATTTATAATTATGTTGCGAACATTGGTGGAACTAGGGGTGCAGACAGGGATCGCGGCTCCCCTAATTTATTTATTTTTTGTTTTTAAATCATTAAAATTTAGTTATGCTTTTAAAAAAAAGCTGAACTTTTTATGCATAATTATTTTAAAATAAAGAAATTACAACTTATTTCTTAATATATAACTCTTAAATCTCATTCAGATATGTACATGTGATTAATTGTTTGTTCTTAATATATTCACTGACCCCTTCAATGTAAATTTTACAGCTCCGTCCTTGGTTGTGAAAGGGTTAGGATTCATAATGAGAAATAGAAAAGCTTTAGAGTTAGGATTCATTTGTTCTTAATAAAGTGAGTTGCGTGGTACATTTGATCCAGCAATAATAATTTAATCTGGACTTATTGATACCTACGTGATTTGAATTAAAAACATGAGTTTTTTAGATAATTATATCATTCAGTAGATAATAAATATGATATAAATATTGTTAAATCTGATTTATAACCTGCTCGAACCCAACTTGATATATATATTAATTGTTTTATCTTTTAGTGAATGATAAATAATGATAAGATAATGAATATGTAAATTTTTTTATCTAATACATAATAAATAAAATATAAATATAAAAAAAAAATATGGATATCCATAGGTACCCTTTGCTCGTTTATTTTGACGATGAAGTGTGACGAGACTAGATGTGAAATTATAAGCAAACAATGAGAGTCACATGCATGTTTTTTGCCTTTGCATAATTTTTCAAATGTCAAAGCAGCAGGCATACTATATAATTTTATAAAAAATATAACTTTGTTGATTACATCAGTTAAAGCAAAAGACAAGATGCCGGAGTGCCATCTTCCCTGTATACACATCCTCCCTTCATGAAATAGCCAGTTGACCGACGACGTGATGAGCAATTGTGCTGTTGATTCCATTGATATGCACACGAAAATGCATTTTTTAAAAGGATTGGGACAAAAAAAAAATATCCTCAGAGATCAGACTCAACAATTCGCCAGCTGAGGGTTGTGATCCATTAGCTAGTTAGTATACCTTTCTAAAAACCTAAAATATATTGCCGTTGAGTGATGTGATGAGCAATTGGTTCTTTTTAATTGCAAGTAATTATTAAATTTTTAATTGAATGCAATTACTAAACTCCATATTTTTTTTTTAATTGCCTCTTAACAGTTGCAAAACATTACAGGCATAACAAGCAGTTTTCTTTCCCTTTTTTTTTTCTTTTTAAAAAAGTCTTTGGCTTTTAAAATGGTTTTTAAATCTTTATTGGTTTAAAACTTAAGTATTTGTACTGTCTGATGTACCTACAACGACAACAACAATTAAAAAAAATCTATTTTTACTAGCTGCAAAATTTTCATCCTTCAACGAAAAAGTTGTTTCTGACTCCTTTATATTTTTTCTTCGAGTAAAACGAAAAAGTTGTTTCTGACTCCTTTATATTTTTTCTTCGAGTAAACTAAAGCCATATCACACAATTTTATTTTGTTGTTCCATTTAAGCAAGAGTGGTGATATTCTTTGTAGAGTTTCGAGGTGATTAAGCTTGTTGTATCCTTGAAATGACATGCAGTACTCTTCTGAGCTATTCTTTCATAATCTTTTTACGTGGAAGATATGTATCATCTCACGAAAGCAGCATTGTTATATCACATGTCAATCACCTTAATAATAATTTTATTTAAGCTATTTCTTAGTGTTTTCTATCCATGTCATCAGATAATATCCTTTTAATCTCGAACAATTTAAGATGATAACAATGGAGGACACTAATGTTATCAATGGCCGAAGCTCCATTGGAGTGGGTGACCTTAATAAGCCATTTCGCTTCAATGGAGAAAAGTTTAAAAGATGTAAAAGACCTTAATTTATCTTACTCTATTGAATGCCAGCAATATCTTAACTAGAAAAACCCTAACAAAAAGAAGAATGAAGAAGAGCTTATTTCTAATACGATTAGTGTATCCTTTAACATTGATATTTGTTTTTATCATTATATAATCTTCACATTAATTTTATATCTCAAAGTCCTCTTTAACTCATCTTCACCACCATTATCATTGTTGTTGTTGTTATTGTTGTTCTTCTTTTTATTATTATTATTATAGTTAACTTTCTTATGGTTCGACCCTGGTGTTACTAGGTTATTTGTTACTTTGACACTCCTACACTTGGGATAAAACATCAACTCTTTAATCGGGTCAAGTTTTTAGCGCCGTTATCGGGAAGGTAAATTCTTATATAAATTATAATATTTATTTTATTTACACTTTTTTTTATATATCTAACTTTTGTTTCTTTTGTTTTGTTTTCTTCTTCTTTTATTTCCTTCCTCTTATTTTCTTCCTACACGTGCATAAGAGTTTGGTCATGTACATTAAGTGGTAGACTTTGTAGGGTATCCTCATTATTTTCAAAAAAAATAGTTAAAAAAGATAACTAGTCACTTCATAATAAGAATAATTAGAATAACTGAGTTAAAACACTTATAGACCACATGAATCCTACAAGAACAAGTGTACCCTCATGCATAATTGACACGACGAAAAGATTGTTGTCTTCTCCCAAGTGCAGGAGTGTCGAAATAATAAATAACTCGGCAAGATCGGGCTCAGGTGTCGGTTATATAACAATAATAATAACAATAACAACTATAATACTACTACTACTACTACTACTACTAGTAGTAGTAGTAGCAATAAAAAAAGAAGAAGAAGAAGAAGATGATAAGAACTTGGAGATGGAATATTAATGTAAGGATTAAACAATGATAATAACAAATGTCAAGGATAGAGGTTCTACTAATGGTATATCAAACAAGTATAATATAAACTCTTATTACTCAATTGAAAACCACACACAAAGGAGGTTCCAATCTGATTATAGATTGTTAACATGATTACATTAGTCATCTTATTCGATTAATGCTAATACTTGTAAATTTCATCAAGCATTCATGATTATAACTTATGCTAACAACAAATTAAGTTCCTTTCATAGCTCAGGTGTCGGTTATATCATACAGTATGGGCTATGAAAGTGCCAAGCATTTGTATAGAGCAAGCAACAGATCGATCCCACGAGGAAGATTTAGTTCAGATTTTTATGCTATACATTATACAATTGGGGGGTTTTGATTTATGATAATCTAAAATATGGAAGAAATTAAACTAGTGAACACAATCAATTAAAACTGAAATTTATCAAGAAAACAAACCTTGGTCACAAGCACACATCCACCTATAGAAATCAGAACTGATCCTTAAAACGAAACTCCAGTTTATATTCTGAATTTTTATCTTTTCTTAACTTTGGTTAATTAACGGATCCGCCGTATAACTAGCCCTAACCAACAAATAATCACAGTGTCCGCACTAATGATTTAATCTAATGGCAGCTTTAAGATCTAGATAAATTCATTAATCTTAACAACCAAGTTGTCTGCTTGTGTTGCTTTGATCGAATGTTTTCCCTAAGTTTAATAACGTAGTTCCGCCATAATTATCAAGCTTAGTTGCTTCACAAGTTTATATACCCTAACTCTGGTTTTGATATCAAACTTAGCAATAGATTGTTCACAATAATAACTTAGAGTCAGCTCTAGCAATTATCAACAACAATCATAGAAAATATGCATAGGAAAACAATCATACTCATTCATAATACAAACTGAAAATAAATGAAGAATAAATCTCACAGTTCTTGAAATCTGAAAGTTTCTGCGTCCTTGCAACCAAGAAAAGAGCTTAGCCTTGCATATCTATTGAACAACTACTCCTAAAGATAAAAGAAAGCATTATTTCTAGTATGTAGAGAGGAGAGGTTGTGTTTCTTCACTTCTAGTTGCTACCACCTTTCTTTGATTCTATTGCACTCCCTCTTCCCCTTTCTTGGCTCTCTTGGTGTCTATATATAGGTTTTAATGGCAGCTCCTCTTGCTTCTTTATCAATAATGGTGGCTACCAAACATGCCAAACTTTGACATTAGTAGTCACCACAAACAACCCACCATTGTAGCCTCCTTCTTTGATAATGGCAGCATTCCAACTTGCAGCTGGTTTGTGGTTGGTGATTTGAGGTTGGTGGATTGAGGTTGGTGGTTACTTTTCTTGACCTTCTAGATTGATTTACTAGAGGGGCTAAATTTCTGAAATTATAACTTGGATGATAGTTTAGAAGCTTTGAAACATAATTTGGACTCATTTCTTCACGAAACCTGATTGCTGGCAGAATTCAGTTGTCATCTTTGAAAAATCATATCGCCCTCATCTGACATCTTTTTTGCTGCAAAATTGGAGCGTTTCTAGACATTTGAGTCAGGAATCCAACAAAATTTAGTTTGCATCAATTGGACTTCTATAGCTCCCGATATGAAATTTTGAATGGACAAAGGTCAATAGTGGCAGAATACGAGATTTGACTTTGAAGGATGTGATTTTCATGATCTTCCTCTTCTTATTTTTCTTGCATTACATTTCCAGAAAGGTATGGATGTTAGCTTTTTAGAGCCACTAGAATCACTTCATTTTGATCTCTATAACTCACGCTCTGCACAAAATATCGACTGAACGTCAAATCTGCCAATTATCTCCAATTTACTCCTTTTTGTATTTTTCATCCAAAAGTGCCTTCAAAACATAAAACAAAGAATATCAAGGCATTTTAAATATAAAACATGGACAAAACATTAGGTAAATATGGGTGAAACTATCGAATAATATGGTTACATCAACGTCCAAGAAGGGCTTAAATGACCTCTATAGGTCGAGAATAGGCTTCCTTCCTAGTTTTTTTAAAAACTAGCAAACATGGTTTTTTTTTAGTCAGATTCTCAAGACTAAGTCGATCATGTTCTTTATGAAATAGTGGTCATAAATAATGAATTGCACAATGCACATCTCCACTAGGATGCATCTCAAGAGTTAATAGAAGATTATCTAAAAACTCCTTACTCAGGCTATCCTTAATGAATTGTATTTTATCTTCACGGTTTACAGATACCATTCCTAAAGAACGACATTGTGAATTACAGGTCCATCTAGCACATCGATGACAGACTTTCAATTGTTTTGCACTACGTTTCTTTGTAAAAGTGCTTTTACCTGTTCCAGGCATATGTGAAATGAAGGAGTTAAAAGACTCGCCTGATAATCGGACCTTTGCTTCAATCAACCAGCGAATATCTTCAGGAATTCCATGATTTATTAACGATCTCAATCTTGCACATCTAGCATGGTAAATTTTTGTAATCGCATTCTGAGGCAAGGTGGGAAAATACTTTTTCAATTTTTCAAGATTAATGTCCATTTTGAAATGAGAATTGGAAGAGAGATTCAAAGAGTTGCATAAATATATACACAAATATCAATTATTGTGGGAAACTGAAAGAACCGGCTTAAGTCATGAAGTACCTTTGTCCGCCATTTGACCAGGGTGAGAGAAACTAGCAAAAATCACTAAAAAAGAAACACAAAAACAATGTGAGAAAAAAAAATAATCAACCTTTATCTACAAGATCATTCTAACCAGTTGATTCATTTTCACTAGGAAATTTATCAAAGTAAGCTTTCAAACGATGTCCATTTTCCTTAAAAACATTGTCATTCATTGAATTCTCAATATCACAGGCCCCATAAGGATTGCTCCATCTTGGTCTTAGCTTTCTAGGGAATGCATAGAGTTGAGAATTATAAAACAAAACGTTTTGATCAGTATCAATTTTTTGACAATGTTCACAAGTTTTGCAGAATGCGTGCGTGTCCTTGAACATGGTGGGCCAATAAAATCCATTTTGAAAGATTTTTACAGCTGTCTTTTTTTACGAGAAATAACTTCCACATGCTTCAAAATGACAAAGTTTAATGACACTACTTACCTCATTGTCAGGAATGAATCTTTGAAATATTTCATGAGGACAATATTTGAATAAGTTAGGGTCATCACAATAAAAAAATTTCACTTTGTTCAAAAACTTTTCTTTATCTTCAGTACTCTAATCAACTAGCAAATCTTCTAAAGTAAGAAAATTGGTATTTTTATCATATCAAGGCATTGGACTAAGAGAAAGTAACGATTCGTTAGGAAAGTAATCATCGATTGGTATGATGTCAGATGTTGAATCTATTGTCACTGTTGACGAAAGATTCACATCAACATTTTTTGTGCTTATTTCATCTATGATTTCTTCCTTAGAAAAAATCATTTGCAAATCTTCAGATTCATCGAACTCATTTTTACTTAAAATAGATTTAAGTTGATCATAAACTAATTTGTCAATATGATCTACTTCTTGTAAATCATTATCATCTCTAGGTTGCTTGCAAATGTTGAAAATATTCATCTCCAATGTCATGTTTCCAAATGATAGCTTCATCAGTCCATTCCTACTATTAATCAATGCGTTAGAAGTTGCAAGAAATGGAAGTTCTAAAATAACAGGAAATGAATTACATACTTCAACTAGTTGTGTGTCCAGGACAACAAAATCCACAAGATAAATGAATTTATCGACTTGTACTAGCACATCTTTAATTATTCCTCTAGGCACTTTTATAGATATATCAGTAAGTAAAAGAGTTATAGAAGTTGGTTTTAACTCACCTAGATTGAGACTCTAAAAAACTAAATATGAAAGTAAATTCATATTGGCTTCAAGATCAAGTAAGGCCCTTTCAATTTTATATTCTCTAATAAAGCAAGAAATTATAGGACAATTAGGGTCTTTACATTTCAAAGCATTATTGTTCTGAAGAATAGCACTTAATTGTTCTGCTAGAAAGACTTTCATTTTCACATTCAGTTTCCTTTTCACCATGCATAGATCTTTCAAAAATTTAGCATAGGAAGGAACCTGTTTAATAGCATCCAGCAAAGGTATATTGATTCTTACCTGTTTGAAAGTTTCAAAGATTTTAAAGTTGTGATTAACTTTACTTTGTTTGGTAATGGCATGAGGAAATGGAAGTACTGGCGGGGAATCAGTCATTTCTTTGTAATTTTTAGATTTAACCCCTTCCTTACCCTTGGAGATTGACTCATCATCTTTCTCACAAGGTTTAAGAGTGGGTTTTTCAATAACCTTACCACTGCGAAGAGTAGTGACTGATTTGACTTGATCCATGTGTTGGTTTCTGGAACTACTTGTATTTGCATTCTATTGCCCCTTGGGATTTTGTTGTGGTTGAGATGGAAACTTACCTTTCTCTTGAAAATTGGGAGCACATGTCAATTTTGCAAGAGTATCTTTAAAATCTATGTTTTGAGCAAGTTGAGTATTAATTGTCTCTTGCTTTTAAATGAATGCATGCAATGTTTCCTCAAGATTTCTTCTAGGAGGTGGAGCATAAGGAAGTGCATATCCATAAGAATTTTGGAAATCATGGTGTGCTTGAAACGGTAGTTGTGAAGTTTGTGCATTGTTGTTCTCACTCTTCCAACTGAAATTTGGGTGATTTCTCCAACCAGGGTTGTATGTTTGGGAGTATGGGTTGTGGTTGGCCCTTTAAAAACTATTTAAAGCATGGACTTGTTCATGAAGAGATTCCTTAAACGAAGGCAGGGTTGGATAATTATTGGTTGAGTGTTCATTTGTTTCACATATTTGACATACAATATTTTCAACAAATTTTAATTGACCATTCTTTTTCAATTCTAGTGCCTCGACTTTTCTAGCTAAAGATGCAAACTTGGTTTGGAGGTCATGATCTTTCCTAAAGTTGTACATACCTCCACTAGATGTATGAGATTGAGTTTTACTCGATGCCTCATAAGTACCTGCAGTGTTCCAATTTTGAGCATTTTTAGCTAACAAGTCTAAGTACTCCATTACTTTATCAAGGTCTTTATCTTCAGAAGTTTCATTGCACATCAATTGAACCATTTGCCTATCTCTAGGTGTTAACCCTTCATAAAAATGTGAAACCAATCTCCATGTTTTCAAACCATGATAAGGAAAAGTATTAAGCAAGTCTCGATACCTATCCCAACATTGATAAAATGTTTCTCCTGGTTTTTGAGTGAAAGTGGTGATTTATCTTTTGAAAGAGTTTGTTCTGTGAGATGGGAAAAACTTCTTTAAAAACTATTATTGCATTTCATCCCAAGCACGAATGGATCCTGGTCTCAAATTTTGTAGCCATGTTTTAGCTTTATCTTTTAATGAAAAAGGACAAAGCTTTAATCTGATGGTGTTCATGCTACAATTTAAATTATTATATATGTTGCAAACCTCCTCAAATTACCTTAAATGCAAGTATGGATTTTTCAATTCTATACCATGAAAAGAAGGTAAAAGTTGAATAATATGTGGCTTAAAATTAAAATAAGATGCATTAGGAGAAAAAACTATGCATAATGGTGCACTTGTTCTTGTGGGATTCATGTGGTCTCTAAGTGCTCTAGCATAGTTATTCTCATTATTCTCATTATGAAGTGATTGATTATCTTCTTCGATCATATTTTCTGAAAATGATGAGGATACCCTACAAAATCTACCACTTGATGTACATGATCACACTCTTATGCACGTGTAGGAATGGAATAAAAGGAAGAAGAAAATAAAAGAAGAAGAAACAAGAATAAAGAAACAAAGTTATATACAAGAAAAGTAAAAAGAGAAAATAAAATAAATATTATAATTTATACAAGAACTTACCTCCTCGGCAACGGCATCAAAAACTTGACATGATGAAAAGATTGATGTTTTCTTCCAAGTGTAGAAGTGTCAAAGTAATAAATAACCTGGCAAGACTAGAGTCGAACCATAGGGAGGTTAATTGTACAAATTATAAATAACAATAATACAACAACAATAATAATAACAATAACAACAACAATAATAATAACAATAACAACAACAATAATAATAGTAATAACAATAATAACAATAACAATAATAATAATAATAATAATAATAATAATAATAATAACAACAACAACAACAACAAAAAGAAGGAGAAGGAGAAGAAAAGGATAAGAACTTTGAGATGGAATATTAATATAACAATTAAACAATGATAAGAATTAATGTCAAGATTAGAGGATTCACTAATGATATGTCAAGCAATTATAGTATAAACTTTTATTATTCAATTGGAAACCACACACAAAGGAGGTTCCAATCAGATTATAGATTGTTAACATGATTATATTAGTTATCTTATTCAATTAATCCTAATACTTGTAAATCTCGTCAAGCATTCATGATTATAACTTATGTTAACAACAAATCAAGTTCCTTTCATAACTCAAGTGTCGGTTACACCATACAGTATGGGCTATGAAAGTGCCAAGCATTTGTTGTACCAAGTGTTATACAACATAAATCAAGATTAATCATTTAACAAGCAAAATATTAAAGAGTGAACAAGATAGCAAATACAAAACATGTTAATATCAAACATTAAAGTCCATATTAAGTTTATACTATACTTATTCTTACACCATTAGTGTAACCTTTTAACCTTGACATAATAAACTTAGCTAGACATAATGAAAGAAAGAAAAATAAATAAATAAAATAAGAAAATAAATAAAATAAAAGTTAGCTAAGTAAATGAAAGGCATAAACTTGATATTAATGAAAGCAAAGCATAAACATTACAAAAAATACAAAGAGAGAAAGCAAGAGCATGATCTTGATCTGGAAACCAAGATGCCTAAATACATGGCAAATGCCTCCTTTTATAGGCTAAAATTGGGAACTATTGATTTGATGACTAATTGATGAGTGGGTGACCAACTCTTGACTTGGTGACAATCCTTATCTTCTCTTGTCTGCCCAAAATGTCATTGATAACGTTAAATTTAGAGCCACTTGAAAACATGAAAGTTGTAGGAAATTATCTCAGTTTTCTTATATAAAACATTCAGCTCATTTGGACTTCTAGAACTCCAGATTTGGGCCAAACACTAAACAGTGCTCGGGCTAGAAGACAGATTCGGGCTTCTTTGTTGTTGCTACAATTTGGACTTGCAAATGGCCTTTTAAGATCTTAGGCTTTATATGAATGTTGTAGGCCTATGTCTTACCTTTCCATCCATATAAAGTAGATCTAAATCTGAGATCTACAACTCTATATATGACCTAATTATAGAATAGCGTTCCGGTTTGGATTGCACCGACATCTCTTTTCTAAGTTTGGTCATCTCTTTGTCCTTTCAATTTCAGTTCTTAAATTCATCAATCAATCCTTTCATTTATGTGATAGGCCTGTATTTAAAATGAACATTTACCATAAATTAAAGGTATCTTATATTATTAGATACATTATTATAAAACATGTTTTAGTTAAGGAGTTATTGATACTTCAAGTGCAAAATGATAATATAAAACCTTGATAAAAATGCACTTTTAAGTACTAATCACAGTCCATACCAAAATATTGTTTGGTAATTAGGTCATATCTAGAGCTGTAGATCTTGGATTTAAGTATACTTTATATGAATGGAATAGTAAGACATTAGCCTACAACTTTCATATGGAACCCAAGATTTAAATGGTCACCAAGTCAGGAGTTGGCCACCCACTCATTAATTGGTCATCAAATCAATAGTTTCCAATTTTGGCCTATAAAAGGAGGCATTTGCCATATATTTAGGCATCTTGGTCTCTAGATCAAGATCATGCTCTTGCTTTTTCCCTTTGTATTTTTGTAATGCTTAAGTTTTATTTTCATTAATATCTTATTTATATCTTTCATTTCCTTTCCTTTACTTAGTTAACATTTATCTTATTTATCTTTTTATTTTTTTTATTTTTTTTCTTTCATTATATTTAGCTAAGTTTATTATATTAAGGTGAAAAGGTTACATTAATGGTATAATAATAAGTATATTGTAAACTTAATATGGACTTTAATGTTTGATACTAATATATTTTGTATTTGTTATCTTGTTCACTCCTTAATATTTTGCTTGTTAAATGACCAATCTAGATTTATATCATATAACACTTGGTATAACAAATGTTTGGCACTTTCATAGCTCATACTGTATAACCGACACCTGAGCTATGAAAGGAACTTAATTTGTTGTTAACATAAGTTATAATCATGAATGCCTGACGAAATTTACAAGTATTAGTATTAATCGAATAAGATAACTAATATAATCATGTTAACAATTTATAATGTGATTGGAACATCATTTATGTGTTATTTCCAATTGAAAAATAAGAATTTATACTATACTTATTTGACATACCATTAGTGAATCCTCTAACATTGACATTTGTTGCTATCATTGTTTAATCATTACATTAATCTTTCATCTCAAAGTTCTTATCAACTTCTTCTTCTTCTTTTTCTTCTTTATTATTATTATTATTATTACTACTATTGTTGCTGCTGCTACAGCTGCTATTATTATTGTTGTTGCTATTGTTGTTGTTGTTGTATTATTGTTATCTATAATTTATACAATTAACCTCCATGTGGTTCAACTGCGGTCTTCCTAGATTATTTATTACTTCAACACTCCTGCACTTGAGAGAAGATATCAATTTTTTGGTCGTGTCATGAGGTTATGACGGAACTAGACTGTCGATATATTTCAAAGAGTTAAAAATAAATTACTGCAAATATCACTACTAGTGTTAAGTTACTAATGAAATTACAAATGACATTTTGTTGGTGATATATTATATTTACTAATGAAATAAAAAAATAATTTTTTTTACCTCTTTGTCTATCTGTAAATCAATTGATATATTTATTATTGACAGCCCATGAGAGTTTTTTTTAATGACTCACCGACATTCCATAAACTATTAATGAGAGCTTTTTTAATGAATTATTTATGTTTATAAATCTATCAGTAATATATCTACTAACGAATTGCTAATGTAAATATTAATAAAACATTTTGTTTATAAAACTATTAAATTTGATAATAAATCATTTATAAAAAACAAAATATTTTTATTTGTTTGAGAGTTTTGATTAAAAAAAAAAGATTGAATTTTACAAGAAAGCTTGAAGTTTTGAGCGAAGCTCGCAAGGATTATGATAGAAGGGTAAATTCTCATAGCCAATTGCGACTTGTTTTACTGCAAGCAATGGTTAGTTTTGACTTCCTAAATTACCACATTTTTTTCATGGCAAAAAAAGTGCTCTAAACGAATTCGGTCAATTTACCTATAAACTCTTCGAATTTAGAACATAAAATATGGCCATAAACTAAAAAATATATAGGAATAAAAGAGAAAAGTAAAGGAGAGCGAAGAAGAGGTGAGGGCACCCCACCCAAACTATGAACGTCGTTGAAATGCACAAGACATGAGAGAAAGGGGTATCATTCAACAATATAATAATATTAGCATTTTTTCCTGAGAAATATAATAATAATAATAATAATAATAATAGCAAACCAAATACAGTGCGATTTGATCTTCCGATGTTTAACATAAAATCATAAAACAAGCGGCGCTAATGGATTTCTGTGCCCTTTAGCGGTTGCGTGTGGGAACATTATTGGAACATTGTCCGCTATTATGGAGATTTTCTTCCAATGCTAAACGCAAAATTAAAGTCCCATTACGTTTCAAGTACATGAACTTCGATCCAGGATTGTAATTACCATCCAACTTCTAGAATCGATATGCAAGTGGGCAACAGTAAATAAAATGTTCACGCGTTGAAATTCCTTTTGGTGTTGTTGGCTTATTAAAACGTTTTTTTATTGCTATAATAATGATGGTGATTTAAAATATTTTTTTATTTAAAAATATATTAAAAAAATATTTTTATTTAAAAAAATTATTTTTGATATTAATATATTAAATTAATTTAAAAATATAAAAAAATTATTTAAATAAAAAATATAAATTTTAAAATTTTAAAAAATATGATTTGCAACACTTTTTCAAATATATCCTTAACACATTCTTCGCATCTACACCAAACTATTTATTATTAGATATGATCACATCACTTATAATTGAAAAATAAAAATTAAAAAATATATTTTTATCATTAATGGATCATTCATAGACATTCTTAATTTCAAACCAGCCTTATATATAATAAAATAAACTAAAAAAAAGTCATATTTCCCTATTATTTTATTATGGCGCTAGCTCAATGCCACCATGGATGTAAATATTGCTTTTGTTTTTCTCACTAAAAAAAAACATTTCAATACCTATAGTTTTAAATGTTTTTTTATTCTTTTTTTTTTGTTGGTTTCACATTTCAATACTAAACTTTATTTTTTTTATATTTTAATTTCTAAACTTTGAGAAAAGAAAGAGAATCACCTGAAAATTAGAGAGAAAACATAGTTAGTTTGTCACATTTTAGCCATAAAAAAATTGATCTTAGTGTTATTAAATTCCTCTTAAAGTGTTTTTGAGTTTTCATGTTGCTAGAAAAAAATAGATTAAGGATACAAAAGAATTTATATTTTTGATTTGATTTTATATTTTTTGATCAATTTAATATTTTTTAAGGTTATAAATCCAACCCAAAAATACTCCTACCTAACTTTTCATCTACCTTTCTAGTCGTTAAAAATTAGACCAACAAATGAGATATCATGTGCCATAATAGATGGTGTGTAGTCTATGTGGATGACATCATCTTATTTTTTCTTAAAAAAATAAGATGGTGTCATCCACTCTTAAATAAAAAAAAAATATTTATATTAGACAAGCATGCCTAGCAAGTTCATGCATATTAAATCTTCTTTTATTGACCTAGGTGCATGAGCCCAATCTCTTTAATTTAAGCACCTAAGCTTTTTTTGTGGTTTTATTTTTTATTTTTTAAAAAGTTTTTGGTTGAAATGCACTACATAAATAACATAATATTTAAATTATCATTTAATTTTTTCATATCTCTTAAATAATATTATAGGTTTTTTATGGGAATGTTATACACCTGATTTTCATAAACAAATACAGGATTCTCATGAATAAATTTTTATTTTTTATTTTTAATAATTATTTAACATGATTTTATTACTTTAATTTATTTTTTCATGCAATCACATAAAAGAATATTGACATATTATTTTAATTTCTTTTATTAAAACTATCTCTTAAGATCATGATGGGTTAAAATATTTTTTATAATTAAAAAACATGGTTTCATTAAGGATTATATTAAAAAGGAAATGGAGTTTAAATTATAGAGATATATTTATTTTTATTTATTTTAAATTATTAAAAATTAAAAAAACTTTTATTTTAATTGTCACTTCCTTTTATTAAAAACAATTGTTATTAAAAAATTATTCCATTATTTTAAGAAGATTTGAGCTTTTTTATAATGATATTATTGATTACTTTATGAATAATTATGAATTAGACTTTTATGAATAATTATGAATTAGACTTATATAAATAATTTTTAAAATAATTAGTTCATTAATATTAAATAAGAATAAAATATTTATTTCTTAATTTTTTTCATTTAAATTTTAAAATCTATTATTTTTATAAAACTTTTATATAGTTGTGTAGAGATGATTGATTTATATTTTTATAATTAAAACTTGCTTTCATGATCATATTAAGTTTTTTTCTTAAAAAAACAATGCTTCTCATAAAAAAATATTTTTGTTATAAAAAAGGAATGTGTTATTAGGATAGTTAGGTTTTTTTGTTAGCTTTTTTTTTTTGAAAAAATATACTTTTCTTTTGCTATTTAGATCAATTTGTTATAGTTTTTACAAATTTTCTCTATGATAGTATTGCTATTTATTTATTGAATTATGTTATTGTAAAAAAAATTGTTTTGCTGTAGAAAAAACATTTGATGGTATAAATAAATTTATCCTTTATAATTTTATATATATATTTCTTTCTTGTGAATATATATTTTTATTATCATATGATTAAATAAAAAAAATATTTAAAAAATAACATTATTAAACTTGGTGAGACTCGTGATCTAGGTCATAAGTTGGGCAGGTTAACTCAATTTTACCTGAGTCAATCCAATAAATCATTAGTTTAATATTTTTATAACAAAAAATGATAAATAAACATTATTCTTTGAATTTCTTTTAAAAAAGTCTAATCATACTTTGATGAGGTTGACTAAGTCATAAATTCACTATTTAGGCCGACTTGCTCACACTAGGTCAGATCCCATATTATTTACTTCGGAACCTAGTTTGGTCTAAAGGTTAGGCTAGGAGATTGTTCATTTAAGTAAGTACACCAGGTTTAATAACATTATTGAATTGTAGTATGAACATGGTGTGAGAAAGTTACTAGTTTAAACTAAATAGCATAATTGTTTTTATAGGTTAGATTATAACTTTTCTTTTATATTTAATATACATATATTATTAGTTATATATATTAAAAGTAATTTATTAGAAGTAGTTGAAAAATATGCGAGGGATGTATAAATAAATTAAAATGATCCTTAAATTGTTTCAAAAATTTTGAAGATTATTTAAA
Source organism: Populus pruinosa (assembly GCA_026413675.1). Lineage (NCBI taxonomy): Eukaryota > Viridiplantae > Streptophyta > Magnoliopsida > Malpighiales > Salicaceae > Populus > Populus pruinosa. The sequence goes on from CM048607.1 coordinate 8,664,527, forward strand.
GTCTTGGCAAAAACCAATTAAAAAAAAAGGAAACAAACATTGTTGAAAATTAACTAAAAATCAGAGGCTTTAAAAATATTTTAAGGTCATATTTGAGAAACATACCTTAAAGATAAAATATAATGTTTTTTCCTTTGAGAATTTTAAATTAACCAAATGTTGCGTCAATGGACCTAACTATGTGGGCTGGGCTTTCTGGCATAAAGGCCCAAATTCATAGACACAACCCAAAACCCAAAAAAAAAATAGAATAAAGATCAAATGGGATCTTTTGCTTGAACTTTGCTAAGAACGCGATGAACAAGAAATATGAACATAAAAACATGATTCTAAAAACAAACCACATTACATCAAATTGAAAGCACAAACATATATGAAATTAACATTTAAGTAAGATTTTGAGGCTGTATTAGAACAACGATCCAACAATCATCATAATTAATTTATTTTTGTGAAGAACAAGAAGAAGAATTGAAAATTAGATGATAAGATTTAAGAGTTTTTAAACCATTAGGACCCTAGATTAGTTATCTTTTTTTTATGCACATGTGTAAGAATCAGCAATCGATCAAAAAGACATAAAATCAAAGACCAAAGGCAAAGTTTATCCAAATAATATCAATCCAGAAAGGTTAAAAAACCCATAAACCTAGCAGCAAGGCCTAAACCTATAAAAATACAATAAAATCTATAAAAGTAAACTAACCTATTAAACATATCTTAAACATGTTTAAAACAACATATTTGAATCATCAAAATAACAAGAAACAAAAATTAATAGCAAAAATAGCAAGCAAAGTCATGACAACAAGTAAAAATAGGATTCTTTATGCATAAATATTGTTCTATTGATTAAATTTATTGTTCTTGAGTTTAGATATCATGCTTACAAATTTAATATATCTAGAAATTTATTCTAAAACAACCTAATCCACAACAACATAAAAAATTAACATAACTTGTCATGGATTCATAAATGATAAATCAAACATTCAAGCATGCAAAACAACGTGAGACATTATCATATACCATACATTTATCATCTTGTAACACAATAAACAAGGCAATCCAACAAAATTCAAACACATATAAACTATTTTAAAAGTATACTTAAACATCTCAAAACAAATATTCAATGAATTTTAAACTAGCTAATGACTTTAAAGGATGCTTGACAATTATTTTAAGCAGCAATTTAAAAATAAAATAAAAAGGAAGGGGGTATGCTTATTGAGTTCCATCCCCCTTCAAAGTTTAAAGGTTTATATTGTAAAGAAAATGTTAATTCCTTTTTTAGATTATTTGTTTTTTTCTCTCTTAATTTTTAGCCTTTTTTTTAATCTTAGATTGATCTGAATTCCCGTCTTTCCTTCTTAACACAATCTTTATGACTTTCCTTCAATTATATTCTAGGTATTATATTGATTTCAATATAATTCTTTTTTTTTATGATTTTCTCTCTAGGATTCCCCATTTTATTTTCATTATGATTTCTTCTCCTTTTATATCCCTAAAATAAGAGGTGGTTATGAAACCATTTATGGATTTGAAGTTGACATTTTCAAATTAGGTCATAAGGAATTATTTCTCATGATCTATTAGAAAATAATTCTTCTCTCATCTTCTTTTGTTTTCCCTCTTTTTAAATGTCTGAAAAACTCTTGGAGGTTATATAAAAGGTGGAGAACTTTATAGCTAAAACATGGCTAAAAATGACTAATTGAGGGTGCACCTTCCATGTATTAATCATGGAAAATAAAGGGTTGTTAAAGCTAACCAAAACAAAGATCCTATAGAGGGGGTGTTATTCTTCAACTAAGATCAAACATGCTTGATTTGGTGGGCATGTAGCTTTCCCACCATTGATCCAAAGTTTGTTGCAACATTGCTAAATTTACTAAATCAGACAACGTTGCTTTGGGATGAGTAGTTAAGGGCTTCAAGTGGCAGATGAGGGCACAAACATTAAATAAGTATAATGATTAGTACTTCAAAGTGTATTTTTATCAAGGTTTTATATCATTATTTTGCACTTGAAGTATCAATAACTCCTTAATTAAAACATGTTTTATAATAACATATATAATAATATAAGCTACCTTTAATTTATAGTAAATAGTCATTTTAAATATATACCTATCATATAAATAAAAGGATTGATTGATGAATTTAAGAATTGAAATTGAAAGGACAAAGAGATGACCAAACTTAGAAAAGAGATGTTGGTGTAGTCCAAACCAGAACACTATTCAGTAATTAGGTCATATCTGGAGTTGTAGATCTTGGATTTAGGTCTACTTTGTATGGATGGAAAGGTAAGACATAAGCCTACAACTTTCATATAGAGCCTAAATTTAAAAAAGTCATTTTCAAGTGCAAATTATAGCAACAATAAAGAAGTCTGAATCTATCCTACAGCCCGCGTACTGTTCAGTGTTTGGCCCATATCTGGAGTTTTAGAAGTCCAAATGACTTTCATTTTTTTCCTAGAAAGCTAAGACAATTTCCTACAACTTTCTTATTTTCAAGTGGTTTCAATTCTTACGTTATCAATGATGTTTTGGGTAGATAAGAGAAGATAAAGATTGCTACCAAGTCAAGAGTTGGCCACCCATTCATTAATTTTATAGGCCAAAATTGGGAAATATTGATTTGATGACTAATTAATGAGTGAGTGACCAACTCTTGACTTGGTGACAATCCTTATCTTCTCTTGTCTACCCAAAACGTCATTGATAACGTCAAAATTAGAGCCACTTGAAAACATAAACATTGTAGGAAATTGTCTCAGCTTTCTTGTGGAAAAACTTCAGCTCATTTGCACTTCTCGAATTCTAGATATGGCCAAAATACAGAATAATACTCGGGTTGAAGGAAAAATTCGGGCTTCTTTGTTGTTGTTACAATTTGAACTTGAAAATGGATTTTTTAGATCATGGGCTCCATATGAAAGTTGTAGGCCTATCTCTTACCTTTCTATCCATATAAAGTATACCTAAATCTGAGATCTACAGCTCTAGATATTACCCAATTACCGAACAGTGTTCCCGTTTGGATTGCACCGACATCTCCTTTCTAAGTTTGACCATTTCTTTATCCTTCCAATTTCAGTTCTTAAATTCATCAATCAATCCTTTCATTTATGTGATAGGCCTGCATTTAAAATGAACATATTCCATAAATTAAAGGTATCTTATATTATTAAATACATTATTATAAAACATGTTTTAGTTAAGGAGTTATTGATACTTCAAGTGAAAATGATAATATAAAATCTTGATAAAAATACACTTTTAAGTATCAATCATTTTACTTGTTGTATATACATCCTTAATTGACTCTAAAACTTAATTTTTGCTATTGCACCCTGAAAATTTTGGCTTAACTACCCTAAAACTTCTTAATTTCTGCTATTGCACCCTTGAAAATCTTGATTTAACTAATCTGATTTGAGTGCGTTTTTTAAACTGATCATTGATTTTCAATTTGTTCAATTTTACTCTTATCAACTATCAAACTTTTAATTTCTTTTAAATTAACCTTTGAATTTGATTGATTTCAATCCCTAAACTTGCGTGCATGTTATACTTTATTTCGTTGTTCTGAATTTCTTCAATTTGGGCCTTAAATGACTTCTAAACTTTGATTTTATTGTAATTTCACCATTGATTTCATTCAATACATTTGGAAAAATAAAATACATTCATCTATAATTTTAATATTCTCAATTAAGCCCAAACTAAGCTTTCAAACTTGTTTTTTTTTTTTTCCATTTAAGTCCTTAATAAAATTAATATAGCCCATTAAAAGTCTAATTAAGTTCTTTCACTTGATTAATTCTTCTAATTTTGACCTAAATTAATTTATAAACCTAATTAAACCTTTAATCAGACCCATGATTAAATCAAATCAACTTATCAAAACCATAATTAAGTCCTCAAACTTAATTTTTATGCAAATTCATCCAATATTCATTTAAGTTATTCTTGCATTTGCATTACCTTTCATGTTTAGGTCTTTTAAGGGTGCAATTAAGTTCTTAAAAATGTCAAAAATCTAATTTGATCCTTATATCTTTTATTTATGCATGTAAATCCATATTCACCCTATTCTTGTCAATTAAGTCTTTTTATCTTTCTACATTTTTATTTTTATTTTTCAACCTTTTCTTTTTATTTTTAGCTAAAAAGATAATTTTAAGGAACTAAAAATTAGATTGTGAGAATTGTAAAAGACAGAGGAGAGAGAAATGTTTTGGCCAACCATATTCCAACCATAATAAAGGTCAATCTTGGTACCAATAAGTTTGTTTTCAAGAGAGGAGTTTTATGAGGGTGTTTGGATTCTTTAGGCATGCTAGGAAAAGTAGATGAAAAATGATTAGTACTTAAAAGTGCATTTTTATCAAGGTTTTATAACATCATTTTGTCCTTAAAGTATCAATAACTCCTTAACTAAAACATGTTTTATAATTAACTAAAACATGTTTTATAATAACATATAATAATATAAGATACCTTTAATTTATGAAAAATATTCATCTTAAATATAGGCCTATCATATAAATAAAAAGATTGATTGATGAGTTTAAGTATTGAAATTGAAAGGACAAAAAGATGACCAAACTCAGAAAAGAGATGCTGGTGCAATCTAAACTGAAACACTGTTCGATAATTAGGTCATATCTAGAGCTGCAGATCTCGGATTTAGATCTACTTTATATAGATAGAAAGGTCAAACATAGGCTTACAACTTTTATAGGAGTCCAAGATTTCATAATATCATTTTCAAATCCAAATTGTAGCAACAACAAAGAAGTCTGAATTTGTCCTGCAGCTCAAACAATGTTCAGTGTTCAGCCCATATCTTGAATTCTAGTAGTCCAAATGACCTCAATTTTTTCTTTTATAGAAAGTTAAGACAATTTCAAAGTTCTTTTAAGTGAAGGTCTAATTCTAATTCTGACGTTATCAATGATGTTTTATTCAGACAAGAAGATAAGGATTATCACCAAGTCAAGATGTGGCCACCCACTCATCAATTTGTCAACAAATCAATAGTTCCCAATTTTAGCCTATAAAAGAAGACATTTGTCATGCATTTAGACATCTTAGTTTCCAGATCAAGATCATGCTCTTGCTTTCTCTCTTTGTATTTTTGTAATGCATAAGTTTTGCTTTCATTAATATCTTATTTATGCCTTTCATTTCTTTTCCTTTACTTAGTTAACTTTTATTTTATTTATGTTCTTATCTTGTTTATTTATATTTTTCTTTTTCATTATGTTTATTATGTGAAGATGAAAAGGTTACACTAACGGTGTAAGAATAAATATAGTGTAAATTCAACATAGACCTTAATATTTGATACTAACATGTTTTGTATTTGTTATCTTATTCACTTTTAATACTTTACTTGTTAAATGGTTAATTTAGATTTATATTGTATAACACTTGGTACAACAAAAACTTGGCACTTTCATACCCAACCATATGGTATAATTGACACGACGAAAAGATTGATGTCTTCTCCCAAGTGCAGGAGTGTCGAAGTAATAAATAACCCGGCAAGACTGGGGTCGAACCACAGGGAGGTTAATTGTACAAATTATAAACAACAACTATAAATAACAACAATAGTAACAACAACAACAACAACAACAACAACAATAATAATAGTAGTAGTAGTAGTAGTAGTAGTAATAATAATAATAATAATAATAAAGAAAGAGAAGAAGAAGATGATGAGAACTTCGAAATGGAATATTAATGTAAAGATTAAACAATGATAATAACAAATGTCAAGGTTAGAGGTTCCACTAATGGTATATCAAACAAGTATAGTATAAACTCTTATTATTGAATTGGAAACCACACACGAAGGAGGTTCCAATCAGATTATATATTGTTAACATGATTACATTAGTCATCTTATTCAATTAATGCTAATACTTGTAAATCTCGTCAAGCATTCATGATTATAACTTATGTTAACAACAAATCAAGTTCCTTTCATAGCTCAGGTATCGGTTATACCATACATTATGGGCTATGAAAGTGCCAAGCATTTGTTGTACCAAGTGTTATACAACATAAATCAAGATTAGTCATTTAACAAGCAAAGTATTAAAGAGCGAACAAGATAACAAATATAAAACATGTTAGTATCAAACATTAAAGTCCATATTAAGTTTACATTATACTTATTCTCACACCATTAGTGTAACCTTTTCACCTTGACATAATTAACTTAGCTAGACATAATGAAAGAAATAAAAATAGATAAACAAAATAAGAACATAAAAGTTAACTAAGTAAAGGAAAGGAAATGAAAGGCATAAACTTGATATTAATGAAAGTAAAGCATAAACATTACAAAAAATACAAAGAGAGAAAGGAAGAGCATGATCTTGATCTGGAAACCAAGATGCCTAAATGCATGGCAAATGCCTCCTTTTATAGGCCAAAATTGGGAACTATTGATTTGATGACTAATTGATAAGTGGGTGGCCAACTTTTGACTTGGTGACAATCCTTATCTTCTCTTGTCTGCCCAAAATATCATTGATAACGTCAAAATTGGAGCCAGGTGAAAACATGAAAGTTATAGGAAATTGTCTCAGCTTTCTTGTGTAAAACATTCAGCTCATTTGGACTTCTAGACCTCCAGATATGGCCAAAATACCGAACAGTGCTCGGGCTGGAAGACAGATTCGGGCTTCTTTGTTGTTGCTACAATTTGGACTTGCAAATGGCCTTTTTAGATCTTGGGCTTCATATAAAAGTTGTAGGCCTATGTCTTACCTTTCCAGCCATATAAATTGGACCTAAATCTGAGATCTGTAGCTCCATATATGACCCAATTACCGAACAGTGTTCCGGTTTGGATTGCACCGACATCTCTTTTCTAAGTTTGACCATCTCTTTGCCTTTGCAATTTAAGTTCTTAAAATCATAAATCAATATTTTTATTTATGTGATAGGCCTGCATTTAAAATGAACATTTACCACAAATTAAAGGTATCTTATATTATTAGATATATTATTATAAAATATGCTTTAGTTAAGGAGTTATTGATACTTCAAGTGCAAAATGATGATATAAAACCATGATAAAAATACATTTTTAAGTACTAATCAATAATCTACTTTTATGCTATGAAGGGAACTAGAGTTGTTAACATAAGTTATAATCATGAATGCCTAACAATATTTACAAGTAGTAGCATTATTCAAATAAAATAACTAATGTAATCATGTTAATAATTTATAATTTGATTGGAACCTCCTTTATGTGCGGTTTCCATTTGAGTAATAAGAGTTTATACTATACTTGTTTGAAATACCATTAGTGGATCCTCTAACTTTGATATTTGTTGTTATCATTGTTTAATCCTTACATTGATGTTCCATCTCAAAGTTCTCATCAACTTCTTCTTCTTCTTCTTCTTCTTCTATTATTATTATTATCATCATCACCACCACCACCACCACCACCACTACTATTACTATTACTATTACTATTACTATTATTGTTATTGTTATTGTTATACAATTAACCTCCTTATGATTTGACGACGATCTTCCCAGGTTATTTATTACTTCGACATTCCTGAACTTGATTTGTTGTTAACATAAGTTATAATCATGAATGCTTGACGAGATTTACAAGTATTAGCATTAATCAAATAAGATAACTAATGTAATCATGTTAACAATCTATAATCTGATTGGAACCTCCTTTATGTGTGGTTTTCAATTGAATACTAAGAGTTTATATTATACTTGTTTGACATATCATTAGTGGAATCTCTAACCTTGACATTTGTTATTATCATTGTTTAATCCCTACATTAATATTCAATCTCAAAGTTCTCTTCTTCTTCTTCTTCTTCTCCTTCTTTTTCTTTATTATTACTACTATTACTACTACTACTAGTAGTAGTATTATTATTGTTGTTGTTGTTGTTGTTGTTGTTGTTGTTGTTGTTGTTGTTGTTACTATTATTGTTATTGCTATTGTTGTTGTTTATAATTGTTGTTTACAATTTGTACAATTAACCTCCTTGTGGTTCAACCCCGGTCTTGCTAGGTTATTTATTACTTCGACACTCCTGCACTTGGGAGAAGACTTCAATCTTTTAGTCGTGTCAAGTTTTTGGCGTCGTTGCCGGGGAGGTAAGTTTTGTATAAATTATAATATTTATTTTATTTTCTCTTTTCACTTTTCTTGTATATAACTTTGTTTCTTTTCTCTTGTTTCTTCTTCTTTTGTTTTCTTCTTCCTTTTATTCTATTCCTACACGTGCATGAGAGTCTGGTCATGTACATCAAGTGGTAGACTTTGTAGGGTATCCTCATCATTTTTAGAAAATATGGCTGAAGAAGATAATCAATCACTTCATAATGAGAATAATCATGCTAGAATACTTAGAGACCACATGAATCTCACAAGAACAATTGCACAATCATGCATAGTTTTTCCTCCCAATGCATCTCATTTTAATTTTAAACCAGGTATTATTCAACTTTTACCTTCTTTTTATGGTTTAGAATTAGAAAATGCATACTTGCATTTAAGGGAATTTGAGAAGGTCTGCAACACATATAATAATTTAAATTATAGCATGAATACCATCAGATTAAAACTTTTTCCTTTTTCATTAAAAGATAAAGCTAAAACATGGCTATAAAATTTAAGACTAGGATCCATTTGTGCTTGGGATGAAATACAATAATAGTTTTTGAAGAAGTTTTTCCCATCTCACAGAATAAACTTTTTCAAAAGACAAATCATTACTTTCACTCAAAAACCAAGAGAAATATTTTACCAATGTTGGGATAGGTATCGAGACTTGCTTAGTACTTGCCCTCATCATAGTTTTGAAATATAGAGATTGGTTTTATTTTTTTATGAAGGGTTAACACCTAAAGATAGGAAAATGGTTGAATTGATGTGCAATGAAACTTTTGAAGATAAAGACCCTCATGAAGCAATGGAGTACTTAGACTTATTAGCTGAAAATGCTCAAAATTGGGACACCGCGGGTACTTATGAGGCAACGAGTAAAACTCAACCTCATACATCTAGTGGAGGTATGTACAACCTTAGGGAAGATCATGACCTTCAAGCCAAGTTTGCATCTTTAGCTAGAAAAGTCGAGGCACTAAAATTAAAAAAGAGTGGTCAATTAAAATCTATTGAAAACATTGCGTGTCAAGTATATGAAACAAATGAACACTCAACTAACGATTGTCCAACCTTGCCTTTTTTTAAAGAATGTCTCCATGAATAAGCCCATGCTTTAAACAGTTTTTAAGGGGCCAACCACAACCCATACTCCCAAACATACAACCCTATCACCTAAATTTTAGTTAGAAGAGTGAGAACAACAATGCACAAACTTCACAACCACCATTTCAAGCACACCATTATTTCTAAAATTCTCATGGATATGCACCTCCTTATGCTCCACCTCCTAGAAGAAATCTTGAAGAAACATTACATGCATTTATTGAAAAGCAAGAGACAATCAATACTCAACTAGCTTAAAACATGATAGATTTTAAAGATACTCTTGCAAAATTAACATCTACTCTTAGTTTTCAAGAGAAAGGTAAGTTTCCATCTCAACCATAACAAAATCCCAAGGGGCAATTTAATACAAATACAAGTAGTTCTAAAAGACAACACATGGATCAAGTCAAATCAATCACTACTCTTCGCAGTGGTAAGGTGATTAGTACTTAAAAGTGCATTTTTATCATGGTTTTATATCATCATTTTGCACTTGAAGTATCAATAACTTCTTAACTAAAATATGTTTTATAATAATGTATCTAATAATATAGGATACCTATTGACACAACTAAAAGGTTGATGTCTTCTCCCAAATGCAGGAGTGTCGAAGTAATAAATAACCCGGCAAGACCGAGGTCGAACCACAGGGAGGTTAATTGTACAAATTATAAATAATAATAATACAACAACAATAACAATAACAATAACAATAACAACAACAACAACAACCACAACAACAATAATAACAATAATAATAATAATAATAATAATAATAATAATAATAATAATAATAATAATAATAATAATAAAGAAAGAGAAGAAGAAGATGATGAGAACTTGGAGATGAAAAATTAATGTAAGGATTAAACAATAATAATAACAAATGTCAAGGTTAGAGGTTCCACTAATGGTATATCAAACAAATATAGTATAAACTCTTATTATTGAATTGGAAACCACACACAAAGGAGGTTCCAATCAGATTATCTATTGTTAACATGATTATATTAGTCATCTTATTCAATTAATGCTAATACTTGTAAATCTCGTCAAGCATTCATGATTATAACTTATGTTAACAACAAATCAAGTTCCTTTCATAGCTCAGGTGTCGGTTATACCATACATTATGGGCTATGAAAGTGCCAAGCATTTGTTGTACCAAGTGTTATACAACATAAATCAAGATTAGTCATTTAACAAGCAAAGTATTAAAGAGTGAACAAGATAACAAATATAAAACATGTTAGTATCAAACATTAAAGTCCATATTAAGTTTATATTATACTTATTCTCACACCATTAGTGTAACCTTTTCACCTTGACATAATTAACTTAGCTAGACATAATGAAAGAAAGCAAAATAGATAAACAAAATAAGAACATAAAAGCTAACTAAGTAAAGGAAAGGAAATGAAAAGCATAAACTTAATATTAATGAAAGCAAAGCATAAACATTACAAAAAATACAAAGAGAGAAAGGAAGAGCATGATCTTGATCTGGAAACCAAGATGCCTAAATGCATGGCAAATGCCTCCTTTTATAGGCCAAAATTGGGAACTATTGATTTGATGACTAATTGATAAGTGGGTGGCCAACTTTTGACTTGGTGACAATCCTTATCTTCTCTTGTCTGCCCAAAACGTCATTGATAACGTCACAACTGGAGCCAGGTGTAAACATGAAAGTTGTAGGCAATTGTCTCAGCTTTCTTGTGTAAACAATTCAGCTCATTTGGACTTCTAGACCTCCAGATATGGCCAAAATACCGAACAGTGCTCGGGCTGGAAGACAGATTCGGGCTTCTTTGTTGTTGCTACAATTTGGACTTGATAATGGCCTTTTTAGATCTTGGGCTCCATATGAAAGTTGTAGGCCTATGTCTTACCTTTCCATCCATATAAATTGGACCTAAAGCTGAGATCTGTAGCTCCAGATATGGCCCAATTACCGAACAGTGTTCCGGTTTGGATTGCACCGACATCTCTTCTCTAAGTTTGACCATCTCTTTATCCATGCAATTTAAGTTCTTCAAGTCATCAATCAATCCTTTCATTTATGTGATAGACCTGCATTAAAAATAGATATTTACCACAAATTATAGGTATCTTATATTATTAGATACATTATTATAAAACATATTTTAGTTAAGGAGTTATTGATACTTCAAGTGCAAAATGATGATATAAAACCATGATAAAAATGCACTTTTAAGTACTAATCACACCCCTCAACCAGCTTATTACTAGTCCCTAGTAATTAAAGCGTTAAAACAATTTGCAAATTTCACAAAGCAAGGTATTCATCATTTAACTTCCATTAATCTATCCAGATAAACAAACTCTCATTAAATTTATATATCTGCTCAATACCACTTAACAAGATATTAATAAACCTTTCTTTTGTGCTCAATGTATCAACACATAATTATGGGGCTTTTCTTGGAAGACAACAAAATTTTTGTTCTAATGTTTAAGGTTAACTTCCTTGGGATGGGATTATTATTTTTGTCGTCTTTTTTTTTTTTACTTCTTTTTTTTTTTTTAAATGTATATACATATAATTTAAAAACATCATGCATCTTTAACCCATGTAACGAGCTTTCAGCTAATAACTCCCAGACCAGTTGGTCTTAGGGCATTAGGTGTTAAGACACCCCTACGAGCTTAGTAACTCGGGTCGTAGATACTGATATGTAGATAGTATAATGTTTGATTCCCTTAAGCTTTTCTCCTCAACCCATGTAACAAGCATTGGGCCAATAGCTCCCAAGTTAGTTGACTTTAGGGTATTAGGTGTTAAAACACCCCTTCGGGCTTAATTGCTTAGGTTAGGGAGGCTACGAAACCAAACTTATCTACATTTTTATTATCATCATTTTTTTTCTTTTTTTTTCCTCTTTTTTTTTATGTTTTTTTTTAATTATATACAATTCCTTTCCCTTAGTTGTTACCTGTAACAAAAGAACATAAATAATGTAATAATCCAATATGCAACCCACAATCATATGTTAAAGTGTGTGTGTGTAAATTAAGGTTTAAAAATACATGTCAAATAAGTATATGAGCAGAATTAAGTGGTAACAATATGAGAGTTTGTAAACCTGAATATTTCAGGAAGTATTATAATAGACCTTGTTAATAATGGTTACTAAGATGCGTCTCAAGAGTCACTTTAACAAAAGAACTCCTTTACTCTGCCATCCTAGTAACAACAATTATGCACATGCTTTATGAAATGAAAAACAAATTTTTTTTTTTTTATCAACTACTACCCTCTCCCCCCAACCAAAACGAGACATTGTCCTCAATGTTCTAAGGTAGAAAGATAGAGTATAAAAGATATCACCTGAAATAACGAACACTGACAAAACCTGAAACACACTGAAACAAAAATAAGAAATAACAAAACACAATAATAAAACCAAAATACACAAAAATTTACAAATGAAGGCTCAAATCCAATCTAAGCTTTTTACGGCTTTCCTTAGATGACCAATTTATGCGACTCATGGAAGGATCAATCACAGGAGTGAAAGATTGTAGTTGGTCAATCAATTGTTCAGCAGTAGTAGCAGAAATTATGATTTGTCGTGCAGAAGATGTTAAAAATTCCTGTTCCACAGCATGATCAAGAAAAGACAACAACTTATCATAATAACCATTAACATTTAACAAACCTATGGGTTTATAGTGAATGTGCAATTGAGCCCAAGAGAAAATATGAAAGATCTCTTCCAATGTGCCTAGACCACCTGGTAAAGCAATGAAAGCATCAGCATGATTAAACATTGCATTCATTCGAGCCGACATTGTGGAGACCTGAAGTTCCTCTCCAATTGTTTTTCCAATGATGTCCCCTTGTGCCAAAGCTTCAGGGACGATTCCTAAAACTTGACTACCTCCTAAAAATGCAGCTATTGACACACCTCCCATTAACCCAAGACTGCCTCCCCCATACACTAAATGAATCTTTCTCTCAGCTAGCACCTGACCAAGATGATTTGCTGATTCTAAAAACTCTTTTTCTTTCCCAGGACTAGATCCACCGAAAACACAAATATTTCTTATTTGATGACTTGAGGAACTTGCCATTTCTACACACTTCTGTATTTGTTGAATGTATGGATTGAGTAGAAATGAAAGGAAGGAAAAGAGGGTTTTATAGATGAGAAAGTAGAATGGCAATCATAACATCTATATGTAGGCCAACTAGAGTCTCACACACTCTCTCTCTCTTTTTATTTATTTATTTATTTACTTTTGGAAAAAAAACATGGGTATGTACAGGTAGTTGTGATTGTGGCTCACATCTTCCCTTGGTTTTACGTCCAAGAACGGCTTAAACGCCCTCTATGGGTCGGGGATAGGCTTCCCATCCAGTTTTCTTAAAAACTGGCAAACAGGGTCTTTTTTAGTCAGATTCCCAAGACTAAGTCGATCATGTTCTTTATGAAATAGTGGCCATAAATCATGAATTGCACGATGCACATCTCCACTAGGATGCGTCTCAAGAGTCAATAGAAGATTATCTAAAGACTCCTTACTCAGGCCATCCTTAATGATTTGTATTTTATCTTCACGGTTTATAGATACCATTCCTAAAGAACGACATTGTGTATTACAAGTCCATCTAGCACATCGATGACAGACATCCAGTCGTTTTGCATGACGCTTCTTTGCAAAAGTGCTTTTACCTGTTCCAGGCATGTGTGAAATGAAGAAGTTAGAGGACTCACCTGATAATCGGACCTTTGCTTCAATCAACCAGCAAATATCTTCAGGAATTCCATGATTCATTAACAATCTCAATCTTGCACATCTAGCACGGTAAATTTTTGTAATCGCATTCTGAGGCAGAGCGGGAAAATACTTTTTCAATGTTTCAAGATTAGTGTCCATTTTCAAATGAGAATTGGAAGAGAGATTCAAAGAATTGCATAGATATATACACAGATATCAGTAATTGTGGGAAACTGAAAGAACCGACTTAAGTCACGGAGTACCGTTATCCGCCATTTGACCGGGGTGAAAGAAACTTGCAAAAATCACTCAAAAAGAAACAAAAATAAAATAAAATCAATCTTTATATAAGAAACAAAAATAAAATAAAATAAAATAAAATAAAATAAAATCAATCTTTATATACAGGATCACCCAATTCAATAGAGTTATGTTCAACTGAAAAATTGTCAAAGTAAACTTTCAGACGATGTCCATTTACCTTGAAAACATTGCCATTCTTTGGATTCTCGATGTCATAGGCCCCATATGGATACACATGTTTCACAATAAAAGGACCGCTCCATCTTGATCTTAATTTTCCAGGAAATAAATGCAGTCGAGAATTATAAAGCAAGACTTTTTGACCAACATTGAAGGTTTTTCTCTGTATTTTCTTGTCATGAAACTCTTTAATTCTTGCTTTATGAATTCTTGAATTTTCATATACATCATTTCTTATTTCCTCAAGCTCATTTATTTGTAATTTTCGCAGTTGACTAGCATCATCCAGATTTGAATTGAAAGTTTTAATAGCCCAATAAGCTTTATGTTCAAGTTCCACAGGCAAGTGACAAGGTTTTCCATAGACTAGTCTATACGGTGACATACCTAATGATGTTTTATAAGCAGTTCGATAAGCCCAAAGTGCATCATTAAGTCTTAAAGACCAGTCTTTCCTATTAGGGTTCACTGTTTTCTCCAAAATATGTTTGATCTCCCTATTAGCAAGCTCTACTTGTCCACTTGTTTGAGGGTGATAAGGGGTGGCAACTTTGTGTGTGATTCCATATTTCTTCATTAAAGACTCAAATGGCTTGTTGCAGAAATGTGTTCCACCATCACTTATTATGGCTCGAGGGACTCCAAATCGACTCAAAATATTTTCTTTCAAAAACTTTATCACTGTTTTGTGATCATTGTTTCGACTTGGAATTGCCTCTATCCATTTTGAAACATAATCTACTACGACTAATATGTATAAGAAACCAAATGATGGAGGGAATGGGCCCATGAAATCTATACCCCAACAATCAAAGATCTCAATGACAATAATAGGGTTTAAAGGCATCATGTGACGTTTTGAAATAGATCCCAACTTTTGACAATTTTCACAAGACTTGCAGAATGCATGTGAGTCTTTGAACATGGTGGGCCAGTAAAATCCACTTTGTAAGATTTTTGCAGTTGTCTTTCTTGATGAGAAATGGCCCCCACATGCCTCAGAATGACAAAATTTAATGACACTACTTACCTCATTGTCAGGAATGCATCTTTGAAATATTTGATCAGGACAATATTTGAATAAATAAGGATCATCCCAATAAAAATTCTTCACTTCGTTCAAAAACTTTCTTTTATCTTGGGTATTCCAATGAGCTGGCAATTGTCCTGAAACAAGAAAATTGACAATATTAGCAAACCAAGGCATTGTAGAGACAGAAAGTAAAGATTCATCAGGAAAGTAGTCATCGATTGGTGTGATGTCAGTTTTCGAATCTGTTGTCAATCTTGACAAGTGATCTGCGACAACATTTTCGCTGCCTTTCTTATCTTTGATTGTGATATCAAATTCTTGAAGTAATAAAATCCACCGCACCAATCTAGCCTTGGAATCTTTCTTAGAAAGAAGATATTTCAATGCTGCATGATCACTAAAAACAACAACAGGTGAGCCAACAAGATAAGATCTGAATTTTTCACATGCAAATACTACTGCAAGGAATTCTTTTTCAGTGGTGGTATAATTCATTTGAGCACTATTTAAAGTTTTACTTGCATAGTAAATTACATAAGGTTTCTTATCTTTTCTTTGTCCCAAAACAGCACCTACGGCATAATCACTAGCATCACACATTATTTCAAAAGGTAATGACCAATCGGGAGGTTGAATGATAGGAGCACAAGTAAGCAAATTTTTAAGTTTAACAAAGGCTTCTTCACAATGTTCAGTCCATTCAAAAATAGTATCCTTTGTTAGAAGGTTACTTAAAGGCTTAGATATTACACTAAAATCTTTGATGAACCTTCTATAAAAACCAGCATGTCCCAGGAATGATCTAACATCTTTAAGAGATTTTGGTGTTGGCAAGTTTGCAATTAACTCGATTTTAGATTTGTCAACCTCAATTCCTTTTGATGAAACAATGTGACCAAGTACAATGCCGTTTGTTACCATAAAATGACATTTTTCCCAATTCAGCACAAGATTCTTCTCTTCACACCTGGTTAAAACCTTTCCTAAATTAGTCAAACAATCATCAAATGAATCACCAAAAACAGAAAAATCATCCATGAAAATCTCAAGAAAATGTTCAACCATATCGCTAAATATACTAAGCATGCATCTTTGAAATGTGGCTGGTGCATTACATAATCCAAAAGGCATCCTTCGATATGCAAAAGTACCAAATGAACATGTGAAAGTAGTTTTTTCTTGATCTTCCAATGCAATTTCAATTTGGTTGTAACCCGAATAGCCATCTAGGAAACAATAAAATTCATGACCTGCAACTCTTTCTAGGATTTGATCCATGAAAGGTAAAGGAAAATGATCTTTTCTAGTCATTGAATTAAGTTTCCTATAGTCAATGCACATGCGCCAACCAGTAACAGTTCTAGTGGGAATTAACTCATTGTTCTCATTTGTTATCACAGTGACTCCAGACTTCTTAGGTACAACTTGGGTAGGACTTACCCATTTGCTGTCAGAAATAGGATAAATGATTTCATTATCTAGAAGCTTAATGACTTCATTTTTCACTACTTCTTTCATATTAGGATTTAGCCTTCGTTGCATTTCTCTAGAGGGTTTAGCATTTTCCTCTAAATAAATTCTGTGTGTATAAATCAAAGGACTAATTCCTTTTATATCAGCTATGGTCCATCCTAATGCTTTTTTGTGCATTTTCAGAGTTTGTAATAACTTACCTTCTTGATGTGCATTAAGTTTGGAAGAGATTATTACCGAAAAAGTTTCATTTTCTCCCAAAAATGAGTATTTGAGATTGGATGGCAACGGCTTCAAATCAGGTTTTGGTGGTTGAACACTTGAAGGTATGGACTTAATTGGTCGTGGTGGCAATTCCTCAATTTGTGGCCTCCAATTACTTGTCTTTGATTCTTCCTGAAAATAAATCATTTCCAAATCATCAGATTCATCAATCTCAATTTCATTGGAAGTGGTTGGAAATTGATCATGAATTAATTTTTCAGTAAAGTCCACTTCCTGTAAATCATTATCATCTCTAGGTTGCTTGCAAATGTTGAAAATATTCATCTCCAATGTCATGTTTCCAAATGATAGCTTCATCAGTCCATTCCTACAATTAATCAATGCATTAGAAGTTGCAAGAAATGGACGTCCTAAAATAACAGGAAATGAATTACATACTTCAACAGGTTGTGTGTCCAAGACAATAAAATCCACAGGATAAATGAATTTATCGACTTGTACTAACACATCTTCAATTATTCCTCTAGGCACTTTTATAGATCTATCGGCAAGTAAAAGAGTTATAGAAGTTGGTTTTAACTCACCTAGATTGAGACTCTGAAAAACTGAATATGGAAGTAAATTCACACTAGCACCAAGATCAAGTAAGGCTCTTTCAATTTTATGCTCTCCAATAAAGCAAGAAATTGTAGGACAACCAGGGTCTTTATATTTCAAAGCATTATTGTTTTGAAGAATAGCACTTACTTGTTCGGCTAGAAAGGCTTTCTTTTTCACATTCAGTTTCCTAATGGTGTGAGAATAAGTATAATGTAAACTTAATATGGACTTTAATGTTTGATACTAACATGTTTTATATTTGTTATCTTGTTCACTCTTTAATACTTTGCTTGTTAAATGACTAATCTTGATTTATGTTGTATAACACTTGGTACAACAAATGCTTGGCACTTTCATAGCCCATAATGTATGGTATAACCGACACCTGAGCTATGAAAGGAACTTGATTTGTTGTTAACATAAGTTATAATCATGAATGCTTGACGAGATTTACAAGTATTAGCATTAATTGAATAAGATGACTAATGTAATCATGTTAACAATATATAATCTGATTGGAACCTCCTTTGTGTGTGGTTTCCAATTCAATAATAAGAGTTTATATTATACTTGTTTGATATACCATTAGTGGAACCTCTAACCTTGACATTTGTTATTATTATTGTTTAATCCTTACATTAATTTTCCATCTCCAAGTTATCATCATCTTCTTCTTCTTCTCTTTCTTTATTATTATTATTATTATTATTACTACTACTATTACTACTACTACTACTACTATTATTATTATTATTATTATTATTATTATTATTATTATTATTATTATTATTATTATTATTATTATTACTATTATTATTGTTATTATTATTATTGTTATTATTATTATTGTTATTGTTGTTATTGTTGTTGTATTATTGTTATTTATAATTTGTACAATTAACCTCCCTGTGGTTCGACCCCGGTCTTACCGGGTTATTTATTACTTCGACACTCCTGCACTTGGAAGAAGACATCAATCTTTCAGTCGTGTCAAGTTTTTGGCGCCGTTGCCGGGGAGGTAAGTTCTTGTATAAATTATAGTATTTATTTTATTTTCTCTTTTCACTTTTCTTGTATATAACTTTGTTTCTTTTCTTTTGTTTCTTTTTATTTTGTTTTCTTCCTCCTTCTTTTGCTTTCTTCTTCTTCCTTTTATTTTATTCCTACACGTGCATGAGAGTGTGGTCACGTACATCAAGTGGTAGACTTTGTAGGGTATCATCATCATTTTCAGAAAATATGGCCGAAGAAGATAATCAATCACTTCATAATGAAAATAATGAGAATAACCGTGCTAGAACACTTAGAGACCACATGAATCCCACAAGAACAAGTGCACCGTCATGTATAGTTTTTCCTCCTGATGCATCTCATTTTAATTTTAAACCAGGTATTATTCAACTTTTACCTTCTTTTCATGGTTTCGAATTGGAAAATCCATACTTGCATTTAAGAGAATTTGAGGAGGTGTGCAACACATATAATAACTTAAATTGTAGCATGAACACCATCAGATTAAAGCTTTTTCCTTTTTCATTAAAAGATAAAGCTAAAACATGGCTACAAAATTTAAGACCAGGATCCATTCGTGCTTGGGATGAAATGCAACAACAGTTTTTAAAGAAGTTTTTTCCATCCCATAGAACAAACTCTTTCAAAAGACAAATCACTACTTTCACTCAAAAACCAGGAGAAACATTTTACCAATATTGGGATAGGTATCGAGACTTGCTTAGTACTTGCCCTCATCATGGTTTTGAAACATGGAGATTGATTTCACATTTCTATGAAGGGTTAACACCTAAAGATAGGCAAATGGTTGAATTGATGTGCAATGGAACTTTTGAAGATAAAGACCCTGATGAAGCAATGGAGTACTTAGACTTGTTAGC
Organism: Populus pruinosa; assembly: GCA_026413675.1. NCBI lineage: Eukaryota > Viridiplantae > Streptophyta > Magnoliopsida > Malpighiales > Salicaceae > Populus > Populus pruinosa. The sequence goes on from CM048607.1 coordinate 8,684,276, forward strand.
TGAAAATGCTCAAAATTGGGACACCGCGGGTACATATGAGGCACCGAGTAAATCTCAACCTCATACATATAGTGGAGGTATGTACAACCTTAGGGAAGATCATGACCTTCAAGCCAAGTTTGCATCTTTAGCTAGAAAAGTCGAGGCACTAGAATTGAAAAAGAGTGGTCAATTAAACTCTGTTGAAAACATTGTGTGTCAAATCTGTGAAACAAATGAACACTCAACCAATAACTGTCCAACCTTGCCTTCTTTTAAGAAATGTCTCCATGAACAAGCCCATGCTTTAAACAGTTTCCAAAGGGCAAACCATAACTCATACTCCCAAACATACAACCCTGGTTGGAGGAATCACCCAAATTTCAGTTGGAAGAGTGAGAACAACAATGCACAAACTTCATAACCACCGTTTCAAGCACGCCATAATTTCCAAAATTCTCATGGATATGCACCTTCTTATGCTCCACCTTCTAGAAGAAATCTTGAGGAAACATTGCATGCATTCATTGAAAAGCAAGAGACAATTAATACTCAACTTGTTCAAAACATGATAGATTTTAAAGATACTCTTGCTAAATTAACATCTGCTCTTAGTTTCCAAGAGAAAGGTAAGTTTCCATCTCAACCACAACAAAATCCCAAAGGGCAATACAATGCAAATGCAAGTAGTTCCGGAAGCCAACACATGGATCAAGTCAAATCAGTCACTATTCTGCGCAGTGGTAAGGTTATTGAAAAACCCTCTCTTGAACCTTATGAGAAAGATGATGAGTCAATCTCTGAGGGTAAGGAAGGGGATGAATCTGAAAATTGCAAAGAAACGACTGATTCACCACCAGCACTTCCATTTCCTCAAGCCATGACCAAACAAAGGAAAGTTAATCACAACTCTGAAATTTTTGAAATTTTCAAACAGGTAAGGATCAATATACCTTTATTGGATGCTATTAAACAGGTTCCTTCCTATGCTAAATTTTTGAAAGATCTCTGCACTGTGAAGAGGAAACTGAATGTGAAAAAGAAAGCCTTTCTAGCCGAACAAGTAAGTGCTATTCTTCAAAACAATAATGCTTTGAAATATAAAGACCCTGGTTGTCCTACAATTTCTTGCTTTATTAGAGACCATAAAATTGAAAAAGCCTTACTTGATCTTGGTGCTAGTGTGAATTTACTTCCATATTCAGTTTTTCAGAGTCTCAATCTAGGTGAGTTAAAACCAACTTCTATATCTCTTTTACTTGCCGATAGATCTGTAAAAGTGCCTAGAGGAATAATTGAGGATGTGTTAGTACAAGTTGATAAATTCATTTATCCTGTGGATTTTATTGTCTTGGACAGAGAACCTGTTGAAGCATGTAATTCATTTCCTGTTATTTTAGGACGTCCATTTCTTGCAACCTCTAACGCATTGATTAATTGTAGGAATGGACTGATGAAGCTATCATTTGGAAACATGACATTGGAGATGAATATTTTCAACATTTGCAAGCAACCTGGAGATGATAATGATTTACAAGAAGTAGATCATATTGATGAATTAGTTTATGATCAACTTGAATCTACTTTAAGTAAAAATGAATTGGATGAAACTGAAGATTTGTAAATGGTTTATTCTGAGGAAGAAATCACGGATGAAACAAGCACCGAAAATGTTGATGCGAATCTTTTGTCAACAGTGACAACAGATTCGACATCTGACATCACACCAATGGATGATTACTTTCCTAACGAATCCTTACTTTCTCTTAGTCCAATGCCTCGGTATGATAAAAATATCAATTTTCTTGCTTTAGGAGATTTGCCAGCTGATTGGAGGACCCAAGATAAAGAAACCTTTTTGAACGAAGTGAAGAACTTTTATTGTGATGACCCTACCTTATTCAAATATTGTCCTGATCAAATATTTCAAAGATTCATTCCCGACAATGAGGTAAGTAGTGTCATTAAACTTTGTCATTCTGAAGCATGTGGAAGTTATTTCTCGTCAAAAAAGACAATTGCAAAAATCTTTCAAAATGGATTTTATTGGCCCACCATGTTTAAGGACACGCATGCATTCTGCAAAACTTGTGAAAATTGTCAAAAAATTGACACTGGTCAAAAAGTTTTGTTTTATGATTCTCAACTCTATGCAGTCCCTAGAGAGCTAAGACCAAGATGGAGCAATCCTTATGGGGCCTGTGATATTGAGAATTCAATGAATGACAGTGATTTTAAGGAAAATGGACATCGTTTAAAAGCTCACTTTGATAATTTTCTTAATGAAAATGAATCAACTGGTTTGAATGATTTTTGTAGATAAAGGTTGATTATTTTTTTTCTCACATTGTTTTTGTGTTTCTTTTTGAGTGATTATTGCTAGTTTCTCTCACCCCGGTCAAATGGCGGATAACGGTACTCCGTGACTTAAGTCGGTTCTTTCAGTTTCCCATAATTACTGATATCTGTGTATATATCTGTGCAATTCTTTGAATCTCTCTTCCAATTCTCATTTGAAAATGGACACTGATCTTGAAAAATTGAAAAAGTATTTTCCCGTTCTGCCTCAAAATGCGATTACAAAAATTTACCGTGCTAGATGTGCAAGATTGAGATTGTTAATGAATCATGGAATTCCTGAAGATATTCGCTGGTTGATTGAAGCAAAGGTCCGATTATTAGGTGAGTCCTCTAATTTCTTCATTTCACACATGCCTGGAACAGGTAAAAGCACTTTTGCAAAGAAGCGTCGTGCAAAACGACTGGATGTTTGTCATCGATGTGCTAGATGGACTTGTAATACACAATGTCGTTCTTTAGGAATGGTATCTATAAACCGTGAAGATAAATTACAATTCATTAAGGATGGCCTGAGTAAGGAGTCTTTAGATAATCTTCTATTGACTCTTGAGACGCATCCTAGTGGAGATGTGCATCGTGCAATTCATGATTTATGGCCACTATTTCATAAAGAACATGATCGACCTAGTCTTGGGAATCTGACTAAAAAAGACCCTATTTGCCAGTTTTTAAGAAAACTGGATGGGAAGCCTATCCCCGACCCATAGAGGGCGTTTAAGCCGTTCTTGGACGTAAAACCAAGGGAAGATGTGAGCCACAATCACAACTACTTGTACATACACATGTTTTTTTCAAAAGTAAATAAATAAATAAATAAAAAGAGAGAGAGAGTGTGTGAGACTCTAGTTGGCCTACATATAGATGTTATGATTGCCTTTCTACTTTCTCATCTATAAAACCCTCTTTTCCTTCCTTTCATTTCTACTCAACCCATACATTCAACAAATACAGAAGTGTGTAGAAATGGCAAGTTCCTCAAGTCATCAAATAAGAAATATCTGTGTTTTTGGTGGATCTAGTCGTGGGAAAGAGAAGGAGTTTTTAGAATCAGCAAATCATCTTGGTCAGGTGCTAGCTGAGAGAAAGATTCATTTAGTATATGGGGGAGGCAGTCTTGGGTTAATGGGAGGTGTGTCAATAGCTGCATTTTTAGGAGGTAGTCAAGTTTTGGGGGTCGTCCCTGAAGCTTTGGTACAAGGGGGCATCATTGGAAAAACAATTGGAGAGGAACTTCAGGTCTCCACAATGTCGGCTCGAATGAATGCAATGTTTAACCATGCTGATGCTTTCATTGCTTTACCAGGTGGTCTAGGTACATTGGAAGAGATCTTTCATATTTCCTCTTGGGCTCAATTGCACATTCACCATAAACCCATTGGTTTGTTAAATGTTAATGGTTATTATGATAAGTTGTTGTCTTTTCTTGATCATGCTGTGGAACAGGAATTTCTAACATCTTCTGCACGACAAATCATAATCTCTGCTACTACTGCTGAACAATTGATTGACCAACTACAATCTTTCATTCCTGTGATTGATCCTTCCATGAGTCGCATAAATTGGTCATCTACGGGAAGCCGTAAAAAGCTTAGATTGGATTTGAGCCTTCATTTGTGAATTTTTGTGTATTTTGGTTTTATTATTATGTTTTGTTATTTCTTATTTTTGTTTCAGTGTGTTTCAGGTTTTGTCAGTGTTTGTTATTTCAGGTGATATCTTCTATACTCTATCTTTCTACCTTAGAACATTGAGGACAATGTCTCGTTTTGGTTGGGGGGAGAGGGTAGTAGTTGATAAAAAAAAATTGTTTTTCATTTCATAAAGCATGTGCATAATTGTTGTTACTAGGATGGCAGAGTAAAGGAGTTCTTTTGTTAAAGTGACTCTTGAGACGCATCTTAGTAACCATTTTTAACAAGGTCTATTATAATACTTCCTGAAATATTCAGGTTTACAAACTCTCGTATTGTTACCGCTTAATTCTGCTCATATACTTATTTAACATGTATTCTTAAACCTTAATTTACACACACACACTTTAACATATGATTGTGGGTTGCATATTGGATTATTACATTATTTATGTTCTTTTGTTAAAGGTAACAACTAAGGGAAAGGGATTTTATATAATTAAGCAAAAAAAGAAAAACATATAAAAAAGAAAAAAAAAGAAAAAAAAAATGATGATAATAAAAATTAGATAAGTTTGGTTTGGTAGCCTCCCTAACCTAAGCAATTAAGCCCGAAGGGGTGTTTTAACACCTAATACCCTAAAGTCAACTAACTTGGGAGCTATTGGCCCAATGCTTGTTACATGGGTTGAGGAGAAAAGCTTAAGGGAATCAAACATTGCACTATCTACATATCAGTATCTGCGACCCGAGTTACTAAGCTCGTAGGGGTGTCTTAACACCTAATGCCCTAAGACCAACAGGTTTGGGAGTCATTAGCTGAAAGCTCGTTACATGAGTTAAAGATGCATGATGTTTTTAAATTATATGTATATATTTAAAAAAAAAAGACAAAAAAAAGACAAAAATAATAATCCCAACCCAAGGAAGTTAACCTTAAACATTAGAACAAAAATTTTGTTTTCTTCCAAGAAAAGCCCCATAATTATGTGTTGATACATTGAGCACAAAAGAAAGGTTTATTAATATCATGTTAAGTGGTATTGAGCAGATATATAAATTTAATGAGAGTTTGTTTATCTGGATAGATTAATGGAAGTTAAATGATGAATACCTTACTTTGTGAAATTTGTAAATTGTTTTAACGCTTTGATTACTAGGGACTAGTAATAAGCTGGTTGGGGGGTGTGATTAGTACTTAAAAGTGCATTTTTATCATGGTTTTATATCATCATTTTGCACTTGAAGTATCAATAACTTCTTAACTAAAATATGTTTTATAATAATGTATCTAATAATATAGGATACCTATAATTTGTGGTAAATGTCTATTTTTAATGCAGGTCTATCACATAAATGAAAGGATTGATTGATGACTTGAAGAACTTAAATTGCAAGGATAAAGAGATGGTCAAACTTAGAGAAGAGATGTCGGTGCAATCCAAACCGGAACACTGTTCGGTAATTGGGTCATATCTGGAGCTACAGATCTCAGATTTAGGTCCAATTTATATGGATGGAAAGGTAAGACATAGTCCTACAACTTTCATATGGAGCCCAAGATCTAAAAAGGCCATTATCAAGTCCAAATTGTAGCAACAACAAAGAAGCCCGAATCTGTCTTCCAGCCCGAGCACTGTTCGGTATTTTGGCCATATATGGAGTTCTAGAAGTCCAAATGAGCTGAATATTTTACACAAGAAAGCTGAGACAATTGCCTACAACTTTCATGTTTACAATGGGCTCCAATTTTGACGTTATCAATGATGTTTTGGGCAGACAAGAGAAGATAAGGATTGTCACCAAGTCAAAAGTTGGCCACCCACTTATCAATTAGTCATCAAATCAATAGTTCCCAATTTTGGCCTATAAAAGGAGGCATTTTCCATGCATTTAGGCATCTTGGTGTTCAGATCAAGATTATGCTCTTCCTTTCTCTCTTTGTATTTTTTGTAATGTTTATGCTTTACTTTCATTAATATCAAGTTTATGCCTTTCATTTCCTTTCCTTTACTTAGTTAGCTTTTATGTTCTTATTTTGTTTATCTATTTTGCTTTCTTTCATTATGTCTAGCTAAGTTAATTATGTCAAGGTGAAAAGGTTACACTAATGGTGTGAGAATAAGTATAATGTAAACTTAATATGGACTTTAATGTTTGATACTAACATGTTTTATATTTGTTATCTTATTCACTCTTTAATACTTTGCTTGTTAAATGATTAATCTTGATTTATGTTGTATAACACTTGGTACAACAAATGCTTGGCACTTTCATAGCCCATAATGTATGGTATAACCGACACCTGAGCTATGAAAGGAACTTGATTTGTTGTTAACATAAGTTATAATCATGAATGCTTGATGAGATTTACAAGTATTAGCATTAATTGAATAAGATGACTAATGTAATCATGTTAACAATATATAATCTGATTGGAACCTCCTTTGTGTGTGGTTTCCAATTCAATAATAAGAGTTTATATTATACTTGTTTGATATACCATTAGTGGAACCTCTAACCTTGATATTTGTTATTATTATTGTTTAATCCTTACATTAATTTTCCATCTCCAAGTTATCATCATCTTCTTCTTCTTCTCTTTCTTTATTATTATTATTATTATTACTACTACTACTATTACTATTATTATTATTATTATTATTATTATTATTAGTAGTAGTAGTAGTAGTAGTATTAGTATTACTATTATTATTGTTATTATTATTATTGTTATTGTTGTTATTGTTGTTGTATTATTGTTATTTATAATTTGTACAATTAACCTCCCTGTGGTTCGACCCCGGTCTTACCGGGTTATTTATTACTTCGACACTCCTGCACTTGGAAGAAGACATCAATCTTTTAGTCGTGTCATAAGGTTATTGAAAAACCCTCTCTTAAACCTTATGAGAGAGTCAATCTCTTAGTGTAAGGAAGGGGTTGAATCTGAAAATTGCAAAGAAAAGACTGATTCTCTGTCAGCCCTTCCATTTCTTCAAGTCATGACCAAACAAAGGAAAGTCAATCACAACTCTGAAATTTTTGAAATTTTCAAACAAGTAAGGATCAATATACCTTTGCTGGATGCTATTAAACAGGTTCCTTTCTATGCTAAATTTTTAAAAGATCTATGCACTATGAAAAATAAAGCCTTTTTAGTAGAACAAGTGTCATTCTTCTGAACAATAATGCTTCGAAATATAAAGACCCTGGTTGTCCTACAATTTCTTGCTTTATTGGAGATCAAAAAATTGAAAGAGCATTACTTGATCTTGGAGGTAGTGTGAATTTACTTCCATATTTAATTTTTCAAAGTCTCAATCTAGGTGAGTTAAAACCAACTTCTATAACTCTTTTACTTGCCGATAGATCTATAAAGGTGCCTAGAGGAATAATTGAAGATGTGTTAGTACAAGTCGATAAATTCATTTATCCTATGGATTTTATTGTCTTGGACACAAAACCTATTGAAGAATGTAATTCATTTCCTGTTATTTTATGACGTTCATTTCTTACAATCTCTAACGCATTGATTAGTTGTTAGAATGGACTGATGAAGCTATTATTTAGAAACATGACATTTGAGATGAATATTTTCAACATTTGCAAGCAACCTGGATATGATAATGATTTACAAGAAGTAGATCATATTGACAAATTAGTTTATGATCAACTTGAATCTACTTTAAGTAAAAATGAATTGGATGAATCTGAAGATTTGCAAATGATTTATTCCGAGAAAGAAATCACGGATGAAACAAGCACCGAAAATATTGATGTGGATCTTTTGTCAAAAGTGATAGCAAATTCGACATCTAACATCACACCAATCGATGATTACTGATTAGTACTTAAAAGTGCATTTTTATCATGGTTTTATATCATCATTTTGCACTTGAAGTATCAATAACTCCTTAACTAAAATATGTTTTATAATAATGTATCTAATAATATAAGATACCTTTAATTTGTGGTAAATGTCTATTTTTAATGCAGGCCTATCACATAAATGAAAGGATTGATTGATGACTTGAAGAACTTAAATTGCAAGGATAAAGAGATGGCCAAACTTAGAAAAGAGATGTCGGTGCAATCCAAACCGGAACACTGTTCGGTAATTGGGTCATATCTGGAGCTACAGATCTCAGATTTAGGTCCAATTTATATGGATGGAAAGGTAAGACATAGGCCTACAACTTTCATATGGAGCCCAAGATCTAAAAAGGCCATTATCAAGTCCAAATTGTAGCAACAACAAAGAAGCCCGAATCTGTCTTCCAGCCCGAGCACTGTTCGCTATTTTAGCCATATCTGGAGTTCTAGAAGTCCAAATGAGCTGAATGTTTTACACAAGAAAGCTGAGACAATTGCCTACAACTTTCATGTTTACAATGGGCTCCAATTTTGACGTTATCAATGATGTTTTGGGCAGACAAGAGAAGATAAGGATTGTCACCAAGTCAAAAGTTGGCCACCCACTTATCAATTAGTCATCAAATCAATAGTTCCCAATTTTGGCCTATAAAAGGAGGCATTTTCCATGCATTTAGGCATCTTGGTGTTCAGATCAAGATTATGCTCTTCCTTTCTCTCTTTGTATTTTTTGTAATGTTTATGCTTTACTTTCATTAATATCAAGTTTATGCCTTTCATTTCCTTTCCTTTACTTAGTTAGCTTTTATGTTCTTATTTTGTTTATCTATTTTGCTTTCTTTCATTATGTCTAGCTAAGTTAATTATGTCAAGGTGAAAAGGTTACACTAATGGTGTGAGAATAAGTATAATGTAAACTTAATATGGACTTTAATGTTTGATACTAACATGTTTTATATTTGTTATCTTATTCACTCTTTAATACTTTGCTTGTTAAATGATTAATCTTGATTTATGTTGTATAACACTTGGTACAACAAATGCTTGGCACTTTCATAGCCCATAATGTATGGTATAACCGACACCTGAGCTATGAAAGGAACTTGATTTGTTGTTAACATAAGTTATAATCATGAATGCTTGATGAGATTTACAAGTATTAGCATTAATTGAATAAGATGACTAATGTAATCATGTTAACAATATATAATCTGATTGGAACCTCCTTTGTGTGTGGTTTCCAATTCAATAATAAGAGTTTATATTATACTTGTTTGATATACCATTAGTGGAACCTCTAACCTTGATATTTGTTATTATTATTGTTTAATCCTTACATTAATTTTCCATCTCCAAGTTATCATCATCTTCTTCTTCTTCTCTTTCTTTATTATTATTATTATTATTACTACTACTACTATTACTATTATTATTATTATTATTATTATTATTATTATTAGTAGTAGTAGTAGTAGTATTAGTATTACTATTATTATTGTTATTATTATTATTGTTATTGTTGTTATTGTTGTTGTATTATTGTTATTTATAATTTGTACAATTAACCTCCCTGTGGTTCGACCCCGGTCTTACCGGGTTATTTATTACTTCGACACTCCTGCACTTGGAAGAAGACATCAATCTTTTAGTCGTGTCATAAGGTTATTGAAAAACCCTCTCTTAAACCTTATGAGAGAGTCAATCTCTTAGTGTAAGGAAGGGGTTGAATCTGAAAATTGCAAAGAAAAGACTGATTCTCTGTCAGCCCTTCCATTTCTTCAAGTCATGACCAAACAAAGGAAAGTCAATCACAACTCTGAAATTTTTGAAATTTTCAAACAAGTAAGGATCAATATACCTTTGCTGGATGCTATTAAACAGGTTCCTTTCTATGCTAAATTTTTAAAAGATCTATGCACTATGAAAAATAAAGCCTTTTTAGTAGAACAAGTGTCATTCTTCTGAACAATAATGCTTCGAAATATAAAGACCCTGGTTGTCCTACAATTTCTTGCTTTATTGGAGATCAAAAAATTGAAAGAGCATTACTTGATCTTGGAGGTAGTGTGAATTTACTTCCATATTTAATTTTTCAAAGTCTCAATCTAGGTGAGTTAAAACCAACTTCTATAACTCTTTTACTTGCCGATAGATCTATAAAGGTGCCTAGAGGAATAATTGAAGATGTGTTAGTACAAGTCGATAAATTCATTTATCCTATGGATTTTATTGTCTTGGACACAAAACCTATTGAAGAATGTAATTCATTTCCTGTTATTTTATGACGTTCATTTCTTACAATCTCTAACGCATTGATTAGTTGTTAGAATGGACTGATGAAGCTATTATTTAGAAACATGACATTTGAGATGAATATTTTCAACATTTGCAAGCAACCTGGATATGATAATGATTTACAAGAAGTAGATCATATTGACAAATTAGTTTATGATCAACTTGAATCTACTTTAAGTAAAAATGAATTGGATGAATCTGAAGATTTGCAAATGATTTATTCCGAGAAAGAAATCACGGATGAAACAAGCACCGAAAATATTGATGTGGATCTTTTGTCAAAAGTGATAGCAAATTCGACATCTAACATCACACCAATCGATGATTACTGATTAGTACTTAAAAGTGCATTTTTATCATGGTTTTATATCATCATTTTGCACTTGAAGTATCAATAACTCCTTAACTAAAATATGTTTTATAATAATGTATCTAATAATATAAGATACCTTTAATTTGTGGTAAATGTCTATTTTTAATGCAGGCCTATCACATAAATGAAAGGATTGATTGATGACTTGAAGAACTTAAATTGCAAGGATAAAGAGATGGCCAAACTTAGAAAAGAGATGTCGGTGCAATCCAAACCGGAACACTGTTCGGTAATTGGGTCATATCTGGAGCTACAGATCTCAGATTTAGGTCCAATTTATATGGATGGAAAGGTAAGACATAGGCCTACAACTTTCATATGGAGCCCAAGATCTAAAAAGGCCATTATCAAGTCCAAATTGTAGCAACAACAAAGAAGCCCGAATCTGTCTTCCAGCCCGAGCACTGTTCGCTATTTTAGCCATATCTGGAGTTCTAGAAGTCCAAATGAGCTGAATGTTTTACACAAGAAAGCTGAGACAATTGCCTACAACTTTCATGTTTACAATGGGCTCCAATTTTGACGTTATCAATGATGTTTTGGGCAGACAAGAGAAGATAAGGATTGTCACCAAGTCAAAAGTTGGCCACCCACTTATCAATTAGTCATCAAATCAATAGTTCCCAATTTTGGCCTATAAAAGGAGGCATTTTCCATGCATTTAGGCATCTTGGTGTTCAGATCAAGATTATGCTCTTCCTTTCTCTCTTTGTATTTTTTGTAATGTTTATGCTTTACTTTCATTAATATCAAGTTTATGCCTTTCATTTCCTTTCCTTTACTTAGTTAGCTTTTATGTTCTTATTTTGTTTATCTATTTTGCTTTCTTTCATTATGTCTAGCTAAGTTAATTATGTCAAGGTGAAAAGGTTACACTAATGGTGTGAGAATAAGTATACTGTAAACTTAATATGGACTTTAATGTTTGATACTAACATGTTTTATATTTGTTATCTTATTCACTCTTTAATACTTTGCTTGTTAAATGATTAATCTTGATTTATGTTGTATAACACTTGGTACAACAAATGCTTGGCACTTTCATAGCCCATAATGTATGGTATAACCGACACCTGAGCTATGAAAGGAACTTGATTTGTTGTTAACATAAGTTATAATCATGAATGCTTGATGAGATTTACAAGTATTAGCATTAATTGAATAAGATGACTAATGTAATCATGTTAACAATATATAATCTGATTGGAACCTCCTTTGTGTGTGGTTTCCAATTCAATAATAAGAGTTTATATTATACTTGTTTGATATACCATTAGTGGAACCTCTAACCTTGATATTTGTTATTATTATTGTTTAATCCTTACATTAATTTTCCATCTCCAAGTTATCATCATCTTCTTCTTCTTCTCTTTCTTTATTATTATTATTATTATTACTACTACTACTATTACTATTATTATTATTATTATTATTATTATTATTATTAGTAGTAGTAGTAGTAGTATTAGTATTACTATTATTATTGTTATTATTATTATTGTTATTGTTGTTATTGTTGTTGTATTATTGTTATTTATAATTTGTACAATTAACCTCCCTGTGGTTCGACCCCGGTCTTACCGGGTTATTTATTACTTCGACACTCCTGCACTTGGAAGAAGACATCAATCTTTTAGTCGTGTCATAAGGTTATTGAAAAACCCTCTCTTAAACCTTATGAGAGAGTCAATCTCTTAGTGTAAGGAAGGGGTTGAATCTGAAAATTGCAAAGAAAAGACTGATTCTCTGTCAGCCCTTCCATTTCTTCAAGTCATGACCAAACAAAGGAAAGTCAATCACAACTCTGAAATTTTTGAAATTTTCAAACAAGTAAGGATCAATATACCTTTGCTGGATGCTATTAAACAGGTTCCTTTCTATGCTAAATTTTTAAAAGATCTATGCACTATGAAAAATAAAGCCTTTTTAGTAGAACAAGTGTCATTCTTCTGAACAATAATGCTTCGAAATATAAAGACCCTGGTTGTCCTACAATTTCTTGCTTTATTGGAGATCAAAAAATTGAAAGAGCATTACTTGATCTTGGAGGTAGTGTGAATTTACTTCCATATTTAATTTTTCAAAGTCTCAATCTAGGTGAGTTAAAACCAACTTCTATAACTCTTTTACTTGCCGATAGATCTATAAAGGTGCCTAGAGGAATAATTGAAGATGTGTTAGTACAAGTCGATAAATTCATTTATCCTATGGATTTTATTGTCTTGGACACAAAACCTATTGAAGAATGTAATTCATTTCCTGTTATTTTATGACGTTCATTTCTTACAATCTCTAACGCATTGATTAGTTGTTAGAATGGACTGATGAAGCTATTATTTAGAAACATGACATTTGAGATGAATATTTTCAACATTTGCAAGCAACCTGGATATGATAATGATTTACAAGAAGTAGATCATATTGACAAATTAGTTTATGATCAACTTGAATCTACTTTAAGTAAAAATGAATTGGATGAATCTGAAGATTTGCAAATGATTTATTCCGAGAAAGAAATCACGGATGAAACAAGCACCGAAAATATTGATGTGGATCTTTTGTCAAAAGTGATAGCAAATTCGACATCTAACATCACACCAATCGATGATTACTGATTAGTACTTAAAAGTGCATTTTTATCATGGTTTTATATCATCATTTTGCACTTGAAGTATCAATAACTCCTTAACTAAAATATGTTTTATAATAATGTATCTAATAATATAAGATACCTTTAATTTGTGGTAAATGTCTATTTTTAATGCAGGCCTATCACATAAATGAAAGGATTGATTGATGACTTGAAGAACTTAAATTGCAAGGATAAAGAGATGGCCAAACTTAGAAAAGAGATGTCGGTGCAATCCAAACCGGAACACTGTTCGGTAATTGGGTCATATCTGGAGCTACAGATCTCAGATTTAGGTCCAATTTATATGGATGGAAAGGTAAGACATAGGCCTACAACTTTCATATGGAGCCCAAGATCTAAAAAGGCCATTATCAAGTCCAAATTGTAGCAACAACAAAGAAGCCCGAATCTGTCTTCCAGCCCGAGCACTGTTCGCTATTTTAGCCATATCTGGAGTTCTAGAAGTCCAAATGAGCTGAATGTTTTACACAAGAAAGCTGAGACAATTGCCTACAACTTTCATGTTTACAATGGGCTCCAATTTTGACGTTATCAATGATGTTTTGGGCAGACAAGAGAAGATAAGGATTGTCACCAAGTCAAAAGTTGGCCACCCACTTATCAATTAGTCATCAAATCAATAGTTCCCAATTTTGGCCTATAAAAGGAGGCATTTTCCATGCATTTAGGCATCTTGGTGTTCAGATCAAGATTATGCTCTTCCTTTCTCTCTTTGTATTTTTTGTAATGTTTATGCTTTGCTTTCATTAATATTAAGTTTATGCTTTTCATTTCCTTTCCTTTACTTAGTTAACTTTTATGTTTTTATTTTGTTTATTTGTTTTCCTTTCTTTCATTATGTCTAGCTAAGTTAATTATGTCAAGGTGAAAAGGTTACACTAATGGTGTAAGAATAAGTATAGTGTAAACTTAATATGGACTTTAATGTTTGATACTAACATGTTTTATATTTGTTATCTTATTCACTCTTTAATACTTTGCTTGTTAAATGATTAATCTTGATTTATGTTGTATAACACTTGGTACAACAAATGCTTGGCACTTTCATAGCCCATAATGTATGGTATAACCGACACCTGAGCTATGAAAGGAACTTGATTTGTTGTTAACATAAGTTATAATCATGAATGCTTGATGAGATTTACAAGTATTAGCATTAATTGAATAAGATGACTAATGTAATCATGTTAACAATATATAATCTGATTGGAACCTCCTTTGTGTGTGGTTTCCAATTCAATAATAAGAGTTTATATTATACTTGTTTGATATACCATTAGTGGAACCTCTAACCTTGATATTTGTTATTATTATTGTTTAATCCTTACATTAATTTTCCATCTCCAAGTTATCATCATCTTCTTCTTCTTCTCTTTCTTTATTATTATTATTATTATTACTACTACTACTATTACTATTATTATTATTATTATTATTATTATTATTATTAGTAGTAGTAGTAGTAGTATTAGTATTACTATTATTATTGTTATTATTATTATTGTTATTGTTGTTATTGTTGTTGTATTATTGTTATTTATAATTTGTACAATTAACCTCCCTGTGGTTCGACCCCGGTCTTACCGGGTTATTTATTACTTCGACACTCCTGCACTTGGAAGAAGACATCAATCTTTTAGTCGTGTCATAAGGTTATTGAAAAACCCTCTCTTAAACCTTATGAGAGAGTCAATCTCTTAGTGTAAGGAAGGGGTTGAATCTGAAAATTGCAAAGAAAAGACTGATTCTCTGTCAGCCCTTCCATTTCTTCAAGTCATGACCAAACAAAGGAAAGTCAATCACAACTCTGAAATTTTTGAAATTTTCAAACAAGTAAGGATCAATATACCTTTGCTGGATGCTATTAAACAGGTTCCTTTCTATGCTAAATTTTTAAAAGATCTATGCACTATGAAAAATAAAGCCTTTTTAGTAGAACAAGTGTCATTCTTCTGAACAATAATGCTTCGAAATATAAAGACCCTGGTTGTCCTACAATTTCTTGCTTTATTGGAGATCAAAAAATTGAAAGAGCATTACTTGATCTTGGAGGTAGTGTGAATTTACTTCCATATTTAATTTTTCAAAGTCTCAATCTAGGTGAGTTAAAACCAACTTCTATAACTCTTTTACTTGCCGATAGATCTATAAAGGTGCCTAGAGGAATAATTGAAGATGTGTTAGTACAAGTCGATAAATTCATTTATCCTATGGATTTTATTGTCTTGGACACAAAACCTATTGAAGAATGTAATTCATTTCCTGTTATTTTATGACGTTCATTTCTTACAATCTCTAACGCATTGATTAGTTGTTAGAATGGACTGATGAAGCTATTATTTAGAAACATGACATTTGAGATGAATATTTTCAACATTTGCAAGCAACCTGGATATGATAATGATTTACAAGAAGTAGATCATATTGACAAATTAGTTTATGATCAACTTGAATCTACTTTAAGTAAAAATGAATTGGATGAATCTGAAGATTTGCAAATGATTTATTCCGAGAAAGAAATCACGGATGAAACAAGCACCGAAAATATTGATGTGGATCTTTTGTCAAAAGTGATAGCAAATTCGACATCTAACATCACACCAATCGATGATTACTGATTAGTACTTAAAAGTGCATTTTTATCATGGTTTTATATCATCATTTTGCACTTGAAGTATCAATAACTCCTTAACTAAAATATGTTTTATAATAATGTATCTAATAATATAAGATACCTTTAATTTGTGGTAAATGTCTATTTTTAATGCAGGCCTATCACATAAATGAAAGGATTGATTGATGACTTGAAGAACTTAAATTGCAAGGATAAAGAGATGGCCAAACTTAGAAAAGAGATGTCGGTGCAATCCAAACCGGAACACTGTTCGGTAATTGGGTCATATCTGGAGCTACAGATCTCAGATTTAGGTCCAATTTATATGGATGGAAAGGTAAGACATAGGCCTACAACTTTCATATGGAGCCCAAGATCTAAAAAGGCCATTATCAAGTCCAAATTGTAGCAACAACAAAGAAGCCCGAATCTGTCTTCCAGCCCGAGCACTGTTCGCTATTTTAGCCATATCTGGAGTTCTAGAAGTCCAAATGAGCTGAATGTTTTACACAAGAAAGCTGAGACAATTGCCTACAACTTTCATGTTTACAATGGGCTCCAATTTTGACGTTATCAATGATGTTTTGGGCAGACAAGAGAAGATAAGGATTGTCACCAAGTCAAAAGTTGGCCACCCACTTATCAATTAGTCATCAAATCAATAGTTCCCAATTTTGGCCTATAAAAGGAGGCATTTTCCATGCATTTAGGCATCTTGGTGTTCAGATCAAGATCATGTTCTTCCTTTCTCTCTTTGTATTTTTTGTAATGTTTATGCTTTGCTTTCATTAATATTAAGTTTATGCTTTTCATTTCCTTTCCTTTACTTAGTTAACTTTTATGTTTTTATTTTGTTTATTTGTTTTCCTTTCTTTCATTATGTCTAGCTAAGTTAATTATGTCAAGGTGAAAAGGTTACACTAATGGTGTAAGAATAAGTATAGTGTAAACTTAATATGGACTTTAATGTTTGATACTAACATGTTTTATATTTGTTATCTTGTTCATTCTTTAATACTTTGCTTGTTAAATGACTAATCTTGATTTATGTTGTATAACACTTGGTACAACAAATGCTTGGCACTTTCATAGCCCATAATGTATGGTATAACCGACACCTGAGCTATGAAAGGAACTTGATTTGTTGTTAACATAAGTTATAATCATGAATGCTTGACGAGATTTACAAGTATTAGCATTAATTGAATAAGATGACTAATGTAATCATGTTAACAATATATAATCTGATTGGAACCTCCTTTGTGTGTGGTTTCCAATTCAATAATAAGAGTTTATACTGTACTTGTTTGATATACCATTAGTGGAATCTCTAACCTTGACATTTGTTATTATTATTGCTTAATCCTTACATTAATATTTGATCTCCAAGTTCTCATCATCATCATCTTCTTCTTCTTCTCTTTCTTTATTATTATTATTATTATTATTATTATTATTATTATTATTATTATTATTATTATTAGTACTACTACTACTATTATTATTATTATTATTATTATTATTATTATTATTATTATTATTATTATTATTATTATTACTATTGTTGTTGTTGTTATTGTTGTTTTATAATTGTTGTTTATAATTTGTACAATTAACCTCCCTGTGGTTCGACCCCGGTCTTGCCGGGTTATTTATTACTTCGACACTCCTGCACTTGGGAGAAGACATCAATCTTTTCGTCGTGTCAATTACTTTCCTAACGAATCCTTACTTTCTCTTAGTCCAATGCCTTGGTATAATAAAAATATCAATTTTCTTACTTTAGGAGATTTACCAGCTGATTGGAGTACTCAAGATAAAGAAAAGTTTTTGAACGAAGTGAAGAGCTTTTATTGTGATGACCCTAACTTATTTAAATATTGTCCTGATCAAATATTTCAAATATTCATTCCTGAAAATGAAGTAAATAGTGTCATTAAACTTTGTCATTCTGAAGCATGTGGAAGTTATTTCTCCTAAAAAAAGACAGTTGTAAAAATCTTTTAAAATGGATTTTATTGGCCCACCATGTTCAAGGACACGCATACATTATGCAAAACTTGTGAAAATTATCAAAAAGTTGATACTAGTTAAAAAGTTTTGTTTTATAATACTCAACTCTATGCATTCTCTAGAGAGCTAAGACCAAGATGGAGCAATCCTTATGGGGCCTGTGATATTGAAAATTCAATGAATGACCATGATTTTAAGGAAAATGGACATCATTTGAAAGCTTACTTTAATAATTTTCCTAGTGAAAATGAATCAACTGGTTGGAATGATCTTATAGATAAAGGTTGATTATTTTGTTTTTCTCACATTATTTTTGTGTTTCTTTTTTAGTGATTTTTGCTAGTTTCTCTCACCCTGGTCAAATGGCGGACAACGGTACTCCGTGACTTAAGTCGGCTCTTTTAGTTTCCTATAATAACTAATATTTATGTATATATTTGCGCAATTCTTTGAATCTCTCTTCCAATTCTCATTTGAAAATGGACACTAATCTTGAAAAATTGAAAAAGTATTTTCCTACTCTGCCTCAGAATGAAATTACAAAAATTTACCATGCTAGATGTGCAAGATTGAGATTGTTAATAAATCATGGAATTCCTGAAGATATTCGCTGGTTGATTGAAGCAAAGGTCTGATTATTAGGTGAGTCCTCTAACTCCTTCATTTCACACATACATGGAACAGGTAAAAGCACTTTTACAAAGAAATGTCGTGCAAAACGACTGAAAGTTTATCATCGATGTGCTAGATGGACTTGTAATGCATAATGTCGTTCTTTAGGAATGATATCTATAAATTGTGAAGACAAAATACAATTCATTAAGGATGGCCTGAGTAAGGCGTCTTTAGATAATCTTCTATTGACTCTTGAGACGCATCCTAGTGGAGATGTGCATCATGCAATTCACGATTTATGGCCACTATTTCATAAAGAACATGATCGACTTAGTCTTGAGAATTTGACTAAAAAAGACCTTGTGTGTCAATTTCTAAGAAAACTAGATGGGAAGCCTATCCCCGACCCATAGAGGGCGTTTAAGCCGTTCTTGGATGTAAAACCAAGAGAAGATGTGAGTCACAATCACAACTGCGATTTGAGTCTTAGCTTGTAAAAAATTGTGTCTTTTGATTTTATAAATAGCATAATATTAGTTTTTTTGTTGTTTCTTATATTTGTTTAAGTATGTTTCAGGTTTGTCAGTGTTCGTTATTTCAGGTGATATCTTCTATACTCTATCTTTCTACCTTAGAACATTGAGGATAATGTCTCATTTTAGTTGGGGGGAGAGGGTAGTAGCTAAAAAAAAACTGTGTTTTCTATTTCATAAATCATGTGTAAAATTGTTGTTATTATGATGGCAGAGTAAGGAGAACTTTTATGACTCTTGAGATGCATCTTAGTAACCATTCTTAACAAGGTCTATCATAATACTTCTTGAAATATTTAGATTTACAAATTCTCGCATTTTTATCACTTAATTTTGCTCATATACTTATTTAACATGTATTCTTAAACCTGAATTTACACACACACACTTTAACATATGATTGTGAGTTACATATTGGATTATTACATTATTTATGTTCTTTTATTAAAGGTAACAACTAAGGGAAAAAGATAGTATATAATTAAAAAAAAAAGAAAAAAAGAAAAAAAATGATAATAATAAAAATGTAGATAACTTTGGTTTCATAGCCCCCCTAACCTAAGCAATTAAGTCTGAAGGGGTGTTTTAAAACCTAATACCCTAAAGTCAACTAACTTGGGAGCTATTGACTCAACGCTTGTTACATGGGTTGAGGAGAAAAGCTTAAGGGAATCAAACATTGCACTATCTACATATCAATATCTGCGACCCAAGTTATTAAGCTCGTAGGGGTGTCTCAACACCTAATGCCTTAAGACCAACTGGTCTGGGAGTTATTAGCTCAAAGCTCGTTACATGGGTTAAAGATGCATGATGTTTTTAAATTATATGTATATAAATATTTTTTTTTTAAAAAGACAAAAATAATAATCCCAACCCAAGGAAGTTAACCTTAAACATTAGAACAAAAATTTTGTTTTCTTCCAAGAAAAGCCCCATAATTATGTGTTGATACATTTAGCACAAAAGAAAAGTTTATTAATATCTTGTTAAGAGGTATTGAGCAGATATATAAATTTAATGAGAGTTTGTTTATCTAGATAGATTAATGGAAGTTAAATGATGAATACCTTGCTTTGTGGAATTTGCAAATTATTTTTCTTGCAAATTATTTTTCTATTTTAACGCTTTGATTACTAGGAACTAGTAATAAGCTAGTTGGGGGTGTGATTAGTACTTAAAAGTGTATTTTTATCATGGTTTTATATCATCATTTTACACTTGAAGTATCAATAACTCCTTAACTAAAGCATATTTTATAATAATATATCTAATAATATAAGATACCTTTAATTTGTGGCAAATGTTCATTTTAAATATAGGTTTATCACATAAATAAAAGGATTGATTGATAACTTTAAGAACTTAAATTGCAAGGGCAAAGAGATGACCAAAATTAGAAAAGAGATGTGGGTGCAATTCAAACTAGAATATTGTTCGGTAATTGAGTCATATCTGGAGCTATAGATCTCATATTTAGGTCTACTTTATATTGATGGAAAGGTAAGATATAGGCCTACAACTTTCATATGGAGCCCAAGATCTAAAAAGTCCATTTTCAAGTCCAAATTGTTGCAATAACAAAAAAAACCCGAATCTGTCCTCCAGTCCGAGCACTGTTCAGTATTTTAGTTATATATAGAGTTCTAGAAGTTGAAATGAGCTGAATTATTTACACAAGAAAGCTAAGACAATTGCCTACAACTTTCATGTTTTCAAGTGGCTCCAATGTTGACGTTATCAATGACTTTTTAGGCAGATAAGAGAAGATAAGGATTGTCACCAAGTCAAGAGTTGGTCATCCACTCATCAATTAGTCATCAAATCAATAGTTTCCAATTTTGGCCTATAAAAGGAGGCATTTTTCATGTGATTAGTACTTAAAAGTGCATTTTTATCATGGTTTTATATCATCATTTTGCACTTGAAGTATCAATAACTCCTTAACTAAAATATGTTTTATAATAATGTATGTAATAATATAAGATACCTATAATTTGTGGTAAATATCTATTTTTAATGCAGGTCTATTACATAAATGAAAGGATTGATTGATGACTTGAAGAACTTAAATTGCAAGGATAAAGAGATGGTCAAACTTAGAGAAGAGATGTCGGTGCAATCCAAACCGGAACACTGTTCGGTAATTGAGCCATATCTGGAGCTACAGATCTCAAATTTAGGTCCAATTTATATGGATGGAAAGGTAAGACATAGGCCTACAACTTTCATATGAAGCCCAAGATCTAAAAAGGCCATTATCAAGTCCAAATTGTAGCAACAACAAAGAAGCCCGAATCTGTCTTCCAGCCCGAGCACTGTTCGGTATTTTGGCCATATCTGGAGTTCTAGAAGTCCAAATGAGCTGAATTTTTTACACAAGAAAGATGAGACAATTGCCTACAACTTTCATGTTCTAGAAGTCCAGTTTTGACGTTATCAATGACGTTTTGGGCAGACAAGAGAAGATAAGGATTGTCACCAAGTCAAAAGTTGGCCACCCACTTATCAATTAGTCATCAAATCAATAGTTCCCAATTTTGGCCTATAAAAGGAGGCATTTGCCATGCATTTAGGCATCTTGGTTTCCAGATCAAGATCATGCTCTTCCTTTCTCTCTTTGTATTTTTTGTAATATTTATGCTTTGCTTTCATTAATATTAAGTTTATGCTTTTCATTTCCTTTCCTTTACTTAGTTAGCTTTTATGTTCTTATTTTGTTTATCTATTTTGCTTTCTTTCATTATGTCTAGCTAAGTTAATTATGTCAAGGTGAAAAGGTTACACTAATGGTGTAAGAATAAGTATAATGTAAACTTAATATGGACTTTAATGTTTGATACTAACATGTTTTATATTTGTTATCTTATTTACTCTTTAATACTTTGCTTGTTAAATGACTAATCTTGATTTATGTTGTATAACACTTGGTACAACAAATGCTTGGCACTTTCATAGCCCATAATGTATGGTATAACCGACACCTGAGCTATGGAAGGAACTTGATTTGTTGTTAACATAAGTTATAATCATGAATGCTTGACGAGATTTACAAGTATTAGCATTAATTGAATAAGATGACTAATGTAATCATGTTAACAATATATAATCTGATTGGAACCTCCTTTGTGTGTGGTTTCCAATTCAATAATAAGAGTTTATACTATACTTGTTTGATATACCATTAGTGGAACCTCTAACCTTGACATTTGTTATTATTATTGTTTAATCCTTACTTTAATATTTCATCTCTAAGTTCTCATCATCATCATCATCTTCTTCTTCTTCTCTTTCTTTATTATTATTATTATTATTATTATTATTATTATTATTATTATTACTACTACTACTACTACTACTACTACTACTACTAGTATTATTATTATTATTATTATTATTATTATTGTTATTATTATTGTTATTATTGTTGTTGTATTATTTTTATTGTTATCATTATTACTATTATTGTTGTTTATAATTGTTGTTTATAATTTGTACAATTAACCTCCCTGTGGTTCGACCCCGGTCTTGCCGGGTTATTTATTACTTCGACACTCCTGCACTTGGGAGAAGACATCAACCTTTTAGTCGTGTCAAGTTTTTGGCGCCGTTGCCGGGGAGGTAAGTTCTTGTATAAATTATAGTATTTATTTTATTTTCTCTTTTCACCTTTCTTGTATATAACTTTGTTTCTTTTCTTTTGTTTCTTTTTATTTTGTTTTCTTCCTCCTTCTTTTGCTTTCTTCTTCTTTTTTTATTTTATTCCTACACGTGCATGAGAGTGTGGTCACGTACATCAAGTGGTAGACTTTGTAGGGTATCCTCATCATTTTTAGAAAATATGGCCGAAGAAGATAATCAATCACTTCATAATGAAAATAATGAGAATAACCGTGCTAGAACACTTAGAGACCACATGAATCCCACAAGAACAAGTGCACCATCATGCATAGCTTTTCCTCCCGATGCATCTCATTTTAATTTTAAACCAGGCATTATTCAACTTTTACCTTCTTTTCATGGCTTAGAATTGGAAAATCCATACTTGCATTTAAGGGAATTTGAGGAGGTGTGCAACACATATAATAATTTAAATTGTAGCATGAACACCATCAGATTAAAGCTTTTTCCTTTTTCATTAAAAGATAAAGCTAAAACATGGCTACAAAATTTGAGACCAGGATCCATTCGTGCTTGGGATGAAATGCAACAACAATTTTTAAAGAAGTTTTTCCCATCTCATAGAACAAACTCTTTCAAGAGACAAATCACCACTTTCACTCAAAAACCAGGAGAAACATTTTACAAATGTTGGGATAGGTATCGAGACTTGCTTAGTACTTGCCCTCATCATGGTTTTGAAACATGGAGATTGGTTTCACATTTCTATGAAGGGTTAACACCTAAAGATAGGCAAATGGTTGAATTGATGTGCAATGGAACTTTTGAAGATAAAGACCCTGATGAAGCAATGGAGTACTTAGACTTATTAGCTGAAAATGCTCAAAATTGGGACACTGCGGGTACATATGAGGCACCGAGTAAAACTCAACCTCATACATCTAGTGGAGGTATGTACAACCTTAGGGAAGATCATGACTTTCAAGCCAAATTTGCATCTTTAGCTAGAAAAGTCGAGGCACTAGAATTGAAAAAGAGTGGTCAATTAAAATCTGTTGAAAACATTGTGTGTCAAATCTGTGAAACAAATGAACACTCAACCAACGATTGTCCAACCTTGCCTTCTTTTAAGGAATGTCTCCATGAACAAGCCCATGCTTTAAACAGTTTCCAAAGGCCCAACCAGAACCTATACTCCCAAACATACAACCCTGGTTGGAGAAATCACCCAAATTTCAATTGGAAGAGTGAGAACAACAATGCACAAACTTCACAACCACCGTTTCAAGCACACCACAATTTCCAAAATTCTCATGGATATGCACCTCCTTATGCTCCACCTCCTAGAAGAAATTTTGAGGAAACAGTGCATGCATTCATTGAAAAGCAAGAGATAATTAATACTCAACTTGTTCAAAACATGACAGATTTTAAAGATACTCTTGCTAAATTAACATCTGCTCTTAGTTTCCAAGAGAAAGGTAAGTTTCCATCTCAAACACAACAAAATCCCAAGGGGCAATACAATGCAAATGCAAGTAGTTCCGGAAGCCAACACATGGATCAAGTCAAATCAGTCACTACTCTGCGCAGTGGTAAGGTTATTGAAAAACCCTCTTTTGAACCTTATGAGAAAGATGATGAGTCAATCTCTGAGGGTAAGGAAGGGGTTGAATCTGAAAATTGCAACGAAACGACTGATTCACCGCCAGCACTTCCATTTCCTCATGCCATGACTAAACAAAGGAAAGTCAATCACAACTCAGAAATTTTTGAAATTTTCAAACAGGTAAGGATCAATATACCTTTGTTAGATGCTATTAAACAGGTTCCTTCCTATGCTAAATTTTTGAAAGATCTCTGCACTGTGAAGAGGAAACTGAATGTGAAAAAGAAAGCCTTTCTAGCCGAACAAGTAAGTGCTATTCTTCAGAACAATAATGCTTTGAAATATAAAGACCCTGGTTGTCCTACAATTTCTTGCTTTATTGGAGAGCATAAAATTGAAAGAGCCTTACTTGATCTTGGAGCTAGTGTGAATTTACTTCCATATTCAGTTTTTCAAAGTCTCAATCTAGGTGAGTTAAAACCAACTTCTATATCTCTTTTACTTGCCGATAGATCTGTAAAAGTGCCTAGAGGAATAATTGAAGATGTGTTAGTACAAGTCGATAAATTCATTTATCCTGTGGATTTTATTGTCTTGGACACAGAACCTGTTGAAGCATGTAATTCATTTCCTGTTATTTTAGGACGTCCGTTTCTTGCAACGTCTAACGCATTGATTAATTGTAGGAATGGACTGATGAAGCTATCATTTGGAAACATGACATTGGAGATGAATATTTTCAACATTTGCAAGCAACCTGGAGATGATAATGATTTACAAGAAGTAGATCATATTGATGAATTAGTTTATGATCAACTTGAATCTACTTTAAGTAAAAATGAATCGGATGAAATTGAAGATTTGCAAATGGTTTATTCTGAGGAAGAAATCACGGATGAAACAAGCACCGAAAATGTTGATGCGAATCTTTTGTCAATAGTGACAACAGATTCGACATCTGACATCACACCAATCGATGATTACTTTCCTAACGAATCCTTACTTTCTCTTAGTCCAATGCCTTGGTATGATAAAAATATCAATTTTCTTTCTTTAGGAGATTTGCCAGCTGATTGGAGTACCCAAGAAAAAGAAAAGTTTTTGAACGAAGTGAAGAATTTTTATTGTGATGACCCTACCTTATTCAAATATTGTCCTGATCAAATATTTCAAAGATTCATTCCCGATAATGAGGTAAGTAGTGTCATTAAACTTTGTCATTCTGAAGCATGTGGAAGTTATTTCTCGTCAAAAAAGACAATTGCAAAAATCTTGCAAAATGGATTTTATTGGCCCACCATGTTCAAGGACACGCATGCATTCTGCAAAACTTGTGAAAATTGTCAAAAGATTGATACTGGTCAAAAAGTTTTGTTTTATGATTCTCAACTCTATGCAGTCCCTAGAGAGCTAAGACCAAGATGGAGCAATCCTTATGGGGCCTGTGATATTGAGAATTCAATGAATGATAATGATTTTAAGGAAAATGGACATCGTTTGAAAACTTACTTTGATAATTTTCCTAGTAAAAATGAATCAACTGGTTGGAATGATCTTGTAGATAAAGGTTGATTTTTTTTCTCACATTGTTTTTGTGTTTCTTTTTGAGTGATTTTTGCTAGTTTCTCTCACCCCGGTCAAATGGCGGACAACGGTACTCCGTGACTTAAGTCGGTTCTTTCAGTTTCCCATAATTACTGATATTTGTGTATATATTTGTACAATTCTTTGAAGCTCTCTTCCAATTCTCATTTGAAAATGGACACTAATCTTGAAAAATTGAAAAAGTATTTTCCCGCTCTGCCTCAGAATGCGATTACAAAAATTTACCGTGCTAGATGTGCAAGATTGAGATTGTTAATGAATCATGGAATTCCTGAAGATATTCGCTGGTTGATTGAAGCAAAAGTCCGATTATCAGGTGAGTCCTCTAACTTCATTTCACACATGCCTGGAACAGGTAAAAGCACTTTTGCAAAGAAGCGTCGTGCAAAACGACTGGATGTCTGTCATCGATGTGCTAGATGGACATGTAATACACAATGTCGTTCTTTAGGAATGGTATCTATAAACCGTGAAGATAAAATACAATTCATTAAGGATGGCTTGAGTAAGGAGTCTTTAGATAATCTTCTATTGACTCTTGAGACGCATC
The DNA here is from genome assembly GCA_026413675.1 of Populus pruinosa. Classification (NCBI taxonomy): domain Eukaryota; kingdom Viridiplantae; phylum Streptophyta; class Magnoliopsida; order Malpighiales; family Salicaceae; genus Populus; species Populus pruinosa. The sequence continues at coordinate 8,710,604 of CM048607.1, forward strand.
CTAGTGGAGATGTGCATCGTGCAATTCATGATTTATGGCCACTATTTCATAAAGAACATGATCGACTTAGTCTTGGGAATCTGACTAAAAAAGACCCTGTTTGCCAGTTTTTAAGAAAACTGGATGGGAAGCCTATCCCCGACCCATAGAGGGCGTTTAAGCCGTTCTTGGACGTAAAACCACGGGAAGATGTGAGCCACAATCACAACTACTTGTACATACACATGCTTGGTTTTATTATTGTGTTTTGTTGTTTCTTATATTTGTTTCAGTGTGTTTTAGGTTTGTCAGTGTTCGTTATTTCAGGTGATATCTTCTATACTCTATCTTTCTACCTTAAAACATTGAGGACAATGTCTCGTTTTGGTTGGGGGGAGAGGGTAGTAGTTGATAAAAAAAAAAAAAAAAAATTGTTTTTCATTTCATAAAGCATGTGCATAATTGTTGTTACTAGGATGGCAGAGTAAAGGAGTTCTTTTGTTAAAGTGACTCTTGAGACGCATCTTAGTAACCATTCTTAACAAGGTCTATTATAATACTTCCTGAAATATTCAGGTTTACAAACTCTCGTATTGTTACCACTTAATTCTGCTCATATACTTATTTAACATGTATTTTTAAACCTTAATTTACACACACACACTTTAACATATGATTGTGGGTTGCATATTGGATTATTACATTATTTATGTTCTTTTGTTAAAGGTAACAACTAAGGGAAAGGGATTGTATATAATTAAAAAAAAAAAACATGAAAAAAAAAAAGAAAAAAAAAATAAAAAATGATGATAATAAAAATGTAGATAAGTTTGATTTCGTAGCCTCCCTAACCTAAGCAATTAAGCCCGAAGGGGTGTTTTAACACCTAATACCCTAAAGTCAACTGACTTGGGAGCTATTGGCCCAACGCTTGTTACATGGGTTAAGGAGAAAAGCTTAAAGAAATCAAATATTGCACTATCTACATATCAGTATCTGCGACCCGAGTTACTAAGCTCGTAGGGGTGTCTTAACACCTAATGCCCTAAGACCAACTGGTCTGGGAGTCATTAGCTGAAAGCTCGTTACATGGGTTAAAGATGCATGATGTTTTTAAAGTATATGTATATAGAGTTAAAAAAAAAAAAGACAAAAATAGTAATCCCAACCCAAGGAAGTTAACCTTAAACATTAGAACAAAAATTTTGTTTTCTTCCAAGAAAAGCCCCATAATTATGTGTTGATACATTGAGCACAAAAAAAAGGTTTATTAATATCTTGTTAAGAGGTATTGAGCAGATATATAAATTTAATGAGAGTTTGTTTATCTGGATAGATTAATGGAAGTTAAATGATGAATACCTTGCTTTGTGAAATTTGCAAATTGTTTTAACGCTTTAATTACTAGGGACTAGTAATAAGCTGGTTGGGGGGTGTGATTAGTACTTAAAAGTGCATTTTTATCATGGTTTTATATCATCATTTTGCACTTGAAGTATCAATAACTCCTTAACTAAAATATGTTTTATAATAATGTATGTAATAATATAAGATACCTATAATTTGTGGTAAATATCTATTTTTAATGCAGGTCTATTACATAAATGAAAGGATTGATTGATGACTTGAAGAACTTAAATTGCAAGGATAAAGAGATGGTCAAACTTAGAGAAGAGATGTCGGTGCAATCCAAACCGGAACACTGTTCGGTAATTGAGCCATATCTGGAGCTACAGATCTCAAATTTAGGTCCAATTTATATGGATGGAAAGGTAAGACATAGGCCTACAACTTTCATATGAAGCCCAAGATCTAAAAAGGCCATTATCAAGTCCAAATTGTAGCAACAACAAAGAAGCCCGAATCTGTCTTCCAGCCCGAGCACTGTTCGGTATTTTGGCCATATCTGGAGTTCTAGAAGTCCAAATGAGCTGAATTTTTTACACAAGAAAGATGAGACAATTGCCTACAACTTTCATGTTCTAGAAGTCCAGTTTTGACGTTATCAATGACGTTTTGGGCAGACAAGAGAAGATAAGGATTGTCACCAAGTCAAAAGTTGGCCACCCACTTATCAATTAGTCATCAAATCAATAGTTCCCAATTTTGGCCTATAAAAGGAGGCATTTGCCATGCATTTAGGCATCTTGGTTTCCAGATCAAGATCATGCTCTTCCTTTCTCTCTTTGTATTTTTTGTAATATTTATGCTTTGCTTTCATTAATATTAAGTTTATGCTTTTCATTTCCTTTCCTTTACTTAGTTAGCTTTTATGTTCTTATTTTGTTTATCTATTTTGCTTTCTTTCATTATGTCTAGCTAAGTTAATTATGTCAAGGTGAAAAGGTTACACTAATGGTGTAAGAATAAGTATAATGTAAACTTAATATGGACTTTAATGTTTGATACTAACATGTTTTATATTTGTTATCTTATTTACTCTTTAATACTTTGCTTGTTAAATGACTAATCTTGATTTATGTTGTATAACACTTGGTACAACAAATGCTTGGCACTTTCATAGCCCATAATGTATGGTATAACCGACACCTGAGCTATGGAAGGAACTTGATTTGTTGTTAACATAAGTTATAATCATGAATGCTTGACGAGATTTACAAGTATTAGCATTAATTGAATAAGATGACTAATGTAATCATGTTAACAATATATAATCTGATTGGAACCTCCTTTGTGTGTGGTTTCCAATTCAATAATAAGAGTTTATACTATACTTGTTTGATATACCATTAGTGGAACCTCTAACCTTGACATTTGTTATTATTATTGTTTAATCCTTACTTTAATATTTCATCTCTAAGTTCTCATCATCATCATCATCTTCTTCTTCTTCTCTTTCTTTATTATTATTATTATTATTATTATTATTATTATTATTATTATTACTACTACTACTACTACTACTACTACTACTACTAGTATTATTATTATTATTATTATTATTATTATTGTTATTATTATTGTTATTATTGTTGTTGTATTATTTTTATTGTTATCATTATTACTATTATTGTTGTTTATAATTGTTGTTTATAATTTGTACAATTAACCTCCCTGTGGTTCGACCCCGGTCTTGCCGGGTTATTTATTACTTCGACACTCCTGCACTTGGGAGAAGACATCAACCTTTTAGTCGTGTCATCATGCATTTAGGGATCTTGGTTTCCAGATCAAGATCATGCTCTTGCTTTCTCTCTTTGTATTTTTTGTAATGTTTATGCTTTGCTTTTATTAATATCAAGTTTATGCATTTCATTTCCTTTCCTTTACTTAGTTAACTTTTATCTTATTTATGTTTTTATTTTGTTTATCTATTTTTCTTTCTTTCATTATGTCTAGCTAAGTTAATTATGTCAAGGTGAAAAGGTTACACTAATGGTGTAAGAATAAGTATACTGTAAACTTAATATGGACTTTAATGTTTGATACTAACATGTTTTATATTTGTTATCTTGTTCACTCTTTAATACTTTGCTTGTTAAATAACTAATCTTGATTTATGTTGTATAACACTTGGTACAACAAATACTTGGCACTTTCATAGTTCATACTGTATGGTATAACCGACACCTGAGCTATGAAAGGAACTTGATTTGTTGTTAACATAAGTTATAATCATGAATGCTTGATGAGATTTACAAGTATTAGCATTAATAAAATAAGATGACTAATGTAATCATGTTAACAATCTATAATCTGATTGGAACCTCCTTTATGTGTGGTTTCCAATTGAATAATAAGAGTTTATATTATACTTGTTTGACATACCATTAGTGGAATCTCTAACCTTGACATTTGTTATTATCATTGTTTAATCCCTACATTAATATTCAATCTCAAAGTTCTCATGTTCTTCTTCCCCTTCTTTTTCTTTATTATTACTACTACTATTACTACTACTACTAGTATTATTATTATTATTATTATTATTATTATTATTATTATTATTATTATTATTATTATTATTATTATTATTATTATTGTTATTGTTATTGTTATTGTTATTGTTATTGTTATTGTTATTATTACTATTGTTGTTATTGCTATTGTTGTTGTTTATAATTGTTGTTTATAATTTGTATAATTAACCTCCCTGTGATTCGACCCCGGTCTTGCCGGGTTATTTATTACTTTGACACTCCTGCACTTGGGAGAAGACATCAATCTTTTAGTCGTGTCAAATAACATAATGTATTTAATCTTCTTAAGGAAAGCCCATGGTAAACACTTTTATGAGCATTACTTGACTTCACTAAAACTTTTGAGATTGAGTGTAATACCTCAAGAATAGGTATTAAAGTTTTTTATTTTTTAAATGCAAAAGAAGTGGTAGATTACCTATTTAGTGAAAAGCTTAATAGAGCAGGATTGAATTATCAAATTTATAATAAAGAGCTTTCTACATTAGCGAGAGCTTTAGAGACTTGACAACATTATTTATGGATGAAATATTTTGTCATGCATTCGAATCACGAGTCTTTAAAGCATTTAAAATGAAAAGGTAACCTGAATAAGATGCATAATATGTGGGTTATGTGGGTTGAATTTATTAAAACCTTTTTATATGTTATTAAGTATAAGCATGTAAAGGATAACATAATTGTTAATGCATTATATGACAAGTATTCTCTTCTTCCTACTTTGAATTCAAATTATTAGGATTTGAGTACGTGAAAGATTTGTATGCCAATGATAATGATTTTGTTGATGTGCATAATGCTTATGAAAAGTATAAAAAAAATTATAAACTTGATAGTTATTTGTTTAAAGAGAATAAATTATTTGTGCGTGATATTTTTATACGAGAATTGAATGTTTGTGAAGCTCATGAAGGTGGTTTAATGAGATATTTTGGTGTTAAAAAGATTTTAGATGTTTTGTATAAACACTTTTATTAGCCTATAATGTAATGTGATATAAAAATAGTGTATGATAGATGTATTGCATGTAGATAAGCCAAGTCTAAGGTCTTACCACATAGTTTGTATACTTCTTTTCATGTACCTAAGGAACCTTGAGTAAATATTTCCATGGGTTTTATTTTAGGTTTATCTAGGTGAGATAGGGGAAGACATTAAATTTTTATGGTTGTTGATAGGTTTTCTAAAATGTTGCATTTCATATCATGTTATAAAACTGATGATGCAACAATATTGCTGATTTATTCTTCGAGAGATGGTATGACTTCATGGTGATCCTATAAGCATTATTTTTTATCATGATATTAAGTTTCGTGGCTACTTTTATAAGGTTTTATAAGAAAAGTTAGGAATTAAATTATTGTTTTTTACTACTTGTCATCCATAAATTGATGGTCAAATAAAAATAGTAAATGAGACTTTATTATATATTGAGAGGATTGTTTTTTACTACTTTATTATATATTGTCATTCAAAAGAATCTAAAAAATTAAGAGGATTGTTTACCATTTATTGAGTTTGCATATAATACAACTATATATTCAACTATTGATCATTCACCATTAAAGATTATTTATAGGTTTAATATGCTAACTCTTTTAGATTTGATTTCTTTACTTGTTGATGTAGGGATTAGTCTTGATAGCAATAAAAGAAACATAGTTGGTAAAGGCATTCTATGATAAGATTATTGATTAGTACTTAAAAGTGCATTCTCATTAAGGATTTATGTCATCATATTGCACCTAAAGTATCATTAAATTCCCTAACAAAAGCATGTTTTATATTAGCAAGTCTAAAAATATAATATACCTTTAATTCATGGTAAATGTTCATCCTAAATGCAGGTCTATCACATAAATAAAAGGATTGATTGATGAGTTTAAGGATTGAAATTGAAAGGATAAAAAGAAGGCCAAACTTAGCAAAGTGTTGCTGGTGCATTCCAAACTCGAACACCGTTCAGTAATTTGATCATATCTGGAGCTGTAGATATCAGATTTAGGTCCATTTTATATCGATGGAAAGGTAAGACATAGACCTACAACTTTCATATGAAGTCAAAGACTCAGTTCTGCCGTTTTCAAGCCCAAATCTTAGCAACAACGAAGACGTCGGAAGCTGTCCTGCAGCTCAAGCACTATTCGGTTTTTGGCTCATATCTTGAGTTCTAGAAGTCCAAATGAGCTCTGGTTTTTTTTTTATGGAAAGCTGAGACAATTGCCCACAGCTTCCACAATTCAGTTGGCTATAATTCTGATGTGAGCAATGACGTTTTGGCCAGCCAACAATATCAAAAATCAGCCCACAATATCAAAAAACCAGCAGCCATTAATGTCAAAAACCAGCCACCAAATCAATGGATGCCCACCAATTCTTCAATCAATCAATAGTTCTGAAACTTAGCCTATAAAAGGAGGCATTGTCCATATATTTAGTCATATTAATTTTCAGATCAAAGTTATCTTCTTGCTTTCTCTCTACATCTTTGTAATGTTCAAGTTTTCTTTTATGCTATAATAATCTCTTGTTTATGCTCTTTCATTTCCTTTCCTATACTTAGTTAGCTTATATTATGTTTATATTCTTATATTGTTTATTTGTGTTTTTCTCCTTCTTAATGTTTAGCTAAGTTAATTATGTCAAGGTGAAAAGGTTTCTCTAATGGTGTTAGAATAGGTATAATATAAACTCAACATGAGCTTTAAATGTTTATATCCAAGAAAGATTGTTATTAACATGTTTTATCTTTTTATCTTACTAATTCTTAATACCTTGCTTATTAAATGTTTAATTTAGATTTGTGTTGTATAATATTTGGTACATCAAATGCTTGATCTTTCATAGTTTTCGGCCGAAATCGTTATTATGATAGAAACTTGATTTGTTGTTAACATAAACTAGCAACATGAATGCTTGATGATATTTATAAGTATGGTATTACTTATATAAGATAATTAATATGATCATGTTAGTAATTTATAATGAGCTAATAACGAGAAATCATCCGATTAGAACCTCCTTTGTGTGTGGTTTCTAGTTGAGTAATAAAAAGAGTTTATATTATATTTATTTGAAATACCATTAGTGAATCCTATAACCTTGACATATGTTTTGTTATTGTTTAATCCTTACATCAATATCACATCCCAAAACTTTCTTCAACTCCTTTTCTGTTATTATTCTCTTTAAATTTTTTTCTTTATTTGTAATTTATATAATTTACCTCCCTGTGGTTCGACCCCGGTCTTGCCGGGTTATTTTACTTTGACACTCCTGCACTTGGGATAAGACATCAACTCTTTGATCGTGTCAAGTTTTTGGCGCCGTTGCCGGGGAGGTAAGTTATTGTATAAATTAAATATTTTATTTTATTTTATTTTCACTTTTATTTGTTTTTCTAATTGTTGTTCCCTTTTCTTTTTCTTTTTTTTTTCTTTTCTTTTCTTTTGTATTTGCATGAGAGTTTGGACACATACATTAAGTGGTAGACTTTCTAGAAAATCATCATTTTCTTTAAAAAACATGGCCGAAGAAGATAACCAATCAATTCATAATGAGAATAATGAGAATAATCGTGTTAGAACACTTAGAGATCATATGAATCCAACAAGAACAAGTGCACCATCATGTATTGTTTTTCCTCCTGATGCATCTCATTTTAATTTTAAGCCAGGTATTATTCAACTTCTACCCACTTTTCATGGCTTAGAATTAGAAAATCCATACTTGCACTTAAGAGAATTTGAAGAAGTTTGTAACACTTATAATGACTTAAATTGTAGCATGAACACCATCAGATTAAAGCTTTTTCCTTTTTCGTTAAAAGATAAAGCTAAAACATGGCTACAAAATATTAAGTCAGGATCCATTCATGCTTGGGATGAAATGCAACAACAGTTTTTAAAGAAATTTTTCCCTTCTCATAGAACAAACTCTTTCAAAAGACAAATCACCACTTTTACTCAAAAACCAGGAGAAACATTTTATAAATGTTGGGATAGATATAAAGACTTGCTTAATACCTGTCCTCATCATGGTTTTGAAACATGGAGATTGGTTTCACAATTTTATGAAGGGTTAACACCTAAAGATAGACAAATGGTAGAATTGATGTGCAATGGAACTTTTGAAAATAAAGACCCTGATGAAGCAATGGAGTACCTAGAGTTGCTAGCTGAAAATGCTCAAAATTGGGACACCACAGGTACTTGTGAGGCACCAGGTAAAACTCAACCTCATACATCTAATGGAGGCATGTATAGCCTTAGGGAAGATCATGACCTCCAAGCCAAATTTGCATCTTTAGCTAGAAAAGTTGAGGCACTAGAATTAAAAAAGAGTGGTCAATTAAAATCTGTTCAAGAAATTGTGTGTCAAATTTGTGAAACCAATGAACACTCAACCAATGATTGTCCCACGTTGCCTTCTTTTAAGGAATGTCTCCATGAACAAGCCAATGCTTTAAATAATTTTCAAAGACCAAGTCATAACCCGTACTCACAAACGTACAACCCTGGTTGGAGAAATCACCCAAATTTCAGTTGGAAGAGTGGTAATAATAATGCACAAACTTCACAGCCACCATTTCAAACACAACATAATTTTCAAAATTCTCATGGATATGCACCTCCTTATATTCCCCCTCCTAAAAGAAATCTTGAGGAAACATTACATGCATTCATTGAAAAGCAAGAGACAATCAACACTCAAAATGCTCAAACCATGGCTGATTTGAAAGATACTCTTGCAAAGTTCACATCTGCTCTCAGTTTTCAGGAGAAAGGTAAGTTTCCATCTCAACCCCAGCAAAATCCCAAAGGGCAATACAATTCAAGTACAAGCAGTTCTGGAAGCCAACATCTGGATCAAGTCAAATCAGTCACTACTCTCCGCAGTGGTAAGGTTATTAAAAAACCTATTCTTGAACCTTGTGAGAAAGAAGATGAGTTAGTCTCCAAGGGTAAGGAAATGGTTGAACCTGATCATTGCAAGGAAGAGACTGATTCCCCACCAGCACTTCCATTTCCTCATGCCATGACCAAACAAAGGAAAGTCAATCACAATTCTGAAATCTTTGAAACTTTCAAACAGGTAAGGATTAATATACCTTTGCTAGATGCTATTAAACAGGTACCATCTTATGCTAAATTTTTGAAAGATCTATGCACTGTAAAGAGAAAATTGAATGTGAAAAAGAAAGCCTTCTTAGCCGAACAAGTAAGTGCCATTCTTCAGAACAATAATGCTTTGAAATATAAAGACCCTGGTTATCCTACAATTTCTTGCTTTATTGGAGAACATAAAATTAACAGAGCTTTACTTGATCTTGGAGCTAGTGTGAATTTACTTCCATATTCAGTTTTTCAAAGTCTAAATCTTGGTGAGTTAAAACCTACTTCTGTTACTCTTTTACTTGCTGATAGATCTATAAAAATGCCTAGAGGAATAGTTGAAGATGTGTTAGTACAAGTTGATAAATTCATCTTTCCTGTGGATTTTATTGTCTTGGATACACAACCTGTTGAAGCATGCAATTCAATTCCTGTTATTTTAGGACGTCCATTTCTTGCAACTTCTAATGCATTGATTAATTGTAGGAATGGAGTAATGAAGTTATCTTTTGGAAACATGACATTAAAAATGAATGTTTTTAACATTTGCAAGCAACCTGGAGATGATAATGATTTACAGGAAGTCGATTTTATTGAAAAAATAATTTACGATCAATTTGAAAATTTTTCCAATGAAATTGAGTTTAATGAATCTGAAGATTTGCAAATGGTTTGTTTTAAGGAAGAATCAAAGACAAATATTTGGAGACCAAAAATTGAGGAATTGCCACCACGATCAATTGGGTCCATACCTTCAAGTGTTCAACCACCAAAACCCGATTTGAAGCCATTACCATGTAATCTCAAATACTCATTTTTGGGAGAAAATGAAACTTTTCCGGTAATAATTTCTTCCAAACTTAATGTTCATCAAGAAGGTAAGTTATTACAAACTCTTAAAATGCACAAAAATGCATTAGGATGGACCATAGCTGACATAAAAGGAATTAGTCCTTTGATTTGCACACACAAGATTTATTTGGAGGAAAATGCTAAACCCTCTAGAGAAATGCAACGAAGGCTTAATCCTAATATGAAAGAAGTAGTGAGGAATGAAGTCATTAAACTTCTAGATAATGGAATCATTTATCCTATTTCTGATAGCAAATGGGTAAGTCCTACCCAAGTTGTACCTAAAAAGTCTGGAGTTACTGTGATAACAAATGAGAAAAATGAGTTAATTCCAACGAGGACTATTACTGGTTGGCGTATGTGCATTGACTATAGGAAACTTAATTCAATGACTAGAAAAGATCACTTTCCTTTACCTTTCATGGATTAAATTCTAGAAAGAGTTGCAGGTCATGAATTTTATTGTTTCCTAGATGGTTATTCAGGTTACAACCAAATTGAAATTGCATTTGAAGATCAAGAGAAAACTACTTTCACATGTCCATTTGGTACATTTGCATACCGAAGGATGCCTTTTGGATTATGTAATGCACCAGCCACGTTTCAAAGATGTATGCTTAGCATATTCAGTGATATGGTTGAACGCTTTCTTGAGATATTTATGGATGATTTTTCTGTTTTTGGTGATTCATTTGATAATTGTTTAACTAATTTGGAAAAGGTTTTGAACAGGTGTGAAGAGAAGAATCTTGTGTTGAATTGGGAAAAATGTCATTTTATGGTAACAAACGGCATTGTACTTGGTCACATTGTTTCATCAATAGGAATTGAGGTTGATAAATCTAAAATTGAGTTAATTGCCAACTTGCCAACACCAAAATCTGTTAAAAATGTTAGATCATTTTTAGGACATGCTGGTTTTTATAGAAGGTTTATCAAAGATTTTAGTATAATATCTAAGCCATTGTGTAACCTTCTAACAAAGGATAATGTTTTTGAATGGACTGAATATTGTGAAGAAGCCTTTGTTAAACTTAAAAACCTGCTTACATCTGCTCCTGTTGTTCAACCTCCTGATTGGTCATTACCTTTTGAAATAATGTGTGATGCTAGTGATTATGCCGTGGGTGCTGTTTTAGGACAAAGAAAAGATAAGAAACCCTATGTCATTTACTATGCAAGTAAAACTTTAAATAGTGCTCAAATAAATTACACAACCACTGAAAAAGAATTACTTGCTGTAGTATTTGCGTGTGAAAAATTCAGATCTTATCTTGTTGGCTCACCTGTTATTGTTTTTAGCGATCATGCAGCGTTGAAATATCTTCTTTCAAAGAAGGATTCTAAAGCTAGATTGGTGCGGTGGATTTTGTTACTTCAAGAATTCGATATCACAATCAAGGATAAGAAAGGCACCGAAAATGTTGTCGCGGATCATTTGTCAAGATTGACAACTGATTCGAAATCTGACATCACGCCAATCGATGACTACTTTCCTGATGAATCTTTACTTTCTGTCACTACAATGCCTTGGTTTGCTGATATTGTTAATTTTCTTGTTTCAGGATATTTGCCAGCGCATTGGGGCACTTAAGACAAAAGAAAGTTCTTGAACGAAGTGAAGAACTTTTATTGGGATGACCCTTATTTATTCAAATATTGTCCTGATCAAATATTTCGAAGATGCATTCCTGACAATGAGGTAAGTAATGTCATTAAATTTTGTCATTCTGAGGCATGTGGAGGTCATTTTTCGTCAAAAAAGACAGCCGCAAAAATCTTACAATGTGGATTTTATTGGCCCACCATGTTCAAGGACACACATGCATTCTGCAAATCTTGTGAAAATTGTCAAAAGTTAGGATCTCTTTCAAAACGTCACATGATGCCTTTAAGTACTATTCTTGTCATTGAAATCTTTGACTGTTGGGGTATAGATTTTATGGGTCCATTTCCTCCATCATTTGGTTTTGTGTACATATTAGTCGCAGTAGACTATGTTTCAAAATGGATAGAAGCAATTCCAAGTCGTAACAATGATCATAAAACAGTCATTAAGTTTTTGAAAGAAAACATTTTAAGTCGATTTGGAATCCCTCGGGCCATGATAAGTGATGGTGGAACACATTTCTGTAACAAGCCATTTGAGTCTTTAATGAAGAAATATGGAATCACACACAAAGTTTCCACCCCTTATCACCCCCAGACAAATGGACAAGTAAAACTTGCTAATAGGGAGATCAAACAAATCTTGGAAAAAACAGTGAACCCTAATCGAAAGGACTGGTCTTTAAGACTTAATGATGCACTTTGGGCTTATCGAACTGCTTTTAAAACATCATTAGGTATGTCACCTTATAGGTTGGTTTATGGAAAACCTTGTCATTTGCCTGTGGAACTTGAATACAAAGCTTATTGGGCTATTAAAGCTTTCAATTCAAACCTGGATGATGCGAGTCAGCTGCGTAAGTTACAAATAAATGAGCTTGAAGAAATAAGAAATGATGCATATGAGAATTCAAAAATTCATAAAGCAAGAATCAAAGACTTTCATGATAAAAGAATCTTGAGAAAAACATTTGATGTTGGTCAAAAAGTTTTGCTTTATAATTCTCGACTCCATTTATTTCCTGGAAAGCTAAGATCAAGATGGAGCGGTCCATTTGTTGTGAAACATGTATATCCTTATGGGGCCTTTGATATTGAGAATCCAAAGAATGGTAACGTTTTCAAGGTCAATGGACATCGTTTGAAAGCTTACTTTGATAATTTTCCTAGTGAAAATGAATCCATTGGTTTGAATGATCCTGTATATGAAGGTTGATTATTTTGTTTTTCTCATATTTTTTTGTGTTTCTTTTTGGTGTGACTTTTGTTTTGCTAGTCTTTCTCCAACCCCGGTCAAATGGCGGATAACGGTACTCCGTGACTCTTAAGTCGGTTCTTTCAGTTTCCCATGATAATTGATATCTCTGTATATATTTGTTCAATTCCTTGTTCCTTCTCTTTTCTTTACATCTCTTCTGCACTTCTCTTTAAAAACAAAACAAAAAATGGACACCACTCTTGAAAAATTGAAAAAGTATTTTCCTGCTCTGCCTCAGAATGCGATTACAAAAATTTACCGTGCTAGGTGTGAAAGATTGAGGTTGTTAATGAACCATGGAATTCCTGAAGATATTCGCTGGATAATTGAAGCAAAGATCCGATTATCAGGTGAGTCTTCCAACTCTTTTATTTCATACATGCCTGGGACAGGTAAAAGCACTTTTGCAAAGAAACGTCGTGCAAAACGACTAAAAGTCTGTCACCGATGTGCCAGATGGACTTGTAATACAAAATGTTGTTCTTTAGAAATGGTATCTATAAACCGTGAAGATAAAATACAATTCATTAAGGATGGCCTGAGTAAGGAGTCTTTAGATAATCTTCTATTAACTCTTGAGACGCATCCCAGTGGAGATGTGCATCGTGTAATTCATGATTTATGGCCTCATTTTCATAAAGAACATGATCGACTTAGTCTTGGGAATCTGACTGAAAAAGACCCTGTTTGCCAGTTTTTAAAAAAACTAGATGGGAAGCCTATCCCCGACCCATAGAGGGCGTTTAAGCCGTTCTTGGACGTAAAACCAAGGGAAAGCTGTGAGCCACAATCACAACTGCTTGTACATACATTTTTTTTAATATATATATATATATAATAATAAAATAATACCAATAAATAAATAAATAAAAAAGAAAGAGAGAGAGAGTAAGACTTCAGCTAGCCTACATATAGGTGGTATGCTTTACATTTTCAATTGTTCATCTATAAAATCTTCTCTTCCTTCCCATCATTTCTACTCAACCCATTCATTCAGCATATATATAAGTGTGTAGAAATGACGAGTTCCTCTGTTTCTAAAATAAAAACTATTTGTGTTTTTAGTGGATCTAGTCCTGGGAAAGAAAAAAAAATTTTAGAATCAGCAAATCATCTTGGTCGGGTACTAGCTGAGAGAAAGATTCATTTAGTCTATGGGGGAGGCAGTCTTGGGTTAATGGGGGGTGTTTCAATAGCTGCATTTGTAGGAGGCAGTCAAGTTTTGGGGGTTGTCCCCAAAGCTTTAGCCGAAGGGGACATCATTGGAAAAACAATTGGAGAGGAATTACAGGTCTCTACAATGTCTGATAGAATGAATACAATGTTTAACCATGCCGATGCCTTCATTGCCTTACCAGGTGGTCTGGGTACATTGGAAGAGATCTTTCATATTTCCTCTTGGGCCCAACTGTACATTCACCATAAACCTATAGGTTTGTTAAATGTTAATGGTTTTTATAATAATTTGTTGTCTTTTCTTGATCAAGCTGTGGAACAGGAATTTCTAACATCTTCGGCACGACAAATCATAATCTCTGCTGCTACTGCTGAACAATTGATTGACCAACTACAATCTTTCATCCCTCTAATTGATCCCTCCATGAGTCAACTCAATTGGTCAACCATGAAACGCCATAAAAAGCTTAAATTGGATTTGAGCCTTAGTTTGTGAAAAATTGTGTCTTTTGGTTTTATTAATAGCATAATATTTGTGTTTTGTTGTTTCTTATATTTGTTTTAGTGTGTTTCAGGTTTGTCAATAGTCGTTGTTCAGGTGATATCTTCTACACTCTATCTTTTTGCTTAGAACATTGAGGACAATGTCTCATTTTAGTTGGGGGGAGAGGGTAGTAGTTGATATTAAAAAAAAAAAACATTATTATTACGTAACTTTATTTTATTTGCAAAACTATTGTTACTAGGATGGCAGAGTAACGGAGGAACTTTAGTGACTCTTGAGACGCATCTTAGTAAACATTCTTAACAAGGTCTATTATAATACTTCTTGAAATATTCAGATTTACAAACTCTTGGATTGTTATCTATAGATTCTGTTTATATGCTCATCTAACAAGTATTGCTAAACCTTCATTTTCACACACACACTCGAACATATGATTGTGGGTTGCACATTGGATTATTACATTATTTGTGTTCTTTTGTTAAAGGTAACAACTAAGGGAAAAGGATAGTATATAATATGCAAAAAAAAAAATGTTAAAAAAAATAATAATAATAATAATAATAAAAAACAAAGTAGATAAGTTTGGTTTTGTAGCCTCCTTGACTTAAGCAAATAAGCCCGAAGGGGTGTTTGAACACCTAGTACCCTAAAGTCAACTGACTTGGGAGTTATTGGCCCAGTGCTTGTTACATGGGTTGAGGAGAAAGCTTAAGGGAATCAAACACTGCACTATCTACATATCAGTATTTGCAACCCGAGTTACTAAGCTCGTAGGGGTGTCTCAACACCTGATGCCCTAAGACCAACTGGTCTGGGAGTCATTAGCCGAAAGCTCGTTACATGGGTTCAGGATACATTGTGCTATAAATTCTTGCTTTCAAAAAAAAAAAAAAAGGATAACAATCCCAACCCAAGGAAGTTAACTTTAAACATTAGAACAAAAATTTTGTTTTCTTCCATGAAAAGCTCCATAGGTATGTTTTGATTTATTGAGCACCGAAAGAAGGTTTACTAATATCTTGTTTAAGAGGTATTAAGCAGATATATAAATTTAATGAGAGTTTGTTTATCTGGATAGATTAATAGAAGTTAAATGATGAATGCCTTGCTTTGTGGTATTTGCAAATTATTTTTCTATTTTAATGCTTTGATTACTAGGGACTAGTAATAAGCTGGTTGGGGGGTGTGATTAGTACTTAAAAGTGCATTCTCATTAAGGATTTATGTCATCATATTGCACCTAAAGTATCATTAAATTCCCTAACAAAAGCATGTTTTATATTAGCAAGTCTAAAAATATAATATACCTTTAATTCATGGTAAATGTTCATCCTAAATGCAGGTCTATCACATAAATAAAAGGATTGATTGATGAGTTTAAGGATTGAAATTGAAAGGATAAAAAGAAGGCCAAACTTAGCAAAGTGTTGCTGGTGCATTCCAAACTCGAACACCGTTCAGTAATTTGATCATATCTGGAGCTGTAGCTATCAGATTTAGGTCCATTTTATATCGATGGAAAGGTGAGATATAGACCTACAACTTTCATATGAAGTCAAAGACTCAGTTCTGCCGTTTTCAAGCCCAAATCTTAGCAACAACGAAGACGTCGGAAGTTGTCCTGCAGCTCAAGCACTATTCGGTTTTTGGCTCATATCTTGAGTTCTAGAAGTCCAAATGAGCTCTGGTTTTTTTTTATGGAAAGCTGAGACAATTACCCACAGCTTCGATAATTCAGTTGGCTATAATTCTGATGTGAGCAATGACGTTTTGGCCAGCCAACAATATCAAAAATCAGCCCACAATATCAAAAAACCAGCAGCCATTAATGTCAAAAACCAGCCACCAAATCAATGGATGCCCACCAATTCTTCAATCAATCAATAGTTCTGAAACTTAGCCTATAAAAGGAGGCATTGTCCATGTATTTAGTCATATTAATTTTCAGATCAAAGTTATCTTCTTGCTTTCTCTCTACATCTTTGTAATGTTCAAGTTTTCTTTTATGCTATAGTAATCTCTTGTTTATGCTCTTTCATTTCCTTTCCTATACTTAGTTAGCTTATATTATGTTTATGTTCTTATATTGTTTATTTGTGTTTTTCTCCTTCTTAATGTTTAGCTAAGTTAATTATGTCAAGGTGAAAAGGTTTCTCTAATGGTGTTAGAATAGGTATAATATAAACTCAACATGAGCTTTAAATGTTTATATCCAAGAAAGATTGTTATTAACATGTTTTATCTTTTTATCTTACTAATTCTTAATACCTTGCTTATTAAATGTTTAATTTAGATTTGTGTTGTATAATATTTGGTACATCAAATGCTTGATCTTTCATAGTTTTCGGCCGAAATCGTTATTATGATAGAAACTTGATTTGTTGTTAACATAAACTAGCAACATGAATGCTTGATGATATTTATAAGTATGGTATTACTTATATAAGATAATTAATATGATCATGTTAGTAATTTATAATGAGCTAATAACGAGAAATCATCCGATTAGAACCTCCTTTGTGTGTGGTTTCTAGTTGAGTAATAAAAAGAGTTTATATTATATTTATTTGAAATACCATTAGTGAATCCTATAACCTTGACATATGTTTTGTTATTGTTTAATCCTTACATCAATATCACATCCCAAAACTTTCTTCAACTCCTTTTCTGTTATTATTCTCTTTAAATTTTTTTCTTTATTTGTAATTTATATAATTTACCTCCCTGTGGTTCGACCCCGGTCTTGCCGGGTTATTTTACTTTGACACTCCTGCACTTGGGATAAGACATCAACTCTTTGATCGTGTCAATTATCAATATATATATATTGCTAATCTTATCATAGAATGCCTTTACCAACTATGTTTCTTTTATTGCTATCAAGACTAATCCCTACATCAACAAGTATATATATAAAGAATAAGTAATATACATATAAAGCTAACACAAGGCTTGGACATGTTATTTTCAAACAAATGATTAGGTTTGAGTGTATATAAGAAAAAAAAAGATTTATAGCCTATAGGAGATCTAAGTTGAAGTCTATAAGAGATTATCCATTCCAAGTTCTTGAAAAGATCAATAACAATGCCTATAAAATAGATCTTTTCATATAAGTATGGTGTTAATACTACTTTTAATATTTCTAATCTTTTTTTGTTTTATTTAGGTGACAATTCAATGTCAAATTCTTTTTAAAAGAGGTGAAATGATGAAAATTAACTAGTTATACCAAAACATCTATTAGAGGTGTCAACTGAGTCAATTACAAGGTGTCAATTGAATCAATTATGAGGTCAAGGTTCAATAAACTTAAAGAGGCATTTAATAGATCAACTTAAAATAATTGGACCAAGGCAAGCTTTAAAACTTGTACAAGTGATGATTAGGCCTTAATTAATTTGATCTATGTAAATAAAGGGGTTGATCTATGGGCTCGAGGCATACAACAATTCAAGTAGCAATAAAGAGAGACAACAACATATGTTTCCATGCGATTGGTGAATTCTACATAATACTAGGAAAACTTATTTAAGGGGACATATAGGTTGTATAAAAGAGGGGAATTAATTGTCAAATTTTCCTTATTTATTTGGAATCAAAGCTAGCATAAACAAAAAGAGTAGGTCGATAGTAGCAATTATTAGTTTCTAACAGATAAATTTAGTTACATACCTCCTTATACAAGAGTTAAATTAGACAAAAAAAATTTCGGCAAACAAACTAAGGCAACATTAGGTTGCCAATTATCATTAATTTAGCATCATTGGTTTATTATTTTTGGAATTGGGTGTTATTTATTTTACATACTTTGAGTTAGTTTTATATTGTCATCCCATTAGTCCATTAGGGTTTGATTATTTGTAAACTATAAATACTATTTTTTAGGGTTAGACAAGAGAGATTTTTTATTTTCTAGCATATTGAGTGTTTGAGTGAGGTTTTCTTATATTTTTGGTTCTTCATTGAACTTTTCTTGGATTTATCAAATATTAACTATCTTTGTGATTCATTCAGTTTATGATTTATTATAATTATAGAGTTGATATTTCTTTCATCCAATAACTTTAATAACTTTAATGCCTTTGTTTAAGTTATCATTGTGTTGGGTTTTATTTTTAATTTGATTTTAACTTTCTTGGATTATTTATTTCTTGCATGTGGGTTCAAGGGTTTTTACCATCCGGGTTCACATCATTTATGCAATGAAGTCCCTATTTAATTCTTTTAGATCTAGAATTATAATATCATGTATTAATTACACCATAGTACTCAATTCATAAAACTTATTTATATTTAATTAATCATTTCAATTTAATTTTTTATCAATAATTCTTAATATGTGTGACCTATTATGTTCTTAATAAGTTGATCTAAATATAAATCATAATTAAAATTAAAATATAATTAAATAAATTAAACAATTTAATTTATTATCAATTCAATAAATTAATTAATTTATCTTTGAATATTAAGTACAACATCTAGAAACATGTCATGATTTTTCAAATATTAAAAAAATTATATATAATTTAACTTAGTATTTTAGTGATTAGTTTCTTAATATAACTATTATCTCTCATTTGAAATGTTTAAATTTAGATAATTAAGTATAAAATATGACTTCTATATCAAATCATATTTATTCTCAATATAATAATCTTTGAATAAGATTTAAAATCCTTTTTAAAACTCATTCTACCTTGCTCAAGAATTATATAATTAAATATTATTTGAGAACATATAATTTTTTTTAAATTATCTAAAGTGATGAATCTTTAATTAATAAGTCAAATACTTCCATATAGTTTATATTTTACCCAATTATGTCCATCTATTACCTTCAATAAATGTCATGTGTAGTCAGGATTAAAATATAGTATTTTCTATATAAAATAACTTGGTGGTGTTAAATATAAAGATCACTTTACAAATGCTACATGAGTTTTTTCATATATGTAAGTAATATTTCTATACAAAATCCTTATATAAGTTAATTTAGTGTATTTATCATTTAATAAATACCTATATATTAATTTCAGGTATTCCTTATACATTAAATTATAAGAATAACTACTTTATTTCATAGAAAAAAAATAATATGTTTAGTTTTAACAAATATGATTAATATCCAATATTAATAAAGAATTGACAAAGAATATTTAGAAATAAAACTTTGACATTATAGCATTCCTTATAATTATAAACACTTTATAAATTTCTTTTGCAAAATACTTTTATTTCATAGATTCTAACTTTACTCTGGACTCATTAATTAAACTTGAATGAATATTAAAAATAAATAATATCTTTATAAAATTATTAATAAAATATATCTATTACATGAATAATAACATTATTATATATAACTACCTAATTGGCTACAAAACATATATACTATTAATTTCTCACTTTCACTAACATGAATTGCTCATATATTTAATATCATATTGTTTTATATGAAAGTCATACTTATACTAGGATAATGCTTTATTAAAAGGACCTATAAGATTTTTTTAGTGAATACTTGTTTATATAAAGAAAATGAAATCATCTAAGCACATATTTGAATTGTTGATAAGACCTTGGTTTGTTTACTTGTATAATGAATTCATTGTTATAACAATATAGGATTACTAAATTAATAATGCTAGAAACCACATTTAGTTCAATGATGAGTTTTTTAATTCAAACAATCTTTTTTTACCCCTTTAGATATAAGATATAAAGATATACTCAAATTTAGTTGTAGAATTTACTTAGAACTCTTCTAACTCACTACAATACCAATTTAAATAAAAATATATTCATGTTGAGATTTCCTATCATCAATAATTAATTAAAAATTAGTATTCGAATAACTAGAAATTATTAGTTCATCTCCTTCTTAAACCATAAAAACATTTTTAATTATTAAGTACTTGAGACTGTTTTTAGTTATTTTTCAGTGATCCTTATCTAGACTTGATTAGTATTTACTGGTTATACTCAAAACATAATATACATATGGTTTTGGACATGAGATTGCATATATGATGGATCTTATAGCTAAAACTTAAGAAATCATGTCCATCTTATCTCTCTCAAATTGTAACATGTACTTGGATAAATGAATCCTATGTGAAATATACATAAAATATACAAGTATAATCTCTTGAATTCTTCCATGATAAACTATTTTATTATCTTGTCCATATAAGTGAATTGTAAGAATGAAAACAACCTTTTAAATTTATCTCTATATATCTTTATTTGTAGTATATAAAATGCTTTCCTTTTATCTTTCATGAATTTTTTTTAAATAACCAGATTTTTATTAATTAGAGTAAATATATGACTTTTCCAATCAATAATATGTCATACTTATACAATAATTAAAAAAAATTATTTTCACTAACCTTGTTATAAATATAAAGTTTATTATATGTTTTTTTTATGAAATTATATTTTTTAATTGTTTCAGCAAAACATATATTCTAACTCTCAAAGCAAAATGACAAAAACCTATAGAAAAATGGAAAAATCCAAAAAAAAGTTTGCATGAGGACAAACCCATAAAAAAAATAGCAGTAAAGGGACAAAATTTGACATTAACCCGATTGGAAAAATGCGAAGACCGCAAGTAGACGCAAAGTGAGAGAATCCAAACCCGCCTGGCTTGTGTAAAGTAAAGGCCATTTCGGTAAGGGAAGGAGGTGAGGTTTGTTTTTTTCTTTGTTTGGTTTTGCTGGTGGGGGGGGAGAGAGAGAGGGAACAAGCAAAGCAATTTAGAGAGAAGAACAAATTCAAACCCCGGTCCTTTTGCAAACTTTGTACTGAGTAGTGACAAAGAATGGGAGGTGAAAGGAAGAGGATATTGGTGGGTCTTATGGTGGCAATGATTCTGGGAATTGCAGTATATTTCAGGCTTTGGACAATTGACTATGCTATCTCCTCTGATGACACTGAGTTGATAAGGTTTCTTTCGTTTGTTTTAATAACCAAAATGCATGCTTTTGTTGTTGGTAGGTATGGTTTTTGAAAGAAAATTAGTGGGTCTTCTTCCTTTTCGTAATGTATACAGTGTTTTTGAGAATCCAGTGATGTTACCTTACACAAAAAATTTTCCATTCGCAAATAGCTTTCCGTTGGGTTTACAAATTTCAATCCCATTAACGTGATTATGCTATAATTAGAGATTCAGTTAAGTAGATCCATTGTATGATTATGTTATGTTGAGATAAATAATCCTTTTACTAATTATGCTTCTGTGTGTCCACATTGCATCGCAAACCCTATTTTCTATACAACCTGAGTTAAATAATGACGCTATTGAGATTCGATCTGAACTCAGTCCATGCAATGAAAGAGCATCAGGTTCACCAGCCTATAAGCTATATTTTACAATGTTTGCTTCTTTTCTAGTGCACGTTAAAACCTAATTTTGTTCAAATCAAAGTCGACATTGATTCTGAAAGCAAGCTGAATAAATTTCTGTATTCGTTTCGCCAGTTGAACAATCAAATGTCTTCGATATTACATCCGTTATATAATGTTGATTGGAGTAATTCTTATGCTTAGCACTTTCCATTTAGCGAAAGCACTTGTCTTACTATCATCCAACTTCTTAACTCCATGGTGTTTCTACACATTGGAAATTTGTAGAAGACAGTTTGATCTTGCCAATAGGGAAGCATTGGATGAATCTGCAGAGTGGAGGATGAAATATGATGAAGAGGTAGAGAGATCTGCCAAGTGTGATAAGCACTTGATAGAGGTGTGCATACATCTCTTTCTCTTAATCTGTTTGTTATTCTTGGTGGTATTACACACTTCAAGTCTTCAACTCTACCTTTGTTGGGAATGTCAGTTTTGCTGCTACAAGGGATATGTATTTTTATATTCTGCCCTACTCAAATAATCCAAGTCCAGTCCTTTTGCACTGATACTTGCCATTTTGCTGCCTTTAACCATGGAAGGGGAAAAAAACTTCCAGTTTTAATAAATCTTGTAATTGCATTTTGGTGCCGCTAAAATGTTAATGATGTTTTCTGATTCTTGAATCTGCCACTTGCTTGATAGTTGGACTCCTTAATCATTCTCACCTTGAATTTAGTCAATTCTTGAGGTTTGAACTGTACCTTCCAGTAGATTTTCTGATGTTAAAAGGTCTTATGTTTTGAGTTGGCAAGAACATGTATGCCTTTTAATTGCTAATTTTGCAATGCCATGATTTTTCAATTGGAAATCAAGTCGATAAGATTATATATGAAGACTGAGGAGGCCAGTGTGATTTGAACAGAAGTGATACATGGAAGATCTAATAAACACACAGCACAATTATTATTATTATTATTTTATTATTATTATTATTATTATAGGAGCTAATATACAAACAGCATTTAAAAATTTGTGCTCTTGGATGAGCTTTTGTGTAACAGCTGTACATCTGGGTTTGAATGCTATCTTTGAGCATTTCTGCACACGAAATGGACAATGCATTTTTCTAACTAGATGATTTAGCCAGTCTAATTATGTAATTACTCCTGCACTTTCTACAAATGTTGGAGCATATCTTAAGAATAACTCTGAGGAAAATATCCTCATTAGAATTTCATTATCTTTGAATGTTATCTATATTTCTGCTGGCAAATGCCTGGTTTCAACATTGCTATGTGTGTGGTGTGCATGTCATTAAGAGGAACTGTCCTTTCTAAATCATTGTGTGGATAGTCACCCCAATTGTCAGCTCATAGAATTGTCAATACTAAGGAATTGACTTGCTCAATGACTAATTATTTACTTCTACTTAATGGCTAAGTAGTGAAAGAATCTCCCTAGTATCACTAGTCTTTGAACATTTGTCATTTCTACTTTATGTATCAAAACTCGAGGATGTTATAAATCTTCAGTTTAAACCATCCTTCTTCCAACTTCCAACTTCATTCTTTCTTTCTTCTAGCCTTTGTTTGCAAGTATATTATTGGAATCAATTCGTATCCATTACCCTATACTCATTATTATCATTATCGATGGTGATGGTCAGTGGTGATGTGCAACCACTAATTGACAACTACTGGTTTCATGACAACTGCCAGTCACTTGTGATTGGTAGTCACTGTTAACAACCATTAATTAGTTGGCAATGAGCTCCTATTGGTACTGCTGATTGCTTTTTTAGAAATAAATGTGGAAAGCGTGTTAACAGACATGTTGCCATTTCTTGAGAAATGAAAGCTAAAATGGAAAAAAAGGGGGGGGGGATTTGTGTTTATTTTGTAACAGAACAGAACAAAACAAACTGGAGTGATAATTCAAACGGGATCATGATTATTTTGTCAATTTTTCTCTTAAATGTTTCTTGCATCTTGTGGCACAGATAAAGCAGAAAGTGGAGGATGCTGCAAGTATTAACCAACAATTGGTAATGCTACAGAAGGTGACTCTCAAACATCAAACATCTTGCTGCATAGTGTCTTATATTTTTTATTGTTTCTTCTGATATTCATATTTTTCTGGTTGAAATATTATTTGATACGTTTTCTGGAATTTCACTTTCAATAATAAATGAACTCCAGAAGTAAAAGTAGCTTGGTTGTGGTTTTTACAGACATAGTTTTGCTTGAATATAAAATGTAATGTAACTAAAAAGCCACCATGTTCATATTTTTATTCTGTTTCTGGATTATTGATCCTGTTGATTAAGGAAGACCTTGAAATTCTATTGTTTTTTGCTATCAGCTGAAGTTCATTTGGAGTTTGTATTTGTGTTTTTTCTGACACTTTCTTACATTACCAGGAAAACATGGCCCTGGTTGGAAGGATGGAAGTCTTAAAAAGAGAGCTGGAGGCTACAAAGTTGAAGTGTCACTCAAAACTAGACAGTTGACTTGATCTGAATCCCGACTTGCCATCATATGTAAAGTAAGTGCCTCTAATTTGTTTAAAGAACTCAAATCCTGTGAGATTGTGGTTTCTGACGAGTCCAACAAAGGGAAAGGATATTTTGAATGCGTTTCAGTGTTTCTACCCATAACCATGTACATTGCATACAAGATATCCGCTTTGTAGTTAAGAGAATGTTGAAGGAATTGTGCTAGTTAGAATATATTTCATGTTCATCTTCTCGCCCATTTTATAGACTTCACGAAGGGAAAGAGGGATTTATTACCTTTTGCTGCTCCATTCTCAATAATGTAAAGTTACTTGTGGAAGAAATCCACATTTGTAGATTTTCTCAATTCTCAAATTGCCTAGGAAGAATTGGTCTTGCATGTTACAAGTGCTTCATATTGGAATATTTTTGTTCTCCTTGTGTTCAACCATTGGCAATTTGGCTTGTTAGAAGTCATGAAGGCATAAGATGAATTTCTTGATGGACTGTCCTGGCCATAGAGTGATGAGAGAGACTGAGACAATGGCCGCTTTGTGTTAGGTTGTAATCAGGTCGAGCTGATAGCATCATGGCTAACAAAACATGGTCTATTTACATCTTATCTGAAATAATTCTGGAAAAGGCTACCAGATATCTTTTGTATTTTAGCTTATATAACCACAGTGTTTACATATGATACAAAGACCACGTTTCTATGTTTGTTACAAGAGATATAATTTACATGGAATTCGAATACAGGATAAGGCACACATCCTATGCAGATCATCCTAATGGCTTTTATCTTTATCATTCCCTCGCAAATCAACAGGGAGATCCAACACAGAGAGTTTGTCCCGCAGCAAACAAAATCGATCAGCTGTGTCCTTTAGTGAAAACATCGGCAGGCTGCAAAGAGGTGGGGACATGCTGTAAAATTATGTCTTGGTTGGCCACTTTCTCACGGACAAAATGGTAATCAACTTCGATGTGTTTAGACCATGCATGGAAAATTGGATTGGATGCAAGGGCTAAAGTACTGATATTGTCACACCAAACAACAGGGGCAGCCCGAAGGAAAATTTTCAGCTCACACAAAAGCATACGCAGCCAATCAACTATAACAAGAGCTAAACAACGATATTCTGCCTCAGTGCTAGACCTGGAAACCACAGGTTGTTTCTTAGCCGACCATGAAATGAGATTGGAACCTACATAAACACCATAACCACACGTTGATCATCTATCATCAGGATCACCAGCCCAATCAAAATCGCAGTAGGCATTAATAGAGAAGGAACCGGGTTTGTAGAAAAGGCCATGATCGAGTGTATTCTTCAAATAACGTAGGACACGTTTGGCTGTTGTCCAATGGGCAGCGGTTGGAGTTTGCATGTGTTGGCAAAGCTGATTTACTGAGTATGCAATGTCAGGACGCGTGAGGGTGACATATTGTAAGGCACCAACTGTTTGCCTGTACTCAGTTGGATCTGTAAGAGGTTCCCCAGCAAATTTTGATAGTTTAGAGCCTGAGACACAAGGAGCTCTATAAGGTCGGATGCCAAGGAGATGTACTCGATCTAAAAGATCAATAATATATCTTGTTTGTCGAAGATGCAACCCAGAAGGAGAACGTGTAGCTTCAATACCCAGGAAGTAAGCCAACTGGCCAAGGTCCTTCATGGAAAACTCAAGTTGCAGGTTAGCGATAAGAGATGTAATGAATTCCTGGTCATTAGACGTGACAAGGATATCATCCACATATATTAATAAGAACACATGCACTGAACCGTGATGATAAGTGAACAAGGAGGGATCAACCTGGGAGCTATAAAAGTCAAGAGACAATAATGCAGTAGATAGACGATGAAACCAAGCCCGAGGGGCTTGCTTTAAGCCATAGAGAGATTTGTGAAGCTTATAAACAAAGTGAGGGTGCACCAGATCTTCAAAGCCTTTCGGCTGTGTCATGTATACCTCTTCCTCTAAAATGCCATAGAGAAAAGCATTAGAGACGTCAAGCTGCCTAATGTCCCAGTTGAAAGAAATAGCAATTGTAAGGACCATACGAACAGTAGAAGGTTTGATGACAGGACTAAACGCGTCATGAAAATCTATTCCACTTTTCTGTAAATAGCCAACAGCAACAAGTCTAGCCTTGTGACGTTCAATACTTCCATCAGGCTGTCTTTTTAGTTTAAAGACCCATTTGCAAGGCACCACATTTTTACCAGGAGGACGAGAGCATAAAGACTAGGTGTCATTCTTTAGTAATGCCTGAAATTCGGTGTCCATTGCTGCCTGCCACTCGGGAAGAGAAGCTGTTTGAGCATAGGCACAAGGCTCTGATATGACCACACCTGCATGCAGAGCTTGAATAGGGTGACGGGTAGAGTAATATATGTGGAAACCAGGAAAGCTACGGGGTTTAAGGTGGCCAGTCTAGGATCTGGTGACCATGTGAGAGGGAGGTAGGGGAAGAGAAGGTGATATGTCTTGATGAGCAGGATGCTCACTGTCATGGGAAGAAGAAAATTGATGAATAGGTGCAGAGGAAGTAGGAGAGGCTAGAGGAGTTGCAGAATGACTAGAGGTGGAAATTGGTGTGAATGGATGGAGATCATGGACAGGTGAGGTGGAATTTTGAGAAATGGTAGGTGAAGATAGGACAGTAAGAGCAGGAAAAACAGGTGAAGAAAGAAATATAGTGGAGGGAGGGGAT
Source organism: Populus pruinosa (assembly GCA_026413675.1). Taxonomy (NCBI): domain Eukaryota; kingdom Viridiplantae; phylum Streptophyta; class Magnoliopsida; order Malpighiales; family Salicaceae; genus Populus; species Populus pruinosa. Next base: position 8,737,612 of record CM048607.1, read on the forward strand.
AATAATAGATTAGAAGGATTACCTAAGGAGCACACGTTGCTGGCAGAGTCAGTGAAGATAGATTGTACTGTTGCCGGGAAATTATTTTCATCAAAAATCACATTTCGGGATATATAAACACACCTAGAAGATAGATCAAAACACCGAAAACCTTTGTGATTAGAACAATAACCAATGAAAATACAGGGTGTGCTGCGATAAGATAACTTGTCAGTTGAGTAAGGACAAAGATATGGGAAGCATTTACATCCAAAAGCCCGAAAATAGGTGAAGTCTGGAGGAATGTGGAAAAGACGTTCAAATGAGGATAAATAATCAAGAACCTTGGTAGGTAAACGATTAATAATGAAAATAGAGGTGAGAAAAGCATCAACCCAAAATTGTTTAGGTAAACCAGATTGGGCAAGAAGAGTAAGTCCCATTTCCATAATATGACGATGTTTCCTCTCAGCAAGGCCATTTTGTTGTGAGGTATGGGGACAAGAAAGACGATGAAAAATTCCGTTAGCACTTAAAAATTGCTTAAAGATGTTAGAGCAATATTCCCCCACCATTATCACTTTGAAGTTGTTTAATGGTGTAATTAAATTGTTTTTCTACTAATAGTTTGAATTTAACAAAAACTGAATAAACATTAGATTTAGTAGAAAGGGGAAATAGCCAACAAAAGCGAGTATAGTCGTCAATAAAAATTACATAATACCGATAGTTACTTAACGAAGGTGTGGATGTAGACCAAACATCAGAATGAATTATTTCTAAGGGAGTTGTGGACTCGGTTGTAGAATCAGAAAATGGCAATTGTTTAGATTTACCAAGTTGACAAGACACACAAATAGTATTTTTATTGATGGAATCAAAATTTTGAAATGACACGATGAAGGATGGCAGAGGAGGGGTGGCCTAAACGACAATGCCATGTGGAGGTAGAAGCCTTGACGCCAACTGTCATAGTGAGAGCATGAAATTTGGAAGATGGAAGTTGACGTAGGTTTGTTGGGTACAATCCATTTTCACTTGGCCCCGTCAGAATCGTGTTTCCCATCAGTATGTCCTTCACAAAAAAATGAGAGTTGGTGAGTTCAAAGTAGACATTATTATCTTTGCAAAATTTATTAATGGAGAGCAGATGTGCAGATGCTTGAGAATAGTATGCAACATTGTTTAAGGTGAGAGTGGAAAAAGGAGTATGAAAAGAAACAGTGCCAGTACGAGAGATGATCAAACCTGTCCCATTACCTACACCAACTGAGTCATCTCCTGTATAAGGTTGAGAGCTGGTCAGATTAGCAATATCAGAGGTAACATGAACATTAGCTCCACTGTCAGCATACCATTGATTTTGACTGAGATAAGTGGTATTAGCTTCAGCCACCATAACAGCTAATTCAGTTGGAGGATGACAACCTTGAAAGGAGTAGTTCATGCGGTTAAAACAGTCCAGAGCTTGATGTCCCTCTCTTCTGCAAATTTGACAGGGAGATTGCGAGCGAGAAGTTGCAGTACCAGGTGTGGTTGGTGATGAGGATGGCAAGTGAGGTAAAGATTGTCGAAACTGAGGAGAAGAAATACTAGAGGGTTTGGAAGATCAAGAGAAACGAGATTTGTTGATACTGTGTTGATATCCAGGTTTGGAACCATTTCTATGCGCGTACAAAGCATATGGTCCTGCCTCAGGTTGTATAGAATGACTATGGAATTTTTGCATAAGGTCATAATTCAGCAACTCTGCATGGAAGTTAGAAAATAGCATGGATTTCTCCTTAGCAAGCAACATATAAGTAATCACAAAAGAGTGAAACGAGGAATTAAGACCATTGAGAACAGATAAAATTAAATTGGAATCATCAACAGGTTTCCCCACAGCAGATAATTCATCGGCAAAGGATTTGACTTCATCCAAAAATTGTTGGCAAGACATGGAACCTTGTTGTGAAGATTGTAACTTCCTTTTAATAAGAGAAATTCATGAAGTTGAGGGTGCAGCAAATCTTGCACCAAGAGCTGGCCAAGCAAGCCGAGAAGTCTCCAAACCATAAATGGTGGAAACCACCGTAGGAGATAAGGAAGAAATAATCCAGCCAGCCAAGTACTGTTTGATCTTTATACTGCCATATCACATAAGCAGAATTAAGAGTCCCTTGAGCCTTGTGTTCATCACTAGAAAATTTAAGAGGGCTAGGTTTGGAACCATCAATGATTCCCATTAGACCATAGCTTTGAAATAAAGGAATTAATTGAGCACTTCATGCAAGGAAGTTAGTTCTATCAAGTTTAATGGAGATAACTTGAGCTGGAAGATGAAAAGCAGCGGAAGAAAAAGAAGGGTCTGTGATAGCAGCCATAGAATTGACAAAAGCATTAGCTATAATTGGCTTTGATACCATGAAATAATTCTGGAAAAGGCTACCAGATATCTTTTGTATTTTAGCTTATATAACCACAGTGTTTACATATGATACAAAGACCATGTTTTTACGTTTGTTACAAGAGATATAATTTACATGGAATTCGAATACAAGATAAGGCACACATCCTATGCAGATCATCCTAATGGCTTTTATCTTTATCATGATCGACTTCAAGCTGAACTTGATGTTAATGCGGAGCTGGCAAACGAAAAGAAAAGAAAAATTTAGAGGGTAGAAATTTTAGTATTGTCAGCTATTTTTCTAGAAAATGCTCAAACTTCACTAAATATTATTTTAACAGTTTTCAACATAATTTTCAATTAAATACATTACATCTTAACACTTTCTAATCTCTTAAAAAAAAATCAAATTGAATCCGAAAGCCTTCCCTAGGCCTTTTTTTTATATATTAAGATTGATTTTTTTATGGTCACAATATTGTGTTTCAATTTTTTCTCTTCTCACCCTTTTCTGGCAGCATTTTGCCACCCTCTCGACATCAACAGATTGAATTATGAATAAAAAGTTAAGAGTATAGGATCAAAAAGTAAAATCTCTAAAGTAATAGGGATTGAATATGCTAAAATTAAAATTTTAGGGACCAAATTGAAGTTTTGTATTTTTTTTAACAATGAAAATGAAAAATAAAAAGAAAAGCTTCATTTTAAAAAAAAAAAAAAACCATCCCTTTCTAATTTTTAAGTACTAAAAGCTAAAATCAAAAGTCAATTGCAATTTCTACCCCCTTTGACACCATGCGAAGGTTTTTTCTTTAAAAATTTTCGTAGATACGTTCGGGAGGTAAAGCATCTTTCCACACTGCACAGAATTATCAATGTCTGAGAGATTAAATTTACCATTGAGGTTGCAAGGTCTAGATGAGAGATTAGATTACGATTAAGGTTGCTAGGTCTAGGTTAAAGTTGTTAAAAGTTTTTTTTTTTTTGACAAGATATAAAAATATAATGTAAAGTCAGATAATAAAACCATAAGTGAAATTTTAGTTTTTTTTAACTACTCATATTTTAATAATTTTAGCTAAAAAGTTAAGTTATATTAAGATTTGATAAAAAAAAGTCAATTATTATAATCAATGAGTGATCTAGATAAAATGAGAAAGATAAATAATATAAATAAAGAAATTAATAAAATCTTTCAAAACAAAATTTTTCAATAAAAAAAATTATTGAATAGTAGAAAATACACAAAAACATGTGACAATTTGGTTGTTTACAATATCTTACAATATCTCTTTTGGATTGTAAGCTAATTAAGATAAATTAGTAATTAATTAATATCAATTCAATAATAATATAAATCCCTAAAAAATATCTAATGTGCTAGGAAAAAAACAAATTTAAAATAATTATTCAATATTAAATAAATAAATAAAATAGAATAATAAAAATAAAATCATAATGTCAAATTTCTTATATATAATCTGAATCTTCAATTTTCACACATTCTTAACAGATTTTAGTATTGATTTCAAATATATATATTTTTTTTATCTAGATGAATTATTAAGCCTATCATATATAGTTGAAAATCTAGAAATATCTAGTTTTCAATCCAAGTTGAATTGCAGCAAAATTTCACTTGTAACTTCAAATATGTCTCAAATAGTACACGAAGGTCTAATTTGTTAGATTTGACAAGATTTATTTAGTAATTTTGATTCTAAGAAATAATATGTTTTCAAATTCTATTTGACCTAAAAATTTACTACAATATAATTTCATGTATCTAATATTTTTCTAAAAAATTAATTCGATCTATAGTTTAATAGATATATTTGATCTTGCAAAACTGGTTAACAAATATTTTAAGGTCAAATTTAAACTTAACTTGGTTCATATTATAAATTAAATAAATTTATAAAATCAAATCAGTTTATCTATTTTATTAATTTTGCATAAGTAAAGTTTAATTTTTATTGATTTTTGATTTTTTAATTTAATTTTATATATTAAATATATGTTTACTCAAAAAATCATATGATTTCATGTGATTTTAACAGCAATGAATTGGGTGTTTGAAGTTTCAACTATCAAGCTCAGTATATCAAATATCGTTTGCCTTGACCTATAATATGCTATACAATAGATGCGTTGCATTCAACCAAAGAAGACATTTTTTTTGTCTTGAAATTCTTAAAATCCATGGGATGTTTCGCTGGAGACGAGGGAGATGGTGAATACGAGGTGGTTGTAGTGGCTAGATAGTGATGGTCGGCGATAGAGAAATTAAAAAGGGAGACGAGGACGCGTGGCTGGGATATTAGAGAGAGGGGTTTCAAGTTCTTCTTTTCTTACTCAATGATAATGTTGTAATTTTATCATTTTAACTCTGCAGTGACTCTTTAGACATTAATTTTGTGGGTTTCTTTTTCTTTCTGTTTTATCCTGTTCGAATCCATGGATTTATCATCAGCCGACCAGGAAGAAGAGATGATACTTTGCACAAGGCCTTGTTTGGCTACAGCTCCGGCATGATGCATGGATCAACAAAGTAGTTATTAGACTCCTCTTTGGGAAATTTTAATAACTTCGGAATTATGAAAATCCCAATTAACGGATATGTTAGTACTTTCAAAGACGCTGCAAATGTTCGTAAATAAGCAAGCTGGAATTTGAAAAGGACGTGTCTAAGCTGGGAAATGAAATCTCTCTCAAGGGAGCAAAGGAAGGAGAGTCTTTTGTGTTTATATTGTGCATTACAGAACTCTACAGGAATACAGTTACTGTACACAGTGATAGATTTTGAGTTATTGAATAAATACAAAGGTACCAAACTCAATCTATAATATGCAGTTATGAAGGTGAAGGACTTCTATCTTTAGCTCATGGCTTCCTACCCTTTCCCCTTGGCTAAGCTTGCCTCTGGTAGGGAGCCTCTGCCGTCTGTCTCGGGCATTCCAGAAATAAAAATCCCTTAACTTTGTATGTTCTCGTCTCTTTCTTTAGCATTCCCATGCAAAAGGAAGAACTATGAGCCCAAATCAAAGATATTGTTTTTAAACTAGAATATAATATTACATGTTTCTAAGAAGGGAACTATCCCAAGAATTATCAGGTTCAAGGAAAAAACTTTGATGTTTGGAGGCTGCCCCAGCCAGAAGCTAAGGGTGAAGCACGATTAATTGCTAAGAGAAACAAAACTTCGCTGCTTAGAATTTGTCTGTTCCTTGTTTCATCGTGTTTCCTCAAAATCCCATTTAAGATTCACATGAAATTGTAACTCATGATTGAATAGATTAGCAACTTTTACATGGAACCCACATTAAATTAACGACAAATCAACTTTTACATGGAACCCACATTAAATTAACGACAAATCTACCTTACCGGGAGAATTCTTGTTGGGTTCTTAACTAACATACATATAACACATAACACATAGTATAAAAATACATGTATATGAAACAAATCTAGAGTTATTTAAAAATTTAATATTTAAATTTTTTATTTTTTTCAGCTTTAAATAATTTTTTAAAATAAAAAACATAACTTATTATTTATAAAAAAATCTAAAAAGTTCTATTTATAAAGTTTTTTAAAAAAACTCTATAAATTAATAAAATATCAATTTATCCCCTGAATAATATTCATATATTAATTAAGGATAATTTTAGAAATTAATTCAATCAAGTCTTTAATTTTTCTAAGTCTAAAAATATAATCCTTATATTAATTATATTCTAATTATTAATTTCTAAAATATATTTTAATCAAACCATACTTAATTAAATTATCTAAATTTAATTTTTGACTAATAGTTCTTAATACCTAATATATCAACCCATATATAAATTCTAATTCTAATTAAATAAATTAAATAATTTAATTTATTATCAATTAAATAAATAATTAATTTATATTTTAAGATCAGACATACATTTCAGTGACCGAATTCTTAGCATGATTAATATCTCTTTTTATCAATAACATTTTAATTTTATATAAAAATATGTGGCATGCATGTTATTTTAAATCATGTTTATTCTCTATATAATAATGATTTAATGATGAATCATCTCCTAGTCAATCAAATACCTTTAAATAATTCATGTTGTGCCAAATGTATGCCTTTTTGTTATCTCAATTAAAATAATATATAATATAATCAAAGCATAGCATTCTCTATATAAAATGATTTAGTAATCTCAAGTTTAAGGATCACTTACACAACCATCACATTAATTTTTTCATAAACATAAATGATATCTCTATATAGAATTCTCGTGCGAGTCAGTTTAGTATACATATCTTATAACAAGCACCTACATATTAATTATATGTATCCCTTATATCTTAGTTTATGAAAACAATTATTTTTTTTTATAAAAGAAATAATATAATATGTATTGATATCTACAACTTTAATAAATATTTAGCATTTAAGAGAGCATCAACTAAAAACATTTTAGAAACAATACTTTAATACAATAAGAATCTCATAATTATAATAATTTTATAATTTTCTTTACAAAACATTTTTATCCCATGAACTTTATCTTTACTCTAAATTCACTAATCTAATATTATATCAAAATTAAAAATAAATTATGCATTTATATATATATAGATGAATATAATAATATCAAGTATAACCAACAAAATAACTATAAATCATATTAAACTAACAATGCTAACATAGCATCAACCTCTCTTTGACATACTGATTGATCACACAAAAACATTTGGGTTTTGTCTAACTAAATGACCTGAACTTCTGGTTTCATCATCCGAGAAACTAAAACAAGCATTTGTGTTGTTTAAAGAACTATTCAGATGAGTGAGGATTATGTAAGTTATTTCTGAATTTCTGAGAGACAGTACAACGGTAATCACGTACTCCAGCTGTGTTGTAAAATTTGCAAGATAGAATTCATGAATATTGTCTGAAATTTCCAGCTAATATGTTTCTTACAATATAAGAAATATGTTGTAATGTTTGAAAAATTGAAACCACTCGAGCAGCTATAGGAAATTTATCCATATACAAGTTAGAATCGAAATCTCTGGAGCATCATACAAGAAAAAGAGTGCAACAGAAGAACTCTGTTACTCTAGACTCTACTTACAAATTTCTTATTGGGAAGCCAGGGACCAGAAGTTCAAGAGAAAGGACGGCATAATGGCAAAACAGCTGATATAAGCCATAGCAGTAGCAGTTTGAAATCTAGCACAGTGGTTCATAGAACATTTATGAAGATCATTGTCAATGAGAACTGTGATGCCAGCAGCTGCACATGCAGCAGCATACGTAAGGGTGGATATGATCTGCACTCGAAGGAAACCCATTTTCATGCAGTGAGTGGCAGATGGATGTGAAGCAAGCACTTGTAAGCAAACTAGATGCAAGTAACTAAATTTTCAATCCTGAGAAGAGATGATGCATTGATGATCCGGAAAGCAAAATCAATATTGATTAAATCATCTCAGTTCATATTCAAACAAGGTACACAATTTACAAAAGTTCAGAGTAGAAACAATTAGGCAAAATAACTTTACCATTCCTTATATTTCGATCTGATTCTTAAATAAGTTACTGAACTTCCCATTTCAGTTTTAATTCCTCCAATTGTACCCTTCTCTTCTACAGATCCTGTCACATCTTTTAGACAGAAATTCTTCTTTGGCCTTTCCCCTTATTTCTCTTCAACATCATAATTTATATTTTTATTATTCCATCATCAACATAGTGATCATCAATGACACTATAGATTCACACAAACACATGTGAATATTATCAAGACATGCATTGAAAGACTTGTTTGAATTAGAGACTACCACTGATGCTGTTTAGCCAAAACAAAATAGATGACTGAAGCGCTTAGGGAGAAATATAAAAAGAGTCAGAGGTAATACCAGATCACCAAATCTTAGACAATGATTGTAGGAATCATAATGGGTTGCGTTTCTTAATATAAATAAAATATAGAACACTTTGAGGAGTATTAAAACCACTGTTGTTACAAAAAGCACTGTCTAGACACTCCAAATCCCAAAGACTACTACACTAAACGAATTAAATCTCAAATCTCAAGCAATCTGCAGGCATCTTTGAGTGTTCTTGTGAAGAGAAAATCCAAATATATATATATCAAGAAAACACTTGGATCTCAAATGCTAGAATTTTGTGTGGTGGAGAGTGATTATGGTAGACTCACACACATGTTGGTTGCTTGGAAAGATGTGTTCTGTGAACCAAGATTGTTGGCTGTGTATATTAAGGAGGATGGGAGAGGCATTTTCATCAACAAAAAGAACAGTTTCATTAAGCTTAACAAAACACAAACATAAACAGCCCTTTGTAGATATATATGTGAGAAAAGTAAAATCCAAAGTTCATATGATAACAGTATGCACCTCAAACATCTTTCCCCAAAATGATCTAGCTAGGGGGTCCTTTCCTTAAAATAGAAAAAACAAGACTGTATTATCTCTCTCAAGTCTCAAGAAATCATGAACAGTCAAAAGGTCACACAAGATTGACTATGAACTGCAAATAAGTCTCGTAGAATAAGCCTGCCAATTTATGGTCAGAGTTTCAAGAGGAAGTGTGACTGATGAGAACAATCAAGCAATAATCATAGTCGAGAATCACACAAGATTGACTATGACTAACTACTCCTTTTCTTCCCTTTGCTTGAAATACAGCTCGACTTCGATGAATCAATAAAGCAATAATTATAGTCGAAGGAATTTCATGCCTTGGTAATCATAAGATATGATCAAAACATGCATAAGTTGGATTATATGAAATCACTGTGCCAAGGTTAAGCCATCATTCAGTCGGAGGAAATTATACACATTGCTTAACTAAGAACCAATAGATATACAGAGGCTTGAGATTAGTATTATATCCGGTTAAACAAAATAACTGTTGGAAAGCAAACCAACATTAAACTGGTTTATCCTAGAAATGTCACCATATCAAGACATAACCCCAGATGCTCATTTAAAATGTGGTCATCTCATCATCAACTTCAAAGTAATCCCACAATGATCATTCATTAGCATCAATCCCAAGACGTAATTTATTAGTTTATTCACATAACATACATAAAGAGGTAATGCAAACTCATATTGTGCTGTTTAATTCATAAGGAAAAATCTTATCTTACCCCATCTCCAATGGTAAACAGACGAAAAATGACTTGTTTTCGCAAGCTCCGTCTCACCAAAAGGGCATAAATATCAACAATAGCCATGGACAGACTCCATAGGATTTGCACACTGACAGCACCAACAAGGTATCTGATGCAGCAAAATATTCATGTCAAATTAACTCTACATTTCGCTTATTTCAAGCAATTTCACTCAATTTTAGATGTAGGAAATCAATTCTGCCTGTTATTCTATTAAAACTGAAGAAAAGGATAAAAGGGTACTTTTCAAAAAAGATTACCGAAAGGCAGTGACAGAACGGAAATCAGAGGTGGTGGCCATGACACAGATAGAAACAAGACCAAACGCGAACTGGGTTAGTCTCAGAGAGAGGCTACCATGGGTTCCAGGCATCCCTTGAACGTCCTTCATTCTCACTCTGATCAACGCATTCTGTGGGCCATCTGTCAATGGTGGGGCCTCCACTGGATGCACCGTTGGCCTGCTCACACTACTCATCTTATTTTTTTTACAAATAATTACTCGATCATTTCTTTATATACACTATAACTTTTTTTAGGAGAAAAAACGAAATTGGGTTCAATTGTTTGTTGAAAGAAGATTTTAATCTCTTGAGTTTTCGAAAAAACAAATGGATATTTTGATTGAGAAGGGAATGAGAGTGGAAGTGATGAGTTTTTCGGGAGTTTTCTTTTCTTTTGACGGGGAGGAGACTGGAAAGAGTTGATTTGACTGTAGATTGCCCGTTCTCAATCCAATGTCCAGCTGCTGTTTCGAGGTTACCTTTGCATCTGGACCGTTAATGATAATGATAACAAGATTACGTGGACTGACTTTGACGGCGAATCGTCGGGGCTAGCCTAGTGCTGGAAGGGAGATGACAGGATGACCTTTTCTGTTGCATTAAGAAAAACAACAAAAACTTGCACTCACCGTTTATTACTCATTCGTAGTCGAATGGTTCATGCCTTCACATGGGTTGGGTTGGGTTGGGTTGGGTTTGCTAAAAACTCTTTCTTTTTTTTCTTTTGTAAAATAACCTTTTTAAGGTTATTTTAAATTAAAATATAAATAATTCCCTGTCAAAATAACTAAAATATCTATAAAATAATTTTGTTACGAATCCACGGACTATATAAAATCTCAATTAGGTTAAATTAGAGATTGAAGTCTCATTAGATTGCTTTTCAATTGTTGTATTGCTTTTCAATTGTTGTACATGTATTGTGTAATGATAATGATTCTCCTGAAATTCATAATATGGTGCAGGAAAAAAAATAAGATAAGAAATTTTTATTATTTATGAATGGAAAAAGAAAATAAAAGTTGCCACATAATATTTTAATTATTATGAACTCTAATTGATTTTATAGATTAGATACGAGAATTGATTACATAAAGATAATATATTAATACCTATAATACATTTTATCTAAAGTAAATTGCATTGTTTAATTGTTTGAAATAACCTAAAGTATTTTCGTGTTTCTAATTGTTAGTCTATCTAAAAATTAAAAAAAAATTCTTAGAAAAGATACCTTTATCTTATTAGATAAAAACTTAATCATTCTATTATCAAATAAAAAAAGAACTATCTTTTATTTAATATTATAAATACATCTTATGTATAAGTTTGTAATATCAAATACTAAAAGAAAATAAAATATTTTTTTTGGTATTTTTAAAATATGAACTTAGTTTTTATGGTTTTAATAAACTGGTTATTAAAACTCAAGATGTATGCTAATACATACTTCTTTTAAAAAAAATTGTATGAAAATATGATTTGCATGCTAATATAAGCTTAAGATGGATGTTAATACATACTTATTTTTTACATTTATTTTGTTGTTTTTCTATATATTTTTTTGCAACATTTGAGAAAAAACCAAATATTTTAATATCATATCTCTATCTTTATAGTGTAAAAATACAAACCAATACTAAACAAATTTGATAGAAAATTAGGCAAGAAAAATTACAATTTTTTGCAAGGATGTTTTGGATTTTTTTTGTTTTTTATTAATATATATATAATATTATATATTATTATAATTATATAATAAAATATATTGGGATGGGCTCAACCTAATTATATGGGCTGAGACCACCTTGGTTGAGTCGAGATCCACCGAACAGATCTTCTTTTTTCAAGGGGACTAGGCTAGACCTGGCCTAACCATTTTGGTTTGGCCTAGCATTAGTCCGACATAGAAACAATAGAAAAGAAGAAGAGGAAGGAGAAGGAAGGCTAATTTGATGGTGGCTCATGTTAGTGATGGTGAGGCAGCGATTAGGAAGAATGGTGTTGGTTCGTGATGGTATTGATGCTAATGGCGAAAGAAATAGAGAGAGAGGTTGTTTTTCTTCTCTTTTTCTTTGTTTTGTTTCCTTTTGTTGTGTTTCCTTTTCTTTTCTTTCTTGTTCCTCTTTGTTATTTTTTTTTAATTTTCTTGTATGTCTTCCCTTATTTTTCCTTTCTTTTTATTTCTTTCTTTTCCCCTATTTTTTTCTCGTTTTATTCTATTTTGTTTTATTCTTTTTTCCTTTGCTCTTTGTTTTTTCTCTCTTGTTTTTCCTTTCTTTTTCTTTCTTTATTTTCTCTTGTTTTTTACTTTCTTTTGTTTCATTTTTTTTCCTCTACTCTCTATTTTTTTTATTTTTTTCATCTTTTTGTCTATTTTTTCATCCCTCCTTACCTCCTAGTAAGGGGTTATTTATAAGAGGCAGATGAGAGAGAGGGTTATCATACCCCTATCCAGTCTTGCTAAAAAGGTAAGGTGGTTGGACGGCTATTGAGTAGCTGCCTTAAGGTTGCCTATAGGGCTTATCCCCTTTGTTTTTCATTATAATGGTAGGCCATGAGAGGATTGTAGGTTGTGTCAAGTTTTTGGGTATTTAAAAGGGAGAGAGAGAGAGAGAGAGAAAGAGAAAGGGATCTCTGCAAAGGAAAGAAAGAAAACCTTTTTCCCCTGCCTACAATGTGTCCAAGAGAAGATGGCAAATAGTGTCATCAAAACATAATCGTTTTGAGCTCTCTTTTTTTATAACAATGAACAAAACGATGTTGTTTTATATAAAACATGTCATTTCATCTTTAAAAAATGGTGCCAAAAAGTTTTTGTTTCCAAATCAGTCTTTAATTTTTTATTTGTTTAATGAAATCCTTAATTAAGTTTTTTTTTATTAAATGTAAGAAATTATATAGATCAAAAAACATAGTTGAAGACCAGCAAAACATATGTTCAAGTATATACAAACCAGTGAAGGGAACAAACTCCCTTAAATAGAGAAAACATACTCCGTGAAACAAAGTAACCTAAACTAGCTAGCTAAGATAACCAGCAGGTAAGAACCATCACAACGGAGAAATTCACCAGTAACCTACATCCAGCAACATTTGATTACTTGAGAACAACCTAAAAAGGCTAGAAAAATCAACCATCGTTTTGACTAAAGCAGAGCAACCAAACTAGAAACAAAAACACAATTAGAGATCAACTAAAATCAAATCAGCAATAACATAACTAAGAATAGTAACAGAATCCAGTAGCACTTGATGATTGGAAATAAGGCTAAAGAGCAATAACAACTACAAGTACAAAGCAGGTATAGAAAAACCTACACAAAGCAAACCATCAAGCAAGCTGTGATAGGAAAAACATCAAAACAAAACAGTTGTTCTGCATCTAAAACACAGAGCATCAACAACAACAACAGTAACAGTAAAAGAAGCTGCCACCAATAGAGAAGACTGCACGAGAACAAACTGGTAGGATAGTTGCAATAAGAAGCATGCAACAAAGTTCCTCCAAGACAAAATATTGCCCCAGATGAAGCAAGTATAGGAACTGCACAAAAGAAAATACAAGACCAGCAAATCTACAATATGAACAAGCAATACAAGATAGATAATGAGAAAGAAAGGGAACACCCTCCTAAACAGAACATGAAACAAATCATCAATTCAATTATATCCCTATCAAATTCAAATGTCAACCCTAAAATTTGCTATCCTTTTCACTTTGATCTTTGATTTTGAATTTGTGTATTTTGACAATCAATTTATCAATAAACTTTAATTTTTTTCAATTTGGTCTCTGATTTGGTCAATTTTAACCCTTATATCCATACGTCTTTTTCTAGTTTGGTTCTTGATTTTAGATTTATTTAATCAAGTCCCTAATTACCCATCAAACTTTAATATTTATATAATTAAGCTCTTGATTTGACCAAATTAACTCTTAAAAAATATAATTCAATCCCTAAACTTTAATTTCTTTAAATTAAAGTCCAAATTGACTTAAAAAATCAATTTTTATTGCAATTAAACCCTCCATATATTCAATTAGATCTTCAATAAAATCTAATTGGGTCTTTAAACATCTAATTTTGAATTTCTCTTTCTTAGATTGAATTTTTTTTTCCAACAAGGCCTTCATGATTTAAAAATATACTATTAAATTTCAAACTTTATATTTTTTAATTTCCTTAATCAATCTTTGACCATTTTCTGAGTGTTTTGATGTCTTTTTTTCACTAATATATTTTTTATTTTCTTTTGATAATTTGTTATGTTTTCTTTATTTCTCTCTCTTTTCGTGTGGGGACCTCCAAAAATGATTAACAACATTTATTGTAAAGAAATTTTTAGAGTTGAAGAAGAAGAAAATGATATCTTATATTGGGGGGTTTTATAAATCTATATAGGCATATTCCAAGTAAGGGCAAAGAGATACATATGCTTTCCACTTACAATTTTGAAATACTTGGATATTATAACCATTGAACCACCATCTTGATTACATGGGCTTTGCTTAATTAAAAACAATTATTAATCTAATATCTAGGGTGACATGTGTCTAAAAGGCATAACTACATGTTTTGAGATAAAATAAACAAACTGAGAGGAGTATTGGTCCATCGAAGCCCCTCTAGACCCAAGTTGAGAGTTGTTTAAGTCTACTTTAGCCTATTTTTAGCAAAAAACAAAAATCTCTACCATAAGCTACTTATTAAAACATGTAATAAATTATTCTAAACTCACAAAATCACCACCATTTTAGCTTTTATTCATTTCAATTACCTTTGTAACATTATATACCATTGTTTGAAAGGAGGGTTCAAAGATTTTTTTGGGAGTTTTCTTCCATTAATATTTTATTTTTTCAATCATTAGAATCTTGTGAGTTTAAATAACTATTTTTTTTTTAGTATGAAGAAATTAGCTAGAATTACAACAAGATTCATGGTTACTTAAGTGTGGAAACCTGAAATTTATTGATAAGCTTGACTAGGATTACAACAAGATTCATTTTAATTGTTTCATTCACCAACCCATCTCTCCCTAACAATATCCCACCAAGTCTGAGATTTATCTTATAATAACTAGGTAGCATAGCATACATACAACCCTACTAGTACAGTTATATAATCAATAAATCATTCCACCCTCCACAACTAGTACCTAACGATCTCAACATCC
This sequence comes from Populus pruinosa, assembly GCA_026413675.1. Lineage (NCBI taxonomy): Eukaryota > Viridiplantae > Streptophyta > Magnoliopsida > Malpighiales > Salicaceae > Populus > Populus pruinosa. The sequence goes on from CM048607.1 coordinate 8,752,644, forward strand.
TCCTCTCCTGAAAATGGTTCATAACTCAACTCTCTTAAACTCTTCACCTAGTGCACCAATACAACCATACTAACTTTAGGAACTATGTCAAATGATTCTAGTATCCTCGTCATTAGTTCTCAAAGAATTTAAGTCCAATATGCAGGTTAGGATACAGTGGGAGTGCTTTTGTAGGCACCTCTAGTGGTGGTCTTCCCAACTACTCCTCTCTAACTAGTACCTCAAGCTGCGGTATCTAAGTCTATACTAATATTATACCGTCTTAGAGTCCTATTGACTCCCCCTACTCAACTTTTATTAGTATAGCAGGTGCATGAGAAATGGTATTTGTTAAAGGGTCGTCATGATCAGTCCTAGTTCTCGACCTAGTATGCACCATCCTGCATACGTTTAACATTAAACATTCAATAATGTTTGTATAAGTCTATTGAATTAAAACTAGTGCTCTGATACCAACTGTAATATTCTTGTATAATTTTATCATTCAATATTTAAATATAAAACCTACATATATTTCAAGGAATTATTTTTTTACAATATAAATGTTAATTTTGATTAAATAAAAATTTTGGCAAAGTTTTCCCTATAAATTGATATACCAAGATATCAACTTTTTCAATTTTTATTCTTCATGTCAGATCATGCATTCTCAATTCTAATTTAACCATCCTGGATCGTGTCCCATATAACTTCATCTATAATTGTCTATTATCTTAATAATTTAATGACATATTTCAAACATAAATTGAAATATAACTAAATATTTGAATCTAATATTATTACACATTATAACATTACATGTCTTAAACTACTATACTACTAGTTCTAATTATATAATCAAAAGATTAGGACATATCTTTTACAATTTCTAATCTCTAATATTTCGGTCGGGACTATTATAAACCTGTAAATAAATATTTAATTCTTTAAATTAAATTACAATATTCAATGTGTACCTTTGTTATTAATTTCTACAATTTTCAATAATGTATTTGACAATTCAATTAATACCATTACTTCAGTAATTAATCTTAGTTACCTATCAAACCAGCAATCCATCATGATTACCAATAATTTCAGCAATCCATCCAATTGTCATTTATTTGGTAACCCCTCATGATTACCAATAATTTCAGCAATGCATCCAATTGTTATTAATCTAATAACCACTCATAGCTTCCAATAATTCATATCTTTTTCTTTATATGTGTGTGTGTGAGAATGAGAGATACACATCTAACAATCACATACTTTAAAGTTATAATTATAAACATAACTTTTAAAATTTAAATAAGGTGAAAGATATTTACCTCCAACTCATGATGATACGACTTTTCTAGATTGAGCTCTTATCCCAGCAACCTCCTCTATAACAATAGAATTTTGCACTCATTATACCTTATTTATAAGCCCAATATGCCTAATTTCAAGGCACAATAAATCTTTTTTTATAAAATCATCTCATCAAATAATCTGAATACTTACCAACCATATATCTCAAAATACCAAATATTTCATTTCATTATCAATCCATATACACTATTTCTATCACAATTCTAGTAAATTTCAAAACATAATCAACATGTTTATGTTAACAAAATCAACATGATTTCATTAGATATTGATGTAATTTTTTTATAGTTAGTGCATCATTTATCTTACACTAATTCATTCACAATGTTTTTATATACCATTTATATAAAATATTTTTTTTATTTTTCCTCTACCATGACTGACCCCTTTTCCTTTTAAAACCATAATTTCCACTTCAATCTTTGTTTCTTGACTTTCACATGTATACATTAAAAAACACATTAGTTCAATTAACCCTTAATTTCTTCTTTCATGGTTGACCATGCCTAATCAAACACAAGCATGATTTTTTTGTCAAATTTGGTTATAATTTGATTAGCATCGTAACTATATACAAATCAAGAATCCTAATTCAAACTAATTTTTGAAAAAATCATAAGTCATCATAATCAAATCACAAGGACAACTTAAAAATTTCAACTTAATTTATCTACTTCTCATGTAATCTTGTTAAAATTAGTGGAGAATGCCTTACTATGTATTTGTACAAATTTTAAATGTGTTCTAAAAGGATTCCTAGAATTCCCTTCCTTTTCCCCTTTTATGGTCGACCCTCCCTCCTCCTGTCTATACCTTAACTTGCTTGATTTCTTTTTAATTTAATGTTTAACAAACTACATTTCTACTAATATTCAAGCTTTTCTTTTAAGTTTTCACATTTTTTTCAAAGTTTTCCTTGTATTTTCTAAAGTTCTCTCTTCCTATTTATTTCTATGATGGTCGGCCAAGCATCTGCACATAAACACACACATCATGATTTGTTAAATTCTCTTTATGTCCCACTCTTGAACCTTTAATTTTTCAAGGTAAATTGTTTTTTGTTCAAAAAGTCTTTTTTCACCAAATGTTGACCAGGCAAATTCCAAATTCATTCAACTTTATTTCCATGTTTTTATTTTCTATTAATTTATTTTTATTTGGATCTTTTTTGCAATCTTGACTTTCATTATTATTTTTGGATATTTTTGGACATTCTCTTTTTTAAAAATCCTTTCACATCAATTTTATTTTAAAAAAATTATCAATATTCATTCTCACGAGGTACATATTTGATTAGTGCTTAAAAGTGTATTTTTATCAAGGTTTTATGTTATCATTTTGCACTTGAAGTATCAATAATTCTTAACTAAAGCATGTTTTATAATAATATATTTAATAATATAAGATACCTTTAATTTGTGGTAAATATTTATTTTAAATGCAAGTCTATCACATAAATGAAAGGATTGATTGATGAATTTAAGAACTGAAATTGAAAGGACAAAGAGATGGCCAAACTTAGAAAAAAGATGTCAGTGCAATCCAAACTAGAACACAGTTAAGACATCTGGAGCTGTAGATCTCAGATTTAAGTTTAATTTATATAGACGGAAAGGTAAGACATAGGCCTACAACTTTCATATGAAGTCTAAGATTTAAAAAGGTCATTTTCAAGTTCAAATTGTAGTAACAACAAAGAAGTCTGAATCTGTCCTTTAGCCCGAGCACTGTTCAGTATTTGGTCCATATCTGGAGTTCTGGAAGTTCAAATGACCTGGATGTTTTACACAAGAAATCTGAGATAATTTCTTACAACTTTCATGTTTTCAAGTGGTTTCAATTTTGATGTTATCAATGATGTTTTGGGTAGACAAAAGAAGATAAGGATTATCACTAATTCAAGAGTTGGCTACCCACTCATCAATTAGTCATCAAATCAATAGTTTCTAATTTTGGCCTATAAAACGAGGCATTTGTCATGCATTTAGGCATCTTAGTTTTCAGATCAATATCATGCTCTTGCTTTCTCTATTTTTATGTTTTGTAATGTTTATGCTTTGTTTTCATTAATATCAAGTTTATGCCTTTCATTTCTTTTCATTTACTTAGTTAACTTTTCTCTTATTTATGTTCTTATTTTGTTTATTCATTTTTCTTTCTTTTATTATGTTTAGCTGAGTTTATTATATCAATGTGAAAAGATTACATTAATGGTGTAAGAATAAGTATAGTGTAAACTTAATATGGACTTTAATGTTTGATACTAACATGTTTTGTATTTGTTATCTTGTTCACTCTTTAATACTTTGCTTGTTAAATGACTAATCTAGATTTATGTTGTTTAACACTTGGTACAACAAAATACTTGGCACTCTCATAACCCATACTGTATGGTATAACCGACACCTGAGTTATGAAAAAAACATGATTTGTTGTTAACATAAGTTATAATCATGAATGCCTGACAAGATTTACAAGTATTAGCATTAATCAAATAAAATAACTAATGTAATCATATTAAAAATTTGTAATCTGATTGGAATCTTCTTTATGTGTGGTTTCCAATTAACTAATAAGAGTTTATACTATACTTGTTTGACATATCATTAGTGGATTCTCTAACTTTGATATTTGTTATTATCATTGTTTAATCCTTACATTAATATTTCATCTTAAAGTTCTCATCATCATCTTCTTCTTCTCCTTCTTTTTCTTTATTACTATTATTATTACTATTGTTATTGTTGTTATATTATTGTCATCTATAATTTTTACAGTTAACCTCCCTGTGGTTCGATCCTGATTTCGTCGGATTATTTATTACTTCGACACTCCTGCACTTGAGAAAAGACATCAATCTTTTAATCGTGTCAATATTCATTCATTCTCGACATTTAACTTATTATTTACTTTCTTAATTCTATAAGTTTCTTCATAGAGATTTACATAAACTATAATCTTTGTACTTTTTAATAGGACATGTATAAATAAAATGACCTATAACTTTATGATAATTATATTTATTTTTAGGGTCATATGATTGTTTAGCTTCAATAAAATAACTATTTAAATACTTTTAGTTCTTTTTTGGTTGGTAACCTAAACCTCTTTTGTTAAACACACATCTTTGGCTTAAAAACATAGTTTCTAGAATTTTCAAGCCTTGTGTAAATTTAGCTAAGGTTGTGTTTAACTTGTTTACATTTTCTTTTAAGGATTTGGTGTATTTATTTTTATTTTATATCTTTAATATTAAACGATATACTTTACAATATATTTTTATACCTCTAAATATTAAAGTCTTTAATTAATTTCTAACATTTTATTTTTGTCAATTTATTTGATTTAATATTGGGAATATAAATTACATTGTAAAATTCTTACCTCAAATATTAATTAAATAAATTGGTGTATTTTGAAATTTTGATCAAATCTTAATAGATAATCAAAAACTTGTTATGATACCCATTAATTTTTTTTTCAAAGTATGATAAAAATATAATTTTTATTTATTATTTTTTTATAAAATATGCATGAAAAGTTTTAGAATTTAATCATATGCTCAAAAGACTAGGACATATCTTTTACAATTTCCAATCTCTAATATTTCGGTCGGGACTGTGATAAACCTATAAATAAATATTTAATTCTTTAAATTAAATTACAATATTCAATGTGTACCTTTGTTATTAATTTCTACAATTTTCAATAATGCATTTGGCAATTCAATTAATACCATTACTTCAGTAATTAATCTTAGTTACCTATCAAACCAGTAATCCATCATGATTACCAATAATTTCAGCAATCCATCCAATTGTCATTTATTTGCTAACCCCTCATGATTACCAATAATTTCAACAATCCATCCAATTGTTATTAATCTAATAACCTCTCATAGCTTCCAATAATTCATATCCTTTTCTTTACATGTGTGTGTGAAAGAGAGAGAGATACACATCTAACAATCACATACTTTAAAGTTATAGTTATAAACATAACTTTTAAAATTTAAATAAGGTGAAAGATATTTACCTCCCACTCATGATGACACGACTTTTCTAGATTGAACTCTTATCCCAGCAACCTCCTCTATAACAATAGAATTTTGCACTCATTATACCTTATTTATAAGCCCAATATGCCTAATTTCAAGGCACAATAAATCTTTTTTTATAAAATCATCTCATCAAATAATCTGAATACTTACCAACCATATATCTCAAAATACCAAATATTTCATTTCATTATCAATCCATATACACTATTTCTATCACAATTCTAGTAAATTTCAAAACATAATCAACATGTTTATGTTAACAAAATCAACATGATTTCATTAGATATTGATGTAAATTTTTTATAGTTAGTGCATCATTTATCTTACACTAATTCATTCACAATGTCTTTATATACCATTTATATAAAATATTTTTTTATTTTTCCTCTACCATGACTGACCCCTTTTCCTTTTAAAACCATAATTTTCACTTCAATCTTTGTTTCTTGACTTTCATATGTATACATTAAAAAACACATTAGTTCAATTAACCCTTAATTTCTTCTTTCATGGTTGACCATGCCTAATCAAACACAAGCATGATTTTTTGTGAAATTTGGTTATAATTTGATTAGCGTCGTAACTATATACAAATCAAGAATCCTAATTCAAACTAATTTTTGAAAAAAATCATAAGTCATCATAATCAAATCACAAGGACAACTTAAAAATTTCAACTTAATTTATCTACTTCTCATGTAATCTTGTTAAAATTAGTGGAGAATGTCTTACTATGTATTTGTACCAATTTTAAATGTGTTCTAAAAGGATTCCTAGAATTCCCTTCTTTTTCCCCTTTTATGGTCGACCCTCCCTCCTCCTGTCTATACCTTAACTTGCTTGATTTCTTTTTAATTAGTGTTTAACAAACTACATTTCTACTAATATTCAAGCTTTTCTTTTAAGTTTTCACATTTTTTCAAAGTTTTCCTTGTATTTTTTAAAGTTCTCTCTTCCTATTTATTTCTATGATGGTCGGCCAAGCATCTGCACATAAACACACACATCATAATTTGTTAAATTCTCTTTATGTCCCACTCTTGAACCTTTAATTTTTCAAGGTAAATTGTGTTTTGTTTAAAAGGTCTTTTTTCACCAAATGTTGACCAGGCAAATTCAAAATTCATTCAACTCTATTTCCATGTTTTTATTTTCTATTAATTTATTTTTATTTGGATCTTATTTGCAATCTAGACTTTTTCATTATTATTTTTGGATATTTTTGGACATTCTCTTTTTTAAAAATCCTTTCACATCAATTTTATTTTTAAAAAATTATCAATATTCATTCTCACGAGGTACATATTTGATTAGTGCTTAAAAGTGTATTTTTATCAAGGTTTTATGTTATCATTTTGCACTTGAAGTATCAATAATTTTTAACTAAAGCATGTTTTATAATAATATATTTAATAATATAAGATACCTTTAATTTATGGTAAATATTTATTTTGAATGCAGGCTTATCACATAAATGAAAGGATTGATTGATGAATTTAAGAACTGAAATTGAAAGGACAAAGAGATGGCCAAACTTAGAAAAGAGATGTCAGTGCAATCCAAACTAGAACACAGTTAAGACATCTGGAGCTGTAGATCTCAGATTTAAGTTTAATTTATATAGATGGAAAGGTAAGACATAGGCCTACAATTTTTATATGAAGCCTAAGATTTAAAAAGGTCATTTTCAAGTCCAAATTGTAGTAACAACAAAGAAGTCTGAATCTGTCCTTTAGCCCGAGCACTGTTCAGTATTTGGCCCATATCTGGAGTTCTGGAAGTCCAAATAACCTGGATGTTTTACACAAGAAATCTGAGATAATTTCTTAGAACTTTTATGTTTTCAAGTGGTTTCAAATTTGATGTTATCAATGATGTTTTGGGCAGACAAGAGAAGATAAGGATTATCACCAAGTCAAGAGTTGGTTACCCACTCATCAATTAGTCATCAAATCAATAGTTTCTAATTTTGGCCTATAAAAGAAGGCATTTGTCATGCATTTAGGCATCTTAGTTTTCAGATCAAGATCATGCTCTTGCTTTCTCTATTTTTATGTTTTGTAATGTTTATGCTTTGTTTTCATTAATATCAAGTTTATGCCTTTCATTTCTTTTCATTTACTTAGTTAACTTTTCTCTTATTTATGTTCTTATTTTATTTATTCATTTTTCTTTCTTTTATTATGTTTAGCTGAGTTTATTATGTCAATGTGAAAAGATTACATTAATGGTGTAAGAATAAGTATAGTGTAAACTTAATATGGACTTTAATGTTTGATACTAACATGTTTTGTATTTGTTATCTTGTTCAATCTTTAATACTTTGCTTGTTAAATGACTAATTTAGATTTATGTTGTATAACACTTGGTACAACAAATACTTGACACTCTCATAACCCATACTGTATGGTATAACCGACACCTGAGCTATGAAAAAAACTTGATTTGTTGTTAACATAAGTTATAATCATGAATGTCTGACAAGATTTACAAGTATTAGCAATAATCAAATAAAATAACGAATGTAATCATGTTAAAAATTTTGTAATCTGATTGGAATCTCCTTTGTGTGTGGTTTCCAATTAAATAATAAGAGTTTATACTATACTTGTTTGACATATCATTAGTGGATTCTCTAACCTTGACATTTGTTATTATCATTGTTTAATCCTTACATTAATATTCCATCTTAAAGTTCTCATCATCTTCTTCTTCTTCTCCTTCTTTTTCTTTATTACTATTATTATTACTATTGTTACTATTGTTATTGTTGTTGTATTATTGTCATCTATAATTTTTACAGTTAACCTCTCTGTGGTTCGATCCTGATTTTGTCGAATTATTTATTACTTCGACACTCCTGCACTTGAGAAAAGACATCAATCTTTTAATCGTGTCAATATTCATTCATTCTCGACATTTAACTTATTATTTACTTTCTTAATTCTATAAGTTTCTTCATAGAGATTTACATAAACTATAATCTTTGTACTTTTTAATAGGACATGTATAAATAAAATGACCTATAACTTTATGATAATTATATTTATTTTTAGGGTCATATGATTGTTTAGCTTCAATAAAATAACTATTTAAATACTTTTAGTTCTTTTTTGGTTGGTAACCTAAACCTCTTTTGTTAAACACACATCTTTGGCTTAAAAACATAGTTTCTAGAATTTTCAAGCCTTGTGTAAATTTAGCTAAGGTTGTGTTTAACTTGTTTACATTTTCTTTTAAGGATCTGGTGTATTTATTTTTATTTTATATCTTTAATATTAAACGATATACTTTACAATATATTTTTATACCTCTAAATATTAAAGTCTTTAATTAATTTCTAACATTTTATTTTTGTCAATTTATTTGATTTAATATTGGGAATATAAATTACATTGTAAAATTCTTACCTCAAATATTAATTAAATAAATTGGTGTATTTTGAAATTTTGATCAAATCTTAATAGATAATAAAAAACTTGTTATGATACCCATTAATTTTTTTTTCAAAGTATGATAAAAATATAATTTTTATTTATTATTTTTTTTTATAAAATATACATGAAAAGTTTTAGAATTTAACCATATGCTCACAAATAAAAACATATTTTGTGTATTTTTTAAATAAGGATTTTTTTTATTTTTCTAAAATCTTGAAGAAAAGTAGAGGTATAGAGTACAAATATTAAATATTAAATATTAAATATTAAATAAAATTGATGAAAAATATGCCAGGGATCGACACAAAAAAATACTTTTTTTTCTTTGATAAATTCTAGTATTCCAAACATGGACTTAAGCTACCAAAGGTTTAACTTGGTCACGTGAAATGGGCCACCCAGCCTAGCCCAAAACTGGTGCAGGCCTTGTTCAAAAAAACATATATGCCTTTACTTTGAAGAAAGTCGTGGCCTTGGTGGGAAAACAACGGGCTATGGGAACATTCAGCCCACTCATTTTGAAAAAAACCTTTGGGGAGTCTAAACTATAAACAGGAGGCCGAGGCAGGATCTATTTCTAGGAGATCAAACTAAAATGGTTTTTTTTTTAATGAAAAAAAAAACCCAGCATCCTTCATGTTCTCCAGTAACAAAGGCATCTTTCCCTCCAAAAAAAATTAATTACAAAATAATTTTGAAAGGTGTAATTAATAAATTATAAGTTTATTTTTAAAAAATTATCAATTAATTTCTTATAAATTTTAAAATTATTAAAAAATTATATAATTATTAATTTCATGATTAATGGAATCACTTGAAGATACCCAAACACCACACTCATATTAAAAAAAAACGCAGCATCCTTCATGTTCTCCAGTAACAAAGGCATCTTTCCCTCCAATAAAAAAATTAATTATAAAATAATTTTAAAAGATATAATTAATAGATTTTAAATTTATTTTTTAAAAATTATCACTTAATTTTCTATAAACTTTAAAATTATTAAAAACTTATATAATTATTAATTTTAACTAGTAGGATTAGTACTTGAAGATCCGCAGACAAACACTAAATTAATCTTAGGCACATCATTGTTAACAAAATCTTTGCGTCAAAAAAAGAACACTAACGTTAACCAACAAGACCAGAGAAAAGGATGCAACCTTGGTCTTCACAGAACAGCACAATAGGCATGTATATTCTTATTCCACTCTTTCAAAGATCATTAAATGCTAACGTGAGAATGGAAGAACAGCATTAACAGAGGAACTTTACTGCTTGATGTTTTTTAGAAAATACTTCTGTTTTAGTCTACTGTCTCCACACATGCCATTGTATCAACACAGTATGACTCATTAAAACCTTCAACGTTATCATGTGAATGCAGTGACCAATATACCAGCGAATTTTCCTCCCATAGCTCGCATCTTTATTTTTAACAAAACAGAGAAAAACATATAAAGTTATGTATAAGATTTGGAATCCAGAGAAAGGACGAAACTTTTATACCTATCATGACCTGTTGCCTCGACAGAAATCAAATGCTGGTGGAAAGAAACTAAGATTCGCAAACGTCTCAGGATCTCTCATCTTCGATGGTAACTTTTCACCTTCAGAGTGTATGAAAATGAAATACCCCTCTGCTCTGGACCTTTTACTGCCAACGTAATATGACTCATATCAATTCCTTTTCTTTTTCAATCTGACAAGAGCAAGCACTAGGTTTATAGAGTTCTTAGAAGATTTTCTAGCGGTCGACCTGTGATCACCATTTCATCTCATCCCTTCATGCAATCATAGTACAAGGGCAACTGTCAATGATGGTCGGTCGGGGTGTGATTTTAGCCCCTTGTGGTAGCACGCTCGATGCTGTAAAAGGGTTGTTATTTGCCTGGTTACGGATGCAGAGGACAGGGTGTGAGGGTTACTTTTTTGTCTAGTTTAGGGGAGGGATGAGGGAGGTTTAAATGAATAAAAAGGGCTGCCATTTTTGTTGTTTCCGGGGGAAAGGTTGACGACACTGTATTTGAAAATGGCGCCATTCCTCCTCTTTTTTAGACAAAACGACATTGTAGTAGGAAAAATGTGGTGTTTTATTTAAATCGAAACTACATCGTTTTGTTACTCCCATCTATTTAAACACCCTTACTTCAGCTTTAGTCCCTACACATTTTGAATTCTGCGATTAGCCCTCTTGATTGAGTATAATTCCCCGGATTTTTCTCAATTTTTCCCTTAACAGTTTTTTATTAAACCCCTAGTTTGGTGATCCTTGGTTCTGAATTCCTTTAAATTAATTCTTAATTGATTCATATACTTTAATTTGTTTACAATTTCATCTTTAATTTCATCCAATTAAGTTTTTAATAATTAAATTTGATTCTTTAAAATTCAAATATTCTTAATTAAACCCAAATTAGATTTCCAAACTTAATTTTCACTAATTAAGTCCTTAATAAAATTAATTTGCCTCATTAAAATCCAAGTTAATTTGTTTAATTATGGCCTAAATTAATTAAACTTAATTACATATTTAATTAGGCTCATGATTAGAATCATTCAATTAACTTATCAAAATCTAATTATGTTCTCAATCTTAATTTCTATACAAATTCATTCATCTAAGACTCGTTTAAATTAACTTTTAATTTAAATTATCTTTCACATTTAAATCTTTCAAAGGTGAATTTGAGTTTCCAATATTATCAGAGATGTAGTTTGTTTTTTCCATCTCTAATTTATTCATATAAATCCTATTTCAAATTTTTCTTGAAAATTTTTGAATTTTATTTTTTATATTATTATTTTTGTATTATTATTATTATTATTATTATTTTAAAAAATAAAATTATAATTTTAGTAACCTAAAATTGGGTTATAACATGTATCCTTTTTTTACAATATTTACGATAAAATATCTCAAAAAAAACTTTAGATAATAAGTTTGTAAAGAAAAAAAAGATGTGAAATTTTTTTAAAGTTGGGATAAAAAAGCATCAAAAGGAAATTATGGATATACCAAATCAAAAGGTGATTAATCCTTCTTAAAGTGATGAGATATCCAAATATATATCTAAAAATGATATATCTAATAAAATTGTTAGGACAAAAGCTTAAAAGCACGCTATACAGGTGATACTACCAAAAGCAATATCTAAAAGAGATAACAATAAAATAATACACTATTAGAAAGATAATTGGCTTAAAAATACACTCTAAATGATGATAATGCCAAAAATATTATCTAAAGAAGGTAAGAGCTAAACAATATATTATTTAAAAGGTGAAGATTCAAAAGTATATTCAAGGTAATAATGCTTTTGGCACTATCTATAGAAAATAGGAGCTAAATGTTGCGTTATCTAGAAAATAAGGATTTAAAAATACATTCAAAAGACAATAATACCAAAAACACTATCTAAAAAAGATAAAAACTAAATAAAATACCATTGAAGATCGAGGGCTTAAAACGCACTCTAAAAGATGATAATGCTAAAGGTTTGGGTATTAAGTTTAATAGTCAAACTATTATTTAAAGTTTTGTAGACTAGAATTTTTAGCAGTTATGAATTTATAAAATAAATTTATATTTTATATGATGCAAAATGTTTTTTTTTTATTGTTATAGAGAAAAAATTTGATATATATGTCCTAGCAAAACAAAAATAATAATAATTAAGGGATAATCATGTGGACTTTAATAAAATAGGCCGAACAAGCTAATTTAGATTGCTAGGTCCAGTAGTGTATGGCCTTTGCTTTTTCTATTTTTTTAACTAATGATATTTTATGGTTTTTTCTTTAAATTTTTTTTAAATTATACTTTAAATAGTAACCCCTCTCTTTCATTTTGTTTAGAGAACATCTTTTAAATAACAATTATTTTTTAGTTATGTTTTTAAATTTGAAGAGTTATTTTTATTCAACTATATTTTTTTTTATCTTTTGTATGGATGAACTTTATTTTTAAAAATAAAAAATATATTTTTAGATAATATTTTTAATACTTGAAACCTTTTATTTTATTTAATAAATTTAATATTTAATATGTGTCTCTATTTCTATCATTGTTTGCTTAAATAAATAAAAATTATTTTAATAAATAGATTTTGCAAACATAACGAGGTAAATGTTATATTTTTTTTAGATTAAACATTTTGATCTATATATTTTTCTTGATTTTTTAAGTTTTATTTTTAAATATAATTAATAATTTTTTATTTAATTAATTATATAAAAAAAATAAAAATATCCTGCTGTTACAGCCCTTCAATAGTGAAGGTAGTTGCCCCAAGCCCATGCACCCCATGCACCATGCCCTTTAGCCGTGACTTGGATCCTTCAAGCCTGCCTTTCATGTTTATTAATTTATGTTTCGTAACGGGCAGGTTGTTGACTCCGTTCTTAAGCCGAGTAGTGCTTTGTGGGAAATACCGCTACTGCCCCCCACGCTTGGAGTGCCTTTTTGAATATCTTCTAGGTAGAAACCATGCCACATATGGTGGAAAATGGGTGCAGAAAACAAAGGTAAGCTCAATAAGACAGTGCTTTCGGTTTGGTTCCCTTTCCTCTTCCTTTGTGCTTTGACCAACTGTGCATGCTTGACTAAACTAAGGGTAATACTAGGCATCCTCCTACTAAATTGTGATGAAAAAACAAAAAACAACTACCAAATATATAATAATTTTGCTGCCAAAATGAGCAGCTGGCGTAATACCTTGTCAACATGCTGAAAACTTTGACCTAGATCAAGTTCTCATGGCAACATGGCGTAGTCATGATGGAGGATACCAAGCTGATGATCGATGAAGAGTACCATAATTTCTTGTTTCGATTTGGAATTGATGCAAATCTTACCATATATATATATATATATATATATATATATATATATATATATATATTGATTTTGGATTTCTTGCTTTGCGAGGTTTTCTATAATCTTACAATTCTCTTCATTTTGAGGCAACAAACCTTATACTCGTCAAAGTATGAGATTGGGATAGGGTTTAACCGGCATGTCGTCATTATTGTTTTCTAATTACAAGATTCAGATTTTAGATCTCTTAGTTCTTGAATACAAAGGAAGAGGAAAATAAAAAGAAAAAAAATACAGGGAAAACATTATTTCACTAGCAAGACAAACACGAGGCCGATAAAAAAGATTGATGGCGGTAGAAACAAACACCTCAATTAATAATAATAATAAAAAAACACAGAAAGAAACAAAAGAGAAACGTTAATGAGACGGTATCGAAAATTCACACGATCCATCTAAGGATGATGTCACCGAGAGTGGCTTGTGTTCCGGATTTTGTTCTTTGTCGTTGACGATAGCTTCAAATTATGGTTCTTGCTTTTCACCACCTTAATTAACCACCCCAGCTATAATTACGTGCGGCTATTAAATTATGCATTTAGGACTTTCGGGCTGTTGAATATTGTAAGCAAGAGACATTGATGGCTAGCTTGTTACCTTCTTCAACGAAAATGTTTGAGGATATTTACAGCTAATTGAAATGAAATATATATATATATATGAATTTCCCATCTATTAATAAAAAATAAAAGATTTTTTTAGCTCCATTTAATTGAAATTTGAGATTTTAAGTCAGAAGATTTTGGATTTAATTCATGGAAGAGTTGAGGAGGAGAATCCACTTTGTATCTCGAGAACTTCTCTTGAAAAAAAAAAACAAAAAAGATTGTTGTTGTTTTTAGAATTAGAATTTATTACCATTGTGCTTTGCATCAGTACTGTAAATTTCTTCTCTCAAGAGTTAAGACTCGCCATTCAAAGGCTCAAATTCTAGAAAACTAAACCTTAAGTGGAATAGTACTTGATGACGCTAGAAAAACTTCGTTTGAACCTCGGTTTTTTTACAGATAATATCGAGTGTAGATGAAAAATGTAGTCTAAACAGTGAAACATCCTCCTCATGTATGAGTTGTGAAATGAATAATAATAATACACTAGAGAAAAAAAAAGGGAAAGAATTTAAAAGTTTCTAAATCCATTCAAACTAAATAGAAAATAGGCTTAATTTTAACGAGTTGAAACAAATTATAAAATTGAGTTTGGTTTAACCACGATCAAAATAAATTTAAGTATATTAAATTAAATTTAAAATAAATAATAAAGCTCGGTTTAATCCCAACTAAATAGAGCTTGTATGGATCAAATAGAGTATAAAATAAATATGATTTAGTTTAGTTTGTTCAGATTTAACTACAATTAATCCAAATCTATAAAAATCAATCCAAACCTAGAAATAAACTCAGTTAGGTTTGACTGGATTCAAAACAACCTGAAAAGGATAAACTCAGTTTCCGGCCTTCTCAAACTTGTGCTATACCTTTTTTTTTTAATCTTTAAATTCGTATTATGAGTACTCTAATAGAGTAAAATGGAACTAATAAATTTTCGTTATAGAGGAAAAAGGGGGGGAAATTTCCAAAGATTTTCGTCTTCTAGTTTGTTATCAGCTCTATCTGAGTGTGGGAATCCAAAATTAGAGAGAAAACAGATGAAGATTATGTATAAGAATTCCACAAAAATAAAAATAAAATAAAATAAAAATATCTAAACCAAAAAACCGACGGCCCGGGCTTGGAATCCTCGGCACAACAGTCTTCTCATTGAAACGCGGCAACACACGCGATGCTCTTGCTTGCTGACGTTGCCCACACGTGAGCCTATGGAGAATTAATTGACCTTTTGAATATGATAATAATAATAAAATAGCAGTAATAGTAGGGGCCTACTCGCGTGGTCGCTTTCACTCCCACGTGTGGTGGATTAGGTTATAGACTTTCAAGGGAATGAAGTAAATCTTTATTATTATTATTTTCCAGCTACTTGTTTTGTGTTCTGTTGCCCTTAGAAGGACAGCAATTTGACTTCCTGTGGTGACATTTATGTATGTTCTAGAATCCCAATGCTAATAATATTTATTAATCTCTAACAGCATCACGTAATATCTAGCCAATCCAATGTTCCAAACTCCCCTGCGCTTATGCAGTATCATCTGAATCCCCCATTTGTGTTCTCTAAGACATGAAGATCGCTGCTAGGAATCGAGGATGTCTTCTCTGCTTGCAGCTTAGCTTATGTTTGTATTTTTTATTTGAAAATATATTAAAATAATATTTTTTATTTTTTAAAAATTATTTTTGGCAGTAAATTAAAATATTAAAAAAAATATTAATTTAAAATAAAAAAAATCCTGTAAAAATGTATGCAATCATGAAACTGGGGACCATATCCCTGAAACATTAACCCGTGCTTGCTATTAAGCTGTGATTAGACACTTAACAACCTGCTTATGTTTCGAGTCATCTACGCAACAAGGTGATTGTCTAAGATGGCTTTTTGTTCTATCCGTCCCCTTTTGGAGCTGAATCATGATTTGCTTCAAGGAAGAACCTTTTGCTTCTGTTTTTTCAATTTCTTGCTGGCATGAAATTTGAGTAGGAGTCTAAATCCCCATCCGAAATATGCTTCCTGGTCAAAGAGAACAGTCAGAATACTTGCTGGCATGAAATTTGAGGAGGAGTCTAATCCCCATCTAAAATATGCTTCCTGGTCAAAGAGAACAGTCAGAATACTTGATGCATGTTCTTCTTCCTGCGTAGCAGGATACTTTATTTGTTCTTCGAGTGATTATTATATTTACTTTATAGCCATTGCGCAACTGTCAAAAACTCTGTAGAAGGACAGTAGCTCCAAATTTGATGTCAAAAGATTAATTTGGTATTTCTCCCTTCCTTTTTTCTTCATCCAATAACAGGGTCGCTTTCTTCAAGTCAAGCAACATACAGAAAACATTGAAGCCCAAAAGAGAACGCTGGCATTGCATCATATGCCTAATATAGGACAACGTTTTCAGAAGGCGTAATTCATTCCACCCAAAAACACCTTTGTTACAAGGACCATGTCCTTTTAAAGACTTGGATTCATAGCACTCGCAGGCCAAGAAAAACAAGAAAAAGGAAAACTGGTAAAGAAACCGTGCACAAAAAATACTGAATTCGACCATGACAAATTGGGAATGAAAGCAAGTTTTGAGATCTACATTCTCCTTCTTCAGAAGGAAGAGAGACAAGAATCTAGGAAACTTCAACTGAGAAATCCAAAAATTAGATCAGAACACCTCCTCCCAGAACTTCTTGAAGGGCACAAGGTCAGCACAGGAACCAAGGAGTACAATCAGCCAGCTGTACAATTTGAAACCAAAAGGTTTATTCCTTCCTCTACATTCCTCCTACATTATCACTGCCTGAATCTGTCACAATTGTCAGCCTCCTCGCTGTTTTTGAGAAGTTGCTGCAAGAAATGAACCAGCAACAATCATTCTTATGGGAATGTGCACAATTGCACTCACTAAGTGAAAAGGCCTCAGAACAAAATAACCAATAGAAGCTAAAAAGAAAACGAGTCACACCTGAATGGTTCCTCGCCAATGTTTTTGGTAATACCATTATCGTCACGGTAGAGCAGATTGCTAAATTTCTCAGAATTCCTTAGGCCAAACATGTCAGCCAGCTTTCTATACAATTCTTCATAAGACTCAAGCAATTGAAGGTCAAGCGTGCGACCTACATCTTCTGATTCGAGGAAAACTTTGCAGTGACCCATCTCTAAGGACAGCTCCTTCTTTCGGTTGTTGTTCTTATTCCATTGCAATCCTTCACATGAGGAATGCTTTGATAGGCCTCGATGAGGAAGAGTGGACACAGATCCCTCAGAAAAATTTTCCATTTTATCTAATTTTCCTTCAAAACAACTATTTCTAGCAAGAACTGGCGGACCAGTATTATTAGAGCAGCTACGAGAGATATACTGCTCAGCAACTATTCGTTGACCAAAAAGTACAAGCTGAGGTATCTTCACATCATCAGCTCTCTTTGAAGTCTGGGTAGAATGTGACATGGTCAGCTCACAAGAAACGCCTTCGCTCAAGATAGGCTTTTGAATGGTTTGGATATTGGAGGCTTTTGTGAGTGAAGCAGTATGATCAAGCAATGGCGGGAAACCAGCCCGAAGTGGACCTGTATGCAGTTTATTGAGGTTGAGATCTGATAGTGGTAGACCATAGTGAGCATGCCTGGCTCCCTGCATGCCAGCAGGAACGTTGTTGGGTAGAAAACCAAAGGGACTGCTGGGCTGAAGAAGGTTGCTGGAAAATATCGGCATTGGAAATTGACCGTCGATGGGAAAATCCGGGTGCTGTGGAAGTCTCAACTTCTTTCTTGGTGATGAGAAGGGGGACAAATGGATGGCAGACATATGTGATGCCAATTCCACTAGCCACGGGCTAACACGCTTCACATTTTGAAGCAAATCAGGCTCATCCCATGTAACCTACAGCATACAAATAAAAAGTTCCTATTGATTAGTATCTGCAAAATGGAAATTCAGATATGGAAGTATCACGTGCATGATAACATAAAAATCATCCATCCATTGATGTTAATTTAAAATACCAAGTGAAATATTCTTGAAAGTGTTCATACAACTCAAATCGAAAGACAGCAGTCTAGACAACTATCAACTTCAATAACATTACTTTACACAAACCACAACGCAAACAAGTCTAGCACCAACATCTGGATGCATAAAACTGATAGCCTTTTAAATTAATGCTCTCCTGAAACAGCCAAATCTTGCAGAGTACTCGAGCATGATGACATCCTACCCCATTAGTCCTTTCATTTGAGGTTTATCACAATATCAGTATCTACCCATTAGTCCTTTTGTTTTGTAAACTGCATATTTGCCTTAATGGCATAAGAATAAACATATGGAACTAGAGAAAACCCACATAGAAAAAGATATCAACTACAAAGGTCATGACAAGAGTAGTTTTCTTAAAACTAGGATAAACTATTCTTTTTCTGTCGTCAAAATTACGTAGAGATGACAATACCTGGAGAAGTCTCCACGGTGAACCTGGCCAGCAAAGAGGATCAGCATCCTGAACAGAACAAACAGTTCCCATGAACCAACTAATCCGAGAAGAGTCCTCAGTTTCAAAGGCCATCTTGAACCGCATCCCTGAACACCACCGGATCTGCATTACTGTTTTTACCAAAGAGGCTTTCACAAAGAACTCGGGAGTGTTGGCTCGAGGATAGTAAACAGTCTCAAAAGGCAGTCCATTTGCAGCAAGAACAGCAGCCTGAATAACCGATTCAGCCCTCACTTTCCCTCGCCCCATCAAACTTTCATTTGACTTCGAACCATTGCCATTCCCCCTTCCATTCTTCATCATCTTATGTTCATCCTCCCTCGAGAACGCACCAAATCCCCCATAAGGCACTACAGGATTCCCAAGAGCAGGATTCCACAAGGACTCAGGACCACCACTGATCGCCCTCTTAGCTCTTCGAACACCGACGCAAAGATCTCCATTCTCCGCCCTCAAAAACACAACAGAATCACCAGCAACAAGCTTCTTATGATTCACAAATGGGCTCCATCCAGTTGTCAAAAGATGCCTTCTCGGTGTCCCTCTATAGATATGCCTAAACTTCCATGTCTCACCGTGAACATCCTTAGCAAGAAGGGTCTGCACAGGCGGATCGGCTGTGTAATCCAATCGTGGAAAAATCATCTCAGCACAGTACCTTGGCACGGAGAAACCTCCACCATTGTTTGCATCAGATTGAGTCAATGTCTTGGCAAAAGAAACCGGCTTCTTATTGTCACGTGCGGCTTCCTTTTCACCGTTAACTGCAACTTCTTGGTCATCCAAATCGATTTCATTAGAGTTGATTGGAACCAACCTAATTTTAGCAAAGACCTCGTCAGTTTCCTGGTCAGCCATGAACTTGATAGCTGATACTCTGCATAGAGTATGAGAAGCACCTGGCAAGTTCCTGAAATCAACAGGCTCACACGCATGCTCGGCATGGCCTTGAGGGAAGTAGAAGACCTTAGAATTCACTGCCGGCATTTGGACCATGCCACCGGCACAGGCATGCCATAACTGAGAATCTAAGCACTTGTCAGCCTCCTCTTTCAAAATCTCTTTCGCTTCCATAAATGTTATCATCTCTTTAGTAGAAGCCACAAAAGTACAAAAGATCAAACAATCAGGGAAAATAAAAGAAAGTACAGTCCAATCAAGAAAACTAAAAAGTATAGTCCGACAAAGTTATTACCTCAAAAGGCATACACTATGATCAAAAAGCAGGAGAGTCAAAATTTGAAGAATCTTTATTTCTGCTACATAGAGAACAAGGAGTTTTTTCCTTCCTCACTGAGATACACGCTAAATTCTGATTCTCACAAGCGGCAGCAGCTGTATCCAAAACTGCGATTTCAATTCCTAGAAAATCTCAATATCGTTGAAGAAACGAAGCTGCTCTACAGGTAAGGCTCCCTCATCTCTAAACCCCTTTTCTTTGCAACTCTTTCTGCTGTTGTTGAAACTAAGAAATCGAGCTCTTGTACAGCTTGTCCAAAACAATTGGATTGGCATAAAAACCACGGAAGTTTAGACTCAAAGTTCAGTTTCCAGACTTCAAAAAAAAAAACCCAACCCTGTTCTCTCTCCCACGGATTTTAGAAGCTGAAAGGAGAAGATATCAGTAACTAACGTAACAGAGAAAACTATCTCAGCATATCCTCGCAATTCTTCTGCTAAATTTAGCAGACAAAAAAAGAAGTCTTGAAGCAATCCTCCAACAAGAGTCAGTCTTCACAGATTCAACCAAGAAATCATGGCAGTAAAAGAAGCAGATAAAAAGGATATCATCGCATAAGCAGAAAAGATTTTTTGAATCATGCAAGAGTCCAAAAAAAGACACAGACACTTGCTTTGAAAGAACAGGAAAAGGGCAAGTTTAACACGCACCCAATGAAGAAAAAAAGGCCGAAAGGAGTGGTAGCAGTAAAGTAATTGTAGTGGATAGAGAAGTCCTTCATGTGTTTCTTTTTTCTATTTCATTTACCTTTTTATTCGGATCTGAAGAGAACTCTGCGTATCCTCAGAAGGCAGGAAAACAACACGGATCTTTAAGGAGCCTGTCCAATAAGTTTTGATTATTACATTAAAACATTTCTCCTTAAATCCCTTTTCATTATTCAATTCAAAGATTGTTCTTTGCTTTAATTTTTTTATTTGGTTTAAATTAATATTTTTATATCATTTTAATAAATTGATATTTTTTTAAAAAAAATATTTTTTTAATATATATTTTAAAAAATACTTTAAAAAATAATTATAATAATAATAATAATGTGTTTAAAAACATAGAACAAATCATATTTCTTTAAATTTTAAAATTTTTTAAAATAAAAAATAATTTATATTTTTAAATCATTTTGATATATAATATCAAAAATAATTTTTAAAAATTAAAAAATATATTTTAAATTACTATCACTACTACAATCTCAAATATATTATTCATATATATTTTCACCGAGTTTTAAAAGAGGAAGCCAAGAGAGCCCTCAACTAGCCCTCATATAAACATTGTAGACACTTAATTTAGTCCTTAATTTATATATTTATTTTTAATTAAGTCCCAAATCTAAAATATTTATCTGTTGTATCCTCAATACATACATCACTGCGTAATAAGAGACAAATGCCTGTCATATATTTATTGATGATTTTATCTTACTGAAGCCACCAAATATCTCATGTTGTAGTTAGTTTTACTTCAACATTTGTATTGTCTTTTTTTTTCTTTTAGTTAAGATGTAAGACAAAAATTAATTGTTATAGAAATTGAATTATATATTATTTATAGCTTTTTTATACCTTTTTCCTATGAAATGATTAAGTTAGATGATACAATTTCTAGTAATTTTTAAAAATGAAGAGTAATTAATAATTTAATTAAATATACAGACATAAATACATCTGTTTTTTTCCTACTAAAATATATTTCTTTACTGAATGATCTAAAAATATTAAATTTAATTGGATGAATGAATTAAAATTGGATAAACGAGAGATATAAAATAATCTTGAGATGATAAGAAAATAATTTAAATTGGAAATAGCTTTATTGATGAAATTTCAAATGTGTGTCTTAAATAAATTAATATTTTAGATAAATGTTTTTAAAGATACTTAGTTTTGATACCATCATTTTAAAATAAAAACATTAACATTACAAATAAATTTAATTATAGATCAACACTATACACGAGCGAGCTAGATCATAGTTTAAAACATCCATACTCAAATTACTAGAAATTTGATTAATTATATAAAATAAAATTCAACCAAATTTGAACCCCTCTACACATTTAGGGGCGTGCAGTTATTATAGAAATATAAATTCAAAAGAAAACTAAGAAATATACAATTCCCATCTAAAACCTCATTTATTGTTGTAAAATAATTTATTTTTAAAAAATAAATTATTTTTTATGTTTGATAGCTTAATAAAAAATAAATTAAAAAATATTTTATAATATTTTGTTATGTCATGAAAAATAAACTGAAACATAATTTATTAATAATTAATTTTTTTAAGTTTATTAAAATAATAAAAAATAAATTTTATAAAATAAAAGGTTAAATAAAAATGAAATTAAAAAATATATAATTTTATAAATTATCTTAAATAAAATAACAATTATAAAATTTAATTATTTATATAAAATAAAATTTCTCAAGTTTGGACCCTCCACACATTCCAGGGCGTGCAAGCAGCTAATATAGATATAAATTCAAAAGAAAACTAAGAAATACACAATTCCGATCCAAGATCGATCATTTGAGATTCCATATAGGAAAAGTTAATATTTTTTTTTAAAAAAAAAAAAGATAATAGGAGAATACGGGCAATATGGAAAAAGAAAGTGGCCGCACACGGTTTCAGGCCAACTAGGGTTAAATGCTCTAACCGCTAGCTCCGGCTCGAGTTAGCCACAAAATACAAGCTTTTACCCTATGCTACTGTTTTGAGAGAGACGCTGCTATTTTGAAAATTGGGGCCAGCGGATTGTTGTAACAAGAGACAAACCACATTTATTTATTTATTTTCTTTTTGGTAGACTTTAATAAATCCTCTTGCATCACGGGTGGACATATTATTTGTTTAAAAAAGTTCTATTTTTTAAACGTTTTGAACTATTATTTTTCTATGATTATTTCATTTAACCTCTTTTTTTTTTTTTTTAAAGTTTTGACTCTTTTACTAGGCTGGATCTTTTTTTTTTTTCATAAATAAACACATGATTCTTATGGATTTTTGTCACCGTAAAGACCCTTTTTTTTTGCCCCTCCTGTTATCATCAGCCAATTAGTGGGTCAATCAGTAAGTCATCTTTACCACAAAAAAAGTAAAACCAAAATGTTTGGTTGTTTGCCAGTTTTTACCAAGAGCCTTCTCAATCAGTTCAGGCAACCTTCACACGTCCACTACGATGGAGACCGGTGAGCCGGGAGTTAAGCGGTTTCCGTCCTTGCCCAACTTCTTCCTTGTTTCCCTAGTATATCACTTTCAGTTGAATACCGATTAGGGATTGAAAAGGGTGGGATCCATTGTTTTTTTTGGTGTACCAGCCTCTTTTTTGGTACACTCACACTAATAATCATCTTGGTAAATTGTCACCTACTGCGACCCCGTTCTCTTTTCTTTTTTTCTTTTGAATCATGACTAATATCCACGGAAATCACATATTAAAAAAAATAAAGAACAAAATTTAATAAAACTCTCTCACTCCATCATTATCTATCAAATAAAATCCCTACATAAAACTATTAATAAAATTCATATACGCCGCACGAGTATGTAAGACATTACAATTAAAAAATTATTATTTAATTATTTGGTTTAAGATTATTAAAAAATCAACTCGGTAAACTAGTTTTATATGAAATTCTAAAATAAAAAATTAATTATGATTAGAAAAGATATTAGTATTTTTAATATACATTATTTAAGATAAACTACCATGTGTAATATAGATATAGCTTAAATTTTTTATAAAAAATTTGAAATTTTGATAAAAAAACAAATATTTTAATATCAGCTCAGCATCTTATGGTGTAAGTATACAAACTTGATATTAAATAAAATTACTAGAAAAATATGTAAAAATCCATAAATAAGTTTTAATTGGTCCTTGAAATTTTTTTAGGAATTTATTTGGTCCATTTGAAAAAAAAATCATTTTCTTTCAAAACAAAACTATTGAAATAGGCTTAAAGGTGTATTTATCAAACAACCACTTAAACCAAAAATTGCTTAATAAAAAAGTAACTACCCAAACAAAACCTAGGTATCTGACCCCCCAACAGGAACCAATTGTGTTAATTTGAAAACACTAGTTCAACCTTGAATTGAATCAAAAATCATAGTTTGACCTGAAACATTTAGTTCGATCATAAACTGAACTAAAGACCATTGGTTTGACCCCAAAAAACAAACCAATACTTAAACCATAAACCAAAATGAATCAGACATAAAAAACAAAAAAACTGAAAAAATATTTATCAAAATAGATCAAATAAAAAATGAATAATATCGATGAACATTCAAGCCAAACAAGTTTTTAAGCAATAAAATGCAGAGTTTTGTTTGCAATCATGCATGGACCAATAATCAAACATCTATTCACTTCAATTATTAAATAATCAACATGATTTTGTCAAGATAGGTTTTTGTTTTGAACCGAAACCCTAGCATTAAAAATCTACATAAAACTTGTTATTGATGTATAAATATCTTGGTTATCAATTAAACAACTCATGCAAACATGCAGAAATCAAAATCAAACCAAAACGAAACCTAAAACTAGTGCTTAAGACAATATTATTCGGGTGAATATGAAGAACATTCAACAACAAAAATCCAAAAATGTTTGAGTTGTTGTTAGACCCATAAATACTCATTTGAAGCTTTAAACTTCTAGTTTTTGACCTTAACAAACCACATTATATTCATATATATTTTATTTAAAACAAACAACAAACAACAAAAAACCACAAATCATGAAAAATATGCTTAAAATTTCTAAAATTAAAATTGTAACTATATTAACAACCAACCAATACATTAAATTTACATCTAAAATTGACTTTTTAGGATAAAAACCAAGCTCAATAACTAAAGAAATGAACTAGCAACCTGGAAATAGACATTAAATAGCCATTGCATTTTTTGAATATTACAAAAATTATTCTATCTCAACAAAATAACATTTAAACATTTCATAAATATCCATAAAATATTTATGAACTAACTCAAAGTAACATTAAGAAGAAAACTACAATTTCATACATTGAAAGTATCCAAGCTTAAACACTATGTAATACCAAAACAAACCTAAAATGTCATTAAACATTAAGAAACCATGAATGGGAAGGCAGTTTTTACATGGTTATACCTTCTTCAAGCTTGTTAACTATAGGTTATTGTTTTTCCTTTCTTTTTTACCTTTCACTCTTTTTTTTTTTTCAAGTTTGTTAAACCTTCTATGTTAGGCTATTAAACCTCCACAATAGGGTTTATTAATAAAATATTTCCCTATATTTTTCTTTGCTTTTTTCTACCTCTTTTCCTTGTCTATTTTTCTAATTTTTGAAAGAGTATTCATAAGGTTTTTCTAGGTTTTTTAGTGCATTCAATAAAAAATTGATCAAAGTTTAGTCCCTTGATTAAAATGAAATGGTTTTAGACACAAGTTAACTGCTGGAATCTCTTGTACTATACTAATTTTACAATGATAGTTTTGTTCTTTGATGGTTTTGCTAGATTTGAAAGGCAATGAGCTATTTCTAGCCTTTTGATATTGAGATAAAGGATGTAGGCCTTTAATTATAACTCTCTCAGAAGCTTTCAAGTGTGAACACATGAAAAAAAATATGTGGTTTTAAAAAAAATAGGTGTTATAGTCAAGGTTAATTGGGTTGATGACTTTTGAGGCTTTGCCGAAGCAATTAAAATATAAACATCATAAAAAACTACTGATGTTGGTAAATAAGGTGAAAACTTTTTGTTTGGATCCAACCTTTGCAATTTGAAGGCCTGTAACTTACAATTATTCGTTCAATGGTTTTAACTTAATTAACCTAAAATTTGAAAATATAAAAAAAACTGATTAGAAACAAGATGTTGGATACTTTTTTCAGAACTTTTTAGATTTCTTGGGATTTTGATGAAAAGCTAGTATTTTAATATAAGATCAACATCTTACAATGTATGTGTTCAGTCCTAATATTAAATAAAATTATTGAAAAAATATACAAGGGAATCGCAAATAATTTAAAATTAGTACTTGAAATATTTTAGAATTTTTAGGAAATTATTTGGGATTTGTTCGGCATAAAACCTTTTTTATTCAAAACAAAACTGTCATATAGGCTTAAAGATGTGTTTGCTAAACAACTCTTTAGACAAAAATTTCCTCAACAAAAAATTAACCAACCAAACAAATCCTAGGTACCTAAACAAAAAAAAAATCAATAAGGTTGACTTGGAAACACTAGTTCAACCCTGAATCGAAGTGAAAACCATGATTTGACCTAAAACATTTGATTCGATGATGAAACAAATCAAAGATATCTATGCATATATATATATATATATATATATATATATATATAAAGGCAGCAGCAGCAACAATAAATTTTGATAGAGCAATGAGATAATTCAACTTAAATTAGGTTGGTTTTTTATCTGATGTAATGTAATCCTCGTTAAAAGAGATAAAAACACAATCTAATTATATTGAGTCATGTTAATTGCTCAATAAATCTAATAAAATTATTATTTTTAATACCATTTTTATGAAAAGGTTGATTTCTATTGCCAATAACATGTCGTAGCTACCTAGAATGAAGTATGATTTGATGGAATATAAAAATACATCATAAAAAAGGATTGCTTTTATTGATGACGCCATGATTAACCAAAATTGAAACATATAGTGGAAATTGAGTTTTTGGCATAAAAATTAACAAAAAAAAAAACTAAAAGGAGAAGCGAAATTACATTTAAATCATTGTGTACATAGATTATAATAATTGTGGATTATAACAATTTTTCTTTGATTTTTTTTTCTTGTGTCTTGGTTGGACTGGGTTTAGTTTGTTTGCTTATGGCTTGGATTTTGTTGTTATTGCTATGGAGTTGGCTTTGTAATTAGTACTTAAATGTGCATTTTCATAATGATTTTATATCATCATTTTGCACTTGAGGTATCAATAACTCCTTAACTAAAGTATGTTTTATAATAATATAAGATACCTTTAATTTGTGGTAAATGTTCATTTTAAATGCAGGCCTATTACATAAATAAAAGGATTGATTGATGACTTTAAGAACTTAAATTACAAGGATAAAGAGATGACCAAACTTAGAAAAGAGATGTCGGTGCAATCCAAACCGGAACACTATTCGGTAATTGGGTCATATTTAGAGCTATCGATCTCAGATTTAGGTCCACTTTATATGGATGGAAAGGTAAGACATAGGCCTACAACTTTCATATGGAGCCCAAGATCTAAAAAGGCCATTTTCAAGTCCAAATTGTAGCAACAACAAAGAAGCTCGAATCTGTCCTCCAGCCCGAGCACCGTTCAGTATTTTGGCCATATCTGGAGTTCTAGAAGTTCAAATGAGCTGAAGTTTTTACACAAGATAGCTAAGACAATTGCTTACAACTTTCATGTTTCGAGTGACTCCAATTTTGACATTATCAATGACGTTTTGGGCAGATAAGGGAAGGGAAGATAAGGATTGTCACCAAGTCAAGAGTTGGCCACCCACTTATCAATGAGTCATCAAATCAATAGTTCTCAATTTTGGCCTATAAAAGGAGGCATTTGCCATGCATTTAGGCATATTAGTTTCCAGATCAAGATTATGCTCTTACTTTCTCTCTTTGTATTTTTTGTAATATTTATACTTTACTTTCATTAATATTAAGTTTATGCCCTTCATTTCCTTTCATTTCCTTAGTTAACTTTTATCTTATTTATGTTTTTATTTTGTTTATTTATTTTTCTTTCTTTCATTATGTCTAGCTAAGTTTATTATGTCAAGGTGAAAAAGTTACACTAATGGTGTAGTATAGTGTAAACTAATATGGACTTTAATGTTTGATACTAACATGTTTTGTATTTGTTATCTTATTCACTCTTTAATACTTTGCTTGTTAAATGACTAATCTTGATTTATGTTGTATAACAATTGGTACAACAAATACTTGACACTTTCATAGCCCATACTGTATGGTATAACCGACACCTGAGCTATGAAAGAAACTTGATTTGTTGTTAACATAAGTTATAATCATGAATATTTGACGAGATTTACAAGTATTAGCATTAATTGAATAAGATGACTAATGTAATCATGTTAACAATCTATAATCTGATTGAAATCTCCTTTGTGTGTGATTTCCAATTGAATAATAAAAGTTTATATTATACTTGTTTGACATACCATTAGTAGATCCTCTAACCTTAACATTTGTTATTATCATTATTTAATCGTTACATTAATATTCCATCTCAAAGTTCTCATCTTCTTCTTCTCCTTCTTTTTCTTTATTGTTATTGTTATTGTTATTGTTATTGTTATTATCACTATTATTGTTGTTGGTGTTGTTGTTGTTGTATTATTGTTATTTATAATTTGTACAATTAACCTCCTTGTGGTTCGACCCCGGTCTTGCCGGGTTATTTATTCCTTCGACACTCCTGCACTTGGGAGAAGACATCAATCTTTTAGTCGTGTCACTTTGTGACTTACCATCCTTTTTTTCTTTTCTGGATATGGCGAGTTTAGCGTATGGCTTTCCTTGGTTTTGTATTTTGGGTGATTATTGAGGGTGGCTTAGTAGATGCTCTTTGGTTTTGGTAGGTTATGTTATGTGTTTCTCAGCTTTTTGCTTCTTCTTTTTTCATCTTTTTATTTTCCTTTTTTGTTATTTTTATTGTCTTTGTTGCTAGTTTAGAATGGGATCTTGTCATTTGTGTTTTCAATTGGATTTTTAGCTTTTCTTTGTATCTTTATTCTTATTTTTTCTTGTGTTTTTTACATTACACATCGCTATTTTAGTTCTTTATTTGTTTTTATATACAATGGTTATGAGAGGCTTTCCCAAACATGTCTCACTCCATTCTCACTTGGTTTGTTTTCTTCATTTCTATAATTGATTTGTTAGTGTTTGATTTTTTTTTTTTTGCCACTTAGAACAAACTATTTGATAGTAGTTTTTGCGTCCATTTGTTTGTTTAGTTTGCTTTGATTACAAGTCTTTGTAGGAGTTTTTTTTTTTTATCTTCCAATCATTTGTTTGTGAGTACTGCTTCTAGGACACTTTATTAGTATTATGAGATAATATGTAACAAAGGGGGGAAAAAAAAAGAGAGGGTTTTAGGTTGAAAATATAAGTGTTATGAGCTAGTAAGTAGCAAAAGGGGGAAAAAGAAAAAAAAAAAAGGAAAAGAAAGATAAAAAGGCAAAAACTAAAGAGAAAGAAAACCACTAAAAAAATATCATCATCAACACACCACCATCTTTTTCACTATAAAACCTCCTCCCTCATCTTAAATCAGCCCTAAGGTAAGTTAAATTTTTATTTTTTTCTTTTGTAGTGGGGTTTTTGTATTGTTTTTACTATTCACAAATGAAAGTGATATACATTACATCATCCATGCATTATTACTATTCATCCATACATTTTTATTTTATTTTATTTTTGTTCATTTTGCAATTATATTAGTTTCATTTTGTAAAATTGTGTTCTTGTCTTTTTAGTCTTTTTACATATGCATATTTATATAAAAATTAATCTTAAGAAAGGTTATTATTCAACAATGCATTTTTATTTTTATTTTATTTGCTTTGTATCAATGGTATTTGCATTTTGTAAAACTTTACTTTTGCCTTTTTCCATGTGTATATGTGTGTAAATATTTATTAAAAAAAATAAAAACAATATCAACTAGTTTTTATAAAGTTAGTGTCATGTTTTTATTAAGTTTGAGTTTTAACAACAGGTTGACGTGTGTTTTATTTTTCAGGGACTGATGTAGACTTAACATGATATTTTTAATCTTAAAATGAGTTTTATAACGAGTCAACATATTTTTATCAACAACATATTTTGAAAACTTGAATTTTTAATATTAGATTGATATATCTCCTAATTTTAGAGATTGAGTAGGCCTAGAGTGATATTTTCAAAAAAAATCAAGGTCAATAATAATTCTTCTATAGCATCATCAGAATAGGAACATATATTGGATGAGTTTAGTATTTTGTTCAATTTTTGTTAAAAAATAATATTAAAGAATTCAAGAAATATATATAAGTATATAAAAAACTAAAAAAAATCATTGAGATATGAGAATTCTGATTTAATCCTTGACACTAATTCAATGAATATTTATTAATAGTAAATATCTTATTAATAAGCTCATAAAATAATTTAGAAACTTAATGACACGTATAAAATAAATTTTAAAAAAGAATAAAGTTAAGGTAATTTTTCTCAAAAAAAGATGCAAGTAAAAGTGATTTTATATTTTTTAAATATAATCAACTGTTTATCTAGATTTTTGAAATAAATATATATTTTAGAATTTTTTATCTCCTTAAAAAAAATCTTATGTTTTATATTTTTTTAATATTTAATTTTTTTTATTTTTATATGGAGTATGACAACTAATATAAAAAAAATAAAAATTTAGAGCATCAATAATTTAAATTAAAATGTCATCTTTTATGCGTTCTCCATTACGCAACATCTACCCATGTGAATAGAGGGAAGAATATGCAAGACTTTCTTCTTCTTCGTCTTCTTTTCGAATTAGTTTAAGCTCATTCATCGAGTAGATTTTACAAGAGAAATGATTTGCATTAGTTTTCAAATTCAATAAGGACCGGAAAGAGCATTTCCCATGTTCAGAGTTCAGACAAGATTTTTCTATGTTTATTTTTTCATTAATTTTATGCTATGTATGAAGTAGGGTCACGTTGAAAATAGTTTCTAATGGCATAGGCCCCTGCCCTTTATTAGAGAAATAGGATGGAAGTAAAGCGTGGTTGAAGGACAAGCACTAAGTTAGAGTTTCGTACGCCGGATAAAATATTACAATAAAAATATTTTTTATTATATTTAAGGTTATCCTGGTTAAAAAAATTTGTTTTACTAACAAAAAATAAAATAAGTTTATAGTTTTAAAATTTTACTATTAGAACAATCTAAAAAAAATTTAAGACATGAATCAGGTTAAACACTAACCAAAGTCAACATAATAATAAAAATAATTATTATTATAGTTTTAAAATTAGACTCGAACATTAACCTAGGACTAGTTATGGATCAAACCACTAATCCAGTTTAATATAAAAATAAAAATTATTATTATTATAATTTTAAAACTCAACTAGGATGTCAAATCCAAACAAGATCTTGGTTACGGTTTAAGTTGACCATTGACTCATGTCAACGTAAGGATAAAAATAATTTTTATTATAGTTTTAAAATCCAACTAAAGGGACTACTTGGAACAACTCTCGAGTCACACGTCAGGTTGTCCACTAACTCGAGTCAGAATAAGGATAAACATTGTTATTATCACAATGAGGATTGACTTGGAGTAATGTTTAGGTCATGAGTCCGGTTGAACATTGACCCGAGTCAATATAAAGATAAAAATTGTTATCATCATAAATTTAGAAACCCATTAAAAGATCAACTTAGAACAAAACTTAAGTCATGAATTGAGTTAACTATTGAATGAGTCAGTACAAGGATCAAAATAATTATTATTATAATTTAAAAATCTAATTAGAGCGTCGACTTAGGATAAAGTTCAAGTTATAGATCGGAATGGTTAACTCGGGTTAGTCCATGACAATGTAAAAATAAAAAAAAAAGTTATTATCATAATTTTAAAATTCAATTCAGAAACTGACTCGGGCAAGACTTATCATAAATCATGAATGTCAACTCAGATTTAACAAAATAATAATAAAATAATTAATAAATTTTTTACTTGTGTTTCATATTAGGTTGACCGATATTTTTAATCAAGTCTAATTAAATCAATTTAAATTTAAATTAATTTAAATCTTAAATTAGCTGGGTTTCATTTTATATCTACCAAACATAAAATAAAATAAATTATCTTACGCACCAAGATGGAGAGTTACAAAATAACGATCAGCCACTTCTTTATTATTTGGGTGCCTGTTCCCCAGTTTTGTTCTATCCCTTTCAGTTTTAGTACTATCCATATTAATATAGTTTTAAGGTATACTAAACAGTTAACTTCAATTCCCACCCTGCTTTACCGGACCATGTTCACCTACGAACGTGACGATCGCTGGTAATTGGTTGAAAACGTATTTTATGTTTTTTTCTTACCAGTATGAAATTACTTTTTTTTATTATTATTATTGATCTTGCATGTGACGCTTGAAAAAAAGAAAACATCATTCTCCATCTCGTAACCTAAGATATTTAACAGTGGACCTCTTTTCTAACGGGAAAGGCATGCTGAAATCAAACCGTCATTTTTATTTTAACCACCGGTCCATGTCGAGGAATATAGTTTGATTTGGTTTGTTTTATATCCCTTTCATGTAGAATTTCAAACATTTATCCGCATCTAAATCTGTACAATTGTTTTTTTTTTTTAAACAATTTCTCACAACTTTTTGTTGAATTCTAATTTAAGGCGATAATATAAAGCAGTAACTCTACTATAGCCACTTTAGTCAATTCCTAGAAAAAACATATTGAAGTAAATATGAGGTTAATGATCCAATTTGTCCATTATATAAATTTATCTTTATACTTTTAATTGAATCACACGTATATAAATATTTAATTTTATTAAAATATACAACTCCGTACAATCTTATATAAAAATAAAAAATTATATAATTTTTAAATCCAATTAGATATATAATAACTTGATTTATTTATACTATTAAATCAAGATATGTACTTTGCATCAACGAAAATGATTTTTTACTTTGAAATATATATATATATATATATATATATATGAATGAGAGTTATTGCAGATGGATCTATGGGGTACAATAATTTAGCTATGTTCTCAATTTTAAGTTCTAACAACAGTCCAGAGTGAACAACGTGGGAGCAGCAAAACTCTGCTTCAATGGCGCTGCAAAAGAGGCGATGAAAATAGACAGAAAATCCTCTGATTAACTCTCACTCTCTCCCTGTCTTTATCGTCTCTCTTGTATTCTGGATAAAGGAATCCCTCCTGCGGCTGGCGGTGGCGGGCATACCTATCAGAGACCCTTAAACAAAAGTTAAGCGAAGGATAGAAGCAACCTTGCTTCCAGAATATTCATTGAGCGTAATAAAAAGATAAAAAAAATAAATCATGTCTTTCAATGATTTGATCAGATCCACAAACGGAAACTCGGCAAGTTCGAATGGGAAAGACTTTTGACTTGTGCAAAGATGCTTTGCTGATTTGCCCAGCCACCTGGAACGCTTTTTGGTGGTTTTTTTATACAAATTTTTTTTTTTATAAAATCATAATTTAGAGAGTTAAAATTTTTATAATTTTTAACAAAACTTGCCAGCAGTGGCGGCAGCTGCCAAGAAAACGCGTTTCAGCGTGACATCTTGCTTGTTGCATTTTTTAATATTGATATTTACTGAATATTATATTTTTAAAGTATGACTATATCAAATATGTTATTTTGTTTAATTTTTTTTTGATATAATACTACCTGCTAAATATTTATTTTTTCTGTGCTAATTTGTTTTTATTAAAAAACTCGGTATTAACACGTGACAACATTGAACTATACTTATAAGGATATTTGAGAGTATAATAATACTTATTTTTTAAAGTATTTTTTTATTTTAAAATATATTAAAATAATATTTATTTTATTTTTAAAAAATTATTTTTAATATTAAATACATCAAAATAATTTAAAAATATAAAAAATATATTAATTTAAAAAAATAAATTTTTTTATATTTTTTTTAAAATAATAACCATTATTGCATGATCAAACAGCTTGCAAATCTCTGTTTTTAAGTTTCTTCTTTACGCTTTTTGTTTTTTTCCCAGCCAAAATGAGTCGCGTTGAAGAAAGATATTAAAATATTGAATAAAATATTTAAAAAATTTGTATAGCATACAGGTTTTTTTTTTTTAATTTGATGTTATAGTGATTAAATAAATATTGATAAAAAAATAATTTAATTTTAAAATAAAAAAAATATTTTCTTGAGCCAAACTTCTCATATTTTTTTAAACACTTTTATTAGCAAGATATTCTTTAGTCAAAACTAAAGGTAAAAGAACAAAATATTCATCAAAATTTCAAAAAATTCTAATTAAAGATAAAAATACATCTGTTAGATAAAATACATCTGTTAAATAAAAATTCATTTTTTTGTTTATGATTTTCTTTTTTGTTTTGGTTAAAAAATATATTTTTTTCCCAAAAACATAGCTTTTTCAAATAAAATTATATCATAATTTGATAAGCATGTTTCAATAAAAATAAATGAATAAAGAATTTATGACACAACAATCTTTATGTTGAAGTATGAAAAAAAAAAGAATAATTAATTTTATCAAATTAATTAAAAACCAATGATGAAGAAAAAAAAACAGATCTTTTATTATCATTAAATATTCTTTAGCAAATGTTTTTCTTTCTTTTAATTCTACATAGGAAGAGTAATTATTAATATTATAATCAAAAGCTCTAGTATTATTTGAAAACTATAACATTATCAGTTAAATATAAGTTTTTTTAATAGTTTTTATTGAAAAATATTCTTCAAAAACAAGGATAAGTTTTGACACGCAATTATCAACATACTTTCACCCAAAAACATTATGAAAACATTAAAAATTCTATTTTCAACCCTTTAAATACTTTTTAATTAGTTTAAAAGCTCAAAATTAAACCAAATAAAACAAATTTTTATATTAAGATATATATTTTTTGTTAAAATTATAATTATGAAGTAGATTAATATATTACTAAAGATGTTACATATCATAGGGTCATTCTATCTAAAACAATTATGTTATTATTGGTGAGAATTGAACACAGAATAATTAATTAAAAAATATATTTTTTATTCTAATACCAAAGAAAAATTATTTGTTTTGTTAGTTATTTTTATTTTTATTTAGTTTAGAAAAATATTTTTTATAAAAATTATATTTTTCCTATTTAGGGATTTCTTAAAAAATTATTTTTCATTAATTTATTTTACAATATTTGTTTTAAAAAATATTTTCTGCAAAATCAACATACTCTAAATAATTCCTTTATAATTAAAGGAATTAAAATCCATAAAAGTGAAATGATTTTTTTTATTATTATAAAAGAATGGGTGATAATTTCATGTTTTTTCTTTCAAATTTATCTCCCTTTTATCTTTTTTTAATAAATAATAATATTACGTTACTTGTAATAAAAATTACATCAATTAGTGATGATGCTGGGATGTAACTGGGTTGAATCTGTGCTCACCACCAACTTCTTTTTTGTTTAAGTTTGTTCAATCTGCACAAACAAGACCCCTAAGAAGAGGTAAGAGTCCAATCTGCTCCTCCAACAAGCTAGCCGGTAAGCAAAATAGAATAATAATATTTATTATTGGTGCGCAAAAATCAATCTTTTTTCTGACATATAAAGTGATAGTTTAAAGTGTTGTTTATGTTAAAAAATATATTATAATAATAAATTTAAAAATATAAAAATTAGATTTTAAATAAAAATAATATTTTTTTAAAAAATATAATTTTAACTATATTTCTAAACAATACCTAATCTATTGTACTCTTTATTTCCTACAAATTAATATTATCTTATAAGATTATTAGGTTTTGTTTGTTTGCTGAAAAATATTTTTTTTTAAAAATAAATTTTAGAAAAGTGATTTATTTTCTGATGTTTGATAATATAATAGAAAATAAATTATAAAATATTTTTTAGTATTTGGTTATATCATGAAAAATAAGGTGAAAAATAACTTATTAATATTTTATTTTTCTCAAGTTTATTAAAAAAATGAGAAACAAATCTTATAAATTAAAAAGTTGAATGAGAATGAAATTAATTTTTTTTTTATAAATTATCTCAAATAAAATAAATAATAATCAAAATAATAGAGATCAAATCTAAAAAAAATAAAAGATGAAGAAATTAAAATAATAATAAATTAAAATAATAGTAATTAACATTTCATAAATTATTTTAAGTAAAATAAATAACAATCAAAAGAATAAGAACCAAATTTGATAGATAAAAAATTTTAATAAAAAAATAATAGAAAAAAAACAAATAATAATTATAAAAATAAGAACCAAAGTTAATATAAAAATTAAATTTTAAGAGATAAAATTAAAAAATAAATATTCAAAATAATATATATATATATATATATATATATATATATATATATATATATATATATATATATATAAGAATCTAAAATTTGAGAACCAAATTTGATATAATCAGCAACTAATATAATATTTTTAATTTTTTCACAAGTTTCAGAAAGTGTTTTCAATCCAAATTTTTTAAGAAAATATTTTTCTAGAAACTAAGCCAAATTTTTTAATTAAAAAATGTTTTTTGTTTATCAACTTTTCTAATAATAAACAAATATAGAAAAATTTAGAAAGTTATTTCTCATAAAATAAATTTCAAAAACCAACATAGCATTAATCTAAAATCATTTACCATTATACTATTTTTGTATTTTATAATTAGCTGAAATCATTGGAAAAAAAGGATTAATTAAATAGTATCGATATAAACTCCTCTTTATTTGAATTATTAAGTATTTTAACTCACATAACTTCCATCACTTATATTGAAGCAATTTGTTTTTATAAAAAAAAACAGTTAAAAATATGCCCCCAGATGCATTTTGACCGTATCCCTATCTGTATTCTCCAGTTATCCAAATTGAATTTTTTTTTTTTTGTCGCCATATCTCCTTGTACGTAACCCATGTAAATGTCGGATATATGGGAGGAAAATACTATTGAAAGAAAATATGACCTCTTTAATGGCACAGCAAGAGCTCGCTGCAAAGGCCAAGCGGGAGATTAAAGAAATTATGTGATTGTTGGTAATTATTTAAAAATGAGAATATATGAGAGGAAAATACCATTGAAAGGAAATATGACCGAATCCGTTCAAATATACACATATTTTATTAATTTATACATTTTAAAAAATTATACAGAAGCATTGTATCAACATACAAAACATTTCATAATTCTTCAATATTTTTTATAAATTAATACAAATTCTCAACTTTTTATTAGAAAAAAATAAAAAATAAAAAAAGGAGAAGAGAACTGAAAGAAAGATGTAAAATAGTTGTTTTGTTATTTAACATACTAAATTTCCTTTTAGCATGTGTTCCTTGTCTCTCGATGAAAGAAATTGGAACAGTTTTAATAATAATAAGTGACATCACTATAAATTAAGCATAGTCATCGAACATAAAAAAATAAAAGATGTATTTATTTAAAATTGCAGTGGGGATTATTTTTTTAAATTTTTTTTTTATATTAAGAAAATAATAAAAATATAAATAAATTAATTTTTTTATTAAAAAAACAATTTAGTTTCAACCTCTAATCCCATACGTACACACGGTCTACAGTAGTAGCGCGCTTTTGTCTCTCCTTTTCACTATTTCTTGCTTTAGACTCGCTACCTCTCTCAAGAATGCCCAGTTGTTCCCTCAATACTCACTTCTTTCTACGTTGGTCTATCTCTTTTACCCTATCATCGTCTCTCTCTCTCTCTCTCTCTCTCTCTCTCTCTCTCTCTCTCTCTCTCTCTCTCATTCTTCTCAGTCCTATAGTGAATATTGCTTTATATGTCTTTTCTCATACATGGTTTCAAGCCTGCCCACTGGACTAGCTAGCTACTGCATTAATTGATACATGGCGTCCATGAAGTTGGGCTCAAAAACTGATGGCTTTCACCGTGATGGAAAAACTTGGTAGGCATTTCTATGTTCTGAATTGTTTTGAGTTTTTAGCTAAAGAACGGAAGATATGAGATGGGATTTGATTCTACAGAAGTTGCGTTTATGTTGCTGTCGATGGAAAAATATAATTAAGATTGTGTTGCAGCTGGTTCTGCAATGATTTTAAAATGGTGTTTTTATCATTGGCATACTTTGTGCTTATACCTCCTTTTTCTCTGTTTTCCACAGCTTTAAGCACTTTAATTAGAAGTTAGAACTATGTGCATAGCTTTTTAATTTAATTCAAGTGTGGAGGTTGTTCAAGATCTAGTGCCTCTCCTAAAAGAGAAAAATGTCGTTTGATGCCATGCACGGTGCACCGTGATAAAAGTTATTTGATGAACTGCTAGTGTAAAAATTTCAAACCGAATGATATTGGGACTGCTAAATCTGTCCATAATCCGATCAGAAAAAAAGAGATTAGTTATTAGTTTCTTATTAGAATCACTCACTGTTCCATTACTAAAGAGCTCTGCTTTCATACCCAAAACTTCTACTCTACTTTTATGGATTTTATATGTTGTTTTTATCTGCAGGTATTGCACAACTGGGCTTCCAAGTGATGTTACCATTGAGGTTGGGGAAATGACTTTCAATCTCCACAAGGTGCAGTAATTGTTTGTGTGTGCTTGACTGCATGCATGCACACAATTTTGTTCATGTGCTCCACATATCATTTCTTGTTCTCTCTCCATTTGTAGCTTGAATTTTCTTCATTGATTCACACATAAGGTTCCTTTTCTTCTCTTCTGATTTCAAGACTAAATTGGAACTAAACTTCCCAATTTTCTACCTGCTACAGTTTCCATTGCTTTCAAGAAGTGGGCTTCTAGAGAAGCTTATTGAAGAGCTTTCTATTGAGGATGGATCTGTTTCTGTCTTGAAACTTAATGACATGCCTGCTGGTGCTAAAGCTTTTGAACTTATAGCCAGATTTTGCTATGGTATCAAAATAGAGATGACTTCTTTGAATGTGGTTAGCCTTAGATGTGCAGCAGAGTACCTTCGCATGACTGAAGATTATGGAGAAGGGAATCTCATTGTACAAGCAGAGGCTTTCCTTGACGAAGTCTTTGGCAGTTGGACAGACTCCATAAAAGCTCTTGAAACTTGTGAAGAAGTTCTGCCTTATGCAGAAGAAATTCACATTGTTCCAAGGTGCATCGATTCCTTAGCAATGAAAGCTTGTGCAGATCCAAACGTGTTTAATTTGCCTGTTGAGGGACAAACTGGTGCCCAAAGCCAAAGAGATGTTATCTTGTGGAATGGTATATCATCTTCTGCAAATAAACCACAACCCATCAATGAAGACTGGTGGTTCCAAGATGTCTCATTCCTCAACTTACCTCTCTACAAAAGACTGATTTTAGCTGTTGAATCAAGAGGCATGAAACCCGAGACTATTTCTGCTTCCCTAATATATTATGCCAAGAGATATCTCCCCTTGATGAGTAGACAATCAAGCTTTGACCATGCCAACAATGGCAATCCTTGGGCAACTGTTTCCATCCCTTCTGAGACAGATCAAAGGGTTCTCCTAGAAGAGATCGTGACATTATTACCTAAAAAAAAGGGTGTCACATCTCCCGAATTTTTGATTATGCTGCTACGTACAGCTATGGTTTTGCATGCAAGTCCATCATGCAGAGAAAATTTGGAGAAAAAGGCGGGAGCCCAGTTAGACCAAGCAGTACTTGTAGATCTTCTCATTCCAAATATGGGTTATTCAGTGGAAACCCTTTATGATATAGATTGTGCTCAGAGAATGCTAGACCATTTCATGTCTCTAAACCAAGACGCAGCTTTATCAACCCCCCCCTGCATAGTTGAAGAAGGCCAGTT
Source organism: Populus pruinosa (assembly GCA_026413675.1). NCBI lineage: Eukaryota > Viridiplantae > Streptophyta > Magnoliopsida > Malpighiales > Salicaceae > Populus > Populus pruinosa. The sequence goes on from CM048607.1 coordinate 8,792,350, forward strand.
TCTGGGCGGGCCTGATACACTACAACCATTGACTATGGTGGCCAGTCTGGTGGATGGATTTCTTGCTGAGGTTGCACCAGATGTAAATTTGAAGCCCTCAAAATTTGAGGCACTTGCAGCGACCATCCCAGATTATGCCAGGCCACTTGATGATGGAGTTTATCATGCTGTTGATGTATACCTCAAGGTAATACAACTTTGAATGCGTGGCTTGCCTCATATTTAAAGTCAACAGAAATCCTGAATGCGAATGCTGCACTTATGTCTAAATTTCTTGTGCACAGATTTTCAACACTTTAATTACATCTTTTGATTTGAGATGGTTATGCTACCAGGGATCCTGCAACATGCTTGGGCTTTGAGTATGTTACTCATTTAACATGGAAAATGCCCCTTACAAGGGTCTGAAAGTGCAAGAGTTGCTTTTATGAGCATGTTTCCCACATGTTCCAGCACAGCGTAGATGTTTTAGAAGTTTTTTTTTATTTGACTTGGAAGGTTCAGTTTACCTGCAATGTCAAAGAAACTGGTTGCGTGATTAGACAATCTGGAGTATGCAAACCAAAGTTCTTTTTATGGGAATATAACCTGATATGCTATTGAGTTCTAAATATCCAAAACAGTTGACATAATTTGTTATTTCTCTTCTTCTTCTTCTTCTTTTTTTTTCTTTTTCAAAAGTGCAGGCTCATCCTTGGCTTACAGATACAGAGAAGGAGCAGCTTTGCAGACTTATGAACTGCCAGAAGCTCTCACTGGAAGCCTGCACTCATGCAGCTCAGAATGAGAGGTTACCTCTTCGGGTAATTGTCCAAGTTCTTTTCTTCGAACAACTTCGGCTCCGTACATCAATTTCTGGATGGTTCTATGTTTCTGAGAATCTTGACAACTCACAAAATCCTTGTGGAAGCCTTGAACTTCCCAAAAATGATGGTTCTCATCAAATAAACTCAAAAGGCCGAACTGTGGGCGTTGATGACGTGAAGGAGCGTGTTTCTGAGCTTGAAAGGGAATGTTTGACAATGAAACAAGATCTTCAAAAGATCCTAAAGACAAAGAGAAGCTGGAAGATATTTTCCAAGACGTTCGGGTTTAGACGCAAACTACAGCCCTGCAATTCAAAAGAATCATGTGAACTGAAAGAGCCGGAAGCATCTGCAAATGGACTCCAGAATCATGAGAATAGTGGCTTTCCTCAGTAGATTTGTAGAATGGCACGCATAGTTGCAGTTCTGTAATAGAACAATCAAGTTTCTGTTTGATGAAATAATTGAGAGTCTGGATCAGTTTCTCATTCCCAGCAACTTGGCTTTCTGGTCCCATTCTTGGCTTTTGAACCATCATTGTATTCTTTTCAGCTTTTGTTCAATGCGAAATCATACTTTTTTCGCCAGCCTAAAAGATTATTGTTCAGATATCTGATCTTCCTCATCTACTGTAACTTTAGATTTGTCATTTAGAAACATTTTAGGATTGGGTATTACTTTGTAACCTGCAGCCTATAATTACAACTCTTTCATTTGCTTGTAAAATGTAAGATGCCCAGAAATAGAGTGTTTTTGGTTGTTGAATTATGTGTTTAATCAAGTATTCTTCCTAATAAATCCGTTCTTCATGCTAAAGGAAGATAATAGCTTACGTAAAAATTATAATACCCATAAAACAATCCTTTTTAAGTAGATGCGGGGCATTTTAAATGCCATATGGAGAGAGCACACTAAAAATAAAAAAACATATTAAATTTTAAGAATAAAATTGGATATTTTTGTTTGAGTACAAAATAGATTAGTCATGTTGATAATTGAACAAATTATGAACTCTCTATATATTTAGATGATCTAGGAATATTTATATCTTTGAATCGCCTCCTCTTACTTGAACAACATGACTAGAAAGTTATGTAAGTCTAGTAGCATATATATATATATATATATTAATGCGAGATAAATATTGATTACATAAATATTAATAAGAAATAAATATTCCTGGCATATATATTAATGAGATAAAAATATAAAAATTTAAATATTCCTGGCATATATATTAATGAGATAAAAATATAAAAATTTATAAATTTTTTTTCTACACCATATAAATAAAGTATAAATTTTATAAGTATGTCTCTTGTATTATATGTAATAAACTAATAAATAGCCAACTCCTGAATGGTAGGATGCTTAGAGTTGATATTTTCAATCCCGACTAAAAAACTTAGGTCCAGATCAAGTGTTTGAAACTCAGCCTAGCCTAAGAGAAGCCTATCCATGCATTTGACATGGGATGTATGCACTGAGCAATACCCAAGACTAGGTCTCAACCATGGTGTGTAGGTTTAAAGGGTGCTAAATTACATGACTAAAAAATTGATGTCTTTTCTCAAATGCAAAAATATCGAAATAATAAATAACCCGGCAAAACTGAGATTGAATCACATGAAGATTAATTATATAAATTATAAACAACAACAACAATAATATTAGTAATAGTAATGATAATAGTAATAGTAGTAATAGTAATACTAATAATAATAATAGAAGAAGAAGAAGAAGAAGAAGAAGAAGTTGATGAGAATTTTGAGATGGAGAATCAATGTAAGGATTAAATAATGATAACAACAAATATTAAGGATCCACTAATGATATTTCAAACAAGTATAGTATAAACTCTTATTATTCAATTAGAAACTATATATAAAAGAGGTTCCAATCAGATTATAAATTGTTAACAAGAGTACAGTAGTTATCTTATTCGAATAATGCTAATACTTGTAAATGTTGTTAGGTATTTATGATTTTAACTTATGTTAATAACAAATTAAGTTTTTTTCATAGCACAGGTGCCGGTTATACCATATGATTTGTGTTATGAAAGTGCCAAGTATTTTGTGTACCGAGTGTTATACAATATAAATCTAGATTAATCATTTTACAAGCAAAGTATTAAAGAGTAAATAAGATAACAAATACAAAACATATTAGTATCAAATATTAAAGTCCATGTTTAGTTTACATTATACTTATTCTTATACCATTAGTGTAACTTTTTCACCTTAACATAATAAACTTAGCTAAACATAATGAAATAGAGAAATATAAATAAAAAGAGATAAGAACATAAATAAGATAAAAATTAACTAAATAAAAGAAAGGAATTTAAAGGTATAAACAAGATATTAATAAAAACAAAACTTAAGTATTACAAAAATTCAAAGAGAGAAAGCAAGAGCATGATCTTGATCTGGAAACCAAGATGCCTAAATACATGGTAAATGACTTATTTTATAGGCTAAAATTTGGAATTATTGATTTGATAAATAATTGATAAATGGGTGATCATATTTTGACTTGGTGACAATCCTTATCTTCTTTTTTAAATAAAACATAATTGATAATGTCGTAATTAGAATTACTTGTACCATGAAAGTTCTAGAAAATTATCTCAGCTTTCCATAAAAAAAAAGGTCATTTGGACTTTTAGAATTCTAAATATGGGTAAAACACTGAATAGTATCTAGGCTGTAGAACAGATTAAGACTTCTTTGTTACTACTATAATTTGGACTTGAAAATGACTTTATTAAAACCAGATCTTCACATGAAAATTATAGACTTATGTCTTACCTTTCCATCTATAAAAGTGGACCTAAATTTGAGATCTACAACTCCAGATATGATTCAATTACCGAATAGTATTCCAGTTTGGATTACACCAGTATCTCTTTTCTAAGTTTGGGTATCTTTTTGTCCTTTCAATTTCAGTACTTAAACTCATCAATTAATCCTTTTATTTATGTAATAGACCTGCATTTAAGATAAATATTTACCATAAATTAAAGGTATCTTATATTATTAGATATGTTATTATAAAATATGCTATAGTTAAGGAATTATTAATACTTCAAATGCAAAATGATAATATAAAACTTTGATAAAAAAAATATCTTTAAGAACTAATCACACCCCCCAACTAGTTTATTACTAGTACTTAGTAATCAAAGTGTTAAAATAGAAAAATAATTTGTGAATTTCATAAAGCAAGGCATTTATCATTCAACTTCCATTAATGTATCTAGATAAACAAACTTTCATTAAATTTATATATCTACTCAATACCTTTTAAATAAGATATTAATAAATCTTCCTTTTATGCTTAATATATCAACACATAGTTTTGGGGTTTTTCTTGAAAGAAAACAAAATGTTTGTTCTAATGTTTAAGGTTAATATCCTTAGGTTAGGATTATTATTTTTTTCTTTTCTTTTGTTTTTTTTAACTACTACCCTCACCCCCCCAACCAAAACGAGACATTATTCTCAATATCTTAAGGTAGAAAGATAAAACGAGACATTATTCTCAATATCTTAAGGTAGAAAGATAGAGTATATAAGATATCACTTGAAATAACAAACACTAATAAACCTAAAACACACTTAAACAAATATAATAAATAATAAAATACAATAATAAAACCAAAAGACATAGATTAACAAATGAAGGCTCAAATCTAATCTAAACTTTTTATAGCTTAGTTGATCAATTTATGCGACTCGTAGAGGGATCAATTACAAGAATAAAAGATTGAGTTGGTCAATCAATTGTTCAACAGTAGTAGTAGAGATTATGATTTGTCATACAGAAGATGTTTGAAATTCCTGTTCCATAACATGATCAAGAAAAGACAATAATTTATCATAATAACCATTAACTGACACAACTAAAAGGTTGATGTCTTCTCCCAAGTGTAGGAGTGTCGAAGTAATAAATAACCCGGCAAGACCGGGGTCGAACCACAGGGAGGTTAATTATACAAATTATAAACAACAATTATAAAACAACAATAACAACAATAACAATAGTAGTAGTAGTAGTAGTAGTAGTAATAATAATAATAATAATAATAATAGTAGTAGTAGTAGTAGTAGTAGTAGTAATAATAATAATAATAATAATAAAGAAAGAGAAGAAGAAGAAGATGATGATAACTTGGAGATGGAAAATTAATGTAAGGATTAAACAATAATAATAACAAATGTCAAGGATAGAGGTTCCACTAATGGTATATCAAACAAGTATAGTATAAACTCTTATTATTGAATTGGAAACCACACACAAAGGAGGTTCCAATCAGATTATATATTGTTAACATGATTACATTAGTTATCTTATTCAATTAATGCTAATACTTGTAAATCTCGTCAAGCATTCATGATTATAACTTATGTTAACAATAAATCAAGTTCCTTTCACAGCTCAGGTGTCGGTTATACCATACATTATGGGCTATGAAAGTGCCAAGCATTCGTTGTACCAAGTGTTATACAACATAAATCAAGATTAGTCATTTAACAAGCAAAGTATTAAAGAGTGAACAAGATAATAAATATAAAACATGTTAGTATCAAACATTAAAGTCCATATTAAGTTTACACTATACTTATTCTCACACCATTAGTGTAACCTTTTCACCTTGACATAATTAACTTAGCTAGACATAATGAAAGAAAGCAAAATAGATAAACAAAATAAGAACATAAAAGTTAACTAAGTAAAGGAAAGGAAATGAAAGGCATAAACTTGATATTAATGAAAGCAAAGCATAAACATTACAAAGAATACAAAGAGAGAAAGGAAGAGCATGATCTTGATCTGAAAACCAAGATGCCTAAATGCATGGCAAATGCCTCCTTTTATAGGCCAAAATTGGGAACTATTGATTTGATGACTAATTGATAAGTTGGTGGCCAACTTTTGACTTGGTGACAATCCTTATCTTCTCTTGTCTGCCCAAAACGTCATTGATAACATCAAAATTGGAGCCAGTTGCAAACATGAAAGTTGTAGGCAATTGTCTCAGCTTTCTTGTGTAAAACATTCAGCTCATTTGGACTTCTAGAACTCCCGATATGGCCAAAATACCGAACAGTGCTCGGGCTGGAAGACAGATTCGGGCTTCTTTGTTGTTGCTATAATTTGGACTTGATAATGGCCTTTTTAGATCTTAGGCTATGAAAGTTGTAGGCCTATGTCTTAACTTTCCATCCATATAAATTGGACCTAAATCTGAGATATATAGCTCCAGATATGACCCAATTACCGAACAGTGTTCCGGTTTGGATTGCACCGACATCTCTTTTCTAAGTTTGGCCATCTCATTATCCTTGCAATTTAAGTTCTTCAAGTCATCAATCAATCCTTTCATTTATGTGATAGACCTGCATTTAAAATAAACATTTACCACAAATTAAAGGTATCTTATATTATTAGATAAATTATTATAAAACATGCTTTAGTTAAGGAGTTATTGATACTTCAAGTGCAAAATGATGATATAAAACCATGATAAAAATACACTTTTAAGTAGTAATCATTAACATTTAACAAACTTGTAGGTTTATGATAGGTGACATGACTAAAAGATTAATATCTTCTCCCAAGTGTAGGAGTGTCGAAGTAATAAATAACCCGGCAAGACTGGGATCGAACCATAGGGAGGTTAATTGTATAAATTATAGATGACAACAATAATAACAACAACAACAACAATAAAGAAAAAGAAGAAGAAGAAGAAGAAAAAGATAAGAATTTTGAGATGGAATATTAATGTAAGGATTAAACAATGATAATAACAAATGTCAAGGTTAGAGGTTTCACTAATGGTATGTCAAACAAGTATAATATAAACTCTTATTATTCAATTGGAAACCACACACAAAGGAGGTTCCAATTAAATTATAGATTGTTAACATGATTACATTAGTCATCTTATTCAATTAATGCTAATACTTATAAATTTCATCAAGCATTCATGATTATAACTTATGTTAACAACAAATCAAGTTCCTTTTATAACTCAGGTGTCGGTTATACCATACAATATGAACTATGAAAGTGCCAAGCATTTGTTGTACCAAGTGTTATACAACATAAATCAAGATTAGTCATTTAACAAGCAAAGTATTAAAGAATAAACAAGATAACAATACAAAAGATGCTAGTATCAAACATTAAAGTCCATATTAAGTTTACACTATACTTATTCTTACACCATTAGTGCAATCTTTTCATCTTGACATAATAAACTTACCTAAACATAATGAAATAGAGAAATATAAATAAAAAAAGATAAGAACATAAATAAGATACGAGTTAACTAAGTAAAGGAAAGGAAAGGAAATGAAAGACATAAACTTGATATTAATGAAAGCAAAGCATAAACATTACAAAAATACAAAGAGAGAAAGCAAGATCATGATCTTGATCTGGACACCAAGATGCCTAAATGCATGACAAATTTCTCCTTTTATAGGCCAAAATTGGGAACTATTGATTTGATGACTAATTGATGAGTAAGTGGCCAACTCTTGAGTTGGTGACAATCCTTATCTTCTCTTGTCTGCCCAAAACGTTATTGATAACGTCAAAATTAGAGCCATTTAAAAACATGAAAGTTGTAGGAAATCATCTCAGCTTTCTTGTGTAAAACATTCAGATCATTTCGACTTCTAGAACTCCAGATATGACCCAATTACCGAACAGTGTTCCGGTTTGGACTGCACCAGCATCTCTTTTCTTAATTTGGTCATCTCTTTGTCTTTTTAATTTCAGTTCTTAAATTCATCAATCAATCCTTTTATTTATATGATAGGCCTGCATTTAAAATAAATATTTTTCATAAATTAAAGGTATCTTATATTATTAGATATATTATTATAAAACATGTTTAGTTAAGGAGTTATTGATACTTCAAGTGCAGAATGATGATATAAAACCTTGATAAAAATGCACTTTTAAGTATTAATCACACCCCCCAACTAGCGTATTATTAGTTCCTAGTAATAAAACTATGTTAAAATAGAAAAATACTTTGCAAATTCTATAAAGTAAGGTATTCATCATTCAACTTCCATTAATCTATCCTGGTAAACAAACTCTCATTAAATTTATATATCTGCTCAATACCTCTTAACAAGATATTAATAAATCTTTCTTTTATGTTCAATATATCAACACATAATTATGGGGCTTTTCATGGAAGAAAACAAAATTTTTGTTCTAATGTTTAAGGTTAACTTCCTTGGGTTAAGATTATTATTTTTGTCCTTTTTAAATTTTTTTTAAATATATATACATATAACTTAAAACACCATGCATCTTTAACCCATGTAACAAGCTTTCAGCTAATGACTCCCAGACCAGTTGGTCGTAGGGCATTAGGTGTTGAGACACCCCTACAAGCTTAGTAACTCAAGTCGTAGATATGGATATGTAGATAGTGCTATGTTTGATTCCCTTAAGCTTTTCTTCTCAACCCATGTAACAAGCGTTGGACCAATAACTCCCAACTCAGTTGACTTTAGGGTATTAGTTGTTAAAATACCTTTTCGGGCTTATTTGTTTAGGTCAGGGAGGTTACGAAACCAAACTTATCTACATTTTTATTATCATCATTTCATTTTTTTTCTTTTTTTTCTTTTTAATTATATACTATCCCTTTCCCTTAGTTGTTACCTTTAACAAAAAAACACAAATAATATAATAATTCAATATGCAACCCACAATCATATGTTTAAAGTGTATGTGTAAATTAAGGTTTAAGAATATATGTTAAATAAGTATATGAACAAAATTAAGCGATAACAATGCGAGAGTTTGTAAATCTGAATATTTTAAGAAGCATTATGATAGACCTTGTTATGAATGATTACTAAGATGCATCTCAAGAGTCATAAAAATTTCTCCTTACTCTACCATCATAGTAACAACAATTTTGCATATGCTTTATGAAATAGAAAAGACAATTAGTTTTTTTTAAGCTACTACCCTCTCTCCCCAACCAAAACGAGACATTGTACTCAATATTTTAAGGTAGAAAGATAGAGTATAGAAGATATCACCTGAAATAACGAACAGTGACAAACCTATGACACACTGAAACAAATATAAGAGATAAAAAAAATATAATAATAAAACCAAAAGACACAAAGATTCACAAATGAAGGCTTAAATCCAATCTAAGCTTTTTACGACTTTTCTTAGTTAACCAATTTATGCGACTCATGGAAGGATCAATTACAAGAATGAAAGATTGTAGTTGGTCAATCAATTGTCCAGTAGTAGCAACAGAGATTATGATTTCTCGTGTAGAAGATGTTAGAAATTCCTGTTCTACAGCATGATCAAGAAAAGACAACAACTTATCATAATAACCATTAAAATTTAACAAACCTATGAGTTTATGGTAAATATGCAGTTGGGCCTAAAAGGAAATATGAAAGATCTCTTTCAATGTGCCTAGACCACCTGGTAAGGCAATGAAGGCATCAACATGGTTAAACATTGCATTCATTCGAGTGGACATTGTGGCCTGTAGTACCTCTCCAATTGTTTTTCCAATGATGTCCCCTTATGCCAAAGCTTTAGGGACGACCCTTAAAACTTTACTACCTCTTAAAAATGCAACTATTGACACAACTCCCATTAACCCAAGACTGCCTTCCCTATACACTAAATGAATCTTTCTCTCAGCTAGCACTTGACCAAGATGATTTGCTGATTCTAAAAACTCCTTTTCTTTCCCAAGACTAGATCCACCGAAAACACAAATATTTCTTATATGATGACTTAAGGAACTTGCCATTTCTACACACTTCTGTATTTGTTGAATGTATGTGTTGAGTAGAAATGAAAGGAAGGAAGAGAGGATTTTATAGATGCGACATTAGAAAGACAATCATACCACCTATATGTAGGCTAGCTGGAGTCTCACACACACACACACACACACACACATTCTCTCTTTATTTATTTATTTACTTACTTTTGAAAAAGCATATGTATGTACAAGTAGTTGTGATAGTGGCTCATATCTTCCCTTGGTTTTACGTCCAAGAATGGCTTAAACGCCCTCTACGGGTCGGGGATAGGCTTCCCATCCTGTTTTCTTAAAAACTAGCAAACAAGGTCTTTTTTAGTCAATATGAGAAAAAATCAATATTTATATACAAGATTGCCGAATTCAATAGAGTTATTTTCAACTAAAAAATTGTCAAAATAAACTTTCAAATGATGTCCATTTACCTTGAAAACATTGCCATTCTTTAGATTCTCAATATCACAGGCCCATATGGATACACATGTTTCACAATAAAAGGACCGCTCCATCTTGATCTTAATTTTTCAGGAAATAAATGCAGTCGAGAATTATAAAGCAAGACTTTTTGACCAACATTGAATTTTTTTCTCAGTATTTTCTTGTCATGAAACTCTTTGATTCTTATTTTTTGAAATGTTGAATTTTCATATGCATCATTTCTTATTTCCTCAAGCTCATTTATTTGTAATTTTTGCAGTTGACTAGCATCATCCAGATTTGAATTGAAAGCTTTAATAGCCCAATAAGCTTTATGTTCAAGTTCCACAGGCAAGTGACAAGGTTTTCCATAGACTAGTCTATAAGGTGACATACCTAATGATGTTTTATAAGTAGTTTGATAAGCCCAAAGTGCATCATTAAGTCTTAAAGACCAGTCTTTCCTACTAGGGTTCACTGCTTTCTCCAAAATGTATTTGATCTCCCTATTAGCAAGCTTTATGATTAGTACTTAAAAGTGCATTTTTATCATGGTTTTATATCATCATTTTGCACTTGAAGTATCAATAACTCCTTAACTAAAGCATGTTTTATAATAATATATCTAATAATATAAGATACCTTTAATTTGTGGTAAATGTTTATTTTAAATGCAGGCCTATCACATAAATGAAAGGATTGATTGATGACTTTAAGAACTTAAATTGCAAGGATAAAGAGATGGCCAAACTTAGAAAAGAGATGTCGGTGCAATCCAAACCGGAACATTGTTCGGTAATTGGGTCATATCTGGAGCTATATATCTCAGATTTAGGTCCAATTTATATAGATGGAAATGTAAGACATAGGCCTACAACTTTAATATGGAGCCCAAGATCTAAAAAGGCCATTATTAAGTCCAAATTATAGCAACAACAAAGAAGCCCGAATCTGTCTTCCAGCCCGAGCACTATTCGATATTTTGGCCATATCTGGAGTTCTAGAAGTCCAAATGAGTTGAATGTTTTACACAAGAAAGCTGAGACAATTGCCTACAACTTTCATGTTTGCAACTGGCTCTAATTTTGACGTTATCAATGACGTTTTGGGCAGACAAGAGAAGATAAGGATTGTCACCAAGTCAAAAGTTGGCCACCCACTTATCAATTAGTCATCAAATCAATAGTTCTCAATTTTGGCCTATAAAAGGAGGTATTTGCCATGCATTTAGGCATCTTGGTTTCCAGATCAAGATCATGCTCTTCCTTTCTCTCTTTGTATTTTTTGTAATGTTTATGCTTTGCTTTCATTAATATCAAGTTTATGCCTTTCATTTCCTTTCCTTTACTTAGTTAGCTTTTATGTTCTTATTTTGTTTTTCTATTTTGCTTTCTTTCATTATGTCTAGCTAAGTTAATTATGTTAAGGTGAAAAGGTTACACTAATGGTGTGAGAATAAGTATAATGTAAACTTAATATGGACTTTAATGTTTGATACTAACATGTTTTATATTTGTTATCTTGTTCACTCTTTAATACTTTGCTTGTTAAATGATTAATCTTGATTTATGTTGTATAACACTTGGTACAACAAATGCTTGGCACTTTCATAGCCCATAATGTATGGTATAACCGACACCTGAGCTATGAAAGGAACTTGATTTGTTGTTAACATAAGTTATAATCATGAATGCTTGACGAGATTTACAAGTATTAGCATTAATTGAATAAGATGACTAATGTAATCATGTTAACAATATATAATTTGATTGGAACCTCCTTTGTGTGTGGTTTCCAATTGAATAATAAGAGTTTATACTATACTTGTTTGATATACTATTAGTGGAACCTCTAACCTTGACATTTGTTGTTATTATTGTTTAATCCTTACATTAATTTTCCATCTCCAAGTTCTCATCATCTTCTTCTTCTTCTCTTTCTTTATTACTACTACTACTACTACTACTACTACTACTACTACTACTACTACTATTATTATTATTATTATTATTATTATTATTATTATTATTATTATAGTTGTTGTTGTTATTGTTATTGTTGTTGTTATTATTGCTACTATTGTTGCTTATAATTGTTATCTATAATTTGTACAATTAAACTCCCTATGGTTCGACCCCGGTCTTGCCGGGTTATTTATTACTTCGACACTCTTGCACTTGGGAGAAGACATCAACCTTTTAGTCGTGTCACTCTACTTGTCCACTTGTTTGAGGGTGATAAGGGGTGGTAACTTTGTGTGTGATTCCATATTTATTCATTAAAGACTCAAATGGCTTGTTGTAGAAATGTGTTCCACCATCACTTATTATGGCTTGAGAAATTCCAAATCGACTTAAAATATTTTCTTTCAAAAACTTTATCATTATTTTGTGATCATTATTTCAACTTGGAATTGCCTTTATCCATTTTGAAACATAATCTACTGCGACTAATATGTATAAGAAACCAAATAATGGAGGGAATGGACCCATGAAATCTATACCCCAGCAGTCAAAGATCTCAATGATAAGAATAGGATTTAAAGGCATCATATGACATTTTGAAATAGATTCCAACTTTTGACAATTCTTATAAGTCTTGCAGAATGCATGTGAGTCTTTGAACATGGTGGACTAGTAAAATCCACTTTGTAAAATTATTGCAGTTGTCTTTTTTGATGAGAAATGGCCCCCACATGCCTCAGAATGATAAAATTTAATGACATTATTTACCTCATTGTCAGGGATGCATCTTTAAAATATTTGATCAGGACAATATTTAAATAAATAAGGGTCATCCCAATAAAAGTTCACTTCGTTCAATAATTTTCTTTTATCTTGGGTACTCCAATTAGTTGGCTATTGTCCCGAAACAAGAAAATTAATAATATTAGTAAACCAAGTGCATTTTTATCATGGTTTTATATCATCATTTTGCACTTGAAGTATCAATAACTCCTTAACTAAAATATGTTTTATAATAATGTATCTAATAATATAAGATACCTATAATTTGTGGTAAATGTCTATTTTTAATGCAGGCCTATCATATAAATGAAAGGATTGATTGATGACTTGAAGAACTTAAATTGCAAGGATAAAGAGATGGCCAAACTTAGAAAAGAGATGGCCAAACTTAGAAAAGAGATGTCGGTGCAATCCAAACCGGAACACTGTTCGGTAATTGGGTCATATCTGGAGCTATATATCTCATATTTAGGTCCAATTTATATGGATGGAAAGGTAAGACATAGGCCTACAACTTTCATATGGAGCCCAAGATCTAAAAAGGCCATTTTCAAGTCCAAATTGTAGCAACAACAAAGAAGACCGAATCTGTCTTCCAGCCCGAGCACTGTTCGGTATTTTGGCCATATCTGGAGTTCTAGAAGTCCAAATGAGCTGCATTTTTTACACAAGAAAGTTGAGATAATTGCCTACAACTTTCATGTTTTCAGCTAGCTCCAATTTTGACGTTATCAATGATGTTTTGGGCAGAGAAGAGAAGATAAGGATTGTCACCAAGTCAAAAGTTGGCCACCCACTTATCAATTAGTCATCAAATCAATAGTTCCCAATTTTGGCCTATAAAAGGAGGCATTTGCCATTCATTTAGGCATCTTGGTTTCCAGATCAAGATCATGCTCTTCCTTTCTCTCTTTGTATTTTTTGTAATGTTTATACTTTGCTTTCATTAATATCAAGTTTATGTTCTTATTTTGTTTATCTATTTTGCTTTCTTTCATTATGTCTAGCTAAGTTAATTATGTCAAGGTGAAAAGGTTACACTAATGGTGTAAGAATAAGTATAATGTAAACTTAATATGGACTTTAATGTTTGATACTAACATGTTTTATATTTGTTATCTTGTTCACTCTTTAATACTTTGCTTGTTAAATGACTAATCTTGATTTATGTTGTATAACACTTGGTACAACAAATGCTTGGCACTTTCATAGCCCATAATGTATGGTATAACCGACACCTGAGCTATGAAAGGAACTTGATTTGTTGTTAACATAAGTTATAATCATGAATGCTTGACGAGATTTACAAGTATTAGCATTAATTGAATAAGATGACTAATGTAATCATGTTAACAATATATAATCTGATTGGAACCTCCTTTGTGTGTGGTTTCCAATTGAATAATAAGAGTTTATACTATACTTGTTTGATATACCATTAGTGGAACCTCTAACCTTGACATTTGTTATTATTATTATTATTATTATTATTATTGTTGTTGTTGTTGTTGTTGTTGTTGTTGTTGTTGTTGTTGTTGTTGTTGTTGCTATTATTGTTGCTTATAATTGTTGTCTATAATTTGTACAATTAACCTCCCTGTGGTTCGACCCCGGTTTTGCCGGATTATTTATTACTTCGACACTCCTACGCTTGGGAGAAGACATCAACCTTTTAGTCGTGTCAAGTTTTTGGCGCCGTTGCCGGGGAGGTAAGTTCTTGTATAAATTATAGTATTTATTTTATTTTCTCTTTTCACTTTTCTTGTATATAACTTTGTTTCTTTTTATTTTGTTTTCTTCCTCCTTCTTTTGCTTTCTTCTTTTTATTTTATTTTATTCCTACACGTGCATGAGAGTGTGGTCACGTACATCAAGTAGTAGACTTTGTAGGATATCCTCATCATTTTTAGAGAATATGGCCGAAGAAGATAATCAATCACTTCATAATGAAAATAATGAGAATAATCGTGCTAGAACACTTAGAGACCACATGAATCCCACAAGAACAAGTGCACCATCATGCATAGTTTTTCCTCCCGATGCATCTCATTTTAATTTTAAACCAGGTATTATTCAACTTTTACCTTCTTTTCATGGTTTGGAATTGGAAAATCCATACTTGCATTTAAGGGAATTTGAGGAGGTCTGCAACACATATAATAATTTAAATTGTAGCATGAACACCATCAGATTAAAGCTTTTTCCTTTTTCATTAAAAGATAAAGCTAAAATATGGCTACAAAATTTGAGACCAGGATCCATTCGTGCTTGGGATGAAATGCAACAACAGTTTTTAAAGAAGTTTTTCCCATCTCATAGAACAAACTCTTTCAAGAGACAAATCACCACTTTCACTCAAAAACCAGGAGAAACATTTTACCAATGTTGGGATAGGTATCGAGACTTGCTTAGTACTTGCCCTCATCATGGTTTTGAAACATGGAGATTGGTTTCACATTTCTATGAAGGGTTAACACCTAAAGATAGGCAAATGGTTGAATTGATGTGCAATGGAACTTTTAAAGATAAAGACCCTGATGAAGCAATGGAGTACTTAGACTTGTTAGCTGAAAATGCTCAAAATTGGGACACCGCGGGTACTTATGAGGCACCGAGTAAAACTCAACCTCATACATCTAATGGAGGTATGTACAACTTTAGGGAAGATTATGACCTTCAAGCCAAGTTTGCATCTTTAGCTAGAAAAGTCGAGGCACTAGAATTGAAAAAGAGTGGTCAATTAAAATCTGTTGAAAACATTGTGTGTCAAATCTGTGAAACAAATGAACACTCAACCAACGATTGTCCAACCTTGCCTTCTTTTAAGGAATGTCTCCATGAACAAGCCCATGCTTTAAACAGTTTCCAAAGGGCCAACTACAACCCATACTCCCAAACATACAACCTTGGTTGGAGAAATCACCCAAATTTCAATTGGAAGAGTGAGAACAACAATGCACAAACTTCACAACCACCGTTTCAAGCACACCACAATTTCCAAAATTCTCATGGATATGCACCTCCTTATGCTCCATCTCCTAGAAGAAATCTTGAGGAAACATTGCATGCATTCATTGAAAAGCAAGAGACAATTAATACTCAACTTGTTCAAAACATGATAGATTTTAAAGATATTCTTGCTAAATTAACATCTGCTCTTAGTTTCCAAGAGAAAGGTAAGTTTCCATCTCAAACACAACAAAATCCCAAAGGGCAATACAATGCAAATGCAAGTAGTTCCGGAAGCCAACACATGAATCAAGTCAAATCAGTCACTACTCTGCGCAGTGGTAAGGTTATTGAAAAACCCTCTCTTGAACCTTATGAGAAAGATGATGAGTCAATCTCTAAGGGTAAGGAAGGGGTTGAATCTGAAAATTGCAAAGAAACGACTGATTCACCGCCAGTACTTCCATTTCCTCAAGCCATGACCAAACAAAGAAAAGTTAATCACAACTCTGAAATCTTTGAAACTTTCAAACAGGTAAGGATCAATATACCTTTGTTGGATGCTATTAAACAGGTTCCTTCCTATGCTAAATTTTTGAAAGATCTATGCACTGTGAAGAGGAAACTGAATGTGAAAAAGAAAGCCTTTCTAGCTGAACAAGTAAGTGCTATTCTTCAAAACAATAATGCTTTGAAATATAAAGACCCTGGTTGTCCTACAATTTCTTGCTTTATTGGAGAGCATAAAATTGAAAGAGCCTTACTTGATCTTGGTGCTAGTGTGAATTTACTTCCATATTCAGTTTTTCAGAGTCTCAATCTAGGTGAGTTAAAACCAACTTCTATAACTCTTTTACTTGCCGATAGATCTATAAAAGTGCCTAGAGGAATAATTGAAGATGTGTTAGTACAAGTCGATAAATTCATTTATCCTGTGGATTTTATTGTCTTGGACACACAACCTGTTGAAGTATGTAGTTCATTTCCTGTTATTTTAGGACGTCCATTTCTTGCAACTTCTAATGCATTGATTAATTGTAGGAATGGACTGATGAAGCTATCATTTGGAAACATGACATTGGAGATGAATATTTTCAACATTTGCAAGCAACCTAGAGATGATAATGATTTACAGGAAGTGGACTTTACTGAAAAATTAATTCATGATCAATTTCCAACCACTTCCAATGAAATTGAGATTGATGAATCTGATGATTTGGAAATGATTTATTTTCAGGAAGAATCAAAGACAAGTAAATGGAGGCCACAAATTGAGAAATTGCCACCACGACCAATTAAGTCCATACCTTCAAGTGTTCAACCACCAAAACCTGATTTGAAGCCGTTGCCATCCAATCTCAAATACTCATTTTTGGGAGAAAATGAAACTTTTCCGGTAATAATCTCTTCCAAACTTAATGCACATCAAGAAGGTAAGTTATTACAAACTCTGAAAATGCACAAAAATGCATTAGGATGGACCATAGCTGATATAAAAGGAATTAGTCCTTTGATTTGTACACACAGAATTTATTTAGAGGAAAATGCTAAACCCTCTAGAGAAATGCAACGAAGGCTAAATCCTAATATGAAAGAAGTAGTGAAAAATGAAGTCATTAAGCTTCTAGATAATGAAATCATTTATCCTATTTCTGACAGCAAATGGGTAAGTCCTACCCAAGTTGTACCTAAGAAGTCTGGAGTCACTGTGATAACAAATGAGAACAATGAGTTAATTCCCACTAGAACTGTTACTGGTTGGCGCATGTGCATTGACTATAGGAAACTTAATTCAATGACTAGAAAAGATCATTTTCCTTTACCTTTCATGGATCAAATCCTAGAAAGAGTTGCAGGTCATGAATTTTATTGTTTCCTAGATGGCTATTCGGGTTACAACCAAATTGAAATTGCATTGGAAGATCAAGAAAAGACTACTTTCACATGTCCATTTGGTACTTTTGCATATCGAAGGATGCCTTTTGGATTATGTAATGCACCAGCCACATTTCAAAGATGCATGCTTAGTATATTTAGCGATATGGTTGAACATTTTCTTGAGATTTTCATGGATGATTTTTCTGTTTTTGGCAATTCATTTGATGATTGTTTGACTAATTTAGGAAAGGTTTTAACTAGGTGTGAAGAGAAGAATCTTGTGCTGAATTGGAAAAAATGTCATTTTATGGTAACAAACGGCATTGTACTTGGTCATATTGTTTCATCAAAAGGAATTGAGGTTGACAAATCTAAAATTGAGTTAATTGCAAACTTGTCAACACTAAAATCTCTTAAAGATGTTAGATCATTCCTGGGACATGCTGGTTTTTATAGAAGGTTCATCAAAGATTTTAGTGTAATATCTAAGCCTTTAAGTAACCTTCTAACAAAGGATACTATTTTTGAATGGACTGAACATTGTGAAGAAGCCTTTGTTAAACTTAAAAATTTGCTTACTTGTGCTCCTATCATTCAACCTCCCGATTGGTCATTACCTTTTGAAATAATGTGTGATGCTAGTGATTATGCCGTAGGTGCTGTTTTGGGACAAAGAAAAGATAAGAAACCTTATGTTATTTACTATGCAAGTAAAACTTTAAATAGTGCTCAAATGAATTATACCACCACTGAAAAAGAATTACTTGTAGTAGTATTTGCATGTGAAAAATTCAGATCTTATCTTGTTGGCTCACCTGTTGTTGTTTTTAGTGATCATGCAGCATTGAAATATCTTCTTTCTAAGAAAGATTCCAAGGCTAGATTGGTGTGGTGGATTTTATTACTTCAAGAATTTGATATCACAATCAAAGATAAGAAAGGCAGCGAAAATGTTGTCGCAGATCACTTGTCAAGATTGACAACAGATTCGAAAACTGACATCACACCAATCGATGACTACTTTCCCGATGAATCTTTACTTTCTGTCTTTACAATGCCTTGGTTTGCTAATATTGTTAATTTTCTTGTTTCAGGACAACTGCCAGCTCATTGGAGTACCCAACATAAAAGAAAGTTCTTGAACGAAGTGAAGAACTTTTATTGGGATGATCCTTATTTATTCAAATATTGTCCTGATCAAATATTTCGAAGATGCATTCCTGACAATGAGGTAAGTAGTGTCATTAAATTTTGTCATTCTGAAGCTTGTGGGGGCCATTTCTCATCAAGAAAGACAACTGCAAAAATCTTACAAAGTGGATTTTACTGGCCCACCATGTTCAAAGACTCACATGCATTCTGCAAGTCTTGTGAAAATTGTCAAAAGTTAGGATCTATTTCAAAACGTCATATGATGCCTTTAAACCCTATTATTGTCATTGAGATCTTTGACTGTTGGGGTATAGATTTCATGGGCCCATTCCCTCCATCATTTGGTTTCTTATACATATTAGTCGTAGTAGATTATGTTTCAAAATGGATAGAGGCAATTCCAAGTCGAAACAATGATCACAAAACAGTGATAAAGTTTTTGAAAGAAAATATTTTGAGTCGATTTGGAGTCCCTCGAGCCATAATAAGTGATGGTGGAACACATTTCTGCAACAAGCCATTTGAGTCTTTAATGAAGAAATATGGAATCACACACAAAGTTGCCACCCCTTATCACCCTCAAACAAGTGGACAAGTAGAGCTTGCTAATAGGGAGATCAAACATATTTTGGAGAAAACAGTGAACCCTAATAGGAAAGACTGGTCTTTAAGACTTAATGATGCACTTTGGGCTTATCAAACTGCTTATAAAACATCATTAGGTATGTCACCTTATAGACTAGTCTATGGAAAACATTGTCACTTGCCTGTGGAACTTGAACATAAAGTTTATTGGGCTATTAAAGCTTTCAATTCAAATCTGGATGATGCTAGTCAACTGCGAAAATTACAAATAAATGAGCTTGAGGAAATAAGAAATGATGCATATGAAAATTCAAGAATTCATAAAGCAAGAATTAAAGAGTTTCATGACAAGAAAATACTGAGAAAAACCTTCAATGTTGGTCAAAAAGTCTTGCTTTATAATTCTCGACTGCATTTATTTCCTGGAAAATTAAGATCAAGATGGAGCGGTCCTTTTATTGTGAAACATGTGTATCCATATGGGGCCTATGACATCGAGAATCCAAAGAATGACAATGTTTTCAAAGTAAATGGACATCGTCTGAAAGTTTACTTTGACAATTTTTCAGTTGAACATAACTCTATTGAATTGGGTAATCCTGTATATAAAGATTGATTTTATTTTATTTTATTTTTGTTTCTTTTTGAGTGATTTTTGCAAGTTTCTTTCACCCCGGTCAAATGGCGGATAACGGTACTCCGTGACTTAAGTCGGTTCTTTCAGTTTCCCACAATTACTGATATCTGTGTATATATCTATGCAATTCTTTGAATCTCTCTTCCAATTCTCATTTGAAAATGGACACTAATCTTGAAAAATTGAAAAAGTATTTTCCCGCTCTGCCTCAGAATGCGATTACAAAAATTTACCGTGCTAGATGTGCAAGATTGAGATTGTTAATGAATCATGGAATTCCTGAAGATATTCGCTGGTTGATTGAAGCAAAGGTCCGATTATCAGGTGAGTCCTCTAACTTCATTTCACACATGCCTGGAACAGGTAAAAGCACTTTTGCAAAGAAGCGTCGTGCAAAACGACTGGATGTCTGTCATCGATGTGCTAGATGGACTTGTAATACACAATGTCGTTCTTTAGGAATGGTATCTAGAAACCGTGAAGATAAAATACAATTCATTAAGGATGGCCTGAGTAAGGAGTCTTTAGATAATCTTCTATTGACTCTTGAGACGCATCCTAATGGAGATGTGCATCGTGCAATTCATGATTTATGGCCACTATTTCATAAAGAACATGATCGACTTAGTCTTGGAAATCTGACTAAAAAAGACCCTGTTTGCCAGTTTTTAAGAAAACTGGATGGGAAGCCTATCCTCGACCCATAGAGGGCGTTTAAGTCGTTCTTGGACGTAAAACCAAGGGAAGATGTGAGCCACAATCACAACTACCTGTACATACACATGCTTTTTTTCAAAAGTAAATAAATAAATAAATAAAAAGAGAGAGAGAGAGTGTGAGACTCCAGCTGGCCTATATATAGATGTTATGATTGCCTTTCTAATTTCTCATCTATAAAACCCTCTTTTCCTTCCTTTCATTTCTACTCAACCCATACATTCAACAAATACAGAAGTGTGTAGAAATGGCAAGTTCCTCAAGTCATCAAATAAGAAATATTTGTGTTTTCGGTGGATCTAGTCCTGGGAAAGAAAAGGAGTTTTTAGAATCAGCAAATCATCTTGGTCAGGTGCTAGCTGAGAGAAAGATTCATTTAGTGTATGGGGGAGGTAGTCTTGGGTTAATGGGAGGTGTGTCAATAGCTGCATTTTTAGGAGGTAGTCAAGTTTTAGGAGTCGTCCCTGAAGCTTTGGCACAGGGGGACATCATTGGAAAAACAATTGGAGAGGAACTTCAGGTCTCCACAATGTCGGCTCGAATGAATGCAATGTTTAACCATGTTGATGCTTTCATTGCTTTACCAGGTGGTCTAGGCACATTGGAAGAGATCTTTCATATTTCCTCTTGGGCTCAATTGCACATTCACCATAAACCCATTGGTTTGTTAAATGTTAATGGTTATTATGATAAGTTGTTGTCTTTTCTTGATCATGCTGTGGAACAGGAATTTCTAACATCTTCTACACGACAAATCATAATCTCTGCTACTACTGCTGAACAATTGATTGACCAACTACAATCTTTCATTCCTGTGATTGATCCTTCCATGAGTCGCATAAATTGGTCATCTACGGGAAGCCGTAAAAAGCTTAGATTGGATTTGAGCCTTCATTTGTGAATTTTTGTGTATTTTGGTTTTATTATTGTGTTTTGTTATTTTTTATTTTTGTTTCAGTGTGTTTCAGGTTTTGTCAGTGTTCGTTATTTCAGGTGATATCTTCTATACTCTATCTTTCTACCTTAGAACATTGAGGATAATGTCTCGTTTTGGTTGGGGGGAGAGGGTAGTAGTTGATAAAAAAAAATTCATTTCATAAAGCATGTGCATAATTGTTGTTACTAGGATGACAGAGTAAAGGAGCTCTTTTGTTAAAGTGACTCTTGAGACGCATCTTAGTAACCATTCTTAACAAGGTCTATTATAATACTTCCTGAAATATTCAGGTTTACAAACTCTCGTATTGTTACCACTTAATTCTGCTCACATACTTATTTAACATGTATTCTTAAACCTTAATTTACACACACACACTTTAACATATGATTGTGGGTTGCATATTGGATTATTACATTATTTATGTTCTTTTGTTAAAGGTAACAACAAAGGGAAAAGGATTGTATATAATTAAAAAAAAAGAAAAAAAAGAAAAAAGAAAAAAAAATGATGATAATAAAAATGTAGATAAGTTTGGTTTCGTAGCCTCCCTAACCTAAGCAATTAAGCCCGAAGGGGTGTTTTAACACCTAATACCCTAAAGTCAACTGACTTGGGAGCTATTGGCCCAACGCTTGTTACATGGGTTGAGGAGAAAAGCTTAAGGGAATCAAACATTGCACTATCTACAAATCAGTATCTGCGACCCGAGTTACTAAACTCGTAGGGGTGTCTTAACACCTAATGCCCTAAGACCAACTGGTCTGGGAGTCATTAGCTGAAAGCTCGTTACATGGGTTAAAGATGCATGATGTTTTTAAATTATATGTATATAGATTTTTTTTAAAAAAAAAAGAAGACAAAAAAGAAGACAAAAATAATAATCCCAACCCAAGGAAGTTAACCTTAAACATTAGAACAAAAATTTTGTTTTCTTCTAAGAAAAGCCCCATAATTATGTGTTGATACATTGAGCACAAAAAAAAGGTTTATTAATATCTTGTTAAGTGGTATTGAGCAGATTTATAAATTTAATAAGAGTTTGTTTATCTGGATAGATTAATGGAAGTTAAATGATGAATACCTTTCTTTGTGAAATTTGCAAATTGTTTTAACGCTTTGATTACTAGGGACTAGTAATAAGCTGGTTGGGGGGTGTGATTAGTACTTAAAAGTGCATTTTTATCATGGTTTTATATCATCATTTTGCACTTGAAGTATCAATAACTCCTTAACTAAAATATGTTTTATAATAATGTATCTAATAATATAAGATACCTATAATTTGTGGTAAATGTCTATTTTTAATGCAGGCCTATCATATAAATGAAAGGATTGATTGATGACTTGAAGAACTTAAATTGCAAGGATAAAGAGATGGCCAAACTTAGAAAAGAGATGTCGGTGCAATCCAAACCGGAACACTGTTCGGTAATTGGGTCATATCTGGAGCTATATATCTCATATTTAGGTCCAATTTATATGGATGGAAAGGTAAGACATAGGCCTACAACTTTCATATGGAGCCCAAGATCTAAAAAGGCCATTTTCAAGTCCAAATTGTAGCAACAACAAAGAAGACCGAATCTGTCTTCCAGCCCGAGCACTGTTCGGTATTTTGGCCATATCTGGAGTTCTAGAAGTCCAAATGAGCTGCATTTTTTACACAAGAAAGTTGAGATAATTTCCTACAACTTTCATGTTTTTAGCTAGCTCCAATTTTGACGTTATCAATGACGTTTTGGGCAGACAAGAGAAGATAAGGATTGTCACCAAGTCAAAAGTTGGCCACCCACTTATCAATTAGTCATCAAATCAATAGTTCCCAATTTTGGCCTATAAAAGGAGGCATTTGCCATTCATTTAGGCATCTTGGTTTCCAGATCAAGATCATGCTCTTTCTTTCTCTCTTTGTATTTTTTGTAATGTTTATACTTTGCTTTCATTAATATCAAGTTTATGTTCTTATTTTGTTTATCTATTTTGTTTTCTTTCATTATGTCTAGCTAAGTTTATTATGTCAAGGTGAAAAGGTTACACTAATGGTGTGAGAATAAGTATAATTTAAACTTAATATGGACTTTAATGTTTGATACTAACATGTTTTATATTTGTTATCTTGTTCACTCTTTAATACTTTGCTTGTTAAATGACTAATCTTGATTTATGTTGTATAACACTTGGTACAACAAATGCTTGGCACTTTCATAGCCCATAATGTATGGTATAACCGACACCTGAGCTATGAAAGGAACTTGATTTGTTGTTAACATAAGTTATAATCATGAATGCTTGACGAGATTTACAAGTATTAGCATTAATTGAATAAGATGACTAATGTAATCATGCTAACAATATATAATCTGATTGGAACCTCCTTTGTGTGTGGTTTCCAATTCAATAATAAGAGTTTATACTATACTTGTTTGATATACCATTAGTGGAACCTCTAACCTTGACATTTGTTATTATTATTGTTTAATCCTTACATTAATATTTCATCTCTAAGTTCTCATCATCATCATCTTCTTCTTCTTCTCTTTCTTTATTATTATTATTATTATTATTATTATTATTATTATTATTATTGTTGTTGTTGTTGTTGTTGTTGTTGTTGTTATTGTTGTTTTATAATTGTTGTTTATAATTTGTACAATTAACCTCCCTGTGGTTCGACCCCGGTCTTGCCGGGTTATTTATTACTTCGACACTCCTGCACTTGGGAGAAGACATCAATCTTTTGGTCGTGTCATTACCATAAAGTGACATTTTTCCCAATTCAGTATAAGATTCTTCTCTTCACACCTGCTCAAAACCTTTTCTAAGTTAGTCAAACAATCATCAAATGAATAACCAAAAATAAAAAAAATCATCCATAAAAATCTCAAGAAAATATTTAACCATATCACTAAATATACTAAGCATACATCTTTGAAACGTGGCTGGTGCATTACATAATCCAAAAGGCATCCTTCAATATGCAAAAGTACCAAATGGACATGTGAAAGTAATCTTCTCTTGATCTTCCAATGCAATTTCAATTTGGTTGTAACCCGAATAGCCATCTAGGAAACAATAAAATTCATGACGTGCAACTCTTTCTAGGATTTGATCCATGAAGGGTAAAGGAAAATGATCTTTTCTAGTCATTGAATTAAGTTTTCTATAGTAAATGCACATGCACCAACCAGTAACAGTTCTAGTGGGAATTAACTCATTGTTCCCATTTGTTATCATAGTGACTCCAGACTTCTTGGGTACAACTTGGGTAGGACTTACCCATTTGCTGTCAGAAATAGGATAAATGATTTCATTATCTAGAAGCTTAATGACTTCATTTTTCACTACTTCTTTCATATTAGGATTTAGCCTTCATTGCATTTCCCTAGAGTGTTTAGCATTTTCCTTCAAATAAATTCTGTGTGTACAAATCAAAGGACTAATTCCTTTTATGTCAGCTATGGTCCATCCTAATGTATTTTTATGCATTTTTAGAGTTTGTAATAACTTACCTTATTAATGTGCATTGAGTTTGGAAGAGATTATTACCGGAAAAGTTTATTTTCTCCTAAAAAATGAGTATTTGAGATTGAATGACAACGACTTCAAATCAGGTTTGGGCGGTTGAACACATGAAGGTATGAACTTAATTGATGGTGGTGGCAATTCCTCAATTTGTGGCCTCCAATTACTTGTCTTTGATTCTTTCTGAAAATAAATCATTTGCAAATCATCAGATTCATCAATCTTAATTTCAGTGGAAGTGATTGGAAATTGATCATGAATTAATTTTTCAGTAAAGTTCACTTCCTATAAATCATTATCATATCTAGGTTGCTTGCAAATGTTGAAAATATTCATATCCAATGTCATGTTTTTAAATGATAGCTTCATCAGTCTATTCCTACAATTAATCAATGCATTAAAAGTTACAAGAAACGGATGTCCTAAAATAATAGGAAATGAATTACATACTTCAACAGGTTGTGTGTCCAAGACAATAAAATCCACAGGATAAATGAATTTATTGACTTGTACTAACACATCTTCAACTATTCCTCTAGGCACTTTTATAGATCTATCGGCAAGTAAAAGAGTTATAGAAGTTGGTTTTAACTCACCTAGATTTAGACTCTAAAAAACTAAATATAGAAGTAAATTCACACTAGCTCTAAGATCAAGTAATGCTCTTTCAATTTTATGTTCTACAATAAAGCAAGAAATTGTAGGACAACCAGGGTCTTTATATTTCAAAGCATTATTGTTCTGAAGAATAACACTTACTTGTTCGGCTAAAAAGGCTTTCTTTTTTACAATCAGTTTCCTCATTGCACTGTGAAGAATCAATATACCTTTGCACCGTGAAGAGGAAACTAAATATGAAAAAGAAAGTCTTTTTAGCTGAACAAGTAAGTGTCATTCTTTAGAATAATAATACTTTGAAATATAAAGACCCTGGTTGTCCTATAATTTCTTGCTTTATTGGAGAACATAAAATTGAAAAAGCCTTACTTGATGTTGGAGCCAGTGTGAATTTACTTCCATATTCAGTTTTTTAAAGTCTCAATCTAGGTGAGTTAAACCAACTTCTGTAACTCTTTTACTTATCGATAGATCTATAAAAGTGACTAAAGGAATAGTCAAAGATGTGTTAATACAAGTTAACAAATTCATTTATCTAGTGGATTTTTGTTATCTTGGACACAAACCTGTTGAAGCATATCATTCATTTCCTATTATTTTAGGACGTCTATTTCTTGCAACTTCTAACGCATTGATTAATTGTAGGAATGGACTGATGAAGCTATCATTTGGAAATATGACATTGTAGATGAATATTTTCAACTTTTGCAAGCAACCTGGAGATGATAATGATTTACAAGAAGTAGATCATATTGATGAATTAGTTTATGATCAACTTGAATCTACTTTAAGTAAAAATGAGTTGGATGAATTTGAAGATTTGCAAATGATTTATTCTGAGGAAGAAATCACAGATGAAAAAAGCACCAAAATTATTGATGCATCTGACATCACACCAATCGATGATTGTTTTCCTAACAAATCCTTACTTTCTCTTAGTCCAATGCCTTGGTATGATAAAAATATCAATTTTCTTGCTTTAGGAGATTTGCCAGCTGATTGGAGTATCCAAGACAAAGAAAAGTTTTTGAACGAAGTGAAGAACTTTTATTGGGATGACCCTAACTTATTCAAATATTGTCTTGATCAAATATTTCAAAGATTCGTTCCCGACAATGAGGTAAGTAGTGTCATTAAACTTTGTCATTCTGAAGCATGTGGAAGATATTTCTTGTCAAAAAAGACAGCTGTAAAAATCTTTCAAAATGGATTTTATTGGCCCACCATGTTCAAGGACACGCATGCATTCTGCGAAACTTGTGAAAATTATCAAAAAATTAATAATGGTCAAAAAGTTTTGTTTTATAATTCTCAACTCTATTTATTCTCTGGAGAGCTAAGATCAAGATGGGGCAGTCCATTTATTAAGAAACATCTGTATCCTTATGGGGCCTTTGATATTGAGAATTTAATAAATGACAGTGTTTTTAAGGAAAATAGACATAGTTTGAAAGCTTACTTTGATAATTTTCCTAGTGAAAATGAATCAACTGGTTTGAATGATCTTGTAGATAAAGGTTGATTATTTTGTTTCTCTCACATTGTTTTTGTGTTTCTTTTTGAGTGATTTTTGTTAGTTTCTCTCACCTCGGTCAAATGGTAGACAACGGTACTCCGTGACTTAAGTTGGTTCTTTCAGTTTCCCATAATAACTGATATCTGTGTATATATCTGTGTAATTCTTTGAATCTCTGTTCTGATTCTCATTTGATAATGGATACTAATCTTGAAAAATTGAAAAAGTATTTTCCCACTATGCCTTAGAATGTGACACGACTAAAAGGTTGATGTCTTCTCCCAAGTGCAAGAGTGTCGAAGTAATAAATAACCTGGCAAGACCGGGGTCGAACCACATGGAGGTTAATTGTACAAATTATAAACAATAATTATAAACAACAATAATAGCAATAGCAACAATAACTATAATAATAGTAGTAGTAGTAGTAGTAGTAGTAGTAGTAGTAGTAGTAGTAGTAGTAGTAGTAGTATTAGTAGTAGTAATAATAATAGTAATAGTAATAATAATAATAATAGTAGTAGTAGTAGTAGTAGTAGTAGTAGTACTATTAATAGTAATAATAATAATAATAATAAAGAAAGAGAAGAAGAAGATGATGATGAGAACTTGGAGAAGGAATATTAATGTAACGATTAAACAATGATAATAAAAATTGTCAAGGTTAGAGATTCCACTAATGGTATGTCAAACAAGTATAATATAAACTCTTATTATTCAATTGGAAACCACATATAAAGAAGGTTCCAATTGGATTATAGATTATTAACATGATTACATTAGTCATCTTATTCAATTAATGCTAATACTTGTAAATTTCGTCAAGCATTCATGATTATAACTTATGTTAACAACAAATCAAGTTCCTTTCATAGCTCAGGTGTCGGTTATACCATACATTATGGGCTATGAAAGTGCCAAGCATTTGTTGTACCAATTGTTATACAACATAAATCAAGATTAATCATTTAACAAGCAAAGTATTAAAGAGTGAACAAGATAACAAATATAAAACATGTTAGTATCAAACATTAAAGTCCATATTAAGTTTACACTATACTTATTCTTACACCATTAGTGTAACCTTTTCACCTTGACATAATTAACTTAGCTAGATATAATGAAAGAAAGAAAAAATAGATAAACAAAATAAGAACATAAAAGTTAACTAAGTAATTGTCTCAGCTTTCTTGTGTAAAAAATTCAGCCCATTTCGACTTCTAGAACTCTAGATATGGCCAAAATACCGAACAGTGCTCGGGCTAGAAGACAGATTCGGGCTTCTTTGTTGTTGCTATAATTTGGACTTGCAAATGGCTTTTTTAGATCTTGGGCTCCATATAAAAGTTATAGGCCTATGTCTTACCTTTCCATCCATATAAATTGGACCTAAATCTGAGATCTGTAGCTCCAGATATGACCCAATTACCGAACAGTGTTTCGGTTTGGATTGCACCGACATCTCTTTTCTAAGTTTGACCATCTCTTTGCCTTTGCAATTTAAGTTCTTAAAGTCATCAATCAATATTTTCATTTATGTAATAGGTCTGCATTTAAAATGAACATTTACCATAAATTAAAGGTATCTTATATTATTAGATATATTATTATAAAACATGCTTTAGTTAAGGAGTTATTGATACTTCAAGTGCAAAATGATGATATAAAACCATGATAAAAATGAACTTTTAATTACTAATCACACCCCGCAACCAGCTTATTACTAGTCTCTAGTAATCAAAGCGTTAAAACAATTTGCAAATTTCACAAAGTAAGGTATTCATCATTTAACTTCCATTAATCTATCCAGATAAACAAACTCTCATTAAATTTATATATCTGCTCAATACCTCTTAACAAGATATTAATAAACCTTTCTTTTGTGCTCAATGTATCAACACGTAATTATGAGACTTTTCTTGGAAGAAAACAAAATTTTTGTTCTAATGTTTAAGGTTAACTTCCTTGGGTTGGGATTATTATTTTTGTCTTTTTTTTCTTTGTTTTTTTTTAAATGAATAAATAAGAAAATCTATATACATATAATTTAAAAACATCATGCATCTTTAACCCATGTAATGAGCTTTCAGCTAATGACTCCCAGACCAGTTGGTCTTAGGGCATTAGGTGTGAAGACACCCCTACGAGCTTAGTAACTCGGGTCGCAGATACTGATATGTAGATAGTGCAATGTTTGATTCCCTTAAGCTTTTCTCCGCAACCCATGTAACAAGTGTTGGACCAATAGCTCCCAAGTCAGTTGACTTTAGGGTATTAGGTGTTAAAACACCCCTTCGGGCTTAATTGCTTAGGTTAGGGAGGCTACGAAACCAAACTTATCTATATTTTTATTATCATCATTTTTTTCCTTTTTCTTTTTCTTTTTTCATTTTTCTTTTTTTTCATGTTTTTTTTCGTAATTATATACAATCCCTTTCCCTTAGTTGTTACCTTTAACAAAAGAACATAAATAATGTAATAATCCAATATGTAACCCACAATCATATGTTAAAGTTTGTAAACCTCAATATTTCAGGATGTATTATAATAGACCTTGTTAAGAATAGTTACTAAGATGCGTCTCAAGAGTCACTTTAACAAAAGAACACCATAAACCCATCGGTTTGTTAAATGTTAATGGTTATTATGATAAGTTGTTTTCTTTTCTTGATCATGCTATGGAACAGGAATTCCTAACATCTTCAGCACGACAAATCATAATCTCTATTGCCACTGCTGAACAATTGATTGACCAACTACAATCTTTCACTCCTATAACTGATCCCTCCCCGAGTTGCATAAATTGGTCAACTAAGGACAGCCGTAAAAAGCTTAGATTGGATCTGAGCCTTCATCTGTGAAACCTTATGTTTTATTATTTTGTTTTGTTATTTCTCATATTTGTTTAAGTGTTTTTCAGGTTTGTCGGTGTTCATTGTTTCAGGTGATATCTTCTACCCTCTATCTTTCTACCTTATAACATTGAGGATAATGTTTCGTTTTAGTTGGGGGGAAGGGGTAGTAGTTGATATTTCCAAAAAAAAAAAGTTGGATTTTCTAGATCTAAGCCATGAAAAGAAGGTAAAAGTTGAATAATGCCAGGCTTAAAATTATAGTGAGATGCATCAGGAGGAAAAATTATGCATGAAGGTGCACTTGTTCTTGTAGGGTTCATATGGTCTCTAAGTGTTCTAACTCGGTTATTCTCATTATTCTCATAATGAAGTGACTGGTTATCTTCCTCGACCATTTTTTCTGAAAATGATGAGGATACCCTATAAAGTCTACCACTTAATATACGTGACCAAACTCTCATGCACGTGTAGGAAGAAAATAAAACGAGGATGAAAATAAAAGAAGATGGAAACAAAACAAAAGAAACAAAAGTTAGATACAAAACAAAATGAAAAGTGAAAATAAAATAAATATTGTAATTTATATAAGAACTTATCTCCCCGGCAACGACGCCAAAAACTTGACACGATCAAAGAGTTGATGTCTTATCCCAAGTGCAGAATTGTCAAAGTAATAAATAACCCGGCAAGACTGGGGTCGAACCATAAAGTGGTTAACTATATAAATTATAAATAAGAACAACAACAACAACAACAACAACAACAACAATAATAAAAACAACAACAACAACAACAACAATGATGATGTGGTGGTGGTGGTAAAGATGAGCTAAAGAGGACTTTAAGATGTAAAATTAATGTGAAGATTATACAATAATAAAAACAAATGTCAAGGTTAGAGGATACACTAATAGTATTAGAGATAAGTAAGGTATAAACTCTTTATTAATTATCAACATGATCATATTAATCATCTTATTTACATAACACCATACTTATAAGTTTTATCAAGTATTCATGATGCTAACTTATGTTGACAACAAATCACGTTTCTCTCATAATAACGATGTCGGTCGAATACTATGAAGGATTAAGTATTTGATGTACCAATTGTTACATAACATAAATCTAGATTCACCATTTAACAAGTAAGGTATTAAGAATTAATAAGATAAAAATGATAAGACATGTTAATAGCAAGTTGTTTAGGATATAAGCATTGAAGTCCATATTGAGTTTATATTTACTTATCATAACACCATTAGTGAAACCTTTTCACCTTGACATAATTAACTTAGCTAGACATTATGAAGGAGAAAAACTTAAATAAATAATATAAGAACTTAAACATGATATAAGTTAACTAAGTATAGTAAAGGAAATGAAAAGCATGAACAAGAGATTAATGAAAACAAAACTTAAGCATTACAATAATATAAAGATAAAGAGCAAGAACATGATCTTGATATGGAAAACAAGATGTCCAAATGAATGGCAAATGCCTCATTTTATAGGCTACAATTCAGAACTATTCACGTGGTAATTGATAATTGATGTAGTGGCCAACTATTGATTAGTGGACTTGGTGGACAACATCATTTAAGCCCTTTGGATGGCTGAATTGACATTGATGCAATCAGCATTTGGAAAAGTGTTCTTCATCAAATTATTGGAAATTACCTTTTCCTTCCACCCACTAAATTTTAGATAATTTAGATCACTATAACTCAAGATATGTCTAAAATACTGAGTAGTGCTACTGGTGGATGTGATGGATAGCTCTCATGATCTTGTGTGGATGAAATCTCATTTCTACCATCTGAATTTGAACTGGTTCTCTCATGAAAGTTGTTGGAAATTGACTTTCCTTTCCACCCACCAAATTTTAGATCATTTGGAATTCTATAACTCTAGTTGTGGATAAACCTTTGAGTAGTGCTTGGGCTGGATTGCAAGACAGATTTGGACTTCTCTTTTATGGCCAAACTTTGAATTTGAAAATGGAAAATTTAGGTCTTTCCATACCCATAAACGTTGTAGGCCTATTTTTTATCTTTCCAGCCATATAAAGTAATATGAAATCCAAGATCTATAGCTCTAGATATGATCCGATGACTAAACAGTGTTCGAATTTGAAGTGAGTCGGCATCTCCTTCATAAGGTTAGCCTTTTCTTTGTCCTTTCACTTTCAATAGTTAATCATAACAGTCAATCCTTTGAATTTTAAGAATACCTATATTTAAAATAATCATTTACCATAAATTAATGGTATCTTATATTATCAAACTTGTTATTACAAAACATGTTCTAGTTAAGGAGTTATTGATACTTCAAGTGCAAAATGATGATATAAAAGCCTTAATAAAAATGCACTTTTAAGTACTAATCATCTAGGCACGTTGGAAGAGATCTTTCATATTTCCTCTTGGGCCCAACTACACATTCACCATAAACCCATAAGTTTGTTAAATGTTAATGGTTATTATGATAAGTTGTTTTTTCTTGATCATGCTGTGGAACAGGAGTTTCTAATATCTTCTACACAACAAATCCTAACTGCTACTATTAAACAATTGATTGATCAACTACAATCTTTCATTCTTGTAATTGATCCTTCCATGATTCGTATAAATTGGTTAACTAAGGAAAGTTATAAAAAGCTTAGATTAGATTTGAGCATTCATTTATGAATCTTTGTGTCTTTTGGTTTTATTATTGTGTTTTGTTATTTCTTATATTTGTTTTAGTGTGTTTCAGGTTTGTCAATGTTCGTTATTTCAGGTGATATCTTCTATACTCTATCTTTTTACCTTTAAACATTGAGGACAATGTCTTGTTTTAGTTGGGGGAAGAGGGTAGTAGCTAAAAAAAACTGTGTTTTTTATTTCATAAAGCATGTGCAAAATTGTTGTTACTATGATGTTAGAGTAAGGAGAACTTTTATAACTCTTGAGACACATTTTAGTAATCATTCGTAACAAGGTCTATCATAATACTTCTTGAAATATTCAGATTTACAAACTCTCGCATTGTTATCACTTAATTCTGCTCATATACTTATTTAACATGTATTCTTAAACCTTAATTTACACACACACACTTTAACATATGATTGTTGGTTGCATATTGGATTATTATATTATTTATGTTCTTTTGTTAAAGGTAACAACTAAGGGAAAGGGGTTGTATATAATTAAAAAAAAAGAAAAAAATGATAATAATAAAAATGTAGATAAGTTTGGTTTCGTAGCCTCTCTAACCTAAGCAATTAAGCCTAAATGGGTGTTTTAACGTGTAATACCCTAAAGTCAACTAACTTGGGAGCTATTGGCCCAACGCTTGTTACATGAGTTGAGGAGAAAAGCTTAAGGGAATCAAACATTGCACTATCTACATATCTGTATCTGCGACCCGAGTTACTAAGCTTATAGGGGTGTCTCAACACCTAATGCCCTAAGACCAACTAGTGCAATGTTTTAAGTTATTAGCTGAAAGCTCGTTACATGGGTTAAAGATGGATGATGTTTTAAGTTATATGTATATATATATATATATATATATTAAAAAAATAATAAAAAAAGAGAAAAAAAAGACAACTAATAATCCTAACCCAAGGAAGTTAACCATAAACATTAGAACAAAAACTTTTGTTTTCTTCCATGAAAAGCCCATAATTATGTGTTGATATATTGAGCATAAAAGAAAGGTTTATTAATATCTTGTTAAGAGGTATTAAGCAGATATATAAATTTAATGAGAGTTAGTTTATCTGGATAGATTAATGGAAGTTGAATGATGACCACCTTGCTTTATGGAATTTGCAAAGTATTTTTCTATTTTAACGCTTTGACTACTAGGGACTAGTAATAAGCTAGTTGGGGGGCGTGATTAATACTTAAAAGTTTATTTTTATTAAGGTTTTATAGCATCATTCTATACTTGAAGTATCAATAACTCTTTAACTAAAGCATGTTTTATAATAATATATCTAATAATATTAGATACCTCTAATTTATAGTAAATGTTCATTTTAAATGCAGGCCTATCACATAAATAAAAGGATTGATTGATGAATTTAAGAACTGAAATTGAAAGAACAAAGAGATGGCAAACTTAGAAAAAAGATGCCGGTATAGTCCAAACCGGAATACTATTCGGTAATTGGGTCATATTTAGAGCTGTAGATCTCATATTTAGCTCTACTTTATATGGATGGAAAGGTAAGACATAGACCTACAACTTTTATATAGTGTCTAAGATTTAAAAATGCCATTTTCAAGTTTAAATTGGAGTAGCAATAAAGAAGTCTGAATCTGTCTTTTAGCCCGAGCACCATTCAGTGTTTGACCTATATATGGAGATTTAGAAGTCTAAATGACCTGAATATTTTACACAACAAAGCTGAGACAATTTCGTACAACTTTAATGTTTTCAAGTAGCTCCAATTTTAACGTTATCAATGACATTTTGGGTAGATAAGAGAAGATAAGGATTGTCACCAAGTCAAGAGTTGGCACCCACGCATCAATTAGTCATCAAATCAACAGTTCCTAATTTTGGCCTATAAAAGGAGGCATTTGCCATGCATTTAGGCATCTTGATTTCCAGATCAAGATCATGTTCTTGCTTTCTCTCTTTTTATTTTTTGTAATGTTTATGCTTTGCTTTCATTAATATCAAGTTTATGCCTTTCATTTCATTTCATTTACTTAGTTAACTTTTATCTTATTTATGTTCTTATTTTGTTTATTTATTTTTCTTTCTTTTATTATGTCTAGCTAAGTTTATTATGTCAAGTTAAAAAGGTTACACTAATGTTGTAAGAATAAGTATAGTGTAAACTTAATATGGACTTTAATGTTTGATACTAACATGTTTTGTATTTGTTATCTTGTTCACTCTTTAATACTTTGCTTGTTAAATGACTAATCTTGATTTATGTTGTGTAACACTTAGTACAACAAATGATTGTCACTTTCATAGCCCATACTGTATGGTATAACCGACACTTGAGCTATGAAAGGAACTTGATTTGTTCTTAACATAAGTTATAATCATGAATGTTTGATGAGATTTACAAGTATTAGCATTAATTGAATAAGATGACTAATGTAATCATGTTAACAATCTATAATCTGATTGTAACCTTCTTTGTGTGTGGTTTCCAATTAAATAATAAGAGTTTATACTATACTTGTTTAACATATTATTAATGGATCCTCTAACCTTAACATTTGTTATTACTATTGTTTAATCGTTATATTAATATTCCATCTCAAAGTTCTCATCATCTTCTTCTTCTTCTCCTTTTTTTCTTTATTATTATTATTATTATTGTTATTATTGTTATTATTGTTATTATTGTTGTTGTTGTTATTATTGTTATTCTATTATTGTTATTTATAATTTGTACAATTAACTTCCCTGTGGTTCGACCCTTGTCTTGCTGGGTTATTTATTACTTCGACACTCCTGCACTTTGGAAAAGACATTAATCTTTTCGTCATGTCATACTCCATTGCTTCATCAGGGTCTTTATCTTTAAAAGTTCCATTGTATATCAATTCAACCATTTGCCTATCTTTAGGTGTTAACCCTTCATAAAAATGTGAAACCAATCTCCATGTTTCAAAACCATGATGAGGGCAAGTATTGAGCAAGTCTTGATACCTATCCCAATATTGGTAAAATGTTTCTCCTGTTTTTGAGTGAAAGTGGTGATTTGCCTTTTGAAAGAGTTTGTTCTATGAGATGGAAAAAATGTTTTTAAAAACTGTTGTTGCATTTTATCCCAAACACGAATGGATCCTGGTCTCAAATTTTTTAGCCATGTTTTAGCTTTATCTTTTAATGAAAAAGGAAAAAGCTTTAATCTAATGGTGTTTATGCTACAATTTAAATTATTATATGTGTTGCAAACCTCCTCAAATTCCCTTAAATGGAAGTATGGATTTTCCAATTCTAAGCCTTGAAAATAAGGTAAAAGTTGAATAATGCTTAACTTAAAATTAAAATGAGATGTATTAGGAGGATAAACTATGCATGATGGTGCACTTGTTCTTGTGGGATTCAAGTGATCTCTAAGTGTTCTACACGGTTATTCTTATTATTCTCATTATAAAGTGATTGATTATTATCTTTGGCCATATTTTCTGAAAATGATGAGGATATCCTACAAAGTCTACCACTTGATGTACGTGACCACACTCTCATGCATGTTTAGGAACAGAATAAAAGGAAGAAGAAAACAAAAGAGGAAAACAAAAGAAGAAAGAACAAGAGAAAAGAAAAAAAGTTATATACAAGAAAAGTGAAAAGAGAAAATAAAATAACTACTATAATTCCAACAAGAACTTATCTCCTCGGCAACGACGCCAAAACTTGATACGACTAAAAGATTAATATCTTTTCTCAAGTGTAGGAGTGTCAAAGTAATAAATAACCTGGCAAGACCGGGGTCAAACCATAGGGAGGTTAATTGTATAAATTATAGATGACAAGAATAACAATAACAACAACAACAACAACAATAATAATAAAGAAAAAGAAGGAGAAGAAGAAGAAAAAGATGAGAACTTTGAGATGGAATATTAATGTAAGGATTAAACAATGATAATAACAAATGTCAAGGTTAGAGGTTCCACTAATGGTATGTCAAACAAGTATAGTATAAACTCTTTTTATTTAATTGGAAATTACACACAAAGGAGGTTCCAATCGAATTATAAATTTTTAACATGATTACAATAGTTATCTTATTAAATTAATGCTAATACTTGTAAATTTTGTCAAGCATTCATGATTATAACTTATGTTAACAACAAATCAAGTTCCTTTCATAGCTAAGGTGTCGGTTATACCATATAATATGAACTATGAAAGTGCCAAGCATTTGTTGTAGCAAGTGTTATACAACATAAATCAAGATTAGTCATTTAACAAGCAAAGTATTAAAGAGTGAATAAGATAACAAATACAGAATATGCTAGTATCAAACATTAAAGTCCATATTAAGTTTACACTATACTTATTCTTACACCATTAGTGCAACCTTTTCACCTTGACATAATAAACTTAGCTAAACATAATGAAAGAAAGAAAAATAAAGAAACAAAATAAGAACATAAATAAGATAAGAGCTAACTAAGAAAGGAAAGGAAATGAAAGACATAAACTTGATATTAATGAAAGCAAACCATAAACATTACAAAAATACAAAGAGAGAAAGTGATTAGTACTTAAAAGTGTATTTTTATCATGGTTTTATATCATCATTTTGCACTTGAAGTATCAATAACTCCTTAACTAAAGCATGTTTTATAATAATATATCTAATAATATAAGATACCTTTAATTTGCGGTAAATGTTCATTTTAAATGCAGACCTATCACATAAATGAATAGAGATATTGGTGCAATCCAAACCGGAACACTGTTTAGTAATTGGGTCAATCTCTGAGGGTAAGAAAGGGGTTGAATCTAAAAATTGCAAAGAAACGACTGATTCACTATCAATACTTCCATTTCCTTATGCCATGACTAAACAAAGGAAAGTCAATCACAACTCTAAAATCTTTGAAACTTTCAAACATGTAAGAATCAATATACCTTTGCTAGATGCTATTAAACAGGTTCCTTCCTATGCTAAATTTTTGAAAGATCTATGCACTATGAAGAGGAAACTGAATGTGAAAAAGAAAGCCTTTCTAGCTGAACATGTAAATGTCATTCTTCAAAATAATAATGCTTTGAAATATAAAGACCCTGGTTGTCCTACAATTTCTTGCTTTATTAGAGAGCATAAAATTAAAAGAGCCTTACTTGATCTTGGTGCTAGTGTGAATTTACTTCCATATTCAGTTTTTCAGAGTCTCAATCTAGGTGAGTAAAACCAACTTCTATAACTTTTTTACTTACCAATAGATCTGTAAAAGTGCCTAGAGGAATAATTGAAGATATGTTAGTACAAGTCGATAAATTCATTTATCCTCTCGATTTTATTGTCTTGGACACAGAACTTGTTGAAGCATGTAATTCATTTCTTGTTATTTTAGGACGTCCGTTTCTTGCAACTTCTAACGCACTGATTAATTGTAGGAATGGACTAATGAAGCTATTATTTGGAAACATGATATTGGAGATGAATATTTTCAACAATTGCAAGCAACCTAGAGATGATAATGATTTACAAGAAGTAGATCATATTGATGAATTAGTTTATGATCAACTTGAATTTACTTTAAGTAAAAATGAATTGCATGAAACTGAAGATTTGCAAATGATTTATTCTGAGGAAGAAATCATAGATGAAACAAGCACCGAAAATGTTGATGCGAATCTTTTGTCAACAGTGACAACAGATTCGACATCTGACATCACACCAATGGATGATTACTTTCCTAACGAATCCTTACTTTCTCTTAGTCCAATGCCTTGGTATGATAAAAATATCAATTTTTTTACTTTAGGAGATTTGCCAGCTGATTGGAGCACTCAAGACTAAGAAACGTTTTTGAACGAAGTGAAGAGCTTTTACTGTGATGACCCTAACTTATTCAAATATTATCCTGATCAAATATTTCAAAGATTCATTCCCGACAATAAGGTAAGTAGTGTCATTAAACTTTGTCATTCTGAAGCATGTGGGAGTTATTTTTCTTCAAAAAAGACAACTGCAAAAATCTTTCAAAATGGATTTTATTGGCCCACCATGTTCAAGGACACGCATGCATTCTGCAAAACTTGTGAAAATTATCAAAAGATTGATACTGGTCAAAAAGTTTTGTTTTATAATTCTCAACTCTATGCATTCCCTAGAGAGCTAAGACCAAGATGGAGCAATCCTTATGGGGCCTGTGATATTGAGAATTCAATGAATGACAATGATTTTAAGAAAATGGACATCGTTTGAAAGCTCACTTTGATAATTTTCCTAGTAAAACTAAATCAACTGGTTTGAATGATCTTGTAGATAAAGGTTGATTATTTTTTTTCTCACATTGTTTTTGTGTTTCTTTTTAAGTGATTTTTGCTAGTTTCTCTCACCCTAGTCAAATAGCGGATAATGGTACTCCGTGACTTAAGTTGGTTCTTTCAGTTTCCCACAATTACTAATATCTGTGTATATATCTGTGCAATTCTTTGAATCTCTCTTCCAATTCTCATTTGAAAATGGACACTAATCTTGAAAAATTGAAAAAGTATTTTCCTGCTCTACCTCACAATGCGATTATAAAAATTTACCATGTTAGATGTGTAAGATTGAGATTGTTAATGATTCATGGAATTTCTGAAGATATTCGCTGGTTGATTGAAGCAAAGATCCGATTATCAAGTGAGTCCTCTAACTCCTTCATTTCACACATGCCTAGAACAGGGAAAAGCACTTTTGCAAAGAAACGTTGTGCAAAACGACTGAAAGTCTATCATCGATGTGCTAGATGGACTTGTAATACACAATGTCGTTCTTTAGGAATGATATCTATAAACCGTGAAGATAAAATACAATTCATTAAGGATGGCCGGAGTAAGGAGTCTTTAGATAATCTTCTATCGACTCTTGAGACACATCCTAGTGGAGATGTGCATTGTGTAATTCATGATTTATGGCCACAATTTCATAAAGAACATGATCGACTTAGTCTTCGGAATCTGACTAAAAAAGACCCTATTTGCCAGTTTTTAAGAAAACTGGATGGGAAGCCTATCCCCGACCCATAGAGGGCATTTAAGTCATTCTTGGACATAAAACCAAGGGAAGATGTGAGCTACAATCACAACTACCTGTACATATATATGCTTTTTCAAAAGTAAATAAATAAATAAATAGAGAGAGAGAGAGTGAGACTCCAACTAGCCTCCATATAAGTGTTATGATTGCCTTTCTAATTTCTCATCTATAAAACCCTCTCTTCTTTCTTTTCATTTCTACTCAACCCATACATTCAACAAATACAGAAGTGTATAGAAATGGCAAGTTCCTCAAGTCATCATATAAGAAATATTTATGTTTTCAGTGGATCTAGTCCTGGGAAAGAAAAGGAGTTTTAAAATCAGCAAATCATCTTAGTCAAGTGCTAGCTGAGAGAAAGATTCATTTAATGTATAGGGGAGACAGTCTTGGGTTAATGGAAGGTGTGTCAATAGCTGCATTTTTAGGAGGTAGTCAAGTTTTGGGGGTCGTCCCCGAAGCTTTAGCACAAGGGGACATCATTGGAAAAATAATTGGAGAGGAACTTCAAGTCT
The DNA here is from genome assembly GCA_026413675.1 of Populus pruinosa. Lineage (NCBI taxonomy): Eukaryota > Viridiplantae > Streptophyta > Magnoliopsida > Malpighiales > Salicaceae > Populus > Populus pruinosa. The sequence continues at coordinate 8,832,779 of CM048607.1, forward strand.
CCACAATGTCAGCTCGAATGAATGCAATGTTTAACCATGCTGATGCCTTCATTACTTTACCAGGTGGTTTAGGCACATTGGAAGAGATCTTTCATATTTCTTCTTGGGCTCAACTACACATTCACCATAAACCCATAGGTTTGTTAAATGTTAATGGTTATTATGATAAGTTGTTGTCTTTTCTTGATCATGCTGTGGAAGAGGAATTTCTAACATCTTCTGCACGACAAATCATAATCTATGCTGCTACTACTGAACAATTAATTGACCAACTACAATCCTTCATTCCTGTAATTGATCCCTCCATGAGTCACATAAATTGGTCAACTAAGGAAAGCCATAAAAAGCTTAGATTGGATTTGAGCCTTCATTTGTGAATTTTTGTGTCTTTTGGTTTTATTATTGTGTTTTGTTATTTCTTATTTTTGTTTTAGTGTGTTTCAGGTTTGTTAGTGTTCGTTATTTCTAGTAATATCTTTTATACTCTATCTTTTTACCTTAGAACATTGAGGACAATGTCTCGTTTTGGTTGGGGGGAGAGGGTAGTAGTTGATAAAAAAAATTATTTTTCATTTCATAAAGCATGTGCATAATTATTGTTACTAGGATGGCAGCGTAAATGAGATCTTTTGTTAAAGTGAATCTTGAGACGCATCTTAGTAACCATTCTTAACAAGGTCTATTATAATACTTCTTGAAATATTTAGGTTTACAAACTCTCATAATGTTATCACTTAATTCTGCTCATATACTTATGTAACATGTATTCTTAAACTTTAATTTACACACACACACACTTTAACATATGATTGTGGGTTGCATATTGGATTAATACATTATTTATGTTCTTTTGTTAAAGGTAACAACTAAGGAAAAAGGATAATAAAAATATAGATAAGTTTGGTTTCATAGCCTCCCTAACCTAAACAATTAAGCCCGCAGTGGTGTTTTAACACCTAAATATCCTAAAGTCAATTGACTTGGGAGCTATTGGCCAAACGTTTGTTACATGGGTTGAGGAGTTACACTATCTACATATCAGTATCTGCGACCCGAGTTATTAAGCTCGTAGGGGTGTCTCAACACCTAATGCCCTAAGACCAACTGGTCTTAGAGTCATTAGCCAAAAGCTCGTTACATGGGTTAAAGATGCATGATGTTTTTAAATTATATGTATATATATATATATTTTTTTTTAAAAAGAAGACAAAAATAATAATCCGAACCCAAGGAAGTTAACCTTAAACATTAGAACAAAAATATTGTTTTCTTCCAAGAAAAGCCCCATAATTATGTGTTGATACATTGAGCATGAAATAAAGGTTTATTAATATCTTGTTAAAAGGTATTGAGCAGGTATATAAATTTAATGAGAGTTTGTTTATCTGGATAGATTAATGGAAGTTAAATGATGAATACCTTGCTTTGTGGAATTTGCAAATTGTTTTTCTATTTTAATGCTTTGATTACTATGGACTAGTAATAAGCTGGTTGGGGGGTGTGATTAGTACTTAAAACTGCATTTTCTTACTTTTTTTTCATTGGTCCCTTGATTAGTACTTAAAAGTGTATTTTTTCAAGGATTTATATCATCATTTTGCACTTGAAGTATCAATAACTCCTTAACTAAAGCATGTTTTATAATAATATATCTAATAATATAAGATACCTTTAATTTGTGGTAAGTGTTCATTTCAAATGCAGGCCTATCATATAAATGAAAGGATTGATTGATGACTTTAAGAACTTAAATTGCAAGGGCAAAGAGATGACCAAAATTAGAAAAGAGATATCGGTGCCATCCAAACTAGAACACTATTCAGTAATTGGGTCATATCTGGAGTTATAGATCTCAAATTTAGGTCTACTTTATATGGATGGAAAGGTAAGACATAGGCCTACAACATTCATATGAAGCCCAAGATCTAAAAAGGCAATTTTTAATTCCAAATTGTTGCAACGACAACGAAGCCCGAATCTGTCCTCCAGCCCGAGCACCGTTCAATATTTTAGCCATATCTGGAGTTCTAGAAGTCCAAATAAGCTTAAGCTTTTACACAAGAAAGATGAGAGAATTTCCTACAACTTTCATGTTTTTAAGTGGCTCCAATTTTGACGTTATTAATGACGTTTTAGGTAGACAACAGAAGATAAGGATTGTCACCAAGTCAAGAGTTGTCCACCCACTCATCAATTTGTCATCAAATTAATAGTTCCCAATTTTGGCCTATAAAAGGAGGCATTTGCCATGCATTTAGGCATCTTGGTTTCCAGATCAAGATCATGTTCTTCCTTTCTTTCTTTGTATTTTTTGTAATATTTATGCTTTGGTTTCATTAATATCAAGTTTATGCCTTTCATTTACTTTCACTTATTTAGTTAACTTTTATCTTATTTATGCTCTTGTTTTATTTATTTATTTTTCTTTCTTTCATTATGTTTAATCATGAATGCTTGACGAGATTTACAAGTTTTAGCATTAATCGAATAAGATGACTTATGTAATTATGTTAACAATCTATAATCTGATTGAAACCTCCTTTATGTGTGGTTTCCAATTGAATGATAAGAGTTTATATTATACTTGTTTGACATACAATTGGTGGAATCTTTAACCTTGACATTTGTTATTATTATTGTTTAATCCTTACGTTAATTTTCCATTTCAAAGTTCTCATCATCATCTTCTTCTTCTCCATTTTTTTCTTCATTATTATTATTATTATTAGTATTAGTATTACTACTACTACTACTACTACTACTACTACTACTACTATTATTATTATTATTATTATTATTATTATTGTTGTTGTTGTTGTTGTTGTTGTTGTTGTTGTTGTTATTTATAATTTGTACAATTAACCTCCCTATGTTTCGACCCTAGTCTTGCCGGGTTATTTATTACTTTGACACTCCTACTCTTGGGAGAAGAGATCAATCTTTTGGTCGTGTCAGAAAGGAATAGCATGATCTTAATCTCGACACCAAGATGCCTAAATGCATGGCAAATGCCTTCTTTTATAGGCCAAAATTAGGAACTATTGATTTGATGACTAATTGATGAGTAGGTGGCCAACTCTTGACTTGGTAACAATCCTTATCTTCTCTTGTCTGCCCAAAACATTATTGATAACGTCAAAATTATAGCCACTTAAAATATAAAAGTTGTAGGAAATCATCTCAGCTTTCTTGTGTAAAAAATTCAGATAATTTCCACTTCTAGAACTCCAGATATGACCCAATTACCAAATAGTGTTCCGATTTGAACTGCACCGACATCTTTTTTCTTAGTTTGGCCATCTCTTTGTCCTTTCAATTTCAATTCTTAAATTCATTAATCAATCCTTTTATTTATGTGATAGGCCTGCATTTAAAATGAATATTTACCATAAATTAAAGGTATCTTATATTATTACAAAACATGCTTTAGTTAAGGACTTATTGATACTTCAAGTACAGAATGATGATATAAAACCTTGATAAAAATGCACTTTTAAGTATTAATCAATAGGGCCCAAGAAGAAATATGAAAGATCTCTTCCAATGTGCCTAGATCACTTGATAAGGTAATGAAGACATCAATGTGGTTAAACATTGCATTTATTCGAGTAGACATTATGGAGACTTGTAGTTCCTCTCTAATTGTTTTTCTAATAATGTCTCCTTGTGCTAAAGCTTTAGGGATGACCCCCAAAACTTAACTACCTCCTAAAATTACAGCTATTGACACACCTCGCATTAACCCAAGATTGCCTCCTTCATATACTAAATGAATCTTTCTCTCAACTAACACCTAACTAAGATGATTTACTGATTCTAAAAACTCGTTTTCTTTCCCAAGACTAGATCCACCAAAAACACAAACATTTCTTATATGATGACTTGAGAAACTTGCCATTTCTACATGCTTCTATATTTGTTGAATGTATGGGTTGAGTAGAAATGAAAAGAAGGAAGATAGGATTTTATAGATGAGAAATTGAAAAGACAGTCATACCACATACATGTAGGCTAGCTGGAGTCTCTCTCACACACACATATTCTCTTTTTATTTACTCATTTTTTTTAAAAGCATGTGTATAACAAGGTCTTTTTTAGTTAGATCCCAAGGCTATGTCGAGCATGTTCTTTATGAAATTGTATTTTATCATGAATTGCATGATATACATCTCCATTAGGATACATCTCAAGAGTTAATAAAAGATTATTTAAAGACTCCTTACTTAGGTCATTCTTAATGAATTGTATTTTATCTTCATGGTTTATAGATACCATTTCTAAAGAACAATATTGTGCTTTACAAGTCCATCTAGCACATCGATGACAAACTTCCAGTCGTTTTGTAGGATGTTTCTTTGAAGAAGTGCTTTTACTTATTCCAGGCATATGTGAAGTGAAAGAATTAAAGGACTCACCTGATAATCGAACCTTTACTTCAATCAGCCAATGAATATCTTCAGGAATTCCATGATTCATTAACAATCTCAATCTTACATATCTAGTATGATAAATTTTTGTAATTGCATTCTAAGGTAGAACAGGAAAATACTTTTTCAACTTTTCAAGAGTGGTGTCCATTTTTAAATGAGAATTAAAGGAGAGATTTAAAGAAATGCGAAAGAGTAAAGAATTGCACAGATATCAGTTATTATGGAAAACTAAAAGAACCGACTTAAGTCACGGACTACTATTATTCGCCATTTGACCGAGGTGAGAAAAACTAGCAAAACAAAAACCACAAAAACATTGTGAGGAAAAAAATTAATCTTTATATACAGGATCAACCAATTCAATAAAATGATTTTTATTTGAAAAATTATCAAAGTAAACTTTCAAATGATATCTATTTATTTTGAAAACATTGCCATTATTTGGATTCTTGATATCATAGGCCCTATATGGATACACATGTTTCACAATAAAAAGACTGCTCTATTTTGATCTTAGTTTTTTAGGAAATAAATAGAGTATAGAATTATAAAGCAAGACTTTTTTTTTTACCAACATTGAAAGTTTTTCTCAATAAACTCTTTGATTCTTGCTTTATGAATTCTTAAATTTTCATATGTATCATTTCTTATTTCCTCAAGTTTATTTATTTGTAATTTTCAAGCGGACTAGCATCATCAAGGTTTGAATTGAAAGCTTTAATAGCATAATAAACTTTATGTTCAAGTTCCACAAGCAAGTAACAAGGTTTTCTATACTAGTATATAAGGTGACATACTTAATGATGTTTTATAAGCAGTTCGATGAGCCTACAGTGCATCATTAAGTCTTAAAGACTAGTCTTTCCTATCATGGTTCATTGTTTTCTCCAAGATCTATTTGATCTTCCTATTAGCATGCTCTACTTGTCCATTTGTTTGAGGATAATAAGGGGTGACAAATTTATGGGCGATTCCATATTTCTTCATTAAAGGCTTGAATGACTTGTTGATTAGTACTTATGACTAGTACTTAAAAGTGTATTTTTATTAAGGTTTATATCATCATTTTGCATTTGAAGTATCAATAACTCCTTAACTAAAACATGTTTTATAATAACATATCTAATAATATAAGATATATTTAATTTGTGGTAAATGTTTATTTTAAATGGAGGCCTATCACATAAATGAAAGGATTGATTGATGAATTTAAAAACTGAAATTGAAAGGACATAGAGATGGCTAAACTCTGAAAAGAGATGCTGGTGCAATCCAAACCAGAACACTATTTGGTAATTAGATCATAACTGGAGTTGTAGATCTCATATTTAGGTCCACTTTATATGGATGGAAAGCTAATACATAGGCCTACAACTTTCATATGGAGCCCAAGATCTAAAAAGGCTATTTTCAAGTCCAAATTGTAGCAACAATAAAGAAGCCCGAATTTGTCCTGCAGCTCGAGCACTGTTCAGTAATTTGGCCATATCTGGAGTTCTAGAAGTCCAAATGAGCTGAAGTTTTTACACAAGAAAGCTGAGACAAGTGCCTACAACATGGCAGATAAGAGAAGATAAGGATTGTCACCAAGTCAAGAGTTAGCCACCAGTCATCAATTAGTCATCAAATCAATAGCTCCCAATTTTGGCCTATAAAAGGAGGCATTTGCCATGCATTTAGGCATCTTGGTTTCTAGATCAAGATCATGCTCTTCCTTTCTCTCTTTGTATTTTTTATAATGTTTATGCTTTGCTTTCATTAATATCAAGTTTATGCCTTTCATTTCTTTTCACTTACTTAGTTAACTTTAATCTTATTCATGTTCTTATTTTATTTATTTATTTTTCTTTTTTTCATTATGTCTAGCTAAGTTTATTATGTTAAGGTGAAAAGGTTACACTAATGGTGTAAGAATAAGTATAGTCTAAACTTAATATGGACTTTAATGTTTGATACTAACATGTTTTGTATTTGTTATCTTGTTCACTCTTTAATACTTTGCTTGTTAAATGACGAATCTTGATTTATGTTGTGTAACACTTGGTACAACAAATGCTTGTCACTTTTATAGCCCATACTGTATGGTATAACTGACACCTGAGCTATGCAAGGAACTTGATTTGTTCTTAACATAAGTTATAATCATGAATGCTTGACGAGATTTACAAGTATTAGTATTAATTGAATAAGATGACTAATATAATCATGTTAACAATCTATAATCTGATTAGAACCTCCTTTGTGTGTGGTTTCCAATTGAATAATAAGAGTTTATACTATACTTGTTTGACATACCATTAGTGGATCCTCTAACTTTAACATTTGTTATTTCTATTGTTTAATCGTTATATTAATATTCCATCTCAAAGTTCTCATCTTCTTCTTCTCCTTTTTTACTTTATTATTATTATTATTGTTGTTGTTGTTGTTGTTGTTGTTGTTGTTGTTGTTGTTGTTGTTGTTATTGTTATTATGGACTTTGATGTTTGATACTAACATGTTTTGTATTTGTTTTCTTATTCACTCTTTAATATTTTGCTTGTTAAATCACTAATCTTGATTTATGTTGTATAACACTTGGTACAACAAATGCTTGACACTTTCATAGTTCATACTATATGGTATAACCGACACCTGAGCTATGAAAGAAACTTGATTTGTTGTTAACATAAGTTATAATCATGAATGCTTGACGAGATTTACAAGTACTAGCATTAATCGAATAAGATGACTAATGTAATCATGTTAACAATCTATAATCTGATTAGAACCTCTTATGTGTGTGGTTTCCAATTGAATAATAAGAGTTTATACTATATTTGTTTGACATACCATTAGTGGAACCTCTAACCTTGACATTTGTTATTATCATTGTTTAATCCTTACGTTAATCTTTCCATCTCAAAGTTCTCATCAACTTTTTTTTTCCTCTTCTTCTATTACTACTACTACTACTACTACTAGTATTATTATTGTAATTATTGTTATTACTATTATTATTATTGTTGTTGTTGTTACTATTATCGTTTATAATTTGTACAATTAACCTCTTTGTGGTTTGACCCCAGTCTTGCCGGGTTATTTATTACTTTGACACTCCTGCACTTGGGAGAAGACATCAATCTTTTAATCGTGTCAAGTTTTTGGCATCATTCCAAGGGAGGTGAGTTCTTGGATAAATTATAGTATTTATTTTATTTTCTCTTTTCACTTTTCTTGTATATAACTTTGTTTCTTTTCTTTTATTTCTTTTTTTTTTATTTTCTTCTTCCTTTTATTCTATTCCTACACGTGCATGAGAGTGTCGTCACGTACATCAAGTTGTAGACTTTGTAGGGTATCCTCATCATTTTCAGAAAATATGGCAGAAGAAGATAATTAGTCACTTCATAATGAGAATAATGAGAATAAACGTACTAGAACACTTAGAGACCACATGAATCCCATAAGAACAAATGCACAATCATGCATAGTTTTTCCTCTCGATGCATCTCATTTTAATTTTAAGCCAAACATTATTCAACTTTTACCTGCTTTTTATGACTTAGATTTAGAAAATCCATACTTGCATTTAAGGCAATTTGAGGAGGTTTGTAACACATATAATGATTCAAATTGTAGCATGAACACCATTAGATTAAAGCTTTTTCCTTTTTCATTAAAAGATAAACCTAAAACATGGCTACAAAATTTGAGACTAGGATCCATTCATGCTTGGGATGAAATGCAACAACAATTTTTAAAGAAGTTTTTCCCATCTCATAGAACAAACTCTTTCAAGAGACAAATCACCACTTTCACTCAAAAACCAGGAGAAACATTTTACCAATGTTGGGATAGGTATCGAGATTTACTTAGTACTTGCCCCCATCATGGTTTTGAAACATGGAGATTGGTTTCATATTTCTATGAAGGGTTAACACCTAAAGATAGGCAAATGGTTGAATTGATGTGTAATGAAACTTTTGAAGATAAAGACCCTGATAAAGCAATGGAGTACTTAGACTTGTTAGCTGAAAATGCTCAAAATTAGGACACCGCGGGTACCTATGAGGCACCGAGTAAAACTCAACCTCATACATCTACTGGAGGTATGTATAACCTTAGGGAAGATCATGACCTTCAAGCCAAGTTTGCATCTTTAGCTAAAAAAGTCGAGGCACTAAAATTGAAAAAGAGTGGTCAATTAAAATTTGTTGAAAACATTGTGTGTCAAATCTGTGAAACAAATGAACACTCAACCAACAATTATCCAACCTTGCCTTCTTTTAAGAAATGTCTCCATGAACAAGCCCATGTTTTAAACAGTTTCAAAAGGTCCAATCACAACCCATACTCCCAAACATACAACCCTGGTTGGAGAAATCACCCAAATTTCAATTGGAAGAGTGACAATGCACAAACTTCACCACCACAGTTTCAAGCACACCATAATTTCCAAAATTATCATGGATATGCACCTCCTTATGCTCCACCTCCTATAAGAAATTTTGAGGAAACTTTGTATGCATTCATTGAAAAGCAAGAGACAATCAACACTCAACTTGCTCAAAGCATAACAAATTTTAAAGATACTTTTGCAAAATTCACATATGCTCTTAATTTTCAAGAAAAAGGTAAGTTTTCATCTCAACCATAGGAAAATCTCAAGAAGCAATATAATGCAAATGCAAGTAGTTATGGAAGTCAACACATGGATCAAGTCAAATCAGTCATTACTCTTCGCAATGGTAAGGTTATTAAAAAACCCACTCTTGAACCTTGTGAGAAAGATGATGAGTCAATCTCTAAGGGTAAGGAAGGGGTTGAATCTGAATATTGCAAGGAAAAGACTGATTCCCTGCCAGCACTTTCATTTCCTTATGCCATGACTAATCAGGAAGAAATCGATGATGAAAAAGGCACCGAAAATGTTGATGCAGATCTTTTATCAAAAGTGACAACAGATTCGACACCCGACATCACACTAATCAATTATTACTTTCCTGATGAATCTCTACTTTCTTTTAGTTCAATGCCTTGGTTTGCTAAACATATCAATTTTCTTACTTCAGGATTTTTGCCAGCTCATTGGAATACCAAAGACAAAAGAAAATTTTTGAGCAATGTGCAAAATTTTTATTGGGATGACCCTTATTCAATTATTGGAATGATCAAATATTTCAAAGATGCATTCCCGATAATGAGGTAAGTAATTTCATTAAATTTTGTCACTCTAAGGCATATGGGGATCATTTCCCATCAAAAAAGAGGATTGTAGAAATCTTACAGAGTGGATTTTACTGGCCCATCATATTCAAGGAGTCAGATGCATTCTGCAAAACCTGTGAAAATTGTCAGAAGGTGGGATTTATTTCAAAACACAGAGAGTCTTTAGATAATCTTCTATTGACTCTTAAGTCTCATCATAGTCGAGATAAACATCGTGCAATTCATGAATTATGAACCATTTTCATAAAGAACATGCTTGGCTTAGTCTTGGGAATCTGACTAAAAAAGACCCTGTTTGCTAGTTTTTAAGAAAACTGGATGGGAAGCTTATCCCCGACCCATAGAGGGTGTTTGAGCCGTTCTTAGACGTAAAACCAAGGGAAGATGTGAGCCACAATCACAACTGGGATTTGAATTTTTGTTTGTAACAACTTGTGTCTTTTGGTTTTATTAATAGCATAATATTTGTGTTTTGTTGTTTCCTATTTTTGTTTCAGTATGTTTTAGGTTTTGTTAGTGTTCGTTATTTCAGGTGATATCTTCTATACTCTATCTTTCTACCTTAGAACATTGAGGATAATGTCTTGTTTTGGTTGGGGGGAGAGGGTAGTAGTTGATAAAAAAAAATTGTTTTTCATTTCATAAAGCATGTGCATAATTGTTGTTACTAGGATGGCAGAGTAAAGGAGCTTTTTTGTTAAAGTGACTCTTGAGACGCATCTTAGTAACCATTCTTAACAAGGTCTATTATAATACTTCCTGAAATATTCAGATTTACAAACTCTCGCATTGTTATCACTTAATTTTGCTCACATACTTATTTAACATGTATTCTTAAACCTTAATTTACACACACACTTTAACATATGATTGTGGGTTGCATATTGGATTATTACATTATTTATGTTCTTTTGTTAAAGGTAACAACTAAGGGAAAGGGATTGTATATAATTAAGAAAAAAACATGAAGAAAAAGAAAAATGAAAAAAGAAAAAGAAAAAGGAAAAAAATGATGATAATAACAATGTAGATAAGTTTGGTTTCGTAGCCTCCCTAACCTAAGCAATTAAGCCCGAAGGGGTGTTTTAACACCTAATACCCTAAAGTCAACTGACTTGGGAGCTATTGGCTCAACGCTTGTTACATGGGTTGAGGAGAAAAGCTTAAGGAAATTAAGCATTGCACTATCTACATATCAGTATCTGCGACCCGAGTTACTAAGCTCGTAGGGGTGTCTTAACACCTAATGCCCTAAGACCAACTGGTCTGGGAGTCATTAGCTGAAAGCTCGTTACATGAGTTAAAGATGCATGATGTTTTTAAATTATATGTATATATATTTTTTTAAAAAAAAAAAAATAATAATCCCAACCCAAGGAAGTTAACCTTAAACATTAGAACAAAAATTTTGTTTTCTTCCAAGAAAAGCCCCATAATTATATGTTGATACATTGACCACAAGAAAGGTTTATTAATATCTTGTTAAGAGGTATTGAGCAGACATATAAATTTAATGAGAGTTTGTTTATCTGGATAGATTAATGGAAGTTAAATGATGAATACCTTGCTTTGTGAAATTTGCAAATTATTTTAACGCTTTGATTACTAGGGACTAGTAATAAGCTGGTTGGAGGGTGTGATCAGTACTTAAAAGTGTATTTTTATCATGGTTTTATATCATCATTTTGCACTTGAAGTATCAATAACTCCTTAACTAAAGCATGTTTTATAATAATATATCTAATAATATAAGATACCTTTAATTTGTGGTAAATGTTTATTTTAAATGCAGGCCTATCACATAAATGAAAGGATTGATTGATGACTTTAAGAACTTAAATTGCAAGGATAAAGAGATGGCCAAACTTAGAAAAGAGATGTCGGTGCAATCCAAACCGGAACACTGTTCGGTAATTGGGTCATATCTAGAGCTATATATCTCAGATTTAGGTCCACTTTATATGGATGGAAAGGTAAGACATAGGCCTACAACTTTCATATGGAGCCCAAGATCTAAAAAATCCATTATCAAGTCCAAATTGTAGCAACATCAAAGAAGCCCGAATCTATCTTCCAGCCCGAGCACTGTTCGGTATTTTGGCCATATCTGGAGTTTTAGAAGTCCAAATGCGCTGAATGTTTTACACAAGAAAGCTGAGACAATTGCCTACAACTTTCATGTTTTCACCTATTCCAATTTTAACGTTATCAATGACGTTGTGGGCAGACAAGAGAAGATAAGGATTGTTAAATGAATACAATGTTTAACCATGCTGATGCCTTCATTGCTTTACCAGGTAGCCTGGGCACATTGGAAGAGATCTTTCATATTTCCTCTTGGGCTCAACTACACATTCACCATAAACCTATAGGTTTGTTAAATGTTAATGGTTATTATGATAAGTTGTTGTCTTTTCTTGATCATGCTGTGAAACAGGAATTTCTAACATCTTTTGCACGACAAATCATAATCTCTACTGCTATTGCTGAATAATTGATTGACCAATTATAATCTTTCATTCCTATAATTAATCCTTCCATGAGTTGCATAAATTGGTTAACTAAGGAAAGCCGTAAAAAGCTTAGATTGGATTTAAACTTTCATTTGTGAATTTTTATGTCTTTTGGTTTTATTATTGTGTTTTGTTGTTCCTTATATTTGTTTCAGTGTGTTTCAGGTTTGTCAATGTTCATTATTGCAGGTGATATCTTCTATGCTCTATCTTTCTACCTTTAAACATTGAGGAGAATGTCTTGTTTTAGCTGGGGGGGAGAGGGTAGCAACTAAGAAAAAACTGTGTTTTTTATTTCATAAAGCATGTGCAAAATTGTTATTGCTATGATGGCAGAGTAAGGAGAACTTTTATAACTCCTGAGACGCATCTTAGTAATCATTCGTAGCAAGGTCTATCATAATACTGCTTGAAATATTCAGATTTACAAACTCTCGCATTGTTATCACTTAATTCTGCTCATATACTTATTTAACATGTATGTATTCTTAAACCTTAATTTACACACACACACTTTAACATATGATTGTGGGTTGCATATTGGATTATTACATTATTTATGTTCTTTTGTTAAAGGTAACAACTAAGGGAAAGGGATTGTATATAATTAAAAAAATGATAATAATAAAAATATAGATAAGTTTGGTTTCGTAGCCTTTCTAACCTAAGCAATTAAGCCCGAAGGGCTGTTTTAACACCTAATACCATAAAGTCAACTGACTTGGGAGCTATTGGCTCAACGCTTGTTACATGGGTTGAGAAGAAAAGCTTAAGGGAATCAAACATTGCACTATCTACATATCAGTATCTACAACCCAAGTTACTAAACTCGTAGGGGTGTCTTAACACCTAATGCCCTAAGACCAACTGGTTTGAGAGTCATTAGCTAAAAGCTTGTTACATAGGTTAAAGATGCATGGTGTTTTAAATTATATGTATATATATTAAAAAATAAAAAAGAAAAAAAAAAGAAGACAAAAATAATAATCCCAACCCAAGGAAGTTAACCTTAAACATTAGTACAAAAAGTTTTGTTTTCTTCCAAGAAAAGCCCCATAATTATATGTTGATATATTGAGCCCAAAAGAAAGGTTTTTGAATATCTTGTTAAGAGGTATTGAGCAGGTATATATTTGGATAGAATAATGGAAGTTGAATGATGAATCCCTTGCTTTATGGAATTTGCAAAATGTTTTTCTATTTTAACACTTTGATTACTAGGGACTAGTAATAAGCTGGTTGGGGGGTGATTAGTATTTAAAAGTGCATTTTTATTAAGGCTTTATATCATTATTTTGCACTTGAAGTATTAATAACTCCTTAACTAAAACATTTTTATAATAACATACCTAATAATATAAGATACCTTTAATTTATGGTAAATATTTAGTTTAAATGCAGGCCTATCACATAAATGAAAGGATTGATTGATGAATTTAAGAACTGAAATTGAAAGGATAAAAAGATGGCTAAACTCCGAAAAGAGATGCCGGTGCAATCCAAACCGGAACAATGTTTGGTAATTAGATCATATTTAGAGTTGTAGATCAATGATTTAGGTCCACTTTATATGGATGAAAAGGTAAGACATAGGTCTACAACTTTCATATGGAGCCCAAATCTAAAAAGGTCATTTTCAAGTCCAAATTGGAGCAAAAACAAAGAAGTCCGAATCTGTCTTCCAGCCCGAGCACTATTCAATTTTGGCCCATATCTGGAGTTTTAGAAGTCTAAATGACCTGAATTTTTTACACAAGAAAGCTGAGATAATTTCCTACAACTTTAATGTTTTTAAGTGGCATTAATTTTAACGTTATCATTGACATTGTAGGCAGACAAAAGAAGATAAGGATTGTCACCTAGTCAAAAGTTGGTCACCCACCCATCAATTAGTCATCAAATCAATAGTTCCTAATTTTGGCCTATAAAAGGAGGCATTTGCCATGCATTTATGCATCTTGGTGTCCATATCAAGATCATGCTCTTTCTTTCTCTCTTTGTATTTTTTGTAATGTTTATGCTTTGCTTTCCTTAATATCAAGTTTATGCCTTTCAACTCCTTTTCTTTGCTTTGTTAACTCTTATCTTACTTATATTCTTATTTTGTTTATTTAATTTTCCTTCTTTCATTATGTCTAGCTAAGTTTATTATGTCAAGGTGAAAAGGTTACACTAATGGTGTAAGAATAAGTATAGTGCAAACTTAATATGGACTTTAATGTTTGATACTAACATGTTTTGTATTTGTTATCTTGTTCAATCTTTAATACTTTGTTAAATAACTAATCTTGATTTATGTTGTATAACACTTGGTATAACAAATGCTTGGCACTTTCATAGTTCATACTATATGGTATAACCGACACCTGAGTTATGAAAGGAACTTGATTTGTTGTTAACATAAGTTATAATCATGAATGCTTGATGAGATTTACAAGTATTAGCATTAATCGAATAAGACGACTAATCTAATCATGTTAACAATCTATAATCTGATTGGAACCTCCTTTGTGTGTGGTTTCCAATTGAATAATAAGAGTTTATATTATACTTGTTTGACATACCATTAGTGGATCCTCTAACTTTAACATTTGTTATTACTATTGTTTAATCGTTATATTAATATTCCATCTCAAAGTTCTCATCTTCTTCTTCTTCTTCTTCTCTTTTTTTTTCTTTATTATTATTGTTGTTGTTGTTGTTATTATTGTGGACTTTCATGTTTGATACTAACATGTTTTGTATTTGTTTTCTTGTTCACTCTTTAATACTTTGCTTGTTAAATGACTAATCTTGATTTATGTTGTATAACACTTGGTACAACAAATACTTGGCACTTTCATAGTTCATACTGTATGATATAACCAACACCTGAGCTATGAAAGGAACTTGATTTGTTGTTAACATAAGTTATAATCATGAATGCTTGATGAGATTTACAAGTACTGGCATTAATTGAATAAAATGACTAATGTAATCATGTTAACTGATTGTGCATCAAAAGTGTCATTAAGTCTCTTGTTTTACATATGTATTTATTGTTTTTATTTGGTTGTTTTTATAATAATTGATGTGTTTTTTAGTAATGAAGTTTGTTTTAATGTTTCGATAGGTTTTTGGAGCTTAAATGAATTAATTCAGAAAATTCAATGTCGGAATTCAGAACAAAGAATTGAAGAGACATTTAGTTGAAGATTAAAGCAAATCTTGGTTCAAATAAGTGCTCCAAATTTGTCCCAAAAATCAATTCTATTCCAATTCTAGAAAACAATATCATATGATTTATTTCAAGCCCAAACTTGCCTTATGTTGTGTGCAAACTTCAACCATTAAACACTCAAGGTTTCAATGTCAATCTTAGCCCAAATAATAAGTACATTTGTATACTTATTTTATGCTCAAATTCAGCCCAAAAATCAGCCCCAAATCAGCCCTAAATCAACCCCAAATCAACCTTCAAATCAACCCAAACACAATCCATGATCTTACATGTCCACACAACAAATAACAATTGATATATTTTGGGTAATCCATTGATCCAAGAAGGCAAGCACATGGATGGAAAGCTGGAGGGGATATTTTAACATTATTTTGGGTCAAAAAGAAGAAGGAGACACCTCATAAATGAGGAAGAAAAACGTGCACCAAAGTAGTTGTAAAGCTGTCTTGATTTGATTTTTCAGAACACCTTTCGGTGTTTTGCCCATAACTTTTGACTCAGGTGTCCAAATGAGCTGTTCTTTAATGATCTGGAAAGGTGACAGAATTGCCTATAAATATGTCTCTAATAGACTTCTCCAAAAAAAGCTTCGAAGAGGGTCGAATTGCTGTCCAAAGTTAGAGTCAGATTTGTGTCCGAATTTTTTCTGAAATTATATTGTGTTCTTCTTTATAGATTTCGGTTCTTTAGTTTGTAAAACTTATTTTTTCAGTTGGATTCAAGTTCTTTCATGTTTATTGAAGTGTTCTTATATATAATCATGGTTGGCTAAACTCTTTCTTGGATCCAAATCAAGGATAATGGTGATTGAGGTGAGTTCTTTAGGATATGAATGAATCTTAATGTTTATCTTCTTATTTTCTTCATGAATGATTTATTATTGTAAAGAAATTTTAGAAATCATTTAGGTAATGTTATAATCTTGAATTTTTATGCACAAACTTTAGTTTTGGTATAGAGATTGCTTGATTCAATGTCTTACTTAATATGAAAGTACTTGTTCATTCTTAAGCAATAATCAATCTTCATCTTTCTAATCTTCATTGTAATATCTTCCGATCTAATATCACCATCGTTGAGATTAGGTTGAGTTATCTTATATATGTTGAAGAAATCACCAATACATCACCATTAAAATTGATTTGGACCAAGACTTACTTTTCTTGTCATTTAAAATCTATTTACATTTTAATTTATCTTTGAAAACAAATCCATCAATTATTTTCAACCAAGTTATTGTTAATTTAATTTCTCTTGAGTTTTTTTTGTTACTTAGCTTAATTTCCAGATCTAGCTCTCTGTGGATATGACCTCGATCTTACCGAGTTAATTGCTACATCGCACACTCGTGCACTTGCGAGTTAAAACAAGCCGATCATAAAAAGCGGTCAAGCATTAACAATATATAATCTGATTAGAACCTCCTTTGTGTGTGGTTTCCAATTGAATAATAAGATTTTATACTATATTTATTTGACATACCATTAGTGGAACCTCTAGCCTTGACATTTGTTATTATCATTGTTTAATCCTTACGTTAATCTTTTGATCTCAAAGTTTTCATCAACTTCTTCTTTCTTCTTCTTTTTCTTCTATTCTTATTGTTACTACTACTACTACTACTACTACTAGTATTATTGTTGTTGTTGTTGTTGTTGTTGTTGTTGTTATTACTATTATTATTGTTTTTGTTGTTGTTGTTACTATTGTCGTTTATAATTTGTACAATTAACCTCTCTGTGGTTCGACTTCGGTCTTGCTGGATTATTTATTACTTCGACACTCCTGCACTTGGGAGAAGACATCAATCTTTTAGTCGTGTCAACTTAAAAGTGAATTTTTATCAAGGTTTTATTTCATCATTTTGCATCTAAAGTATTATCAACTCCTTAACTAAAGTATGTTTTATAATAACATATCTAATAATATAAGATACCTTTAATTTATGATAAATATTCATTTAAAATACATGCCTATCACATAAATAAAAGGATTGATTGATGAGTTTAAGAATTGAAATTGAAAGGACAAAGAGATAACCAAACTTAAAAAAGAGATGTTGGTGCAGTCTAAACCGGAATACTGTTTGGTAATTGGGTCATACTTGGAGCTATAGATCTCAAATTTAGGTCTACTTTATATGGATGGAAAGGTAAGACATAGCCTACAACTTTCATAGGGACCAAGATTTAAAAATGTCATTTTTAAGTTCAAATTATAGCAACAACGAAGAAGTTTTAATTTGTCCTGTAGACCGAACACTATTTAGTTTTTTGCCTATATTTGGAGTTAGAAATCCAAATGACCTCTCTTTTTTTTCCTAAAAAGCAAAGATAATTTTCTACAACTTTCATGTTTTCTAGTGGTTCTAATTCTGACATTATCAATGACATTTTGGTTAGACAAGAGAAGATAAGGATTGTCACCAAGTTAAGAGTTGGTCATCCACTCATCAATTAGTCATCAAATCAATAGTTTCTAATTTTGGCCTATAAAAGGAGGCATTTGTCATGCATTCAGGCATCTTGGTTTCCAGATCAAGATCATGCTCTTCCTTTCTCTCTTTGTATTGCTTTCATTAATATCAAGTTTATGCTTTATATTTCCTTTCCTTTACTTAGTTAACTTTTATCTTATTTATGTTCTTATTTTGTTTATTTATTTTTCTTTCTTTCATTATATTTAGTTAAGTTTATTATATCAAGGTGAAAAGGTTACACTAAGGGTGGAAGAATTAGTGTAAACTCAATATGAACCTGAATGTTTGATACTAACATGTTTTATATTTGTTATCTTATTCACTTCTAATACTTTGCTTGTTAAATGACTACTCTAGATTTATGTTGTATAACATTTGGTATAACAAATACTTGGCATATTCATAGCCCATATTGTATGATATAACCGACACCTCAGCTATGAAAGAAACTTAATTTTTTGTTAACATAAGTTATAATTATGAATGCCTAACAACATTTAAAAGAATTAACATTCATTGAATAAGATAACTAATGTAATCATGTTAACAATTTTTAATCTGATTGAAACCTCCTTTGTGTGTGGTTTCCAATTGAATAATAAGAGTTTATACTATACTTGTTTGATGATTAGTACTTAAAAGTGCATTTTTATCATGATTTTATATCATCATTTTGCACTTGAAGTATCAATAACTCCTTAACTAAAATATGTTTTATAATAATGTATCTAATAATATAAGATACCTATAATTTGTGGTAAATGTCTATTTTTAATGCAGGCCTATCACATAAATGAAAGGATTGATTGATGACTTGAAGAACTTAAATTGCAAGGATAAAGAGATGGTCAAACTTAGAGAAGAGATGTCGGTGCAATCCAAACCGGAACACTGTTCGGTAATTGGGTCATATCTGGAGCTACAGATCTCAGATTTAGGTCCAATTTATATGGATGGAAAGGTAAGACATAGGCCTACAACTTTCATATGGAGCCCAAGATCTAAAAAGGTCATTATCAAGTCCAAATTGTAGCAACAACAAAGAAGCCCGAATCTGTCTTCCAGCCCGAGCACTGTTCGGTATTTTGGCCATATCTGGAGTTCTAGAAGTCCAAATGAGCTGAATGTTTACACAAGAAAGCTGAGACAATTGCCTACAACTTTCATGCTTACAACTGGCTCTAATTTTGACGTTATCAATGACGTTTTGGGCAGACAAGAGAAGATAAGGATTGTCACCAAGTCAAAAGTTGGCCACCCACTTATCAATTAGTCATCAAATCAATAGTTCCCAATTTTGGCCTATAAAAGGAGGCATTTGCCATGCATTTAGGCATCTTGGTGTTTAGATCAAGATCATGCTCTTCCTTTCTCTCTTTGTATTTTTTGTAGTATTTATGCTTTGCTTTCATTAATATCAAGTTTATGCCTTTCATTTCCTTTCCTTTACTTAGTTAACTTTTATGTTCTTATTTTATTTATCTATTTTGCTTTCTTTCATTATTTCTAGCTAAGTTAATTATGTCAAGGTGAAAAGGTTACACTAATGGTGTAAGAATAAGTATAATGTAAATTTAATATGGACTTTAATGTTTGATACTAACATGTTTTATATTTGTTATCTTGTTCACTCTTTAATACTTTGCTTGTTAAATGACTAATCTTGATTTATGTTGTATAACACTTGGTACAACAAATGCTTGGCACTTTCATAGCCCATAATGTATGGTAGAACCGACACCTGAGCTATGAAAGGAACTTGATTTGTTGTTAACATAAGTTATAATCATGAATGCTTGACGAGATTTACAAGTATTAGCATTAATTGAATAAGATGACGAATGTAATCATGTTAACAATATATAATCTGATTGGAACCTCCTTTGTGTGTGGTTTCCAATTCAATAATAAGAGTTTATACTATACTTGTTTGATATACCATTAGTGGAACCTCTAACCTTGACATTTGTTATTATTATTGTTTAATCCTTACATTAATTTTTCATCTCCAAGTTCTCATCATCTTCTTCTTCTTCTCTTTCTTTATTAGTATAATTATTACTACTACTACTACTACTACTACTACTACTACTACTATTGTTATTATTATTATTATTGTTGTTATTATTATTGTTGTATTATTGTTATTTATAATTTGTACAATTAACCTCCCTGTGGTTCGACCCCGGTCTTGCCGGGTTATTTATTACTTCGACACTCCTGCACTTGGGAGAAGACAACAATCTTTTCGTTGTGTCATTTGACATACCATTGATGGATCCTCTAATCTTAACATTTGTTATTATCATCGTTTAATCCTTACGTTACTCTTCAATCTCAAAGTTCCCATCAACTTCTTCTTCTACTACTACTACAACTATAACTACTATATCTATCATTATTATTATTATTATTATTAGTACTACTACTACTACTACTACTACTACTACTACTACTACTACTACTACTAGTATTATTAGTATTATTATTGTTGTTGTTGTTATATTATTATTGTTTATAATTTATATAATTAATCTCCTTGTGGTTCGACTCTAGTTTTGTCGGGTTATTTATTACTTTGACACTCTTGCACTTGGAAGAAGATGTCAATCTTTTGGTCGTGTCACTTGTTATAGAAATGTGTTCCACCATCACTTATCATGGCTTTGATTAGTGTTTCGACTTGGAATTGCCTCTATCTATTTTGAAACACAATCTACTATGACTAATAAGTACAAGAAAACAAATGATGGAGGAAATAGACCCAAGAAATCTATACCCCAACAGTCAAAGATCTAAATGACAAGAATAGGATTTAAAGGCATCATGTGATGTTTTGAAATAGATCCCAACTTTTGATAATTTTCACAAGTCTTGTAGAATGAACGTTAGTCTTTGAACATGGTGGACTAGTAAAATCCACTTTGTAAAATTTTTACAGTTTTCTTTCTTGGTGAGAAATGGCCCCCACATGTCTTAAAATGAAAAAATTTGATGATACTACTTACCTCATTATTGAGAATGCATCTTTGAAATATTTGATCAAGACAATATTTGAATAAATAAGGGTCATCCTAATAAAAGTTTTTCATTTCGATCAAGAATTTTCTTTTATCTTGGTGACACAATCAAAAGATTGATGCCTTCTCCTAAGTGCAGGAGTGTCGAAGTAATAAATAACCCGGCAAGACCGAGGTCAAACTACAAGGAGGTTAATTGTATAAATTATAAATAACAATAACAATAACAACAACAACAACACTACTAATACTTGTAGTAATAATAATAATACTAATAGTAGTAGTAGTAGTAGTAGTAAAAGAAGAAGAATAAGAAGTTGATGAGAATTATGAGATAGAAGATTAATGTAATGATTAAACAATGATAACAACAAACATCAAGGTTAGAGAATGCTCTAATGGTATGTCAAACAAGTATAGTATAAAATCTTATTATTTAAATGAAAACCATATACAAAGAAGCTTTTAATCAGATTATAAATTATTAACATGATTACATTAGTTATTTTATTCGAATAATGCTAACACTTGTAAATATTGTCAGGCATTTATGATTATAAATTATGTTAACAATAGATTAAGTTCTTTTCATAGCTCAGGTATCGGTTATACCAAGTATTTGTTGTACCAATTGTTATACAGCATAAATCTAGATTAACCATTTAACAAGTAAAGTATTAAAAGTGAACAAGATAACAAATACAAAACATGTTAGTATTAAGTATTAAGGTCCATGTTGAGTTTATATTATACTTATTCTTACACCATTAGTATAATCTTTTCACTTTGACATAATAAACTTAACTAAACATAATAAAAGAAAGAAAAATAAATATAAAAATAAGAACATAAATAAGATAAAAGTTAACTAAGTAAAGGAAAGAAAATGAAAGGGATAAACTTGATATTAATAAAAGCAAAACATAAGCAATACAAAGAGAGAAAGCAAGAGCATGATCTTGATATGGAAACCAAGATGCCTAAATACATGGTAAATGCCTCCTTTTATAAGCCAAAATTAGGAATTGTTGATTTGATGACTAATTGATGAGTGGGTGGCCAACTCTTAATTTGGAGACAATCCTTATATTCTCTTGTTTGAATAAAACATTATTGATAACGTTATAATTTGAACCAGACCTTCATATAAAAGTTATAGGAAATTATCTCAGCTTTCCAGAAAAAAAATATTAAGGTCATTTGGATTTCTAGAGCTCTAGATATGGGTTGAACACTGAATAGTGTCTGGGGTTTCTATCAATATAAAGTAGACTTAAATCTAAAACCTATAACTCCAGATATGACCCAATTACCGAACAGTATTCTAGTTTGGACTGCACTAACATCTCTTTTCTAAGTTTGGCCATCTTTTTATCATTTCAATTTCAATAATAAACTCATCAATCAATCCTTTCATTTATGTGATAGACCTTCATTTATGATGAACATTTACCATAAATTAAAGATATTTATATTATTAGATATGCTATTATAAAACATGCTTTAGTTAAGGAGTTATTGATACTTCAAGTGCAAAATAATGATATAAAACCTTGATATAAATATACTAATCACATGGGTACTCTAATAAGCTAGCAATTATCCTGAAATAAGAAAATTAACAATATTAGCAAACCAAGGCAATGTAGAGACAAAAGTAAAGATTCATCAGGAAAGTAGCCATTAATTAGTGTGATGTCAGATTTCAAATCTGCTGTCAATCTTGACAAATGACCTACAACAACATTTTTGGTGCCTTTCTTGTCTTTGATTGTAATATCAAATTCTTGAAGTAACAAAATCCACCGCACCAATCTAGCCTTAGAATCTTTCTTAGAAAGAAGATATTTCAATGCTTCATAATCACTAAAAATAACAACAGGTGAGCCAACAATATAAGACTTGAATTTTTCATATGCAAATACTATTGCAAGTAATTTTTTTTCCAGTGGTAGTGTAATTCATTTGAGCACTATTTAAAGTTTTACTTGCATACTAAATCACATAAGGTTTCTTATATTTTCTTTGTCCTAAAACAGCACCCATGACATAATCACTAGTATGACGTATTATTTCAAAAGATAATGACCAATCAGGAGGTTGAATGAAAGGAGCAGAAGTAAGGAAGCTTTTAAATTTAATAAAGACTTCTTCACAATGTTCAGTTTATTAAAAAATATTATCCTTTATTAGAAGGTTACTTAAGGGCTTAGATATTATGCTAAAATCTTTGATGAACCTTCTATTAAAACCAACATGTCCTAAGAATGATCTAACATCTTTAATAGCATCCAACAATGATATATTGATTTTTACCTGTTTGAAAGTTTCAAAGATTTTAGAGTTGTGATTAACTTTTCTTTATTTGGTCATCACATGAGAAAATGGAAGTGTTGGTGGAGAATTAGTCTTTTCTTTGCAATTTTCAGATTCAACCCCTTCCTAACCCTCAGAGATTAACTCATCATCTTTCTCACAAGGTTCAAGAGTGAGTTTTTTAATAACCTTACCACTACAAAGAGTACTAATTGATTTGACTTGATCTATGTGTTGGCTTCCAGAACCACTTGCATTTGCATTGTATTGCCCCTTGAGATTTTGTTATGGTTGAGATGAAAACTTACCTTTCTCTTGGAAACTAAGAGCAGATGTCAATTTTGCAAGAGTATCTTTAAAATCTGTCATGTTTTGAGCAAATTGAGTATTGATTGTCCCTTACTTTTCAATGAATGCATTCAATGCTTCTTCAAGATTTCTTCTAGCAGGTGGAGCATAAGGAGGTACATATCCATGAGAATTTTTGAAATTATGGTGTGCTTGAAATGATGGTTATGAAGTTTGTATATTGTTGTTCTCACTCTTCCAATAAAAATTTGGGTGATTTCTCCAACTAGGATTGTATGTTTGTGAGTATGGGTTATGGTTGGGCCTTTGAAAACTATTTAAAGCATGAGCTTATTCATGGAGACATTCCTTAAAAGAAGGCAAAGTTGGACAGTTAGTGGTTGAGTGTTTATTTGTTTCATAGATTTGACACATAATGTCTTGAACAGATTTTAATTGACCACTCTTTTTCAATTCTAGTGCCTTGATTTTCCTAGTTAAAGATGCAAACTTGGCTTGAAGGTCATGATATTTTCTAAGGTTGTACGTACCTCCACTAGATGTATGATGATTAGTACTTAAAAGTGCATTTTTATCATGGTTTTATATCATCATTTTTGCACTTGAAGCATCAACAACTCCTTAACTAAAACATGTTTCATAATAATATATCTAATAATATAAGATACCTTTAATTTATGGTAAATGTTCATTTTAAATGCAGGCCTATCACATAAATGAAAGGATTGATTGATAACTTTAAGAACTTAAATTGCAAGGGCAAAGAGATGACCAACATTAGAAAAGAGATGTTAGTGCAATCCAAACCGGAACACTGTTCGGTAATTGGGTCAAATCTAGACTTATAGATCCCAGCTTTAGTCTACTTTATATGGATGGAAAGGTAAGACATAGGCCTACAACTTTCATATGGAGCCCAAGATCTAAAAAGGTCATTTTCAAGTCCAAATTATTACAACAACAAAGAAGCCCGAATCTATCCTCCAGCCCGAGCACTGTTCAGTATTTTGGCCATATCTGGAGTTCTGGAAGTCCAAATGAGCTGAATATTTTACACAAGAAAGCTGAGACAATTTTCTACAACTTTCATGTTTTAAGTGGCTCCAATTGTGATGTTATCAATGATGTTTTGCGCAGACAAGAGAAGATAAGGATTGTCATCAAGTCAAGAGTTGGCCACCCACTTATCAATTAGTCATCAAATCAATAGTTTCCAATTTTGGCCTATAAAAGGAGGCATTTGCCATGAATTTAGGCATCTTGGTTTCCAGATCAAGATCATGCTTTTGCTTTTTTTCTTTGTTTTTTTTTGTAATGTTTATGCTTTGTTTTCCTTAATATCAAGTTTATGCCTTTCAATTCCTTTTCTTTGCTTAGTTAACTTTTATCTTATTTATGTTCTTATTTTATTTATCTATTTTTCTTTCTTTCATTATGTCTAGCTAAGTTTATTATGTCAAGGTGAAAAGGTTACACTAATGGTGTAAGAATAAGTATACTGTAAACTTAATATAGACTTTAATGTTTGATACTAACATATTTTATATTTGTTATCTTGTTCACTCTTTAATACTTTGCTTGTTAAATAACTAATCTTGATTTATGTTGTATAACACTTGGTACATCAAATGCTTGGCACTTTCATAGTTTATACTATATGGTATAACCGACACCTGAGCTATGAAAGGAACTTGATTTGTTGTTAACATAAGTTATAATCATGAATGCTTGACGAGATTTACAAGTATTAACATTAATTGAATAAGATGACTAATGTAATCATGTTAACAATCTATAATCTGATTGGAACCTCCTTTATATGTGGTTTCCAATTGAATAATAAGAGTTTATATTATACTTGTTTGACATACCATTAGTGGAATCCCTAACCTTGACATTTGTTGTTATTATTGTTTAATCGTTACATTAATATTCCATCTCAAAGTTCTTATCTTCTTCTTCTTCTTCTCCTTCTTTTTATTTATTACTATTACTATTACTATTACTACTACTACTACTACTACTACTACTACTACTACTATTGTTATTACAATTATTATTGTTGTTGTATTTTTGTTATTTATAATTTGTACAATTAACCTCCTTGTGGTTCGACCCCGATTTTGCCGGGTTATTTATTACTTCCACACTCCTGCACTTGGGAGAAGACATCAATCTTTTAGTCATGTCATATGAGGATGGGTTTTACTTAGTGTCGTATAAGTGCTTGTAGTGTCCTAATTTTAAGCATTTTCAATTACCATATCGAAGTACTCCATTGCTTCACCAGCATCTTTATCTTCAAAAGTTCCATTACACATCAATTTAACAATTTGTCTATCTATAGGTGTTAAGCTTTCATAAAAATGTGAAACCAATCTCTATGTATCAAAACCACGATGAGGACAAGTATTAAGCAAGTCTCGATACCTATCCCAGCATTGGTAAAGTATTTCTCCTGGTTTTCGAGTGAAAGTGGTGATTTATCTTTTGAAAGAATTTGTTCTATAAGAAGGGAAAAACTTCTTTAAAAATTATTGCTGCATTTCATCTCAAGCACGAATAGATCTTGGTCTCAAATTTTATAGCTATGTTTTAACTTTATCTTTTAATAAAAAAGGAAAAAGCTTTAATCTGATGGTGTTCATGCTACAGTTTAAGTCTTTATACGTGTTGCAGACCTCTTTAAATTCCCTTAAATGCAAGTATGGATTTTCTAAATCTAAGCTATGAAAAGAAGGTAAAAGTTGAATAATGTCTGGCTTAAAATTAAAATATGATGCATCGGGAGGAAAAGCTATGCATGACAGTCCACTTGTTCTTGTGGGATTCATATGGTCTTTAAGTGTTCTAGCATAGTTATTCTCATTATGAAGGGATTGATTATCTTCTTCGATCATATTTTTTAAAAACAAAAAGGATACCCTACGAAGTCTACCACACATAAAAGGAGGTTTCAATCAGATTATAGATTGTTAATATGAGTACATTAGTCATCTTATTCAAATAACACTAATACTTGTAAATGTTGTTAGGTATTCATGATTATAACTTATATTAACAACAAATCAAGTTCCTTTCATAGCATAGGTGTCAGTTATACTATACGATTTATGCTATGAAAGTGTTAAGCATTTGTTGTACCAAGTGTTATATAATATAAATTTAGATTAGTCATTTAACAAGTAAAGTATTAAACAGTGAACAAGATAACAAATACAAAACATGTTAGTATCAAACATTAAAATCCATGTTAAATTTACACTATACTTATTCTTACACCATTAGTGTAACCTTTTCACCTTAACATAACAAATTTAGCTAAACATAATGAAAGAGAGAAACATAAAAAAAAAAGACAAGAACATAAATAAGTTAAAAGTTAACTAAATAAAAAAAAAGAAATTGAAAGGCATAAATAAGATATTAATGAATACAAAACCTAAGCATTATAAAAATACAAAGAGAGAAAGCAAGAGTATAATCTTGATCTAGAAACTAAGATGCCTAAATACATGGTAAATACCTTTTTTTATAGGTCAAAATTCAAAACTATTGATTTGATAAATAATTGATGAGTGGGTGGCTACATCTTGACTTGGTGATAATCCTTATCTTCTTGTCTGAATAAAGCATCATTGATAACATCAAAATTGGAACCACTTATACTCATAAAAGTTCTAGGAATTGTCTCATCTTTCCAGGAAAAACAAATGAGGTCATTTGGACTTCTAAAACTCTAGATATGGGTCAAATGCTGAATAGTGTTTAGGCTGCAGGACAGATTCAGATTCTTCGTTGTTACTACAATTTGGACTTGAAAACGACCTTATTGAAAACAGACCTTGACATAAAAGTTGTAGGCCTATGTCTTACCTTTCCATTATATAAAATGGAACTAAATCCGAGATCTACAGATCCAGATATGATCTAATTACCAAACAGTGTTCCACTTTGGATTACACTAGCATCTCTTTTCTAAGTTTGGTCATCTCTTTGTCCTTTTAATTTCAGTACTTAAACTCATCAATCAATTTTTTTATTTATGTGATAGGCCTGCATTTACGATGAACATTTACCATAAACTAAAGGTATCTTAGATTATTAGATATGTTATTATAAAATATGCTTTAGTTAAGGAGTTATTGATATTTCAAGTGCAAAATGATGATATAAAACTTTGATAAAAATATATTTTTAAGTACTAATCACTAGGTTGGTTAGCTTAGCTTTGAGCCTGAGTATGATGCACTGGTAAAAAACATGAAACGAAGGAGGCAAGTGTTGGGCAATGCTCAAGACTAGACCTAAACACTGATGCTTAAGTAGAAGTGCTAGGCTAGTTAGCCTAGTATTAGGCTGAGGCAACACTCCTAAGCCTAGGGGATGCTATGCTGAGTGGCTTGGTTATGGGCTCAGGCATGAAATCTAGGCCCAAAGATAGTAGGCTTTGACACCTTTATAAATATATGGTGCCAAGTCGGTGGCTCGGTGTCATATATAGTTATATGAAAAGCCCAACAACTGTGCTAGGCTTGATTTTGAGCCTGGGCACCAAACTTGTTTCTAGATTCTTTCAGGAATTGACTTGTTGTAAAAAAAAAAAGGAAAGTGTTTTGAGTTAATAAAAAATATTTTAAAAAAATACTTCTTCAAATAACGAAGCTTACTTGATGGTAATTCTTTTATTTACATATTGAATTCTCTTGAAGCACCTTAAACAATCATTAAAAATAAAATACTAAATTCTAAGGGATATAGTTTAATTAGTCAAGTCTTGAGTTTGCTTTTTAGGGATCATTAATTTGAATTTCACAAACCTTAGGGTTATTGAAGGCTTACATGGTCATTAACTTTAATGTCTGTAGAATCAGTTCAAGTACATGTAAGCTGATCCGGACAACCACATTACTCTAAAAACATAAAAAGTAGTAAAATAAAAGGAGATTGAATCCTCAATGAACCTTTGAAACTCCACAGAAGGAGCATATGCCGTGATATAAATAATGAATGGAAGCACAAAAGAAAATGAACTCTCAAGAAAATTAATCTTTGTTTTATAACATTTAGCACGGTAGTAGGTCTTTTGGTGGTGCTAGAATGGATTCTTCAGTTGACTTTCCATTCTCAACAACGAAGGTCACCTTTAACTGCCACATGGTGTGGAGTTTATGGTGACAGTGCATGAACTAAACACCTTCATATAAGCATATTGATCTCATGGTTAGTTTGAGGGAAATGCATATTGTACAGTTCAAGTAATTTTAGCTGAAAAGTTACCTGCCTTCTCGGCTCTGAACCTAATAGTAGTCCATCCTCCTGTTGGAACTCCAACTGTGTTTCTCTCAAGAGGATATATTAGATTAAACTTTCCAGGGTCTTTTGCAGGGTGGAAGTTCCCAACCCCAGTTCCAACAACAAAGAAAAATTGAAACCATGGAGACGGAATGAGTGGGATTCAACTATTAACAGATTAGTGTCCTGCAATACCAGTTTAATGGTGGAATTGAAAGCTACCTTACTGAGCCTTGTTCCTAATGAAGTGCCTAATAAGTTAGCTGTAAGGGGCACACCAGTATAGTTAAAAGGAAAAGGAGGTCGATCAGGGAAGTCAGTTCTGAAAACTCTGGACATATTGAAGTAATGAGCCTGCAATTGTTCAATCTTGGGCATCACAAAGGTTATGTTGTCCAATGAGGCTGGAAGTTGTGTATCATTTTGGCAGGTAGGGCATGGGTTCTGTCCTAAACCAATTATGCAAAAGAGATGGCGATCGATGTGATGTGAAGGGGGACTTTGGCAGGAAATTATGGAGTATTCAAGCTTCTAAGTATATACCGTTGTAATCTAATGCAAATGCGGTGTCATTAGGGGCAGGCAGTATTGGCAGAGTTGGGAGAACTGTTTGGAGTACCTTTGTATTGAAGAATGGCTGTAACAGTTTTGTTGTCTAAAGGAATTGGTGCATCCATGAAAGGTCTAGCTGCCATGAAATACCTACTTGGAGTGTGATCAGAACATTTGTGGCTTGCCCTGGTGCAATTAGGATAGCTTGGGTTGTGAAGGGCTTGTGGAGACCACATAAATCTCAAAAGCGGTCTGGTTGTGACCAGCAACAACAAAGAAGAGATTGTCATTGAGTGAAGCATTGATGGTCCTTGGTAGATAGTGATGTAGTTGAGCTTGTCATTCTTGATAGTAAGTATGAATTTACTATAATTAGATAAAGATGTGTTTCAAATAAATTTTATAAATAGTTTATCAGATATATTTATAGATCAATAAAATAAATCTAAATTCAAGATCTGGTTGCTCAAGACCACAATAACAGCTCAAAATAGTTATTATTTTTTATTTAATTGTTGGATCACATTTAAATTTTTAAAGGAGTTTTTAGAGGCCGTTTCTAACCGTCGAATCTTTAAATTTTAAAAATCTAACCCCGAGCCCCCGATCTTGTTAGTTTTTTTTCCTAGTTATTTTTAAATTTCATGCCCTTTTCTGTGTAATCTTGGATTTTTTTAGTTTATTTCCTAGTTGAGCTAGGGTTTCTAGTCTATTTAAAGTTTCGTAAACCTCCTAAAAAAGGAGACTTGAGAATTGTTATTCTAAAGAAAAAAAACCTAAGAACTTAGGGTGTACATCTGTAGGCCCTTTCGCTCATTAAAATTCTTGTGTTTGTTCTTTTATTTTTATAAGAGTTCACTTTTTTCATTGAGGCACTAATCAGATAATTTAAATAAGGTAGTTGATGCTCTTAGTTGATGTGTGACTTGTTGATGTGTGACTTTACTCAATGTCATACGTACCCATGTGCTAGGATTTGATACTTTTTACAAGTTGTATTCGGGTGATGCCTTATTCAGTCAGATTTATGTTGAGTTAATGGAGGGAGCAAAAATAGATAACTATATGATTTTAAATGATTATCATTTTCATGTTTTGTAGCTTTGTGTTCCAGATTGCTACTTGTGAGAGCATATAATTCATGAATGGCATTTTGAATGATATAAGATGTTGACTCTAGTATCCATAGATTATTAATGGCTTAAATTAGTAGAACAAGTTTCTAAATTTTTTAATAGGTGTGTTATTTGTTCAAGGTCCAAAAAGGCTTTATTGAATACTAGGTTGTATGCCCTATTAACAATTCCTGATGCTCTATGCTAGATGAGACCATGGATTTTATATTAGACATACCCCGTACACAATAAGCTATGAATTCTATTTCTCTTGTTATTGACAGGTTTTTAAAGACGATCCATTTTATAGCTAGCTAAAAGATCATGAATGCATCTTAAGTAGCCCAACTTTACTTCAATAAGATAGTTCGTTTTCATGACATTGGTAGATCCATCACTTCATATAGGGGTGTTAAATTCATGAGTGATTTCTAAAAGAGTTTGTAGGGAAAAATGAGAACTTAACTGAACTTTAGTAGTGCTTATCACCCTTAGACAAATGAGTAGACAAAGGTAGTTAATCACAATATTAACAACTTACTCTGAAGTCTTGTTGGAGACAAGCCGGAACAATGGGATATGGAATTTCTATAAGAGGAGTTTACTTATAATAGGTCTTAGAATTGGACTACTTAATGGAGTCCCTTTGATATTTGATATTATCTATGGGGAGAATCCTTCTAGAGTACTAAATTTAATTCTCGTATCTCGCATCGAAATCTTGAGCATTCAAGCAACTGACATGGAAAATTACTTGCATATAATTCATAAGCTAGATGACACGACTAAAAGGTTGATGTCTTCTCCCAAGTGCAGGAGTGTCAAAGTAATAAATAACCCAGCAACACCGGAGTCGAACCACAGGGAGGTTAATTGTATAAATTATAAATAACAATAATACATCAACAATAATAATAACAACAATAACAATAATAATAGTAATAACAATAATAATAACAACAACAATAATAATAACAATGACAATAACAATAATAATAATAATAATAATACTAGTAGTAGTAATACTAATAATAATAATAATAATTATAATAAAGAAAAAGAAGAAGAAGAAGATGATGATGATGAGAACTTTGAGATGAAATATTTATGTAACGATTAAACACTGATAATAACAAATGTCAAGGTTAGAGGATCCACTAATGGTATGTCTAACAAGTATAGTATAAACTCTTATTATTCAATTGGAAACTACACACAAAGGAGGTTCCAATCAGATTATAGATTGTTAACATGATTAGATTAGTCATCTTATTCGATTAATGCTAATACTTGTAAATCTCGTCAAGCATTCATGATTATAACTTATGCTAGCAACAAATCAAGTTCCTTTCATAGCTCAAGTGTCGATTATACCATACAGTATGGGCTATGAAAGTGCCAAGCATTTGCTGTACCAAGTGTTATGTAACATAAATCAAGATTAGTCATTTAACAAGCAAAGTATTAAAGAGTGAACAAGATAACAAATATAAAACATGTTAGTATCAAACATTAAAGTCCATATTAAGTTTACACTATACTTATTCTTACACCATTAGTGTAACCTTTTCACCTTGACATAATAAACTTAGTTAAACGTAATGAATGAAAGAAAAATAAATAAACAAAATAAGAACATAAACAATATAAAAGTTAACTAAGTAAAGGAAAGGAAATAAAGGCATAAACTTGATATTAATGAAAGTAAAGCATAAGCAATACAAAAAATACAAAGAGAGAAAGCAAGAGCATGATCTTGATCTGAAAACCAAGATGCCTAAATGCATGGCAAATGCCTCCTTTTATAGGCCAAAATTAGAAACTATTGATTTGATGACTAATTGATGAGTAGGTGACCAACTCTTAACTTGGTGACAATCCTTATCTTCTCTTGTCTACCCCAAACATCATTGATAAATTCAAAATTGGAGCCACTCGAAAACATGAAAGTTATTGTCTCAGCTTTCTTGTGTAAACAATTCAGCTCATTTGGACTTCTAAAACTCCAGATATGGCCAAAATACTGAACACTGCTCGGGCTGCAGGACAGATTCGGGCTTCTTTGTTGTTGCTACAATTTGGACTTAAAAATGTCCTTTTTAGATCTTGGGCTCCATATGAAAGTTGTAGGCATATGTCTTACCTTTCCATCCATATAAAGTAGACCTACATCTAAGATCTATAGCTCCAGCTATGACCCAATTACCGAACAGTGTTCCGGTTTGGATTGCACCAACATTTCTTTTCTAAGTTTGGTCATCTCTTTATCCTTTCAATTTCAGTTCTTAAATTCATCAATCAATCCTTTCATTTATGTGATAAGCCTGCATTTAAAATGAACATTTACCACAAATTAAAGGTATCTTATATTATTAGATATATTATTATAAAACATGCTTTAGTTAAGGAGTTATTGATACTTCAAGTACAAAATGATGATATAAAAACTTAATAAAAAAATATTTTTAAGTACTAATCATAGATATAATTTTCTATAACTTTCATGAATCAAGTTTGTTCAAATTCTAATATTAGCAATTATGTTTTTTTCGGACATGAAGATAAAGATTGTCGCTAAGTCAAGATGTGGTCACCCACTCAAAAATTAGTCAATAAATCAATAATTTCTAATTTTGACCTATTAAAAGAGGCATTTTGTATACATTTAGGCATCTTGGTTCTTAGATCAAGATCATGTTCTTAATTTCTTTCTTTACATTTTTGTAATATTTAAGTTTTGCTTTCATTAATCTCTTGTTTATGCTTCTCATTTCCTTTCCTTTATTTAGTTAACTTTTATCTTATTTATGTTCTTATCTTATTTATTCATATTTCTCTCTTTTATTATGTTTAGTTAAGTTTATTATGTCAAGGTGAAAAGGTTACAATAATAGTGTAAGAATAAGTATAGTATAAATTCAACGTAAACTTTAATGTTTGATACTAACATGTTTTGTATTTGTTATCTCATTCACTCTTAATACTTTGCTTGTTAAATGGTTAATCTAGATTTATGTTATATAACCCTTGGTATAACAAATCTTAGCACTTTCATAGCCCAACTTTATGGTATAACCGATAAATGGGTTATGAAAGGAACTTGAGTTGTTGTTAACATAAGTTATAATTATGAATACTTGACAACATTTACAAGTATTAACATTCTATAAATAAGATAACTAATGTAATCATGTTAACAATTTATAATCCGATTGAAATCTCCTTTGTATGTGGTTTCTATTTGAGTAATAAAAAGATTTTATACTATACTTGTTTGAAATAACATTAGTAGATTATATAACCTTGATAAAAAATTTTATCCTTATTTAATCCTTTTATTAATCTTATATCTCAAAATCATCGTCGTCGTCGTCGTCATCATCATTATTATAGTTAACCTCCCTATGGTTCGACCCTAGTCATACCAGGTTATTTATCACTTCGATACCCCTATACTTAGGAGAAGACATCAATCTCTTAGCCATGTCAATAATATAATTATATTATATTATATTATATTATATTATATTATATATTAAATAAAAAATGAAAAAAAAAATTTAAAATCCGTTTAATGTTTTTTTATTTTCTTGTATAATTTTCTATCACTTTTGGTTAAAATTGGTTTGTATTTTTAAATTATAAAGATACAAATTTGGTATTAAAATACCTAGTTCTTCTTTGAAATGTTAAAAAAAAATATATTAGAAAAAAAATATTTTGTTATCATGCATGCAACCAAATCTCATATGATAAAAAAAAATCAAAAAATATATATTAACATGCATTTTTTGCTTTAATAACAAGTTTATTAAAACCATAAGAATTAGGTCTATATTTTAAAAAATACCAAAAAAATTATTTTGCTCTTTTAACACCTGTGATTACAATTGTATACATAACGTGTATTCCTAATATTAAAAAAGAGTTATTCTTTTGTTGACATTAGAACAGTTAAGTTTTACTCAATAAAATAAGGATCTTCTAACTTATGACGATGATATGACCAAACGATTGATGTCTTCTTCCAAGTGTAAGAGTGTTGAAGTAATAAATAACTTGGCAAGATCGGGGTCGAACCACAAAGATGTTAACTATATAATAATGATGATAATGATGATAATGACGATTTAAATAGGAGTTTGAGATGAAATATTAATGTGAAGATCAAACAATGATAAAAATAATTGTCATGGTTAGAGAATCCACTAATAGTATTTCAAACAAGTATAGTATAAATTCTTTTTATTATTCAAATGGAAACCATACACAAAAGAGGTTCCAATCGGATTATAAATTATTAACATGATTACATTAGTTATTTTATTTGAATAATGCTAATACTTATAAATATTATCAGGTATTCATGATTATAACTTATGTTAACAACAAATCAAGTTCCTTTCATAGCACATGTATAGGTTATACCATATGGTTGGGTTATGAAAATACCAAGTATTTGTTATACCAAGTGTTATATAACATAAATCTAGATGAACCATTTAACAAGCAAAGTATTAAAAGTGAAGAAGATAATACATACAAAACATGTTACTATCAAACATTAAAATCTATGTTGAGTTTATATTATAATTATTCTTACACTATTAGTGTAACCTTTTCACCTTGATATAATAAACTTTGCTAAACATAATGAAGAAGAGAAATATAAATAAACAAGATAAGAACATAAATAAAATATAAGTTAGCTAAGTAAAGAAAAGGAAAGGAAAGACATAAACAAGATATTAATGAAAACAAAACTTAAGCATTACAAAAATATAAAAGAAGAAAGTAAGAACATGATCTTGACCTAAAAACTAAGATACCTAAATGCATGACAAATGCCTTCTTTTATAGGTGAAAATTAGAAACTATTGATTTGTTGACTAATTGTTGAGATAGTGACCACATCTTGACTTGGTGACAATCTTTATCTTCTTGTCTAAACCAAATGTTATTGCTAACATCAGAATTTGAACAAATTTAATTCATGAAAGTTATAGAAAATTGCCTCAACTTTCTAACAAAAAAAGAGTTGAAATCATTTGGATTTCTAAAACTTAAGATATGGGCTGAACATTGAGCAATGTCTAGACTACAAGACAAATTTGTTCTTTGTTGTTGCTAAAATTTAAACTTCAAAATAGCAAAATTAAGTCTTACATTTCTATGAATTTTTAGGCCTATATATTAGTTTTCTATCTATATAGAGCATACCCAAATTCAAGTTTTATAACTCTAGATATGGCCTAATGACTGAACAGTATTCCAGTTTGGACTAAACCAATATTTTTTTTCTAAGCTTCATCCTCTCTTTGTGTTCTCAATTTCAGTAGTTGAACTCATCAATCAATTCTTTAATTTATATTATAGGCTTCCATTTAAGATTAACATTTACTATAAATTAAAGGTACATCATTGCATCAGACTTGTTATTATAAAACATGCTTTAGTTAAGGAGTTATTGATACTTGAAGTGCAAAATGCTAATATAAAATCTTGATAAAAATACACTTTTAAGTATTAATTAAATGACTTTTCTTAAACCTTAGATAAACCAATAATTAGAAAACACAATAACGCCTTAGTATATATCAGACAATTAAACAATGTATCGTACCTAATGTAGGGAATATTTAGGATACTAATACCTTCATTATACTTAACCAATCACTGTGCTCGATTTCTTAAACCAGTTAAGATGTCTTATGACCAAATACTAAGTGGCGACTTACATTCCCTCTTTCCATATATAAAAGACAAGAAATCCTTGTCTCCCCTATTTTCCTGTTTACCCAGATACTAGAAGAGTGGACGTATTTGTCATAACATCGTACATTTGCGACAATTTCTAAAATTTAATAATTTCTAACAAAACAAATCATTAATATTTAGTTGCTTTACAAATTAGAGGGGTCAAACAATTACATATTTGATATCTAATATAGCAATATATTGCAATGACTAATATAATAGTATGCCTCCTAATAATTAAATGAGACAATCTTGAAAATATATGCATAAGAATATCCATTACTCAAAGTGTAAGTTGAAAAATAAAAATAAATC
Organism: Populus pruinosa; assembly: GCA_026413675.1. Lineage (NCBI taxonomy): Eukaryota > Viridiplantae > Streptophyta > Magnoliopsida > Malpighiales > Salicaceae > Populus > Populus pruinosa. The sequence continues at coordinate 8,869,311 of CM048607.1, forward strand.
AAAGTTCACAATCTTATTGATTCCAATGCTTCTATCTCTTTTAACCAATTATAAATTTACAACCACGAAAAGCCATGATGAAAACCTAAAGCAATTATTATGAAAGAGGGAAGAAAGAGATGTTCCTAGTATATTGTTTTTCCTCCCTTTTAAATTTCACCCCTATATCAAAAGCCCTTTAAATTTTCTAAAAATATTCTAAATATTATCATTAATTAATAACAAATTTTTTTTAATAATTAATAAAATTATAACTAGGAAAGTCATGTTTTCAACTGAAATTTATGCATAAAAACTAAAAGCTTCCAAAAATAAATCATATCAAGTCTATGTATTAAATTTGTAAGCTAAAGAACATTCAAACATGTTGGTAGTACAACTATAGGGACTTTATGCCCAATTTAGACCTTAATGCAGTCAATATCTGTCATAACTCAACCCAACCTGCCAGATATTATCCGTTTTGGGTCTTACCGTCTTCATGGATTTGTTCTTGATAGCCATGCATGGCTCCAAAACCTTTTTAAACAAGTTAGCAACTAGCACTATTAATAAGACCAGCTACCAACTATTCACTCGTCAATGTGAGATATTACAATCCACCCCTTTTGAGGAGGCCGACAACCCTATCAGCATCATTGAACAGCTAGTGAGGTTAGCTCTGATACCAAATGACACAACCCAATCTAATCTATCAAATATTATCCGTTTTTGGCCTTATCGTCCTCACAGATTTATTCTTGACAGCTATGCATGATCCTAAAACGAGTCTGATAAGTTAGCTACCAACATTATTAATAAGGTCAGCTACCAACTCTTTACCTGCTAATTTGAGATATTACAGTATCTCTCAAAACTAAAAACATGAAAGTTGTAAAGAGTTTTTTTAGCATTTCATAGCATCTTAAGTCATCTCAATTGGAGCGCGAATGACAAAGTTATGTCCAGGATACAAAACGGTGTTGAAAATATTCAAAATCATCCATTTAGCTTTGTTTTGTCTTTAATATCTCCATTTACATCTTAAATAAAAATACACAAATAATAATACTTTTAGGCATAAAAGAAGTATAAAAGACTAAGCATGAAGAGAGAAAAATATAAAAATCTTCATTCTTGTCTAGTTTCATACTTCAAATAAAAATACTGTCCCTATGTACATTAAAATATTACCTAATATTTGAACAAAAGTTAAAATAATAACTTTTAGTCTTTTAATTTTTGTTTGAAGAAATACCACAAAATCAATATTTTTAAAGAAAAAGACTTTACATTATTACACATTAAGATTGAAAATGGGAACTACATGTAATTTTTCTTTTTAATTTATGCAGATCATACCAAAATATAGTTTTATAAACATATAAAATAAATTATATAGGACAAATTTAAAGTTCTTGTTTTATGGTATAGTTTATGTTCCCTAATTTTTATTTTTGTTTTGTGTTTTTGGGTTTTACAAGGTTAAAAAGATAAAACTTTCCAATTATTTTTTAAAAATAATATTTTTAATTTTATTTATATTTAATGAAATTTTTTAATTTTAACGATATATATATATATATATGTGTGTGTGTGTGTGTGTGTTGGGGGTACACGCGAGTAAATTATAATATAATTAATAAATAAAACAATTATTAATAAGACAAATGTTCTCTGCCTAGGAAAATAATTTAATTTTAGTAATTTTTTAGTATTTTTTTAATTTTTTTTAGAAAACCAGATTTATTATCAAAATATGTAAAAAGACAGTAAAAAACATATTGGTCCATCACTTTAACACATATAAGCTCGTGATTTTATAAAATTGATTGTCCTGTTGGAAACAAAATGGGCTCAGCCAGCTTATCACTTCTCATTTGTCCTATTGATAAAAGTAGGCATCCCTTAAATGGTAGTTAGAATTTGGTCATAACAGTGACATATTGTTTGGTTATTATATAAAATGAAATAAGAGAGGACCCTTGAAAAGGAAAAAAAAAATCCAAATCTAAATAAAGGCCTCGTTAATGGCGCCACCAGGTCGCGCGCCTTGATTTCTCTATGCTATTTTTTTCATTTTTATTTAATTTTTTAATTTTAAATTTAGATGAAAAATATTATTAAATCTAGTGAGTCTATAAATTAAATAGTAAGTTTGATGAAATAAGCAATAATTTTAGTCAATCTAATATAATATTATTTTAATATTTAAAAAAATATATGATATATTAAAAAAATAAAAAATTTAGTTTATTTTGAATTTATCTTTGTGATGTCCTTTTTTACTTTTTTTATGTGGGAATAGTTTGTTCAAAATTATTTTTACATGATTGTCACAGTTTCGTGATCTGGAATACAAATGAAGCATATTAACCCAAGCAATTTCATTGTTCACCATGTCAATTTTTTTTATGAAGTTTTTAGTTATATTGATTTTTAAAAAAAATTCAAATCACATTATTATCAGTCATCTAAGTTGTTGAGTTCAATAATGTTACTTAAAAACCTTGACTAAATAAAGATTTAGGTCAAAAGATATTTTTTCTTATCAATTTCATTATTCTTTTTCTTAATTTTAAACTTAGACTTTTTTATATAAGTAAAAACTAATAAGACAACAACAATATATAAAATAAAATGATTTAATAATAACCTTAAATTTACAATTTTATTCTTTAAAATTAAGTATGTAGTGGTTACCTTATCAATAAGCTTCTAAGATTTTTAAATAAGTTAAAAACCTTATCTCTACTGGAAATAACTAAAAATTCAAAAACAAAAACTATGAAAATTAACAAAATTAGCATAAAAGGGTTAATTTTATTTAGCATAATCAGGTTTCTTTTTAGGCATAAACCTGTTATATTAGTCCATGAAACCATATTTTAGATCATTCACATAATTTGAATGAATTAGATCCTGAAAACATATTTTAGGTCATTCACATAATTTAAATGGATTAGATCCTCTCTTGGATGCTCATAACTTATAGTTTGTATGAGCCTAACTATATCATTTTTTCAACTAGTCGATCAAGTTGCATTTGGATTGGTCAAGTTGACCAAGTCATGTTAGCAAAACTTCGAGACAATTTTATTTTAAACTCAAGTTATTTTTTTATCTATTGAATGATATGGTTTTGGATTAACCAAGTTGATTGTGTCATGTAAGATAACTCCTATATAATTTAACATTAAGCTCAAACTAGAAATATAAAGTCGGATTAAGAGGTTTCAAGGTTAATCTATTAAAATACATTTAATATATATATATATATATATATATATATATATATATATAAAACTTATTATTTCTCTATGTACTGAATAGTTTGTTTTATATTCAAGATTTTTTTAACTCGATCTGCAGCTCAACACTAGCTTGTAAAGTAGTGATGTTATTTTTTTTTCTTTTTTTAAAGATTAAGAAATTGTAGCCCGTATTCTGGTATTGGAGTGCAGCATGAGTGTTACCTAGCCAGACAAAGATGGTGATAAGAGACGTGAAATCTGGGGTAAAAAAAAAAAGGTGCTTCGTCGTGGGATGTCTTTTTATCCTTGTTGATGACATTTCACATCAGACAGGAAAACAGGGGATCATCTGTGTTGTTTTCCTGTCCTGAAGACTAAAACGAAACCTAGTCACTGGCTTTTTTTCTATGCATGTGTTCGTGTTTCGATAGATCTCTAGGTTCAAAATTCCTGTCTAATCAACAATAACGCAAGTGGATATGGAACCCTTTTCCTTTATTAAAGCTTCTCCTTCCATCGAATGAACGCCTTCGACCGACTGGGAAAACAAACGTTGAGCGATTTTGGTAGGGAGCAGTCCATTCATTTGTTTCAAAATCAATCCATTTATTATAGCTTTCACATCCAATGCAACCTTTTTATTCGGTGATCTTGAAAAACAAACGGTAACAAAATCTGTTCTATCTGGACCATATACTGTTTTTTCCTTAAACTCAGAGGAGTTGCCGCAATGTCTCCGAACATCAGCTCATCATCTTTCCTTCTCTTTTTCAATGGCAATATGTGGCCCCTAATAACACATGTCAATGTCCAATTTGGTCCCTAAAACCTTGTCTGTGAAAACATGAGGTCCCCTTGTTTTTTATATTCCAATGAACACCACCTGGCCCCTCCTTCCGTTAGTGGTCGGTGGTTGAGTTAGGCCTGTCTTTTGCCTCCAGTCCACAAACCTTAACAGCAAACCAAGTACCTGGAAATAGAGTAGTGAACGAAAAACAATCTGGACCCTTCTATCTTATCCTAATCAATTACACTTCCCTCGTCCTGTCCCCTGTGTTTACTTATCTCGAGCTTTGAAACTAATAATTTCAAGTCCATTGTTTGAAAATTGGATGCATTCGGAGAACCATAAGAGCTTCAAAAGTAAAGAATGAATAGATAATAAAATTGAGGAACGCTGTTCTTGATGACCTACTCTACAGATACAAAAATCACAAGTGCTACATATTGTATTTCAGTTGGTTATTTAGAGATTATAAAATACCCATTACATGTAATCAAAGAAATACTTCAATTTATCCTTCAAATTTCTCAAACAAACCCCAAAATTTATCTTTATTACAAAAAATCAAGATAATTCGTAATATGTGTAGGCCTGCACATCCATATTGGATCTACGCGCACAAAATCTCACCTGCAACAATGAATTGTAGGTTTATATGAGTTCATTTTATATATAATTATTTTCTTCACTTAATAATGAACTCGAAATAAACCACTTATAACATCATTCAAGAAGATGAATTCAATCAATGCAAGGGTACATGGGGATGTATATTTATTTATTAATATAAACTAATTGAGGATGGCAACTCACTTTATTACCCTCCTCACTTAGTGTTATTTACTTGAACAATGCTTTTTTTGTTTTCAAATGGGTTTACTTATTTCCATATTATATTCTAAATTGCAAGTTTCCTAAGATTATATAAGTTAATTTGAATTATTTTTATATTTAATTATTTTTAGATTTATGAGCTTGATTAGGTTATATTATATCAATTTTTATAGTTTATTTTTTTTAAAGAAAGGAGAGGAATTTATTGTATCCTTTCTCACAGAGCATTATTCACTTTAATAAAGGTTTATGTTTTTTTTTTAAGGTTTAATTTTTTTTTAACTTATCCTTCAATGAGTTTGCTTATCCTGATATCATAATTTAGTTCGTGGATTTAATGGATTAACTCAAGTTAACTCGAGCTATTTTTTAATGTTCAAGTTATTTTTAGACTTGTCAAGTTAATAGGGTCAATCCCCATATGATTTAATTTTTTTTTATTCTAGAAAACACGTTAGCAATACTTGAATATTTTTTTATGTTAAAAAAATTTGATCTAGCTCACTGCATAGATAGGTTGACTATATATTTTTTTATCCTTTTTTAATTGATTTTTTTTAATATGATCATTCAATGTTTAGTTGATTTGAGAATTGAACATATATATATCTTCTTCTTTAATAACTTTCTTATATCAGGATTTGATTAGTTTGGCAGCTAGGATAATTGAAAACATGAGTTTTGTAGAGGGTTTAGAGCTTTCTTGCTTTGTAGGCTAGGTTTGAGGGGCTTTGCCCTTATCTTTGACCTTTGTTTTCGGGGGCATCAAGATATATATATATATATATATTATTTTCTATTGAGTTATCATGATCTTCGAGTTTAAAAAAAAATCATCTTCTTTTTATAGGGTTTTCACGATCTATGTTCTAGGTTGTGGGTAAGGCCGATTGACTCAAGTATTTTTGTCATATTTTAGTAGAATTATTTTCAATTTTATTTTTTAATATTGGGTTGATTGGAAATTAATTTTTATAATTTATTTTAATTTGTGTTTTATGAGGTTATTCAAACTCATGACCCGGCAAGTTTGGTTGGTTAATTTAGGATGACTCAAGTGGTTTTTTGTATTTTTTTTTTAATAATTTCATCCTTTGATATTTGGTTGATTAGAAATTAAGCTTTATAATTTGTTTAATTTTTTTTCTATGGGGTTATCTCAGTCTCATGATTCAGATTTAACAAGTTAACCTAAGATGACTTCACTTATTTTTTTAATTAATTTTTATTTTCAATTTTATTTTTAATATTGAATTGATTGAAAATTGAGTTTAAGAATTATTTTTTATTTATTTTCTATAGGGTTATTAGGGTCTCATGATTTAAATAACAGATTTGAGAGGTTAACCTAAGTTAATTTAATATGTTATCGTTCCAATATTTAAAAAAAGTTGTCATCTTAATTTTTTTTAGTCAACTACAGTTTTATCAATCATCCTAGTTTTTTTTAGACTTGCTAAATTAACTAGGTCATATAAGTTCAATCACCATTAATTTTAATTTTTATATAGTAAAAAAAATACATTAACAATACCTAGAAATTTTTTGTCTAAAAAAAATTAACTTGACTTTTAATATAAAGTGAATAATAATCTAGTTATTCCTAATTAGGCTATCAATTCCATCAAATTATATAGGTATAAAACTAGACTATAAGATATATGTATAGCGGTGCTAATGTCAATTCATATATTAGCTAATGACTAGATTGGTTGGCACGTGTTATGACATGGGCCAAACCAAACGTTTTCTAACATAAAAAAATACCTAGACAATGGTAGCATTTTTAAAGAAGTAAGAGAAACTTGATAGTTAAGTTATTGACTTGATAAGATGCAATAACCTCATCAATATTTTATTTGAAAACATTACTTTAAACATCTTATATTTTAATGTTTTTTCACCTTACAATTAAGTTTTTGGTTATTATACTTTGCAAACTAGGTCAAAATAGATTTTTAAAATCAATAAAGTGACAATAATATCCTCAAATATATTAAAGCTTACTATTACCACATAACTCATCCTCTTTCTTCGTGTTAACATTCTCCCATTTCTCACACTCTTTTTATTGAAAAGCATAACCTTCTTCTCTAAACCCACAACCTATAACAATAATTGGTTTCTTTTATAATAAGAGACCCGGCTATTATCCATCAAAATCTTTAACTTTTATAGCCATCACAAGTCCCCATCAAAGATTTCACTAAAAGTCACCAAAAAATTATAGTTTTTCTTTTCATCAAAATTATTATATGTTACTACCACCTATACTAGCCAAATGAGTACTAAACCATTTTAGATATCAGCCAATATTATAAGGTTGAATTCTGAGAAGATGAGGAAACCCTTGTTACTAGGATGTACAATTTAATTGATGAGAGTTAGGCTTAAAATTCACTCTTTATGCTTTATCTATCTATTTACTTAAACTATTTTAGTTTTAAATGAGAAAGTTTTGATCTTTTTAGGTGGAATTTAATTGTTGGGAGGATTTTTGGAAGAACAAGGAAGGAAATGGAGGAAATTGAGAGGTATTGGACTTAAAAATATTGACCTTTAGATCACATATTTATGTTTTTATATATTTTAATAATAATAATAAAATAAAAATTAGACTAATTATATGTTTGGTCGAGAATAAGTGTTAAACAAGTTTTATACAAAGCTTGTATTAACAAACATGAAGGATTTCATGAAAAAATCAATAAAAAAAGAAAAAAGAAAAAAGAAAAAAAAAGACTGAGTTTAAGCAATTATCTTAATGTTTTATATAAATTTGTATATCTAATATTGATAGCACAATTAAAATAAACACACATTTTATTTTATTATGTATACATTTCATTTCATTGTCTATTTTTAAAAAAATTTTACTTAGGTTGATCCGTATTGAATTTCGCCAAAAATTTGCAAGCGCAACAACTAAATAAAAATTTGTATATCTTAGGTTGATCCGTATTGAATTAAGTCAGGTGAAACAATCTGTCAAAACTTTTACTCTTGATATTTTTATTTTTATTTTTTATCCAGAGCTTTTAAAAGCAAGAAGGATGGAGAAACTAATTGATTAAGAAATGAAAGCAAATGAACTTGCAAGGAAACGAAGAGGCAAGTGAAAGATACTTGACACATGGAACATAAATTACTTTACATTTAAAATGGGAATTTTCATAAGCATCTAGTACTTAATTACAGCTCAACAGAAACACCAAATTCACTAGAAGGGCTCTTAAGAAGCTTAAACATTTTGAGATTAATTGCAATAATTTACAAAAAAAAATTTCCCACAACGGAAATTTCAATACTGATTGTCCAAAATTGGCTCCTTTTTCTTCCAAACTCCCATCTGCTCCTTTAGTGCAATCTTCCGCAAATCACCTAGAGATATCATGATTTTGAGAGTGGCCAAGTTGCTCAATTTCCCAGCTCAACTTTGACGCAACTCTTTCATGACAGGGGACGTACTCCTATGATATTCAGCAAGTAAACATGTGAACAAAATTTCAGTATTATCACTTGTATTTCTGACCAAGGAAAGTTTTAATATTAGCCTTTTAAAAGGAAGGTGATGAAACAGGGCAAGTAGGCTTTTACGTAACAGGTATGTGCTATTTCGATGTAAAGTTATAAGCATGAACAAATATTTTTCGCTAAGTTAAGATTAGTTTGATGAATTTAAGAAGTAAAATCTTCTAAGCTTAGGCAAGGACTAAGGAGATATGGTTTCGTTAGCAAACCTCCAGTTTCTTCACCAGCTCTTTTGCTGTTGGTGCAGAAACGATAATGTTGCGTGCACTGGGACTAATAAATCCCTCTTCGACAGCTTTGTCAATAAACGAGAGTAAGGAATTGTAGTATCCATCCACATTAAGCAATCCAACCTTCGCAATGTGGAAACAGGATGCATTGTTAGTTCCTTAAAATAGATAAAGCAGTTGAGACGTCTCCTGCAGACATTACAGCAGTAGGCATAACATGGTATCAGTATTGTAAACATGGAAATCACCGGTTTGTCATGAATTCCAAGTTGAGCCCAGGTTATGACTTCAAGTAACTCTTCCAGCGTTCCATAACCACCTATATTTAAAACATGTAGTATTTCAAAATTAACATTCTAATCCAAATTACTTCATGGCAGAACATAAGAGGCATTTGAGAACAGTACATATGTTTAATTGTAGCTGGATAGGACACGTAAATTAGAAATGTAATATCAGCAGCAAGGAATACAGGACATGTCAATTATTTAGTACCATAAATCAGTAGCGAAGCTAGATATTTGTCCGCTCTGCATGTTTAAAATAGTTGCAATAATGACCTCTAGGATAATCATGACTTAATTTCTACATCTTGACCTCAACTTCTGTGGATTTAAAGTTACATGGTTTTGTTTGTAGCTTGATGATCAAAATTTTCTTTTCATCTGCTATCTTCTTTCTCGAGTTTTTTTTTTTCTTTTGGTGGGGGGTGGGGGGAGGATTTGTCAGCATCTTGAACAGTCTTCATAGCAGGGACAAAATCTTCTGCCCACCCATGAAGGTGATAATAGCTCTAATCTTATCACGTTACAGAGTGGATGTCTTTCAATTTTTAACTGGGGTTGTGGATTCTATTACAAAATGGAGTCCATGAGAAGATAAATGGGCCATTCTGTCCAAGCATGTCTTCCATTTCCCATCATTGCCTACTAGGTGCTGGTGCTGGCTGGCACAAATTCACAGAGTGTGTTTGTGCGTTCGTCGCCCTCAATATGCTAAGAAATAAATGGCACTGTAACATTTACTAGCCGCAGAACTACATCAGAGGAAAGTAGCATATGAGCCAGTAGCTACAGTTGCAGACTTCACTATAAGCTCTAATTTTCAATGTAAGATGTTGATGGGTCAAAAACCTGGGTATGAATTGTTTCTTTGTAATAATGAGTATTGGGCTGGTGATGGAAGGTTGAAAAGGATGTGGTAAAAGAGGCTTAACACTGTTGTTTTCACAGCATTACCATATGACGCCGTTTATAGAAATAACATACAACAGCAACTATAGCCTAGACCCTACGTTTAAAAACAAAAAAAAATAAATCCTAGACACTTTTAAGTTGACGTTTTTACACACTTTTGACAGTCAACGTTCTCCTCATAATTTGTGCGTGTGGCCACTTGTCTAGCGAAACAAGGAGGATCAGGAAAATGAAAGAACATATGAAGGATAATGACATAAAGTATATAACTATTAGAAATATAGTTCCTTTTCATTTCATATTTCATCTTGTAAAGGGGTTAGCTTAAACACAATCAATAATCAAACGCAATTGAGACAGCAGACAAAGAAAAGTGCTATCAGGCATCCTCGGAACTCCAAGAATCAAAACATGAGATATGGCCAATCTGACATTATAAAATTCGTAAAAAGGAAAGAGAACCAACTGATTGTATTTATGATTTATTGAATTTCTTTCAAATTTTCATGCAAGTGTGAATTTTGCAGAGTTTATAACTAACCTGGTAAGGCAATAAAAGCATCAGAATGCTTAGCCATCTCTGCCTTCCTTTGATGCATATCTGCAACTGCCTTCACTTCTCCTACTGTTTCACCAGTCAACTGCAAGAGGGCACCACAGGCACAGTCAAAGAAAATAAAAAGATCAAAATTGCGTGTCTGCGTGTGAGAGAGTAAGTGTCTGGAATTTGGAGTGTTGTGCAGTGAAGCAATAATGAATGTTTGCAGGAGTGGTGGACTCAATCCATAGTATTCAACTCAGCAACTTCATAGCCATTAATTCTTTAGCTTAAAAGAAAAGTAAAATCGAATTTAAGAAGAATCCAGGCAAGAAAAACACGGGAAGTAAATACTTGTAATGAACTAACCAGAGATGACAGTAGCAAATACAAACCAAGATTATATATGCAAAAGGTCTAATGCTACGTGCCAATGATCCAAGCAGACAGTGGATAAGGCTATGATGTATTCATCAGAGGAACAGAAACCTTGAGAAACAGAAGCCTTGAGAAACAAACAAAAAAATACATGTTTATACAATGGAAAGATGGAAGTAGATAAAGAAAGTAGCCAAAAGCAAGGAAGAATATCAATAGAAAAGAAAATGAAAAGCCAAAAATCTATTTTTATTCAAATCCAGTAAAGAAAAATTAAAAGAAGAATAAAGTTGGAGCCTTTATCCTTGAAGAAAATGTAATGAAAAGGTAGGGGACTTTATTTTTGCTGGGTCCAGCAGACATACCTCTGGACGCATGAGCGTCTTGGGAATAACTCTGCAAAGAGACAATAATATGACAGAAAAATCACGACCCAGCTCACTGATTTTGTTTCTCAACTCATCTCAATGTTATTTCAATGCATGAATTAGAAGACAAAACTTGGACATGAAGGAAAGGCTTGATTACCCAATAACATGACGACCACCATCATGAACAGCTTGTGAAACCAGACCCATCAAACCTATGCTACCTCCTCCATAGACCAGATCAATATTCCTTGAGACCTGCAAAATAAAACCATAATATAACTATCAGGAAACCAAAATGAGGTCTTTTCTAGGAAATCTGTTAATGTGGTTATGTATGGGCTCAGATATCCTTATGTAAAGAATGATGGATGGTCAAGTTTTTGACGGAAGAAAAATGTGTTCTTGTTTGTACATCAAAGCATATATCCCTTCAAGAAAGAATTAAAAAAAGGCAGAATAATTAAGAAGAAAGTTTCCAAATTTAGCACAAGTAAAATGTCGAGACTCGTGTGGCCGAGTTACAAACATAAGAAAGCTTTCACAATGTTTATAAATTCATAGCAAAATGTCTTAGCAAAGAAAAGAACATGCAAAGCAATGGGCAGGCAGAGACAAATAGATATATATTTTTTTAAAAAAGAAGGTACCAATTCGTTGCCAAGGTCAATAGCAGCAACTTGATAGCTAGTCTTCTTGCCTTGACTACTCCCACAAAAAACACAAATCCTCTTGAACTTAGACGACATTGATTGCTGCTGCAGAGTAGTTGTCTCTATGATCTCCATTTTAGTTCTGATCGCTCGGTTCACTCACAACCATGCTTAATTAACTCATGATTCTTCCTCTTTGCTTCCTTAGTATTGTTTGCGTATGTCAAACGAAGGGAAGGATGACCGCCTTAGTTTTGTTTGGTTTATTTCTTCGGCGGTAGTGATCCTGAGTGCCTCTGTTTGTTTGTTTATATAAACGTTTACACGTACACGTGATTACTCCTCATAGCACGCTTGCCCTCCTCCTCATGACAACTCACACATACAGCCTATGTAATATTGGCACGCGTGGACCACTTCTTTTCTTTAACCCCATCAAAAATATGAACACCCTTTCCTTCTTGCCAGCATATTGACTCCAAGCGGGTTAATATTGTTTTAAAAAAATATATTAAAATTATGGAAAATATTTTAAATTTTTTAAGTGATTATACTATACCTAAGTAAATAACAAATAAATAAAGAATGCTAATATTTCTACATACATTCGTTTTCGTTTGCACATCTATTTAGATGTTATTTGGCCAAATTTAATTTTAAAAAAATGTTTCATATTTTTTTTTAATAGCTTTGACGTTATTAATTTACTAAGTTGTGTAAATATATACTAACAACTTTTCAAATAAAAAATACAACGTAAAAATACTAAAATGTCTACATGCTTCTTTTAATTATTCATCATACCTAAATAAATTTTATTATTGCAATTCATATTTAATCTATATCTAGAGTTACAGTGAAAACCCCATATTATTTAATTTTTTTATAATTTAACTTTAATTGTTTTTGTTTCTTTAGATTTGGAGTTTGATACGGGTTAGAGTATTGATTGTTCGACTCTAATAATATTTTGTTGAGTCAATGCAAAGTTAGATTTCACCTCTAAAAACTAAAAACATGGTTCATTAACATTAACATTAATAAATGAACTAAAACAACATTCCTTTTTGCTATCTAAAAAATAATTATTTATCAATAAGCACAAAATTTGTTTATTTACTATACATTTTTTCTAATTTTCTTATTTTAGTCCCTCTATTTTATAAGGTTTATAATATGGTGAATGAACTTTATCTTTTTTCAATTTCATCACTTAAAATTATATTTTTATGTGCTTAGATGTGTTTTATTCTATTTTCTCTCACTTACCTAAAATGCATATTGTTGAATGGTTTAGGGTTTTTTATTCTATTCTAATCATGTTTTATTCTATTAATGACCAATATTATTTTTTAAAAAATATATTGAGAGATAGAGGACTATAACTGACATACATAAAAATATAGACACAAGATTTTTTTCACAAAAAAAATATATAAAAGTTTCATTTGATCCTTATTATCTTTATTATCACAGAATTAAATAAATACATGTTTCAAAATCTATTTTCTCATATTACTTCATAGAATTTAAATTATTAGATTTTTTTTACCAACAAAATTTATACAATTTCTGTTGATCTGTATTGAGATGTCTTCCTAAATTTTGATTGACCTAAAATTTAATTGTTATTAGAAAATTAAATATATTTTACATATTTAATTTTAAATAAATAAATTATATTTGTATGATATATTTTTAAGAACAAATCATATGTAATCAAAGACCATAATTAGCCTTTAAGATAAATAAGAAAAATAGAATAAAATTTGAGAATAATAGATAATATGTACACGTGCATTTATTTTTGCTTCTTACAAGAAAAATTACATTTAATTTTTAGTTTTTAACATTATCAACTTTTTTATTATTAAAATCCTTACTTTTCAAATTAAATTTTAGCTTTTATGGTAATATTATCAATTAATTTTCAATATTTAATGAGAATATTATTTTTATTTTTTATGTTAATTATTTTATATACTTTTCTCGGATTAGTTTTTAAGAAAATGTTTTATATGGCTACATCAGAATTATAATATGATTTTTTATGTTTTATTGAAAATTGTTTTTTATGTGTTCTAAGTTTTTATTTTTTTTTAAAAGACATTTTTTTGGTTGCCAAAATATTAATAATTAGAAGAAGGGTTTTTGAGGAAAAAATATATTTCCTACTCCTTTATTAAAATCATTTGAATTCCTCTGAATTTTTCTTTAGTTGTGTTTAGGGGTGTTCACGGTCCGGTTCGGTCCGGTTTTAATATAAAAATTCAACCGAACCAGAAAATACTATTCCTTGTTAATATAACCCGAACCGAACCGAGAACCGGTTCAAACCGAACCGATTTTGTTCGGTTCGGGTCGGTTTTTTAGCCTTAAAAACCAAAACCAATTAAATAAGAGAAAACTTGCCTGAATCACAATCATTGGACAAACTTGGCCGAATCACATTCAAAAAAACGTTGTTGAAAACTTTGAATCCAAGCCCTTCAGTTGAGATCTGAAAGATCTCCCTTAGCTAAATCACAACCAGTAGATCTATCCAAGCAAGCACAACTAATTAACAAAGATTCCAATAGCTTCCCGCAAACTACCGGAACCTCATTAACACAACTGCATGTTAATAAAACTAAAAATAAGGATTTTATCCAAGTTTTCTGCCATAAAATACAGCAAAGAGTAGGAAGGCAACAATATGAGAGAAAATGAGTTGCTTTAAGCCTTCCTTGTGCACAAAGGAGAGAGAGAGGGGGAGGGGTGGGGTGACTGGAAAGGGAGAAAGGGGAAGGGGAAGGGGAAGGGGAAGGGGGGGAGGGAGGGAGGGAGGGAGGGAGAGAGAGAGAGAGAGAGAGAGAGAGAGAGAGAGAGGGATAGGTGGGGTGGCTCTGAAATGGAAAGGACAAAAAGAAAAAGGGAAAGGGAAGGGGGGGGAAGAGAGCGGGGAGGGAGGGATAAGTGGGGTGGCTGGAATGGAAAGTGGAAAAAGAGAAAGGGAAAGGAAATGGGGGCGGGTGGAAAGGTGGGGGGTTGGAAATGTAGGGTTAGGTTAGGGTATTTATTATTTAGGTTTAGAAAGTTTTTTTATATTTTTTTTAGATTTAAATAAATTAGTTTGGTTCGGTCCGGTTTAATCGGTTTAAGTCTTTTTAAACCGGAACCGAACCGGACCAGATGATTTTTTTTATTTTTTAATCGGTTTATTTGATTTTTTCTATCGGTTCGGTTTTTCGGTTAATTTTTTTGTCGGTTTTTTCGGTTTAATCGGTTGGTCGGTTTTTTTGAACACCCCTAGTTGTGTTAGATTTTCATTTAGGAAATCCTACTACCTGTAAAGTCGTCCAAAACAAAAGAAATGCATTGATAAAAAAAAAAATTTGAAATTTTAATTAAAAAAATATTTTTTCTCTATATTGATAATATCAGGATTATCCTTATTATCACAGAATTAAATAAATACATGTTTCAAAATCGCCTCGCAGCAACATGCAGGCATGCAATTAATTTCTTTCTATAACATTACTTCTATGTTTTTTCATTGATTTTTTTTTTTGGCCCCATCCCATAGCAGCAGAGAGCGGGGCACGTGACGAGGCATGACCTAACTAACAATAGATTGTAAAGGCAAAAATTCTTTTTTTATCTGTCCAAGGGTGAAAGTTTGATTAGAACCAAGGAAGAAAAGGTAGTTGGAAAACTGTAAGAAGGATCGTTCTAAACGAAGAAATTGGCATTCTTCTCATTGCACATCAAGACTGAAGATTTTTTTGTTAGGTTGGTTGTCATTAATATACAACAATCATTGACTATTGTACCAATCATGTATACTCATCTAAAATATTAAAAGTTGACAGCTACCATTGTTAAAAAAGAGCTGAAGTTGACAACCATCTTTGTTGAAGAAGAGCCTCCATAAATGTCTTTAAATAGAGGCATGTGTTAGAGAGCAAAATGAGAATAAAGAGAATTATGAAAATGTGAAGAGAATAAAGAAGAAAAGAAAGCTGCAATGGCAGCAAGGCTGCTGCCATTGCAGCAGCTGCAAGTGCAGCAAAAAGAGTTGAGAGTTGAGTATGAGAGGGTGTAATTCTTCTCCTCCGTGTATATGTTTTTATTCTTTTTCTATCTCTAAATATATTGACTTCTCTCGTGGATGTAGGCGATTTTGTCGAACTACGTTAAATATTGTGTCAGTGTGTTTAGCCCTCCTATGAACAAGTATTAGAACATCATCAGTCATAATTTCCAACCTCTTTTCCTTTTTTTGGTCACTTTTCATCCCAAAAGTCTTTTACCTTTTAAACCAGAAACATACTAGCAAAAAAAAGGCCATACATTATAAGAAAAAATGAGCACATCTCTTAAAATAACATTTTAAGAAACATTTATACGTGTTCAAACCTAGGGAAAAAGAAAAAAAAAACATACTTGAAAACGAGGGAGGTAGTATGGGTAAAATTCAGAAATAAGAGATGATAGTATGGAGCCTTGTGCATTGATGATTGAAACAAGAACATAAGTGGGTTATGGCCTATCAGCCTGTGTACCCTCATCCACCTCCCTTGCTCGACACACCTGCTGTATGCAAAGGAAACATTTTTATTTTTATTCCCTCTCTCCCTTCCCTTCCCCATATCCTCAGCCCCACCATGGATGCATGCTATGCCACGAATTGCATTTGCCTTGAATTGCCTTTGCCTCTCCTCTACCTCACTCCCCAGAAAAAAAGAAAAGCAAAAAAAAAAAAAAAAACCCACAATTTCTTACCAAATATACTTTCATTAAACTCCACTTGCTCATTTCTTATTATATTCTACAGTGTTGTTGCCAGGATTGCAGGAACTGAACTATGTATTATATTACTTAAAAATCCCCAATCCCTAAGCTAGCCTTCATCTGGCCAAAGCTAGCCAGCTGTTCTCGCTTATGATATGTCTACTTCCAGCCCAGACCCCAAGCACAGAGATTATAAACTCGTAATAACTGTTCTTAAGAGGGGATCGAGCGTTTTACTCGTTAACTACTTGTGTACCTCCTGCATGCGCGCTTGACCCATGTTTTTGTGTGCTAATGAGTCTTGCTTGTGTACTATGTTAGACCTAGTGCCGCTCGTGTTCCTTCTTTATTTTATTTTTGTTGTTGTTGTGAATTCTTCTGATCATTCCATTAAACAAAGCAAACGAAAACCTGGAATGTATCATGCCTAGCTTTGTAAATTCCTGGTACATAATTAAAATCGTTTGACGTTATTTTAAGTGATAAATAGAATATTATCTCATCAATTAAAATACTCATCAAGTCCAGAATCTTAACATGGTATGTTTGCTAGCTTTTATGGGATAGAAAAGATAAGAGTTAATTTCGATCTACAGGAGGCCGTGCAAAGCCAAAAAGAAGAGGCAAACAAGAAGAAGAAGAAGAATCATGCTCATGCTTAGATTTCATATGTTTCTTTCAACTCAAAACTTCGATCAATGAATTATATATTATAATCAGGTGTTTTTTTTCCTCATACGTACTATTATTAATTTTTAGCTTCACATAAATATTTACTGTAAAAAATTATAAGAAAATCTATTTCATCCTTAATATATATTATTGTTAAATTTATATATTTTAAAAAATAATTAACTATTATACTTTTACTTTAGGTTATATTTAAGTGTTGAAATTAATGATATTATAATATTCCTAATTATAAAACTCAAACTAGCATGACAAGGTGGCCTAAAACTTGGCTGAGGTAGGTCTAGATCAATCCGAGTTAAAAAAAAAAAAAAACAAAGGAAGGATTGGCCTAGCATAAGCTATGATAAAACATGGGTAAAAAATTATTTAACTTTTTTGTAATTTTTTCTTATCAAAACAAAGTTGCATTGATTCTTTTTTTATAAAAGAAGTTTTTGGATCCACTTGAGTTAATCCTCCCGAATCATGACTCAAACTTTGTCTCAAATCAATTCTTAAATCGAGTTTTAAAATTATAATAATAATAACTTTCGTTATCATTGACTTAGGTTAACCTGCATTGACTTTCCAAAAACACAACTCAGACCTTACCTCGGGTCAATCCTAAATTGAATTTTAAAATTATAATAATAATCATTTTTATTTTTATGTTAACTTGAATCAACGGTCAACTTGACCCATGACTTAAATCTTACTTTAAGTCAACTCTCGAGTTGTGACACGACTAAAAGGTTGATGTCTTTTCCCAAGTGCAGGAGTGTCGAAGTAATAAATAACCCGGCAAGACCGGGGTCGAACCACAGGGAGGTTAATTGTACAAATTATAGACAACAATTATAAGCAACAATAATAGCAATAATAACAACAACAATAACAACAACAACTATAATAATAATAATAATAATAATAATAATAATAATAATAATAATAATAATAATAATACTAGTAGTAGTACTAGTAGTAGTAGTAGTAGTAGTAGTAATAGTAGTGATAATAATAATAATAATAAAGAAAGAGAAGAAGAAGAAGATGATGAGAACTTGCAGATGGAAAATTAATGTAAGGATTAAACAATAATAATAATAAATGTCAAGGTTAGAGGTTCCACTAATGGTATATCAAACAAGTATAGTATAAACTCTTATTATTGAATTAGAAACCACACACAAAGGAGGTTCCAATCAGATTATAATACTTGTAAATCTCGTCAAGCATTCATGATTATAACTTATGTTAACAACAAATCAAGTTCCTTTCATAGCTCAGGTGTCGGTTATAGCATACATTATGGGCTATGAAAGTGCCAAGCATTTGTTGTACCAAGTGTTATACAACATAAATCAAGATTAGTCATTTAACAAGCAAAGTATTAAAAGAGTGAACAAGATAACAAATATAAAACATGTTAGTATCAAACATTAAAGTCCATATTAAGTTTACATTATACTTATTCTTACACCATTAGTGTAACCTTTTCACCTTGACATAATTAACTTAGCTAGACATAATGAAAGAAAGAAAAATAGATAAATAAAATAAGAACATAAAAGCTAACTAAGTAAAGGAAAGGAAATGAAAAGCATAAACTTAATATTAATGAAAGCAAAGCATAAACATTACAAAAAATACAAGAGAGAAAGGAAGAGCATGATCTTTATCTGAACACCAAGATGCCTAAATGCATGGCAAATGCCTTCTTTTATAGGCCAAAATTGGGAACTATTGATTTGATGACTAATTGATAAGTGGGTGGCCAACTTTTGACTTGGTGACAATCCTTATCTTCTCTTGTCTGCCCAAAACGTCATTGAAAACGTCAAAATTGAAGCCATTTGAAAACATAAAAGTTGTAGGCAATTGTCTCAGCTTTCTTGTGTAAACAATTCAGCTCATTTGGACTTCTAGAACTCTAGATATGATCAAAATACCGAACAGTGCTCGGGCTGGAAGACAGATTCAGGCTTCTTTGTTGTTGCTACAATTTGGATTTGATAATGGCCTTTTTAGATCTTGGGCTCCATATGAAAGTTGTAGGCCTATGTCTTATCTTTCCATCCATATAAATTGAACCTAAATCTGAGATCTGTAACTCCACATATGGCCCAATTACCGAACAGTGTTCTGGTTTGGATTGCACCGACATCTCTTTTCTAAGTTTGACCATCTCTTTGCCCTTGCAATTTCAGTTCTTAAAGTCATCAATCAATCCTTTCATTTATGTGATAGGCCTGCATTTAAAATGAACATTTACCACAAATTAAAGGTATCTTATATTATTATATATATTATTATAAAACATGCTTTAGTTAAGGAGTTATTGATACTTCAAGTGCAAAATGATGATATAAAACCATGACAAAAATGCACTTTTAAGTACTAATCACACCCCCCAACCAGCTTATTACTAGTCCCTAGTAATCAAAGCGTTAAAACAATTTGCAAATTTCATAAAGCAAGGTATTCATCATTTAACTTCCATTAATCTATCCAGATAAACAAACTCTCATTAAATTTATATATCTGCTCAATACCTTTTAACAAGATATAAATAAACCTTTTTTTTGTGCTCAATGTATCAACACATAATTATGGGGCTTTTCTTGGAAGAAAACAAAATTTTTGTTCTAATGTTTAAGGTTAACTTCCTTGGGATGGGATTATTATTTTTGTCTTTTTTTTTACTTCTTTTTTTTTCTTTTTCTTTTTAAATATATATACATATAATTTAAAAACATCATGCAACTTTAACCCATGTAACGAGCTTTCAGCTAATGACTCCCAGACCAGTTGGTCTTGGGGCATTAGGTGTTAAGACACCCCTACGAGCTTAGTAACTCGGGTCGCAGATACTGATATGTAGATAGTGCAATGTTTGATTCCCTTAAACTTTTCTCCTCAACCCATGTAACAAGCGTTGGGTCAATAGCTCCCAAGTCAGTTGATTTTAGGGTATTAGGTGTTAAAACACCCCTTCGGGCTTAATTGCTTAGGTTAGGGAGGCTACAAAACCAAACTTATCTACATTTTTATTATCATCATTTTTTCTTTTTTTTTTCTTTTTTCTTTTTTTTTCATGTTTTTTTTCTTAATTATATACAATCTCTTTCCCTTAGTTATTAACTTTAACAAAAGAACATAAATAATGTAATAATCCAATATGCAACCCACAATCATATGTTAAAGTGTGTGTGTGTAAATTAAGGTTTAAGAATACATGTTAAATAAGTATATGAGTAGAATTAAGTGATAACAATGCGAGAGTTTGTAAACCTGAATATTTCAAGAAGTATTATAATAGACCTTGTTAAGAATGGTTACTAAGATGCGTCTCAAGAGTCACTTTAACAAAAGAGCTCTTTTACTCTGCCATCCTAGTAACAACAATTATGCACATGCTTTATGAAATGAAAAACAATTTTTTTTTTAACTACTACCCTCTCCCCCCAACCAAAACAAGACATTGTCCTCAATGTTCTAAGGTAGAAAGATAGAGTATAGAAGATATCACCTAAAATAATAAACATTAACAAACCTGAAACATACTGAAACAAAAATAAGAAATGACAAAACACAAATATTATGCTATTAATAAAAAGAAAAGACACAAATTTTTACAAGCTAAGACTCAAATCGCAGTTGTGATTGTGGCTCACATCTTCCCTTGGTTTTACGTCCAAGAACGGCTTAAACGCCCTCTATGGGTCGGGGATAGGCTTCCCATCCAGTTTTCTTAAAAACTCGCAAACAGGATCTTTTTTAGTCAGATTCCCAAGACTATACCAAGTATGTTCTTTATGAAAATGGGTTCATAAGTCATGAATTACACGATGCTTATCTCGACTATGATGAGACTTAAGAGTCAATAGAAGATTATCTAAAGACTCTCTGTGTTTTGAAATAAATCCCACCTTCTGATAATTTTCACAGTTTTTGCGGAATGCATCTGACTCCTTGAATATGATGGGCCAGTAAAATCCACTTTGTAAGATTTCTACAATTCTTTTTTTTTTATGAGAAATGATCCCCACATGCCTTAGAGTAACAAAATTTAATGAAATTACTTTCCTCATTGTCGAGAATGCATTTTTGAAATATTTGATCAGGACAATAATTGAATAAGTAAGGGTCATCCCAATAAAAATTTTGCTCGTTGCTCAAAAATTTTCTTTTGTCTTCAGTACTCCAATGAGTTGGCAAAAATCCTCCCCGGCAACGGCGCCAAAAACTTGACACGACTAAAAGGTTGATGTCTTCTCCCAAGTGTAGGAGTGTCGAAGTAATAAATAACCCGGCAAGACCAGAGTCGAACCATAGGGAGGTTAATTGTACAAATTATAGACAACAATTATAAGCAACAATAATAGCAATAATAACAACAACAATAACAATAACAACAACAACTATAATAATAATAATAATAATAATAATAATAATAATAATAATAATAATAATAATAATAGTAGTAGTAGTAGTAGTAGTAGTACTACTAGTAGTAATAGTAGTAGTAGTAGTAGTAGTAGTAATAGTAATAATAAAGAAAGAGAAGAAGAAGAAGATGATGAGAACTTGCAGATGGAAAATTAATGTAAGGATTAAACAATAATAATAACAAATGTCAAGGTTAGAGGTTCCACTAATGGTATATCAAACAAGTATAGTATAAACTCTTATTATTGAATTGGAAACCACACACAAAGGAGGTTCCAATCAGATTATATATTGTTAACATGATTACATTAGTCATCTTATTCAATTAATGCTAATACTTGTAAATCTCGTCAAGTATTCATGATTATAACTTATGTTAACAACAAATCAAGTTCCTTTCATAGCTCAGGTGTTGGTTATAGCATACATTATGGGCTATGAAAGTGCCAAGCATTTGTTGTACCAAGTGTTATACAACATAAATCAAGATTAGTCATTTAACAAGCAAAGTATTAAAGAGTGAACAAGATAACAAATATAAAACATGTTAGTATCAAACATTAAAGTCCATATTAAGTTTACATTATACTTATTCTTACACCATTAGTGTAACCTTTTCACCTTGACATAATTAACTTAGCTAGACATAATGAAAGAAAAAAAATAGATAAATAAAATAAGAACATAAAAGCTAACTAAGTAAAGGAAAGGAAATGAAAAGCATAAACTTAATATTAATGAAAGCAAAGCATAAACATTACAAAAAATACAAAGAGAGAAAGGAAGAGCATGATCTTTATCTGAACACCAAGATGCCTAAATGCATGGCAAATGCCTCCTTTTATAGGCCAAAATTGGGAACTATTGATTTGATGACTAATTGATAAGTTGGTGGCCAACTCTTGACTTGGTGACAATCCTTATCTTCTCTTGTCTGCCCAAAACGTCATTGATAACGTCAAAATTGGAGCCAGTATGAAAGTTGTAGGCAATTTTCTCAGCTTTCTTGTGTAAACAATTCAGCTCATTTGGACTTCTAGAACTCTAGATATGGCCAAAATACCGAACAGTGCTCGGGTTGGAAGACAGATTCGGGCTTCTTTGTTGTTGCTATAATTTGGATTTGATAATGGC
Organism: Populus pruinosa; assembly: GCA_026413675.1. Taxonomy (NCBI): domain Eukaryota; kingdom Viridiplantae; phylum Streptophyta; class Magnoliopsida; order Malpighiales; family Salicaceae; genus Populus; species Populus pruinosa. The sequence continues at coordinate 8,892,084 of CM048607.1, forward strand.
CTTTTTAGATCTTGGGCTCCATATGAAAGTTGTAGGCCTATGTCTTATCTTTCCATCCATATAAATTGAACCTAAATTTGAGATCTTTAGCTCCACATATGGCCCAATTACCGAACAGTGTTCCGGTTTGGATTGCACCGACATCTCTTTTCTAAGTTTGACCATCTCTTTGCCCTTGCAATTTCAGTTCTTAAAGTCATCAATCAATCCTTTCATTTATGTGATAGGCCTGCATTTAAAATGAATATTTACCACAAATTAAAGGTATCTTATATTATTATATATATTATTATAAAACATGCTTTAGTTAAGGAGTTATTGATACTTCAAGTGCAAAATGATGATATAAAACCATGATAAAAATGCATTTTTAAGTACTAATCAAGTTGGTTTATAAAACTATGATAATAACCAATTTCATTCTTATATCGATTAAAGTCAACCAGATGCATAACTCAAATCTTGTCTCAAATCAATTCTTGAATTGGATTTTAAAATTATGATAATAACAATTGTTATTATTATATATTGTAGTTGAATAATTTTAAAATTACGAGTTTTTTATAATGATATTTTAGAAATAAAAAATAATAAATATTGGTTTTCTGATCGGGCCTTTTGATCGGGTCAACCCTCAAGTTGGGTTTCCTGACTATGGTTGTCATGAAAATATATTTTTTGATTTGTTATATTTTTTAAACTATCAAAATATAGTGAAAAAACCTATACAAATAGTTTTTTTAAAAATTAAAATATTGACTCGTGAAAAAGTGCGAGTTACATAACTATAACTAGCAGAACTCTAAAACATGCGGAGGAAAATACTATAGCTTTCTCCACAAAACATTGTGGGCTGCTACAATGTTCTTCATATTTGATTTTTTAGGTTTTTTTGTTTTTGTTATTATTATTATTATATTATGAGTACAGTGTAGCTAGCTATCTTACTTTCCTTCGAGCTTAACGCATATAGCATTAGGCATTTTTGTTCTACTTCGATTTAACTACCTTTACTTCACTTTTGTAATCCACACTAACTTTATAAACGTCATGTCTTTTGTTACATAATATTTCTGATTCTTTTATCACTATCTATTATAATAATTACAATTAAATTTTAGTTAAAACGCCTACAGCATCGTGCGAGCATCAAAGCTATTAATGACTAATCATTGTAAATGTATTTTTTAAAAACAATTAATAGCTCCACATCATATAAAAACAAATTGGCAGTCAATTCTCAAGAATCCAATGCATGAAAGATAAATTTAAAAAATATTGAATAAAAATAGTAAAAAAAATCAACAAATTCAATTGAAAAAGAAAATCAAGATTATAGATTCAATGATAAAAATAAAAATAAAAATAAATGATAAAGGTGCCAAGAATAAAAATTCAAAACCAAAACATTGAGGGTCAAAATCTAAAATGCCATCAAATATTGAATTGAAGGGCCAAATTAAAAATTCTTAAGTTCACAAATTCATAAAATAATCCAAAAAAAAATAAAAATTAAGTGAGTGAGGACCAAATTTGAAAAGGAAAAAAATTAAAAAAATCAAAATCAAAACATACCATTTAATACTTAAAATGCTCAACTTGATGGGTTGACTCATGCCCTAGGGGAATCGAGGCTTCAGCCAACCCGAGTATCAAAAGTAATTAGAATAAGACACAAAAAATATTTAATGGTTATTGATTAATATTTAAAAGTGCATTTTTATCATGGTTTTATATCATCATTTTGCACTTGAAGTATCAATAACTACTTAATTAAAGCATGTTTTATAATAATATATCTAATAATATAAGATAAAATTATTTTATGGTAAATGTTCATTTTAAATGCAGGCCTGTCACATAAATGAAAGGATTGATTGATGACTTTAAGAACTTAAATTGCAAGGATAAAGAGATGGCCAAACTTAGAAAAGAGATGTCGGTGCAATCCAAACCAGAACACTGTTCGGTAATTGGGTCATATCTAGAGCTATAGATCTCATATTTAGGTCTATTTTATATGAATGGAAAGGTAAGACATAGGCCTACAACTTTCATATGGAGCCCAAGATTTAAAAATGCCATTTTCAAGTCCAAATTATAGCAACAATAAAGAAGCCTGAATTTGTCCTCCAACCCGAGCACTATTTAGTATTTTGACCATATTTGGAGTTCTAGAAGTTTAAATGAGCTGAATTTTGTACACAAGACAGCTGAGACAATTGTCTACAATTTTCATGTTTCTGAATGGCTCCAAATTTGACGTTAACAATGATGTTTTGGGCAAACAAGAGAAGATAAGGATTGTCACCAAGTCAAGAGTTGGCCACCCACTTATCAATTAGTCATCAAATCAATAGTTCCCAATTTTGGCCTATAAAATGAGGCATTTGTCATGCATTTAGGCATCTTGGTTTCCAGATGAAGATCATAGTTCATATTGTATGGTATAACAGACACCTAAGCTATGAAAGGAACTTGATTTGTTGTTAGCATAAGTTATAATCGTGAATGTTTGACGAGATTTACAAGTATTAGCATTAATCGAATAAGATGACTAATGTAATCATGTTAACAATCTATAATTTGATTGGAACCTCCTTTATGTGTGGTTTCCAATTGAATAATAAGAGTTTATATTATACTTGTTTGACATACCATTAGTGGAATCTCTAACCTTGATATTTGTTATTATCATTGTTTAATCATTACATTAATATTCCTTCTCAAAGTTCTTATCTTCTTCTTCTTCTTCTCCTTCTTTTTCTTTATTATTATTATTATTATTAGTATTAGTATTACTACTACTACTACTACTACTACTACTACTACTACTACTACTACTACTACTACTACTATTAGTATTAGTATTATTATTATTGTTGTTGTTGTTGTTGTTGTTGTATTATTGTAATTTATAATTTTTACAATTATAAATTATAGTAGTTATTTTATTTTCTCTTTTCACTTTTCCTGTTATTTTAGGACGTCCATTTCTTGCAACTTTTAATGCATTGATTAATTGTAGGAATGGACTGATGAAACTATCATTTGGAAACATGACATTATAGATGAATATTTTCAACATTTGCAAACAACCTAAAGATGACAATGATTTACAGGAAGTGGAATTTACTGAAAAATTAATTCATGATCAATTTCCAACCACTTCTAAAGAAATTGAGATTGATGAATCTGATGATTTGCAAATGATTTATTTTCAGGAAGAATCAAAGACAAGTAATTAGAGGCCACAAATTGAGGAATTGCCACCACGATCAATTAAGTCCATACCTTCAAATGTTCAACCACCAAAACCTGATTTGAAGCCATTGTCATCTAATCTCAAATACTCATTTTTGGGAAAAAAATGAAACTTTTCCAGTAATAATCTCTTCCAAACTTAATGCACATCAAGAAGGTAAGTTATTACAAACTCTGAAAATGCACAAAAATGCATTAGGATGGACCATAGCTGATATAAAAGGAATTAGTCCTTTGATTTGTACACATAGAATTTATTTAGAGGAAAATGCTAAACCCTCTAGAGAAATGCAACGAAGGCTCAATCCTAATATGAAGGAAGTAGTGAAAAATGAAGTCATTATGCTTCTAGATAATGAAATCATTTATCCTATTTCTGACAGCAAATGGGAAGTCCTACCCAAGTTGTACCCAAGAAGTCTAGAGTCACTATGATAACAAATGAGAACAATGAGTTAATTCCCACTAGAACTGTTACTAGTTGGCACATGTGCACTGACTATAGGAAACTTAATTCAATGACTAGAAAAGATCATTTTCCTTTACCTTTCATGGATCAAATCCTAGAAAGAGTTGCAGGTCATGAATTTTATTGTTTCCTAGATGGCTATTAGGGTTACAACCAAATTGAAATTGCATTGGAAGATCAAGAGAAGACTACTTTCACATGTCCATTTGGTACTTTTGCATATCGAAGGATGCCTTTTGGATTATGTAATGCACCAACCACATTTCAAAGATGCACGCTTAGTATATTTAGTGATATGGTTGAATATTTTCTTGAGATTTTCATGGATGATTTTTCTGTTTTTGGCAATTCATTTGATGATTGTTTGACTAACTTAAGAAAGGTTTTAACCAAGTATGAAAAGAAGAATCTTGTGCTGAATTGAGAAAAATGTCATTTTATGGTAACAAACGGCATTGTACTTGGTCACATTGTTTCATCAAAAGGAATTGAGGTTAACAAATCTAAAATCAAGTTAATTGCAAACTTGTCAACACCAAAATCTCTTAAAGATGGGACATGCTGGTTTTTATAGAAGGTTCATTGATTAGTACTTAAAAGTGCATTTTTATTATGGTTTTATATCATCATTTTGCACTTGAAGTATCAATAACTCCTTAATTAAAGCATGTTTTATAATAATATATCTAATAATATAAGATACCTTTAATTTGTGGTAAATGTTCATTTTAAATGCAGGCCTATCACATAAATGAAAGGATAAAGAGATGGTCAAACTTGGAAAAGAGATGTCGGTGAAATCCAAACCGGAACACTGTTCGGTAATTGGGTCATATCTGGAGCTATAGATCTCAGATTTAGATCCAATTTATATGGATGGAAAGGTAAGACATTTGCCATGCATTTAGGCATCTTGGTTTCCAGATCAAGATCATGCTTTTCCTTTTTATGTTTGTATTTTTTGTAATGTTTATGCTTTGCTTTCATTAATATCAAGTTTATGTCTGTCATTTCCTTTCCTTTACTTAGTTAACTCTTATCTTATTTATGTTCTTATTTTGTTTCTTTAATTTTTTTTCTTTCATTATGTCTAGCTAAGTTTATTATGTTAAGGTGAAAAGGTTACACTAATGGTGTAAGAATAAGTATAATGTAAACTTAATATGAACTTTAATGTTTGATACTAACATGTTTTATATTTGTTATCTTGTTCATTCTTTAATACTTTGCTTGTTAAATAACTAATCTTGATTTATGTTGTATAACACTTGGGACAACAAATACTTGGCACTTTCATAGTTCATACTGTATGGTATAACCGACACCTGAGCTATGAAAGGAACTTAATTTGTTGTTAACATAAGTTATAATCATGAATGCTTGACAAGATTTACAAGTATTAGCATTAATCGAATAAGATGACTAATGTAATCATGTTAATAATCTATAATCTGATTGGAACCTTCTTTATGTGTGGTTTCCAATTGAATGATAAGAATATTATACTTGTTTGACATATCATTAGTGGAATCTCTAACCTTGACATTTGTTATTATCATTGTTAAATCTTTACGTTAATATTTCATCTCAAAGTTCTCATCATTTTCTTCTTCTTCTTATTCTTTATAATTATTATTATTACTACTACTACTACTACTACTACTATTATTACTATTATTATTGTTGTTGTTATTATTATTGTTGTTGTTGTTGTTATTGTTATTATTGTTGTATTATTGTTATTTATAATTTGTACAATTAACCTCCCTGTGGTTCGACCCCGGTCTTGCCGGCTTATTTATTACTTCGACACTCCTACACTTGAGAGAAGATATCAATCTTTTAGTCGTGTCATTAGTCCTTTTCATGAAAGTTGTTAGAAATTATCTTTTCCTTTCACCCACCAAAATGTAGATCATTTTGACTTTCAGAACTCCAGTTATGGGTAAAACTCTAAGTAGTGTTTAGGTTAAATTGTAAGACAAATTCAGAATTCTCTTTTGTAGCCAAACTTTAAATTTGAAAATGGCAAATTGGGTATTTCCATACCACAAAAGTTATAGGTCTATTTCTTATCTTTCTAGCCATATAAATTAATATAAAATCTAAAATTTATAGCTCTAGATATGATCTAATGACTGAACAGTGTTCGAATTTGAAGTGAATCTGCATCTCCTTCATAAGCTTAACCTTTTATTTGTTTTTTCACTTCCAAATAGTTAATCATAACAATCAATCATTTGAATTGTGAGAATATTTGCATTTAAAATGAACATTTACCATAAATTAAAGGTATCTTATATTATTAAACTTGTCTTTATAAAACATGCTCTAGTTTAAATGCAAAATTATAATATAAAATTTTGATAAAAATACACTTTTAAATACTAATCACCACACACCTTCAATTTAGCGAAGGAGGATAACATGCTAATATATAATACGCACGTGTCAATTTTTTTTATTAATTATTTAATGTTTTAATAATTTGAATTACTAGAAAACTCAAAGAACATCTAAATGTAAAAAAGAAAAAATTGTGACAAAGATGAAAAAACCCTCCCTTGCCAAACTTAAATTTTAAAAAGGTAAAGACTAAACTAGTCATTTTACTTGAAAAAATATATATAAATAAAAAACCTATCTATACAGGCCAAAACTTTTAAACTTTTTAAATATATAAAAATCCATACATAAAAAAAACCTATTTTCTTAGCTTTTCAAGATATTAAAATAATATATTTTTATTAAATTATCAGATCATTTGACAAATAACATTTTAATTCCTTTGGAAAAAAACAACTCTATCTAAAACAATTGTTTAGTGCATTGAAAGATAAATTAGTCGAGGGAAAAAGCTGAGCCATTTTATTTTATTTTTTTAATTTTTTTTTTGTGCACGTGTGTAAAAGATAAAGGGTATTTTTGTAAAAAAAAATTTCATTTACAAGGAAAATTGATGGAGAAAAATATGGAGACCATCCTTTTGATGCTTTCCAACCCCAACCCTTATCATGGAAAAATAAGCCTTCTTCCTTTTTCCAATTTGTAAAAACAGTACATTTGAACACAAACTCCGCTTTTCATATTCTTGGAAAAAATGGTGTTACTCCATTACTGAACACTCCCAAGCAACTACTAGTTTTGGCTTGGAACCTGATCCTGAACTTGGATTTCGCTGCAATTCATTCAACAATGGCAAAGCTCTTCTAGCACAATCCATATAGCAAAGCCAAAGCACTAAATAATTCACATCACCTCGATAAGTAAACTACATTCATGTTTTCATCTGGATCACAGTATTTAAAACATGCATCAAAAAATTTAAACACATTTAATCAACCCTTGTTCATCTTAGATGCATCTATCAAAGAGCCCGATGAGTCCCAGGCACAAGGAGCATATTCAAAGAGGTTGCATCACAAGAACATACTGCAACCGCGTATCTCCCAAGTCCCTGCAACAGCAATTAGATATAATATAAGGAACCAGCTGGAGGATAGGAAATGAGTTAGTTCAATTTAAAACAATACTCATGTTCACAACCAAACTTAAAGTGCAATGTGTGGACAAGTACCACCCAAAATATTTTCTCAGGGAGAAGATACAGAAAAGATCTAGCGCTCAAAATTGACGCCTTGGCTTAGCTTCTGCAACTGAGACCCGAATTGCTCTGCCATCCAATTCCTGCACCAAACAAATTTTACCAAGTGACTCTTAATTTGTAGCTAAATAGACTTCGAAGTGCATTGGTGGAGTAGCAGTAGCAAGTGTCAGAGTTGACAGTATAAACTTCAGAGTTGCATTTTCACAAAAACTGCCAGACAATTTCCTTTGTGTGCAAACAAGTCCTCAAAATGAATGCAAATCAACTGTATTGCAAATTTTATCAAAAAACATCAGGCACATGAGAACCAAAACTCTCAAAGGCAATGGGAAAAAAACACAAATGATTAGCACTATGTTCTAACCACAGAACACTCAGTTGCAAAACTAGCAATTTTAGGATTTTAGTTTCAGCACATGGTAGCCCACTTGAAGAACAAGCACGTATCTTCAAGAAAAATGGGAATGATATACTTACAGCGCCATTTAGGGAGTCAATGGCATTGTCAACCTCTTCAGCAGAACTATAAGTAACAAAACCAAAGCCCCTTGATCTACCACTATCCCTGTCATAAACAACTCTAGCATCCATCACCCTCCCTTTCTCTCTAAACAATGTCTCAAGTGCCAAGTTATCAACATTCCATGAAAGGTTGCCGACATAAACACGATTGCCAGAATCAAATGTTTCACCACCTCTAGGCCCTCTTGAAAAGGAACTTTCCTTCTGAGGAGGAGGTCCAAAATTCACCCTCAATGTCCTCCCATCGAGTTCCTGCATGATAATCACTTAGATACAATAAAACTAATTTGTATGCGCCATGGCATCATAAAAAAGAAAATAAAAGGATGCATAAATGGGGCAAAAACAATTTTTAAAACCACCAAGCAAGCCCCACTAAGTTGCACTCCCACCAAACAATCTCAAACAAAAGTGAGCACCACTTCAAACCCTTATAATTAAATTTCATAATTTTACAAACTATCTATCCATCTTTGTTTTCATTGACTTACATAGCCATTGAACTGTTTTGTTGCTGCTTCAACTTCTTCAATAGTCGCCATGGTCACAAAACCAAATCCTCTGCTTCTCCCAGTTACCTTGTCATATATTACCTTTCAAAAAGGAAAAAGTTTAGCACATCAAAGCAGATGGTTACTAATCTTTCAAATAAAGCCAACCTCTAAAACTCAACCATGAGGATCCAAAGAAAACATTAAAGCTCATAGCAAACTAAAATTTTATTCGTTAAATTGGCTTCACCTAGAAACCATATAAAGACACTATCTTTAACCATATAAACAGACCCAACAGTAAAATACTCAATATAAAAATCATTACATAATAAAAAACGTTCCAATTTACAGGAAATATGAAAAAATTCTAACCTTAAAACACTCATGTTCAAAAAGAAGCAAAGCTAAAAGAGAAATAAAAGTAGGGTCATAAAAAAGAGCACGAGAGAGACAACACCTCAACCATCTCAACATTTCCAGCGGTTTCAAAGAGACCAGCGAGCCGGGCACTGTCAACATTAAAAGGAAGATTACCCACAAACAATTTGAGGTCTTGAGAGAAACTGCGCTCGTCCCCATCACTCAAGAAATCCTCTTCTTGTCCGAATTCAGATGAAATGGCAACATTTTTTAGAAACCGAGAGGACAGAGGCTGTTGCTGGTGTTGAAAGGAGAGAAGGAGAGAAACGGGCTTGAGAGAAGAAGTGGAAGAAGGAGATAGAAAAAAGAGTGAATTGGGTTTGCTGTAGAAAGATTTTATGGTATTTGGGTGATTGAGCGATGGGAGGACTAGTGAAGAGGCAGATGCTGCAGACATGGTTTCTCTCCTGTGTCCTGGCTTGGTTTTGAAATGAGATAAGGTTTTTGGAGGAGGAACGAACGAGGGAACAGGGAACGATATTTTGAAGTGAAGCGAGGTATTTATTGGCACATAGCCTGTGGGCGTAGGGTTTGGGCCTTTTTGGTTCCGAGGATGTAAATGGAAATTGGGGAGTTTGGTAATAGTGTTGAAGAAAGCAAGTTGCAGGAACAAGTAGCATAGGCCGTTCAGGCCACGGCATTGACAGGATAACAAAACCCTGACAGTAAATAGCTATGATATGATTTGATTAAACGTGATTACTTGGATTTGGATCTAGACATGTATTTAGTAAAATTTATATATAATAAAAAAATATATATATATATTTAATTAGTTGTGTTTTAAAGTGTGATTGTAGTTATTTTTTTAAAATATTTTTTATTTCAAAATTATTAAAATAATTTTTTTTAAGAAGTTATTTTTTATATTAATGAATGAAATTGATTTGAAAACACTAAAAAATATTAATTTAAAATAAAAAAAAAGATAATGAAATTTTTTTTTAATGGTTCCTGTAATATAAAACATAATTTGATGAGTTATCAAACATCTTATTATATTTTTTACCTACAAATACAGAAATTGAAGGTAAACAGATGGATCCAAAGTGTGTTGGGGGCATGTGATTGTTTTAAAAAAATAAAAATATAATAATTAATTTGAGAAATAAATATAAAAATAACAATAAAAATAATAAAATAAATATTTTATTCTCATTAAATACTCATAAATAATTAAAAAAAAAGCTTCACGTATTAGTTCATATATAATAATCCATAAAATAATAGATAATATTACAAATAAAAGTATTACTCGATTTAAAGATTATGATATAATTGGAAGATTTTTTAAATATAATTTAAATACTTTTATATAAAAAAATAATTCCAAAACATAAACAATAAAAACAAAAATAGAAAAATTGAAACATCAAGCAATTATATCCGAGCGCACCTAAACTTGAAAAGATAGCTTAGACACACTTTAGCTTATAAGGTCAAACCCACATGTTTTGCCTTTTAAAAAATGACGGGTGCTAAAAGAACAAAACCATGTGTGAAATAAAAAAAAACTTGAGTGTGCCGGGGCTTGAAAGACCTTAGGGCTTGAAAGATCTTAGTTGTATGCCTAGTTTTTTCTTTAAAAAAAACTTAAATGGACAATTGTTCACTTAAGTGAACAAATAATATATTGTTCATTATAATAATTTTTAGTTGTTAGAGATTCCAGAATATTTGTCCAATCATAGTTGTCGTACATGTACGACATCGTAATTATCTTCTACCCTCAAAAGTTATACGTGAATCTATCTTGTAAATATAGAGAGAAAAGGAATTCTTATCTCTTATCAGTAAAATATGGATTGAAAGTCATCACTTAGTATTTTGATTACTAGAAACCCTAACTAGTCTTAGAGATGGGCTATAAAGACTGGTTGTATAGAGGGAAGGTATTAGCACCCCAAATACATCCTACCTAAAGTAACCCTAAAAAATTAATATTAGAAATATATTTTACGTATAAATTAGTAATCCCTAGTGCTAAAACCCAACAAAAATATTTTTTTAAATTGTTTTTGAAATATTAGTCAATATTCTCTTGACTTGAATAAACTGGTTATTAAAACCAAAATGTATGCTAAAATAGTTTTTTCTTGGTACATGAGAAAAGACACAGTATGATTTTTTAGTTTTGAGACACTTGGTCGTATGAAAAAAATAATCTTTTTTTTTATGAAAAGACACAAATTAATGAGTTGGGCCAGACTCAACCCAAAACTAATGGGGCTGGCTACTATGTATAAGCACAATAACCAGCCCCATCCTCATTTGCTGTAGAACATGAATTATTCATGTTCTACATGCAAATGAAAGCATGGGCGAAGCAAGAAGGAAATAAATGGGGCAGCAGGAGGTTACGTAAAGGTGGTGCAGCCTGAGCATGGTCGTTAGTAGCAGCGACAATGATGGTGACAATGGTAGCCTTTCCTCTGTTTTCTTTTCTTCTCCACTTATTTGTCTGCCTTTTTCGTTTCTCTCATTTCCCTCTAAATTTTTTTTTCTTTTTTTTTATTGGTCCCTTGATTAGTATTTAAAAGTGTATTTTTTTCAAGGATTTATATCATCATTTTACACTTGAAGTATCAATAACTCCTTAACTAAAGCATGTTTTATAATAATATATCTAATAATATAAGATACATTTAATTTGTGGTAAATGTTCATTTTAAATACAAGCCTATCATATAAGTGAAAGGATTGATTGATGAATTTAAGAACTAAAATTGAAAGGACAAAAAGATGGCCAAACTTAAAAAAAAAATGTTGGTGCAGTCCAAACCGGAACACTATTTGGTAATTGGGTCGTATCTAGAGCTGTAGATCTCAGATTTAGATCTAATTTATATGTATGGAAAGGTAAGACACAGGCTTATAACTTTTATATGGAGCCCAAGATTTAAAAAGGCCATTTTCAAGTCCAAATTGTAGTAACAACAAAGAAGTTCGAATCTATCCTACAGCTCGCATACTATTCAGTGTTTGACCCATATCTGGAGTTCTAGAAGTCCAAATGATCTCTATTTTTCTCTGGAAAGATGACACAATTTCCTACAACTTTCATGTTCAAGTGGTTCCAATTCTGAAGTTATCAATGATGTTTTGGGCAGACAAGAGAAGATAAGTTTCTAATTTTGGCCTATAAAAGGATGCATTTGCCATTGCGTTTAGGCATCTTGATCTCCAAATCAAGATCATACTTTTGCTTTCTCTTTTTGTATTTTTGTAATGTTTAGGTTTTATTTTCATTAATATCAAGTTTATGTCTTTTATTTCCTTTTCTTTGCTTAGTTAACTTTTATCTTATTTAAGTTCTTATTTTGTTTATTTATTTTTCTTTCTTTCATTATGTTTAGCTAAGTTTATTATGTCAAGGTGAAAAGGTTACACTAATGGTGTAAGAATAAGTATAGTGTAAACTGAATATAGACTTTAATGTTTGATACTAACATGTTTTGTATGTGTTATCATATTCACTCTTTAATACTTTGCTTATTAAATAACTAATCTAGATTTTTATTGTATAACACTTAGTACAACAAATGCTTGACACTTTCATGGCCAATACTATATGGTATAATAGATACCTAAGCTATAAAAGGAACTTGATTTGTTGTTAACATAAGTTATAATCATGAATGCCTGAGGAGATTTACAAGTATTAGCATTAATTGAATAAGATAACTAATGTAATCATGTTAAAAATTTATAATCTGATTGGAACCTTCTTTGTGTGTGGTTTCCAATTAAATAATAAAAGTTTATACTATACTTGTTTGACATACTATTAGTGGATCCTCTAACCTTGACATTTGTTATTATCATTGTTTAATCTTTACGTTGATCTTTCATCTTAAAGTTATCATCAACTTATTATTCTTATTCTTATTTTATTATTATTAGTACTGCTACTACTACTATTATTATTACTATTGATATTTTTATTCTCAAAGTTATCATCAACTACTTTTCTCCCAAAAAGAGAGAAAGCAAGAGCATGATCTTGATCTGGAGATCAAGATGCCTAAATGCATGGCAAATGCCTCCTTTTATAGGCCAAAATTGGGAACTATTGATTTGATGACTAATTGATAAGTGGGTGGCCAACTCTTGACTTGGTGACAATCCTTATCTTCTTTTGTCTGCCCAAAAAGTTATTGATAACGTCAAAATTAGAACCACTTAAAAACATAAAAGTTATAGAAATGTGTCTCAGCTTTCTTGTGTAAAAAATTCAGATCATTTAGACTTCTAAAACTCTAGATATGACTAAAATACTAAACAATGCTCGGGCTCGAGGACAGATTCAGACTTATTTGTTGTTGCTATAATTGGTACTTGAAAATGACCTTTTTAGATCTTGGGCTCCATATGAAAGTTGTAGGCCTATTTCTTAGCTTTCCATCCATATAAAGTAGACTTAAATCTAAGTTCTATAGCTCCAGATATGAACCAATTACCGAACAGTGTTCTGATTTGGATTGCACCGACATCTCTTTTCTAAGTTTGACCATCTCTTTATCCTTTCAATTTCAGTTCTTAAATTCATCAATCAATCCTTTTATTTACGTGATAGGCCTACATTTAAAATGAACATTTATCATAAATTAAAGGTATCTGATATTATTAGATATATTATTATAAAACATGCTTTTGTTAAGGAGTTATTGATACTTCAAGTGCAAAATGATGATATAAAAACTTGATAAAAATACACTTTTAATTACTAATCGGTACAACCTTAGGAAACATCATGACCTTCAAGCCAAGTTTTCACTTTAGCTAGAAAAGTAGAATTGAAAAAAATGGTTAATTAAAATCTATTGAAAAACATTGTATATGAAATATGTGAAACAAATGAACACTTAACCAATAACTATCTAACCTTGCATTCTTTTAAGGAATGTCTCCATAAAAAAGCTCATGTTTTAAATAGTTTCCAAAAGCTCAATCATAACCCATACTCGCAAACATACAAACCTGGTTGGAGAAATTACCAAAATTTCATTTGGAAGAGTGACGATGCATAAACTTCATCACCATAGTTTTAAGCACACCATAATTTCTAAAACTCTCATGGATATGCACCTCCTTATGCTCCACCTCTTAGAAGAAATTTTGAGGAACTTTGTATACATTTATTGAAAAGCAAGAGACAATCAACTCTCAACTTGCTCAAAGCATAATAGATTTTAAAGATACTCTTACAAAATTCACATTTGATTTCAGTTTTCAAGAGAAAGGTAAGTTTCCATCTCAACCATAGTAAAATATTAAGGGGCAATACAATGTAAATGCAAGTAGTTTTGGAAGTCAACACATGGATCGAGTCAAATCAATCATCACTCTTTGTAGTGGTAAGGTTATTCAAAAACTAATTTTTGAATCTTGTGAGAAAGATGATGAGTCAATCTCTAAGGGTAAGGAAGGGGTTGAATTTGAACATCGCAAAGAAAAGACTAATTCCCCACCAGCACTTCCATTTCCTCATGCCATGATCAATCAGGAAGAAATCGAGGATGAAAAAGGCACCAAAAATATTGATGTGGATCTTTTATCAAAAGTAACAATAGATTCGACACCCGATATCATACTAATCAATGATTACTTTCTCGATGAATCTCTACTTTCTCTTAGTTTAGTGATTTGGTTTGCTAAAAATATTAATTTTCTTGCTTTAGGATTTTTGCTAGCTCACTAGAGTACCGAAGACAAAAAAACATTTTTTAGCAACATATAAAACTTTTATTGGGATGACCCTTACTTATTCAATTATTATTCTGATCAAATATTTCAAAGATACATTCCCGATAATGAGGTAAGTAATGTCATTAAATTTTATCACTCTAAGGCACGTGGAGATCATTTCTTGTTAAGAAAGAGGACTGTAGAAATCTTATAAAGTGGATTTTACTGGCGCATCATATTTAAGGAATCACATGCATTTCGCAAAACCTGTGAAAACTGTCAAAAAAATAGGATTTATTTCAAAACACAAAGAGTCTTTAGATAATCTTCTATTGACTCTTAAGTTTCATTATAGTCAAGATAAACATCGTGCAATTCATGACTTATGAACCCATTTTCATAAAGAACATGCTTGGCATAGTCTTAGGAATCTGACTAAAAAAGACCATGTTTACCAGTTTTAAGAAAACTGGATGGGAAGCCTATCCCTGACCCATAGAGGGCATTTAAGCCATTCTTGGATGGAAAACCAAGGGAAAATATGAGCCACAATCACAACTACCTATATATACACATGTTTTTTCAACAATAAATAAAGAGAGAGTGTGTGTGAGAGAGAGATTTCAACTAGCCTATATATAGGTGGTATGATTGCCTTTTTAATTTCTCATCTATAAAATCCTCTCTTCCTTCCTTTCATTTATACTCAACCCATACATTCAACAAATATAGAAGTGTGTAGAAATGGCAAGTTCCTCAAGTCCTCACATAAGAAATGTTTGTGTTTTTGGTGGATCTAGTCCTAGGAAAGAAAATGAGTTTTTAGAATCAGTAAATCTTATTGATCAGGTGTTAGCTGAGAGAAAGATTCATTTAGTGTATGGGGGAGGCGGTCTTGGGTTAATGGGAAGTGTGTCAATAACTGTATTTTTAGGAGGTAGTCAAGTTTTGGGGGTCGTCCCCAAAGCTTTAGCACAAAAGGACATCATTGGAAAAACAATTGGAGAGGAACTACAAGTCTCCATAATGTCTACTTGAATGAATGCAATTTTTAACCATGTTGATGCCTTAATTGCCTTACCAAGTAGTCTAGGCACATTGAAAGACATCTTTCATATTTCCTCTTGGACCTAACTACACATTCACTATAAACCCATAGGTTTGTTACATGTTAATGGTTATTATGATAAGTTGTTGTCTTTTCTTGATCATGTTGTGGAACACGAATTTCTAACATCTTCTACACGACAAATCATAATCTCTACTACTATTGCTGAACAATTGATTGACCAACTAGAATCTTTCATTCCTGTAATTGATCCCTCTATGAGTCATATAAATTGATCATCTAAGGTAAGCCATAAAAAGATTAAATTGAATTTGAGTCTTTATTTGTGAATCTTTGTGTCTTTTGATTTTATTATTGTATTTTGTTGTTTCTTATATTTGTTTAAGTGTATTTCAGGTTTGTTAGTGTTTGTTATTTCAGGTGATGTCTTCTGTACTCTATCTTTCTACTTTAGGACATTGAGGACAATGTCTCATTTTGATTAAGGGGAGAGGGTAGTAGTTGACAAAAAAAATTAACTAACTGTGTTTTCTATTTCATAAAGCATGTGTAAAATTGTTATTATTAGGATGATAGAGTAAAACAGCTCTTTTGTTAAAGTGATTCTTGAGACGCATCTTAGTAACTATTCTTAACAAGGTATATCATAATACTTCTTGAAATATTCAGGTTTACAAACTCTCACATTGTTATCACTTAATTATGCTCATATACTCATTTAACATGTATTTTTAAACCTTAATTTTTTTCACATACATTTTAACAGATAATTATGAGTTACACATTGGATTATTACATTATTTATGTTCTTTTATTAAAGGTAACAACTAAGGGAAATGGATAGTATATAATTTGAAAAAAAGAAAAATAAAAAAATAGCAAAAAAAAGAATGATGATAATAAAAATATAGATAAGTTTGGTTTTGTAGCCTCCCTAACCTAAGCAATTAAGCCCAAAGAGGTGCTTTAACACCTAATACCCTAAAGTCAACCGAGTTATGAGCTATTGGCCCAACGCTTGTTACATGTGTTGAGGAGAAAAGCTTAAGGAAATCAAACATTGCACTATCTATGAATCAGTATCGGCAACCCGAGTTACTAAGCTTATAGGGGTGTTTCAACATCTAATGCCCCATGACCAACTAGTTTGAGAGTAATTAGTTAAAAGTTCATTAAAGTTAACCTTAAACATTAAAACAAAAATTTTGTTTTCTTCTAAGAAAAGCCCCATAACTATATGTTCATATATTGAGCACAAAAGAAAGGTTTATTAATATCTTGTTTAAGAGGTATTGAGCAGATATATAAATTTAATGAGAGTTTGTTTATTTGGATAGATTAATGGAAGTTGAATGATGAATACCTAACTTTGTGGAATTTGCAAATTATTTTTCTAACACTTTAATTACTAGGGACTAACAATAAGCTGGTTGGGGGGGGGTGTGATTATTACTTAAAAGTGTATTTTTATCAAGGTTTTATATCATTATTTTGCACTTAAAGTATCAATAACTCCTTAACTAAAACATATTTTATACTAACATATCTAATAATATAAGATACCTTTAATTTATGGTAAATATTCATTTTAAATGTAGGCCTATCACATAAATAAAAAGATTGATTGATGAGTTTAAGAACTCAAATTAAAAGGACAAAGATAGCCAAACTTAGAAAAGAGATGACCAAACTTAGAAAAGAGATGTCGGTGTAGTCGAAACCGGAACACTGTTTGATAATTGGGTCATATCTAGAGCTATAGATATCAGATTTAGGTCTACTTTATATGGATGAAAAGACAAGAGAAGATAAGGATTGTCACCAAGTCAAGAGTTGGCCACTTACTCATCAATTAGTCATCAAATCAATAGTTCCTAATTTTGGCCTATAAAAGGAGGCATTTGTCATACATTTAGGCATCTTAGTCACTAGAGCAAGATTATGCTCTTGCTTTCTCTCTTTGTATTTTTTGTAATGTTTATGTTTCGCTTTCATTAATATCTTGTTTATGCCTTTCATTTCCTTTTCTTTACTTAGTTAACTTTTATCTTATTTATGTTCTTATTTTATTTATTGATTTTTCTTTCTTTTATTATGTTTAGTTATGTTTATTATGTCAAGGTGAAAATGTTATACTAATAGTGTAAGAATAAGTACAGTGTAAACTCAATATGGACTTTAATGTTTGATACTAACATGTTTTGTATTTCTTATCTTATTCACTCTTTAATACTTTACTTGTTAAATGACTAATCTAGATTTATGTTGTATAACACTTGGTACAACAAATGCTTAGCACTTTCATAGCCTATACTGTATGGTATAACCGACACCTGAGCTATGAAAGGAACTTGATTTGTTGTTAACATAAGTTATAATCATGAATGCTTGACGAGATTTACAAGTATTATCATTAATTGAATAAGATAGCTAATGTAATCATGTTAACAATTTATAATCTAATTGGAACCTCCTTTGTATGTGGTTTCCAATTAAATAATAAGAGTTTATACTATACTTGTTTGACATACCATTAGTGGATCCTCTAACCTTGACATTTATTGTTATGATTATTTAATCCTTACGTTAATCTTCCATCTCAAAGTTCTCATCAACATTTTCTTTATTATTATTATTATTATTAGTAATACTACTATTACTATTACTACTACTACTAGTATTATTATTATTATTATTATTATTATTAGTATTGTTACCATTGTTATTGTTATTGTTGTTATTTATAATTTATACAATTAACCTCCCTGTTGTTCGACCTCGATCTTGCCGAGTTTTTTATTACTTCGACACTCCTACACTTGGGAGAAGACATAATTTTTTAGTCGTATCACCCGGTGTGGGTTGCGATCTTAGTCAAGGTTTTTATAAGAAAAAAATGCAATCTAGCTCAACTAGGGACCACAAATGATGAAATTTTTTAGAAAAGTGAATAGATGACAAAACTAGCATTTTCTCATTTCAAAATGCATGTTATTAGGATTGATAAACCTTGTTCTTATCCTAGGAAAATGTGTGTGATTATAGAGATGATTACTTAACCATTTATCCATGCAAATTAAAAAATGCAATTGGAGATAAGGTTTTATGTCAAGGTTAGCTTTGGGGGGTTTATTTTGATTTAATCACCTCTTTATCGAGAAATGCTTAAATTTCATCTTTGAGCACTTTGTGATGCATTTCTTATAATCATGCATAAAAACAGTTCTTTCAATATAAAAAAAATAAGTGTTGCGAGATCAATGTATTGAAAAGGTTCTTTACACAAAGAAATCATGAACAAACTTTACTTTATTGATTTCGATAGAAAACTGAGTACATTAAGACATAATATCTCTTTACAGAGTCAGAATTGACAATTTTGACTAGATCTTCTCATCTATTCTAGACAATTTTAGAGCTCCTCTTGAGAAAGCCTTCTTTACTATATAAAGACCTTCGTAATTTGAAGCCCACTTGTTGCGATCTTTTCATAATAGAGACAATAGTTTCTTCAGCACTAGATCTCCTTCTTGGAACACACGAGATCTAACCTTCTTGTCATATGTCTTGGCCATTCTTTTCTAGTAAAGTTAATGATGATAGATCACAACTATCCTCTTTTCACTAATCAAGTTTAATTATTCATATCTCATTTTAGCCCATTCCAACTCTTCTATTTCTGAATTCATCAACACTCTTAATGATGGGATTTTAACTTTTAATGGCATTACTGCTTCCATTCCTTATACTAATGAATGTGGCGTGGCTCCTGTTAAGGTTCTTATTATAGTGCGATATGTATAAAGAGCGAATGACAATATCTCATGCCAATTTTTATAGGTGACCACCATTTTTTAAATGATTTTCTTAATGTTTTTATTGGTTGTTTCCATAGCCCTATTCATCTTCAACATATATGGTGAGGAATTTAAATGTTGGATCTTCCATTTAGTACAAAGCTCCACTATCATTTTGCCATTAAAACTCTGTGCATTATGGATCATTATCTTTTTTAGGAGCCTATAATGACAAATCAAGTCTTTTTCTATGAACCTCTTCACCACCTTCTAAGTAGCATGAGGATATGAACAAGTTTCTACTCATTTTGTGAAATAATCAATGGCTATAAGGATGAATCTATACCCAATGCTAGCTTTTGGGCTAACAAGCGCGATCATATTAATTCTCCATATTGCAAATGGCTAAGGAGATACCAGATTAAATAACTAGGTCGAAGGTGAATTGACCTTATCACTATATACTTGACACTTGTGACATGTCTTGACATAGTCGATGCAGTCTTTCTCTAACGTCATTTAGAAATAACCAACCTTTTTAATTTTCCTTACCATCATATGTTCGCTAGCATAGGTTGAGCAAATCCCTTCATAAACCTCTCGCAAAGCCTTTCTAACATCTATTTCATTCAAACACCTTAAAAGGTTCCATCAAATGATCTTTTGTACAAAATCTCTCCATCTAGATAAAAACTCATGGTCAATCTCCTTAAGGTTTTCTTATCCATCTTCAAAACTCCCTTTAGATATTCCTGATGTTGCATAAAGTTCTTGATATCATAATACCAAGCCTTTCTATCTATCTCTCCTTCAATCGAGCAATAATAAGTTGGGTTATTTATGATGTTGTACCCTATGCCCAAGATCAATGGCAGCCATAATAGCCAATATAGCCAAAGCATCAGCAAAATGGTTCCCCTCTCTTCCTAGGTTAGTGAAATTTATATCTTCAAAGTCGTCTTATAATATGGATAAGTATTCCTGGTACGGGCTTAACTTTTCTTTCTTGGTCTGCCATTCTCCTTTCACCTAACAGATAATCAACATTAAGTCACCATAAACATTTACCTTTCTAATCTTCATGTCTAATGCAACTTCTAAACCAAGTATACAAGCTTTATATTCAGTTGAACTGTTGGTGCATTCAAAGTGCAATTTAACTAAAACTGGATACAACTTTTGATCAGGAGAGGCTATCATTGCACCGGCCCCATTACCATATACATTCATTGCTCCATCAAAAAATAGTCCACTAATTTGTCTTCCTTTTTTCTTCTTCTATTGATAATAAATCTTCATTCAAAAAATCAAAATCCAATGGCTCGTATCTTCAATAGCATTGTTAGTTAAGTGGTTAGTAATCACGCTCCCTTTCATAGCTTTTCTTATTATATACACTATGTCATATTCTAATAACAAAACTTGCCATCTTGCAATTCGGTTGGAGAGATAAAGTTTGTTACATATATATCTTAATAGATCCACTTTTAAAAGCAACCAAGTGGTGTGATATAACATATAATGCAATAATCTTTTTACAGTTCATACCATCGCACAACATAGTTTCTCTATCAGCGTATATCTAGACTCATATTTAGTGAACTTCTTACTCAGGTAATAGATAGCCCTTTTTTTCCTCCCTATTTCATCATGTTGTCCCAATACACATCCTATCATAACCCAATCTTGGGTTATTCCCCAATTTTTTACCCATGTTTTGATAAATTTTTAAAAAAATCCAAAAAAAGAGAGAAAAACCAACAAAAATATGAAAAAAAATACATTTTTAAATATATTTGCCTTGTTTTTAGCATTTTCAGCATCATCTCAAAAGAATTTAAATTTTCAAAGATATTTGGAACGTGTTCAACTTTTTACGTGTTATTTTTAAAATCATTGATTTTCCTCATTGAGTTAATGTTGATATTGCTTGTTTTTAAAAAATATAAAAAAATAAAAATTTATAAAAAAATAAGGGACCAATTTTAAGACTTAAGCAACATTTACCTATAAATAGTAGCCTTCAACATGCACAAATGGGGGGGCAATTTTACAATAAAAATTTTGGGGGTAATTTTATAATAAAGGGAAAACCCTAAAAACCTTAACCTTTTCTTCTCCCTTAGGAGAACCGACCGCCCCCCCTTTCGGTTTTCAATTTTTCTCCTCTCTTTGCCAGCCATACAAGAGAGGTTCCCTCTCTTTCGGATGAAAATTAGGGACTGAGCCGCTCAAACCCCCCATCCGGATTAGATTTTTTTTTTCTTCTCGCCAGCCCAAAGTTTGGCTCTTTGGACTGCACACAAGCCTCCACTTCTCAGCACCTTTCCCTTCTTCTCCTTTTCCAGCTGAAACTGAAGCAGCCCCCCCTTCTAGCCATTTTTCTTTCAAAGACGAGAGAAAGCCAAAGGAGTAGCGCCCCTACCTTTGGTCGTTTTTATCTTCCTCTTCCCTACTATATCCCCACTTCAGTTGGCCATTTTTTCTTTCCTATAGCGGCAGCCAACACCCAGCTCCCTCCTTACTTTACCTCAGTAACAACGTCTCCTCATCACAGCAGCGCCATCTCTAGCTCCTCCCCCAACGGTGGCAGCAACAACAACATCGCCCACAGGTGCGGAGCAGTCCGCTTTCTCCTTGTGGTGGCGCCTGCAGATCCAGCCTCTTCTCCTCCACCGCAACAACTAAACACCAGCAGCGAATGAAGACCATCAATGCCAGCTAATTAGTACTTAAAAGTGCATTCTCATTAAGGATTTATGTCATCATATTGCACCTAAAGTATCATTAAATTCCCTAACAAAAGCATGTTTTATATTAGCAAGTCCAAAAATATAATATACCTTTAATTCATGGTAAATGTTCATCCTAAATGCAGGTCTATCACATAAATAAAAGGATTGATTGATGAGTTTAAGGATTGAAATTGAAAGGATAAAAAGAACGCCAAACTTAGCAAAGTGTTGCTGGTGCATTCCAAACTCAAACACCGTTCAGTAATTTGATCATATCTGGAGCTGTAGATATCAGATTTAGGTCCATTTTATATCGATGGAAAGGTAAGACATAGACCTACAACTTTCATATGAAGTCAAAGACTCAATTCTGCCGTTTTCAAGCCCAAATCTTAGCAACAACGAAGACGTCAGAAGCTGTCCTGCAGCTCAAGCACTATTCGGTTTTTGGCTCATATCTTGAGTTCTAGAAGTCCAAATGAGCTCTGTTTTTTTTTTATGGAAAGCTGAGAAAATTGCCCACAGCTTCCATAATTCATTTGGCTATAATTCTGATGTGAGCAATGACACGACTAAAAGATTGATGTCTTCTCCCAAGTGCAGGAGTGTCGAAGTAATAAATAACCCGGCAAGACCGGGGTCGAACCAGAGGGAGGTTAATTGTACAAATTATAAAGAATAATTATAAAACAACAATAATAGTACTAACAATAACAATAATAATAATAATAATAATAATAATAATAATAATAATAATAATAATAATAATAATAATAATAATAATAATAATACTAGTAGTAGTAGTAGTAGTAGTAGTAGTAATAATAATAATAATAATAAAGAAAGAGAAGAAGAAGAAGATGATGATGATGAGAACTTAGAGATGAAATATTAATGTAAGGATTAAACAATAATAATAACAAATGTCAAGGTTAGAGGTTCCACTAATGGTATATCAAACAAGTATAGTATAAACTCTTATTATTGAATTGGAAACCACACACAAAGGAGGTTCCAATCAGATTATATATTGTTAACATGATTACATTAGTCATCTTATTCAATTAATGCTAATACTTGTAAATCTCGTCAAGCATTCATGATTATAACTTATGTTAACAACAAATCAAGTTCCTTCCATAGCTCAGGTGTCGGTTATACCATACATTATGGGCTATGAAAGTACCAAGCATTTGTTGTACCAAGTGTTATACAACATAAATCAAGATTAGTCATTTAACAAGCAAAGTATTAAAGAGTGAACAAGATAACAAATATAAAACATGTTAGTATCAAACATTAAGGTCCATATTAAGTTTACATTATACTTATTCTTACACCATTAGTGTAACCTTTTCACCTTGACATAACTAACTTAGCTAGACATAATGAAAGAAAGCAAAATAGATAAACAAAATAAGAACATAAAAGTTAACTAAGTGAAGGAAAGGAAATGAAAGACATAAACTTGATATTAATGAAAGTAAAGCATAAACATTACAAAAAATACAAAGAGAGAAAGGAAGAGCATGATCTTGATCTGGAAACCAAGATGCCTAAATGCATGGCAAATGCCTCTTTTTATAGGCCAAAATTGGGAACTATTGATTTGATGACTAATTGATAAGTGGGTGGCCAACTTTTGACTTGGTGACAATCCTTATCTTCTCTTGTCTGCCCAAAACGTCATTGATAACGTCAAAACTGGAGCCAGGTGCAAACATGAAAGTTGTAGGCAATTGTCTCAGCTTTCTTGTGTAAACAATTCAGCTCATTTGGACTTCTAGAACTCCAGATATGGCCAAAATACTGAACAGTGCTCGGGTTGGAAGACAGATTCGGGCTTCTTTGTTGTTGCTACAATTTGGACTTGATAATGGCCTTTTTAGATCTTGGGCTCCATATGAAAGTTGTAGGCCTATGTCTTACCTTTCCATCCATATAAATTGGACCTAAATCGGATATCTGTAGCTCCAGATATGACCCAATTACCGAACAGTATTCCGGTTTGGATTGCACCGACATCTCTTCTCTAAGTTTGACCATCTCTTTATCCATGCAATTTAAGTTCTTCAAGTCATCAATCAATCCTTTCATTTATGTGATAGACCTGCATTAAAAATAGACATTTACCACAAATTATAGGTATCTTATATTATTAGATACATTATTATAAAACATATTTTAGTTAAGGAGTTATTGATACTTCAAGTGCAAAATGATGATATAAAACCATGATAAAAATGCACTTTTAAGTACTAATCACACCCCTCAACCAGCTTATTACTAGTCCCTAGTAATTAAAGCGTTAAAACAATTTGCAAATTTCACAAAGCAAGGTATTCATCATTTAACTTCCATTAATCTATCCAGATAAACAAACTCTCATTAAATTTATATATCTGCTCAATACCTCTTAACAAGATATTAATAAACCTTTCTTTTGTGCTCAATGTATCAACACATAATTATAGGGCTTTTCTTGGAAGAAAACAAAATTTTTGTTCTAATGTTTAAGGTTAACTTCCTTGGGTTGGGATTACTATTTTTGTCTTCTTTTTTTTTTTTTTAACTCTATATACATATAATTTAAAAACATCATGCATCTTTAACCCATGTAACGAGCTTTCAGCTAATGACTCCCAGACCAGTTGGTCTTAGGGCATTAAGTGTTAAGACACCCCTACGAGCTTAGTAACTCGGGTCGCAGATACTGATATGTAGATAGTGCAACGTTTGATTCCCTTAAGCTTTTCTCCTCAACCCATGTAACAAGCGTTGGGCCAATAGCTCCCAAGTCAGTTGACTTTAAGGTATTAGGTGTTAAAACACCCCTTCGGGCTTAATTGCTTAGGTTAGGGAGGCTACGAAACCAAACTTATCTACATTTTTATTATCATTATTTTTTTTTTCTTTTTGTTTTTTTTTGTTTTTTTTTCTTTTTGTTTTTTTTATTATATACAATCCCTTTCCCTTAGTTGTTACCTTTAACAAAAGAACATAAATAATATAATAATCCAATATGCAACCCACAATCATATGTTAAAGTGTGTGTGTGTAAATTAAGGTTTAAGAATACATGTTAAATAAGTATATGAGCAGAATTAAGTGGTAACAATACGAGAGTTTGTAAACCTGAATATTTCAGGAAGTATTATAATAGACCTTGTTAAGAATGATTACTAAGATGCGTCTCAAGAGTAACTTTAACAAAAGAACTCCTTTACTTTGCCATCCTAGTAACAACAATTATGCACATGCTTTATGAAATGAAAAACAATTTTTTTTTTTTTTTATCAACTACTACCCTCTCCCCCCAACCAAAACGAGACATTGTCCTCAATGTTCTAAGGTAGAAAGATTGAGTATAGAAGATATCACCTGAAATAACGAACACTGACAAAACCTGAAACACACTAAAACAAAAATAAGAAATAACAAAACACAATAATAAAACCAAAAGACACAAAAATTCACAAATGAAGGCTCAAATCCAATCTAAGCTTTTTACGGCTTCCCGTAGATGACCAATTTATGCGACTCATGGAAGGATCAATCACAGGAGTGAAAGATTGTAGTTGGTCAATCAATTGTTCAGCAGTAGTAGCAGAGATTATGATTTGGCGTGCAGATGATGTTAGAAATTCCTGTTCCACAGCATGATCAAGAAAAGACAACAACTTATCATAATAACCATTAACATTTAACAAACCTATGGGTTTATGGTGAATGTGCAATTGAGCCCAAGAGGAAATATGAAAGATCTCTTCCAATGTGCCTAAACCACCTGGTAAAGCAATGAAGGCATCAGCATGGTTAAACATTGCATTCATTCGAGCCGACATTGTGGAGACCTGAAGTTCCTCTCCAATTGTTTTTCCAATGATGTCCCCTTGTGCCAAAGCTTCAGGGACGACTCCTAAAACTTGACTACCTCCTAAAAATGCAGCTATTGACACACCTCCTATTAACCCGAGACTGCCTCCCCCATACACTAAATGAATCTTTCTCTCAGCTAGCACTTGACCAAGATGATTTGCTTATTCTAAAAACTCTTTTTCTTTCCCAGGACTAGATCCACCAAAAACACAAATATTTCTTATTTGATGACTTGAGGAACTTGCCATTTCTACAAACTTCTGTATTTGTTGAATGTATGGGTTGAGTAGAAATGAAAGGAAGGAAAAGAGGGTTTTATAGATGAGAAATTAGAAAGGCAATCATAACACCTATATGTAGGCCAGCTGGAGTCTCACACACTCTCTCTCTCTTTTTATTTATTTATTTATTTACTTTTGGAAAAAGCATGTGTATGTACAGGTAGTTGTGATTGTGGCTCACATCTTCCCTTGGTTTTACGTCCAAGAACGGCTTAAACGCCCTCTATGGGTCGGGGATAGGCTTCCCATCCAGTTTTCTTAAAAACTGGCAAACAGGGTCTTTTTTAGTCAGATTCCCAAGACTAAGTCGATCATGTTCTTTATGAAATAGTGGCCATAAATCATGAATTGCACGATGCACATCTCCACTAGGATGCGTCTCAAGAGTCAATAGAAGATTATCTATAGACTCCTTACTCAGGCCATCCTTAATGAATTGTATTTTATCTTCACGGTTTATAGATACCATTCCTAAAGAACGACATTGTGTATTACAAGTCCATCTAGCACAACGATGACAGACATCCAGTCGTTTTGCACGACGCTTCTTTGCAAAAGTGCTTTTACCTGTTCCAGGCATGTGTGAAATGAAGTTAGAGGACTCACCTGATAATCGGACCTTTGCTTCAATCAACCAGCGAATATCTTCAGGAATTCCATGATTCATTAACAATCTCAATCTTGCACATCTAGCACGGTAAATTTTTGTAATCGCATTCTGAGGCAGAGCGGGAAAATACTTTTTCAATTTTTCAAGATTAGTGTCCATTTTCAAATGAGAATTGGAAGAGAGATTCGAAGAATTGCACACAGATATCAGTAATTGTGGGAAACTGAAAGAACCGACTTAAGTCACGGAGTACCGTTATCCACCATTTGACCGGGGTGAAAGAAACTAGCAAAAATCACTCAAAAAGAAACATAAAAAAAAATGTGAGAAAAACAAAATAATCAACCTTTATCTACAAGATCATTCAAACGAGCTGATTCATTTTCACTAGAAAAATTATCAAAGTAAGCTTTCAAACGATGTTCATTTTCCTTAAAATCATTGTCATTCATTGAATTCTCAATATCACAGGCCCCATAAGGATTGCTCCATCTTAATCTTAGCTCTTTAGGGAATGCATAGAGTTGAGAATCATAAAACAAAACTTTTTGACCAGTATCAATCTTTTGACAATTTTCACAAGTTTTGCAGAATGCATGCGTGTCCTTGAACATGGTGGGCCAATAAAATCCATTTTGAAAGATTTTTGCAATTGTCTTTTTTGACGAGAAATAACTTCCACATGCTTCAGAATGACAAAGTTTAATGACACTACTTACCTCATTGTCGGGAATGAATCTTTGAAATATTTGATCAGGACAATATTTGAATAAGGTAGGGTCATCACAAGAAAAATTCTTCACTTCGTTCAAAAACTTTTGTTTGTCTTGGGTACTCCAATCAGCTGGCAAATCTCCTAAAGCAAGAAAATTGATATTTTTATCATACCAAGGCATTGGACTAAGAGAAAGTAAGGATTCGTTAGGAAAGTAATCATCGATTGGTGTGATGTCAGATGTCGAATCTGTTGTCACTATTGATAAAAGATTCGCATCAACATTTTCGATGCTTGTTTCATCCATGATTTCTTCCTCAGAATAAACCATTTGCAAATCTTCAGTTTCATCCAATTCATTTTTACTTAAAGTAGATTCAAGTTGATCATAAACTAATTCATCAATATGATCTACTTCTTGTGAATCATTATCATCTCCAGGTTGCTTGTAAATGTTGAAAATATTCATCTCCAATGTCATGTTTCCAAATGATAGCTTCATCAATCCATTCCTACAATTAATCAATGCGTTAGAGGTTGCAAGAAATGGACGTCCTAAAATAACAGGAAATGAATTACATGCTTCAACAGGTTCTGTGTCCAAGACAATAAAATCCACAGGATAAATGAATTTATCGACTTGTACTAACACATCTTCAATTATTCCTCTAGGCACTTTTACAGATCTATCAGCAAGTAAAAGAGATATAGAAGTTGGTTTTAACTCACCTAGATTGAGACTCTGAAAAACTGAATATGGAAGTAGATTCACACTAGCACCAAGATCAAGTAAGGCTTTTTCAATTTTATGTTCTCCAATAAAGCAAGAAATTGTAGGACAACCAGGGTCTTTATATTTCAAAGCATTATTGTTTTGAAGAATAGCACTTACTTGTTCGGCTAGAAAGGCTTTCTTTTTCACATTTAGTTTCCTCTTCACAGTGCATAGATCTTTCAAAAATTTAGCATAGGAAGGAACCTGTTTAATAGCATCCAGCAAAGGTATATTGATCCTTACCTGTTTGAAAATTTCATAAATTTCAGAATTGTGATTGACTTTCCTTTGTTTGGTCATGGCTTGAGGAAATGGAAGTGTTGGCGGTGAGTCAGTCGTTTCTTTGCAATTTTCAGATTCATCCCCTTCCTTACCCTCAGAGATTGACTCATCATCTTTCTCATATGGTTCAAGAGAGGGTTTTTCAATAACCTTACCACTGCGCAGAGTAGTGACTGATTTGACTTGATTCATATGTTGGCTTCCAGAACTACTTGCATTTGCATTGTATTGCCCTTTGGGATTTTGTTGTGTTTGAGATGGAAACTTACCTTTCTCTTGGAAACTAAGAGCAGATGTTAATTTAGCAAGAGTATCTTTAAAATCTGTCATGTTTTGAGCAAGTTGAGTATTGATTGTCTCTTGCTTTTCAATGAATGCATGCAATGTTTCCTCAAGATTTCTTCTAGGAGGTGGAGCATAAGGAAATGCATATCCATGAGAATTTTGGAAATTGTGGTGTGCTTGAAATGGTGGTTGTGAAGTTTGTGCATTGTTGTTCTCACTCTTCCAATTGAAATTTGGGTGATTTCTCCAACCAGGGTTGTATATTTGGGAGTATGGGTTGTGGTTGGGCCTTTGGAAACTGTTTAAAGCATGGGCTTGTTCATGGAGACATTCCTTAAAAGAAGGCAAGGTTGGACAATCGTTGGTTGAGTGTTCATTTGTTTCACAGATTTGACACACAATGTTTTCAACAGATTTTAATTGACCACTCTTTTTCAATTCTAGTGCCTCGACTTTTCTAGCTAAAGATGCAAATTTTGCTTGGAGGTCATGATCTTCCCTAAGGTTGTACATACCTCCACTAGATGTATGAAGTTGA
The DNA here is from genome assembly GCA_026413675.1 of Populus pruinosa. Lineage (NCBI taxonomy): Eukaryota > Viridiplantae > Streptophyta > Magnoliopsida > Malpighiales > Salicaceae > Populus > Populus pruinosa. The sequence goes on from CM048607.1 coordinate 8,921,514, forward strand.
GTTTTACTCGGTGCCTCATATGTACCCGCGGTGTCCCAATTTTGAGCATTTTCAGCTAACAAGTCTAAGTACTCCATTGCTTCATCAGGGTCTTTATCTTCAAAAGTTCCATTGCACATCAATTCAACCATTTGCCTATCTTTAGGTGTTAACCCTTCATAGAAATGTGAAACCAATCTCCATGTTTCCAAACCATGATGAGGGCAAGTACTAAGCAAGTCTCGATACCTATCCCAATATTTGTAAAAAGTTTCTCCTGGTTTTTGAGTGAAAGTGGTGATTTGTCTCTTGAAAGAGTTTGTTCTATGAGATGGGAAAAACTTCTTTAAAAATTGTTGTTGCATTTCATCCCAAGCACGAATGGATCCTGGTCTCAAATTTTGTAGCCATGTTTTAGCTTTACCTTTTAATGAAAAAGGAAAAAGCTTTAATCTGATGGTGTTCATGCTACAATTTAAGTTATTATATGTGTTGCAGACCTCTTCAAATTCCCTTAAATGCAAGTATGGATTTTCCAATTCTAAACCATGAAAAGAAGGTAAAAGTTGAATAATGCCTGGTTTAAAATTAAAATGAGATGCATCAGGAGGAAAAACTATGCATGATGGTGCACTTGTTCTTGTGGGATTCATGTGGTCTCTAAGTGTTCTAGCACGGTTATTCTCATTATTCTCATTTTGAAGTGATTGATTATCTTCTTCGGCCATATTTTCTGAAAATGATGAGGATATCCTACAAAGTCTACCACTTGATGTACGTGACCACACTCTCATGCACGTGTAGGAATAAAATAAAAAAAGAAGAAGAAAGCAAAAGAAGGAGGAAGAAAACAAAATAAAAAGAAACAAAAGAAAAGAAACAAAGTTATATACAAGAAAAGTGAAAAGAGAAAATAAAATAAATACTATAATTTATACAAGGACTTACCTCCCCGGCAACGGCGCCAAAAACTTGACACGACTAAAAGATTGATGTCTTCTCCCAAGTGCAGGAGTGTCGAAGTAATAAATAACCCGGCAAGACCGGGGTCGAACCAGAGGGAGGTTAATTGTACAAATTATAAAGAATAATTATAAAACAACAATAATAGTACTAACAATAACAATAATAATAATAATAATAATAATAATAATAATAATAATAATAATAATAATAATAATAATAATAATACTAGTAGTAGTAGTAGTAGTAGTAGTAGTAATAATAATAATAATAAAGAAAGAGAAGAAGAAGAAGATGATGATGATGAGAACTTAGAGATGAAATATTAATGTAAGGATTAAACAATAATAATAACAAATGTCAAGGTTAGAGGTTCCACTAATGGTATATCAAACAAGTATAGTATAAACTCTTATTATTGAATTGGAAACCACACACAAAGGAGGTTCCAATCAGATTATATATTGTTAACATGATTACATTAGTCATCTTATTCAATTAATGCTAATACTTGTAAATCTCGTCAAGCATTCATGATTATAACTTATGTTAACAACAAATCAAGTTCCTTCCATAGCTCAGGTGTCGGTTATACCATACATTATGGGCTATGAAAGTACCAAGCATTTGTTGTACCAAGTGTTATACAACATAAATCAAGATTAGTCATTTAACAAGCAAAGTATTAAAGAGTGAACAAGATAACAAATATAAAACATGTTAGTATCAAACATTAAGGTCCATATTAAGTTTACATTATACTTATTCTTACACCATTAGTGTAACCTTTTCACCTTGACATAACTAACTTAGCTAGACATAATGAAAGAAAGCAAAATAGATAAACAAAATAAGAACATAAAAGTTAACTAAGTGAAGGAAAGGAAATGAAAGACATAAACTTGATATTAATGAAAGTAAAGCATAAACATTACAAAAAATACAAAGAGAGAAAGGAAGAGCATGATCTTGATCTGGAAACCAAGATGCCTAAATGCATGGCAAATGCCTCTTTTTATAGGCCAAAATTGGGAACTATTGATTTGATGACTAATTGATAAGTGGGTGGCCAACTTTTGACTTGGTGACAATCCTTATCTTCTCTTGTCTGCCCAAAACGTCATTGATAACGTCAAAACTGGAGCCAGGTGCAAACATGAAAGTTGTAGGCAATTGTCTCAGCTTTCTTGTGTAAAAAATTCAGCTCATTTGGACTTCTAGAACTCCAGATATGGCCACAATACTGAACAGTGCTCGGGCTGGAAGACAGATTCGGGCTTCTTTGTTGTTGCTACAATTTGGACTTGATAATGGCCTTTTTAGATCTTGGGCTCCATATGAAAGTTGTAGGCCTATGTCTTACCTTTCCATCCATATAAATTGGACCTAAATCTGAGATCTGTAGCTCCAGATATGACCCAATTACAGAACAGTGTTCCGGTTTGGATTGCACCGACATCTCTTTTCTAAGTTTGGTCATCTCTTTATCCTTGCAGTTTAAGTTCTTCAAGTCATCAATCAATCCTTTCATTTATGTGATAGGCCTGCATTAAAAATAGACATTTACCATAAATTATAGGTATCTTATATTATTAGATACATTATTATAAAACATATTTTAGTTAAGGAGTTATTGATACTTCAAGTGCAAAATGATGATATAAAACCATGATAAAAATGCACTTTTAAGTACTAATCAAGCAATGACGTTTTGGCCAGCCAACAATATCAAAAATCAGCCCACAATATCAAAAAAACAGCAGCCATTAATGTCAAAAACCAGCCACCAAATCAATGGATGCCCACCAATTCTTCAATCAATCAATAGTTCTGAAACTTAGCCTATAAAAGGAGGCATTTTCCATGTATTTAGTCATATTAATTTTCAGATCAAAGTTATCTTCTTGCTTTCTCTCTACATCTTTGTAATGTTCAAGTTTTCTTTTATGCTATAGTAATCTCTTGTTTATGCTCTTTCATTTCCTTTCCTATACTTAGTTAGCTTATATTATGTTTATGTTCTTATATTGTTTATTTATGTTTTTCTCCTTCTTAATGTTTAGCTAAGTTAATTATGTCAAGGTGAAAAGGTTTCTCTAATGGTGTTAGAATAGGTATAATATAAACTCAACATGAGCTTTAAATGTTTATATCCAAGAAAGATTGTTATTAACATGTTTTATCTTTTTATCTTACTAATTCTTAATACCTTGCTTATTAAATGGTTAATTTAGATTTGTGTTGTATAATATTTGGTACATCAAATGCTTGATCCTTCATAGTTTTCGGCTGACATCGTTATTATGATTGGAACTTGATTTGTTGTTAACATAAACTAGCAACATGAATGCTTGATGATATTTATAAGTATGGTATTACTTAGATAAGATAATTAATATGATCATGTTAGTAATTTATAATGAGCTAATAACGAGAAATCATCCGATTAGAACCTCCTTTATGTGTGGTTTCTAGTTGAGTAATAAAAAGAGTTTATATTATATTTATTTGAAATACGATTAGTCAATCCTATAACCTTGACATATGTTTTGTTATTGTTTAATCCTTACATCAATATCACATCCCGAAACTTTCTTCAACTCTTTTTCTGTTATTATTCTCTTCAACTCTTTTTCTTTATTTGTAATTTATATAATTCACCTCCTTGTGGTTCGACCCCGGTCTTGCCGGGTTATTTTACTTTGACACTCCTGCACTTGGGATAAGACATCAAATCTTTGATCGTGTCAAGTTTTTGGCGCCGTTGCCGGGGAGGTAAGTTATTGTATAAATTAAATATTTTATTTTATTTTATTTTCACTTTTATTTGTTTTTCTAATTGTTGTTTCTTTTTCTTTTTCTTTTTTCTTTTCTTTTCTTTTGTATTTGCATGAGAGTTTGGACACGTACATTAAGTGGTAGACTTTCTAGAAAATCCTCATTTTCTTCAGAAAACATGGCCGAAGAAGATAACCAATCAATTCATAATGAGAATAATGAGAATAATCGTGTTAGAACACTTAGAGATCATATGAATCCAACAAGAACAAGTGCACCATCATGTATTGTTTTTCCTCCTGATGCATCTCATTTTAATTTTAAGCCAGGTATTATTCAACTTTTACCCACTTTTCATGGCTTAGAATTAGAAAATCCATACTTGCACTTAAGAGAATTTGAAGAAGTTTGTAACACTTATAATGACTTAAATTGTAGCATGAACACCATCAGATTAAAGCTTTTTCCTTTTTCGTTTAAAGATAAAGCTAAAACATGGCTACAAAATATTAGGTCAGGATCCATTCATACTTGGGATGAAATGCAACAACAGTTTTTAAAGAAATTTTTCCCTTCTCATAGAACAAACTCTTTCAAAAGACAAATCACCACTTTTACTCAAAAACCAGGAGAAACATTTTACAAATGTTGGGATAGATATAAAGACTTGCTTAATACTTGTCCTCATCATGGTTTTGAAACATGGAGATTGGTTTCACAATTTTATGAAGGGTTAACACCTAAAGATAGGCAAATCGTGGAATTGATGTGCAATGGAACTTTTGAAAATAAAGACCCTGATAAAGCAATGGAGTACCTAGATTTGCTAGCTGAAAATGCTCAAAATTGGGACACCACAGGTACTTGTGAGACACCAGGTAAAACTCAACCTCATACATCTAATGGAGGCATGTATAGCCTTAGGGAAGATCATGACTGATTGTGCATCAAAAGTGTCATTAAGTCTCTTGTTTTACATATGTATTTATTGTTTTTATTTGGTTGTTTTTATAATAATTGATGTGTTTTTTAGTAATGAAGTTTGTTTTAATGTTTCGATAGGTTTTTGGAGCTTAAATGAATTAATTCAGAAAATTCAACGTCGGAATTCAGAACAAAGAATTGAAGAGACATTTAGTTGAAGATTGAAGCAAATCTTGATTCAAATAAGTGCTCCAAATTTGTCCCAAAAATCAATTCTATTCCAATTCTAGAAAAGAATATCATATGATTTATTTCAAGCCCAAATGTTGTGTGCAAACTTCAACCATTAAACACTCAAGGTTTCAATGTCAATCTTAGCCCAAATAATAAGTACATTTGTATACTTATTTGATGCTCAAATTCAGCCCAAAAATCAGCCCCAAATCAGCCCTAAATCAACCCCAAATCAACCTTCAAATCAACCCAAACACAATCCATGATCTTACATGTCCACACAACAAATAACAATTGATTTATTTTGGGTAATCCATTGATCCAAGAAGGCAAGCACATGGATGGAAAGCTGGAGGGGATATTTTAACATTATTTTGGGTCAAAAAGAAGAAGGAGACACCTCATAAATGAGGAAGAAAAACGTGCACCAAAGTAGTTGTAAAGCTGTCTTGATTTGATTTTTCAGAACATCTTTCGGTGTTTTGCCAATAACTTTTGACTCCGGTGTCCAAATGAGCTGTTTTTTAATGATCTGGAAAGGTGACAGAATTGCCTATAAATATGTCTCTAATAGACTTCTCCAAAAAAAGCTTCTAAGAGGGTCGAATTGCTGTCCAAAGTTAGAGTCAGATTTGTGTCCGAATTTTTTCTGAAATTGTATTGTGTTCTTCTTTATAGATTTCGGTTCTTTAGTTTGTAAAACTTATTTTTTTAGTTGGATTCAAGTTCTTTCATGTTTATTGAAGTGTTCTTATATATAATCATGGTTGGCTAAACTCTTTCTTGGATCCAAATCAAGGATAATGGTGATTGAGGTGAGTTCTTTAGGATATGAATGAATCTTAATGTTTATCTTCTTATTTTCTTCATGAATGATTTATTATTGTAAAGAAATTTTAGAAATCATTTAGGTAATGTTATAATCTTGAATTTTTATGCACAAACTTTAGTTTTGGTATAGAGATTGCTTGATTCAATGTCTTACTTAATATGAAAGTACTTGTTCATTCTTAAGCAATAATCAATCTTCATCTTTCTAATCTTCATTATAATATCTTCCGATCTAATATCACCATCGTTGAGATTAGGTTGAGTTATCTTATATATGTTGAAGAAATCACCAATACATCACCATTAAAATTGATTTGGACCAAGACTTACTTTTCTTGTCATTTAAAATCTATTTACATTTTTTTTATCTTTGAAAACAAATCCATCAATTATTTTCAACCAAGTTATTGTTAATTTAATTTCTCTTGAGTTTTTTTTTTGTTACTTAGCTTAATTTTCAAATCTAGCTCTCTGTGGATATGACCTCGATCTTACCGAGTTAATTGCTACATCGCACACTCGTGCACTTGCGAGTTAAAACAAGCCGATCATAAAAAGCGGTCAAGCAATTTTGGCGCCGTTGCCGGGGAGCTAGCAAGCAAAGGTAACAAATTTAGATTTGATTATTGGAAAACTAAAAAAAATCATATAAAAAAAATCAATTGGCTGGTTTTACCGCCTAAAAAAAAAATTACCTTAACGTTTCGGATATTGGATTGTGGACTGGACTATTAATTGTTGGATTTTGGTTGGTTCAACCATTTTTCTTTTATTGTCTACTCTTATTAGTTTCTAATATTTTTCTTGTTTATTTCATTTTATTTTGTTGATATTGTTTTTATTTATTGTCTAAAGTGTTTGGCTGGTATTACCGCCTCTTGTTTATTTCAGTTTATTTTGTTGTTTTGTTATGCTTAATTTTTATATATATATATATATTTATTGTTTGAAGTGCTTGGCCGGTATTACCGCCTTTTTATTCATGCCTACTATAATTATCTTTTAATGTTTATTATTGTTATTTTTCTTATATTTATTGTCTAAAGTGCTTGGTCGGTATTACCGCCTCTTGTTTATTTCCTTTTTGTTTTGTTGTTTTGTTATGATTATTTTTCTTATATTTATTGTTTGAAGTGCTTGGCCGGTATTACCGCCTTTTGTTTATTCATGCTTGTTATAATTATCTTTTAATGTTTATTGTTGTTAATAGTGCTTATTAGTTGGAGAGTGAATTTCTTAATTTGTTGTATTTTTATTTTTGAGCTATTACTTTTATTTGCATTTTTTTTCTTTCCTTTCCTTTCATATTCATATAATTTTTATATTATTATTATTATTATTATTTTATCATGGCTAATGTTGAAGATGTAGAGGGTGAAGGGAGTGTTCAAGGTAATGGACCTCCACAATTCAATGATCAACCTAATTTTCGAACTCTTAGAGAGTATCTTCACCCGGCTAGACAAAGTACACCTTCGTGTATTATCTTACCTCTTAACCAACAAGCTTTCAATTTGAAACCGGGCATGATTCAACTTCTTCCCACATTTCATGGTATGGATTCTGAAAATCCATACATACACATTAAAGACTTTGAAGAGGTATGTAATACTTTTATTGATAGAACATGCACAGAGGAAACCATTCGACTTAAATTGTTCCCATTCTCTCTAAAGGATAAAGCCAAGCTTTGGCTAAACTCTTTGCGTCCTAGGTCTATAGGTACATGGAGAGAAATGCAAGCTGAATTTTTGAAAAAATACTTCCCCACTCATAGGACAGCAGCCTTACAACGTCAAATGATGAATTTTTCTTGTAGTCCAAATGAGTCATTTCACCAAGCTTGGGAAAGGTTCAAAGACTTGTTAAATGCATGCCCTCACCATGGTTTTGAGATGTGGAGGTTAGTGAGTTTCTTTTATGACTCTCTTACCACAGATTTTAAAAAGCTAGTGTCAACCATGTGTAATGGTGAGTTTTATGACAAAGAACCAAGTGAGGCCTTTGATTTTTTTGATCAATTGGCTGAAAACACAAAGCAATGGGAGACTTCTCTCCCAGTTCATGTTGAGTCTAGAAACACCATTTCTCATTCAAGTGGGAAGTTTCAATTGAAAGAGACTGATGACCTCAATGCTAGATTAGCCTCATTGGCTAGGAAAGTAGAGTCTCTTGAGATTAAAAAAGTGCATGTCATAAGTGAACAACAAGAGGAAAGTGGTGTTGTTTGTGAAAGCAAAGGGCATAGGACAACTGAATGTCCTACCATTCCAGCCTTCAAGGAAGTGCTATATGGCCAAACTTCTGATTCAAGTAATGTTAGAAAGCCATTTCCAAACCAAGTAGGCAATCCCTACTCTAAGACCTATAATCCTGGATGGAGGAACCACCCAAATTTTGGATGGAGAAATGAGGGCTCTTCAGTACCTCAAACATTTCAACCTCCACCCCAACCATTTCATGCTCCCACACATAACACATACCAATCACCTCATAAGAGATCCTTAGAGGATACTCTTCAACAATTCATGCAAACGCAAGGAGGAATCAACAACCAAGTTTACAAATTCCAAGACCAGACCAATAGGACCTTAGATGACATTCGAAGTCAACTAACTAAGTTGACTCAATCACTAAGCATTCAAGAGAAGGGAAAAATCCCAGCTCAACCAATGCCTAATCCTAGAGGTCAGGTACACATGAGTGAATCCTCACCTAGTGAACCTTCAAACCATGAACAAGTCCAAGCCATCACTACCCTTAGAAGTGGAAAGATTGTTGATAAAGGTGTAGGTTTTAGGATTCCTAAAGGTATTGTGGAGGAGAAATATAGGGAAAGTGAAGAGGGAATCAAAACACAAGTGACAAATGAGAGTTTGAGTGACAAAGAAGGTGAGATAAATGAGAAAGAGATGAGTGAGAAAGGAGATGATTCAAGAAAAATTGGAGTCAAAATGAGTGATTTAGAATTTGTTCCTAGAGCACCATTTCCACAAAGGTTAGGGAAACCTAAACAAGATCTTATGAACTCAGAAATCTATGAATTGTTCAAACAAGTGAAAGTCAATATTCCACTCCTTGATGCAATTAAACAAGTTCCATCTTATGCAAAGTTTCTTAAGGATTTATGCACAGTCAAAAGGAGATTGAATGTGAAAGAAAGAGCTTTTCTGACTGAACATGCTAGTGCCATCATCCAGTTTAAGACCCCTCCCAAATACAAAGATCCTGGTTGTCCTACCATTTCATGCATTATTGGAAGTCATAAGATAGATCAAGCTTTGTTGGATTTAGGAGCAAGTGTGAATTTAATACCCTACACTGTTTACGAACAATTAGGTTTAGGAGAAATCAAGCCTACTCGAATCACCCTTCAATTAGCTGATAGGTCAATCAAGATTCCTAGGGGTATCGTTGAGGATGTGTTGGTCCAAGTAGATAAATTCTACTTTTCTGTTGATTTTGTAGTGTTAGACACCGCACCAATTCAAGGTTCTAATGCCCCCATCCCAGTCATCTTAGGGAGACCTTTCCTAGCTACATCTAATGCCTTAATTAATTGTAGGAATGGGGTGATGAAATTGTCTTTCAGGAATATGACTGTGGAGATGAACATATTCAATGTCTCCAAACAAATCGGGGAACATGAGGACATTAGAGAGGTAGATTTCATCCAAACAGTTTGTCAAGAACACTTTGAGAGAGTGTGGATCAAGGATCCATTGGAGAGAACTTTAATTTATGATGAAAGATTTTGTTCTTTGGAATGTGTTGATGAGGAAGTAAGAGAACTCGAGACTTATCTAGATCCAATGCCTATTATGTCAATAGGTCAATGGACCCCATCATTTGAGCCTTTGATTTCACCCCAAGTGAAAGTTGAGGAATCTCTTGTCCAGCCTGATAAACTAGAAAGGAAGCCTTTACCGAGTGATCTTAAGTATGCATTTCTAGGGGAAGATGAATCATATCCTATTGTGATCTCATCAAAACTTAGCATAGAGCAAGAACACAAACTTTTGAGAGTGGTGAGAAAACACAAGAAAGAAATTGGGTGGAAAATTACTGACTTGAAAGGAATTAGCCCTCTTTTATGTACACATAGAATCTATTTTGAAGAAGAGGCTAAATCTGTGAGGCAAATGCAAAGACGATTGAACGCAAACATGAAGGAAGTAGTGAGAGGTGAAGTGCTTAAGCTACTTGATGCAGGTATCATTTACCCTATTGCAAACTCAAAATGGGTTAGTCCAACCCAAGTTGTCCCAAAAAAATCTGGAGTCACGGTAGTGAAGAATGAAAATAATGAGCTGGTACCAACTAGAATCCAAACTGGATGGCGTATGTGCATTAATTATCGTAAATTGAACATGGTGACTAGGAAGGACCATTTTCCGCTTCCATTTTTAGACCAAGTGCTTGAAAGAGTAGTTGGAAGAGCTTTCTATTGTTTTCTGGATGGATACTCAGGTTACAACCAAATTGAGATTTCTTTAGAAGACCAAGAAAAAACCACTTTCACTTGTCCTTTTGGTACTTATGCTTATAGAAGAATGCCATTTGGTTTGTGTAATGCACCAGCCACTTTTCAAAGGTGTATGATGAGTATCTTTAGTAACATGGTGGAAATTTTTTTGGAAGTTTTCATGGATGATTTTTCAGTTTATGGGGATTCTTATGAGTTGTGTCTAATGAATCTAGAAAAAGTTCTTGAAAGGTGTGAAGAGAGCAATCTTGTACTCAATTGGGAGAAGTATCATTTTATGGTGACACATGGCATTGTTTTAGGTCACATTGTCTCTTCAAAAGGGATAGAGGTAGATAAGTCAAAAGTGGAAGTCATTCAAAAATTAACTACCCCTAAGACTGTGAAAGATGTGAGATCCTTTTTAGGACATGCTGGTTTTTATCGAAGATTCATTCATTCTTTTAGTACCATTGCCAAACCATTGTGTAACTTGTTGTCACAAGATGTCCCATTTGATTGGACATCAAAATGTCAAGAAGCTTTTGAAAAGCTTAAAGGGTTGTTGACAACTGCACCAATCATACAAGCTCCTGATTGGTCTTTACCATTTGAACTGATGTGTGATGCTAGTGATTTTGCAGTTGGGGCTGTTTTAGGGCAAAGAAAAGACAAGAAACCTCATGTCATATATTATGCTAGCAAGACTTTGAATGATGCTCAATTGAATTACACTACAACTGAAAAAGAACTCTTAGCTGTGGTCTTTGCATTAGACAAGTTTAGGTCCTATTTGGTTGGATCTCTTGTTATTGTTTTCACTGATCATGCAGCGTTGAAATATTTGCTCACAAAACAAGATGCCAAACCACGTTTGATTCGATGGATCCTCCTACTCCAAGAGTTTAACATTGAAATTCGAGATAAAAAGGGAGTAGAGAATGTAGTGGCTGATCATTTGTCTCGTCTTTCAAGCTATAAGACCATAATTGATGAATCTCCAATAAATGAACTCTTTGTTGATGAAAATTTATTTTGTGCAGGTACTGTCTCTTACATTGGTTCTCCATGGTATGCTGACATAGCAAATTACCTAACCACAAGTCAGATTCCTTCTCATTGGTCTAAACTTGACAAACAAAAATTCTTGCGCAATGTGCGCACCTTTTTTTGGGATGACCCCTACCTATTTAAATATTGTCCTGACCAAATTATTAGGTGGTGATCATGAAATTCCAAGGGTCATTAATTTTTGTCATGCATTAGCCTGTGGTGGGCATTTCTCTTCTAAGAAAACCATTGCCAAAATCTTGCAGTGTGGTTTTTATTGGCCTACCATGTTTAAAGATGTCCATGCCTTGTGTGTTGCATGTGATCGATGCCAACGACTAGGTAGCCTCACTAGGCGTAACATGATGCCCCTTAACCCCATCCTTGTTTTGGAAATATTTGATTGTTGGGGGATTGATTTCATGGGACCTTTTCCAAGTTCATTTGGTTACCAATTCATCCTTATAGCTGTTGATTATGTGTCTAAATGGGTGGAGGCCATTGCATCTCGAACCAATGACCATCGAGTTGTGGTCAAATTCTTGAAAGAAAATATTTTCTCTCGTTTTGGCATGCCTCGGGCTATGATTAGTGACGGGGGAAAACATTTTTGTAACAAGCCCGTTGGGATTTTGATGAGAAAATATGGTGTAATTCACAAGGTCAGTACCCCTTATCACCCACAGACTAGTGGCCAAGCTGAGTTGGCAAATAGGGAGATCAAGAACATTTTAGAGAAAACAGTCAATCAAAACCGTAAAGATTGGTCCCTACGACTAGTTGATGCTTTGTGGGCATATCGCACTGCTTATAAGACCTCTTTAGGAATGTCTCCTTATAGGCTAGTTTATGGAAAGCCTTGTCATCTCCCTGTTGAGATTGAGCACCGTGCATATTGGGCCATTCGGCAATTCAATGACAATGAAAACGAGGTTGGCAAAAATAGAAAGCTTTAATTGGATGAATTAGAGGAGTTAAGAAATGATGCATTTGAAAATGCAAAAATTTCAAAACATAAGATGAAAACTTTGTATGATAAACATATTCTTAGAAAATCCTTTCATGTTGGTCAAAAGGTTCTCTTGTATAATTCACGATTACATCTCTTTCCTGGGAAGTTGAGGACAAAATGGACTGGTCCATTTGTGATTAAATCCATCTCTGAGCATGGTGCATTTGAGGTAGAAAATCCCAAGAATGGAAATATTTTCAAAGTAAATGGTCATCGATTGAAACCTTATCTTGAAAATGTTGTGGCTGAAGTTGAGACATTGGATCTTCAAGATCCAATACCATTGTAGTATTAGAAGTAATGAGTTTTTATTTTTAATTTATTTTTATTTTTATTTTTCATTTTTATTATTTTTTCTTCTTTCTTCCATCTCTTATATTTTCGTGTTCATGCATTCGGGACAATGCATTATTTTAAGTTGGGGGGTGTGAGGTTCTTTATTTTCAAAAAAAAATAAAATCAATGTTTTCTTTTAGTTGTGATATGCAGGTTAAAAAAAAAATCAAGCAAGAAGTCAGCTCATGCCCAATTCAATCAGACATTCATCCTTGAAAACAGAAGGGGAGTAACAATTTTCTAATCTTTATACTTTTCTTCTCTTTCTCTTTTACATTGAGGATAATGTAAAACTTAATTTTAGATATTTCATTATGTTGAATGCTTGAGATAACCATGCTTGTTAAAAAAAAAAAAAAACTTGCATTCGTATGTGAATGAGACTTGTTTAGGATCATCATTACATTTTTGGATTCATTATTATGTTGAACATTGCATACTTTAATTTGGGATAGATAATATCTTATAAAGCAAGATATAACATACTTTTTTTTAAGATTACTGAAATACATCTTTCCTTGTAAAAGTTGTGTGAGTTGTGTGATTATGCATGAAAGATGAGTATGATGCTTTACTTGTGATTATCCCTTTTGATCCAGTCCTAAACAAGGTTTAAGTAAATAGAGTAATAATTATTACACGAATAAATGTGTACAAAGTTCTATCTACTCCAATGTTTTGAGTTGCTCAGTAACTAGGGGTATTCATCACAAATGTTTATCTTTACGTCAAACGGCAGCTTAAAATATGAGTATGCAAAGCACTTTAAGTTTGTGACTTTGTGAGTAACCGGGTGCATTCATCACAAATGTTTGTATTCGCGTCAAAAGGGAAGTGACTACTTAAATACAAAAAATAAATCATATCTTCAAAAAAAAAAAAAGAAAGAAAGAAAAAAGAAAGAAAGAAAATATATAGATATTTCTCTAGTTTGCTACCTTGTTTGTGTTGGTGAGAATGGAAGATTACAAGTTGAGTTTTCGTATGAATCAATTATGTTGGTTGCACAATAAATATGACTGAATTTGGAAATTTTGTATGGATGTTTGATTTAGAGAATGTGAGTATGCTTATTTTTCTTTATTTGCTATTGTGTACACTAAGTTAAAGATACCAATGTTTGCATGATAGGTCCTTCAAGTGTGATGAATCGAGCCTAATTATGGTTGTTATTATTATTATTTTTATTTTAAAGGTTTTATGTTTTGTTTTGCTTGAGGACTAGCAAAATCTAAGTTGGGGGGTGTGATTGTGCATCAAAAGTGTCATTAAGTCTCTTGTTTTACATATGTATTTATTGTTTTTATTTGGTTGTTTTTATAATAATTGATGTGTTTTTTAGTAATGAAGTTTGTTTTAATGTTTCGATAGGTTTTTGGAGCTTAAATGAATTAATTCAGAAAATTCAACGTCGGAATTCAGAACAAAGAATTGAAGAGACATTTAGTTGAAGATTGAAGCAAATCTTGGTTCAAATAAGTGCTCCAAATTTGTCCCAAAAATCAATTCTATTCCAATTCTAGAAAAGAATATCATATGATTTATTTCAAGCCCAAACTTGCCTTATGTTGTGTGCAAACTTCAACCATTAAACACTCAAGGTTTCAATGTCAATCTTAGCCCAAATAATAAGTACATTTGTATACTTATTTGATGCTCAAATTCAGCACAAAAATCAGCCCCAAATCAGCCCTAAATCAACCCCAAATCAACCTTCAAATCAACCCAAACACAATCCATGATCTTACATGTCCACACAACAAATAACAATTGATTTATTTTGGGTAATCCATTGATCCAAGAAGGCAAGCACATGGATGGAAAGCTGGAGGGGATATTTTAACATTATTTTGGGTCAAAAAGAAGAAGGAGACACCTCATAAATGAGGAAGAAAAACGTGCACCAAAGTAGTTGTAAAGCTGTCTTGATTTGATTTTTCAGAACACCTTTCGGTGTTTTGCCCATAACTTTTGACTCAGGTGTCCAAATGAGCTGTTCTTTAATGATCTGGAAAGGTGACAGAATTGCCTATAAATATGTCTCTAATAGACTTCTCCAAAAAAAGCTTCTAAGAGGGTCGAATTGCTGTCCAAAGTTAGAGTCAGATTTGTGTCCGAATTTTTTCTGAAATTGTATTGTGTTCTTCTTTATAGATTTCGGTTCTTTAGTTTGTAAAACTTATTTTTTTAGTTGGATTCAAGTTCTTTCATGTTTATTGAAGTGTTCTTATATATAATCATGGTTGGCTAAACTCTTTCTTGGATCCAAATCAAGGATAATGGTGATTGAGGTGAGTTCTTTAGGATATGAATGAATCTTAATGTTTATCTTCTTATTTTCTTCATGAATGATTTATTATTGTAAAGAAATTTTAGAAATCATTTAGGTAATGTTATAATCTTGAATTTTTATGCACAAACTTTAGTTTTGGTATAGAGATTGCTTGATTCAATGTCTTACTTAATATGAAAGTACTTGTTCATTCTTAAGCAATAATCAATCTTCATCTTTCTAATCTTCATTGTAATATCTTCCGATCTAATATCACCATCGTTGAGATTAGGTTGAGTTATCTTATATATGTTGAAGAAATCACCAATACATCACCATTAAAATTGATTTGGACCAAGACTTACTTTTCTTGTCATTTAAAATCTATTTACATTTTTTTTATCTTTGAAAACAAATCCATCAATTATTTTCAACCAAGTTATTGTTAATTTAATTTCTCTTGAGTTTTTTTTTTTGTTACTTAGCTTAATTTCCAGATCTAGCTCTGTGGATATGACCTCGATCTTACCGAGTTAATTGCTACATCGCACACTCGTGCACTTGCGAGTTAAAACAAACCGATCATAAAAAGCGGTCAAGCAATGACCTCCAAGCCAAATTTGCATCTTTAGCTAGAAAGGTTGAGGCACTAGAATTAAAAAAGAGTGGTCAATTAAAATCTGTTCAAGAAATTGTGTGTCAAATTTGTGAAACCAATGAACACTCAACCAATGATTGTCCCATGTTGCCTTCTTTTAAGGAATGTCTCCATGAACAAACCAATGCTTTAAATAGTTTCCAAAGACCAAGTCATAACCCGTACTCACAAATGTACAACCCTGGTTGGAGAAATCACCCAAATTTCAGTTGGAAGAGTGGTAACAATAATGCACAAACTTCACAGCCACCATTTCAAACACAATATAATTTTCAAAATTCTCATGGATATGCACCTCCTTATATTCCCCCTCTTAGAAGAAATCTTGAGGAAACATTACATGCATTCATTGAAAAGCAAGAGACAATCAACTCTCAAAATGCTCAAACCATGACTGATTTGAAAGATACTCTTGTAAAGTTCACATCTGCTCTCAGTTTTCAGGAGAAAGGTAAGTTTCCATCTCAACCCCAGCAAAATCCCAAAGGGCAATACAATTCAAGTACAAGCAGTTCTGGAAGCCAACATCTGGATCAAGTCAAATCAGTCACTACTCTCCGCAGTGGTAAGGTTATTAAAAACCCTATTCTTGAACCTTGTGAGAAAGAAGATGAGTTAGTCTCCAAGGGTAAGGAAATGGTTGAACCTGATCATTGCAAAGAAGAGACTGATTCACCATTAGCACTTCCATTTCCTCATGCCATGACCAAACAAAGGAAAGTCAATCACAATTCTGAAATCTTTGAAACTTTCAAACAGGTAAGGATTAATATACCTTTGCTAGATGCTATTAAACAGGTACCATCTTATGCTAAATTTTTGAAAGATCTATGCACTATAAAGAGAAAATTGAATGTGAAAAAGAATGCCTTCTTAACCGAACAAGTAAGTGCCATTCTTCAGAATAATAATGCTTTGAAATATAAAGACCCTGGTTGTCCTACAATTTCTTGCTTTATTGGAGAACATAAAATTGACAGAGCTTTACTTGATCTTGGAGCTAGTGTGAATTTACTTCCATATTCGGTTTTTCAAAGTCTAAATCTCGGTGAGTTAAAACCTACTTCTGTTACTCTTTTACTTGCTGATAGATCTATAAAAATGCCTAGAGGAATAGTTGAAGATGTGTTAGTACAAGTTGATAAATTTATCTTTCCTGTGGATTTTATTGTCTTGGATACACAACCTGTTGAAGCATGCAATTCAATTCCTGTTATTTTAGGACGTCCATTTCTTGCAACTTCTAATGCATTGATTAATTGTAGGAATGGAGTGATGAAGTTATCTTTTGGAAACATGACATTAAAAATGAATGTTTTTAATATTTACAAGCAACCTGGAGATGATAATGATTTATAGGAAGTAGATTTTATTGAAAAAATAATTTACGATCAATTTGAAAATTCTTCCAATGAAATTGAGTTTAATGAATCTGAAGATTTGCAAATGGTTTGTTTTCAGGAAGAATCAAAGGCAAATATTTGGAGACCAAAAATTGAGGAATTGCCACCACGATCAATTGGGTCCATACCTTCAAGTGTTCAACCACCAAAACCCGATTTGAAGTCATTACCATGTAATCTCAAATACTCATTTTTGGGAGAAAATGAAACTTTTCCGGTAATAATTTCTTCCAAACTTAATGTTCATCAAGAAGGTAAGTTATTACAAACTCTTAAAATGCATAAAAAAGCATTAGGATGGACCATAGCTGACATAAAAGGAATTAGTCCTTTGATTTGCACACACAAGATTTATTTGGAGGAAAATGCTAAACCCTCTAGAGAAATGCAACGAAGGCTTAATCCTAATATGAAAGAAGTAGTGAGGAATGAAGTCATTAAACTTCTAGATAATGGAATCATTTATCCTATTTCTGACAGCAAATGGGTAAGTCCTACCCAAGTTGTACCTAAAAAGTCTGGAGTTACTGTGATAACAAATGAGAAAAATGAGTTAATTCCAACGAGGACTATTACTGGTTGGCGTATGTGCATTGACTATAGGAAACTTAATTCAATGACTAGAAAAGATCACTTTCCTTTACCTTTCATGGATCAAATTCTAGAAAGAGTTGCAGGTCATGAATTTTATTGTTTCCTAGATGGTTATTCAGGTTACAACCAAATTGAAATTGCATTTGAAGATCAAGAGAAAACTACTTTCACATGTCCATTTGGTACATTTGCATATCGAAGGATGCCTTTTGGATTATGTAATATACCAGCCACGTTTCAAAGATGCATGCTTAGCATATTCAGTGATATGGTTGAACGTTTTCTTGAGATATTTATGGATGATTTTTCTGTTTTTGGTGATTCATTTGATAATTGTTTAACTAATTTGGAAAAGGTTTTGAACAAGTGTGAAGAGAAGAATCTTGTGTTGAATTGGGAAAAATGTCATTTTATGGTAACAAACGACATTGTACTTGGTCACATTGTTTCATCAATAGGAATTGAGGTTGATAAATTTAAAATTGAGTTAATTGCCAACTTGCCAACACCAAAATCTGTTAAAAATGTTAGATCATTTTTAGAACATGCTGGTTTTTATAGAAGGTTTATCAAAGATTTTAGTATAATATCTAAGCCATTGTGTAACCTTCTAACAAAGGATAATGTTTTTGAATGGACTGAATATTGTGAAGAAGCCTTTGTTAAACTTAAAAACCTGCTTACATCTGCTCCTGTGATTCAACCTCCTGATTGGTCATTACCTTTTGAAATAATGTGTGATGCTAGTGATTATGCCGTGGGTGCTGTTTTAGGACAAAGAAAAGATAAGAAACCCTATGTGATTTACTATGCAAGTAAAACTTTAAATAGTGCTCAAATAAATTACACAACCACTGAAAAAGAATTACTTGCTATAGTATTTGCATGTGAAAAATTCAGATCTTATCTTGTTGGCTCACCTATTATTGTTTTTAGCGATCATACAGCGTTGAAATATCTTCTTTCTAAGAAGGATTCTAAAGCTAGATTGGTACGGTGGATTTTGTTACTTCAAGAATTCGATATCACAATCAAGGATAAGAAAGGCACCGAAAAT
This sequence comes from Populus pruinosa, assembly GCA_026413675.1. Classification (NCBI taxonomy): domain Eukaryota; kingdom Viridiplantae; phylum Streptophyta; class Magnoliopsida; order Malpighiales; family Salicaceae; genus Populus; species Populus pruinosa. The sequence goes on from CM048607.1 coordinate 8,940,070, forward strand.
GTTGTCACGGATCATTTGTCAAGATTGACAACTGATTCAAAATCTGACATCACGCCAATCGATGACTACTTTCCTGATGAATCTTTACTTTCTGTCACTACAATGCCTTGGTTTGCTAATATTGTTAATTTTCTTGTTTCAGGACATTTGCCAGCGCATTGGGGCACTCAAGACAAAAGAAAGTTCTTGAACGAAGTGAAGAACTTTTATTGGGATGACCCTTATTTATTCAAATATTGTCCTGATCAAATATTTTGAAGATGCATTCCTGACAATAAGGTAAGTAATGTCATTAAATTTTATCATTCTGAGGCATGTGGAGGTCATTTTTCGTCAAAATAGACAGCCGCAAAAATCTTACAATGTGGATTTTATTGGCCCACCATGTTCAAGGACACGCATGCATTCTTCAAATCTTGTGAAAATTGTCAAAAGTTAGGATCTCTTTCAAAACGTCACATGATGCCTTTAAGCACTATTCTTGTCATTGAAATCTTTGACTGTTGGGGTATAGATTTTATGGGTCCATTTCCTCCATCATTTGGTTTTGTGTACATATTAGTCGCAGTAGACTATGTTTCAAAATGGATAGAAGCAATTCCAAGTCGTAACAATGATCATAAAACAGTCATTAAGTTTTTGAAAGAAAACATTTTAAGTCGATTTGGAATCCCTCGGGCCATGATAAGTGATGGTGGAACACATTTCTGTAACAAGCCATTTGAGTCTTTAATGAAGAAATATGGAATCACACACAAAGTTTCCACCCCTTATCACCCCCAGACAAATGGACAAGTAGAACTTGCTAATAGGGAGATCAAACAAATCTTGGAAAAAACAGTGAACCCTAATCGAAAGGACTGGTCTTTAAGACTTAATGATGCACTTTGGGCCTATCGAACTACTTTTAAAACATCATTAGGTATGTCACCTTATAGGTTGGTTTATGGAAAACCTTGTCATTTGCCTGTGGAACTTGAATACAAAGCTTATTGGGCTATTAAAGCTTTCAATTCAAACCTGGATGATGCGAGTCAGCTGCGTAAGTTACAAATAAATGAGCTTGAAGAAATAAGAAATGATGCATATGAGAATTCAAAAATTCATAAAGCAAGAATCAAAGACTTTCATGATAAAAGAATTTTGAGAAAAACTTTTGATGTTGGTCAAAAAGTTTTGCTTTATAATTCTCGACTCCATTTATTTCCTGGAAAGCTAAGATCAAGATGGAGCGGTCCATTTATTGTGAAATATGTATATCCTTATGGGGCCTTTGATATTGAGAATCCAAAGAATGGTAATGTTTTCAAGGTCAATGGACATCGTTTGAAAGCTTACTTTGATAATTTTCCTAGTGAAAATGAATCCATTGGTTTGAATGATCTTGTATATAAAGGTTGATTATTCTGTTTTTTTTAATATTTTTGTTTCTTTTTTGTGTGACTTTTGTTTTGCTAGTCTTTCTCCAACCCCGGTCAAATGGCGGATAATGGTACTCCGTGACTCTTAAGTCGGTTCTTTCAGTTTCCCATGATAATTGATAACTCTGTATATATTTGTTCAATTCCTTGTTCCTTCTCTTTTCTTTACATCTCTTCTCCACTTCTCTTTAAAAACAAAAATGGACACCACTCTTGAAAAATTGAAAAAGTATTTTCCTGCTCTGCCTTATAATGCGATTACAAAAATTTACCGTGCTAGGTGTGAAAGATTGAGGTTGTTAATGAACCATGGAATTCCTGAAGATATTCGCTGGATAATTGAAGCAAAGATTCGATTATCAGGTGAGTCTTCCAACTCTTTTATTTCATACATGCCTAGGACAGGTAAAAGCACTTTTGCAAAGAAACGTCATGCAAAACGACTAAAAGTCTGTCACCGATGTGCTAGATGGACTTGTAATACAAAATGTCGTTCTTTAGGAATGGTATCTATAAACCGTGAAGATAAAATACAATTCATTAAGGATGGCTTGAGTAAGGAGTCTTTAGATAATCTTCTATTAACTCTTGAGACGCATCCTAGTGGAGATGTGCATCGTGCAATTCATGATTTATGGCCTCATTTTCATAAAGAACATGATCGACTTAGTCTTGGGAATCTGAATGAAAAAGACCCTGTTTGCCAGTTTTTAAGAAAACTGGATGGGAAGCCTATCCCCGACCCATAGAGGGCGTTTAAGCCGTTCTTGGACGTAAAACCAAGGGAAAGCTGTGAGCCACAATCACAACTGCTTGTACATACATATTTGTTTATATATATATAATAATAAAATAATAATAAATAAATAAATAAGAAAGAGAGAGAGAGTGAGACTTCAGCTAGTCTACATATAGGTGGTATGCTTTGCATTTTCAATTTCTCATCTATAAAATCTTCTCTTCCTTCCCATCATTTCTCAACCCATTCATTCAGCATATATAGAAGTGTGTGGAAATGGCGAGTTCCTCTATTTCTAAAATAAAAACTATTTGTGTTTTTGGTGGATCTAGTCCTGGGAAAGAAAAAGAGTTTTTAGAATCAGCAAATCATCTTGGTCGGGTACTAGCTGAGAGAAAGATTCATTTAGTGTATGGGGGAGGCAGTCTTGGGTTAATGGGGGGTGTTTCAATAGCTGCATTTGTAGGAGGTAGTCAAGTTTTGGGGGTTGTCCCCAAAGCTTTAGCCGAAGGGGACATCATTAGAAAAACAATTGGAGAGGAATTACAGGTCTCTACAATGTCTGATAGAATGAATACAATGTTTAACCATGCCGATGCCTTCATTGCCTTACCAGGTGGTCTGGGTACATTGGAAGAGATCTTTCATATTTCCTCTTGGGCCCAACTGCACATTCACCATAAACCTATAGGTTTGTTAAATGTTAATGGTTTTTATAATAATTTGTTGTCTTTTCTTGATCAAGCTGTGGAACAGGAATTTCTAACATCTTCGGCACGACAAATCATAATCTCTGCTGCTACTGCTGAATAATTGATTGACCAACTATAATCTTTCATCCCTGTAATTGATCCCTCCATGAGTCAACTCAATTGGTCAAGCATGAAACGCCGTAAAAAGCTTAAATTGGATTTGAGCCTTAGTTTGTGAAAAATTGTGTCTTTTGGTTTTATTAATAGCATAATATTTGTGTTTTGTTGTTTCTTATATTTGTTTTAGTGTGTTTCAGGTTTGTCAATAGTCGCTGTTTCAGGTGATATCTTCTACACTCTATCTTTTTGCTTAGAACATTGAGGACAATGTCTTGTTTTGGTTGGGGGGAGAGGGTAGTAGTTGATATTAAAAAAAAAAATTTCTATTATTTAAACCATTTGCAAAACTATTGTTACTAGGATGGTAGAGTAATGGAGGAACTTTAGTGACTCTTGAGACGCATCTTAGTAAACATTCTTAACAAGGTCTATTATAATACTTCTTGAAATATTCAGGTTTACAAACTCTTGGATTGCTATCTATAGATTCTGTTTATATGCCCATCTAACAAGTATTTTTAAACCTTTATTTTCACACACACACTCGAACATATGATTGTGGGTTGCATATTGGATTATTACATTATTTGTGTTCTTTTGTTAAAGGTAACAACTAAGGGAAAGGGATAATATATAATATGCAAAAAAAAAAACAATAAAAATAAATAAAAACAAAGTAGATAAGTTTGGTTTCGTAGCCTCCTTGACTTAAGCAAATAAGCCCGAAGGGGTGTTTGAACACCTAGTACCCTAAAGTCAACTGACTTGGGAGTTATTGGCCCAGTGCTTATTACATGGGTTGAGGAGAAAGCTTAAGGGAATCAAACACTGCACTATCTACATATCAATATTTGCAACTCGAGTTACTAAGCTCGTAGGGGTGTCTCAACACCTGATGCCCTAAGACCCACTGGTCTGGGAGTCATTAGCCGAAAGCTCGTTACATGGGTTCAGGATACATTGTGCTATAAATTCTTGCTTTCAAAAAAAAGAAAAAAAAAAGAGAAGATAACAATCCCAACCCTAAACCCTAAACCCTAAACCCTAAACCCTAAACCCTAAACCTTAAACATTAAAAGAAAAATTTTGTTTTCTTCCATGAAAAGCTCCATAGCTATGTTTTGATTTATTTAGCACCAAAAGAAGGTTTACTAATATCTTGTTTAAGAGGTATTAAACAGATATATAAATTTAATGAGAGTTTGTTTATCTGGATAGATTAATAGAAGTTAAATGATGAATGCCTTGTTTTGTGGTATTTGCAAATTATTTTTCTATTTTAATGCTTTGATTACTAGGGACTAGTAATAAGCTGGTTGGGGGTTGTGATTAGTACTTAAAAGTGCATTCTCATTAAGGATTTATGTCATCATATTGCACCTAAAGTATCATTAAATTCCCTAACAAAAGCATGTTTTATATTAGCAAGTCTAAAAATATAATATACCTTTAATTCATGGTAAATGTTCATCCTAAATGCAGGTCTATCACATAAATAAAAGGATTGATTGATGAGTTTAAGGATTGAAATTGAAAGGATAAAAAGAAGGCCAAACTTAGCAAAGTGTTGCTGGTGCATTCCAAACTCGAACACCGTTCAGTAATTTGATCATATCTGGAGCTGTAGATATCATATTTAGGTCCATTTTATATCGATGGAAAGGTAAGACATAGACCTACAACTTTCATATGAAGTCAAAGACTCAGTTCTGCCGTTTTCAAGCCCAAATCTTAGCAACAACGAAGACATCGGAAGCTGTCCTGCAACTTAAGCACTATTCGGTTTTTGGCTCATATCTTGAGTTCTAGAAGTCCAAATGAGCTCTGGTTTTTTTTTTTATGGAAAGCTGAGACAATTGCCCATAGCTTCCACAATTCAGTTGGCTATAATTCTGATGTTAGAAATGACGTTTTGGCCAGCCAACAATATCAAAAATCAGCCCACAATATCAAAAAAACAGCAGCCATTAATGTCAAAAACCAGCCACCAAATCAATGGATGCCCACCAATTCTTCAATCAATCAATAGTTCTAAAACTTAGCCTATAAAAGGAGGCATTTTCCATGTATTTAGTCATATTAATTTTCAGATCAAAGTTATCTTCTTGCTTTCTCTCTACATCTTTGTAATGTTCAAGTTTTCTTTTATGCTATAGTAATCTCTTGTTTATGCTCTTTCATTTCCTTTCCTATACTTAGTTAGCTTATATTATGTTTATATTCTTATATTTTTTATTTATGTTTTTCTCCTTCTTAATGTTTAGCTAAGTTAATTATGTCAAGGTGAAAATATTTCTCTAATGGTGTTAGAATAGGTATAATATAAACTCAACATGAGCTTTAAATGTTTATATCCAAGAAAGATTGTTATTAACATGTTTTATCTTTTTATCTTACTAATTCTTAATACCTTGCTTATTAAATGGTTAATTTAGATTTGTGTTATATAATATTTGGTACATCAAATGCTTGATCCTTCATAGTTTTCGGCCGACATCGTTATTATGATTGGAACTTGATTTGTTGTTAACATAAACTAGCAACATGAATGCTTGATGATATTTATAAGTATGGTATTACTTAGATAAGATAATTAATATGATCATATTAGTAATTTATAATGAGCTAATAACGAGAAATCATCTGATTAGAACCTCCTTTATGTGTGGTTTCTAGTTGAGTAATAAAAAGAGTTTATATTATATTTATTTGAAATACCATTAGTAAATCCTATAACCTTTACATATGTTTTGTTATTGTTTAATCCTTACATCAATATCATATCCCAAAATTCTCTTCAACTCTTTTTCTGTTATTATTCTCTTCAACTCTTTTTCTTTATTTGTAATTTATATAATTCACCTCCCTGTGGTTCGACCCCGGTCTTGCCGGGTTATTTTACTTTGACACTCCTGCACTTGGGATAAGACATCAACTCTTTGATCGTGTCACCAGCCTCCAGCAAGCACCACAACGCAACAGCTCTTTCCCCCTACACGGCGTCAGCCACAAATCCGGCGCCATTTCCAACTGAAGCTGACAATCAGCCACCCTGTTCTTTTCTTCATCTCCTTGCAAATTGGTCTCCATAGAAGCCAACCGCCACCAGATCTGCCATCGGCAGAGAAATAGAGCAGCCCCGAAATGAAGGAGAAATAAGGAGATCTAAACAGATCTAAGGAGAGAGTCGATGCTGTTGTTGTGTATTTTTTATTGTTTTGCAAGTCACGACATCACCAATGTTGTAGAAGAGGAGGAGGAGAAGTTAGTTTCGATCGATTGCTTTCCCAGCGGTGCATGAACCCACACGCTGCTAGTGATGGTGGCGCGTGGAAGGACGCGCAACCACGAGTTCAAGCAACTCCAGAAGGCACTTCAATGCAATTTCTAGAGTTTTAGGGACTGTTTTGTATATTGTCAATTATTTAATGTAATTTTTATTTAGTTTTGAATTTTTATAATTTATAATGTGGATGTAAATAAAAAAAGAAAAAAAGGAAAAAAGATATATTTTTTATATATATATTTTTTATAATAAAATTGCAAAGATTAAAGAAGAGTTTAATATTTTGATTGGATCACGGTGTAGAAGTACAAACTTGTATGGAAGTTGTATTTCTAAAATTCAATGAAAAGATAAAATTTTTGAAACTTCTTTAACACATCACGGTCACGAAGTAGTTTACCTCAAGTAGGGTGCGTCAGGGGTGCTAATACCTTCCCTAACCTCAACCAGTCCCTTACCCATGAATCTTTGACAAGATCAGTACAACCGGGTTTCCTAGTAACCCTCAATTAAATACTAGGTGGCGACTCCCAATGAATCCAATAAGATCAAATCAAACATAATAAGGAAAAAAACACCATCCAACATCGCGCGGATTTTCCAACGTGTGACAGAATGGCTACTCCGCTGGGGAGGTACTATTTCTAACAATATTAGGCTAAGCTTTGTGCATTTGATGTGTTTAAGTTTTGGCATTTTTGTCTTGTTTTATTGTTTTATCCATGCATTTTTAGAATGGTTTCATGCATCACTTGTATCTATTTTTAAAAGCACACACAAACTTCTAAGTTAGGTGAGGAGTAACAGTCTGCCTCATGACTTTTAGTCGGGGTTCAGATTTGTGAAACATTCAATTATGAGCTGAGTGTTTACTCGGTAATAGCTGTCATACAGTGCCCTAACCATTCCTTATACTGCCTTCACGTTAGGTGGTCACTAAGCAATTCATAGACACTTTTAAAACCAGGTAGAAAACCTGTCCATGTTCACATAATGAATAATACCTATCCTTAGATTGTATGTGCTATCATTTATTTGCATTGGGGCAAACCCTTCTTGAAGCATCTTGAACTCAAGACTTGTAGGTGACAGAATGATCGTTGCTTTGAAAATTTTCATTGTAGATTTTAGGGAAGAATCAAGATTTTTATTTCATCATGCAAAAGTTATGATCACATGTCACCCCTCGAAGGGCGAGTTCATTATATAGATCTCATGTTCATACATTTATCATGCATGCACCAAAATGAAAAGTGGGTCCCCTACGAGTCTACAAAACTCGACTCTGAAAAAAACATCCATTTTCAAGAAGAGTTGGAGTCTCTAAACAAAAGCTCGACTCATCTCTAGCTTACTCAAGCAAACACTAAGAAATAACTATAAGAAAGTTCCTTCCAACTGACCTATCATCTTTGTTCAAACCCCAACAACAACTCAACCCGAAGAAATTAGGGGCCAACATGGTCAAAAACCTTAACACAATCCGAAGGGGAATTGCATCACAGTTGCAGAATGGAGCCTGTTCTTGTTCTACCAAAAAATAACTACCTCAGTTCGATCATGCGTGCAAAAACTTCTTGATTTTTGTTTCAACCTGTTCCAATTTTTATTGGCAATTTGGCTCAAAATTCCACAACACTTTCCTTATCAAACGAGTCTTTCTTGTTAATAAGATCATGTGTTTTCCTGTGTTCATGACATGCCTTTGTCGTTTCATGTAAATAACATATTGAGTATAAAATCATTGTACCAAGATTTTTTTTGGGTGTGTTTTCCCTTTCTTCCAAAACAATGCATGATCTCACATATTCACCAAGATTTTTTGGGAATTCAAAGTTTAGTACAAGAATAGAAATCATGTTGGGGTTTGTCCGAAACAAACAAGTTCTGAAAATTCAGGTGATTCCTTAGAGAGATAACCATACATATAAAAAAAAAACAAAAACACTATGAAGTGACTCCAAAAGTTGGGTTTTATTTGAATGAATAATGATAAATCACTTTGCATATTCGCATGAAAGCAAGGCTTACTGATTGCATGCATTTGAGATGAAGAAAGGACATCTTTGATAATCCTTTTCACAATGTTGAAATATATCCTTTGCAATCGTCCCCTTTTGAGCCTAATAAATTTTTCTTGAAAAATAACTTTGACTAGGATCACACCCTACACTAGGGGGCAAGTGCCAAAAAATCCTTAATGATTGAAAGTGCCTAAATAACTCTTAGGGGCATGAAAAAGTCCTCAATGATTAAAAGTGCCCAAACAATACCGAGGGGCATAAAAGAAAATTCTTAATTATCAAAGGTGCCCATACAAAGCTGGGGGGCATAAAAAAAAATCCAAAGGATCCAAAAATTCTGAGCATGAAAAATCATCAATATAATGATGCTCGACCAAATAAAGAAAACAAAAATAAAGAGAAAGAGCCCAAGCCTAACATTTGGGGGCACTATGGACCATTTTTCAAATCAATTCCAAGGTCCAGAAATGTATGAACAAAAAGTTTGGGATATAAGCACTAGTGATCCTTAGTCTTAAAGTCCCTTAAACATCTTTTGAGTCTGTAAAATATACTTTTCTTCATGACCAAGAGCCTAAGTTTACATTACGTACCTAATTAGGCCCTTTCTGATCAAAGACAAGCAATTTGGATAGGTAGGCAGTGCTTTCTCATGCGAAACAAAATCATTATTCATGCAAATAAAATGAATGCTTTGAAAACGGTTTTCAATAACCCTCAAATTGAAATTTAAACCTTTTGTGAACAACCAAATGTCACTTCGTGTTCTTCACATTTTCACCAAAAGCAAAACTAAAAGTTTCATCACTTCTGAAAACCTCTCCATAGGAATCACTTGAATTTCTTTAAAATGAGTATGCTTTGAATCGATATCAAAATGTTTTTTGTGTTTAGAATAGCTTTGAAATTCCAAAATTTTTGTATGAAAGCAACTCCTTATCAAACCTTCTTCCACATAGCCTCATCCCCAAACCCAAATTAAACACTTGGGGGCATGATCAAGCTGGGGGTAAGAAAAAATGCCTGGTAGGGTTGGCTCCATGATTCCCTTTTCTAAGAAGAATGCCAAGCAAAATTAGCAACCATTAAGATAAAGGGTGATGGACAAAGAAGTATGATGACATCAAGTCCATCCTAGAGGTCAAGATCACAAGATTTAACTCAAGTAAGCAAGAGCGAAAAAGCCATCGAAGTCTACTACCAACACTCCAACTTTTGAGAAAAGAAAGACACCATGAAGAAATGGGGACCTATATTTCTCAGGTAAGTATACATGCATATTGATCATAATGCATTACTTTCAACATTGTCAGATCGATTTCACCATCTCTTAGGTAGTGTGTTTTCTAACCCTACCTCATTTTGAGTGAGCTTTTGTGCCCTCACTTTTTTTTATGTGCTCTTTTGAGCCACCATCTCTCGGGTATCGTGTTTTCTAACCCTACCTCATTTTGAGTGTGCCTTTGTGCCCTCACTTCCTTTTATGTGCTCTTTTGAGCCACCATTGATTAGTACTTAAAAGTGCATTTTTATCATGGTTTTATATCATCATTTTGCACTTGAAGTATCAATAACTCCTTAACTGAAACATGTTTTATAATAATATATCTAATAATATAAGATACCTTTAATTTATGGTAAATATTTATTTTAAACGCAGGCCTATCACATAAATGAAAGGATTGATTGATGACTTTAAGAACTTAAATTGCAAGGGCAAAGAGATGACCAAAATTAGAAAAGAGATGTCGGTGCAATTCAAACCCAAACACTATTTGGTAATTGGGTCATATCTAGAGCTATAGATCTCAGATTTAGGTCTACTTTATATGGATGGAAAGGTAAGACATAGGCCTATAACTTTCATATGGATCCCAAGATCTAAAAAGGCCATTTTCAAGTCCAAATTATAGCAACAACAAAGAAGCCCGAATCTGTCCTCTAGCCCGAACACTATTCAGTATTTTGGTCATATCTAGAGTTCTAGAAGTCCAAATGAGCTGCATTGTTTACACAAGACAAATGAGACAATTTCCTACAACTTTCATGTTTTTGAGTGGCTCCAATTATGATGTTATCAATGACGTTTTGGGCAGATAAGAGAAGATAAGGATTGTCACTAAGTCAAGAGTTGGCCACCCACTTATCAATTAGTCATCAAATCAATAGTTCCCAATTTTGGCCTATAAAAGGAAGCATTTGCCATGCATTTAGGCATCTTGGTGTCTAGATCAAGATCATGCTCTTCCTTTCTGTCTTTGTATTTTTTGTAATGTTTATGCTTTGCTTTCATTAATATCAAGTTTATGCCTTTCATTTCCTTTCCTTTACTTAGTTAACTCTTATCTTATCAAGTTTATGCCTTTCATTTCCTTTCCTTTACTTAGTTAACTCTTATCTTATTTATGTTCTTTGTTTATTTATTTTTCTTTCTTTCATTATGTCTAGCTAAGTTTATTATGTTAAGGTGAAAAGGTTACATTAATGGTGTAAGAATAAGTATAATGTAAACTTAATATGGACTTTAATGTTTGATACTAACATGTTTTATATTTGTTATCTTGTTCACTCTTTAATACTTTGCTTGTTAAATGACTAATCTTGATTTATGTTCTATAACACTTGGTACAAAAAATGCTTGGCACTTTCATAGCCCATACTATATGGTATAACCGACACCTAAGCTATGAAAGGAACTTGATTTGTTGTTAACATAAGTTATAATCATGAATGCTTCACGAGATTTACAAGTATTATCATTAATTGAATAAGATGACTAATGTAATCATGTTAACAATCTATAATCTGATTGGAACCTCCTTTATGTGTGGTTTTCAATTGAATAATAAGAGTTTATATTATACTTGTTTGACATACCATTAGTGGATCCTCTAACCTTGACATTGCTTATTATCGTTGTTAAATCTTTACGTTAATATTCCATCTTAAAGTTCTCATCATCTTCTTCTTCTTTATTATTATTATTACTACTACTACTACTACTACTACTACTACTACTACTACTATTATCACTGCAATTATTATTATTATTATTATTATTATTATTATTATTGTTGTTGTTGTTGTTGTTGTTGTTGTTATTTATAATTTGTATAATTAACTTCCCTGTGGTTCAACCCTGGTCTTGTTGGGTTATTTATTACTTCGAAACTCGTGCACTTGGGGAGAAGACATCAATCTTTTAGTCGTGTCAACCATATTTTGGGTAATGTGTTTTCTAACCCCACCTTATTTTGAGTGCGCCTTTGTTCTCTCACTTCCTTTTATGTGCTCTTTTGAGTCACCACCTCTTAGGTAGCGTGTTTTCTAACCCTACCTCTTTTTGGATGTGCCTTTGTGTCCTCATTTCCTTTTATATGCTCTTTTGAGCCACCATTTCTTAGTTAGCGTGTTTTCTAACCCTACCTCATTTTGAGTGTGCCTTTCTGCCCTCACTTCTTCTTATGTGCTCTTTTGAGTCACCATCTCTCGGGTAGCATGTTTTCTAACCTTACCTCATTTTGGGTGCGTCTTTGTGCCCTCACTTCCTTTTATGTGCTCTTTTTAGCCACCATTTTTTGGGTAGCGTGTTTTCTAACTGATTAGTACTTAAAAGTGCATTTTTATCATGGTTTTATATCATCATTTTGCACTTGAAGTATCAATAACTCCTTAACTAAAGCATGTTTTATAATAATATATCTAATAATATAAGATACCTTTAATATATGGTAAATGTTCATTTTAAATGCAGGCCTATCACATAAATGAAAGGATTGATTGATGACTTGAAGAACTTAAATTGCAAGGATAAAGAGATGGTCAAACTTAGAGAAGAGATGTCGGTGCAATCCAAACCGGAACACTGTTCGGTAATTGGGTCATATCTAGAGCTACAGATCTCAGATTTAGGTCCAATTTATATGGATGAAAAGGTAAGACATAGGCCTACAACTTTCATATGGAGCCCAAGATCTAAAAAGCCCATTTGCAAGTCCAAATTGTAGCAACAACAAAGAAGCCCGAATCTGTCTTCCAGCCCGAGCACTGTTCGGTATTTTGGCCATATCTGGAGTTCTAGAAGTCCAAATGAGCTCAAGTTTTTACACAAGAAAGCTGAGACAATTGCCTACAACTTTCATGTTTGCACCTGGCTCCAATTTTGACGTTATCAATGACGTTTTGGGCAGACAAGAGAAGATAAGGATTGTCACCAAGTCAAAAGTTGGCCACCCACTTATCAATTAGTCATCAAATCAATAGTTCCCAATTTTGGCCTATAAAAGGAGGCATTTGCCATGCATTTAGGCATCTTGGTTTCCAGATCAAGATCATGCTCTTCCTTTCTCTCTTTGTATTTTTTGTAATTTTTATGCTTTGCTTTCATTAATATTAAGTTTATGCCTTTCATTTCCTATCTTTTATTTAGTTAACTTTTATGTTCTTATTTTGTTTATCTATTTTTCTTTCTTTCATTATGTCTAACTAAGTTAATTATGTCAAGGTGAAAAGGTTACACTAATGGTGTAAGAATAAGTATAGTGTAAACTTAACATGGACTTTAATGTTTGATACTAACATATTTTATATTTGTTATCTTATTCACTCTTTAATACTTTGCTTGTTAAATGATTAATCTTGATTTATGTTGTATAACACTTGGTACAACAAATGCTTGGCACTTTCATAGCCCATAATGTATGGTATAACCGACACCTGAGCTATGAAAGGAACTTGATTTGTTGTTAACAAAAGTTATAATCATGAATGCTTGACGAGATTTACAAGTATTAGCATTAATTGAATAAGATGACTAATGTAATCATGTTAACAATATATAATCTGATTGGAACCTCCTTTGTGTGTGGTTTCCAATTCAATAATAAGAGTTTATACTATACTTGTTTGATATACCATTAGTGGAACCTCTAACCTTGATATTTGTTATTATTATTGTTTAATCCTTACATTAATATTTCATCTTTAAGTTCTCATCATCATCATCTTCTTCTTCTTCTCTTTATTATTATTGTTATTGTTCTTATTATTATTATTATTATTATTATTATTACCGTTATTATTAGTATTATTATTATTACTACTACTACTACTACTACTACTACTATTACTATTATTATTATTATTATTATTGTTGTTGCTGTTGTTTATAATTGTTGTTTATAATTTGTACAATTAACCTCCCTGTGGTTCGACCCCGGTCTTGCCGGGTTATTTATTACTTCGACACTCCTGCACTTGGGAGAAGACATCAACCTTTTAGTCGTGTCACTAACCCTACCTCATTTTGAGTGTGCCTTTCTGCCCTCACTTCTTCTTATGTGCTCTTTTGAGTCACCATCTCTCGGGTAGCATGTTTTCTAACCTTACCTCATTTTGGGTGCGTCTTTATGCCCTCACTTCCTTTTATGTGCTCTTTTTAGCCACCATTTTTTGGGTAGCGTGTTTTCTAACCCTACCTCATTTTGAGTGTGCCTTTCTGCCCTCAGTTCCTTTTATATGCTCTTATGAGCTGCCATCTCTCGGGTAACGTGCTTTCTAACCCTACCTCCTTGTTTTAGTGTACCTTACCACCCTCGACCACCTTGGGTAGTGTGTTTTCTAACCCTACTTTTTTTTTTAGTGAGCCTTAGAGCCCTTGACCATCTTGTGTAGTGTATTTTCCAACTTTGCCTCATTTTGAGTGGGCCTTAAAGCCCTTGACCACTGACACGACGAAAAGATTGATGTCTTCTCCCAAGTGCAGGAGTGTCGAAGTAATAAATAACCCGGCAAGACCGGGGTCGAACCACAGGGAGGTTAATTGTACAAATTATAAACAACAATTATAAAACAACAATAACAACAACAACAATAGTAATAATAATAATAATAGTAGTAGTAGTAGTAGTAGTACTAATAATAATAATAATAATAATAATAATAATAATAATAAAGAAAGAGAAGAAGAAGAAGATGATGATGATGAGAACTTAGAGATGAAATATTAATGTAAGGATTAAACAATAATAATAACAAATGTCAAGGTTAGAGGTTCCACTAATGGTATATCAAACAAGTATAGTATAAACTCTTATTATTGAACTGGAAACCACACACAAAGGAGGTTCCAATCAGATTATATATTGTTAACATGATTACATTAGTCATCTTATTCAATTAATGCTAATACTTGTAAATCTCGTCAAGCATTCATGATTATAACTTATGTTAACAACAAATCAAGTTCCTTTCATAGCTCAGGTGTCGGTTATACCATACATTATGGGCTATGAAAGTGCCAAGCATTTGTTGTACCAAGTGTTATACAACATAAATCAAGATTAGTCATTTAACAAGCAAAGTATTAAAGAGTGAACAAGATAACAAATATAAAACATGTTAGTATCAAACATTAAAGTCCATATTAAGTTTACATTATATTTATTCTCACACCATTAGTGTAGCCTTTTCACCTTGACATAATTAACTTAGCTAGACATAATGAAAGAAAGAAAAATAGATAAACAAAATAAGAACATAAAAGCTAACTAAGTAAAGAAAAGGAAATGAAAAGCATAAACTTAATATTAATGAAAGCAAAGCATAAACATTACAAAAAATACAAAGAGAGAAAGGAAGAGCATGATCTTGATCTGGAAACCAAGATGCCTAAATGCATGGCAAATGCCTCCTTTTATAGGCTAAAATTGGGAACTATTGATTTGATGACTAATTGATAAGTGGGTGGCCAACTTTTGACTTGGTGACAATCCTTATCTTCTCTTGTCTGCCCAAAACGTCATTGATAACGTCAAAATTGGAGCCAGTTGTAAACATGAAAGTTGTAGGCAATTGTCTCAGCTTTCTTGGGTAAAAACGTCAGCTCATTTGGACTTCTAGAACTCCAGATATGGCTAAAATACCGAATAGTGCTCGGGCTGGAAAACAGATTCGGGCTTCTTTGTTGTTGCTACAATTTGGACTTGATAATGGGCTTTTTAGATCTTGGGCTCCATATGAAAGTTGTAGGCCTATGTCTTAACTTTCCATCCATATAAATTGGACCTAAATATGAGATCTGTAGCTCCAGATATGACCCAATTACCGAACAGTGTTCCGGTTTGGATTGCACCGACATCTCTTCTCTAAGTTTGACCATCTCTTTATCCTTGCAATTTAAGTTCTTGAAGTCATCCATCAATCTTTTCATTTATGTGATAGGCCTGCATTAAAAATAGACATTTACCACAAATTATAGGTATCTTATATTATTAGATACATTATTATAAAACATATTTTAGTTAAGGAGTTATTGATACTTCAAGTGCAAAATGATGATATAAAACCATGATAAAAATGCACTTTTAAGTACTAATCACACCCCTCAACCAGCTTATTACTAGTCCCTAGTAATCAAAGCGTTACAAAAATTTGCAAATTTCACAAAGCAAGGTATTCATCATTTAACTTCTATTAATCTATCTAGATAAACAAACTCTCATTAAATTTATATATCTGCTCAATACCTCTTAACAAGATATTAATAAACCTTTCTTTTGTGCTCAATGTATCAACACATAATTATGGGGCTTTTCTTGGAAGAAAACAAAATTTTTGTTCTACTATTTAAGGTTAACTTCCTTGGGTTGGGATTACTATTTTTGTCTTTTTTTTTTCATTTTTTTTCATTTTTTTTTAAATCTATATACATATAATTTAAAAACATCATGCATCTTTAACCCATGTAACGAGCTTTCAGCTAATGACTCCCAGACTAGTTGGTCTTAGGGCATTAGGTGTTAAGACACCCCTACGAGCTTAGTAACTCAGGTCGCAGATACTGATATGTAGATAGTGCAATGCTTGATTCCCTTAAGCTTTTCTCCTCAACCCATGTAACAAGCGTTGGGCCAATAGCTCCCAAGTCAGTTGACTTTAGGGTATTAGGTGTTAAAACACCCCTTCGGGCTTAATTGCTTAGGTTAGGGAGGCTACGAAACCAAACTTATCTACATTTTTATTATCATTATTTTTTTTTTCTTTTTTTTTAATTATATACAATCCCTTTTCCTTAGTTGTTACCTTTAACAAAAGAACATAAATAATGTAATAATCCAATATGCAACCCACAATCATATGTTAAAGTGTGTGTGTGTAAATTAAGGTTTAAGAATACATGTTAAATAAGTATATGAACAGAATTAAGCGGTAACAATACGAGAGTTTGTAAACCTAAATATTTCAGGAAGTATTATAATAGACCTTGTTAAGAATGGTTACTAAGATGCGTCTCAAGAGTCACTTTAACAAAAGAACTCCTTTACTCTGCCATCCTAGTAACAACAATTATGCACATGCTTTATGAAATGAAAAACAATTTTTTTTATCAACTACTATCCTCTCCCCCCAACCAAAACAAGACATTGTCCTCAATGTTCTAAGGTAGAAAGATAGAGTATAGAAGATATCACCTGAAATAACGAACACTGACAAAACCTGAAACACACTAAAACAAAAATAAGAAATAACAAAACACAATAATAAAAACAAAAGACACAAGTTTTTACAAACAAAAAAAATTCAAATCGCAGTTGTGAATGTGGCTCACATCTTCCCTTGGTTTTACGTCCAAGAACAGCTTAAACGCCCTCAATGGGTCGGGGATAGGCTTCCCATCCAGTTTTCTTAAAAACTGGCAAACAGGGTCTTTTTTAGTCAGATTCCCAAGACTAAGTCAAGTATGTTCTTTATGAAAATAGGTTCATAAGTCATGAATTACACGATGCTTATCTCGACTATGATGAGACTTAAGAGTCAATAGAAGATTATCTAAAGACTCTCTGTGTTTTGAAATAAATCCCACCTTCTGACAATTTTCACAGTTTTTGCGGAATGCATCTGACTCCTTGAATATGATGGGCCAGTAAAATTCACTTTGTAAGATTTCTACAATCCTCTTTTTTGATGAGAAATGATCCCCACATGCCTTAGAGTAACAAAATTTAATGAAATTACTTACCTCATTGTCGAGAATGCATTTTTAAAATATTTGATCAGGACAATAATTGAATAAGTAAGGGTCATCCCAATAAAAATTTTGCTCGTTGCTCAAAAATTTTCTTTTGTCTTCAATACTCCAATGAGTTGGCAAAAATCCTGAAGCAAGAAAATTGATATTTTTAGCAAACCAAGGCATTGAATTAAGAGAAAGTAGAGATTCATTAGGAAAGTAATCATCGATTGGTGTGATTTCGGGTGTCGAATCTGTTGTCACTTTTGATAAAAGATTCGCATCAACCTTTTCGATGCCTTTTTCATCCTCGATTTCTTCCTGATTGGTCATGGCATGAGAAAATGGAAGTGCTGGCGGAGAATTAGTCGTTTCTTTGCAATTTTCAGATTCAACCCCTTCCTTTCCCTTAGAAATTGACTCATCATCTTTCTCATAAGGTTCAAGAGAGGGTTTTTCAATAACCTTACCACTGCGTAGAGTAGTGACTGATTTGACTTGATCCATGTGTTGGCTTCTGGAACTACTTGCATTTGCATTGTATTGCCCCTTAGGATTTTGTTGTGGTTGAGATGGAAACTTACCTTTCTCTTGGAAACTGAGAGCAGATGTGAATTTTGCAAGAGTATCTTTAAAATCTGTTATGCTTTGAGCAAGTTGAGTGTTGATTGTCTCTTGCTTTTCAATGAATGCATACAAAGTTTCCTCAAAATTTCTTGTAGGAGGTGGAGCATAAGGAGGTGCACATCCATGATAATTTTGGAAATTATGGTGTGCTTGAAACTGTGGTTGTGAAGTTTGTGCATTGTCACTCTTCCAACTAAAATTTTGGTGATTTCTCCAACCATGATTGTATGTTTGGGAGTATGGGTTATGGTTGGGCCTTTGGAAAGTGTTTAAAGCATAGGCTTGTTCATGGAGACATTCCTTAAAAGAAGGCAAGGTTGGATAATCGTTGGTTGAGTGTTCATTTGTTTCACAGATTTGACACACAATGTTTTCAACAGATTTTAATTGACCACTTTTTTTCAATTCTAGTGCCTCGACTTTTCTAGCTAAAGATGCAAACTTGGCTTGAAGGTCATGATCTTCCCTAAGGTTGTACATACCTCCACTAGATGTATGAGGTTGAGTTTTACTCGGTGCCTCATATGTACCCGCGGTGTCCCAATTTTGAGCATTTTCAGCTAACAAGTCTAAGCACTCCATTGCTTCTTCAGGGTCTTTATCTTCAAAAGTTCCATTGCACATCAATTCAACCATTTGCCTATCTTTAGATGTTAACCCTTCATAGAAATGTGAAACCAATCTCCATGTTTTAAAACCATGATGAGGACAAGTACTAAGCAAGTCTCGATACCTATCCCAACATTTGTAAAATGTTTCTCCTGGTTTTTGAGTGAAAGTGGTGATTTGTCTTTTGAAAGAGTTTGTTCAATGAGATGGGAAAAACTTCTTTAAAAACTGTTGTTGCATTTCATCCCAAGCACGAATGGATCCTGGTCTCAAATTTTGTAGCCATGTTTTAGCTTTATCTTTTAATGAAAAAGGAAAAAGCTTTAATCTGATGGTGTTCATGCTACAATTTAAGTTATTATATGTGTTGCACACCTCCTCAAATTCCCTTAAATGCAAGTATAGATTTTCCAATTCTAAACCATGAAAAGAAGGTAAAAGTTGAATAATACCTGGTTTAAAATTAAAATGAGATGCATCGGGAGGAAAAACTATGCATGATGGTGCACTTGTTCTTGTGGGATTCATGTGGTCTCTAAGTGTTCTAGCACGGTTATTCTCATTATTTTCATTATGAAGTGATTGATTATGTTCTTCAGCCATATTTTCTGAAAATGATGAGGATACCCTACAAAGTCTACCACTTGATGTACGTGACCACACTCTCATGCACGTGTAGGAATAAAATAAAAAAAAAGAAGAAGAAAGCAAAAGAAGGAGGAAGAAAACAAAATAAAAAGAAACAAAAGAAAACAAACAAAGTTATATACAAGAAAAGTGAAAAGAGAAAATAAAATAAATACTATAATTTATACAAGAACTTACCTCCCCGGCAACGGCGCCAAAAACATGACACGACGAAAAGATTGATGTCTTCTCCCAAGTGCAGGAGTGTCGAAATAATAAATAACCCGGCAAGACCGGGGTCGAACCACAGGGAGGTTAATTGTACAAATTATAAACAACAATAACAACAACAACAATAGTAATAATAATAATAATAATAGTAGTAGTAGTAGTAGTAGTAGTACTAATAATAATAATAATAATAATAATAATAATAATAATAATAATAATAATAATAAGGAAAGAGAAGAAGAAGAAGATGATGATGATGAGAACTTAGAGATGAAATATTAATGTAAGGATTAAACAATAATAATAACAAATGTCAAGGTTAGAGGTTCCACTAATGGCATATCAAACAAGTATAGTATAAACTCTTATTATTGAATTGGAAACCACACACAAAGGAGGTTCCAATCAGATTATATATTGTTAACATGATTACATTAGTCATCTTATTCAATTAATGCTAATACTTGTAAATCTCGTCAAGCATTCATGATTATAACTTATGTTAACAACAAATCAAGTTCCTTTCATAGCTCAGGTGTCGGTTATACCATACATTATGGGCTATGAAAGTGCCAAGCATTTGTTGTACCAAGTGTTATACAACATAAATCAAGATTAGTCATTTAACAAGCAAAGTATTAAAGAGTGAACAAGATAACAAATATAAAACATGTTAGTATCAAACATTAAAGTCCATATTAAGTTTACATTATATTTATTCTCACACCATTAGTGTAGCTTTTTCACCTTGACATATTTAACTTAGCTAGACATAATGAAAGAAAGAAAAATAGATAAACAAAATAAGAACATAAAAGCTAACTAAGTAAAGAAAAGGAAATGAAAAGCATAAATTTAATATTAATGAAAGCAAAGCATAAACATTACAAAAAATACAAAGAGAGAAAGGAAGAGCATGATCTTGATCTGGAAACCAAGATGCCTAAATGCATGGCAAATGCCTCCTTTTATAGGCTAAAATTGGGAACTATTGATTTGATGACTAATTGATAAGTGGGTGGCCAACTTTTGACTTGGTGACAATCCTTATCTTCTCTTGTCTGCCCAAAACGTCATTGATAACGTCAAAATTGGAGCCAGTTGTAAACATGAAAGTTGTAGGCAATTGTCTCAGCTTTCTTGTGTAAACATTCAGCTCATTTGGACTTCTAGAACTCCAGATATGGCCAAAATACCGAACAGTGCTCGGGCTGGAAGACAGATTCGGGCTTCTTTGTTGTTGCTACAATTTGGACTTCATAATGGCCTTTTTAGATCTTGGGCTCCATATAAAAGTTGTAGGCCTATGTCTTACCTTTCCATCCATATAAATTGGACCTAAATCTGAGATGTGTAGCTCCAGATATGACCCAATTACTGAACAGTGTTCCGGTTTGGATTGCACCGACATCTCTTCTCTAAGTTTGACCATCTCTTTATCCTTGCAATTTAAGTTCTTCAAGTCATCCATCAATCCTTTCATTTTTGTGATAGGCCTGCATTAAAAATAGACATTTACCACAAATTATAGGTATCTTATATTATTAGATACATTATTATAAAACATATTTTAGTTAAGGAGTTATTGATACTTCAAGTGCAAAATGACGATATAAAACCATGATAAAAATGCACTTTTAAGTACTAATCAACCACCTTGGGTAGTGTGTTTTCTAACCCTGTCACCTTTTTAAGTGCGCCTTCGAACCCTCACCTCTTAGATAGTGTGTTTTCTAACCCTACTTCCTTTTTTAGTGCGCCTTAGAGCCCTCGACCATCTTAGGTAGTGTGTTTTGTAAACTTGCCTCATTTTGAGTGCGCCTTAGAGCCCTCAACCACCTTGGGTAGTGTGTTGATGTAACCATATTATTCGATAGTTTCACCCACATTTACCTAATGTTTTGTCCATGTTTTATATGTAAAATGCCTTGATATTCTTTGTTTTATGTTTTGAAGGCATTTTTGGATGAAAAATGCAAAAAGGAGTAAATTGGAGATAATTGGCAGATTTGATGTTCAGTCGATGTTTTATGCAGAGCGTGAGTTCTAGAGATCGAAATGAAGTGATTCCAGTGGCTCTAAAAAGCTAACATCCATAACTTTCTGGAAATGTAATGCAAAGGCCTAGAAACACTCCACCTTTAAAACAAAAACAATATCAAATGAAGAAGAAGAAGATGATGAGAACTTGGAGATGGAAAATTAATGTAAGGATTAAACAATAATAATAACAAATATCAAGGTTAGAGGTTCCACTAATGGCATATCAAACAAGTATAGTATAAACTCTTATTATTGAATTGGAAACCACACACAAAGGAGGTTCCAATCAGATTATATATTGTTAACATGATTACATTAGTCATCTTATTCAATTAATGCTAATACTTGTAAATCTCGTCAAGCATTCATGATTATAACTTATGTTAACAACAAATCAAGTTCCTTTCATAGCTCAGGTGTCGGTTATACCATACATTATGGGCTATGAAAGTGCCAAGCATTTGTTGTACCAAGTGTTATACAACATAAATCAAGATTAGTCATTTAACAAGCAAAGTATTAAAGAGTGAACAAGATAACAAATATAAAACATGTTAGTATCAAACATTAAAGTCCATATTAAGTTTACATTATACTTATTATTACACCATTAGTGTAACCTTTTCACCTTGACATAATTAACTTAGCTAGACATAATGAAAGAAAGAAAAATAGATAAACAAAATATGAACATAAAAGCTAACTAAGTAAAGGAAAGGAAATGAAAGGCATAAACTTAATATTAATGAAAGCAAAGCATAAACATTACAAAAAATACAAAGAGAGAAAGGAAGAGCATGATCTTGATCTGAACACCAAGATGCCTAAATGCATGGTAAATGCCTCCTTTTATAGGCCAAAATTGGGAACTATTGATTTGATGACTAATTGATAAGTGGGTGGCCAACTTTTGACTTGGTGACAATCCTTATCTTCTCTTATCTGCCCAAAAGTCATTGATAACGTCAAAATTGGAGCCAGGTGTAAACATGAAAGTTGTAGGCAATTGTCTCATCTTTCTTGTGTAAACATTTCAACTCA
The DNA here is from genome assembly GCA_026413675.1 of Populus pruinosa. Classification (NCBI taxonomy): domain Eukaryota; kingdom Viridiplantae; phylum Streptophyta; class Magnoliopsida; order Malpighiales; family Salicaceae; genus Populus; species Populus pruinosa. The sequence continues at coordinate 8,962,540 of CM048607.1, forward strand.
TTTGGACTTCTAGAACTCCAGATATGGCCAAAATACCGAACAATGCTCGGGCTGGAAGACAGATTCGGGCTTCTTTGTTGTTGCTACAATTTGGACTTGATAATGGGCTTTTTAGATCTTGGGCTCCATATGAAAGTTGTAGGCCTATGTCTTACCTTTCCATCCATATAAATTGGACCTAAATCTGAGATCTGTAGCTCCAGATATGACCCAATTACCGAACAGTGTTCCGGTTTGGATTGCACTGACATCTCTTCTCTAAGTTTGACCATCTCTTTATCCTTGCAATTTAAGTTCTTCAAGTCATCAATCAATCCTTTCATTTATGTGATAGGCCTGCATTAAAAATAGATATTTACCACAAATTATAGGTATCTTATATTATTAGATACATTATTATAAAACATATTTTAGTTAAGGAGTTATTGATACTTCAAGTGCAAAATGATGATATAAAACCATGATAAAAATGCACTTTTAAGTACTAATCATTTTCTAACCCTGCCTCTTTTTTTAGTGCGCCTTCGAGCCCTCACCTCTTATGCAGTGTGTTTTATAACCTTACCTTCTTTTTTAGAGTGCCTTAGAGCCCTCGACCATCTTGGGTAGTGTGTTTTCTAACCCTATCTCTTTTTAAGTGCACCTTAAAGCCCTCAACCATCTTAGGTAGTGTGTTTTTTAACCCTACCTCCTTTGGAATGCTCCTTAGAGCCCTCAAGCACCTTAGATAGTGTGTTTTCTATCCCTACCTCCTTTTTTAGTGCGCCTAACACGACTAAAAGATTGATGTCTTCTCCCAAGTGTAGGAGTGTCGAAGTAATAATTAACCCGGCAAGACCGGGTCGAACCACAAGGAAGTTAATTGTACAAATTATAAACAACAATTATAAACAATGACAATAGTAATAACAACAATAAAAATAACAACAACAACAACAACAACAACAACAACAACAACAACAACAACAATAATAATAATAATAATAATAATAATAATAATAATAATAACAATAATAATAATAAAGAAAAAGAAGGAGAAGAAGAAGAAGAAGAAGAAGAAGAAAATGAGAACTTTAAGATGGAATATTAATGTAACGATTAAATAATGATAAAAATAAATGTCAACGTTAGAGGATCCACTAATGGTATGTCAAACAAGTATAGTATAAACTCTTATTATTCAACTGGAAACCACACACAAAGGAGGTTCCAATCAGATTATATATTGTTAACATGATTACATTAGTCATCTTATTCGATTAATGCTAATACTTGTAAATCTCGTCAAGCATTCATGATTATAACTTATGTTAACAACAAATGAAGTTCCTTTCATCACTCAGGTATCGGTTATACCATATAGTATGAGCTATGAAAGTGTCAAGCATTTGTTGTACTAAGTGTTATACAACATAAATCAAGATTAGTCATTTAACAAGCAAAGTATTAAAGAGTGAACAAGATAACAAATATAAAACATGTTAGTATCAAATATTAAAGTCCATATTAAGTTTACACTATACTTATTCTTACACCAATAGTGTAACCTTTTCACCTTGACATAATAAACTTAGCTAAACATAATGAAAGAAAGAAACATAAATAAACAAGATAAAAACATAAATAAAATAAAAGTTAACTAAGTAAATGAAAGGCATAAACTTGATATTAATGAAAGCAAAGCATAAACATTACAAAAAATACAAAGAGAGAAAGCAAGAGCATGATCTTGATCTAAAAGCCAAGATGCCTAAATGCATGGCAAATGCCTCCTTTTGTAGGCCAAAATTGGGAACTATTGATTTGATGACTAATTGATAAGTGGGTGGCCAACTCTTAACTTGGTGACAATCCTTCTCATCTCTTGTCTACCAAAACATCATTGATAACGTCAAAATTGGAGCCACTCGAAAATATAAAAGTTGTAGGCAATTGTCTTAGCTCTCTTGTGTAAAACATTCAGCTCATTTGGACTTCTAGAACTCTAGATATGGCCAAAATACTGAACAGTGCTCAAGCTGGAGGACAAATTCAGGCTTCTTTGTTGTTGCTACAATTTGGACTTGAAATGGTCTTTTTAGATCTTGGACTCCATATGAAAGTTGTAGGCCTATGTCTTACCTTTTCATCCATATAAAGTAGATCAAAATATGAGATCTATAGCTCTAGATATGACCCAATTACCGAACAGTGTTATGGTTTGAATTGCACCGACATCTCTTTTCTAATTTTGGTCATCTCTTTGCCCTTGCAATTTAAGTTCTTAAAGTCATCAATCAATCCTTTCATTTATGTGATAGGCCTGCATTTAAAATGAATATTTACCAGAAATTAAAGGTATCTTATATTATTAGATATATTATTATAAAACATGCTTTAGTTAAAGAGTTATTGATACTTCAAGTGTAAAATGATGATATAAAACCATGATAAAAATGCACTTTTAAGTACTAATCACCCCCCCAACCAGCTTATTACTAGTCCCTAGTAATCAAAGTGTAAAATAGAAAAACAATTTGCAAATTCCACAAAGCAAGGTATTCATCATTTAACTTCCATTAATCTATCTAGATAAACAAACTCTCATTAAATTTATATATCTGCTCAATACCTCTTAAGAAGATATTAATAAACCTTTCTTTTGTGCTCAATGTATCAACACATAATTATGGGGCTTTTCTTGGAAGAAAATAAAATTTTTGTTCTAATGTTTAAGGTTAACTTCCTTGGGTTGGGATTATTATTTTTGTCTTTTTTTTTCTTTTTCTTTTTTTTTTAAATATATATACATATAATTTAAAAACATCATGCATTTTTAACCCATGTAACGAACAACAATTATGCATATGCTTTATGAAATGAGACATTGTCCTCAATGTTTTAAGATAGAAAGATAGAGTATGGAAGATATCACCTGAAATAACGAACACCGACAAACCTGAAATATACTAAAACAAAAATAAGAAATAACAAAACATAATAATAAAACCAAAAGACACAAAAATTCACAAATGAAGGCTCAAATCCAATCTAAGCTTTTTACGGCTTTCCTTAGATGGCCAATTTATGCGACTCATGGAAGGATCAATCACAGGAATGAAAGATTGTAGTTGGTCAATCAATTGTTCAGAAGTAGCAGCAGAGATTATGATTTGTCGTGCAGAAGATGTTAGAAATTCCTGTTCCACAGCATGATCAAGAAAAGACAACAATTTATCATAATAACCATTAACATTTAACAAACCTATGGGTTTATGGTGAATATACAGTTGAGCCCAGGAGGAAATATGAAAGATCTCTTCCCTCGTAAAGCAATGAAGGCATCAACATGGTTAAACATTGTGGAGACTTGAAGTTCCTCTCCAATTGTTTTTTCAATGATGTCCCCTTGTGCCAAAGCTTCAGGGACGACCCCCAAAACTTGACTACCTCCTAAAAATGCAGCTATTGACACACCTCCCATTAACCCAAGACTGCCTCCCCCAGACACTAAATGAATCTTTCTCTCAGCTAGCACCTGACCAAGATGATTTGCTGATTCTAAAAACTCCTTTTCTTTCCCAGGACTAGATCCACCGAAAACACAAATATTTCTTATTTGATGACTTGAGGAACTTGCCATTTCTACACACTTCTGTATTTGTTGAATGTATGGGTTGAGTAGAAATGAAAGGAAGGAAAAGAAGGTTTTATAGATGTGAAATGAGAAAGGCAATCATAACACCTATATGTAGGCCAGCTGGAGTCTCACACACTCTCTCTCTCTCTTTTTATTTATTTACTTATATGTATGGGTTGAGTAGAAATGAAAGGAAGGAAGAGAGGGTCTTTTTTAGTCAGATTCCCAAGACTAAGTCGATCATGTTCTTTATGAAATAGTGGCCATAAATCATGAATTGCATGATGCACATCTCTACTGGAATGCGTCTCAAGAGTCAATAGAAGATTATCTAAAGTCTCCTTACTTAGGCCATCCTTAATGAATTGTATTTTATCTTCACGGTTTATAGATATCATTCCTAAAGAACGACATTGTGTATTACAAGTCCATCTAGCACATCGATGACAAACTTCTAGTCGTTTTGCACGACGTTTCTTTGCAAAAGTACTTTTACCTATTCCAGGTATGTGTGAAATGAAGAAGTTAGAGGACTCACCTGATAATCGAACCTTTGCTTCAATCAACCAGCGAATATCTTTAGGAATTCCATGATTTATTAACAATCTCAATCTTGCTCATCTAGCACGGTAAATTTTTGTAATCGCATTTTGAGGCAGAGCGGGAAAATACTTTTTCAATTTTTCAAGATTAGTGTCCATTTTCAAATGAGAATTAGAAAAGAGATTCAAAGAATTGCACAAATATATACACAAATATCAGTTATTGTGGGAAACTGAAAGAACCGACTTAAGTCAAGGAGTACCGTTGTCCGCCATTTGACCGGGGTGAGAGAAACTTGCAAAAATCACTAAAAAAGAAACAAAAATAAAATAAAATAAAATCAATCTTTATATACAGGATCACCCAATTCAATAGAGTTATGTTCAACTGAAAAATTCTCAAAGTAAACTTTCAGACGATGTCTATTTACCTTGAAAACATTGTCATTCTTTGGATTCTCGATGTCATAGGCCCATATGGATACACATGTTTTACAATAAAAGGACCGCTCCATCTTGATCTTAATTTTCCAGGAAATAAATGCAGTCGAGAATTATAAAGCAAGACTTTTTGACCAACATTGAAGGTTTTTCTCTGTATTTTCTTGTCATGAAACTCTTTAATTCTTGCTTTATGAATTCTTGAATTTTCATATGCATCATTTCTTATTTCCTCAAGCTCATTTATTTGTAATTTTCGCAGTTGACTAGCATCATCCAGATTTGAATTGAAAGCTTTAATAGCCTAATAAGCTTTATGTTCAAGTTCCACAGGCAAGTGACAAGGTTTTCCATAGACTAGTCTATAAGGTGACATACCTAATGATGTTTTATAAGCAGTTCGATATACCCAAAGTGCATCATTAAGTCTTAAAGACCAGTCTTTCCTATTAGGGTTCATTGTTTTCTCCAAAACATGTTTGATCTCCCTATTAGCAAGCTCTACATGTCCACTTGTTTGAGGGTGATGAGGGGTGGCAACTTTGTGTGTGATTCCATATTTCTTCATTAAAGACTCAAATGGCTTGTTGCAGAAATGTGTTCCACCATCACTTATTATGGCTCGAGGGACTCCAAATCGACTCAAAATATTTTCTTTCAAAAACTTTATCACTGTTTTGTGATCATTGTTTCGACTTGGAATTGCCTCTATCCATTTTGAAACATAATCTACTGCGACTAATATGTATAAGAAACCAAATGATAGAGGGAATGGACCCATGAAATCTATACCCCAACAATCAAAGATCTCAATGACAATAATAGGATTTAAAGGCATCATGTGACGTTTTGAAATAGATCCCAACTTTTGACAATTTTCACAAGACTTGCAGAATGCATGTGAGTCTTTGAACATGGTGGGCCAATAAAATCCACTTTGTAAGATTTTTACAGTTGTCTTTCTTGATGAGAAATGGCCCCCACATGCCTCAGAATGAAAAAATTTAATGACACTACTTACCTCATTGTCTGGAATGTATCTTCGAAATATTTGATCAGGACAATATTTGAATAAATAAGGATCATCCCCATAAAATTTCTTCACTTCGTTCAAGAACTTTCTTTTATCTTGGGTACTCCAATGAGCTGGCAATTGTCCTGAAACAAGAAAATTGACAATATTAGCAAACCAAGGCATTGTAGAGACAAAAAGTAAAGATTCATCGGGAAAGTAGTCATCGATTGGTGTGATGTCAGTTTTCGAATCTGTTGTCAATCTTGACAAGTGATCTGCGACAACATTTTCGCTGCCTTTCTTATCTTTGATTGTGATATCAAATTCTTGAAGTAATAAAATCCATCGCACCAATCTAACCTTAGAATCTTTCTTAGAAAGAAGATATTTCAATGCTACATGATCACTAAAAACAACAACAGGTGAGCCAACAAGATAAGATCTAAATTTTTCACATGCAAATACTATTGCAAGTAATTCTTTTTTAGTGGTGGTATAATTCATTTGAGCACTATTTGAAGTTTTACTTGCATAGTAAATTACATAAGGTTTCTTATCTTTTCTTTGTCCCAAAACAGCACCTATAGCATAATCACTAGCATCACACATTATTTCAAAAGGTAATGACCAATCAGGAGGTTAAATGATAGGAGCACAAGTAAGCAAGTTTTTAAGCTTAACAAAGGCTTCTTCAAATGTTCAGTCCATTCAAAAATAGTATCATTTGTTAGAAGGTTACTTAAAGGCTTAGATATTACACTAAAATCTTTGATGAACCTTCTATAAAAAACAGCATGTCCTACTTCTTTCATATTAGGATAAATGATTTCATTATTTAGAAGCTTAATGACTTCATTTTTCACTACTTCTTTCATATTAGGATTTAGCCTTCGTTGCATTTCTCTAGAGGGTTTAGCATTTTCCTCTAAATAAATTCTGTGTACAAATCAAAGGACTAATTCCTTTTATATCAGTTATGGTCCATCCTAATGCATTTTTGTGCATTTTTAGAGTTTGTAATAACTTACCTTCTTGATGTGCATTAAGTTTGGAAGAGATTATTACCAGAAAAGTTTCATTTTCTCCCAAAAATGAGTATTTGAGATTGGATGGCAACGACTTCAAATCAGGTTTTGGTGGTTGAACACTTGAAGGTATGGACTTAATTGATCGTGGTGGCAATTCCTCAATTTGTGGCCTCCAATTACTTGTCTTTGATTCTTCCTGAAAATAAATAATTTCCAAATCATCAGATTCATCAATCTCAATTTCATTGGAAGTGGTTGGAAATTGATCATGAATTAATTTTTCAGTACAGTCCACTTCTTGTAAATCATTATCATCTCTAGGTTGCTTGCAAATGTTGAAAATATTCATCTCCAATGTCATGTTTCCAAATGATAGCTTCATCAGTCCATTCCTACAATTAATCAATGCATTAGAAGTTGCAAGAAATGGACGTCCTAAAATAACAGGAAATGAATTACATACTTCAACAGGTTGTGTGTCCAAGACAATAAAATCCACAGGATAAATGAATTTATCGACTTGTACTAACACATCTTCAATTATTCCTCTAGGCACTTTTATAGATCTATCGGCAAGTAAAAGAGTTATAGAAGTTGGTTTTAACTCACCTAGATTGAGACTTTGAAAAACTGAATATGGAAGTAAATTCACACTAGCACCAAGATCAAGTAAGGCTCTTTCAATTTTATGCTCTCCAATAAAGCAGGAAATTATAGGACAACCAGGGTCTTTATATTTCAAAGCATTATTGTTTTGAAGAATGACACTTACTTGTTCCGCTAGAAAGGCTTTCTTTTTCACATTCAGTTCCTCTTCACAGTGTAGAGATCTTTCAAAAATTTAGCATAGGAAGGAACCTGTTTAATAGCATCCAGCAAAGGTATATTGATCCTTACCTGTTTGAAAGTTTCAAAGATTTCAGAGTTGTGATTAACATTCCTTTGTTTGGTCATGGCTTGAGGAAATGGAAGTGCCGGCGGAGAATCAGTCGTTTCTTTGCAATTTTCAGATTCAACCCTTTCCTTACCCTCAGAGATTGACTCATCATCTTTCTTATAAGGTTCAAGAGAGGGTTTTTCAATAACCTTACCACTGCACAGAGTAGTGACTGATTTGACTTGATCCATGTGTTGGCTTCCGGAACTACTTGCATTTGCATTGTATTACCCCTTGGGATTTTGTTGTGGTTGAGATGGAAACTTACCTTTGACACGACGAAAAGATTGATGTCTTCTCCCAAGTGCAGGAGTGTTGAAGTAATAAATAACCCGGCAAGACCGGGGTTGAACCATAGGGAGGTTAATTGTACAAATTATAAACAACAATAATAGCAATAACAACAATAACTATAATAATAATAATAATAACAATAATAATAATAATAATAATCATAATAATAGTAGTAGTAATAATAATAGTAGTAGTAGTAATAATAATAATAATAATAATAATAATAATAATAAAGAAAGAGAAGAAGAAGAAGATGATGAGAACTTGGAGATGGAAAATTAATGTAAGGATTAAATAATAATAATAACAAATGTCAAGGTTAGAGGTTCCACTAATGGTATATCAAACAAGTATAGTATAAACTCTTATTATTGAATTGGAAACCACACACAAAGGAGGTTCCAATCAGATTATATATTGTTAACATGATTACATTAGTCATCTTATTCAATTAATGCTAATACTTGTAAATCTTGTCAAGCATTCATGATTATAACTTATGTTAACAACAAATCAAGTTCCTTTCATAGCATTGGAAGAGAGATTCAAAGAATTGCACAGATATATACACAAATATCAGTAATTGTGGGAAACTGAAAGAACCGACTTAAGTCTCGGAGTACCGTTATCCGCCATTTGACTGGGGTGAGAGAAACTAGCAAAAATCACTAAAAAAGAAACACAAAAATAATGTGAGAAAAAAAAAATAATCAACCTTTATCTACAAAATCATTCAAACCAGTTGATTCATTTTCATTAAGAAAATTATCAAAGTGAGCTTTCAAACGATGTCCATTTTCCTTAAAATCATTGTCATTCATTGAATTCTCAATATCACAGACCCCATAAGGATTGCTCCATCTTGGTCTTAGCTCTCTAAGGAATGCATAGAGTTGAGAATTATAAAACAAAACTTTTTGACCAGTATCAATCTTTTGACAATTTTCACAAGTTTTGCAGAATGCATGCGTGTCCTTGAACATGGTGGGCCAATAAAATCCATTTTGAAAGATTTTTGCAATTGTCTTTTTTTACGAGAAACAACTTTCACATGCTTCAGAATGACAAAGTTTAATGACACTACTTACCTCATTGTCGGGAATGAATCTTTGAAATATTTGATCATGACAATATTTGAATAAGGTAGGGTCATCACAATAAAAGCTCTTCACTTCGTTCAAAAACTTTTCTTTGTCTTGGGTACTCCAATCAGCTGGCAAATCTCCTAAAGCAAGAAAATTGATATTTTTATTATACCAAGACATTGGACTAAGAGAAAGTAAGGATTTGTTAGGAAAGTAATCATCCATTGGTGTGATGTTAGATGTCGAATCTGTTGTCACTGTTGACAAAAGATTCGCATCAACATTTTCGGTGCTTGTTTCATCCTTGATTTCTTCCTCAGAATAAACCATTTGCAAATCTTCAGTTTCATCCAATTCATTTTTACTTAAAGTAATTCAAGTTGATCATAAACTAATTCATCAATATGATCTACTTCTTGTAAATCATTATCATCTCCAGGTTGCTCGCAAATGTTGAAAATATTCATCTCCAATGGCATGTTTCCAAATGATAGCTTCATTAGTCCATTCCTACAATTAATCAATGCGTTAGACGTTGCAAGAAACGGACGTCCTAAAATAACAGGAAATGAATTACATGTTTCAACAGGTTCTCTGTCCAAAACAATAAAATCCACAGGATAAATGAATTTATCGACTTGTACTAACACATCTTCAATTATTCCTTTAGTCACTTTTACAAATCTATCGGCAAGTAAAAGAGATATAGAAGTTGGTTTTAACTCACCTAGATTGAGACTCTGAAAAACTGAATATGGAAGTAAATTCACACTAGCACCAAGATCAAGTAAGGTGATTAGTACTTAAAAGTGCATTTTTATCATGGTTTTATATCATCATTTTGCACTTGAAGTATCAATAACTCCTTAACTAAAATATGTTTTATAATAATGTATCTAATAATATAAGATACCTATAATTTATGGTAAATGTCTATTTTTAATGCAGGCCTATCACATAAATGAAAGGATTGATTGATGACTTGAAGAACTTAAACTGCAAGGATAAAGAGATGACCAAACTTAGAAAAGAGATGTCGGTGCAATCCAAACCGGAACACTGTTCTGTAATTGGGTCATATCTGGAGCTACAGATCTCAGATTTAGGTCCAATTTATATGGATGGAAAGGTAAGACATAGGCCTACAACTTTCATATGGAGCCCAAGATCTAAAAAGGCCATTATCAAGTCCAAATTGTAGCAACAACAAAGAAGCCCGAATCTGTCTTCCAGCCCGAGCACTGTTCAGTATTTTGGCCATATCTGGAGTTCTAGAAGTCCAAATGAGCTGAATTTTTTACACAAGAAAGCTGAGACAATTGCCTACAACTTTCATGTTTCAGACAAGAGAAGATAAGGATTGTCACCAAGTCAAAAGTTGGCCACCCACTTATCAATTAGTCATCAAATCAATAGTTCCCAATTTTGGCCTATAAAAGGAGGCATTTGCCATGCATTTAGGCATCTTGGTTTCCAGATCAAGATCATGCTCTTCCTTTCTCTCTTTGTATTTTTGTAATTTTTATGCTTTGCTTTCATTAATATCAAGTTTATGCTTTTCATTTTCTTTCCTTTACTTAGTTAGCTTTTATGTTCTTATTTTGTTTATTTATTTTTCTTTCTTTCATTATGTCTAGCTAAGTTAATTATATCAAGGTGAAAAGGTTACACTAATGGTGTAAGAATAAATATAATGTAAACTTAATATGGACTTTAATGTTTGATACTAACATGTTTTATATTTGTTATCTTATTTACTCTTTAATACTTTGCTTGTTAAATGACTAATCTTGATTTATGTTGTATAACACTTGGTACAACAAATGCTTGGCACTTTCATAGCCCATAATGTATGGTATAACCGACACCTGAGCTATGGAAGGAACTTGATTTGTTGTTAACATAAGTTATAATCATGAATTCTTGACGAAATTTACAAGTATTAGCATTAATTGAATAAGATGACTAATGTAATCATGTTAACAATATATAATCTGATTGGAACCTCCTTTGTGTGTGGTTTCCAATTCAATAATAAGAGTTTATACTATACTTGTTTGATATACCATTAGTGGAACCTCTAACCTTGACATTTGTTATTATTATTGTTTAATCCTTACATTAATATTTCATCTCTAAGTTCTCATCATCATCATCATCTTCTTCTTCTTCTTCTTTATTATTATTATTATTATTATTATTATTATTATTATTATTATTATTATTATTATTATTATTATTACTATTGTTGTTGTTGTTATTGTTGTTTTATAATTGTTGTTTATAATTTGTACAATTAACCTCCCTGTGGTTCGACCCCGGTCTTGCCGGGTTATTTATTACTTCGACACTCCTGCACTTGGGAGAAGACATCAACCTTTTAGTCGTGTCAAGTTTTTGGCGCCGCTGCCGGGGAGGTAAGTTCTTGTATAAATTATAGTAGTTATTTTATTTTCTCCTTTCACTTTTCTTGTATATAACTTTGTTTCTTTTCTTTTATTTCTTTTTATTTTGTTTTCTTCCTTTTTCTTTTACTTTCTTCTTCTTTTTTATTTTATTCCTACACGTGCATGAGAGTGTGGTCACGTATATCAAGTGGTAGACTTTGTAGGGTATCCTCATCATTTTCAGAAAATATGGCCGAAGAAGATAATCAATCACTTCATGATGAGAATAATGAGAATAACCGTGCTAGAACACTTAGAGATCATATGAATCCCACAAGAACAAGTGCACCATCATGCATAGTTTTTCCTTCTGATGCATCTCATTTTAATTTTAAACCAGGTATTATTCAACTTTTACCTTCTTTTCATGGTTTAGAATTGGAAAATCCATACTTGCATTTAAGGGAATTTGAGGAGGTTTGCAACACATATAATAACTTAAATTGTAGCATGAACACCATCAGATTAAAGCTTTTCCCTTTTTCATTAAAAGATAAAGCTAAAACATGGCTACAAAATTTAAGACCAGGATCCATTCGTGCTTGGGATGAAATGCAACAACAATTTTTAAAGAAGTTTTTCCCATCTCATAGAACAAACTCTTTCAAGAGACAAATCACCACTTTCACTCAAAAACCAGGAGAAACATTTTACAAATGTTGGGATAGGTATCGAGATTTGCTTAGTACTTGCCCTCATCATGGTTTTGAAACATGGAGATTGGTTTCACATTTCTATGAAGGGTTAACACCTAAAGATAGGCAAATGGTTGAATTGATGTGCAATGGAACTTTTGAAGATAAAGACCCTGATGAAGCAATGGAGTACTTAGACTTGTTAGCTGAAAATGCTCAAAATTGGGACACTGCGGGTACATATGAGGCACCGAGTAAAACTCAACCTCATACATCTAATGGAGGTATGTACAACCTTAGGGAAGATCATGACCTTCAGGCCAAGTTTGCATCTTTAGCTAGAAAAGTTGAGGCACTAGAATTGAAAAAGAGTGGTCAATTAAAATCTGTTGAAAACATTGTGTGTCAAATCTGTGAAACAAATGAACACTCAACCAAAGATTGTCCAACCTTGCCTTCTTTTAAAGAATGTCTCCATGAACAAGCCCATGCTTTAAACAGTTTCCAAAGGCCCAACCATAACCCATACTCCCAAACATACAACCCTGGTTGGAGGAATCACCCAAATTTCAGTTGGAAGAGTGAGAACAACAATGCACAAACTTCACAACCACCGTTTCAAGCACACCACAATTTCCAAAATTCTCATGGATATGCACCTCCTTATGCTCCACCTCCTAGAAGAAATCTTGAGGAAACATTGCATACATTCATTGAAAAGCAAGAGACAATTAATACTCAACTTGTTCAAAACATGACAGATTTTAAAGATACTCTTGCTAAATTAACATCTGCTCTCAGTTTCCAAGAGAAAGGTAAGTTTCCATCTCAACCGCAACAAAATCCCAAGGGGCAATACAATGCAAATGCAAGTAGTTCTGGAAGCCAACACATGAATCAAGTCAAATCAGTCACTACTCTGCGTAGTGGTAAGGTTATTGAAAAACCCACTCTTGAACCTTATGAGAAAGATGATGAGTCAATCTCTGAGGGTATGGAAAGGGATGAATCTGAAAATTGCAAAGAAACGACTGATTCACCGTCAGCACTTCCATTTCCTCAAGCCATGACCAAACAAAGGAAAGTTAATCACAACTCTGAAATCTTTGAAACTTTCAAACAGGTAAGGATCAATATACCTTTGCTGGATGCTATTAAACAGGTTCCTTCCTATGCTAAATTTTTGAAAGATCTCTGCACTGTGAAGAGGAAACTGAATGTGAAAAAGAAAGCCTTTCTAGCCGAACAAGTGCTATTCTTCAAAACAATAATGCTTTGAAATATAAAGACCCTGGTTGTCCTACAATTTCCTGCTTTATTGGAGAGCATAAAATTGAAAGAGCCTTACTTGATCTTGGTGCTAGTGTGAATTTACTTCCATATTCAGTTTTTCAGAGTCTCAATCTAGGTGAGTTAAAACCAACTTCTATATCTCTTTTACTTGCCGATAGATCTGTAAAAGTGCCTAGAGGAATAATTGAAGATGTGTTAGTACAAGTCGATAAATTCATTTATCCTGTGGATTTTATTGTCTTGGACACAAAACCTGTTGAAGCATGTAATTCATTTCCTGTTATTTTAGGACGTCCGTTTCTTGCAACCTCTAATGCATTGATTAATTGTAGGAATGGACTGATGAAGCTATCATTTGGAAACATGACATTGGAGATGAATATTTTCAACATTTTCAAGCAACCTGGAGATGTTAATGATTTACAAGAAGTAGATCATATTGACGAATTAGTTTATGATCAACTTGAATCTACTTTAAGTAAAAATGAATTGGATGAAATTGAAGATTTGCAAATGGTTTATTCTGAGGAAGAAATCACGGATGAAACAAGCACCGAAAATGTTGATGCGAATCTTTTGTCAACAGTGACAACAGATTCGACATCTGACATCACACCAATCGATGATTACTTTCCTAACGAATCCTTACTTTCTCTTAGTTCAATGCCTTGGTATGATAAAAATATTAATTTTCTTTCTTTAGGAGATTTGCCAGCTGATTGGAGTACCCAAGAAAAAGAAAAGTTTTTGAACGAAGTGAAGAGCTTTTATTGTGATGACCCTAACTTATTCAAATATTGTCCTGATCAAATATTTCAAAGATTCATTCCCGAAAATGAGGTAAGTAGTGTCATTAAACTTTGTCATTCTGAAGCATGTGGAAGTTATTTCTCGTCAAAAAAGACTGCTGCAAAAATCTTTCAAAATGGATTTTATTGGCCCACCATGTTCAAGGACACACATGCATTCTGTAAAACTTGTGAAAATTGTCAAAAAATTGACACTGGTCAAAAAGTTTTGTTTTATGATTCTCAACTCTATGCACTCCCTAAAGAGCTAAGATTAAGATGGACCAATCCTTATGGGGCCTGTGATATTGAGAATTCAATGAATGATAATGATTTTAAGGAAAATGGACATCGTTTGAAAGCTGACTTTGATAATTTTCCTAGTGAAAATGAATGAACTGGTTGGAATGATCTTGTAGATAAAGGTTGATTATTTTTTTTCTCACATTGTTTTTGTGTTTCTTTTTTAGTGATTTTTGTTAGTTTATCTCACCCCGGTCAAATGGCGGATAACGGTACTCCGTGACTTAAGTCGGTTCTTTCAGTTTCCCACAATTACTGATATCTGTGTATATATCTGTGCAATTTTTTGAATCTCTCTTCCAATTCTCATTTGAAAATGGACACTAATCTTGAAAAATTGAAAAAGTATTTTCCCGCTCTGCCTCAGAATGCGATTACAAAAATTTACCGTGCTAGATGTGCAAGATTAAGATTGTTAATGAATCATGGAATTCCTGAAGATATTCGCTGGTTGATTGAAGCAAAGGTCCGATTATCAGGTGAGTCCTCTAACTTCATTTGACACATGCCTGGAACAGGTAAAAGCACTTTTGCAAAGAAGCGTCGTGCAAAACGACTGGATGTCTGTCATCGATGTGCTAGATGGACTTGTAATACACATTGTCATTCTTTAGGAATGGTATCTATAAACCGTGAAGATAAAATACAATTCATTAAGGATGGCCTGAGTAAGGAGTCTTTAGATAATCTTCTATTGACTCTTGAGACGCATCCTAGTGGAGATGTGCATCGTGTAATTCATGATTTATGGCCACTATTTCATAAAGAACATGATCGACTTAGTCTTGGGAATCTGACTAAAAAAGACCCTGTTTGCCAGTTTTTAAGAAAACTGGATGGGAAGCCTATCCCCGACCCATAGAGGGCGTTTAAGCCGTTCTTGGACGTAAAACCAAGGGAAGATGTGAGCCACAATCACAACTACCTGTACATACACATGTTTTTTTTCAAAAGTAAATAAATAAATAAATAAAAAGAGAGAGAGAGTGTGTGAGACTCCAGCTGGCCTCCATATAGATGTTATGATTGCCTTTCTACTTTCTCATCTATAAAACCCTATTTTCCTTCCTTTCATTTCTACTCAACCCATACATTCAACAAATACAGAAGTGTGTAGAAATGGCAAGTTCCTCAAGTCATCAAATAAGAAATATTTGTGTTTTCGGTGGATCTAGTCCTGGGAAAGAAAAAGAGTTTTTAGAATCAGCAAATCATCTTGGTCAGGTGCTAGCTGAGAGAAAGATTCATTTAGTGTATGGGGGAGGCAGTCTTGGGTTAATGGGAGGTGTGTCAATAGCTGCATTTTTAGGAGGTAGTCAAGTTTTAGGAATCGTCCCTGAAGCTTTGGCACAAGGGGACATCATTGGAAAAACAATTGGAGAGGAACTTCAGGTCTCCACAATGTCGGCTCGAATGAATGCAATGTTTAACCATGCTGATGCCTTCATTGCTTTACCGGGTGGTCTAGGCACATTGGAAGAGATCTTTCATATTTCCTCTTGGGCTCAACTGCACATTCACCATAAACCCATAGGTTTGTTAAATGTTAATGGTTATTATGATAAGTTGTTGTCTTTTCTTGATCATGCTGTGGAACAGGAATTTCTAACATCTTCTGCACGACAAATCATAATCTCTGCTACTACTGCTGAACAATTGATTGACCAACTACAATCTTTCATTCCTGTGATTGATCCTTCCATGAGTCGCATAAATTGGTCATCTACGGGAAGCCGTAAAAAGCTTAGATTGGATTTGAGCCTTCATTTGTGAATTTTTTTTTTTTTTGGTTTTATTATTGTGTTTTGTTATTTTTTATTTTTGTTTCAGTGTGTTTCAGGTTTTGTCAGTATTCGTTATTTCAGGTGATATCTTCTATACTCTATCTTTCTACCTTAGAACATTGAGGACAATGTCTCGTTTTGGTTGGGGGGAGAGGGTAGTAGTTGATAAAAAAAAAAAAATTGTTTTTCGTTTCATAAAGCATGTGCATAATTGTTGTTACTAGGATGGCAGAGTAAAGGAGTTCTTTTGTTAAAGTGACTCTTGAGACGCATCTTAGTAACCATTCTTAACAAGGTCTATTATAATACTTCCTAAAATATTCAGGTTTACAAACTCTCGTATTATTACCACTTAATTCTGCTCATATACTTATTTAACATGTATTCTTAAACCTTAATTTACACACACACACTTTAACATATGATTGTGGGTTGCATATTGGATTATTACATTATTTATGTTTTTTTTGTTAAAGGTAACAACTAAGGGAAAGGGATTGTATATAATAAAAAAAACAAAAAGAAAAAAAAAAGAAAAAAAATGATGATAATAAAAATGTAGATAAGTTTGGTTTCGTAGCCTCCCTAACCTAAGCAATTAAGCCCGAAGAGGTGTTTTAACACCTAATACCCTAAAGTCAACTGACTTGGGAGCTATTGGCCCAACGCTTGTTACATGGGTTGAGGAGAAAAGCTTAAGGGAATCAAACATTGCACTATCTACATATCAGTATCGGCGACCCGAGTTACTAAGCTCGTAGGGGTGTCTTAACACCTAATGCCCTAAGACCAACTGGTTTGGGAGTCATTAGCTGAAAGCTCGTTACATGGGTTAAAGATACATGATGTTTTTAAATTATATGTATATATTTAAAAAAAAAAGACAAAAAAAAAGATAAAAATAATAATCCCAACCCAAGGAAGTTAACCTTAAACATTAGAACAAAAATTTTGTTTTCTTTCAAGAAAAGCCCCATAATTATGTGTTGATACATTGAGCACAAAAGAAAGGTTTATTAATATCTTGTTAAGTGGTATTGAGCAGATATATAAATTTAATGAGAGTTTGTTTATCTGGATAGATTAATGGAAGTTAAATGATGAATACCTTGCTTTGTGAAATTTGCAAATTGTTTTAACGCTTTAATTACTAGGGACTAGTAATAAGCTGGTTGAGGGGTGTGATTAGTACTTAAAAGTGCATTTTTATCATGGTTTTATATCATCATTTTGCACTTGAAGTATCAATAACTCCTTAACTAAAATATGTTTTATAATAATGTATCTAATAATATAAGATACCTATAATTTATGGTAAATGTCTATTTTTAATGCAGGCCTATCACCTAAATGAAAGGATTGATTGATGACTTGAAGAACTTAAACTGCAAGGATAAAGAGATGACCAAACTTAGAAAAGAGATGTCGGTGCAATCCAAACCGGAACACTGTTCTGTAATTGGGTCATATCTGGAGCTACAGATCTCAGATTTAGGTCCAATTTATATGGATGGAAAGGTAAGACATAGGCCTACAACTTTCATATGGAGCCCAAGATCTAAAAAGGCCATTATCAAGTCCAAATTGTAGCAACAACAAAGAAGCCCGAATCTGTCTTCCAGCCCGAGCACTGTTCAGTATTTTGGCCATATCTGGAGTTCTAGAAGTCCAAATGAGCTGAATTTTTTACACAAGAAAGCTGAGACAATTGCCTACAACTTTCATGTTTCAGACAAGAGAAGATAAGGATTGTCACCAAGTCAAAAGTTGGCCACCCACTTATCAATTAGTCATCAAATCAATAGTTCCCAATTTTGGCCTATAAAAGGAGGCATTTGCCATGCATTTAGGCATCTTGGTTTCCAGATCAAGATCATGCTCTTCCTTTCTCTCTTTGTATTTTTTGTAATTTTTATGCTTTGCTTTCATTAATATCAAGTTTATGCTTTTCATTTTCTTTCCTTTACTTAGTTAGCTTTTATGTTCTTATTTTGTTTATTTATTTTTCTTTCTTTCATTATGTCTAGCTAAGTTAATTATATCAAGGTGAAAAGGTTACACTAATGGTGTAAGAATAAATATAATGTAAACTTAATATGGACTTTAATGTTTGATACTAACATGTTTTATATTTGTTATCTTATTTACTCTTTAATACTTTGCTTGTTAAATGACTAATCTTGATTTATGTTGTATAACACTTGGTACAACAAATGCTTGGCACTTTCATAGCCCATAATGTATGGTATAACCGACACCTGAGCTATGGAAGGAACTTGATTTGTTGTTAACATAAGTTATAATCATGAATTCTTGACGAAATTTACAAGTATTAGCATTAATTGAATAAGATGACTAATGTAATCATGTTAATAATATATAATCTGATTGGAACCTCCTTTGTGTGTGGTTTCCAATTCAATAATAAGAGTTTATACTATACTTGTTTGATATACCATTAGTGGAACCTCTAACCTTGACATTTGTTATTATTATTGTTTAATCCTTACATTAATATTTCATCTCTAAGTTCTCATCATCATCATCATCTTCTTCTTCTTCTTTATTATTATTATTATTATTATTATTATTATTATTATTATTATTATTATTATTATTATTATTACTATTGTTGTTGTTGTTATTGTTGTTTTATAATTGTTGTTTATAATTTGTACAATTAACCTCCCTGTGGTTCGACCCCGGTCTTGCCGGGTTATTTATTACTTCGACACTCCTGCACTTGGGAGAAGACATCAACCTTTTAGTCGTGTCATAAGGCTCTTTCAATTTTATGCTCTCCAATAAAGCAGGAAATTGTAGGACAACCAGGGTCTTTATATTTGAAAGCATTATTGTTTTGAAGAATAGCACTTACTTGTTCAGCTAGAAAGGTTTTCTTTTTCACATTCAGTTTTCTCTTCACAGTGCATAGATCTTTCAAAAATTTAGCATAGGAAGGAACCTGTTTAATAGCATCCAGCAAAGGTATATTGATCCTTACCTGTTTGAAAATTTCAAAAATTTCAGAGTTGTGATTGACTTTCCTTTGTTTGATCATGGCTTGAGGAAATGGAAGTGCTGGCGGTGAATTAGTTGTTTCTTTGCAATTTTCAGATTCAACCCCTTCCTTACCCTCAGAGATTGACTCGTCATCTTTCTCATAAGGTTCAAGAGAGGGTTTTTCAATAACCTTACCACTACGCAGAGTAGTGACTGATTTGACTTGATCCATGTGTTGCCTTCCGGAACTACTTGCATTTGCATTGTATTGCCCCTTAGGATTTTGTTGCGGTTGAGATGGAAACTTACCTCTCTCTTGGAAACTGAGAGCAGATGTTAATTTTGCAAGAGTATCTTTAAAATCTGTCATGTTTTGAGCAAGTTGAGTATTGATTATCTCTTGCTTTTCAATGAATGCATGCAATGTTTCCTCAAGATTTCTTCTAAGCGGTGGAGCATAAGGAGGTGCATATCCATGAGAATTTTGGAAATTATGGTGTGTTTCAAATGGTGGTTTTGAAGTTTGTGCATTGTTGTTCTCACTTTTCCAATTGAAATTTGGGTGATTTCTCCAACCAGGGTTGTATGTTTGGGAGTATGGGTTGTCGTTGGCCCTTTGGAAACTGTTTAAAGCATGGGCTTGTTCATGGAGACATTCCTTAAAAGAAGGCAAGGTTGGACAATCGTTGGTTGAGTGTTCATTTGTTTCACAGATTTGACACACAATGTTTTCAACAGATTTTAATTGACCACTCTTTTTCAATTCTAGTGCCTCGACTTTTCTAGCTAAAGATGCAAACTTGGCTTGAAGGTCATGATCTTCCTTAAGGTTGTACATACCTCCACTAGATGTATGAGGTTGAGTTTTACTTAGTGCCTCATAAGTACCCGCGGTGTCCCAATTTTGAGCATTTTCAGCTAACAAGTCTAAGTATTCCATTGCTTCATCAGGGTCTTTATCTTCAAAAGTTCCATTGCACATCAATTCAACCATTTGCCTATCTTTAGGTGTTAACCCTTCATAGAAATGTGAAACCAATCGCCATGTTTCAAAACCATGATGAGGGCAAGTACTAAGTAAGTCTTGATACCTATCCCAACATTGGTAAAATGTTTCTCCTGGTTTTTGAGTGAAAGTGGTGATTTGTCTCTTGAAAGAGTTTGTTCTATGAGATGGGAAAAACTTCTTTAAAAATTGTTGTTGCATTTCATCCCAAGCACGAATGGATCAAGGTCTTAAATTTTGTAGCCATGTTTTAGCTTTATCTTTTAATGAAAAAGGAAAAAGCTTTAATCTGATAGTATTCATGCTACAATTTAAATTATTATATGTGTTGCAGACCTCAAATTCCCTTAAATGCAAGTATGGATTTTCCAATTCTAAGCCATGAAAAGAAGGTAAAAGTTGAATAATACCTGGTTTAAAATTAAAATGAGATGCATCAGGAGGAAAAACTATACATGATGGTGCACTTGTTCTTGTGGGATTCATGTGGTCTCTAAGTGTTCTAGCACGGTTATTCTCATTATTCTCATTATGAAGTGATTAATTATCTTCTTCAGCCATATTTTCTGAAAATGATGAGGATACCCTACAAAGTCTACCACTTGATGTACGTGACCACACTCTCATGCACGTGTAGGAATAAAATAAAAAAAGGAAGAACAAAGCAAAAGAAGGAGGAAGAAAACAAAATAAAAAGAAACAAAAGAAAAGAAACAAAGTTATATACAAGAAAAGTGAAAAGAGAAAATAAAATAAATACTATAATTTATACAAGAACTTACCTCCCTAGCAATGGCGCCAAAAACTTGACACGACGAAAAGATTGATGTCTTCTCCCAAGTGTAGGAGTGTCGAAGTAATAAATAACCCAGCAAGACCGGGGTCGAACCACAGGGAGGTTAATTGTACAAATTATAAACAACAATAATAGCAATAACAATAATAACTATAATAATAATAATAATAACAATAATAATAATAATAATAATAATCATAATAATAGTAGTAGTAATAATAATAGTAGTAGTAATAATAATAATAATAATAATAATACTAAAGAAAGAGAAGAAGAAGAAGATGATGAGAACTTGGAGATGGAAAATTAATGTAAGGATTAAACAATAATAATAACAAATGTCAAGGTTAGAGGTTCCACTAATGGTATATCAAACAAGTATAGTATAAACTCTTATTATTGAATTGGAAACCACACACAAAGGAGGTTCCAATCAGATTATATATTGTTAACATGATTACATTAGTCATCTTATTCAATTAATGCTAATACTTGTAAATCTCGTCAAACATTCATGATTATAACTTATGTTAACAACAAATCAAGTTCTTTTCATAGCTCAGGTGTCGGTTATACCATACATTATGGGCTATGAAAGTGCCAAGCATTTGTTGTACCAATTGTTATACAACATAAATCAAGATTAGTCATTTAACAAGCAAAGTATTAAAGAGTGAACAAGATAACAAATATAAAACATGTTAGTATCAAACATTAAAGTCCATATTAAGTTTACATTATACTTATTCTCACACCATTAGTGTAACCTTTTCACCTTGACATAATTAACTTAGCTAGACATAATGAAAGAAAGCAAAATAGATAAACAAAATAAGAACATAAAAGGTAACTAAGTAAAGAAAAGGAAATGAAAGGCATAAACTTGATATTAATGAAAGCAAAGCATAAACATTACAAAGAATACAAAGAGAGAAAGGAAGAGCATGATCTTGATCTGGAAACCAAGATGCCTAAATGCATGGCAAATTCCTCCTTTTATAGGCTAAAATTGGGAACTATTGATTTGATGACTAATTGATAAGTGGGTGGCCAACTTTTGACTTGGTGACAATCCTTATCTTCTCTTGTCTGCCCAAAACATCATTGATAACGTCAAAATTGGAGCTAGGTGAAAACATGAAAGTTCTAGGCAATTGTCTCAGCTTTTCCATCCATATAAATTGGACCTAAATCTGAGATCTGTAGCTCCAGATATGACCCAATTACCGAACAGTGTTCCGGTTTGGATTGCACCGACATCTCTTCTCTACGTTTGACCATCTCTTTATCCTTGCAATTTAAGTTCTTCAAGTCATCAATCAATCCTTTCATTTATTTGATAGGCCTGCATTAAAAATAGACATTTACCATAAATTATAGGTATCTTATATTATTAGATACATTATTATAAAACATATTTTAGTTAAGGAGTTATTGATACTTCAAGTGCAAAATGATGATATAAAACCATGATAAAAATGCACTTTTAAGTACTAATCAACCTTTCTCTTGGAAACTGAGAGTAGATGTTAATTTTGCAAGAGTATCTTTAAAATTTGTCATGTTTTGAGCAAGTTGAGTATTGATTGTCTCTTGCTTTTCAATGAATACATGCAATGTTTCCTCAAGATTTCTTCTAGGAGGTGGAGCATAAGGAGGTGCATATCCATCAGAATTTTGGAAATTGTGGTGTGCTTGAAATGGTGGTTATGAAGTTTGTGCATTGTTGTTCTCACTCTTCCAACTGAAATTGGGGTGATTTCTCCAACCAGGGTTGTATGTTTGGGAGTATGGGTTGTCGTTGGCCCTTTGGAAACTGTTTAAAGCATGGGCTTGTTCATGGAGACATTCCTTAAAAGAAGGCAAGGTTGGATAGTTACTGGTTGAGTGTTCATTTGTTTAACAGATTTGACACACAATGTTTTGAACATATTTTAATTGACCACTCTTTTTCAATTCCAGTGCCTCGACTTTTCTAGCTAAAGATGCAAACTTGGCTTGAAGGTCATGATCTTCCCTAAGGTTGAACATACCTCCACTAGATGTATGAGGTTGAGTTTTACTCGGTGCCTCATAAGTACCCGCGGTGTCCCAATTTTGAGCATTTTCAGCTAACAAGTCTAAGTACTCCATTGCTTCATCAGGGTCTTTATCTTCAAAAGTTCCATTGCACATCAACTCAACCATTTGCCTATCTTTAGGTGTTAACCCTTCATAGAAATGTGAAACCAATCTCCATGTTTCAAAACCATGATGAGGGCAAGTACTAAGCAAGTCTCGATACCTATCCCAACATTGGTAAAATGTTTCTCCTGGTTTTTGAGTGAAAGTGGTGATTTGTCTCTTGAAAGAGTTTGTTCTATGAGATGGGAAAAACTTCTTTAGAAACTGCTTTTGCATTTCATCCCAAGCACGAATGGATCAAGGTCTCAAATTTTGTAGCCATGTTTTAGCTTTATATTTTAATGAAAAAGGAAAAAGCTTTAATCTGATGGTGTTCATGCTACAATTTAAATTATTATAGGTATTGGAGACCTCCTCAAATTCCCTTAAATGCAAGTATGGATTTTCCAATTCTAAACCATGAAAAGAAGGTAAAAGTTGAATAATACCTGGTTTAAAATTAAAATGAGATGCATCAGGAGGAAAAACTATGCATGATGGTGCACTTGTTCTTGTGGGATTCATGTGGTCTCTAAGTGTTCTAGAAAGGTTATTCTCATTATTTTCATTATGAAGTGATTGATTATCTTCTTCAGCCATATTTTCTGAAAATGATGAGGATACCCTACAAAGTCTACCACTTGATGTACGTGACCACACTCTCATGCACGTGTAGGAATAAAACAAAAGAAGAAGAAGAAAGTAAAAGAAGGAGGAAAAAACAAAATAAAAAGAAACAAAAGAAAAGAAACAAAGTTATATATAAGAAAAGTGAAAAGAAAAAAATAAAATAAATACTATAATTTATACAAGAACTTACCTCCCCGGCAACGGCGCCAAAAACTTGACACGACGAAAAGATTGATGTCTTCTCCCAAGTGCAGGAGTGTCGAAGTAATAAATAACCCGGCAAGACCGGGGTCGAACCACAAGGAGATTAATTGTACAAATTATAAACAATAATTATAAATAACAATAATAAGAATAACAATAATAACTATATTAATAATAATGGTAGAAGTAGTAGTAGTAGTAGTAGTAGTAATACTAATAATAGTAATAGTAATAGTAGTAGTAATAGTAATAATAATAATAATAATAATAATAATAATAATAGTACTAATAATAATAAAGAAAGAGAAGAAGAAGAAGATGATGAGAACTTGGAGAAAGAATATTAATGTAACGATTAAACAATAATAATAAAAATTGTCAAGGTTAGAGATTCCACTAATGGTATGTCAAACAAGTATAGTATAAACTCTTATTATTCAATTGGAAACCACACATAAAGAAGGTTCCAATTGGATTATAGATTGTTAACATGATTACATTAGTCATCTTATTCAATTAATGCTAATACTTGTAAATCTCGTCAACCATTCATGATTATAACTTATGTTAACAACAAATCAAGTTCCTTTCATAGCTCAGGTGTCGGTTATACCATACAATATGGGCTATGAAAGTGCCAAGCATTTGGTGTACCAAGTGTTATACAACATAAATCAAGATTAGTCATTTAACAAGCAAAGTATTAAAGAGTAAACAAGATAACAAACATAAAACATGTTAATATCAAAAATTAAAGTCCATATTAAGTTCACATTATACTTATTCTTACACCATTAGTGTAACCTTTTCACCTTGACATAATTAACTTAGCTAGACATAATGAAAGAAAGAAAAATAGATAAACAAAATAAGAACATAAAAGCTAACTAAGTAAAGGAAAGGAAATGAAAAGTATAAACTTAATATTAATGAAAGGAAAGCATAAATATTACAAAAAAATGCAAAGAGAGAAAGGAAGAGCATGATCTTGATCTGAACACCAAGATGCCTAAATGCATGGCAAATGCCTCCTTTTATAGGCCAAAATTGAGAACTATTGATTTGATGACTAAATGATAAGTGGGTGGCCAACTTTTGACTTGGTGACAATCCTTATCTTCTCTTGTCTGCCCAAACCGTCATTGATAATGTCAAAATTGAAGCTAGTTGCAAACATGAAAGTTGTAGGCAATTGTCTCAGCTTTCTTGTGTAAAACCTTTAGCTCATTTGGACTTTTATAACTCTAGATATGGCTAAAATACTGAACAGTGCTCAGGCTGGAAGACAGATTCAGGCTTCTTTGTTGTTGCTACAGTTTGAACTTGAAAATGGCCTTTTTAGATCTTGGGCTCCATATAAAAGTTGTAGGCCTATGTTTTATCTTTCTATCCATATAAATTGGAACTAAATATGAGATATATAGCTCCAGATATGACCCAATTACCAAACAGTGTTCTGGTTTGAATTGCACCGACATCTCTTTTCTAAGTTTGGCCATCTCTTTATCCTTGCAATTTAAGTTCTTAAAGTCATCAATCAATCCTTTTATTTATGTGATAGGCCTGCATTTAAAATAAACATTTACCACAAATTAAAGGTATCTTATATTATTAGATATATTATTATAAAACATGCTTTGGTTAAGGAGTTATTGATACTTCAAGTGCAAAATGATGATATAAAACCATGATAAAAATGCACTTTTAAGTACTAATCAAGGTTCCAATCGGATTATAGATTTTTAACATGATTACATTAGTCATCTTATTCAATTAATGCTAGTACTTGTAAATTTCGTGAAGCATTCATGATTATAACTTATGTTAACAACAAATCAAGTTCCTTTCATAGCTCAGATGTCGGTTATACCATACAGTATGGGCTATAAAAGTGCCAAGCATTTGTTGTACCAAGTGTTATACAACATAAATCAAGATTAGTCATTTAACAAGCAAAGTATTAAAGAGTGAACAAGATAACAAATATAAAACATGTTAGTATCAAACATTAAAGTCCATATTAAGTTTACATTATACTTATTCTTACACCTTTAGTGTAACCTTTTCATCTTGACATAATTAACTTAGCTAGATATAATGAAAGAAAGAAAAATAGATAAACAAAAAAAGAACATAAAAGTTAACTAAGTAAAGGAAAGGAAATGAAAGGCATAAACTTGATATTAATGAAAGCAAAGCATAAACATTACAAAAAATACAAAGAGAGAAAGGAAGAGCATGGTCTTGATCTGGAGACCAAGATGCCTAAATGCATGGCAAATGCCTCCTTTTATAGGCCAAAATTGGGAACTATTGATTTGATGACTAATTGATGAGTGGGTGACCAACTCTTGACTTGGTGACAATCCTTCTCATCTCTTGTCTGCCAAAACATCATTGATAACGTCAAAATTGGAGCTACTCAAGAACATAAAAGTTGTAGGCAATTGTCTTAGCTCTCTTGTGTAAAACATTCAGCTCGTTTGGACTTCTAGAACTCCAGATATGGCCAAAATACTGAACAGTGCTCGGGCTGGAGGAAAAATTTGGGCTTCTTTGTTGTTACTACAATTTGGACTTAAAAATGGCCTTTTTAGATCTTCAGCTCCATA
This sequence comes from Populus pruinosa, assembly GCA_026413675.1. NCBI lineage: Eukaryota > Viridiplantae > Streptophyta > Magnoliopsida > Malpighiales > Salicaceae > Populus > Populus pruinosa. The sequence goes on from CM048607.1 coordinate 8,989,165, forward strand.
TGAAAGTTATAGGCCTATGTCTTACCTTTGCATCCATATAAAGTAGACCTAAATCTGATATCTATAACTCTAGGTATGACCCAATTATCGAATAGTGTTCCGGTTTGGATTGCAGCGACATCTCTTTTCTAATTTTGGTCATCTCTTTGCCCTTCCTTACAATTTAAGTTCTTAAAGTCATCAATCAATCATTTCATTAATGTGATAGGCCTGCATTTAAAATGAACATTTACCATAAATTAAAGGTATCTTATGTTATTAGATATATTATTATAAAACATGCTTTAGTTAAGGTGTTATTGATACTTCAAGTGCAAAATGATGATATAAAACCATGATAAAAATGCACTTTTAAGTACTAATCAGAAAGACCCAAATTTTCCATTTTAAAATTCAAAGTTTGGCCATGAAAGAGAAGTCTGAATCTATCCTGCAATCAACCCAAACATTGCTCAGAGTTTTACCCATAACTGGAGTTTTAGAAGTCTAAATGATGTAAAATTTGGTATATGGAAGGAAAAGAAAATTTCCAACAATTTTCATGAAGAAGATCAGCTCAAATTTGGATGGTAAAAATGACATTACATCCACACAAGAGCATAAGGGCTAGCCACCACGTCAACCAGCAGCACTGTTTAGTATTTTAGACATATCTTTAGCTATAATGCTCCAAATGATTTGAAATTTAATAAGTGGAAGGCAAAATACAATTTTCAACAACTTTTATGAAAAACACTTTTTCAAATTTAGATTGTATCAATGTCAATTCAGCCAGCCAAAGTGCTTGAATGATGTTGTCCACCAAGTTCACTAATCAATAGTTGGCCACTACATCAATTATCAATTACCAAATGAATAGTTTTGAATTTTACCCTATAAAAGAAGACATTTGTCATTCATTTAGGCATCTTGTTTTTTATATCAAAATCATGTTCTTGCTCTCTCTCTTTATATTTTTGTAATACTTAAGTTTTGCTTTCATTAATCTTTTGTTCATTTCCTTTACTATACTTAGTTAACTTATATCATGATCATGTTCTTATATTGTTTATTTAAGTTTTTCTTCCTCATAATGTCTAGCTAAGTTAATTATGTCAAGGTTAAAAGGTTTCACTAATGGTGTTAGAATAAGTATAATATAAACTCCATATAGACTTCAATGCTTATACCCTAAACAACTTGCTATTAACATATCTGATTAGTACTTAAAAGTGCATTTTTGTCATGGTTTTATATCATCATTTTGCACTTGAAGTATCAATAACTCCTTAACTAAAGCATGTTTTATAATAATATATCTAATAATATAAGATACCTTTAATTTATGGTAAATGTTCATTTTAAATGCAGGCCTATCACATTAATGAAATGATTGATTGATGACTTTAAGAACTTAAATTGTAAGGGCAAAGAGATGACCAAAATTAGAAAAGAGATGTCGCTGCAATCCAAACCGGAACACTATTCGGTAATTGGGTCATACCTAGAGTTATAGATATCAGATTTAGGTCTACTTTATATGGATGCAAAGGTAAGACATAGGCCTACAACTTTCATATGGACCCCAAGATCTAAAAAGGACATTATCAAGTCCAAATTGTAGCAACAACAAAGAAGCCCGAATCTGTCTTCCAGCCCGAGCACTGTTCGGTATTTTGGCCATATCTGGAGTTCTAGAAGTCCAAATAAGCTGCATTTTTTACACAAAAAAGCTAAGACAATTTCCAACAACTTTCATGTTTTCAGCTAGCTCCAATTTTGACGTTATCAATGAAGTTTTGGGCAGACAAGAGAAGATAAGGATTGTCACCAAGTCAAAAGTTAGCCACCCACTTATCAATTAGTCATCAAATCAATAGTTCCCAATTTTGGCCTATAAAAGGAGGCATTTGCCATGCATTTAGGCATCTTGGTGTTCAGATCAAGATCATGCTTTTCCTTTCTCTCTTTGTATTTTTTGTAATGTTTATGCTTTGCTTTCATTAATATCAAGTTTATGCTTTTCATTTCCTTTCCTTTACTTAGTTAGCTTTTATGTTCTTATTTTGTTTATCTATTTTTCTTTCTTTCATTATGTCTAGCTAAGTCAATTATGTCAAGGTGAAAAGGTTACACTAATGGTGTGAGAATAAGTATAATGTAAACTTAATATGGACTTTAATGTTTGATACTAACATGTTTTATATTTGTTATCTTGTTTACTCTTTAATACTTTGCTTGTTAAATGACTAATCTTGATTTATGTTGTATAACACTTGGTACAACAAATGCTTGGCACTTTCATAGCCCATAATGTATGGTATAACCGACACCTGAGCTATGAAAGGAACTTGATTTGTTGTTAACATAAGTTATAATCATGAATGCTTGACGAGATTTACAAATATTAGCATTAATTGAATAAGATGACTAATGTAATCATGTTAACAATATATAATCTGATTGGAACCTCCTTTGTGTGTGGTTTCCAATTCAATAATAAGAGTTTATACTATACTTGTTTGATATACCATTAGTGGAACCTCTAACCTTGACATTTGTTATTATTATTGTTTAATCCTTACAATAATTTTCCATCTCCAAGTTCTCATCATCTTCTTCTTCTTCTCTTTCTTTATTATTATTATTATTATTATTATTATTATTATTATTATTATTGTTGTTGTTGTTGTTGTTGTTGTTGTTGTTGTTGTTGTTTTATAGTTGTTGTTTATAATTTGTACAATTAACCTCCCTGTGGTTCGACCCCGGTCTTGCCGGGTTATTTATTACTTCGACACTCCTGCACTTGGGAGAAGACATCAACCTTTTAGTCGTGTCAAGTTTTTGGCGCCGTTGCCGGGGAGGTAAGTTCTTGTATAAATTATAGTAGTTATTTTATTTTCTCTTTTCACTTTTCTTGTATATAACTTTGTTTCTTTTCTTTTGTTTCTTTTTATTTTGTTTTCTTCCTCCTTCTTTTGCTTTCTTCTTCCTTTTTTTATTTTATTCCTACACGTGCATGAGAGTGTGGTCATGTACATTAAGTGGTAAACTTTGTAGGGTATCCTCATCATTTTCAGAAAATATGGCCGAAGAAGATAATCAATCACTTTATAATGAAAATAATGAGAATAACCGTGTTAGAACACTTAGAGACCACATGAATCCCACAAGAACAAGTGCACCATCATGCATAGTTTTTCCTCCCGATGCATCTCATTTTAATTTTAAACCAGGTATTATTCAACTTTTACCTTCTTTTCATGGTTTAGAATTGGAAAATCCATACTTGCATTTAAGGGAATTTGAGGAGGTGTGCAAGACATATAATAATTTAAATTGTAGCATGAACACCATCAGATTAAAGCTTTTTTCTTTTTCATTAAAAGATAAAGCTAAAACATGGCTACAAAATTTGAGACCAGGATCCATTCGTGCTTGGGATGAAATGCAACAATAGTTTTTAAAGAAGTTTTTCCCATCTCATAGAACAAACTCTTTCAAGAGACAAATCACCACTTTCACTCAAAAACCAGGAGAAACATTTTACAAATGTTGGGATAGGTATCGAGTTTTGCTTAGTGCTTGCCCTCATCATGGTTTTGAAACATGGAGATTGGTTTCACATTTCTATGAAGGGTTAACACCTAAAGATAGGCAAATGGTTGAATTGATGTGCAATGGAACTTTTGAAGATAAAGACCCTGATGAAGCAATGGAGTACTTAGACTTGTTAGCTGAAAATGCTCAAAATTGGGACACTGCGGGTACATATGAGGCACCGAGTAAAACTCAACCTCATACATCTAGTGGAGGTATGTACAACCTTAGGGAAGATGATGACCTTCAAGCCAAATTTGCATCTTTAGCTAGAAAAGTTGAGTCACTAGAATTGAAAAAGAGTGGTCAATTAAAATCTGTTGAAAACATTGTGTGTCAAATCTGTGAAATAAATGAACACTCAACCAACGATTGTCCAACCTTGCCTTCTTTTAAAGAATGTCTCCATGAACAAGCCCATGCTTTAAACAGTTTTTAAAGGGCCAACCACAACCCATACTCCCAAACATACAACCCTGGTTGGAGAAATCACCCAAATTTTAATTGGAAGAGTGAGAACAACAATGCACAAACTTCACAACCACCGTTTCAAGCACACCACAATTTCCAAAATTCTCATGGATGTGCACCTCCTTATGCTCCACCACTTAGAAGAAATCTTGAGGAAACATTGCATGCATTCATTGAAAAGCAAGAGACAATCAATACTCAACTTGCTCAAAACATGGTAGATTTTAAAGATACTCTTGCTAAATTAACATCTGCTCTTAGTTTCCAAGTGAAAGGTAAGTTTCCATCTCAAACACAACAAAATCCTAAAGGGCAATACAATGCAAATGAGAGTAGTTCCGGAAGCCAACACATGGATCAAGTCAAATCAGTCACTACTCTACGCAGCGGTGAGGTTATTGAAAAACCCTCTCTTGAACCTCATGAGAAAGATGATGAGTCAATCTCTGAGGGTAAGGAAGAGGATGAATCTGAAAATTACAAAGAAACGACTGATTCACCGCCAGCACTTCCATTTCCTCAAGCCATGACCAAACAAAGGAAAGTTAATCACAACTCTGAAATCTTTGAAACTTTCAAATAGGTAAGGATCAATATACCTTTGCTGGATGCTATTAAACAGGTTCCTTCCTATGCTAAATTTTTGAAAGATCTATGCACTGTGAAGAGGAAACTGAATGTGAAAAAGAAAGCCTTTTTAGCCGAACAAGTAAGTGCTATTCTTCAAAACAATAATGCTTTGAAATATAAAGACCCTGGTTGTCCTATGATTTCTTGCTTTATTGGAGAGCATAAAATTGAAAGAGCCTTACTTGATCTTGGTGCTAGTGTGAATTTACTTCCATATTCAGTTTTTCAGAGTCTCAATCTAGGTGAGTTAAAACCAACTTCTATATCTCTTTTACTTGCCGATAGATCTGTAAAAGTGCCTAGAGGAATAATTGAAGATGTGTTAGTACAAGTCGATAAATTCATTTATCCTGTGGATTTTATTGTCTTGGACACAGAACCTGTTGAAGCATGTAATTCATTTCCTGTTATTTTAGGACGTCCGTTTCTTGCAACCTCTAACGCATTGATTAATTGTAGGAATGGACTAATGAAGCTATCATTTGGAAACATGACATTGGAGATGAATATTTTCAACATTTGCAAGCAACCTGGAGATGATAATGATTTACAAGAAGTAGATCATATTGATGAATTAGTTTATGATCAACTTGAATCTACTTTAAGTAAAAATGAATTGGATGAAACTGAAGATTTGCAAATGATTTATTCTGAGGAAGAAATCACGGATGAAACAAGCACCGAAAATGTTGATGCAAATCTTTTATCAACATTGACAACAGATTCGACATCTAACATCACACCAATCGATGATTAATTTCCTAACGAATCCTTACTTTCTCTTAGTCCAATGCCTTGGTATGATAAAAATATCAATTTTCTTACTTTAGGAGATTTGCCAGCTGATTGGAGCACCCAAGACAAAGAAAAGTTTTTGAACGAAGTAAAGAATTTTTATTGTGATGACCCTACCTTATTCAATTATTGTCCTGATCAAATATTTCAAAGATTCATTCCCGACAATGAGGTAAGTAGTGTCATTAAACTTTGTCATTCTGAAGCATGTGGAAGTTATTTCTCGTAAAAAAAGACAGCTGCAAAAATCTTTCAAAATGGATTTTATTGGCCCACCATGTTCAAGGACACGTATGCATTCTGCAAAACTTGTGAAAATTGTCAAAAAATTGATACTGGTCAAAAAGTTTTGTTTTATAATTCTCAACTTTATGCATTCCCTAGAGAGCTAAGACCAAGATGGAGCAATCCTTATGGGGCCTGTGATATTGAGAATTCAATAAATGACAATGATTTTAAGGAAAATGGACATCGTTTGAAAACTTACTTTGATAATTTTCCTAGTAAAAATGAATCAACTGGTTGGAATGATCTTGTAGATAAAGGTTGATTTTTTTTTCTCACATTGTTTTTGTGTTTCTTTTTGAGTGATTTTTCCTAGTTTCTCTCACCCCGGTCAAATGGCGGACAACGGTACTCCGTGACTTAAGTCAGTTCTTTCAGTTTCCCACAATAACTGATATCGGTGTATATATCTGTGCAATTCTTTGAAGCTCTCTTCCAATTCTCATTTGAAAATGGACACTAATCTTGAAAAATTGAAAAAGTATTTTCCTGCTCTACCTCAGAATGCGATTACAAAAATTTACCGTGCTAGATGTGCAAGATTAAGATTGTTAATGAATCATGGAATTCCTGAAGATATTCGTTGGTTGATTGAAGCAAAGGTCTGATTATCAGGTGAGTCCTCTAATTTCTTTATTTCACACATGCTTGGAACAGGTAAAAGCACTTTTGCAAAGAAGCGTCGCGCAAAACGACTCAAAGTTTGTCATCGATGTACTAGATGGACTTGTAATACACAATGTCGTTCTTTAGGAATGGTATCTATAAACCGTGAAGATAAAATACAATTCATTAAGGATGGCTTGAGTAAGGAGTCTTTAGATAATCTTCTATTGACTCTTGAGACGCATCCTAGTGGAGATGTGCATCGTGTAATTCATGATTTATGGCTACTATTTCATAAAGAACATGATCGACTTAGTCTTGGGAATCTGACTAAAAAAGACCCTGTTTGCTAGTTTTTAAGAAAACTGGATGGGAAGCCTATCCCCTACCCATTGAGGGCGTTTAAGCTGTTCTTGGACGTAAAACCAAGGGAAGATGTGAGCCATAATCACAACTGCGATTTGAATTTTTTTTGTTTGTAAAAACTTGTGTCTTTATTATTGTGTTTTGTTATTTCTTATTTTTGTTTCAGTGTGTTTCAGGTTTTGTCAGTGTTCATTATTTCAGGTGATATCTTCTATACTCTATCTTTCTACCTTAGAACATTGAGGACAATGTCTCGTTTTGGTTGGGGGGAGAGGGTAGGAGTTGATAAAAAAAAAATTGTTTTTCATTTCATAAAGCATGTGCATAATTGTTTTTACTAGGATGGCAGAGTAAAGGAGTTCTTTTGTTAAAGTGACTCTTGAGACGCATCTTAGTAACCATTCTTAACAAGGTCTATTATAATACTTCCTGAAATATTCAGGTTTACAAACTCTTGTATTGTTACCACTTAACTCTGCTCATATACTTATTTAACATGTATTCTTAAACCTTAATTTACACACACACAATTTAACATATGATTGTGGGTTGCATATTGGATTATTACATTATTTATGTTCTTTTGTTAAAGGTAACAACTAAGGGAAAGGGATTGTATATAATTAAAAAAAAAACATGAAAAAAAAAGAAAAAAAAAGAAAAAAAATGATGATAATAAAAATGTAGATAAGTTTGGTTTCGTAGCCTCCCTAACCTAAGCAATTAAGCCCGAAGGGGTGTTTTAACACCTAATACCCTAAAGTCAACTGGCTTGGGAGCTATTGGCCCAACGCTTGTTACATGGGTTGAGGAGAAAAGCTTAAGGGAATTAAACATTGCACTATCTACATATCAGTATCTGCGACCCGAGTTATTAAGCTCGTAGGGGTGTCTTAACACCTAATGCCCTAAGACCAACTGGTCTAGGAGTCATTAGCTGAAAGCTCGTTACATGGGTTAAAGATGCATGATGTTTTTAAATTATATGTATATATATTTTAAAAAAAAAAAAAGAAAAAAGAAAAGAAAAAGACAAAAATAATAATCCTAACCCAAGGAAGTTAACCTTAAACATTAGAACAAAAATTTTGTTTTCTTTCAAGAAAAGCCCCATAATTATGTGTTGATACATTGAGCACAAAAGAAAGGTTTATTAATATATTTTTAAGTGGTATTGAGCAGATATATAAATTTAATGAGAGTTTGTTTATCTGGATAGATTAATGGAAGTTAAATGATGAATACCTTGCTTTGTGAAATTTGCAAATTGTTTTAACACTTTGATTACTAGGGACTAGTAATAAGATGGTTGGGGGGTGTGATTAGTACTTAAAAGTGCATTTTTGTCATGGTTTTATATCATCATTTTGCACTTGAAGTATCAATAACTCCTTAACTAAAGCATGTTTTATAATAATATATCTAATAATATAAGATACCTTTAATTTATGGTAAATGTTCATTTTAAATGCAGGCCTATCACATAAATGAAAGGATTGATTGATGACTTTAAGAACTTAAATTGCAAGGGCAAAGAGATGGTCAAACTTAGAGAAGAGATGTCGGTGCAATCCAAACCGGAACACTGTTCGGTAATTGGGTCATATCTGGAGCTACAAATCTCAGATTTAGGTCCAATGTATATGGATGGAAAGGTAAGACATAGGCCTACAACTTTCATATGGAGCCCAAGATCTAAAAAGGCCATTATCAAGTCCAAATTGTAGCAACAACAAAGAAGCCCGAATCTGTCTTCCAGCCCGAGCACTGTTCGGTATTTTAGCCATATCTGGAGTTCTAGAAGTCCAAATGAGCTGAAATTTTTACACAAGAAAGCTAAGACAATGGCCTACAACTTTCATGTTTTCAGCTAGCTCCAATTTTGACGTTATCAATGATGTTTTGGGCATACAAGAGAAGATAAGGATTGTCACCAAGTCAAAAGTTGGCCACCCACTTATCAATTAGTCATCAAATCAATAGTTCCCAATTTTGGCCTATAAAAGGAGGCATTTGCCATGCATTTAGGCATCTTGGTGTTCAGATCAAGATCATGCTTTTCTTTTCTCTCTTTGTATTTTTTGTAATGTTTATACTTTGCTTTCATTAATATCAAGTTTATGCTTTTCATTTCCTTTCCTTTACTTAGTTAGCTTTTATGTTCTTATTTTGTTTATCTATTTTTCTTTCTTTCATTATGTCTAGCTAAGTCAATTATGTCAAGGTGAAAAGGTTACACTAATGGTGTGAGAATAAGTATAATGTAAACTTAATATGGACTTTAATGTTTGATACTAACATGTTTTATATTTGTTATCTTGTTTACTCTTTAATACTTTGCTTGTTAAATGACTAATCTTGATTTATGTTGTATAACACTTGGTACAACAAATGCTTGGCACTTTCATAGCCCATAATGTATGGTATAACCGACACCTGAGCTATGAAAGGAACTTGATTTGTTGTTAACATAAGTTATAATCATGAATGCTTGACGAGATTTACAAGTATTAGCATTAATTGAATAAGATGACTAATGTAATCATGTTAACAATATATAATCTGATTGGAACCTCCTTTGTGTGTGGTTTCCAATTCAATAATAAGATTTTATACTATACTTGTTTGATATACCATTAGTGGAACCTCTAACCTTGACATTTGTTATTATTATTGTTTAATCCTTACAATAATTTTCCATCTCCAAGTTCTCATCATCTTCTTCTTCTTCTCTTTCTTTATTATTATTATTATTGTTGTTGTTGTTGTTGTTGTTGTTGTTGTTGTTGTTGTTGTTGTTGTTGTTGTTGTTGTTTTATAATTGTTGTTTATAATTTGTACAATTAACCTCCCTGTGGTTCGACCCCGGTCTTGCCGGGTTATTTATTACTTCGACACTCCTGCACTTGGGAGAAGACATCAACCTTTTAGTCGTGTCAATATCTTATCATTTTTATCTTATTAATTCTTAATACCTTACTTGTTAAATAGTTAACCTAGATTTATGTTGTTTAACACATGGTGCATCAAATACTTGATCCTTCATTAGTCTTTGGCCGATATCGTTATTATGAAAGGAACTTGATTTGTTGTCAATATAATTTAGCATCACGAATACTTGATAAAATTTATAGGTATGGTGTTATGTAAATAAAATGATTAATATGATCATGTTGATAATTAATAAAGAGTTTATAGCTTACTTATCTCTAATACTATTATTGTATTCTCTAACCTTGACATTTGTTTTTATCATTGTATAATCTTCATATTAATCTTACATCTCAAAGTCCTCTATAACTCATCTTCAACACCATCATCATTGTTGTTATTATTATTTTTATTGTTGTTATTGTTATTGTTGTTCTTATTATTATTATTATTTATAATTTATATAGTTAACTTCCCTGTGGTTCGACCCTAGTCTTGCCGGGTTATTTATTACTTGGACACTCCTACACTTGGGATAAGACATCAACTCTTTGATCGTGTCAACAACAACAATTATAGGATGTGTACAGGGACATCATGATGAAAAAAGGAGGAAAAAAAGGGATATATATTACTTGAGTAAAAAGTTCACTAAATATGAGTTTAGATATATGCTAATAGAGAAACCATGTTGTGCATTGGGATGAACGGAAAAAAGATTACGACATTATATGTTATATCACACAACTTGGTTGCTTTTAAAAGTGGATCTATTGAGGTATGACACGATCAAAGAGTTGATGTCTTATCCCAAGTGCAGGAGTGTCAAAGTAAAATAACCCGGCAAGACCGAAGTCGAACCACAGGGAGGTGAATTATATAAATTACAAATAAAGACAAAGAGTTGAAGAGAATAATAACAGAAAAAGAGTTGAAGAGAATTTTGGGATGTGATATTGATGTAAGGATTAAACAATAACAAAACATATGTCAAGGTTATAGGATTTACTAATAGTATTTCAAATAAATATAATATAAACTCTTTTTATTACTCAACTAGAAACCACACACAAAGGAGGTTCTAATCGGATGATTTCTCGTTATTAGCTCATTATAAATTACTAACATGATCATATTAATTATCTTATATAAGTAATACCATACTTATAAATATCATCAAGCATTCATGTTGCTAGTTTATGTTAACAACAAATCAAGTTTCTATCATAATAACGATTTCGGCCGAAAACTATGAAAGATCAAGCATTTGATGTACCAAATATTATACAACACAAATCTAAATTAAACATTTAATAAGCAAGGTATTAAGAATTAGTAAGATAAAAAGATAAAACATGTTAATAACAATCTTTCTTGGATATAAACATGTAAAGCTCATGTTGAGTTTATATTATACCTATTCTAACACCATTAGAGAAACCTTTTCACCTTGACATAATTAACTTAGCTAAACATTAAGAAGGAGAAAAACACAAATAAACAATATAAGAACATAAACATAATATAAGCTAACTAAGTATAGGAAAGGAAATGAAAGAGCATAAACAAGAGATTACTATAGCATAAAAGAAAACTTGAACATTACAAAGATGTAGAGAGAAAGCAAGAAGATAACTTTGATCTGAAAATTAATATGACTAAATACATGGACAATGCCTCCTTTTATAGGCTAAGTTTCAGAACTATTGATTGATTGAAGAATTGGTGGGCATCCATTGATTTGGTGGCTGGTTTTTGACATTAATGGCTGCTGTTTTTTTGATATTGTGGGCTGATTTTTTATATTGTTGGCTGGCCAAAACGTCATTGCTCACATCATAATTATAGCCAACTGAATTATGGAAGCTGTGGGCAATTGTCTCAGCTTTCCATAAAAAAAACCAGAGCTCATTTGGACTTCTAGAACTCAAGATATGAGCCAAAAACCGAATAGTGCTTGAGCTGCAGGACAGCTTCCGACGTCTTCGTTGTTGCTAAGATTTGGGCTTGAAAACGGCAGAAATGAGTCTTTGACTTCATATGAAAGTTGTAGGTCTATGTCTTACCTTTCCATCGATATAAAATGGACCTAAATCTGATATCTACAGCTCCAGATATGATCAAATTACTGAACGGTGTTCGAGTTTGGAATGCACCAGCAACACTTTGCTAAGTTTGGCCTTCTTTTTATCCTTTCAATTTCAATCCTTAAACTCATCAATCAATCCTTTTATTTATGTGATAGACCTGCATTTAGGATGAACATTTACCATGAATTAAAGGTATATTATATTTTTAGACTTGCTAATATAAAACATGCTTTTGTTAGGGAATTTAATGATACTTTAGGTGCAATATGATGACATAAATCCTTAATGATAATGCACTTTTAAGTACTAATCACACCCCCCAACCAGCTTATTACTAGTCCCTAGTAATCAAAGCATTAAAATAGAAAAATAATTTGCAAATACCACAAAGCAAGGCATTCGTCATTTAACTTCTATTAATCTATCCAGATAAACAAACTCTCATTAAATTTATATATCTGCTTAATACCTCTTAAACAAGATATTAGTAAACCTTCTTTCGGTGCTCAATAAATCAAAACATAGCTATGGAGCTTTTCATGGAAGAAAACAAAATTTTTGTTCTAATGTTTAAAGTTAACTTCCTTGGGTTGGGATTGTTATCTGTTTTTTTCTCTTTTTTTTTTTAAAGCAAGAATTTATAGCACAATGTATCCTGAACCCATGTAACGAGCTTTCAGCTAATGACTCCCAGACCAGTTGGTCTTAGGGCATCAGGTGTTGAGACACCCTTACGAGCTTAGTAACTCGGGTTGCAAATACTGATATGTAGATAGTGCAATGTTTGATTCCCTTAAGCTTTCTCCTCAACCTATGTAACAAGCACTGGGCCAATAACTCCCAAGTCAGTTGACTTTAGGGTACTAGGTGTTCAAACACCCCTTCGGGCTTATTTGCTTAAGTCAAGGAGGCTACGAAACCAAACTTATCTACTTTGTTTTTTTTTCTTTTTATTATTATTATTATTATTATTATTATTTGCATATTATATACTATCCTTTTCCCTTAGTTGTTACCTTTAACAAAAGAACACAAATAATGTAATAATCCAATGTGCAACCCACAATCATATGTTCGAGTGTGTGTGTGAAAATGAAGGTTTAGCAATACTTGTTAGATGAGCATATAAACAGAATCTATAGATAATAATCCAAGAGTTTGTAAATCTGAATATTTCAAGAAGTATTATAATAGACCTTGTTAAGAATGTTTACTAAGATGCGTCTCAAGAGTCACTAAAGTTCCTCCGTTACTCTGCCATCCTAGTAACAATAGTTTTGCAAATGGTTTAAATAATAGAAAATAAAGTTACGTAATAACAATTTTTTTTTTTTAATATCAACTACTACCCTCTCCCCCCAACCAAAACGAGACATTGTCCTCAATGTTCTAAGCAAAAAGATAGAGTGTAGAAGATATCACCTGAAACAGCGACTATTGACAAACCTGAAACACACTAAAACAAATATAAGAAACAACAAAACACAAATATTATGCTATTAATAAAACCAAAAGACACAATTTTTCACAAACTAAGGCTCAAATCCAATTTAAGCTTTTTATGGCGTTTCATGTTTGACCAATTGAGTTGACTCATGGAGGGATCAATTACAGGGATGAAAGATTGTAGTTGGTCAATCAATTGTTCAGCAGTAGCAGCAGAGATTATGATTTGTCGTGCCGAAGATGTTAGAAATTCCTGTTCCATAGCTTGATCAAGAAAAGATAACAAATTATCATAAAAACCATTAACATTTAACAAACCTATAGGTTTATGGTGAATGTTCAGTTGGGCCCAAGAGGAAATATGAAAGATCTCTTCCAATGTACCTAGACCACCTGGTAAGGCAATGAAGGCATCGGCATGGTTAAACATTGTATTCATTCTATCAGACATTGTAGAGACCTGTAATTCCTCTCCAATTGTTTTTCCAATGATGTCCCCTTCGGCTAAAGCTTTGGGGACAACCCCCAAAACTTGACTGCCTCCTACAAATGCAGCTATTGAAACACCCCCCATTAACCCAAGACTACCTCCCCCATACACTAAATGAATCTTTCTCTCAGCTAGTACCCGACCAAGATGATTTGCTGATTCTAAAAACTCTTTTTCTTTCCCAGGACTAGATCCACCAAAAACACAAATAGTTTTTATTTTAGAAATAGAGGAACTCACCATTTCTACACACTTCTATATATGTTGAATGAATGGGTTGAGAAATGATGGGAAGGAAGAGAAGCTTTTATAGATGAGAAATTGAAAATGCAAAGCATACCACCTATATGTAGACTAGCTGAAGTCTTACTCTCTCTCTCTTATTTATTTATTTATTTATTTATTTATTTATTATTATTTTATTATATATATATATATATAAAACAAATATGTATGTACAAGCAGTTGTGATTGTGGCTCACAGCTTTCCCTTGGTTTTACGTCCAAGAACGGCTTAAACGCCCTCTATGGGTCGGGGATAGGCTTTCCATCCAGTTTTCTTAAAAACTGTCAAACAGGGTCTTTTTCAGTCAGATTCCCAAGACTAAGTCGATCATGTTCTTTATGAAAATGAGGCCATAAATCATGAATTGCACGATGCACATCTCCACTAGGATGCGTCTCAAAAGTTAATAGAAGATTATCTAAAGACTCCTTACTCAAGCCATCCTTAATGAATTGTATTTTATCTTCACGGTTTATAGATACCATTCCTAAAGAATGATGCTTGACCGCTTTTTATGATCGGCTTGTTTTAACTCGCAAGTGCACGAGTGTGCGATGTAGCAATTAACTCGGTAAGATCGAGGTCATATCCACAGAGAGCTAGATCTGGAAATTAAGCTAAGTAACAAAAAAAAACTCAAGAGAAATTAAATTAACAATAACTTGGTTGAAAATAATTGATGGATTTGTTTTCAAAGATAAAAAAAAAATGTAAATATATTTTTAAATGACAAGAAAAGTAAGTCTTGGTCCAAATCAATTTTAATGGTGATGTATTGGTGATTTCTTCAACATATATAAGATAACTCAACCTAATCTCAACGATGGTGATATTAGATCGGAAGATATTACAATGAAGATTAGAAAGATGAAGATTGATTATTGCTTAAGAATGAACAAGTACTTTCATATTAAGTAAGACATTGAATCAAGCAATCTCTATACCAAAACTAAAGTTTGTGCATAAAAATTCAAGATTATAACATTACCTAAATGATTTCTAAAATTTCTTTACAATAATAAATCATTCATGAAGAAAATAAGAAGATAAACATTAAGATTCATTCATATCCTAAAGAACTCACCTCAATCACCATTATCCTTGATTTGGATCCAAGAAAGAGTTTAGCCAACCATGATTATATATAAGAACACTTCAATAAACATGAAAGAACTTGAATCCAACTGAAAAAATAAGTTTTACAAACTAAAGAACCGAAATCTATAAAGAAGAACACAATACAATTTCAGAAAAAAATCGGACACAAATCTGACTCTAACTTTGGACAGCAATTCGACCCTCTTCGAAGCTTGTTTTGGAGAAGTCTATTAGAGACATATTTATAGGCAATTCTGTCACCTTTCCAGATCATTAAAGAACAGCTCATTTGGACACCTGAGTCAAAAGTTATGGGCAAAACACCAAAAGGTGTTCTGAAAAATCAAATCAAGACAGCTTTACAACTACTTTGGTGCACGTTTTTCTTCCTCATTTATGAGGTGTCTCCTTCTTCTTTTTGACCCAAAATAATGTTAAAATATCCCCTCCAGCTTTCCATCCATGTGCTTGCCTTCTTGGATCAATGGATTACCCAAAATAAATCAATTGTTATTTGTTGTGTGGACATGTAAGATCATGGATTGTGTTTGGGTTGATTTGAAGGTTGATTTGGGGTTGATTTAGGGCTGATTTGGGGCTGATTTTTGGGCTGAATTTGAGCATCAAATAAGTATACAAATGTACTTATTATTTGGGCTAAGATTGACATTGAAACCTTGAGTGTTTAATGGTTGAAGTTTGCACACAACATAAGGCAAGTTTGGGCTTGAAATAAATCATATGATATTCTTTTCTAGAATTGGAATAGAATTGATTTTTGGGACAAATTTGGAGCACTTATTTGAACCAAGATTTGCTTCAATCTTCAACTAAATGTCTCTTCAATTCTTTGTTCTGAATTCCGACGTTGAATTTTCTGAATTAATTCATTTAAGCTCCAAAAACCTATCGAAACATTAAAACAAACTTCATTACTAAAAAACACATCAATTATTATAAAAACAACCAAATAAAAACAATAAATACATATGTAAAACAAGAGACTTAATGACACTTTTGATGCACAATCACACCCCCCAACTTAGATTTTGCTAGTTCCCAAGCAAAACAAAACATAAAACCTTTAAAATAAAAATAATAATAATAACAACCATAATTAGGCTCGATTCATCACACTTGAAGGACCTATCATGCAAACCTTGGTATCTTTAACTTAGTGTACACAATAGCAAATAAAGAAAAATAAGCATACTCACATTCTCTAAATCAAACATCCATACAAAATTTCCAAATTCAGTCATATTTATGGTGCAACCAACATAATTGATTCATACGAAAACTCAACTTGTAATCTTCCATTCTCACCAACACAAACAAGGTAGCAAACTAGAGAAATATCTATATATTTTCTTTCTTTCTTTTTTCTTTCTTTGTTTTTTTTTTTTTTTTTTTGAAGATATGATTTATTTTTTTGTCTTTAAGTAGTCACTTCCCTTTTGACGCGAATACAAACATTTGTGATGAATGCACCCGGTTACTCATAAAGTCACAAACTTAAAGTGCTTTGCATACTCATATTTTAAGCTGCCGTTTGACGTAAAGATAAACATTTGTGATGAATACCCCTAGTTACTGAGCAACTCAAAACATTGGAGTAGATAGAACTTTGTACACATTTATTTATTTATTCGTGTAATAATTATTACTCTATTTACTTAAACCTTGTTTAGAACTGGATCAAAAGGGATAATCACAAGTAAAGCATCATACTCATCTTTCATGCATAATCACACAACTCACACAACTTTTACAAGGAAAGATGTATTTCAGTAATCTTAAAAAAAAAGTATGCTATATCTTGCTTTATAAGATATTATCTATCCCAAATTAAAGTATGCAATGTTCAACATAATAATGAATCCAAAAATGTAATGATGATCCTAAACAAGTCTCATTCACATACGAATGCAAGTTTTTTTTTTTTTTTAACAAGCATGGTTATCTCAAGCATTCAACATAATGAAATATCTAAAATTAAGTTTTACATTATCCTCAATGTAAAAGAGAAAGAGAAGAAAAGTATAAAGATTAGAAAATTGTTACTTCCCTTCTGTTTTCAAGGATGAATGTCTGATTGAATTGGGCATGAGCTGACTTCTTGCTTGATTTTTTTTTTTTAACCTGCATATCACAACTAAAAGAAAACATTGATTTTTTTTTTTTGAAAATAAAGAACCTCACACCCCCCAACTTAAAATAATGCATTGTCCCGAATGCATGAACACGAAAATATAAGAGATGGAAGAAAGAAGAAAAAATAATAAAAATGAAAAATAAAAATAAAAATAAAATAAAAATAAAAACTCATTACTTCTAATACTACAATGGTATTGGATCTTGAAGATCCAATGTCTCAACTTCAACCACAACATTTTCAAGATAAGGTTTCAATCGATGACCATTTACTTTGAAAATATTTCCATTCTTGGGATTTTCTACCTCAAATGCACCATGCTCAGAGATGGATTTAATCACAAATGGACCAGTCCATTTTGTCCTCAACTTCCCAGGAAAGAGATGTAATCGTGAATTATACAAGAGAACCTTTTGACCAACATGAAAGGATTTTCTAAGAATATGTTTATCATGCAAAGTTTTCATCTTATGTTTTGAAATTTTTGCATTTTCAAATGCATCATTTCTCAACTCCTCTAATTCATCCAATTGAAGCTTTCTATTTTTGCCAACCTCGTTTTCATTGTCATTGAATTGCCGAATTGCCCAATATGCACGGTGCTCAATCTCAACAGGGAGATGACAAGGCTTTCCATAAACTAGCCTATAAGGAGACATTCCTAAAGAGGTCTTATAAGCAGTGCGATATGCCCACAAAGCATCAACTAGTCGTAGGGACCAATCTTTACGGTTTGGATTGACTGTTTTCTCTAAAATGTTCTTAATCTCCCTATTTGCCAACTCAGCTTGGCCACTAGTCTGTGGGTGATAGGGGGTACTGACCTTGTGAATTACACCATATTTTCTCATCAAAATCCCAACGGGCTTGTTACAAAAATGTTTTCCCCCATCACTAATCATAGCCCGGGGCATGCCAAAACGAGAGAAAATATTTTCTTTCAAGAATTTGACCACAACTCGATGATCATTGGTTCGAGATGCAATGGCCTCCACCCATTTAGACACATAATCAACAGCTACAAGGATGAATTGGTAACCAAATGAACTTGGAAAAGGTCCCATGAAATCAATCCCCCAACAATCAAATATTTCCAAAACAAGGATGGGGTTAAGGGGCATCATGTTACGCCTAGTGAGGCTACCTAGTCGTTGGCATCGGTCACATGCAACACAGAAGGCATGAACATCTTTAAACATGGTAGGCCAATAAAAACCACACTGCAAGATTTTGGCAATGGTTTTCTTGGAAGAGAAATGCCCACCACAGGCTAATGCATGACAAAAATTAATGACCCTTGGAATTTCATGATCAGGGATGCACCGCCTAATAATTTGGTCAGGACAATATTTAAATAGGTAGGGGTCATCCCAAAAAAAGGTGCGCACATTGCGCAAGAATTTTTGTTTGTCAAGTTTAGACCAATGAGAAGGAATTTGACTTGTGGCTAGGTAATTTGCTATGTCAGCATACCATGGAGAACCAATGTAAGAGACAGTACCTGCACAAAATAAATTTTCATCAGCAAAGAGTTCATTTATTGGAGATTCATCAATTATGGTCTTATAGCTTGAAAGACGAGACAAATGATCAGCTACTACATTCTCTACTCCCTTTTTATCTCGAATTTCAATGTTAAACTCTTGGAGTAGGAGGATCCATCGAATCAAACGTGGTTTGGCATCTTGTTTTGTGAGCAAATATTTCAATGCTGCATGATCAGTGAAAACAATAACAAGAGATCCAACCAAATAAGACCTAAACTTGTCTAATGCAAAGACCACAGCTAAGAGTTCTTTTTCAGTTGTAGTGTAATTCAATTGAGCATCATTCAAAGTCTTGCTAGCATAATATATGACATGAGGTTTCTTGTCTTTTCTTTGCCCTAAAACGGCCCCAACCGCAAAATCACTAGCATCACACATCAGTTCAAATGGTAAAGACCAATCAGGAGCTTGTATGATTGGTGTAGTTGTCAACAACCCTTTAAGCTTTTCAAAAGCTTCTTGACATTTTGATGTCCAATCAAATGGGACATCTTGTGACAACAAGTTACACAATGGTTTGGCAATGGTACTAAAAGAATGAATGAATCTTCGATAAAAACCAGCATGTCCTAAAAAGGATCTCACATCTTTCACAGTCTTAGGGGTAGTTAATTTTTGAATGACTTCCACTTTTGACTTATCTACCTCTATCCCTTTTGAAGAGACAATGTGACCTAAAACAATGCCATGTGTCACCATAAAATGACACTTCTCCCAATTGAGTACAAGATTGCTCTCTTCACACCTTTCAAGAACTTTTTCTAGATTCATTAGACACAACTCATAAGAATCCCCATAAACTGAAAAATCATCCATGAAAACTTCCAAAAAATTTTCCACCATGTCACTAAAGATACTCATCATACACCTTTGAAAAGTGGCTGGTGCATTACACAAACCAAATGGCATTCTTCTATAAGCATAAGTACCAAAAGGACAAGTGAAAGTGGTTTTTTCTTGGTCTTCTAAAGAAATCTCAATTTGGTTGTAACCTGAGTATCCATCCAGAAAACAATAGAAAGCTCTTCCAGCTACTCTTTCAAGCACTTGGTCTAAAAATGGAAGCGGAAAATGGTCCTTCCTAGTCACCATGTTCAATTTACGATAATCAATGCACATACGCCATCCAGTTTGGATTCTAGTTGGTACCAGCTCATTATTTTCATTCTTCACTACCGTGACTCCAGATTTTTTTGGGACAACTTGGGTTGGACTAACCCATTTTGAGTTTGCAATAGGGTAAATGATACCTGCATCAAGTAGCTTAAGCACTTCACCTCTCACTACTTCCTTCATGTTTGGGTTCAATCGTCTTTGCATTTGCCTCACAGATTTAGCCTCTTCTTCAAGATAGATTCTATGTGTACATAAAAGAGGGCTAATTCCTTTCAAGTCAGTAATTTTCCACCCAATTGGTTTCTTGTGTTTTCTCACCACTCTCAAAAGTTTGTGTTCTTGCTCTATGCTAAGTTTTGATGAGATCACAATAGGATATGATTCATCTTCCCCTAGAAATGCATACTTAAGATCACTCGGTAAAGGCTTCCTTTCTAGTTTATCAGGTTGGACAAGAGATTCCTCAACTTTCACTTGGGGTGAAATCAAAGGCTCAAATGATGGGGTCCATTGACCTATTGACATAATAGGCATTGGATCTAGATAAGTCTCGAGTTCTCTTACTTCCTCATCAACACATTCCAAAGAACAAAATCTTTCATCATGAATTAAAGTTCTCTCCAATGGATCCTTGATCCACACTCTCTCAAAGTGTTCTTGACAAACTGTTTGGATGAAATCTACCTCTCTAATATCCTCATGTTTCCCGATTTGTTTGGAGACATTGAATATGTTCATCTCCACAGTCATATTCCCAAAAGATAATTTCATCACCCCATTCCTACAGTTAATTAAGGCATTGGATGTAGCTAGGAAAGGTCTCCCTAAGATGACTGGGATGGGGGTATTAGAACCTTGAATTGGTGCGGTGTCTAATACTACAAAATCAACAGGAAAGTAGAATTTATCTACTTGGACCAACACATCCTCAACGATACCCCTGGGAATCTTGATTGACCTATCAGCTAATTGAAGGGTGATTCGAGTAGGCTTGATTTCTCCTAAACCTAATTGTTCATAAACAGTGTAGGGTATTAAATTCACACTTGCTCCTAAATCCAACAAAGCTTGATCTATCTTATGACTTCCAATAATGCATGAAATGGTAGGACAACCAGGATCTTTGTATTTGGGAGGGGTCTTAAACTGGATGATGGCACTAGCATGTTCAGTCAGAAAAGCTCTTTCTTTCACATTCAATCTCCTTTTGACTGTGCATAAATCCTTAAGAAACTTTGCATAAGATGGAACTTGTTTAATTGCATCAAGGAGTGGAATATTGACTTTCACTTGTTTGAACAATTCATAGATTTCCGAGTTCATAAGATCTTGTTTAGGTTTTCCTAACCTTTGTGGAAATGGTGCTCTAGGAACAAATTCTAAATCACTCATTTTGACTCCAATCTTTCTTGAATCATCTCCTTTCTCACTCATCTCTTTCTCATTTATCTCACCTTCTTTGTCACCCAAACTCTCATTTGTCACTTGTGTTTTGATTCCCTCTTCACTTTCCCTAGATTTCTCCTCCACAATACCTTTAGGAATCCTAAAACCTACACCTTTGTCAACAATCTTTCCACTTCTAAGGGTAGTGATGGCTTGGACTTGTTCATGGTTTGAAGGTTCACTAGGTGAGGATTCACTCATGTGTACCTGACCTCTAGGATTGGGCATTGGTTGAGCTGGGATTTTTCCCTTCTCTTGAATGCTTAGTGATTGAGTCAACTTAGTTAGTTGACTTCGAATGTCATCTAAGGTCCTATTGGTCTGGTCTTGGAATTTGTAAACTTGGTTGTTGATTCCTCCTTGCGTTTGCATGAATTGTTGAAGAGTATCCTCTAAAGATCTCTTATGAGGTGGTTGGTATGTGTTATGTGTGGGAGCATGAAATGGTTGGGGTGGAGGTTGAAATGTTTGAGGTACTGAAGAGCCCTCATTTCTCCATCCAAAATTTTGGTGGTTCCTCCATCCAGGATTATAGGTCTTAGAGTAGGGATTGCCTACTTGGTTTGGAAATGGCTTTCTAACATTACTTGAATCAGAAGTTTGGCCATATAGCACTTCCTTGAAGGCTGGAATGGTAGGACATTCAGTTGTCCTATGCCCTTTGCTTTCACAAACAACACAACTTTCCTCTTGTTGTTCACTTATGACATGCACTTTTTTTAATCTCAAGAGACTCTACTTTCCTAGCCAATGAGGCTAATCTAGCATTGAGGTCATCAGTCTCTTTCAATTGAAACTTCCCACTTGAATGAGAAATGGTGTTTCTAGACTCAACATGAACTGGGAGAGAAGTCTCCCATTGCTTTGTGTTTTCAGCCAATTGATCAAAAAAATCAAAGGCCTCACTTGGTTCTTTGTCATAAAACTCACCATTACACATGGTTGACACTAGCTTTTTAAAATCTGCAGTAAGAGAGTCATAAAAGAAACTCACTAACCTCCACATCTCAAAACCATGGTGAGGGCATGCATTTAACAAGTCTTTGAACCTTTCCCAAGCTTGGTGAAATGACTCATTTGGACTACAAGAAAAATTCATCATTTGACGTTGTAAGGCTGCTGTCCTATGAGTGGGGAAGTATTTTTTCAAAAATTCAGCTTGCATTTCTCTCCATGTACCTATAGACCTAGGACGCAAAGAGTTTAGCCAAAACTTGGCTTTATCCTTTAGAGAGAATGGGAACAATTTAAGCCGAATGGTTTCCTCGGTGCATGTTCTATCAATAAAGGTATTACATACCTCTTCAAAGTCTTTAATGTGTATGTATGGATTTTCAGAATCCATACCATGAAATGTGGGAAGAAGTTGAATCATGCCCGGTTTCAAATTGAAAGCTTGTTGGTTAAGAGGTAAGATAATACACGAAGGTGTACTTTGTCTAGCCGGGTGAAGATACTCTCTAAGAGTTCGAAAATTAGGTTGATCATTGAATTGTGGAGGTCCATTACCTTGAACACTCCCTTCACCCTCTACATCTTCAACATTAGCCATGATAAAATAATAATAATAATAATAATATAACAATTATATGAATATGAAAAGAAAGGAAAGAAAAAGAAAAAGAAATTGCAAATAAAAGTAATAGCTCAAAAATAAAAATACAACAAATTAAGAAATTCACTCTCCAACTAATAAACACTATTAACAACAATAAACATTAAAAGATAATTATAACAAGCTTGAATAAAAAGGCGGTAATACCAGCCAAGCACTTCAAACAATAAATATAAGAAAAATAATCATAACAAAACAACAAAATAAAATGAAATAAACAAGAGGCGGTAATACCGGCCAAGCACTTTAAACAATAAATATAAGAAAAATAATCATAACAAAACAACAAAATAAAATGAAATAAACAAGAGGCGGTAATACCGGCCAAGCACTTCAATCAATAAATATAAGAAAAATAACAACAATAAACATTAAAAGATAATTATAACAAGCATGAATAAAAAGGCGGTAATACCGGCCAAGCACTTTAGACAATAAATAAAAACAATATCAACAAAATAAAATGAAATAAACAAGAAAAATATTAGAAACTAATAAGAATAGACAATAAAAGAAAAATGGTTGAACCAACCAAAATCCAACAATTAATAGTCCAGTCCACAGTCCAATATCCGAAACGTTAAGGTCAAAAAATTTTTTTAGGCGGTAAAACTAGCCAATTGAATTTTTTTTATATGATTTTTTTTTAGTTTTCCAATAATCAAATCTAAATTTGTTACCTTTGCTTGCTAGCTCCCCGGCAACGGCGCCAAAATTGCTTGACCGCTTTTTATGATCGGCTTGTTTTAACTCGCAAGTGCACGAGTGTGCGATGTAGCAATTAACTCGGTAAGATCGAGGTCATATCCACAGAGAGCTAGATCTGGAAATTAAGCTAAGTAACAAAAAAAAACTCAAGAGAAATTAAATTAACAATAACTTGGTTGAAAATAATTGATGGATTTGTTTTCAAAGATAAAAAAAAAATGTAAATATATTTTTAAATGACAAGAAAAGTAAGTCTTGGTCCAAAT
Source organism: Populus pruinosa (assembly GCA_026413675.1). NCBI lineage: Eukaryota > Viridiplantae > Streptophyta > Magnoliopsida > Malpighiales > Salicaceae > Populus > Populus pruinosa. Next base: position 9,013,094 of record CM048607.1, read on the forward strand.
CAATTTTAATGGTGATGTATTGGTGATTTCTTCAACATATATAAGATAACTCAACCTAATCTCAACGATGGTGATATTAGATCGGAAGATATTACAATGAAGATTAGAAAGATGAAGATTGATTATTGCTTAAGAATGAACAAGTACTTTCATATTAAGTAAGACATTGAATCAAGCAATCTCTATACCAAAACTAAAGTTTGTGCATAAAAATTCAAGATTATAACATTACCTAAATGATTTCTAAAATTTCTTTACAATAATAAATCATTCATGAAGAAAATAAGAAGATAAACATTAAGATTCATTCATATCCTAAAGAACTCACCTCAATCACCATTATCCTTGATTTGGATCCAAGAAAGAGTTTAGCCAACCATGATTATATATAAGAACACTTCAATAAACATGAAAGAACTTGAATCCAACTGAAAAAATAAGTTTTACAAACTAAAGAACCGAAATCTATAAAGAAGAACACAATACAATTTCAGAAAAAAATCGGACACAAATCTGACTCTAACTTTGGACAGCAATTCGACCCTCTTCGAAGCTTTTTTTGGAGAAGTCTATTAGAGACATATTTATAGGCAATTCTGTCACCTTTCCAGATCATTAAAGAACAGCTCATTTGGACACCTGAGTCAAAAGTTATGGGCAAAACACCAAAAGGTGTTCTGAAAAATCAAATCAAGACAGCTTTACAACTACTTTGGTGCACGTTTTTCTTCCTCATTTATGAGGTGTCTCCTTCTTCTTTTTGACCCAAAATAATGTTAAAATATCCCCTCCAGCTTTCCATCCATGTGCTTGCCTTCTTGGATCAATGGATTACCCAAAATAAATCAATTGTTATTTGTTGTGTGGACATGTAAGATCATGGATTGTGTTTGGGTTGATTTGAAGGTTGATTTGGGGTTGATTTAGGGCTGATTTGGGGCTGATTTTTGGGCTGAATTTGAGCATCAAATAAGTATACAAATGTACTTATTATTTGGGCTAAGATTGACATTGAAACCTTGAGTGTTTAATGGTTGAAGTTTGCACACAACATAAGGCAAGTTTGGGCTTGAAATAAATCATATGATATTCTTTTCTAGAATTGGAATAGAATTGATTTTTGGGACAAATTTGGAGCACTTATTTGAACCAAGATTTGCTTCAATCTTCAACTAAATGTCTCTTCAATTCTTTGTTCTGAATTCCGACGTTGAATTTTCTGAATTAATTCATTTAAGCTCCAAAAACCTATCGAAACATTAAAACAAACTTCATTACTAAAAAACACATCAATTATTATAAAAACAACCAAATAAAAACAATAAATACATATGTAAAACAAGAGACTTAATGACACTTTTGATGCACAATCAAATGACATTTTGTATTACAAGTCCATCTAGCACATCGGTGACAGACTTTTAGTCGTTTTGCACGACGTTTCTTTGTAAAAGTGCTTTTACCTGTCCTAGGCATGTATGAAATAAAAGAGTTGGAAGACTCACCTGATAATCGGATCTTTGCTTCAATTATCCAGCGAATATCTTCAGGAATTCCATGGTTCATTAACAACCTCAATCTTTCACACCTAGCACGGTAAATTTTTGTAATCGCATTCTGAGGCAGAGCAGGAAAATACTTTTTCAATTTTTCAAGAGTGGTGTCCATTTTTGTTTGTTTTTTTTTTGTTTTTAAAGAGAAGTGGAGAAGAGATGTAAAGAAAAGAGAAGGAACAAGGAATTGAACAAATATATACAGAGTTATCAATTATCATGGGAAACTGAAAGAACCGACTTAAGAGTCACGGAGTACCGTTATCCGCCATTTGACCGGGGTTGGAGAAAGACTAGCAAAACAAAAGTCACACAAAAAAGAAACAAAAATATGAAAATAAAATAAAATAATCAACCTTTATATACAAGATCATTCAAACCAATGGATTCATTTTCACTAGGAAAATTATCAAAGTAAGCTTTCAAACGATGTCCATTGACCTTGAAAACATTACCATTCTTTGGATTCTCAATATCAAAGGCCCCATAAGGATATACATGTTTCACAACAAATGGACCACTCCATCTTGATCTTAGCTTTCCAGAAAATAAATGGAGTCGAGAATTATAAAGTAAAACTTTTTGACCAACATCAAATGTTTTTCTCAAGATTCTTTTATCATGAAAGTCTTTGATTCTTGCTTTATGAATTTTTGAATTCTCATATGCATCATTTCTTATTTCTTCAAGCTCATTTATTTGTAACTTACGCAACTGACTCGCATCATCCAGGTTTGAATTGAAAGCTTTAATAGCCCAATAAGCTTTGTATTCAAGTTCCACAAGCAAATGACAAGGTTTTCCATAAACCAACCTATAAGGTGACATACCTAATGATGTTTTAAAAGCAGTTTGATAAGCCCAAAGTGCATCATTAAGTCTTAAAGACCAGTCCTTTCGATTAGGGTTCACTGTTTTTTCCAAGATTTGTTTGATCTCCCTATTAGCAAGTTCTACTTGTCCATTTTTCTGGGGGTGATAAGGGGTGGAAACTTTGTGTGTGATTCCATATTTCTTCATTAAAGACTTAAATGGCTTGTTACAGAAATGTGTTCCACCATCACTTATCATGGCCCGAGGGATTCCAAATCGACTTAAAATGTTTTCTTTCAAAAATTTAATGACTGTTTTATGATCATTGTTACGACTTGGAATTGCTTCTATCCATTTTGAAACATAGTCTACTGCGACTAATATGTACACAAAACCAAATGATGGAGGAAATGGACCCATAAAATCTATACCCCAACAGTCAAAGATTTCAATGACAAGAATAGTGCTTAAAGGCATCATGTGACGTTTTGAAAGACATCCTAACTTTTGACAATTTTCACAAGATTTGCAGAATGCATGCGTGTCCTTGAACATGGTGGGCCAATAAAATCCACATTGTAAGATTTTTGCGGCTGTCTTTTTTGACGAAAAATGACCTCCACATGCCTTAGAATGACAAAATTTAATGACATTACTTACCTCATTGTCAGGAATGCATCTTCGAAATATTTGATCAGGACAATATTTGAATAAATAAGGGTCATCCCAATAAAAGTTCTTCACTTCGTTCAAGAACTTTCTTTTGTCTTGGGTGCCCCAATGCACTGGCAAATGTCCTGAAATAAGAAAATTAACAATATTAGCAAACCAAGGCATTGTAGTGACAGAAAGTAAAGATTCATCAGGAATGTAGTCATCGATTGGTGTGATGTCAGATTTCGAATCAGTTGCCAATCTTGACAAATGATCCACGACAACATTTTCGGTGCCTTTCTTATCCTTGATTGTGATATCGAATTCTTGAAGTAACAAAATCCACCGCACCAATCTAGCTTTAGAATCCTTCTTGGAAAGAAGATATTTCAACGCTGCATGATCGCTAAAAACAATAACAGGTGAGCCAACAAGATAAGATCTGAATTTTTCACACGCAAATACTACAACAAGTAATTCTTTTTCAGTGGTTGTGTAATTTATTTGAGCACTATTTAAAGTTTTACTTGCATAGTAAATGACATAGGGTTTCTTATCTTTTCTTTGTCCTAAAACAGCACCCACGGCATAATCACTAGCATCACACATTATTTCAAAAGGTAATGACCAATCAGGAGGTTGAATAACAGGAGCAGATGTAAGTAGGTTTTTAAGTTTAACAAAGGCTTCTTCACAATATTCAGTCCATTCAAAAACATTATCCTTTGTTAGAAGGTTACACAATGGCTTAGATATTATACTAAAATCTTTGATAAACCTTCTATAAAAACCAGCATGTCCTAAAAATGATCTAACATTTTTAACAGATTTTGGTGTTGGCAAGTGACACGACTAAAAGATTGATGTCTTCTCCCAAGTGCAGGAGTGTCGAAGTAATAAATAACCCGGCAAGACCGGGGTCGAACCACAGGGAGGTTAATTGTACAAATTATAAACAACAATTATAAAACAACAATAACAACAACAACAATAGTAATAATAATAATAATAATAATAATAATAATAATAATAATAATAATAATAGTAGTAGTAGTAGTAGTAGTAGTACTAATAATAATAATAATAATAATAATAATAATAATAAAGAAAGAGAAGAAGAAGATGATGATGATGATGAGAAGTTAGAGATGAAATATTAATGTAAGGATTAAGCAATAATAATAACAAATGTCAAGGTTAGAGATTCCACTAATGGTATATCAAACAAGTATAGTCTAAACTCTTATTATTGAATTGGAAACCACACACAAAGGAGGTTCCAATCAGATTATATATTGTTAACATGATTACATTAGTCATCTTATTCAATTAATGCTAATACTTGTAAATCTCGTCAAGCATTCATGATTATAACTTATGTTAACAACAAATCAAGTTCCTTTCATAGCTCAGGTGTCGGTTATACCATACATTATGGGCTATGAAAGTGCCAAGCATTTGTTGTACCAAGTGTTATACAACATAAATCAAGATTAGTCATTTAACAAGCAAAGTATTAAAGAGTGAACAAGATAACAAATATAAAACATGTTAGTATCAAACATTAAAGTCCATATTAAGTTTACACTATACTTATTCTTACACCATTAGTGTAACCTTTTCACCTTGACATAATTAACTTAGCTAGACATAATGAAGGAAAGAAAAATAGATAAACAAAATAAGAACATAAAAGCTAACTAAGTAAAGGAAAGGAAATGAAAGGCATAAACTTGATATTAATGAAAGTAAAGCATAAACATTACAAAGAATACAAAGAGAGAAAGGAAGAGCATGATCTTGATCTGGAAACCAAGATGCCTAAATGCATGGCAAATGCCTCCTTTTATAGGCCAAAATTAGGAACTATTGATTTGATGACTAATTGATAAGTGGGTGGCCAACTTTTGACTTGGTGACAATCCTTATCTTCTCTTGTCTGCCCAAAACGTCATTGATAACGTCAAAACTGGAGCCAGGTGCAAACATGAAAGTTGTAGGCAATTGTCTCAGCTTTCTTGTGTAAAAAATTCAGCTCATTTGGACTTCTAGAACTCCAGATATGGCCAAAATACCGAACAGTGCTCGGGCTGGAAGACAGATTCGGGCTTCTTTGTTGTTGCTACAATTTGGACTTGATAATGGCCTTTTTAGATCTTGGGCTCCATATGAAAGTTGTAGGCCTATGTCTTACCTTTCCATCCATAGAAATTGGACCTAAATCTGAGATCTGTAGCTCCAGATATGGCCCAATTACCGAACAGTGTTCCGGTTTGGATTGCACCGACATCTCTTCTCTAAGTTTGACCATCTCTTTATCCTTGCAATTTAAGTTCTTCAAGTCATCAATCAATCCTTTCATTTATGTGATAGACCTGCATTAAAAATAGACATTTACCACAAATTATAGGTATCTTATATTATTAGATACATTATTATAAAACATATTTTAGTTAAGGAGTTATTGATACTTCAAGTGCAAAATGATGATATAAAACCATGACAAAAATGCACTTTTAAGTACTAATCACACCCCCCAACCAGCTTATTACTAGTCCCTAGTAATCAAAGCGTTAAAACAATTTGCAAATTTCACAAAGTAAGGTATTCATCATTTAACTTCCATTAATCTATCCAGATAAACAAACTCTCATTAAATTTATATATCTGCTCAATACCACTTAACAAGATATTAATAAACCTTTCTTTTGTGCTCAATGTATCAACACATAATTATGGGGCTTTTCTTGGAAGAAAACAAAATTTTTGTTCTAATGTTTAAGGTTAACTTCCTTGGGATGGGATTATTATTTTTGTCTTTTTTTTTTTACTTCTTTTTTTTTTTTTTTTTAAATGTATATACATATAATTTAAAAAACATCATGCATCTTTAACCCATGTAACGAGCTTTCAGCTAATGACTCCTAGACCAGTTGGTCTTAGGGCATTAGGTGTTAAGACACCCCTACGAGCTTAGTAACTCGGGTCGCAGATACTGATATGTAGATAGTGCAATGTTTGATTCCCTTAAGCTTTTCTCCTCAACCCATGTAACAAGCGTTGGGCCAATAGCTCCCAAGTCAGTTGACTTTAAGGTATTAGGTGTTAAAACACCCCTTCGGGCTTAATTGCTTAGGTTAGGGAGGCTACGAAACCAAACTTATCTACATTTTTATTATCATCATTTTTTTTTTCTTTTTGTTTTTTTTTTGTTTTTTTTTTCTTTTTGTTTTTTTTATTATATACAATCCCTTTCCCTTAGTTGTTACCTTTAACAAAAGAACATAAATAATGTAATAATCCAATATGCAACTCACAATCATATGTTAAAGTGTGTGTGTGTAAATTAAGGTTTAAGAATACATGTTAAATAAGTATATGAGCAGAATTAAGTGGTAACAATACGAGAGTTTGTAAACCTGAATATTTCAGGAAGTATTATAATAGACCTTGTTAAGAATGGTTACTAAGATGCGTCTCAAGAGTCACTTTAACAAAAGAACTCCTTTACTCTGCCATCCTAGTAACAACAATTATGCACATGCTTTATGAAATGAAAAACATTTTTTTTTTTTTTATCAACTACTACCCTCTCCCCCCAACCAAAATGAGACATTGTCCTCAATGTTCTAAGGTAGAAAGATAGAGTATAAAAGATATCACCTGAAATAACGAACACTGACAAAACCTGAAACACACTGAAACAAAAATAAGAAATAACAAAACATAATAAAATCAAAAGACACAAAAATTCACAAATGAAGGCTCAAATCCAATCTAAGCTTTTTACGGCTTCCCGTAGATGATCAATTTATGCGACTCATAGAAGGATCAATCTCAGGAATGAAATATTGTAGTTGGTCAATCAATTGTTCAGCAGTAGTAGCAGAGATTATGATTTGGCGTGCAGATGATGTTAGAAATTCCTGTTCCACAGCATGATCAAGAAAAGACAACAACTTATCATAATAACCATTAACATTTAACAAACCAATGGGTTTATGGTGAATGTGCAATTGAGCCCAAGAGGAAATATGAAAGATCTCTTCCAATGTGCCTAGACCACCTGGTAAAGCAATGAAAGCATCAGCATGGTTAAACATTGCATTCATTCGAGCCGACATTGTGGAGACCTGAAGTTCCTCGCCAATTGTTTTTCCAATGATGTCCCCTTGTGCCAAAGCTTCAGGGACGACTCCTAAAACTTGACTACCTCCTAAAAATGCAGCTATTGACACACCTCCCATTAACCCAAGACTGCCTCCCCCATACACTAAATGAATCTTTCTCTCAGCTAGCACCTGACCAAGATGATTTGCTGATTCTAAAAACTCCTTTTCTTTCCCAGGACTAGATCCACCGAAAACACAAATATTTCTTATTTGATGACTTGAGGAACTTGCCATTTCTACACACTTCTATAGTTTTTGTATATATGGGTTGAGTAGAAATGAAAGGAAGGAAGAGAGGGTTTTATAGATGAGAAATTAGAAAGGCAATCATAACACCTATATATAGGCCAGCTGGAGTCTCACACTCTCTCTCTCTCTTTTTATTTATTTATTTATTTATTTTTAAAAAAAGCATGTGTATGTAAGGTAGTTGTGATTATGGCTCACATCTTCCCTTGGTTTTACGTCCAAGAACGGCTTAAACGCCCTCTATGGGTCGGGGATAGGCTTCCCATCCAGTTTTCTTAAAAACTAGCAAACAGGGTCTTTTTTAGTCAGATTCCCAAGACTAAGTCGATCATGTTCTTTATGAAATAGTGGCCATAAATCATGAATTGCACGATGCACATCTCCACTAGGATGCGTCTCAAGAGTCAATAGAAGATTATCTAAAGACTCCTTACTCAGGCCATCCTTAATGAATTGTATTTTATCTTCACGGTTTATAGATACCATTCCTAAAGAACGACATTGTGTATTACAAGTCCATCTAGCACAACGATGACAGACATCTAGTCGTTTTGCACGACGCTTCTTTGCAAAAGTGCTTTTACCTGTTCCAGGCATGTGTGAAATGAAGAAGTTAGAGGACTCACCTGATAATCGGATCTTTGCTTCAATCAACCAGCGAATATCTTCAGGAATTCCATGATTCATTAACAATCTCAATCTTGCACATCTAGCACGGTAAATTTTTGTAATCGCATTCTGAGGCAGAGCGGGAAAATACTTTTTCAATTTTTCAAGATTAGAGTCCATTTTCAAATGAGAATTGGAAGAGAGATTCAAAGAATTACACAGATATATACACAGATATCAGTAATTATGGGAAACTGAAAGAACCGACTTAAGTCACGGAGTACCGTTATCCGCCATTTGACCGGGGTGAAAGAAACTTGCAAAAATCACTCAAAAAAAAAACAAAAATAAAATAAAATAAAATCAATCTTTATATAAGAAACAAAAATAAAATAAAATAAAATAAAATAAAATCAATCTTTATATACAGGATCACCCAATTCAATAGAGTTATGTTCAACTGAAAAATTGTCAAAGTAAACTTTCAGACGATGTCCATTTACCTTGAAAACATTGCCATTCTTTGGATTCTCGATGTCATAGGCCCCATATGGATACACATGTTTCACAATAAAAGGACCGCTCCATCTTGATCTTAATTTTCCAGGAAATAAATGCAGTCGAGAATTATAAAGCAAGACTTTTTGACCAACATTGAAGGTTTTTCTCTGTATTTTCTTGTCATGACATTCTTTTATTCTTGCTTTATGAATTCTTGAATTTTCATATGCATCATTTCTTATTTCCTCAAGCTCATTTATTTGTAATTTTCGCAGTTGACTAGCATCATCCAGATTTGAATTGAAAGCTTTAATAGCCCAATAAGCTTTATGTTCAAGTTCCACAGGCAAGTGACAAGGTTTTCCATAGACTAGTCTATAAGGTGACATACCTAATGATGTTTTATAAGCAGTTCGATAAGCCCAAAGTGCATCATTAAGTCTTAAAGACCAGTCTTTCCTATTAGGGTTCACTGTTTTCTCCAAAATATGTTTGATCTCCCTATTAGCAAGCTCTACTTGTCCACTTGTTTGAGGGTGATAAGGGGTGGCAACTTTGTGTGTGATTCCATATTTCTTCATTAAAGACTCAAATGGCTTGTTGCAGAAATGTGTTCCACCATCACTTATTATGGCTCGAGGGACTCCAAATCGACTCAAAATATTTTCTTTCAAAAACTTTATCACTATTTTGTGATCATTGTTTCGACTTGGAATTGCCTCTATCCATTTTGAAACATAATCTACTGCGACTAATATGTATAAGAAACCAAATGATGGAGGGAATGGGCCCATGAAATCTATACCCCAACAGTCAAAGATCTCAATGACAATAATAGGGTTTAAAGGCATCATGTGACGTTTTGAAATAGATCCCAACTTTTGACAATTTTCACAAGACTTGCAGAATGCATGTGAGTCTTTGAACATGGTGGGCCAGTAAAATCCACTTTGTAAGATTTTTGCAGTTGTCTTTCTTGATGAGAAATGGCCCCCACATGCCTCAGAATGATAAAATTTAATGACACTACTTACCTCATTGTCAGGAATGCATCTTCGAAATATTTGATCAGGACAATATTTGAATAAATAAGGATCATCCCAATAAAAGTTCTTCACTTCGTTCAAAAACTTTCTTTTATCTTGGGTATTCCAATGAGCTGGCAATTGTCCTGAAACAAGAAAATTGACAATATTAGCAAACCAAGGCATTGTAGAGACAGAAAGTAAAGATTCATCAGGAAAGTAGTCATCGATTGGTGTGATGTCAGTTTCCGAATCCGTTGTCAATCTTGACAAGTGATCTGCGACAACATTTTCGCTGCCTTTCTTATCTTTGATTGTGATATCAAATTCTTGAAGTAATAAAATCCACCGCACCAATCTAGCCTTGGAATCTTTCTTAGAAAGAAGATATTTCAATGCTGCATGATCACTAAAAACAACAACAGGTGAACCAACAAGATAAGATCTGAATTTTTCACATGCAAATACTACTGCAAGTAATTCTTTTTCAGTGGTGGTATAATTCATTTGAGCACTATTTAAAGTTTTACTTGCATAGTAAATTACATAAGGTTTCTTATCTTTTCTTTGTCCCAAAACAGCACCTACGGCATAATCACTAGCATCACACATTATTTCAAAAGGTAATGACCAATCGGGAGGTTGAATGATAGGAGCACAAGTAAGCAAGTTTTTAAGTTTGACAAAGGCTTCTTCACAATGTTCAGTCCATTCAAAAATAGTATCCTTTGTTAGAAGGTTACTTAAAGGCTTAGATATTACACTAAAATCTTTGATGAACCTTCTATAAAAACCAGCATGTCCCAGGAATGATCTAACATCTTTAAGAGATTTTGGTGTTGGCAAGTTTGCAATTAACTCGATTTTAGATTTGTCAACCTCAATTCCTTTTGATGAAACAATGTGACCAAGTACAATGCCGTTTGTTACCATAAAATGACATTTTTCCCAATTCAGCACAAGATTCTTCTCTTCACACCTGGTTAAAACCTTTCCTAAATTAGTCAAACAATCATCAAATGAATCACCAAAAACAGAAAAATCATCCATGAAAATCTCAAGAAAATGTTCAACCATATCGCTAAATATACTAAGCATGCATCTTTGAAATGTGGCTGGTGCATTACATAATCCAAAAGGCATCCTTCGATATGCAAAAGTACCAAATGGACATGTGAAAGTAGTTTTTTCTTGATCTTCCAACGCAATTTCAATTTGGTTGTAACCCGAATAGCCATCTAGGAAACAATAAAATTCATGACCTGCAACTCTTTCTAGGATTTGATCCATGAAAGGTAAAGGAAAATGATCTTTTCTAGTCATTGAATTAAGTTTCCTATAGTCAATGCACATGCGCCAACCAGTAACAGTTCTAGTGGGAATTAACTCATTGTTCTCATTTGTTATCACAGTGACTCCAGATTTCTTAGGTACAACTTGGGTAGGACTTACCCATTTGCTGTCAGAAATAGGATAAATGATTTCATTATCTAGAAGCTTAATGACTTCATTTTTCACTACTTCTTTCATATTAGGATTTAGCCTTCGTTGCATTTCTCTAGAGGGTTTAGCATTTTCCTCTAAATAAATTCTGTGTGTACAAATCAAAGGACTAATTCCTTTTATATCAGCTATGGTCCATCCTAATGCTTTTTTGTGCATTTTCAGAGTTTGTAATAACTTACCTTCTTGATGTGCATTAAGTTTGGAAGAGATTATTACCGGAAAAGTTTCATTTTCTCCCAAAAATGAGTATTTGAGATTGGATGGCAACGGCTTCAAATCAGGTTTTGGTGGTTGAACACTTGAAGGTATGGACTTAATTGGTCGTGGTGGCAATTCCTCAATTTGTGGCCTCCAATTACTTGTCTTTGATTCTTCCTGAAAATAAATCATTTCCAAATCATCAGATTCATCAATCTCCATTTCATTGGAAGTGGTTGGAAATTGATCATGAATTAATTTTTCAGTAAAGTCCACTTCCTGTAAATCATTATCATCTCTAGGTTGCTTGCAAATGTTGAAAATATTCATCTCCAATGTCATGTTTCCAAATGATAGCTTCATCAGTCCATTTCTACAATTAATCAATGCATTAGAAGTTGCAAGAAATGGACGTCCTAAAATAACAGGAAATGAATTACATACTTCAACAGGTTGTGTGTCCAAGACAATAAAATCCACAGGATAAATGAATTTATCGACTTGTACTAACACATCTTCAATTATTCCTCTAGGCACTTTTATAGATCTATCGGCAAGTAAAAGAGTTATAGAAGTTGGTTTTAACTCACCTAGATTGAGACTCTGAAAAACTGAATATGGAAGTAAATTCACACTAGCACCAAGATCAAGTAAGGCTCTTTCAATTTTATGCTCTCCAATAAAGCAAGAAATTGTAGGACAACCAGGGTCTTTATATTTCAAAGCATTATTGTTTTGAAGAATAGCACTTACTTGTTCGGCTAGAAAGGCTTTCTTTTTCACATTCAGTTTCCTCTTCACAGTGCAAAGATCTTTCAAAAATTTAGCATAGGAAGGAACCTGTTTAATTGCATCCAGCAAAGGTATATTGATCCTTACCTGTTTGAAAATTTCATAAATTTCAGAATTGTGATTGACTTTCCTTTGTTTGGTCATGGCATGAGGAAATGGAAGTGCTGGCGGTGAATCAGTCGTTTCGTTGCAATTTTCAGATTCAACCCCTTCCTTACCCTCAGAGATTGACTCATTATCTTTCTCATAAGGTTCAAGAGAGGGTTTTTCAATAACCTTACCACTGCGCAGAGAAGTGACTGATTTGACTTGATCCATGTGTTGGCTTCCGGAACTACTTGCATTTGCATTGTATTGCCCTTTGGGATTTTGTTGTGTTTGAGATGGAAACTTACCTTTCTCTTGGAAACTAAGAGCAGATGTTAATTTAGCAAGAGTATCTTTAAAATCTGTCATGTTTTGAACAAGTTGAGTATTAATTATCTCTTGCTTTTCAATGAATGCATGCAATGTTTCCTCAAGATTTCTTCTAGGAGGTGGAGCATAAGGAAATGCATATCCATGAGAATTTTGGAAATTGTGGTGTGCTTGAAACGGTGGTTGTGAAGTTTGTGCATTGTTGTTCTCACTCTTCCAACTGAAATTTGGGTGATTTCTCCAACCAGGGTTGTATATTTGGGAGTATGGGTTGTGGTTGGGCCTTTGGAAACTGTTTAAAGCATGGGCTTGTTCATGGACACATTCCTTAAAAGAAGGCAAGGTTGGACAATCGTTGGTTGAGTGTTCATTTGTTTCACAGATTTGACACACAATGTTTTCAACAGATTTTAATTGACCACTCTTTTTCAATTCTAGTGCCTCGACTTTTCTAGCTAAAGATGCAAATTTGGCTTGGAGGTCATGATCTTCCCTAAGGTTGTACATACCTCCACTAGATGTATGAAGTTGAGTTTTACTCGGTGCCTCATATGTACCCGCAGTGTCCCAATTTTGAGCATTTTCAGCTAACAAGTCTAAGTACTCCATTGCTTCATCAGGGTCTTTATCTTTAAAAGTTCCATTGCACATCAATTCAACCATTTGCCTATCTTTAGGTGTTAACCCTTCATAGAAATGTGAAACCAATCTCCATGTTTCAAAACCATGATGGGGGCAAGTACTAAGCAAATCTCGATACCTATCCCAACATTTGTAAAATGTTTCTCCTGGTTTTTGAGTGAAAGTGGTGATTTGTCTTTTGAAAGAGTTTGTTCTATGAGATGGGAAAAACTTCTTTAAAAACTGTTGTTGCATTTCATCCCAAGCACGAATGGATCCTGGTCTCAAATTTTGTAGCCATGTTTTAGCTTTATCTTTTAATGAAAAAGGGAAAAGCTTTAATCTGATGGTGTTCATGCTACAATTTAAATTATTATATGTGTTGCAGACCTCTTCAAATTCCCTTAAATGCAAATATGGATTTTCCAATTCTAAACCATGAAAAGAAGGTAAAAGTTGAATAATACCTGGTTTAAAATTAAAATGAGATGCATCAGGAGGAAAAACTATGCATGATGGTGCACTTGTTCTTGTGGGATTCATGTGGTCTCTAAGTGTTCTAGCACGGTTATTCTCATTATTTTCATTATGAAGTGATTGATTATCTTCTTCGGCCATATTTTCTGAAAATGATGAGGATACCCTACAAAGTCTACCACTTGATGTACGTGACCACACTCTCATGCACGTGTTGGAATAAAATAAAAAGAAGAAGAAAATAAAAGAAGAAGGAAGAAAACAAAATAAAAAGAAACAAAAGAAAAGAAACAAAGTTATATATAAGAAAAGTGAAAAGAGAAAATAAAATAAATACTATAATTTATACAAGAACTTACCTCCCCGGCAACGGCGCCAAAAACTTGACACGACTAAAAGATTGATGTCTTCTCCCAAGTGCAGGAGTGTCGAAGTAATAAATAACCCGGCAAGACCGGGGTCGAACCACAGGGAGGTTAATTGTACAAATTATAAACAACAATTATAAAACAACAATAACAACAACAACAATAGTAATAATAATAATAATAATAATAATAATAATAATAATAATAATAATAATAATAATAATAGTAGTAGTAGTAGTAGTACTAATAATAATAATAATAATAATAATAATAATAAAGAAAGAGAAGAAGAAGATGATGATGATGATGAGAAGTTAGAGATGAAATATTAATGTAAGGATTAAGCAATAATAATAACAAATGTCAAGGTTAGAGATTCCACTAATGGTATATCAAACAAGTATAGTCTAAACTCTTATTATTGAATTGGAAACCACACACAAAGGAGGTTCCAATCAGATTATATATTGTTAACATGATTACATTAGTCATCTTATTCAATTAATGCTAATACTTGTAAATCTCGTCAAGCATTCATGATTATAACTTATGTTAACAACAAATCAAGTTCCTTTCATAGCTCAGGTGTCGGTTATACCATACATTATGGGCTATGAAAGTGCCAAGCATTTGTTGTACCAAGTGTTATACAACATAAATCAAGATTAGTCATTTAACAAGCAAAGTATTAAAGAGTGAACAAGATAACAAATATAAAACATGTTAGTATCAAACATTAAAGTCCATATTAAGTTTACACTATACTTATTCTTACACCATTAGTGTAACCTTTTCACCTTGACATAATTAACTTAGCTAGACATAATGAAGGAAAGAAAAATAGATAAACAAAATAAGAACATAAAAGCTAACTAAGTAAAGGAAAGGAAATGAAAGGCATAAACTTGATATTAATGAAAGTAAAGCATAAACATTACAAAGAATACAAAGAGAGAAAGGAAGAGCATGATCTTGATCTGGAAACCAAGATGCCTAAATGCATGGCAAATGCCTCCTTTTATAGGCCAAAATTAGGAACTATTGATTTGATGACTAATTGATAAGTGGGTGGCCAACTTTTGACTTGGTGACAATCCTTATCTTCTCTTGTCTGCCCAAAACGTCATTGATAACGTCAAAACTGGAGCCAGGTGCAAACATGAACGTTGTAGGCAATTGTCTCAGCTTTCTTGTGTAAAAAATTCAGCTCATTTGGACTTCTAGAACTCCAGATATGGCCAAAATACCGAACAGTGCTCGGGCTGGAAGACAGATTCGGGCTTCTTTGTTGTTGCTACAATTTGGACTTGATAATGGCCTTTTTAGATCTTGGGCTCCATATGAAAGTTGTAGGCCTATGTCTTACCTTTCCATCCATATAAATTGGACCTAAATCTGAGATCTGTAGCTCCAGATATGGCCCAATTACCGAACAGTGTTCCGGTTTGGATTGCACCGACATCTCTTCTCTAAGTTTGACCATCTCTTTATCCTTGCAATTTAAGTTCTTCAAGTCATCAATCAATCCTTTCATTTATGTGATAGACCTGCATTAAAAATAGACATTTACCACAAATTATAGGTATCTTATATTATTAGATACATTATTATAAAACATATTTTAGTTAAGGAGTTACTGATACTTCAAGTGCAAAATGATGATATAAAACCATGACAAAAATGCACTTTTAAGTACTAATCAGCAAGTTGACAATTAACTCAATTTTAGATTTATCAACCTCAATTCCTATTGATGAAACTATGTGACCAAGTACAATGTCGTTTGTTACCATAAAATGACATTTTTCCCAATTCAACACAAGATTCTTCTCTTCACACCTGTTCAAAACCTTTTCCAAATTAGTTAAACAATTATCAAATGAATCACCAAAAACAGAAAAATCATCCATAAATATCTCAAGAAAGCGTTCAACCATATCACTGAATATGCTAAGCATGCATCTTTGAAACGTGGCTGGTGCATTACATAATCCAAAAGGCATCCTTCGATATGCAAATGTACCAAATGGACATGTGAAAGTAGTTTTCTCTTGATCTTCAAATGCAATTTCAATTTGGTTGTAACCTGAATAACCATCTAGGAAACAATAAAATTCATGACCTGCAACTCTTTCTAGAATTTGATCCATGAAAGGTAAAGGAAAGTGATCTTTTCTAGTCATTGAATTAAGTTTCCTATAGTCAATGCACATACGCCAACCAGTAATAGTCCTCGTTGGAATTAACTCATTTTTCTCATTTGTTATCACAGTAACTCCAGACTTTTTAGGTATAACTTGGGTAGGACTTACCCATTTGCTGTCAGAAATAGGATAAATGATTCCATTATCTAGAAGTTTAATGACTTCATTCCTCACTACTTCTTTCATATTAGGATTAAGCCTTCGTTGCATTTCTCTAGAGGGTTTAGCATTTTCCTCCAAATAAATCTTGTGTGTGCAAATCAAAGGACTAATTCCTTTTATGTCAGCTATGGTCCATCCTAATGCATTTTTGTGCATTTTAAGAGTTTGTAATAACTTACCTTCTTGATGAACATTAAGTTTGGAAGAAATTATTACCGGAAAAGTTTCATTTTCTCCCAAAAATGAGTATTTGAGATTACATGGTAATGGCTTCAAATCGGGTTTTGGTGGTTGAACACTTGAAGGTACTGACCCAATTGATCGTGGTGGCAATTCCTCAATTTTTGGTCTTCAAATATTTGCCTTTGATTCTTCCTGAAAACAAACCATTTGCAAATCTTCAGATTCATTAAACTCAATTTCATTGGAAGAATTTTCAAATTGATCGTAAATTATTTTTTCAATAAAATCTACTTCCTGTAAATCATTATCATCTCCAGGTTGCTTGCAAATGTTAAAAACATTCATTTTTAATGTCATGTTTCCAAAAGATAACTTCATCACTCCATTCCTACAATTAATCAATGCATTAGAAGTTGCAAGAAATGGACGTCCTAAAATAACAGGAATTGAATTGCATGCTTCAACAGGTTGTGTATCCAAGACAATAAAATCCACAGGAAAGATGAATTTATCAACTTGTACTAACACATCTTTAACTATTCCTCTAGGCATTTTTATAGATCTATCAGCAAGTAAAAGAGTAATAGAAGTAGGTTTTAACTCACCTAGATTGAGACTTTGAAAAACTGAATATGGAAGTAAATTCACACTAGCTCCAAGATCAAGTAAAGCTCTATCAATTTTATGTTCTCCAATAAAGCAAGAAATTGTAGGACAACCAGGGTCTTTATATTTCAAAGCATTATTATTCTGAAGAATGGCACTTACTTGTTCGGCTAAGAAGGCTTTCTTTTTCACATTCAATTTTCTCTTTATAGTGCATAGATCTTTCAAAAATTTAGCATAAGATGGTACCTGTTTAATAACATCTAGCAAAGGTATATTAATCCTTACCTGTTTGAAAGTTTCAAAGATTTCAGAATTGTGATTGACTTTCCTTTGTTTGGTCATGGCATGAGGAAATGGAAGTGCTGGTGGGGAATCAGTCTCTTCCTTGCAATGATCAGGTTCAACCATTTCCTTACCCTTGGAAACTAACTCATCATTTCCTTACCCTTGGAAACTAACTCATCTTCTTTCTCACAAGGTTCAAGAATAGGTTTTTTAATAACCTTACCACTGCGGAGAGTGACACGACTAAAAGGTTGATGTCTTCTCCCAAGTGCAGGAGTGTCGAAGTAATAAATAACCCAGCAAGACCGGGGTCGAACCACAGGGAGGTTAATTGTACAAATTATAAACAACAATTATAAAATAACAATAACAACAACAACAATAGTAATAATAATAATAATAATAATAATAATAATAATAATAATAGTAGTAGTAGTAGTCGTAGTAGTAGTAGTAGTAGTAGTAGTAGTAGTAGTAGTAGTAGTAGTACTAATAATAATAATAATAATAATAAAGAAAGAGAAGAAGAAGATGATGATGATGATGAGAACTTTGAGATGAAATATTAATGTAACAATTAAACAATGATAATAACAAATGTCAAGGTTAGAGGTTCCACTAATGGTATATCAAACAAGTATAGCATAAACTCTTATTATTGAATTGGAAACCACACATAAAGGAGGTTCCAATCAGATTATATATTGTTAACATGATTACATTAGTCATCTTATTCAATTAATGCTAATACTTGTAAATCTCATCAAGCATTCATGATTATAACTTATGTTAACAACAAATCAAGTTCCTTTCATAGCTCAGGTGTCGGTTATACCATACATTATGGGCTATGAAAGTGCCAAGCATTTGTTGTACCAAGTGTTATACAACATAAATCAAGATTAGTCATTTAACAAGCAAAGTATTAAAGAGTGAACAAGATAACAAATATAAAACATGTTAGTGTGAAACATTAAAGTCCATATTAAGTTTACACTATACTTATTCTTACACCATTAGTGTAACCTTTTCACCTTGACATAATTAACTTAGCTAGACATAATGAAAGAAAGGAAAATAAATAAACAAAATAAGAACATAAAAGTTAACTAAGTAAAGGAAAGGAAATGAAAGGCATAAACTTGATATTAATGAAAGTAAAGCATAAACATTACAAAAAATACAAAGAGAGAAAGGAAGAGCATGATCTTGATCTGGAAACCAAGATGCCTAAATGCATGGCAAATGCCTCCTTTTATAGGCCAAAATTGGGAACTATTGATTTGATGACTAATTGATAAGTGGGTGGCCAACTTTTGACTTGGTGACAATCCTTATCTTCTCTTATTTGCCCAAAACGTCATTGATAATGTCAAAATTGGAGCTAGTACATGAAAGTTGTAGGCATTTGTCTCAGCTTTCTTGTGTCAAAAATTCAGCTCATTTGGACTTCTAGAACTCCAGATATGGCCAAAATACCGAACAGTGCTCGGGCTGGAAGACAGATTCGGGCTTCTTTGTTGTTGCTACAATTTGGACTTGATAATGGCCTTTTTAGATCTTGGGCTCCATATGAAAGTTGTAGGCCTATGTCTTACCTTTCCATCCATATAAATTGGACCTAAATCTGAGATCTGTAGCTCCAGATATGACCCAATTACCGAACAGTGTTCCGGTTTGGATTGCACCGACATCTCTTCTCTAAGTTTGACCATCTCTTTATCCATGCAATTTAAGTTCTTCAAGTCATCAATCAATCCTTTCATTTATGTGATAGACCTGCATTAAAAATAGACATTTACCACAAATTATAGGTATCTTATATTATTAGATACATTATTATAAAACATATTTTAGTTAAGGAGTTATTGATACTTCAAGTGCAAAATGATGATATAAAACCATGATAGAAATGCACTTTTAAGTACTAATCAGAGAGTAGTGACTGATTTGACTTGATCCAGATGTTGGCTTCCAGAACTGCTTGTACTTGAATTGTATTGCCCTTTGGGATTTTGCTGGGGTTGAGATGGAAACTTACCTTTCTCCTGAAAACTGAGAGCAGATGTGAACTTTGCAAGAGTATCTTTCAAATCAGCCATGGTTTGAGCATTTTGAGTGTTGATTGTCTCTTGCTTTTCAATGAATGCATGTACTGTTTCCTCAAGATTTCTTTTAGGAGGGGGAATATAAGGAGGTGCATATCCATGAGAATTTTGAAAATTATGTTGTGTTTGAAATGGTGGCTGTGAAGTTTGTGCATTATTATTACCACTCTTCCAACTGAAATTTGGGTGATTTCTCCAACCAGGGTTGTACGTTTGTGAGTACGGGTTATGACTTGGTCTTTGAAAATTATTTAAAGCATTGGCTTGTTCATGGAGACATTCCTTAAAAGAAGGCAACGTGGGACAATCATTGGTTGAGTGTTCATTGGTTTCACAAATTTGACACACAATTTCTTGAACAGATTTTAATTGACCACTCTTTTTTAATTCTAGTGCCTCAACTTTTCTAGCTAAAGATGCAAATTTGGCTTGGAGGTCATGATCTTCCCTAAGGCTATACATGCCTCCATTAGATGTATGAGGTTGAGTTTTACCTGATGCCTCACAAGTACCTGTGGTGTCCCAATTTTGAGCATTTTCAGCTAGCAACTCTAGGTACTCCATTGCTTCATCAGGGTCTTTATTTTCAAAAGTTCCATTGCACATCAATTCTACCATTTGTCTATCTTTAGGTGTTAACCCTTCATAAAATTGTGAAACCAATCTCCATGTTTCAAAACCATGATGAGGACAGGTATTAAGCAAGTCTTTATATCTATCCTAACATTTATAAAATGTTTCTCCTGGTTTTTGAGTAAAAGTGGTGATTTGTCTTTTGAAAGAGTTTGTTCTATGAGAAGGGAAAAATTTCTTTAAAAACTGTTGCTGCATTTCATCCCAAGCATGAATGGATCCTGACCTAATATTTTGTAGCCATGTTTTAGCTTTATCTTTTAATGAAAAAGGAAAAAGCTTTAATCTGATGGTGTTCATGCTACAATTTAAGTCATTATAAGTGTTACAAACTTCTTCAAATTCTCTTAAGTGCAAGTATGGATTTTCTAATTCTAAGCCATGAAAAGTGGGTAAAAGTTGAATAATACCTGGCTTAAAATTAAAATGAGATGCATCAGGAGGAAAAACAATACATGATGGTACACTTGTTCTTGTTGGATTCATATGATCTCTAAGTGTTCTAACACGATTATTCTTATTATTCTCATTATTCTCATTATGAATTGATTGGTTATCTTCTTCGACCATGTTTTCTAAAGAAAATGATGATTTTCTAGAAAGTCTACCACTTAATGTACGTGTCCAAACTCTCATGCAAATACAAAAGAAAAGAAAAGAAAAAAGAAAAAGAAAAAGAAACAACAATTAGAAAAACAAATAAAAGTGAAAATAAAATAAAATAAAATATTTAATTTATACAATAACTTACCTCCCCGGCAACGACGCCAAAAACTTGACACGATCAAAGAGTTGATGTCTTATCCCAAGTGCAGGAGTGTCAAAGTAAAATAACCCGGCAAGACCGGGGTCGAACCACAGGGAGGTGAATTATATAAATTACAAATAAAGAAAAAGAGTTGAAGAGAATAATAACAGAAAAAGAGTTGAAGAGAATTTTGGGATGTGATATTGATGTAAGGATTAAACAATAACAAAACATATGTCAAGGTTATAGGATTTACTAATAGTATTTCAAATAATTATAATATAAACTCTTTTTATTACTCAACTAGAAACCACACACAAAGGAGGTTCTAATCGGATGATTTCTCGTTATTAGCTCATTATAAATTACTAACATGATCATATTAATTATCTTATATAAGTAATACCATACTTATAAATATCATCAAGCATTCATGTTGCTAGTTTATGTTAACAACAAATCAAGTTTCTATCATAATAACGATTTCGGCCGAAAACTATGAAAGATCAAGCATTTGATGTACCAAATATTATACAACACAAATCTAAATTAAACATTTAATAAGCAAGGTATTAAGAATTAGTAAGATAAAAAGATAAAACATATTAATAACAATCTTTCTTGGATATAAACATTTAAAGCTCATGTTGAGTTTATATTATACCTATTCTAACACCATTAGAGAAACCTTTTCACCTTGACATAATTAACTTAGCTAAACATTAAGAAGGAGAAAAACACAAATAAACAATATAAGAACATAAACATAATATAAGCTAACTAAGTATAGGAAAGGAAATGAAAGAGCATAAACAAGAGATTACTATAGCATAAAAGAAAACTTGAACATTACAAAGATGTAGAGAGAAAGCAAGAAGATAACTTTGATCTGAAAATTAATATGACTAAATACATGGACAATGCCTCCTTTTATAGGCTAAGTTTCAGAACTATTGATTGATTGAAGAATTGGTGGGCATCCATTGATTTGGTGGCTGGTTTTTGACATTAATGGCTGCTGTTTTTTTGATATTGTAGGCTGATTTTTTATATTGTTGGCTGGCCAAAACGTCATTGCTCACATCAGAATTATAGCCAACTGAATTATGGAAGCTGTGGGCAATTGTCTCAGCTTTCCATAAAAAAAAACCAGAGCTCATTTGGACTTCTAGAACTCAAGATATGAGCCAAAAACCGAATAGTGCTTGAGCTGCAGGACAGCTTCCGACGTCTTGGTTGTTGCTAAGATTTGGGCTTGAAAAAGGCAGAACTGAGTCTTTGACTTCATATGAAAGTTGTAGGTCTATGTCTTACCTTTCCATCGATATAAAATGGACCTAAATCTGATATCTACAGCTCCAGATATGATCAAATTACTGAACGGTGTTCGAGTTTGGAATGCACCAGCAACACTTTGCTAAGTTTGGCCTTCTTTTTATCCTTTCAATTTCAATCCTTAAACTCATCAATCAATCCTTTTATTTATGTGATAGACCTGCATTTAGGATGAACATTTACCATGAATTAAAGGTATATTATATTTTTAGACTTGCTAATATAAAACATGCTTTTGTTAGGGAATTTAATGATACTTTAGGTGCAATATGATGACATAAATCCTTAATGATAATGCACTTTTAAGTACTAATCAAGGTACATTGATTAGTACTTAAAAGTGTATTTTTATCAAGATTTTATATTATCATTTTGCACTTGAAGTATCAATAACTCCTTAACTAGAGCATCTTTTATAATAACAAGTCTGATAATATAAGATATTTTTAATTTATGGTAAACACTCATTTTAAATACAAGTATATCTCAAAATTTAAAGGATTGATTGTTGTGATTAACTATTGAAAGTGAAACGACAAAGAAAAGGCTAAGCTTGGAAAGAAGATGTCATTTCAATTCAAATTGGAATACTATTCAATCATTGGGTCATATTTAGAGCTATAAATCTTGGATTTTATTTTGGTTTATATGATTAAAAAGATAAGAAATAAGCCTACAACTTTCATGATAGGGAAAGACCCAAGTTTACCATTTTTAAATTCAAAGTTTGACCACAAAAAAGAAGTTAGAATCTATCATGTAATCCAGCCTAAATACTACTCAGAATTTTACCCATAGCTAGAGATCTAAAAGGCCAAATGATGTGCAATTTGGTGGTGGAAGAACAAGACAATTGCTAACAACTTTTATACAATAGACCTGCTCAAATTTTGATGGTAATAATGACATTTCATCGAAATAAAAGCTGGAAAGCTATCCACCACGTTCACTAGTAGCATTACTCAGTATTTTAGACATATCTCAAGCTGTAGTACTCCAAATACTCTAAAATGTGGTGGGTTGAAGGAAAAGATAATTTCCAACCACTTGCATGAATGTCATTGCATCCAGCTAAAATGCTAGAGTGTTGCTATTTACCAAGTCCATTAAATCAATAGGTGGTCACTACATTAATAATCAATTACCAAATTAATAGTTCTGAATTGTAGCCTATAAAAGGAGGCATTTCTCATTCATTTAGACATCTTGTTTTTCCGATCAAGATTTTGTTCTTGCTCTCTCTCTTTATATTCTTATAATGCTTAAGTTTTGCTTTTATTAATCTTTTGTTCTTTATTTTCATTTCATTTACTATACTTAGTTAACTTATATCATGCTTATGTTTTTATATTGTTTATTTATGTTCTTCTTCTTCTTCATAATGTCTAGCTAATTTAATTATGTCAAGGTGACAAGGTTTTACTAATAGTGTTAGGATAAGAATAATATAAACTCAATATGGACTTCAATGCTTATATCCTAAACAATTTATTATTAACTTGTCTTATCATTTTTATCTTATTAATTTTTAATACCTTGCTTTTTAAATGGTTAATCTAGATTTGTGTTGTATAACACTTGATACATCAAATATTTGATCCTTCATAATCTTCGGCCAATATCATTATTATGAAAGGAACTTAATTTGTTGTCAACGTAAATTTGCATCATGAATACTTGATAAAATTTATAAGTATGGTATTACGTAAATAAGATGATTAATATGATCATGTTGATAATTTATAAAGAGTTATACTTTGCTTATCTTAAATACTATTAGTGGATCCTCTATCCTTGATATTTGTTTTTATCATTGTATAATCTTCACATTAATCTTACATCTCAAAGTCCTCTTTAACTCATCACTACCACCATCATCATTATCATCATTGTTGTTGTTGTTATTGTTGTTGTTGTTGTTATTGTTTATTATTATTATTATTATAGTTCACATCTTTGTGGTTTAACCTCAGTCTTGTCGGGTTATTTATTACTTTGACACTCCTACACTTGGGATAAGACATCAACTCTTTGATTGTGACAAGTTTTTGAAACCATTGCCGAGGAGGTAAATTCTTCTATAAATTATAATATTTATTTTATTTTTACTTTTCACTTTTCATGTATCTAACTTTTGTTTCTTTTGTTTTGTTTCCTTCTTCTTTTATTTCCTTCTTCCTTTTATTCTTTTCCTATATATGTATGAGAGTTCGGTCATATACATTAAGTGGTAGACTTTGTAGGGTATCCTCATCATTTAAAAAAAAAATAACCAGTCACTTCATAATGAGAATAACCGAGTTCGAACACTTAGAGACCATATGAATCTTGCATGAACAAGTGCACTCTCATGTATAATTTTCCCTCCTGATGCATCTCAGTTTAATTTTAAGCTAGACATTATTCAACTTTTACCTTTTCTTCATGGATTAGATCTAGAAAATCCATACTTACATTTGAGAGAATTTGAAAAAGTCTGTAACACCTATAATGACTTAAATTGTAGTATGAACACTATCAGATTAAAACTTTTTCCTTTTTTATTAAAAGATAAAGCTAAAACATGGCTAAAAAATCTTAGGTCACGATCCATTCATGCTTGAGATGAAATGCAATAATAAGTTTTTTAAAAACATTTCTATCTCACAAAACAACTCTTTTGAAAGGCAAATCACCACTTTCAGTCAAAAATCAAGAGAAACATTTTACCAATATTGGGATAAGTATCAAGACTTACTTAATACTTGTCATCATCATGGTTTTGAAACATGAAAATTGGTTTCATATTTTTATGAAGGGTTAACACCTAAAGATAGATAAATGATGAAATTGATGTGTAATGAAACTTTTAAAAATAATGACCTAAATGAAGCAATAGAGTACCTAGACTTGCTAGCTGAAAATGCTCAAAATTAGAACACTACAGGTACTTATGAGACACTAAGTAAGACTCAACTTCATATATTAGTGGAGGTGTGTACAATCTTAGGGAAGATCAAAATCTTCAAGCCAAATTTGCATCTTTAGCTAGAAATGTTAAGCCACTAGAATTAAAAAAGAGTGGTCAATTAAAATATATTCAAGACAATATATGTCAAATCTCTAAAACAAATAAACATGCAACTAATGATTATCCAACTTTGGCTTCTTTCAAAGAATGCCTCCATGAACAAGCTCATACTTTAAATAGTTTTCAAAGGCACAATCATAACCCATACTCACAAATATATAACCCTGGTTGGAGAAATCACCCAAATTTCTGTTGGAAGAATGGTAACAATAATACACAAACTTCACAACCATAGTTTCAAGAATATTATAATTTCTAAAATTCTCATAGATATGCACCTTATGCTTCACCTCCTAGAAGAAATCTTGAGGAAACATTGCATGCATTCATTGAAAAGCAGGAGACAATCAACACTCAAAATGCTCAAACCATGGCAGATATAAAAAGATGCTCTTGCAAAATTCACATCTACTTTTAGTTTTCAAGAGAAAGGTAAGTTTCCATCTCAATCATGGTAAAATCCCTAAGGGCAACACAATGCAAATATAAGTAGTTCCAAAATTCATCACATGAATTAAGTCAAATCAGTCATCACTCTTTGCAGTGGTAAAATTATTGAAAAACCCACTCTTGAACCTTGTGAAAAAGATGATAAGTTAATCTTTAAGGGTAAGGAAGGGGTTGATGTTGAACATTATAAAGAAAAGATTGATTCCCTGCCAGCACTTCCATTTTCTCTTATCATGATGATTGATACTTAAAAGTGTATTTTTATCAAGGTTTTATATCATCATTTTGCATTTAAAGTATCAACAATTCCTTAACTAAAACATGTTTTATAATAATATATCTAATAATATAAGATACCTTTAATTTATGGTAAATGTTCATTTTAAATCTAGGCCTATCACATAAATGAAAGGATTGATTCATGAATTTAAGAACTAAAATTCAAAGGACAAATAAATGGCCAAACTTAGAAAAAAGATGTCGGTGCAATCCAAACCAAAACACTATTCAGTAATTAGGTCATATCTGAAGTTGTAGATCTCAGATTTAGGTCTACTTTATATGGATGGAAAGGTAAGACATAGACCTACAACTTTCATATAGAGCCCAAGATCTAAACAGGCCATTTTTAAGTCCAAATCAAAGAAACAACAAAGAAGTCTAAATCGAAGATAATTTCCGACAACTTTCATGTTTTCAAGTGGTTCCAATTTTGACATTATCAATGACATTTTGGGCAGAAAAAAGAAGATAAGGATTGTCACCAAGTCAAGCGTTGGTCACCCACTCATCAATTAGTTATCAAATCAATAGTTTCCAATTTTGGCCTATAAAAGGAGGCATTTGCCATGCATTTAGGCATCTTGGTCTCCAGATCAAGATCATGCTCTTGCTTTCTCTCTTTATATTTTTTGTAATGTTTATGCTTTGCTTTCATTAATATCAAGTTTATGGCTTTCATTTCCTTTCATTTACTTAGTTAACTTTTATCTTATTTATGTTCTTATTTTGTTTATCTATTTTTCTTTCTTTCATTATGTCTAGATAAGTTTATTATGTCAAGGTGAAAAGGTTACACTAATGGTGTAAGAATAAGTATAGTATAAACTTAATATGGACTTTAATGTTTGATACTAACATGTTTTCTATTTGTTATCTTGTTCACTCTTTAATACTTTCCTTGTTAAATGATTAATCTTGATTTATGTTGTGTAACACTTGGTACAACAAATGCTTGGCACTTTCATAGCCCATACTGTATGGTATAACCGACACCTGAGCTATAAAAGGAACTTGATTTGTTGTTAACATAAGTTATAATCATGAATGTTTGATGAAATTTACAAGTATTAGTATTAATCGAATAAGATGACTAATGTAATCATGTTAACAATCCATAATCTGATTGGAACCTCCTTTGTGTGTGGTTTCTAATTGAATAATAAGAGTTTATACTATACTTGTTTAACATATCATTAGTGGATCATCTAACCTTGACATTGTTTGTTATCATTATTTAATTCTAACATTAATTTTCCATCTCAAAGTTCTCATCAACTTTTCTTCTTCTTTTTTTTCTTTATTATTATTATTATTACTACTACTACTACTACTACTACTACTACTACTACTACTACTACTACTACTACTATTACTAGTAGTAGTAGTATTGTTAGTATTATTATTGCTACTATTATTATTGTTACTATTGTTGTTGTTTATAATTTATACAATTAACCTCCCTGTGGTTCGACCCCCGTCTTGCTAGGTTATTTATTACTTCGACACTTCTGCACTTGGGAGAAGACATCAATATTTTAGTCATGTCAAGTTTTTGGTGTCGTTGCCGGGAAGGTAAGTTTTGTATAAATTAATTTTTTACTTTTCTCTTGTTTCTTCTTCTTTTGTTTTCTTTTTCCTTTTATTCTATTCCTACACGTGCATGAGAGTATGGTCACGTACATCAAGTGGTAGACTTTGTAGGGTATCCTCATCATTTTCAGAAAATATGGCCGAAGAAGATAATCAATCACTTCATAATGAGAATAGTGAGAATAACCGTGCTAGAACACTTAGAGACCATATGAATCCCACAAGAACAAGTGCACCATCATGCATAGTTTTTCCTCCCGATGCATCTCATTTTAATTTTAAGCCAGGTGACATGACTAAAAGATTGATGTCTTCTCCCAAGTGCACGAGTGTCGACGTAATAAATAACCCGGTAAGAACGGGGTCGAACCACAAGGAGGTTAATTGTACAAATTATAAACAACAATTTAAACAATAACAATAGTAACAATAACAATAATAGTAGCAATAATAATAATAATAATACTAGTAGTAGTAGTAGTAGTAATAGTAATAATAATAATAATAATAATAATAATAATAATAATAATAACAACAACAACAACACCAATAATAAAGAAAAAGAAGAAAAAGAAGAAGAAAAGTTTATGAGAACTTTGAGATGGAAAATTAACGTAAGGATTAAACAACGATAATAACAAATGTCAAGGTTAGAGGATCCACTAATGGTATGTCAAACAAGTATAGTATAAACTCTTATTATTTAATTGGAAACCACACACAAAGGTGGTTCCAATCAGATTATAGATTGTTAACATGATTACATTAGTCATCTTATTTAATTAATGCTACTACTTGTAAATTTCGTCAAGCATTCATGATTATAACTTATGTTAACAACAAATCAAGTTCCTTTCATAGCTCAGGTGTCGATTATACCATACAGTATGAACTATCAAAGTGTCAAGCATTTGTTGTACCAAGTGTTATACAACATAAATCAAGATTAGTTATTTAACAAGCAAAGTATTAAAGAGTGAACAAGATAACAAATATAAAACATGTTAGTATCAAACATTAAAGTCCATATTAAGTTTATGCTATACTTATTCTTACACCATTAGTGTAACCTTTTCACCTTGACATAATAAACTTAGCTAGACATAATTAAAGAAAGAAAAATAAATAAACAAAATAAGAACATAAATAAGATAAAAGTTAACTAAGTAAATGAAAGGAAATAAAAGGCATAAACTTATTATTAATGAAAGCAAAGCATAAACATTACAAAAAAATACAAAGAGAGAAAACAAGAGCATGATCTTGATCTGGACACCAAGATGCCTAAATGCATGGCAAATTCCTCCTTTTATAGGTCAAAATTGGAAACTATTGATTTGATGACTAATTAATCAGTAGGTGACCAACTTTTTATAATAGACCTTGTTAAGGATGGTTACTAAGATGCGTCTCAAGAGTCACTTTAACAAAAAAACTCATTTACTCTGTCATCCTAGTAACAACAATTATGCATATGCTTTATGAAATAGAAAACAATTTTTTTTATCAACTACTACCCTCTCCCCCCACCTAAAATGAGACATGGTCCTCAATGTTCTAAGGTAGAAAGATAGAGTATATAAGATATCACCTGAAATAACGAACACTAACAAACTTGAAACATACTTAAACAAATATAAGAAACAACAAAACACAAATATTATGTTATTAATCAAACCAAAAGATACAAGTTTTCACTAATGAAAATTCAAATCACAGTTGTGATTGTGGCTCACATCGTCCCTTAGTTTTACGTCCAAGAACAGCATAAACACCCTCTACGGGTCGGGGATAGGCTTCCTATCCAGTTTTCTTAAAAACCGACAATCAGGGTCTTTTTTTAGTTAGATTCCCAAGACTATATCGAGCATGTTCCTTATGGAATATTGTCCATAAATCATGAATTGGACGATGCTTATCTCAACTATGATGAGACTTAAGTGTCAATAGAAGATTATCTAAAGACTCTTTGTGTTTTGAAATAAATCCCACCTTTTGACAATTTTCACAGGTTTTGTGGAATGCATGTGATTCCTTGAATATGGTGGGCCAATAAAATCCGCTTTGTAAGATTTCTACAATCCTTTTTTTACGAGAAATAATCCTCACGTGTCTTAGAGAGATAAAATTTAATGAAATTACTTACCTCATTATCGAGAATGCATTACTGAAATATTTGATCAGGATAATAATTGAATAAGTAAAGGTCATCCCAATAAAAATTTTACACGTTGTTCAAAAATTTTCTTTTGTCTTCGGTACTCTAGTGAGCTAGCAAAAATCCTGAAGTAAGAAAATTGATATGTTTAGCAAACCAAGGCATTGAACTAAGAGAAAGTAGAGATTCATTAGGAAAGTAATTATCGATTGGTGTGATGTCGGGTGTTGAATTTGTTGTCACTTTTGATAAAAGATCTGCATCAATATTTTCGGTGCCTTTTTCATCATTGACTTCTTCCTGATGGGTCATGGCATGAGGAAATGAAAGTGCTGGTGGGGAATCATTCTTTTCTTTACAATGTTCAGATTCAACCCCTTCCTTACCCTTAGAGATTGACTCATCATCTTTCTCACAAGGTTCAAGAGTGGGTTTTTTAATAACTTTACCACTACGGAGAGTGATGACTAATTTGACTTGATCCATGTGTTGACTTCCAGAACTACTTGCATTTGCATTGTATTGCCCCTTGAGATTTTACTATGGTTGAGATGGAAACTTACCTTTCTCTTGAAAACCGAGAGCAGATGTGAATTTTGCAAGAGTATCTTTAAAATCTATTATGCTTTTAACAAGTTGAGTGTTGATTGCCTCTTGCTTTTTAATGAATGCATACAAAGTTTCTTCAAAATTTCTTGTAAGAGGTGGAGCATAAGGAGGTGCATTGACACGACCAAAAGATTGATGTCTTCTCCCAAGTGTAGGAGTGTCGAAGTAATAAATAACCCGGCAAGACCAGGGTTGAACCACAGGGAGGTTAATTGTACAAATTATAAATAACAATAATACAACAACAATAACAATAACCATAACAACAACAACAATAAAAATAATAACAACAGCAATAATAATAGTAATAACAGTAATAATCATAATCATAATAATAATAATAATAATAATAATAATAATAATAATAATAATAATAATAAAGAAAAAGAAGGAGAAGAAGAAGATGAAGATGAAGATGAGAACTTTGAGAAGGAATATTAATGTAACGATTAAACAATGATAATAACAAATGTTAAGGTTAGAGATTCCACTAATGGTATGTCAAACAAGTATAATATAAACTCTTATTATTCAATTGGAAACCACACATAATGGAGGTTTCAATCAGATTATATATTGTTAACATGATTACATTAGTCATCTTATTCGATTAATGTTAATACTTGTAAATCTCGTCAAGCATTCATGATTATAACTTATGTTAACAACAAATCAAGTTCCTTTCATAGCTCAGGTGTCGGTTATACCATACAGTATGAACTATCAAAGTGCCAAGCTGACACGACTAAAAGATTGATGTCTTCTCCCAAGTGCAGGAGTGTCGAAGTAATAAATAACCCGGCAAGACCGGGGTCGAACCACAAGGAGGTTAATTATACAAATTATAAATAACAATAATACAACAACAATAAAAATAATAACAACAGCAATAATAATAGTAATAACAGCAATAATAAAAATAATAATAAAGAAAAAGAAGGAGAAGAAGAAGCAGAAAATGAGAACTTTGAGAAGGAATATTAATGTAACGATTAAACAATTATGTCAAGGTTAGAGATTCCACTAATGGTATGTCAAACAAGTATAATATAAACTCTTATTATTCAATTGGAAACCACACATAAAGGAGGTTCCAATCAAATTATAGATTGTTAACATGATTACATTGGTCATCTTATTCGATTAATGCTCATACTTGTAAATCTCGTCAAGCAGTCATGATTATAACTTATGTTAACAACAAATCAAGTTCTTTTCATAACTTAGGTGTCGGTTATACCATACAGTATGAACTATCAAAGTGTCAAGCATTTGTTGTACCAAGTCTTATACAACATGAATTAAGATTAGTTATTTAACAAGCAAAGTATTAAAGAGTGAACAAGATAACAAATATAAAACATGTTAGTATCAAACATTAAAGTCCATATTAAGTTTACATTATATTTATTCTTACACCATTAGTGTAAACTTTTCACCTTGACATAATTAACTTAGCTAGATATAATGAAAGAAAGAAAAATAGATAAAAAAAAATAAGAACATAAAAGTTAACTAAGTAAAGGAAAGGAAATGAAAGACATAAACTTGATATTAATGAAAGTAAAGCATAAACATTACAAAAAATACAAAGAGAGAAAGATAGAGCATGATCTTGATCTGAACACCAAGATGCCTAAATGCATGGCAAATGCCTCCTTTTATAGGCCAAACTTAGGAACTATTGATTTGATGACTAATTGATAAGTGGGTGGCCAACTTTTGACTTGGTGACAATCCTTATCTTCTTTTGTCTGCCTAAAATATCATTGATAACGTCAAAATTGGAGCCACTCAAAAACATGAAAGTTGTAGGAAATTGTCTCAGCTATCTTGTGTAAAACATTCAACTTATTTGGTCTTCTAAAACTCCAGATATGGCCAAAATACTGAACAATGCTCGGGATGGAGGACAGATTCAGGCTTCTTTGTTGTTGCTACAATTTGGACTTGAAAATGGCCTTTTTATATCTTAGGCTCCATATAAAATTTGTAGACCTATGTCCTACCTTTCCATCCATATAAAGTAGACCTAAATTTGAGATCTATAGCTCCAGATATGACCCAATTACCGAATAGTGTTCCGGTTTGGATTGCACCGACATCTTTTTTCTAAGTTTGGCCATCTCTTTATCCTTACAATTAAGTTCTTAAAGTCATCAATCAATCCTTTCATTTATGTGATAGGCCTGCATTTAAAATGAACATTTACCACAAATTAAAGGTATCTTATGTTATTAGATATATTATTATAAAACTTGCTTTAGTTAATGAGTTATTGATACTTCAAGTGCAAAATGATGATATAAAACCATGATAAAAATGCACTTTTAAATACTAATCACACCCCCCAACCAGCTTATTACTAGTCCCTAGTAATCAAAGCGTTAAAATAGAAAAAAAAAATTGCAAATTCCACAAAGCAAGGTATTCATCATTTAACTTCCATTAATCTATCCAGATAAACAAACTTTCATTAAATTTATATATCTGCTCAATACCTCTTAACAAGATATTAATAAACCTTTCTTTTGTGCTCAATGTATCAACACATAATTATAGGGTTTTTCTTGGAAGAAAACAAAATTTTTGTTTAATGTTTAAGGTTAACTTCCTTGGGTTAAGATTATTATTTTTGTCTTTTTTTTTTAAATATATGTACATATAATTTAAAAACACCATCCATCTTTAACCCATGTAACGAGCTTTCAACTAATGACTCCCAAACCAGTTGGTCTTAGGGCATTAGGTGTTAAGACACCCCTACGAGCTTAGTAACTCAGGTCGCAAATACTGATATGTAGATAGTGCAATGTTTGATTCCCTTAAGCTTTTCTCCTCAACCCATGTAACAAGCGTTGGGCCAATAGCTCCCAAGTCAATTGACATTAGGGTATTAGGTGTTAAAACACCCCTTCGGGCTTAATTGCTTAGGTTAGAGAGGCTACGAAACCAAACTTATCTACATTTTTATTATTATCATTTTTTTCTTTTTTCTTTTTTTTTTCTTTTTTTAATTTTTTTTAATTATAGACAATCTCTTTCCTTTAGTTGTTACCTTTAACAAAAGAACATAAATAATGTAATAATCCAATATGCAACCCACAATCATATGTTAAAGTGTGTGTGTGTGTGTGTAAATTAAAGTTTTAGAATACATGTTAAATAAGTATATGAGCAGAATTAAGTGATAACAATGCGAGAGTTTGTAAACCTGAATATTTCAATAAGTATTGATTAGTACTTAAAAGTGCATTTTTGTCATGGTTTTATATCATCATTTTGCACTTGAAGTATCAATAACTCCTTAACTAAAGCATGTTTTATAATAATGTATCTAATAATATAAGATACCTATAATTTGTGGTAAATGTCTATTTTTAATGCAGGCCTATCACATAAATGAAAGGATTGATTGATGACTTGAAGAACTTAAATTGCAAGGATAAAGAGATGGTCAAACTTAGAGAAGAGATGTCGGTGCAATCCAAACCGGAACACTGTTCGGTAATTGGGTCATATCTGGAGCTACAGATCTTAGATTTAGGTCCAATTTATATGGGTGGAAAGGTAAGACATAGGCCTACAATTTTCATATGGAGCCCAAGATCTAAAAAGGCCATTATCAAGTCCAAATTGTAGCAACACCAAAAGAAGCCCGAATCTGTCTTCCAGCCCGAGCACTGTTTGGTATTTTGGCCATATCTGGAGTTCTAGAAGTCCAAATGAGCTGAATGTTTTACACAAGAAAGCTGAGACAATTGCCTACAACTTTCATATTTATAACTGGCTCCAATTTTGACGTTATCAATGACGTTTTGGGTAGACAAGAGAAGATAAGGATTGTCACCAAGACAAAAGTTGGCCACCCACTTATCAATTAGTCATCAAATCAATAGTTCCCAATTTTGGCCTATAAAAGGAGGCATTTGCCATGCATTTAGGCATCTTGGTGTTCAGATCAAGATCATGCTCTTCCTTTCTCTCTTTGTATTTTTTGTAATGTTTATGCTTTACTTTCATTAATATCAAGTTTATGCCTTTCATTTCCTTTCCTTTACTTAGTTAGCTTTTATGTTCTTATTTTGTTTATTTGTTTTCCTTTCTTTCATTATGTCTAGCTAAGTTAATTATGTCAAGGTGAAAAGGTTACACTAATGGTGGAAGAATAAGTATAGTGTAAACTTAATATGGACCTTAATGTTTGATACTAACATGTTTTATATTTGTTATCTTGTTCACTCTTTAATACTTTGCTTGTTAAATGACTAATCTTGATTTATGTTGTATAACACTTGGTACAACAAATGCTTGGCACTTTCATGGCCCATAATGTATGGTATAACCGACACCTGAGCTATGAAAGGAACTTGATTTGTTGTTAACATAAGTTATAATCATGAATGCTTGACGAGATTTACAAGTATTAGCATTAATTGAATAAGATGACTAATGTAATCATGTTAACAATATATAATTTGATTGGAACCTCCTTTGTGTGTGGTTTCCAATTCAATACTAAGAGTTTATACTATACTTGTTTGATATACCATTAGTGGAACCTCTAACCTTGACATTTGTTATTATTATTGTTTAATCCATACATTAATTTTCCATCTCCAAGTTCTCATTTTCTTCTTCTTCTTCTCTTTCTTTATTATTATTATTATTATTATTATTATTATTATTATTATTATTTCTACTACTACTACTACTACTACTACTACTATTATTATTATTATAGTTGTTGTTGTTGTTGTTATTGTTTTTGTTATTACTGCTATTATTGTTGCTTATAATTGTTGTCTATAATTTGTACAATTAACCTCCCTGTGGTTCGACCCCGGTCTTGCCGGGTTATTTATTACTTCGACACTCCTACACTTGGGAGAAGACATCAATCTTTTTGTCGTGTCAAGTTTTTGGCGCCGTTGCCGGGGAGGTAAGTTCTTGTATAAATTATAGTATTTATTTTATTTTCTCTTTTCACTTTTCTTGTATATAACTTTGTTTATTTTCTTTTGTTTCTTTTTATTTTGTTTTCTTCCTCCTTCTTTTGCTTTCTTCTTCTTTCTTTTTTTATTTTATTCCTACACGTGTGACACGACTAAAAGGTTGATGTCTTCTCCCAAGTGCAGGAGTGTCGAAGTAATAAATAACCCGGCAAGACCGGGGTCGAACCACAGGGAGGTTAATTGTACAAATTATAAACAACAATTACAAAACAACAATAACAACAACAACAACAATAGTAATAATAATAATAATAATAATAATAATAATAATAATAATAATAGTAGTAGTAGTAGTAGTAGTAGTAGTACTAATAATAATAATAATAATAATAATAATAATAATAATAATAAAGAAAGAGAAGAAGAAGAAGATGATGATGATGAGAACTTAGAGATGAAATATTAATGTAAGGATTAAACAATAATAATAACAAATGTCAAGGTTAGAGGTTCCACTAATGGTATATCAAACAAGTATAGTATAAACTCTTATTATTGAATTGGAAACCACACACAAAGGAGTTTCCAATCAGATTATATATTGTTAACATGATTACATTAGTCTTCTTATTCAATTAATGCTAATACTTGTAAATCTCGTCAAGCATTCATGATTATAACTTATGTTAACAACAAATCAAGTTCCTTTCATAGCTCAGGTGTCGGTTATACCATACATTATGGGCTATGAAAGTGCCAAGCATTTGTTGTACCAAGTGTTATACAACATAAATCAAGATTAGTCATTTAACAAGCAAAGTATTAAAGAGTGAACAAGATAACAAATATAAAACATGTTAGTATCAAACATTAAAGTCCATATTAAGTTTACACTATACTTATTCTTACACCATTAGTGTAACCTTTTCACCTTGACATAATTAACTTAGCTAGACATAATGAAAGAAAGCAAAATAGATAAACAAAATAAGAACATAAAAGCTAACTAAGTAAAGGAAAGGAAATGAAAGGCATAAACTTGATATTAATGAAAGTAAAGCATAAACATTACAAAGAATACAAAGAGAGAAAGGAAGAGCATGATCTTGATCTGGAAACCAAGATGCCTAAATGAATGGCAAATGCCTCCTTTTATAGGCCAAAATTGGGAACTATTGATTTGATGACTAATTGATAAGTGGGTGGCCAACTTTTGACTTGGTGACAATCCTTATCTTCTCTTGTCTGCCCAAAACATCATTAATAACCTCAAAATTGGAGCCAGCTAAAAACATGAAAGTTGTAAGCAATTGTCTTAGCTTTCTTGTGTAAAAAATTCAGCTCATTTGGACTTCTAGAACTCCAGATATGTCCAAAATACCGAACAGTGCTCGGGCTGGAAGACAGATTCGGGCTTCTTTGTTGTTGCTACAATTTGGACTTGAAAATGGTCTTTTTAGATCTTGAGCTCCATATGAAAGTTGTAGGCCTATGTCTTACCTTTCCATCCATATAAATTGGACCTAAATATGAGATATATAGCTCCAGATATGACCCAATTACCGAACAGTGTTCTGGTTTAGATTGCACCGACATCTCTTTTCTAAGTTTGGCCATCTCTTTATCCTTGCAATTTAAGTTCTTCAAGTCATCAATCAATCCTTTCATTTATATGATAGGCCTGCATTAAAAATAGATATTTACCACAAATTATAGGTATCTTATATTATTAGATACATTATTATAAAACATATTTTAGTTAAGGAGTTATTGATACTTCAAGTGCAAAATGATGATATAAAACCATGATAAAAATGCACTTTTAAGTACTAATCATACCCCCCAACCAGCTTATTACTAGTCCCTAGTAATCAAAGCGTTAAAACAATTTGCAAATTTCACAAAGCAAGGTATTCATCATTTAACTTCCATTAATCTATCCAGATAAACAAACTCTCATTAAATTTATATATGATTAGTACTTAAAAGTGTATTTTTATCATGGTTTTATATCATCATTTTGCATTTGAAATATCAATAACTCCTTAACTAAAATATGTTTTATAATAATGTATCTAATAATATAAGATACCCATAATTTGTGGTAAATGTCTATTTTTAATGCAGGCCTATCACATAAATGAAAGGATTGATTGATGACTTGAAGAACTTAAATTGCAAGGATAAAGAGATGGCCAAACTTAGAAAAGAGATGTCGGTGCAATCCAAACTGGAACACTGTTCGGTAATTGGGTCATATCTGGAGCTACAGATCTCAGATTTAGGTCCAATTTATATGGATGGAAAGGTAAGACATAGGCCTACAACTTTCATATGGAGCCCAAGATCTAAAAAGGCCATTATCAAGTCCAAATTGTAGCAACAACAAAGAAGCCCGAATCTGTCTTCCAGCCCGAGCACTGTTCGGTATTTTGGTCATATCTGGAGTTCTAGAAGTCCAAATGAGCTGAATGTTTTACACAAGAAAGCTGAGACAATTGCCTACAACTTTCATGTTTGCAACTGGCTCCAATTGGGACGTTATCAATAACGTTTTGGGCAGACAAGAGAAGATAAGGATTGTCACCAAGTCAAAAGTTGGCCACCCACTTATCAATTAGTCATCAAATCAATAGTTCCCAATTTTGGCCTATAAAAGGAGGCATTTGCCATGCATTTAGGCATCTTGGTTTCCAGATCAAGATCATGCTCTTCCTTTCTCTCTTTGTATTTTTTTGTA
The DNA here is from genome assembly GCA_026413675.1 of Populus pruinosa. Classification (NCBI taxonomy): domain Eukaryota; kingdom Viridiplantae; phylum Streptophyta; class Magnoliopsida; order Malpighiales; family Salicaceae; genus Populus; species Populus pruinosa. The sequence goes on from CM048607.1 coordinate 9,051,170, forward strand.
ATGTTTATGCTTTGCTTTCATTAATATTAAGTTTATGCCTTTCATTTCCTTTCCTTTACATACTTAACTTTTATGTTCTTATTTTGTTTATCTATTTTGCTTTCTTTCATTATGTCTAGCTAAGTTAGTTATGTCAAGGTGAAAAGGTTACACTAATGGTGTAAAAATAAGTATAATGTAAACTTAATATGGACTTTAATGTTTGATACTAACATGTTTTATATTTGTTATCTTGTTCACTCTTTAATACTTTGCTTGTTAAATGACTAATCTTGATTTATGTTGTATAACACTTGGTACAACAAATGCTTGGCTCTTTCATAGCCCATAATGTATGGTATAACCGACACCTGAGCTATGAAAGGAACTTGATTTGTTGTTAACATAAGTTATAATCATGAATGCTTGACGAGATTTACAAGTATTAGCATTAATTGAATAGGATGACTAATGTAATCATGTTAACAATATATATACTGATTGGAACCTCCTTTTTGTGTGGTTTCCAATTCAATAATAAGAGTTTATACTATACTTGTTTGATATACCATTAGTGGAACCTCTAACCTTGACATTTGTTATTATTATTGTTTAATCCTTACATTAATTTTCCATCTCCAAGTTCTCATCATCTTCTTCTTCTTCTCTTTCTTTATTATTATTATTATTATTATTATTATTATTATTATTATTATTATTATTATTATTACTATTACTATTATTATTGTTGTTGTTATTGTTATTGTTATTATTGTTGTATTATTGTTATTTATAATTTGTACAAATAACCTCCCTATGGTTCGACCCCGGTCTTGCAGGGTTATTTATTACTTCGACACTCCTGCACTTGGGAGAAGACATCAACCTTTTAGTCGTGTCAAGTTTTTGGCGCCGTTGCCGGGGAGGTAAGTTCTTGTATAAATTATAGTAGTTATTTTATTTTCTCCTTTCACTTTTCTTGTATATAACTTTGTTTCTTTTCTTTTGTTTCTTTTTATTTTGTTTTCTTCCTCCTTTTTTTGCTTTCTTCTTCTTTTTTTTATTTTATTCCTACACGTGCATGAGAGTGTGGTCACGTACATCAAGTGGTAGACTTTGTAGGGTATCCTCATCATTTTCAGAAAATATGGCCGAAGAAGATAATCAATCACTTCAAAATGAGAATAATAAGAATAACCGTGCTAGAACACTTAGAGACCACGTGAATCCCACAAGAACAAGTGCACCATCATGCATAGTTTTTCCTCCTGATGCATCTCATTTTAATTTTAAACCAGGTATTATTCAACTTTTACCTTCTTTTCATGGTTTAGAATTGGAAAATCCATACTTGCATTTAAGAGAATTTGAGGAGGTCTGCAACACATATAATAACTTAAATTGTAGCATGAACACCATCAGATTAAAGCTTTTTCCTTTTTCATTAAAAGATAAAGCTAAAACATGGCTACAAAATTTAAGACCAGGATCCATTCGTGCTTGGGATGAAATGCAACAATAATTTTTAAAGAAGTTTTTCCCATCTCATAGAACAAACTCTTTCAAGAGACAAATCACCACTTTCACTCAAAAACCAGGAGAAACATTTTACAAATGTTGGGATAGGTATCGAGACTTGCTTAGTACTTGCCCTCATCATGGTTTTGAAACATGGAGATTGGTTTCACATTTCTATGAAGGGTTAACACCTAAAGATAGGCAAATGGTTGAATTGATGTGCAATGGAACTTTTGAAGATAAAGACCCTGATGAAGCAATGGAGTACTTAGACTTATTAGCTGAAAATGCTCAAAATTGGGACACCGCAGGTACTTATGAGGCACCGAGTAAAACTCAACCTCATACATCTAGTGGAGGTATGTACAACCTTAGGGAAGATCATGACCTTCAAGCCAAGTTTGCATCTTTAGCTAGAAAAGTCGAGGCACTAGAATTGAAAAAGAGTGGTCAATTAAAATCTATTGAAAACATTGTGTGTCAAATATGTGAAACAAATGAACACTCAACCAATAACTGTCCAACCTTGCCTTCCTTTAAGAAATGTCTCCATGAACAAGCCCATGCTTTAAACAGTTTTGAAATGTCCAATCACAACCCATATTCACAAACATACAATCCTGGTTGGAGAAATCACCTAAATTTCAATTGGAAGAGTGACAATGCACAAACTTCACCACCACAATTTCAAGCACAGCATAATTTCCAAAATTCTCATGGATATGCACCTCCTTATGCTCCACCTCTTAGAAGAAATCTTGAGGAAACATTGCATGCATTCATTGAAAAGCAAGAGACAATTAATACTCAACTTGTTCAAAACATGACAGATTTTAAAGATACTCTTGCTAAATTAACATCTGCTCTTAGTTTCCAAGAGAAAGGTAAGTTTCCATCTCAAACACAACAAAATCCCAAAGGGCAATACAATCCAAATGCAAGTAGTTCCGGAAGCCAACACATGGATCAAGTCAAATCAGTCACTACTCTGCGCAGCGGTAAGGTTATTGAAAAACCCTCTCTTGAACCTTATGAGGAAGATGATGAGTCAATCTCTGAGGGTAAGGAAGGGGTTGAATCTGAAAATTGCAAAGAAACGACTGATTCACCGCCAGCACTTCCATTTCCTCAAGCCATGACCAAACAAAGGAAAGTCAATCACAATTCTGAAATTTATGAAATTTTCAAATAGGTAAGGATCAATATACCTTTGTTGGATGCAATTAAACAGGTTCCTTCCTATGCTAAATTTTTGAAAGATCTCTGCACTGTGAAGAGGAAACTGAATGTGAAAAAGAAAGCCTTTCTAGCGGAACAAGTAAGTGATATTCTTCAGAATAATAATGCTTTGAAATATAAAGACCCTGGTTGTCCTACAATTTCTTGCTTTATTGGAGAGCATAAAATTGAAAGAGCCTTACTTGATCTTGGTGCTAGTGTGAATTTACTTCCATATTCAGTTTTTCAGAGTCTCAATCTAGGTGAGTTAAAACCAACTTCTATAACTCTTTTACTTGCCGATAGATCTGTAAAAGTGCCTAGAGGAATAATTGAAGATGTGTTAGTACAAGTCGATAAATTCATTTATCCTGTGGATTTTATTGTCTTGGACACAGAACCTGTTGAAGCATGTAATTCATTTCCTGTTATTTTAGGACGTCCGTTTCTTGCAACCTCTAACGCATTGATTAATTGTAGGAATAGACTGATGAAGCTATCATTTGGAAACATGACATTGGAGATGAATATTTTCAACATTTGCAAGCAACCGGGAGATGATAATGATTTACAAGAAGTAGATCATATTGACGAATTAGTTTATGATCAACTTGAATCTACTTTAAGTAAAAATGAATTGGATGAATATGAAGATTTGCAAATGATTTATTCTGAGGAAAAAATCACGGATGAAAAATGCACCGAAAATGTTGATGCAGATCTTTTGTCAAAAGTGACAACAGATTCGACATCTGACATCACACCAATCAATGATTACTTTCCTAACGAATCCTTACTTTCTCTTAGTCCAATGCCTTGGTATGATAAAAATATCAATTTTCTTGTTTTAGGAGATTTGCCAACTGATTGGAGTATTCAAGACAAAGAAAAGTTTTTGAACGAAGTGAAGAGCTTTTATTGTGATGACCCTAACTTATTCAAATATTGTCCTGATCAAATATTTCAAAGATTCATTCCCGACAATGAGGTAAGTAGTGTCATTAAACTTTTTCATTCTGAAGCATGTGGAAGTTGTTTCTCGTCAAAAAAGACAGCTGCAAAAATCTTTCAAAATGGATTTTATTGGCCCACCATGTTCAAGGACACACATGCATTCTGCAAAACTTGTGAAAATTGTCAAAAAATTGACACTGGTCAAAAAGTTTTATTTTATGATTCTCAACTCTATGCATTCCCTAAAGAGCTAAGATTAAGATGGACCAATCCTTATGGGGCCTGTGATATTGAGAATTCAATGAATGACAATGATTTTAAGGAAAATGGACATCGTTTGAAAGCTTACTTTGATAATTTTCCTAGTGAAAATGAATCAGCTGGTTTGAATGATCTTGTAGATAAAGGTTGATTATTTTGTTTTTCTCACATTTTCTTTTTTATGTTTCTTTTTGAGTGATTTTTGCTAGTTTCTCTCACCCCGGTCAAATGGCGGACAACGGTACTCCGTGACTTAAGTCGGTTCTTTCAGTTTCCCACAATAACTGATATCTGTGTATATATTTGTGCAATTCTTTGAATCTCTCTTCCAATTCTCATTTGAAAATGGACATTAATCTTGAAAAATTGAAAAAGTATTTTCCCGCTCTACCTTAGAATGCGATTACAAAAATTTACCGTGCTAGATATGCAAGATTGAGATTGTTAATGAATCATGGAATTCCTGAAGATATTCGCTGGTTGATTGAAGCAAAGGTCCGATTATCAGGTGAGTTCTCTAACTCCTTCATTTCACACATGCCTGGAACAGGTAAAAGCACTTTTACAAAGAAACGTCGTGCAAAACGACTGGATGTCTGTCATCGATGTGCTAGATGGACTTGTAATACACAATGTCGTTCTTTAGGAATGGTATCTATAAACCGTGAAGATAAAATACAATTCATTAAGGATGGCCTGAGTAAGGAGTCATTAGATAATCTTCTATTGACTCTTGAGACGCATCCTAGTGGAGATGTGCATCGTGCAATTCATGATTTATGGCCACTATTTCATAAAGAACATGATCGACTTAGTCTTGGGAATCTGACTAAAAAAGACCCTGTTTGCCAGTTTTTAAGAAAACTGGATGGGAAGCCTATCCCCGACCCATAGAGGGCGTTTAAGCCGTTCTTGGACGTAAAACCAAGGGAAGATGTGAGCTACAATCACAACTACCTGTACATACACATGTTTTTTTTTTTCAAAAGTAAATAAATAAATAAATAAAAAGAGAGAGAGAGAGTGTGAGACTCTAGCTGGCCTACATATAGGTGTTATGATTGCCTTTCTAATTTCTCATCTATAAAACCCTCTCTTCCTTCCTTTCATTTCTACTCAACCCATATATACAAAAACTATAGAAGTGTGTAGAAATGGCAAGTTCCTCAGGTCATCATATAAGAAATATTTGTGTTTTTGGTGGATCTAGTCCTGGGAAAGAAAAGGAGTTTTTAGAATCAGCAAATCATCTTGGTCAGGTGCTAGCTGAGAGAAAGATTCATTTAGTGTATGGGGGAGGCAGTCTTGGGTTAATGGGAGGTGTGTCAATAGCTGTATTTTTAGGAGGTAGTCAAGTTTTAGGAATCGTCCCTGAAGCTTTGGCACAAGGGGACATCATTGGAAAAACAATTGGAGAGGAACTTCAGGTCTCCACAATGTCGGCTCGAATGAATGCAATGTTTAACCATGTTGATGCTTTCATTGCTTTACCAGGTGGTCTAGGCACATTGGAAGAGATCTTTCATATTTCCTCTTGGGCTCAATTGCACATTCACCATAAACCCATTGGCTTGTTAAATGTTAATGGTTATTATGATAAGTTGTTGTCTTTTCTTGATCATGCTGTGGAACAGGAATTTCTAACATCTTCTGCACGACAAATCATAATCTCTGCTACTACTGCTGAACAATTGATTGACCAACTACAATCTTTCATTCCTGTGATTGATCCTTCCATGAGTCGCATAAATTGGTCATCTACGGGAAGCCGTAAAAAGCTTAGATTGGATTTGAGCCTTCATTTGTGAATTTTTATGTATTTTGGTTTTATTATTGTGTTTTGTTATTTCTTATTTTTGTTTCAGTGTGTTTCAGGTTTTGTCAGTGTTCGTTATTTCAGGTGATATCTTCTATACTCTATCTTTCTACCTTAGAACATTGAGGACAATGTCTCGTTTTGGTTGGGCGGAGAGGGCAGTAGTTGATAAAAAAAAAATTGTTTTTCATTTCATAAAGCATGTGCATAATTGTTGTTACTAGGATGGCAGAGTAAAGGAGTTCTTTTGTTAAAGTGACTCTTGAGACGCATCTTAGTAACCATTCTTAACAAGGTCTATTATAATACTTCCTGAAATATTCAGGTTTATAAACTCTCGTATTGTTACCACTTAATTCTGCTCATATACTTATTTAACATGTATTCTTAAACCTTAATTTACACACACACACTTTAACATATGATTGTGGGTTGCATATTGGATTATTATATTATTTATGTTCTTTTGTTAAAGGTAACAATTAAGGGAAAGGGATTGTATATAATTAAAAAAAAACATGAAAAAAAAGAAAAAAAAAGAAAAAAAATGATGATAATAAAAATGTAGATAAGTTTGGTTTCGTAGCCTCCCTAACCTAAGCAATTAAGGCCGAAGGGGTGTTTTAACACCTAATACCCTAAAGTCAACTGACTTGGGAGCTATTGGCCTAACGCTTGTTACATGGGTTGAGGAGAAAAGCTTAAGGGAATCAAACATTGCACTATCTACATATCAGTATCTGCGACCCGAGTTACTAAGCTCGTAGGGGTGTCTTAACACCTAATGCCCTAAGACCAACTAGTCTGGGAGTCATTAGCTGAAAGCTCGTTACATGGGTTAAAGATGCATGATGTTTTTAAATTATATGTATATATTTAAAAAAAAAAGACAAAAAAAATAATCCCAACTCAAGGAAGTTAACCTTAAACATTAGAACAAAAATTTTGTTTTCTTCCAAGAAAAGCCCCATAATTTTGTGTTGATACATTGAGCACAAAAGAAAGGTTTATTAATATCTTGTTAAAAGGTATTGAGTAGATATATAAATTTAATGAGAGTTTGTTTACCTGGATAGATTAATGGAAGTTAAATGATGAATACCTTGCTTTGTGAAATTTGCAAATTTGTTTTCTATTTTAACGCTTTGATTACTAGGGACTAGTAATAAGCTGGTTGGGGGGTGTGATTAGTACTTAAAAGTGCATTTTTATCATGGTTTTATATCATCATTTTGCACTTGAAATATCAATAACTCCTTAACTAAAATATGTTTTATAATAATGTATCTAATAATATAAGATACCTATAATTTGTGGTAAATGTCTATTTTTAATGCAGGCCTATCACATAAATGAAAGGATTGATTGATGACTTGAAGAACTTAAATTGCAAGGATAAAGAGATGGCCAAACTTAGAAAAGAGATGTCGGTGCAATCCAAACCGGAACACTGTTCGGTAATTGGGTCATATCTGGAGCTACAGATCTCAGATTTAGGTCCAATTTATATGGATGGAAAGGTAAGACATAGGCCTACAACTTTCATATGGAGCCCAAGATCTAAAAAGGCCATTATCAAGTCCAAATTGTAGCAACAACAAAGAAGCCCGAATCTGTCTTCCAGCCCGAGCACTGTTCGGTATTTTGGTCATATCTGGAATTCTAAAAGTCCAAATGAGCTGAATGTTTTACACAAGAAAGCTGAGACAATTGCCTACAACTTTCATGTTTGCAACTGGCTCCAATTGGGACGTTATCAATAACGTTTTGGGCAGACAAGAGAAGATAAGGATTGTCACCAAGTCAAAAGTTGGCCACCCACTTATCAATTAGTCATCAAATCAATAGTTCCCAATTTTGGCCTATAAAAGGAGGCATTTGCCATGCATTTAGGCATCTTGGTTTCCAGATCAAGATCATGCTCTTCCTTTCTCTCTTTGTATTTTTTTGTAATGTTTATGCTTTGCTTTCATTAATATTAAGTTTATGCCTTTCATTTCCTTTCCTTTACATACTTAACTTTTATGTTCTTATTTTGTTTATCTATTTTGCTTTCTTTCATTATGTCTAGCTAAGTTAGTTATGTCAAGGTGAAAAGGTTACACTAATGGTGTGAGAATAAATATAATGTAAAATTAATATGGACTTTAATGTTTGATACTAACATGTTTTATATTTGTTATCTTGTTCACTCTTTAATACTTTGCTTGTTAAATGACTAATCTTGATTTATGTTGTATAACACTTGGTACAACAAATGCTTGGCTCTTTCATAGCCTATAATGTATGGTATAACCGACACCTGAGCTATGAAAGGAACTTGATTTGTTGTTAACATAAGTTATCATCATGAATGCTTGATGAGATTTACAAGTATTAGCATTAATTGAATAAGATGACTAATGTAATCATGTTAACAATATATATACTGATTGGAACCTCCTTTGTGTGTGGTTTCCAATTCAATAATAAGAGTTTATACTATACTTGTTTGATATACCATTAGTGGAACCTCTAACCTTGACATTTGTTATTATTATTGTTTAATCTTTACATTAATTTTCCATCTTCAAGTTCTCATCATCTTCTTCTTCTTCTCTTTCTTTATTATTATTATTATTATTATTATTATTATTATTATTATTATTATTATTATTATTATTATTATTATTATTATTATTACTATTACTATTATTATTGTTGTTGTTATTGTTATTGTTATTATTGTTGTATTATTGTTATTTATAATTTATACAAATAACCTCCCTGTGGTTCGACCCCGGTCTTGCCGGGTTTTTTATTACTTCGACACTCCTGCACTTGGGAGAAGACATCAACCTTTTAGTCGTGTCAATATATCTGCTCAATACCTCTTAACAAGATATTAATAAACCTTTCTTTTGTGCTCAATGTATCAACACATAATTATGGGGCTTTTCTTGGAAGAAAACAAAATTTTTGTTCAAATGTTTAAGGTTAACTTTCTTGGACTGAGATTATTATTTTTGTCTTTTTTTTTTCTTTTTCTTTCCTTTTTTTTAAATATATATACATATATTTTAAAAACATCATGCATCTTTAACCCATGTAACGAGGTTTCAGCTAATGACTCCCAGACCAGTTGGTCTTAGGGCATTAGGTGTTAAGACACCCCTACGAGCTTAGTAACTCAGGTCGCAAATACTGATATGTAGATAGTGCAATGTTTGATTCCCTTAAGCTTTTCTCCTCAACCCATGTAACAAGCGTTGGGCCAATAGCTCCCAAGTCAGTTGACTTTAGGGTATTAGGTGTTAAAACACCCCTTCGGGCTTAATTGCTTAGGTTAGGGAGGCTACCAAACCAAACTTATCTACATTTTTATTATCATTATTTTTTTTCTTTTTTTTTCTTTTTTTTTCATGTTTTTCTTTTTTTTTAATTATATACAATCCCTTTCCCTTAGTTGTTACCTTTAACAAAAGAACATAAATAATATAATAATCCAATATGCAACCCACAATCATATGTTAAAGTGTGTGTGTGTAAATTAAGGTTTAAGAATACATGTTAAATAAGTATATGAGCAGAATTAAGTGGTAACAATACGAGAGTTTGTAAACCTGAATATTTCAGGAAGTATTATAATAGACCTTGTTAAGAATGGTTACTAAGATGCGTCTCAAGAGTCACTTTAACAAAAGAACTCCTTTACTCTGCCATCCTAGTAACAACAATTATGCACATGCTTTATGAAATGAAAAACAATTTTTTTTTATCAACTACTACCCTCTCCCCCCAACCAAAACGAGACATTGTCCTCAATGTTCTAAGGTAGAAAGATAGAGTATAGAAGATATCACCTGAAATAACGAACACTGACAAAACCTGAAACACACTAAAACAAAAATAAGAAATAACAAAACACAATAATAAAACCAAAAGACACAAAAATTCACAAATGAAGGCTCAAATCCAATCTAAGCTTTTTACGACTACCCGTAGATGACCAATTTATGCGACTCATGGAAGGATCAATCACAGGAATGAAAGATTGTAGTTGGTCAATCAATTATTCAGCAGTAGTAGCAGAGATTATGATTTGTCGTGCAGAAGATGTTAGAAATTCCTGTTCCATAGCATGATCAAGAAAAGACAACAACTTATCATAATAACCATTAACATTTAACAAACCTATGGGTTTATGGTGAATGTGCAATTGAGCCCAAGAGGAAATATGAAAGCTCTCTTCCAATGTGCCTAGACCACCTGGTAAAGCAATGAAGGCATCAGCATGGTTAAACATTGCATTCATTCGAGCCGACATTGTGGAGACCTGAAGTTTGACACGACTAAAAGGTTGATGTCTTCTCCCAAGTGTAGGAGTGTCGAAGTAATAAATAACCCGGCAAGACCGTGGTCGAACCACAGGGAGGTTAATTGTATAAATTATAAACAACAATTATAAAACAACAATAACAACAACAACAATAGTAGTAGTAATAATAATAATAATAATAAAAATAATAATAATAATAATAATAATAATAGTACTAGTAGTAGTAGTAGTAGAAATAATAATAATAATAATAATAATAATAATAATAATAATAATAATAAAGAAAGAGAAGAAGAAGAAGAAAATGACAACTTGGAGATGGAAAATTAATGTAAGGATTAAACAATAATAATAACAAATGTCAAGGTTAGAGGTTCCACTAATGGTATATCAAACAAGTATAGTATAAACTCTTAGTATTGAATTGGAAACCACACACAAAGGAGGTTCCAATCAGATTATATATTGTTAACATGATTACATTAGTCATCTTATTCAATTAATGCTAATGCTTGTAAATCTCGTCAAGCATTCATGATTATAACTTATGTTAACAACAAATCAAGTTCCTTTCATAGCTCAGGTGTCGGTTATACCATACATTATGGGCTATGAAAGTGCCAAGCATTCGTTGTACCAAGTGTTATACAACATAAATCAAGATTAGTCATTTAACAAGCAAAGTATTAAAGAGTGAACAAGATAACAAATATAAAACATGTTAGTAACAAACATTAAAGTCCATATTAAGTTTACACTATACTTATTCTTACACCATTAGTGTAACCTTTTCACCTTGACATAACTAACTTAGCTAGACATAATGAAAGAAAGCAAAATAGATAAACAAAATAAGAACATAAAAGTTAAGTATGTAAAGGAAAGGAAATGAAAGGCATAAACTTAATATTAATGAAAGCAAAGCATAAACATTACAAAAAAATACAAAGAGAGAAAGGAAGAGCATGATCTTGATCTGGAAACCAAGATGCCTAAATGCATGGCAAATGCCTCCTTTTATAGGCCAAAATTGGGAACTATTGATTTGATGACTAATTGATAAGTGGGTGGCCAACTTTTGACTTGCTAACAATCCTTATCTTCTCTTGTCTGCCCAAAACGTCATTGATAACGTCAAAATTGGAGCTAGTTGTAACATAAAAGTTGTAGGTAATTGTCTCAGCTTTCTTGTGTAAAAACTTCAGCTCATTTGGACTTCTAGAACTCCAGATATGGCCAAAATACCAAACAGTGCTCGGGCTGGAAGACAGATTCGGGCTTCTTTGTTGTTGCTACAATTTGGACTTGATAATGGCCTTTTTAGATCTTGGGCTCCATATAAAAGTTGTAGGCCTATGTCTTACCTTTCCATCCATATAAATTGGACCTAAATCTGAGATCTGTAACTCCAGATATGACCTAATTACTAAACAGTGTTCCAGTTTAGATTGCACCGACATCTCTTCTCTAAGTTTGACCATCTCTTTATCCTTGCAATTTAAGTTCTTCAAGTGATCAATCAATCCTTTCATTTATGTGATAGGCCTGCATTAAAAATAGACATTTACCACAAATTATAGGTATCTTATATTATTAGATACATTATTATAAAACATATTTTAGTTAAGGAGTTATTGATACTTCAAGTGCAAAATGATGATATAAAACCATGATAAAAATGCACTTTTAAGTACTAATCACACCCCTCAACCAGCTTATTACTAGTCCCTAGTAATCAAAGCGTTACAATAATTTGCAAATTTCACAAAGCAAGGTATTCATCATTTAACTTCCATTAATCTATCCAGATAAACAAACTCTCATTAAATTTATATATCTGCTCAATACCACTTAACAAGATATTAATAAACCTTTTTTTTTGTGCTCAATGTATCAACACATAATTATGGAGCTTTTCTTGGAAGAAAACAAATTTTTTGTTCTAATGTTTAAGGTTAACTTCCTTGGGTTGGGATTATTATTTTTGTCTTTTTTTTTGTCTTTTTTTTTAAAAATATATACATATAATTTAAAAACATCATGCATCTTTAACCCATGTAACGAGCTTTCAGCTAATGACTCCCAGACCAGTTGGTCTTAGGGCATTAGGTGTTAAGACACCCCTACGAGCTTAGTAACTCGGGTCGCCGATACTGATATGTACATAGTGCAATGTTTGATTTCCTTAAGCTTTTCTCCTCAAGCCATGTAACAAGCGTTGGGCCAATAGCTCCCAAGTCAGTTGACTTTAGGGTATTAGGTGTTAAAACACCCCTTCGGCCTTAATTGCTTAGGTTAGGGAGGCTACGAAACCAAACTTATCTATATTTTTATTATCATCATTTTTTTTTCTTTTTTTTTTAATTATATTCAATCCCTTTCCCTTAGTTGTTACCTTTAACAAAAGAACATAAATAATGTAATAATCCAATATGCAACCCACAATCATATGTTAAAGTGTGTGTGTGTAAATTAAGGTTTAAGAATACATGTTAAATAAGTATATGAGCAGAATTAAGTGGTAACAATACGAGAGTTTGTAAACCTGAATATTTCAGGAAGTATTATAATAGACCTTGTTAAGAATGGTTACTAAGATGCGTCTCAAGAGTCACTTTAACAAAAGAACTCATTTACTCTGCCATCCTAGTAACAACAATTATGCACATGCTTTATGAAATGAAAAACAATTTTTTTTTATCAACTACTACCCTCTCCCCCCAACCAAAACGAGACATTGTCCTCAATGTTCTAAGGTAGAAAGATAGAGTATAGAAGATATCACCTGAAATAACGAACACTGACAAAACCTGAAACACACTGAAACAAAAATAAGAAATAACAAAACACAATAATAAAACCAAAAGACACAAAAATTCACAAATGAAGGCTCAAATCCAATCTAAGCTTTTTACGACTACCCGTAGATGACCAATTTATGCGACTCATGGAAGGATCAATCACAGGAATGAAAGATTGTAGTTGGTCAATCAATTATTCAGCAGTAGTAGCAGAGATTATGATTTGTCGTGCAGAAGATGTTAGAAATTCTTGTTCCATAGCATGATCAAGAAAAGACAACAACTTATCATAATAACCATTAACATTTAACAAACCTATGGGTTTATGGTGAATGTGCAATTGAGCCCAAGAGGAAATATGAAAGGTCTCTTCCAATGTGCCTAGACCACCTGGTAAAGCAATGAAAGCATCAGCATGGTTAAACATTGCATTCATTCGAGCCGACATTGTAGAGACCTGAAGTTCCTCTCCAATTGTTTTTCCAATGATGTCCCCTTGTGCCAAAGCTTCAGGGACGACTCCTAAAACTTGACTACCTCCTAAAAATACAGCTATTGACACACCTCCCATTAACCCAAGACTGCCTCCCCCATACACTAAATGAATCTTTCTCTCAGCTAGCACCTGACCAAGATGATTTGCTGATTCTAAGAACTCCTTTTCTTTCCCAAGACTAGATCCACCGAAAACACAAATATTTCTTATTGGATGACTTGAGGAACTTGCCATTTCTACACACTTCTGTATTTGTTGAATGTATGGGTTGAGTAGAAATGAAAGGAAGGAAAAGAGGGTTTTATAGAGGAGAAATTAGAAAGGCAATCATAACATCTATATGTAGGCCAGCTGGAGTCTCACACACTCTCTCTCTCTCTTTTTATTTATTTATTTATTTACTTTTGAAAAAAACATGTGTATGTACAGGTAGTTGTGATTGTGGCTCACATCTTCCCTTGGTTTTACGTCCAAGAACGGCTTAAACGCCCTCTATGGGTCGGGGATAGGCTTCCCATCTAGTTTTCTTAAAAACTGGCAAACAGGGTCTTTTTTAGTCAGATTCCCAAGACTAAGTCGATCATGTTCTTTATGAAATAGTGGCCATAAATCATGAATTGCACGATGCACATCTCCACTAGGATGCGTCTCAAGAGTCAATAGAAGATTATCTAAAGACTCCTTACTCAAGCCATCCTTAATGAATTGTATTTTATCTTCACGGTTTATAGATACCATTCCTAAAGAACGACATTATGTATTACAAGTCCATCTAGCACATCGATGACAGACATCCAGTCATTTTACACGACGCTTCTTTGCAAAAGTGCTTTTACCTGTTCCAGGCATGTGTGAAATGAAGTAATTAGAGGACTCACCTGATAATCGGACCTTTGCTTCAATCAACCAGCGAATATCTTCAGGAATTCCATGATTCATTAACAATCTCAATCTTGCACATCTAGCACGGTAAATTTTTGTAATCGCATTCTGAAGCAAAGCGGGAAAATACTTTTTCAATTTTTCAAGATTAGTGTCCATTTTCAAATGAGAATTGGAAGAGAGATTCAAAGAATTGCACAGATATATACACAGATATCAGTAATTGTGGGAAACTAAAAGAACCGACTTAAGTCACGGAGTACCGTTATCCGCCATTTGACCGGGGTGAGAGAAACTAGCAAAAATCACTCAAAAAAAAACACAAAAACAATGTGAGAAAAAAAAATCAACCTTTATCTACAAGATCATTCCAACCAGTTGATTCATTTTTACTAGGAAAATTATCAAAGTAAGTTTTCAAACGATGTCCATTTTCCTTAAAATCATTGTCATTCATTGAATTCTCAATATCACAGGCCCCATAAGGATTGGTCCATCTTAATCTTAGCTCTTTAGGGAATGCATAAAGTTGAGAATTATAAAACAAAACTTTTTGACCAGTATCAATTTTTTGACAATTTTCACAAGTTTTGCAGAATGCATGCGTGTCCTTGAAGATGGTGGGCCAATAAAATCCATTTTGAAAGATTTTTGCAGCTGTCTTTTTTGACGAGAAATAACTTCCACATGCTTTAGAATGACAAAGTTTAATGACACTACTTACCTCATTGTCGGGAATGAATCTTTGAAATATTTGATTAGGACAATATTTGAATAAGTTAGGGTCATCACAGTAAAAGCTCTTCACTTCGTTCAAAAACTTTTCTTTGTCTTGGGTGCTCCAATCAGCTGGCAAATCTCCTAAAGTAAGAAAATTGATATTTTTATCATACCAAGGCATTGGACTAAGAGAAAGTAAGGATTCGTTAGGAAAGTAATCATCGATTGGTGTGATGTTAGATGTCGAATCTATTGTCAATGTTGACAAAAGATTTGCATCAACATTTTCGGTGCTTGTTTCATCCGTGATTTCTTCCTCAGAATAAATCATTTGCAAATCTTCAGTTTCATCCAATTCATTTTTACTTAAAGTAGATTCAAGTTGATCATAAACTAATTCATCAATATGATCTACTTCTTGTAAATCATTATCATCTCCAGGTTGCTTGCAAATGTTGAAAATATTCATCTCCAATGTCATGTTTCCAAATGATAGCTTCATCAGTCCATTCCTACAATTAATCAATGCGTTAGAGGTTGCAAGAAACGAACGTCCTAAAATAACAGGAAATGAATTACATGCTTCAACAGGTTTTGTGTCCAAGACAATAAAATCCACAGGATAAATGAATTTATCGACTTGTACTAACACATCTTCAATTATTCCTCTAGGCACTTTTACAGATCTATCGGCAAGTAAAAGAGATATAGAAGTTGGTTTTAACTCACCTAGATTGAGACTTTGAAAAACTGAATATGGAAGTAAATTCACACTAGCTCCAAGATCAAGTAAGGCTCTTTCAATTTTATGCTCTCCAATAAAGCAAGAAATTGTAGGACAACCAGGGTCTTTATATTTCAAAGCATTATTATTCTGAAGAATAGCACTTACTTGTTCGGCTAGAAAGGCTTTCTTTTTCACATTCAGTTTCCTCTTCACAGTGCATAGATCTTTCAAAAATTTAGCATAGGAAGGAACCTGTTTAATAGCATCCAACAATGGTATATTGATCCTTACCTATTTGAAAATTTCATAAATTTCAGAGTTATGGTTGACTTTCCTTTGTTTGGTCATGGCATGAGGAAATGGAAGTGTTGGCGGTGAATCAGTCATTTCTTTGCAATTTTCAGATTCAACCCCTTCCTTACCCTCAGAGATTGACTCATCATCTTTCTAATAAGGTTCAAGAGAGGGTTTTTCAATAACCTTACCACTGCGTAGAGTAGTGACTGATTTGAGTTG
Organism: Populus pruinosa; assembly: GCA_026413675.1. Taxonomy (NCBI): domain Eukaryota; kingdom Viridiplantae; phylum Streptophyta; class Magnoliopsida; order Malpighiales; family Salicaceae; genus Populus; species Populus pruinosa. The sequence goes on from CM048607.1 coordinate 9,067,376, forward strand.
ATCCATGTGTTGGCTTCCGGAACTACTTGCATTTGCATTGTATTGCCCCTTGGGATTTTGCTGTGGTTGAGATGGAAACTTACCTTTCTCTTAGAAACTGAGAGCAGATGTTAATTTAGCAAGAGTATCTTTAAAATCTGTCACGTTTTGAGCAAGTTGAGTATTGATTATCTCTTGCTTTTCAATGAATGCATGCAATGTTTCCTCAAGATTTCTTCTAGGAGGTGGAGCATAAGGAGGTGCATATCCATGAGAATTTTGGAAATTATGGTGTGCTTGAAATGGTGGTTGTGAAGGTTGTGCATTGTTGTTCTCACTCTTCCAATTGCAATTTGGGTGATTTCTCCAACCAGGGTTGTATGTTTGGGAGTATGGGTTGTGGTTGGGCCTTTGAAAACTGTTTAAAGCATGGGTTTGTTCATGGAGACATTCCTTAAAAGAAGGCAAGGTTGCACAATCGTTGGTTGAGTGTTCATTTGTTTCACAGATTTGACACACAATGTTTTCAACAGATTTTAATTGACCACTCTTTTTTAATTCTAGTGCCTCGACTTTTCTAGCTAAAGATGCAAACTTGGCTTGAATGTCATGATCTTCCCTAAGGTTGTACATACCTCCACTAGATGTATGAGGTTGAGTTTTACTCGGTGACTCATAAGTACCCGCGGTGTCCCAATTTTGAGCATTTTCAGCTAACAAGTCTAAGTACTCCATTGCTTCATCAGGGTCTTTATCTTCAAAAGTTCCATTGCACATCAATTCAACCATTTGCCAATCTTTAGGTGTTAACCCTTCATAGAAATGTGAAACCAATCTCCATGTTTCAAAACCATGATGAGGGCAAGTACTAAGCAAGTCTCGATACCTATCCCAACATTTGTAAAATGTTTCTCCTGGTTTTTGAGTGAAAGTGGTGATTTGTCTCTTGAAAGAGTTTGTTCTATGAGATGGGAAAAACTTCTTTAAAAATTGTTGTTGCATTTCATCCCAAGCACGAATGGATCCTGGTCTCAAATTTTGTAGCCATGTTTTAGCTTTATCTTTTAATGAAAAAGGAAAAAGCTTTAATCTGATGGTGTTCATGCTACAATTTAAGTTATTATATGTGTTGCACACCTCTTCAAATTCCCTTAAATGCAAGTATGGATTTTCTAATTCCAAACCATGAAAAGAAGGTAAAAGTTGAATAATATCTAGTTTAAAATTAAAATGAGATGCATCAGAAGGAAAAACTATGCATGATGGTGCACTTGTTCTTGTGGGATTCATGTGGTCTCTAAGTGTTCTAGCACGGTTATTCTCATTATTCTCATTTTGAAGTGATTGATTATCTTCTTCGGCCATATTTTCTGAAAATGATGAGGATACCCTACAAAGTCTACCACTTGATGTACGTGACCACACTCTCATGCACGTGTAGGAATAAAATAAAAAAAAAGAAGAATAAAGCAAAAGAAAGAGGAAGAAAACAAAATAAAAAGAAACAAAAGAAAAGAAACAAAGTTATATACAAGAAAAGTGAAAAGAGAAAATAAAATAAATACTATAATTTATACACGAACTTACCTCCCCGGCAACGGCGCCAAAAGCTTGACACGACTAAAAGGTTGATGTCTTCTCCCAAGTGTAGGAGTGTCGAAGTAATAAATAACCCGGCAAGACCGGGGTCGAACCACAGGGAGGTTAATTGTACAAATTATAAACAACAATTATAAAACAACAATAACAACAACAACAATAGTAGTAATAATAATAATAATAGTAAAGAAAAAGAAGAAGAAGAAGATGATGATGATGATGAGAACTTAGAGATGAAATATTAATGTAAGGATTAAACAATAATAATAACAAATGTCAAGGTTAGAGGTTCCACTAATGGTATATCAAACAAGTATAGTATAAACTCTTAGTATTGAATTGGAAACCACACACAAAGGAGGTTCTAATCAGATTATATATTGTTAACATGATTACATTAGTCATCTTATTCAATTAATGCTAATGCTTGTAAATCTCGTCAAGCATTCATGATTATAACTTATGTTAACAACAAATCAAGTTCCTTTCATAGCTCAGGTGTCGGTTATACCATACATTATGGGCTATAAAAGTGCCAAGCATTCATTGTACCAAGTGTTATACAACATAAATCAAGATTAGTCATTTAACAAGCAAAGTATTAAAGAGTGAACAAGATAACAAATATAAAACATGTTAGTAACAAACATTAAAGTCCATATTAAGTTTACACTATACTTATTCTTACACCATTAGTGTAACCTTTTCACCTTGACATAATTAATTTAGCTAGACATAATGAAAGAAAGAAAAACAAATAAACAAAATAAGAACATAAAACTTAACTAAGTAAAGGAAAGGAAATGAAAGGCATAAACTTGATATTAATGAAAGTAAAGCATAAACATTACAAAAAATACAAAGAGAGAAAGGAAGAGCATGATCTTGATCTGAACACCAAGATGCCTAAATGCATGGCAAATGCCTCCTTTTATAAGCCAAAATTAGGAACTATTGATTTGATGACTAATTGATAAGTGGGTGGCCAACTTTTGACTTGGTGACAATCCTTATCTTCTTTTGTCTGCCCAAAACGTCATTGATAACGTCAAAACTGGAGCCAGTTGTAAACATAAAAGTTGTAGGCAATTGTCTCAGCTTTCTTGTGTAAAACATTCAGCTTATTTGGACTTCTAGAACTCCAGATATGGCCAAAATACCAAACAGTGCTCGGGTTGGAAGACAGATTCGGGCTTCTTTGTTGTTGCTACAATTTGGACTTGATAATGGCCTTTTTAGATCTTGGGCTCCATATAAAAGTTGTAGGCCTATGTCTTACCTTTCCATCCATATAAATTGGACCTAAATCTGAGATCTGTAACTCCAGATATGACCCACTTACCAAACAGTATTCCAGTTTGGATTGCACCGACACCTCTTCTCTATGTTTGACCATCTCTTTATCCTTGCAATTTAAGTTCTTCAAGTCATCAATCAATCCTTTCATTTATGTGATAGGCCTGCATTAAAAATAGACATTTACCACAAATTATAGGTATCTTATATTATTAGATACATTATTATAAAATATATTTTAGTTAAGGAGTTATTGATACTTCAAGTGCAAAATGATGATATAAAACCATGATAAAAATGCACTTTTAAGTACTAATCAAAGTTCCTCTCCAATTGTTTTTCCAATAATGTCCCCTTGTGCCAAAGCTTCAGGGACAACTCCTAAAACTTGACTACCTCCTAAAAATGCAGCTATTGACACACCTCCTATTAACCCAAGACTGCCTCCCCCATACACTAAATGAATCTTTCTCTCAGCTAGCATAGCACCTGACCAATTTGATTTGCTGATTCTAAAAACTCCTTTTCTTTCCCAGGACTAGATCCACCAAAAACACAAATATTTCTTATTTGATGACTTGAGGAACTTGCCATTTCTACACACTTCTGTATTTGTTGAATATATTTGGTTGAGTAGAAATGAAAGGAAAGAAACACCTATATGTAGGCCAGTTGGAGTCTCACACTCTCTCTCTTTTTATTTATTTATTTATTTACTTTTGAAAAAAACATGTGTATGTACAGGTAGTTGTGATTGTGGCTCACATCTTCCCTTGGTTTTACGTCCAAGAACGGCTTAAACGCCCTCTATGGGTCAGGGATAGGCTTCCCATCCAGTTTTCTTAAAAACTGGCAAACAGGGTCTTTTTTAGTCAGATTCCCAAGACTAAGTCGATCATGTTCTCTATGAAATAGTGGCCATAAATCATGAATTGCACGATGCACATCTCCACTAGGGTGCGTCTCAAGAGTCAATAGAAGATTATCTAAAGACTCCTTACTCAGGCCATCCTTAATGAATTGTATTTTATCTTCACAGTTTATAGATACCATTCCTAAAGAACGACATTGTGTATTACAAGTCCATCTAGCACATCGATGACAGACTTCTAGTCGTTTTGCACGACGCTTCTTTGCAAAAGTGCTTTTACCTGTTCCAGGCATGTGTGAAATAAAGAAATTAGATGACTCATCTGATAATCGGACCTTTGCTTCAATCAACCAGCGAATATCTTCAGGAATTCCATGATTCATTAACAATCTCAATCTTGCACATCTAGCACGGTAAATTTTTGTAATCGCATTCTGAAGCAGAGCGGGAAAATACTTTTTCAATTTTTCAAGATTAGTGTCCATTTTCAAATGAGAATTGGAAGAGAGCTTCGAAGAATTGCACAGATATATACACAGATATCAGTAATTGTGGGAAACTGAAAGAACTGACTTAAGTCATGGAGTACCGTTATCCGCCATTTGACCGGGGTGAGAGAAACTAGCAAAAATCACTCAAAAAGAAACACAAAAACAATGTGAGAAAAAAAATCAACCTTTATCTACAAGATCATTCCAACCAGTTGATTCATTTTTACTAGGAAAATTATCAAAGTAAGTTTTCAAACGATGTCCATTTTCCTTAAAATCATTGTCATTCATTGAATTCTCAATATCACAGGCCCCATAAGGATTGCTCCATCTTGGTCTTAGCTCTCTAGGGAATGCATAAAGTTGAGAATTATAAAACAAAACTTTTTGACCAGTATCAATCTTTTGACAATTTTCACAAGTTTTGCAGAATGCATGCGTGTCCTTGAACATGGTGGGCCAATAAAATCCATTTTGAAAGATTTTTGTAGCTGTCTTTTTTTACGAGAAATAACTTCCACATGCTTCAGAATGACAAAGTTTAATGACACTACTTACCTCATTGTCGGGAATGAATATTTGAAATATTTGATTAGGACAATATTTGAATAAGTTAGGGTCATCACAGTAAAAGCTCTTCACTTCGTTCAAAAACTTTTATTTGTCTTCGGTGCTCCAATCAGCTGGCAAATCTCCTAAAGTAAGAAAATTGATATTTTTATTATACCAAGGCATTGGACTAAGAGAAAGTAAGGATTCGTTAGGAAAGTAATCATCGATTGGTGTGATGTTAGATGTCGAATCTGTTGTCAATGTTGACAAAAGATTTGCATCAACATTTTCGGTGCTTGTTTCATCCGTGATTTCTTCCTCGGAATAAATCATTTGCAAATCTTCAGTTTCATCCAATTCATTTTTACTTAAAGTAAATTCAAGTTGATCATAAACTAATTCATCAATATGATCTACTTCTTGTAAATCATTATCATCTCCAGGTTGCTTGCAAATGTTGAAAATATTCATCTCCAATGTCATGTTTCCAAATGATAGCTTCATCAGTCCATTCCTACAATTAATTAATGCGTTAAAGGTTGCAAGAAACGGACGTCCTAAAATAACAGGAAATGAATTACATGCTTCAACAGGTTCTGTGTTTAAGACAATAAAATCCACAGGATAAATGAATTTATCGACTTGTACTAACACATCTTCAATTATTCCTCTAGGCACTTTTACAGATCTATCGGCAAGTAAAAGAGATATAGAAGTTGGTTTTAACTCACCTAGATTGAGACTCTGATAAACTGAATATGGAAGTAAATTCACACTAGCACCAAGATCAAGTAAGGCTTTTTCAATTTTATGTTCTCCAATAAAGCAAGAAATTGTAGGACAACCAGGGTCTTTATATTTCAAAGCATTATTGTTTTGAAGAATGGCACTTACTTGTTCGGCTAGAAAGGCTTTCTTTTTCACATTCAGTTTCCTCTTCACAGTGCATAGATCTTTCAAAAATTTAGCATGGGAAGGAACCTGTTTAATAGCATCCAACAAAGGTATATTGATCTTTACCTGTTTGAAAATTTTAAAAATTTCAGAGTTGTGATTAACTTTCCTTTGTTTGGTCATGGCTTGAGGAAATGGAAGTGCTGGCGGTGAATCAGTCGTTTCTTTGCAATTTTCAGATTCAACCCCTTCCTTACCCTCAGAGATTGACTCATCATCTTTCTCATAAGGTTCAAGAGAGGGTTTTTCAATAATCTTACCACTGCGCAGAGTAGTGACTGATTTGACTTGATCCATATGTTGGCTTCCGGAACTACTTGCATTTGCATTGTATTGCCTCTTAGGATTTTGTTGCGGTTGAGATGGAAACTTACCTTTCTCTTGGAAACTGAGAGCAGATGTTAATTTAGCAAGAGTATCTTTAAAATCTGTCATGTTTTGAGCAAGTTGAGTATTGATTATCTCTTGCTTTTCAATGAATGCATGCAATGTTTCCTCAAGATTTCTTCTAGGAGGTGGAGCATAAGGAGGTGCATATCCATGAGAATTTTGGAAATTGTGGTGTGCTTGAAATGGTGGTTGTGAAGTTTGTGCATTGTTGTTCTCACTCTTCCAATTGAAATTTAGGTGATTTCTCCAACCAGGGTTGTATGTTTGGGAGTATGGGTTATGGTTAGGCCTTTGGAAACTGTTTAAAGCATGGGCTTGCTCATGGAGACATTCCTTAAAAGAAGGCAAGGTTGGACAATCGTTGGTTGAGTGTTCATTTGTTTCACAAATTTGACACACATTGTTTTCAACAGATTTTAATTGACCACTCTTTTTCAATTCTAGTGCCTCGACTTTTCTAGCTAAAGATGCAAACTTGGCTTGAAGCTCATGATCTTCCCTAAGGTTGTACATACCTCCACTAGATGTATGAGGTTGAGTTTTACTCGGTCCCTCATAAATACCCGCGGTGTCCCAATTTTGAGCATTTTCAGCTAACAAGTCTAAGTACTCCATTGCTTCATCAGGGTCTTTATCTTCAAAAGTTCCATTACACATCAATTCAACCATTTGCCTATCTTTAGGTGTTAACCCTTCATAGAAATGTGAAACCAATCTCCATGTTTCAAAACCATGATGGGGGCAAGTACTAAGCAAGTCTCGATACCTATCCCAACATTTGTAAAATGTTTCTCCTGGTTTTTGAGTGAAAGTGGTGATTTGTCTCTTGAAAGAGTTTGTTCTATGAGATGGGAAAAACTTCTTTAAAAACTGTTGTTGCATTTCATCCCAAGCACGAATGGATCCTGGTCTTAAATTTTGTAGCCATGTTTTAGCTTTATCTTTTAATGAAAAAGGAAAAAGCTTTAATCTGATGGTGTTCATGCTACAATTTAAGTTATTATATGTGTTGCACACCTCCTCAAATTTCCTTAAATGCAAGTATGGATTTTCCAATTCTAAGCCATGAAAAGAAGGTGACACGACTAAAAGGTTGATGTCTTCTTGTGCCAAAGCTTCAGGGACGACCCCCAAAACTTGACTACCTCCTAAAAATGCAGCTATTGACACACCTCCCATTAACCCAAGACTGCCTCCCCTATACACTAAATGAATCTTTCTCTCAGCTAGCACCTGACCAAGATGATTTGCTGATTCTAAAAACTCCTTTTCTTTCCCAGGACTAGATCCACCAAAAACACAAATATTTCTTATATGATGACCTGAGGAACTTGCCATTTCTACACACTTCTATAGTTTTTGAATGTATGGGTTGAGTAGAAATGAAAGGAAGGAAGAGAGGGTTTTATAGATGAGAAATTAGAAAGGCAGTCATAACACCTATATGTAGGCCAGCTGGAGTCTCACACTCTCTCTCTCTCTTTTTATTTATTTATTTATTTACTTTTGAAAAAAAACATGTGTATGTACAGGTAGTTGTGATTGTGGCTCACATCTTCCCTTGGTTTTACGTCCAAGAACGGCTTAAACGCCCTCTATGGGTCGGGGATAGGCTTCCCATCCAGTTTTCTTAAAAACTGGCAAACAGGGTCTTTTTTAGTCAGATTCCCAAGACTAAATCGATCATGTTCTTTATGAAATAGTGGCCATAAATCATGAATTGCACGATGCACATCTCCACTAGGATGCGTCTCAAGAGTCAATAGAAGATTATCTAATGACTCCTTACTCAGGCCATCCTTAATGAATTGTATTTTATCTTCACGGTTTATAGATACCATTCCTAAAGAACGACATTGTGTATTACAAGTCCATCTAGCACATCGATGACAGACATCCAGTCGTTTTGCACGACGTTTCTTTGCAAAAGTGCTTTGACCTGTTCCAGGCATGTGTGAAATAAAAAAATTAGAGGACTCACCTGATAATCGGACCTTTGCTTCAATCAACCAGCGAATATCTTCAGGAATTCCATGATTCATTAATAATCTCAATCTTGCATATCTAGCACGGTAAATTTCTATAATCGCATTTTGAGGCAGAGCGGGAAAATACTTTTTCAATTTTTCAAGATTAGTGTCCATTTTCAAATGAGAATTGGAAGAGAGCTTCAAAGAATTGCACAGATATATACACCGATATCAGTTATTGTGGGAAACTGAAAGAACCGACTTAAGTCACGGAGTACCGTTATCCGCCATTTGACCGGGGTGAGATAAACTAGCAAGAATCACTAAAAAAGAAACACAAAAACAATGTGAGAAAAAAAATAATCAACCTTTATCTACAAGATCATTCCAACCAGTTGATTCATTTTTACTAGGAAAATTATCAAAGTAAGCTTTCAAACGATGTCCATTTTCCTTAAAATCATTGTCATTCATTGAATTCTCAATATCACAGGCCCCATAAGGATTGCTCCATCTTGGTCTTAGCTCTCTAGGGACTGCATAGAGTTGAGAATTATAAAACAAAACTTTTTGACTAGTATCAATCTTTTGACAATTTTCACAAGTTTTGCAGAATGCATGTGTGTCTTTGAACATGGTGGGCCAATAAAATCCACTTTGTAAGATTTTTGCAGTTGTCTTTTTTGACGAGAAATAACTTCCACATGCTTCAGAATGACAAAGTTTAATGACACTACTTACCTCATTGTCGGGAATGAATCTTTGAAATATTTGATCAGGACAATATTTGAATAAGTTAGGGTCATCACAATAAAAGCTCTTCACTTCGTTCAGAAACTTTTCTTTGTCTTGAGTACTCCAATCAACTAGCAAATCTCCTAAAGCAAGAAAATTGATATGTTTAGCAAACCAAGGCATTGAACTAAGAGAAAGTAGAGATTCATTAGGAAAGTAATAATTGATTGGTGTGATGTCGGGTGTCAAATCTATTGTCACTTTTGATAAAAGATCCGCATCAACATTGTCGGTGCCTTTTTCATCATCGACTTCTTCCTGATTGGTCATGGCATGAGGAAATGAAAGTGCTGGTAGGGAATCAGTCTTTTCCTTGCAATATTCAGATTCAACCCCTTCCTTACCCTTAGAGATTGACTCATCATGTTTCTCACAAGGTTCAAGAGTGGGTTTTTTAATAACCTTACCATTGCGAAGAGTAATGACTGATTTGACTTGATCCATGTGTTGACTTCCAGGACTACTTGCATTTGCATCATATTGCCCCTTGAGATTTTGCTGTGGTTGAGATGGAAACTTACCTTGCTCTTGAAAACTGAGAGCAGATATGAATTTTGCAAGAGTTTCTTTAAAATCTGTTATGCTTTGAGTAAGTTGAGTGTTGATTGTCTCTTGCTTTTCAATGAATGCATACAAAGTTTCCTCAAAATTACTTCTAAGAGGTGGAGCATAAGAAGGTGCATATCCATAAGAATTTTGGAAATTATGGTGTGCTTGAAACTGTGGTGGTGAAGTTTGTGCATTGTCACTCTTCCAACTGAAATTTAGGTGATTACTCCAACCAGGATTGTATGTTTGTGAATATGGGTTGTGATTGGACCTTTCGAAACTGTTTAAAGCATGGGCTTGTTCATGGAGACATTTCTTAAAAGAAGGCAAGGTTGGACAGTTATTGGTTGAGTGTTCATTTGTTTCACATATTTGACACACAATGTTTTCAACAGATTTTAATTGACCATTCCTTTTCAATTCTAGTGCCTCGACTTTTTTAGCTAAAGATGCAAATTTGGCTTGAAGGTCATGATCATCCCTAAGGTTGTACATACCTCCACTAGATGTATGAGGTTGAGTTTTACTCGGTGCCTCATATGTACCCGCGGTGTCCCAATTTTGAGCATTTTCAGCTAACAAGTCTAAGTACTCCATTGCTTCATCAGGGTCTTTATCTTCAAAAGTTCCATTGCACATCAATTCAACCATTTGCCTATCTTTAGGTGTTAACCCTTCATACAAATGTGAAACCAATCTCCATGTTTCAAAACCATGATGAGGGCAAGTACTAAGCAAGTCTCGATACCTATCCCAACATTTGTAAAATGTTTCTCCTGGTTTTTGAGTGAAAGTGGTGATTTGTCTCTTGAAAGAGTTTGTTCTATGAGATGGGAAAAACTTCTTTAAAAACTGTTGTTGCATTTCATCCCAAGCACGAATGGATCCTGGTCTCAAATTTTGTAGCCATGTTTTAACTTTATCTTTTAATGAAAAAGGAAAAAGCTTTAATCTGATTGTATTCATGCTACAATTTAAATTATTATATGTGTTGCACACCTCCTCAAATTCCCTTAAATGCAAGTATGGATTTTCCAATTCCAAACCATGAAAAGAAGGTAAAAGTTGAATAATACCTGGTTTAAAATTAAAATGAGATGCATCGGGAGGAAAAACTATGCATGATGGTGCACTTGTTCTTGTGGGATTCATATGATCTCTAAGTGTTCTAGCACGGTTATTCTCATTATTTTCATTATGAAGTGATTGATTATCTTCTTCGGCCATATTTTCTGAAAATGATGAGGACACCCTACAAAGTCTACCACTTGATGTACGTGACCACACTCTCATGCACGTGTAGGAATAAAATAAAATAAAAAGAAGAAAGCAAAAGAACGAGGAAGAAAACAAAATAAAAAGAAACAAAAGAAAAGAAACAAAGTTATATACAAGAAAAGTGAAAAGAGAAAATAAAATAAATACTATAATTTATACAAGAACTTACCTCCCCGGCAACGGCGCCAAAAACTTGACACGACAAAAATGTTGATGTCTTCTCCCAAGTGCAGGAGTGTCGAAGTAATAAATAACCCGGCAAGACCGGGGTCGAACCACAGGGAGGTTAATTGTACAAATTATAAACAACAATTATAAAACAACAATAACAACAACAACAACAATAGTAATAATAATAATAATAATAATAATAATAATAATAATAATAATAATAATAGTACTAGTAGTAGTAGTAGTAATAATAATAATAATAATAATAAAGAAAAATAAGAAGATGATGATGATGATGATGATGATGAGAACTTAGAGATGAAATATTAATGTAAGGATTAAGCAATAATAATAACAAATGTCAAGGTTAGAGGTTCCACTAATGGTATATCAAACAAGTATAGTATAAACTCTTATTATTGAATTGGAAACCACACACAAAGGAGGTTCCAATCAGATTATATATTGTTAACATGATTACATTACTCATCTTATTCAATTAATACTAATACTTGTAAATCTCGTCAGGCATTCATGATTATAACTTATGTTAACAACAAATCAAGTTCCTTTCATAGCTCAGGTGTCGGTTATACCATACATTATGGGCTATGAAAGTGCCAAGCATTTGTTGTACCAAGTGTTATACAACATAAATCAAGATTAGTCATTTAACAAGCAAAGTATTAAAGAGTGAACAAGATAACAAATATAAAACATGTTAGTATCAAACATTAAAGTCCATATTAAGTTTACATTATACTTATTCTTACACCATTAGTGTAACCTTTTCACCTTGACATAATTAACTTAGCTAGACATAATGAAAGAAAGAAAAATAAATAAACAAAATAAGAACATAAAAGTTAACTAAGTAAAGGAAATGAAATGAAAGGCATAAACTTGATATTAATGAAAGGAAAGCATAAACATTACAAAAAATACAAAGAGAGAAAGGAAGAGCATGATCTTGATCTGAACACCAAGATGCCTAAATGCATGGCAAATGCCTCCTTTTATAGGCCAAAATTGGGAACTATTGATTTGATGACTAATTGATAAGTGGGTGGCCAACTTTTGACTTGGTGACAATCCTTATCTTCTCTTGTCTGCCCAAAACGTCATTGATAACGTCAAAACTGGAGCCAGGTGCAAACATGAAAGTTGTAGGCAATTGTCTCAGCTTTCTTGTGTAAAACATTCAGCTCATTTGGACTTCTAGAACTCCAGATATGGCCAAAATACCGAACAGTGCTCGGGCTGGAAGACAGATTCGGGCTTCTTTGTTGTTGCTACAATTTGGACTTGATAATGGGCTTTTTAGATCTTGGGCTCCATATGAAAGTTGTAGGCCTATGTCTTACCTTTCCATCCATATAAATTGGACCTAAATTTGAGATCTGTAGCTCTAGATATGGCCCAATTACCGAACAGTGTTCCGGTTTGGATTGCACCGACATCTCTTCTCTAAGTTTGACCATCTCTTTATCCTTGCAATTTAAGTTCTTCAAGTCATCAATCAATCCTTTCGTTTATGTGATAGACCTGCATTAAAAATAGACATTTACCACAAATTATAGGTATCTTATATTATTAGATACATTATTATAAAACATATTTTAGTTAAGGAGTTATTGATACTTCAAGTGCAAAATGATGATATAAAACCATGATAAAAATGCACTTTTAAGTACTAATCAGAAGGTAAAAGTTGAATAATGCCTGGTTTAAAATTAAAATGAGATGCATCGGGAGGAAAAACTATGCATGATGGTGCACTTGTTCTTGGGGGATTCATGTGGTTTCTATGTGTTCTAGCACGGTTATTCTCATTATTCTCATTATGAAGTGATTGATTATCTTCTTCAGCCATATTTTCTGAAAATGATGAGGATACCCTACAAAGTCTACCACTTGATGTACGTGACCACACTCTCATGCACGTGTAGGAACAGAATAAAAAGAAAAAGAAAACAAAAGAAGAAGAAACAAGAGAAAAGAAATAAAGTTATATACAAGAAAAGTGAAAAGATAAAATAAAATAAATATTATAATTTATACAAGACTTACCTCCCCGGCAACGGCGCCAAAAACTTGACACGACTGAAAGATTGATGTCTTCTCCCAAGTGCAGGAGTGTCGAAGTAATAAATAACCCGGTAAGACCGGGGTCGAACCACAGGGAGGTTAATTGTACAAATTATAAATAACAATAATACAACAACAATAACAACAATAACAATAATAATAATAACAATAATAATAATAATACTAATACTAATAATACTAATAATACTAATAATAATAATAATAATAGTAGTAGTAGTAGTAGTAGTAGTAGTAATAGTAGTAGTAATAATAATAATAATAATAATAAAGAAAGAGAAGAAGAAGAAGATGATGATAACTTGGAGATGGAAAATTAATGTAAGGATTAAACAATAATAATAACAAATGTCAAGGTTAGAGGTTCCACTAATGGTATATCAAACAAGTATAGTATAAACTCTTATTATTGAATTGGAAACCACACACAAAGGAGGTTCCAATCAGATTATATATTGTTAACATGATTGCATTAGTCATCTTATTCAATTAATGCTAATACTTGTAAATCTCGTCAAGCATTCATGATTATAACTTATGTTAACAACAAATCAAGTTCCTTTCGTAGCTCAGGTGTCGATTATACCATACATTATGGGCTATGAAAGTGCCAAGCATTTGTTGTACCAAGTGTTATACAACATAAATCAAGATTAGTCATTTAACAAGCAAAGTATTAAAGAGTGAACAAGATAACAAATATAAAACATGTTAGTATCAAACATTAAAGTCCATATTAAGTTTACATTATACTTATTCGCACACCATTAGTATAACCTTTTCACCTTGACATAATTAACTTAGCTAGACATAATGAAAGAAAGCAAAATAGATAAACAAAATAAGAACATAAAAGCTAACTAAGTAAAGGAAAGGAAATGAAAGGCATAAACTTGATATTAATGAAAGTAAAGCATAAACATTACAAAAAATACAAAGAGAGAAAGGAAGAGCATGATCTTGATCTGAACACCAAGATGCCTAAATGCATGGCAAATGCCTCCTTTTATAAGCCAAAATTAGGAACTATTGATTTGATGACTAATTGATAAGTGGGTGGCCAACTTTTGACTTGGTGACAATCCTTATCTTCTTTTGTCTGCCCAAAACGTCATTGATAACGTCAAACCTGGAGCCAGTTGTAAACATGAAAGTTGTAGGCAATTGTCTCAGCTTTCTTGTGTAAAAAATTCAGCTCATTTGGACTTCTAGAACTCCTGATATGGCCAAAATACCGAACAGTACTCGGGCTGGAAGACAGATTCGGGCTTCTTTGTTGTTGCTACAATTTGGACTTGATAATGGCCTTTTTATATCTTGGGCTCCATATGAAAATTGTAGGCCTATGTCTTACCTTTCCATCCATATAAATTGGACCTAAATCTGAGATCTGTAGCTCCAGATATGACCCAATTACCGAACAGTGTTCCGGTTTGGATTGCACCGACATCTCTTCTCTAAGTTTGACCATCTCTTTATCCTTGCAATTTAAGTTCTTCAAGTCATCAATCAATCCTTTCATTTATGTGATAGGCCTGCATTAAAAATAGACATTTACCACAAATTATAGTTATCTTATATTATTAGATACATTATTATAAAACATATTTTAGTTAAGGAGTTATTGATACTTCAAGTGCAAAATGATGATATAAAACCATGATAAAAATGCACTTTTAAGTACTAATCAATTACCCCTTGGGATTTTGTTGTGGTTGAGATGGAAACTTACCTTTCTCTTGGAAACTAAGAGCAGATGTTAATTTTGCAAGAGTATCTTTAAAATTTATCATGTTTTGAGCAAGTTGAGTATTGATTGTCTCTTGCTTTTCAATGAATGCATGCAATGTTTCCTCAAGATTTCTTCTAGGAGGTGGAGCATAAGGAGGTACATATCCATGAGAATTTTGGAAATTGTGGTGTGCTTGAAATGGTGGTTGTGAAGTTTATCCATTGTTATTATCACTCTTCCAACTGAAATTTGGGTGATTTCTCCAACCAGGGTTGTATGTTTGGGAGTATGGGTTGTGCTTGGGCCTTTGGAAACTGTTTAAAACATGAGCTTGTTAATGAAGACATTCCTTAAAAGAAGGCAAGGTTGGACGATCGTTGGTTGAGTGTTCATTTGTTTCACAGATTTGACACACAATGTTTTAAACATATTTTAATTGACCACTCTTTTTCAATTCTAGTGCCTCGACTTTTCTAGCTAAAGATG
The DNA here is from genome assembly GCA_026413675.1 of Populus pruinosa. Lineage (NCBI taxonomy): Eukaryota > Viridiplantae > Streptophyta > Magnoliopsida > Malpighiales > Salicaceae > Populus > Populus pruinosa. Next base: position 9,082,595 of record CM048607.1, read on the forward strand.
CAAACTTGGCTTGAAGGTCATGATCTTCCCTAAGGTTGTATATACCTCCACTAAATGTATGAGGTTGAGTTTTACTTTATGCCTCACAAGTACCCGCGGTGTCCCAATTTTGAGCATTTTCAATTAACAAGTTTAAGTAGTCCATTGCTTCATCAGGGTCTTTATCATTAAAAGTTTCATTGCACATCAATTCAACCATTTGCCTATCTTTAGGTGTTAACCCTTCATAGAAATATGAAACCAATCTCCATGTTTCAAAATAATGATGAGGGTAAGTATTGAGCAAGTCTCGATACCTACCCCAACATTGGTAAAATGTTTCTCCTGGTTTTTCAGTGAAAGTAGTGATTTGTCTTTTGAAAGAGTTTGTTTTGTGAGATGGGAAAAACTTCTTCAAAAACTATTGTTGCATTTCATCCCAAGCACGAATGGATTCTAGTCTTAAATTTTGTAACCATGTTTTAGCTTTATCTTTTAATGAAAAAGGAAAAAGCTTTAATCTGATGGTGTTCATGTTACAATTTAAATTATTATATGTGTTGCAAACCTCCTCAAATTCCCTTAAATGCAAGTATGGATTTTCCAATTCCAAGCCATGAAAAGATGGTAAAAGTTGAATAATGTCTGGCTTAAAATTAAAATGAGATGCATCGGGATGAAAAACTATGCATGATGGTGCACTTGTTCTTGTGAGATTCACGTGGTCTCTAAGTGTTCTAGCACGGTTATTCTCATTATTCTCATTATGAAGTGATTGATTATCTTCTTCGGCTATATTTTCTGAAAATGATGAGGATATCCTACAAAGTCTACCACTTGATGTACGTGACCACACTCTCATGCACGTGTAGGAATAGAATAAAAGGAAAAAGAAAACAAACAAAGAAGAAACAGGAGAAAAGAAACAAAGTTACATACAAGAAAAGTGAAAAAAGAAAATGAAATAACTACTATAATTTATACAAGAACTTACCTCCCCGGCAACGGCGCCAAAAACTTGACACGACTAAAAGATTGATGCCTTCTCCCAAGTGCACGAGACATTATCCATGGAAATTTTACCATAAATTAAAGGTATCTTATATTATTAGATATATTATTATAAAACATGCTTTAGTTAAGGAGTTATTGATACTTCAAGTGCAAAATAATGACATAAAACCATGATAAAAATGCATTTTTAAGTACTAATCTTGCATATCCATGGAAATTTTGGAAATTATGGTGTGCTTGAAACTGTGGTGTGAAGTTTGTGCATTGTCACTCTTCCAACTGAAATTTAGATGATTTCTCCAACCAGGATTGTATGTTTGCAAATATGGGTTATGATTTGGCCTTTCAAAACTATTTAAAGCATGAGATTGTTCATGGAGACATTCCTTAAAAGAAGGCAAGGTTGGACAGTTATTGGTTGAGTGTTCATTTGTTTCACATATTTGACACACAATGTTTTCAACAGATTTTAATTGACCACTCTTTTTCAATTCTAGTGCCTCGACTTTTCTAGCTAAAGATACAAACTTGGCTTGGAGGTCATGATCTTCCCTAAAGTTGTACATACCTCCACTAGTTGTATGAGGTTGAGTTTTACTCGGTGCCTCATAAGTACCCGTAGTGTCCCAATTCTGAGCATTTTCAGTTAACAAGTCTAAGTACTTGATTGCTTCATCAGGGTCTTTATCTTCAAAAGTTCCATTGCACATTAATTCAACCAATCTCCATGTTTTAAAAACATGATGAGGGCAAGTATTAAGCAAGTCGTGATACCAATCCCAATATTGGTAAAATGTTTCTCCTGGTTTTTGAGTGAAAATGGTGATTTGTCTTTTGAAAGAGTTTATTTTGTGAGATGGGAAAAACTTCTTTAGAAACTGCTTTTGCATTTCATCCCAAGCACGAATGGATCAAGGTCTCAAATTTTGTAGCCATGTTTTAGCTTTATCTTTTAATGAAAAAGGAAAACGCTTTAATTTGATGGTGTTCGTGCTACAATTTAAATTATTATATGAGTTGCAGACCTCCTCAAATTCCCTTAAATGCATGTATGGATTTTCCAATTCTAAGCCATGAAAAGAAGGTAAAAGTTGAATAATGTCTGGTTTAAAATTAAAATGAGATGCATCGGAAGGAAAAACTATGCATAATGGTTCACTTGTTCTTATGGGATTCATGTGGTCTCTAAGTGTTCTAGCACGGTTATTCTCATTATGAAGTGATTGATTATCTTCTTCGACCATATTTTCTAAAAATGATGAGGATACCCTACAAAGTCTACCACTTGATGTATGTGACCACACACTCTCATGCACGTGTAGGAATAGAATAAAAGGAAAGAGAAAACAAAAGAAAAGGAAATAAGAGAAAAGAAACAAAGTTATATACAAGAAAAGTGAAAAGAGAAAATAAAATAAATATTATAATTTATACAAAACTTACCTCCCCGGTAACGGCGTCAAAAACTTGACACGACTAAAAGATTGATATCTTCTCCCAAGTGCAGGAGTGTCAAAGTAATAAATAACCCAGCAAGAACAGGGTCGAACCACAGGGAGGTTAATTGTACAAATTATAAATAACAATAATACAACAACAATAACAATAATAATAACAATAATAACAGCAATAATAATAATAAAGAAAAAGAAAATGAAGAAGAAGAAGATGACGAGAACTTTGAGATGTAATATTAATGAAAGGATTAAACAATGATAATAACAAATGTCAAGGTTAGAGGATCCACTAATGGTATGTCAAACAAGTATAGTATCAACTCTTATTATTCAATTGGAAACCACACACAAAGGAGGTTCCAATTTGATTATAGATTGTTAACATGATTACATTAGTCATCTTATTCAATTAATGCTAATATTTGTAAATCTCGTCAAGCATTCATGATTATAACTTATGTTAACAACAAATCAAGTTTCTTTCATAGCTTAGGTGTCGGTTATACCATACAGTATGGCCTATGAAAGTGCCAAGCATTTTTTGTACCAAGTGTTAGACAACATAAATCAAGATTAGTCATTTAACAAGCAAAGTATTAAAGAGTGAACAAGATAACAAATATAAAACATGTTAGTATCAAACGTTAAAGTCCATATTAAGTTTACACTATACTTATTCTTACACCATTAGTGTAACCTTTTCACCTTGACATAATAAACTTACCTAGACATAATGAATGAAAGAAAAATAAATAAACAAGATAAGAACATAAATAAGATAAAAGTTAATTAAGTAAATGAAAGGAAATGAAAGGCATAAACTTGATATTAATGAAAGCAAAGCATAAACATTACAAAAAATACAAACACAAAAAGGAAGAACATGATCTTGATCTAGACACCAAGATGCCTAAATGCATGGTAAATGCCTCTTTTTATAGGCCAAAATTGGAAACTATTGATTTGATGACTAATTAATGAGTGGGTGACCAACTCTTGACTTGGTGATAATCCTTATCTTCTCTTGTCTGCCCAAAACATCATTGATAATGTCAAAATTGGAGCCACTTGACATGAAAGTTGTAGGAAATTGTCTCAGCTTTTTTATGTAAAAACTTCAGCTCATTTCAACTTCTAGAACTCTAGATATGGCCAAAATACTGAACAGTGCTCGGGTTGGAGAACAGATTCGGGCTTCTTTGTTGTTGCAACAATTTGGACTTGAAAATGGCCTTTTTAGATCTTGGGCTCCATATGAAAGTTGTAGGCCTATGTCTTACCTTCCTATACATATAAAGTAGACCTAAATCGGAGATCTATAGCTCCAAATATGACCCAATTATGAAATAGTGTTCCGGTTTGAATTGCACCAACATCTCTTTTCTAAATTTGACCATCTCTTTATCCTTTCAATTTTAGTTCTTAAATTCATCAATCAATCCTTTTATTTATGTGATAGGCCTGCATTTAAAATGAATATTTACCATAAATTAAAGGTATCTTATATTATTAGATATATTATTATAAAACATGTTTTAGTTAAGGAGTTATTGATACTTCAAGTGCAAAATGATAACATAAAACCATGATAAAAATGCACTTTTAAGTACTAATCAAAGACCAATAATTATGTGTTGATATATTAACCATAAAAGAAAGGTTTATTAATATATTGTTAAGAAGTATTGAGCAGGTATATAAATTTAATGAGAGTTTGTTTATCTGAATATATTAATGGAAGTTAAATGATGACTACCTTGTTTTGTGGAATTTGCAAAGTACTTTTTTATTTTAACGCTTTGATTGCTAGGGACTAGTAATAAGCTAGTTAGGGGTGTGATTAATACTTAAAAGTGTATTTTTATCAAGGTTTTATATCATCATTTCGCATTTAAAGTATCAATAACTCCTTAACTAAAGCATGTTTTATAATAATATATCTAATAATATAAGATACATTTAATTTATGGTAAATGTTCATTTTAAATGTAGGCATATCATATAAATGAAAGGATTGATTGATGAATTTAAGAACTAAAATTGTAAGGACAAAGAGATGGCCAAACTTAGAAAAAAGATGTTAGTGCAATCCAAACCGGAACATTGTTCGGTAATTGAGTCATAGCTGGAGTTGTAGATCTCAGATTTAGGTCTACTTTATATGGATGGAAAGGTAAGACATAGACCTACAACTTTTATATGGAGCCCAAGATCTAAACATGTCATTTTTAAGTCCAAATTGGAGAAATAACAAAGAAGTCTAAATCAGAGACAATTTCCTACAGCTTTCATGTTTTCAAGTGGTTCTAATTTTGACGTTATCAATGACGTTTTGGGCAGAAAAAGAAGATAAGGATTGTCACCAAGTCAAAAGTTGGTCACCCACTCATCAATTAGTCATCAAATCAATAGTTCCCAATTTTGGCCTATAAAAGGAGGCATTTACCATGCATTTAGGCATCTTGGTTTCCAAATCAAGATCATGCTCTTCCTTTTTGTGTTTGTATTTTTTGTAATGTTTATGCTTTGCTTTCATTAATATCAAGTTTATGCCTTTCATTTCCTTTCATTTACTTAGTTAACTTTTATCTTATTTATGTTCTTATCTTGTTTATTTATTTTTCTTTCTTTCATTATGTCTAGGTAAGTTTATTATGTCAAGGTGAAAAGGTTACACTAATGGTGTAAGAATAAGTATAGTGTAAACTTAATATGAACTTTAATATTTGATACTAACATGTTTTATATTTGTTATCTTGTTCACTCTTTAATACTTTGCTTATTAAATGATTAATCTTGATTTATGTTGTATAACACTTGGTACAAAAAATGCTTGGCACTTTCATAGCCCATACTGTATGGTATAACCGACACCTGAGCTATGAAAGGAACTTGATTTGTTGTTAACATAAGTTATAATCATGAATGCTTGACAAAATTTACAAGTATTAGCATTAATTGAATAAGATGACTAATGTAATCATGTTAACAATATATAATCTGATTGGAACCTCCTTTGTGTGTAGTTTCTAATTGAATAATAAGAGTTTATACTATACTTGTTTGATGTACTATTAGTGGATCCTCTAACCTTGACATTGTTTGTTATCATTATTTAATCCTTACATTAATTTTTCATCTCAAAGTTCTCATCAACTTTTCTTTTTCTTCTTTTTCTTTATTATTATTATTATTATTATTATTATTATTATTATTATTATTACTACTACTACTACTACTACTACTACTACTACTAGTATTATTATTGTTGTTTGTATTGTTACTATTGTTGTTGTTTATAATTGTTGTTTTATAATTTGGATAATTAACCTCCTTGTGATTCGATCCTAGTCTTGCCGAGTTATTTATTACTTCGATACTCCTGCACTTGGGAGAAGATATCAATCTTTTAGTCGTGCCCCATGACTAAAAAAAGAAAAGTCAATCATAACTCTGAAATTTTTAAAACTTTCAAACATGTAAGGATCAATATACCTTTATTGGATGCTATTAAACATCCACCTATTTATGCTAAATTTTTTAAAGTTTTGTGTACTGTGAAGAGAAAACTAGATGTGAAAAGAAAATCTTTTTAGCTGAACAAGCGTCATTCTTCAAAACAAGAATGCTTTGAAATATAAAGATTCTAATTGTCCTATAATTTCTTGCTTTATTAAAAAAATATAAAATTGAAAATGTTTTACATGATCTTGGAGCTAGTGTGAATTTAATTCCATATTCAATCTTGTAGAGTCTTAATCTAGGTGAGTTAAAACCAACTTCTGTAACTTTATTATTTGTTGATAGATCTGTAAAAGTGCTTAGAGGAATAGTTGAAGATGTGTTAGTACAAGTTGATAAATTCATTTATCGTGTTGATTTTATTGTCTTGGATATACAAACTATTGAAGCATGTAATTTAATTCCTGTTATTTTAGGACGTTCATTTCTTAAAACTTTTAATGCATTGATTAATTGTAAGAATGGACTAATGAAGTTATCATTTGGAAACATGACATTGAAAATTAATATTTTCAACACTTGCAAAGCAACTTAGAGATAATAATGATTTATAGAAAATGGATTTTATTGAAAAATTAGTTTATGATCTATTTGAAACTATTTCTAGTGAAATTGAGTTTAATGAATTTGAGAATTTGAAAATGGTTTATTTTCAGAAAGAATCATAGGTAAGTAACTAGAGACAAAAAATTAAAGAGTTGCCACCATGATCAATTGAGTCTATACCTTCAAGTGTTCAACCACAAAAACCTGATTTGAATTCATTACCACTGAATCTCAAATACTTGTTTTTTAGAGAAAATGAAACTTTTCTGGAAATAATTTCTTTAAAACTTAATGCATGTCAAAAAGGTAAGTTATTACAAACTCTGAAAATGCATAAAAATGCATTAGGATGGACCATAGCTGACATAAAAGGAATTAGTCATTTGATTTGCACACACAAGATTTATTTAAGTTACATGTATATTAAAAGGAAAAAAAGATAATAATCTTAACTCAAAAAAGTTAACCTTCAACATTAGAATAGAATATTGTTTTCTTCTAATAAAAGCTCCATCATCTATGTTTTCATTTATTGAGCACATAAAAAAAAGGTTTATTAATATCTTGTTTCAATAGTATAAAGTAGATATATAAATTTAATGAGAGTTTGTGTACTTGGATAGATCAATGAAAGTTGAAAATGCATAAAAATGCATTAGGATGGACCATAGCTGACATAAAAGGAATTAGTCATTTGATTTGCACACACAAGATTTATTTAAGTTACATGTATATTAAAAGGAAAAAAAGATAATAATCTTAACTCAAAAAAGTTAACCTTCAACATTAGAATAGAATATTGTTTTCTTCTAATAAAAGCTCCATCATCTATGTTTTCATTTATTGAGCACATAAAAAAAAGGTTTATTAATATCTTGTTTCAATAGTATAAAGTAGATATATAAATTTAATGAGAGTTTGTGTACTTGGATAGATCAATGGAAGTTGAATGATGAATGTCTTGCTTTATAGAACTTGTAAATTATTCTTTTATTTTAACACTTTGATTACTAGGGACTAGTAATAAGCTGGTTGGGGGTGTGATTGGTCTTAAAAGTGCATTTTTATCAAGGTTTTATATCATCATTTTACACTTGAAGTATCAATAATTCCTTAACTAGAGCATGTTTTATAATAACAAGTCTGATAATATAAGATATATTTAATTTATGGTAAATGCTCATTTTAAATACAGGTATATCTCACAATTTAAAGGATTGATTTTTGTGATTAACTATTATAACTGAAAGGACAAAGAAAAGGTTAAACTTGAAAAGGAGATACTAATTCAATTCAAATTGAAACACTGTTCAGTTATTAGGTTATATCTGCAACTATAAAATTTCAATTTCAATTTGGTTTATATGGCTTAAAAGAAAAAAAAATAGGTCTACAACTTTCCTGGATAGCGAAAGACCCAAATCTACCGTTTTCAAATTCATAGTTTGGCCATAAAAGAGAAGTCAGAATCTGTCCTGCAATCCAACCCAAATACTATTCAGAATTTTACCTATAGCTGGAGATCTAGAAAGCCAAATGACGTGAAATTTGGTGGGTGAAAAGAAAAGACAATTTCCAACAACTTTCATGAAGAAGACGTGCTTAAATTATGATGGTAGCAATGTCATTTCATCCAAACAAGAGTTTAAAGGCTATCCACCATGTCCACCAGTAGCATTACTCAATAGATTAGACATATCTCAAGCTATAGTGCTCCAAATTCTCTAGAATATGATAGGTGGAAGGTAAAGATAATTTCTAACAACTTTCATGAAGAACATTTTGCTGAATTTTGATTGTATCATGTCATTTCATCTAGTCAAAATGCTTGAGTGTTGTTGTTGTCTGTCAAGTCCACTAAATCAATAGGAAATCTTGTTAGAAAGCTAACATCCCTAACTACAACTTTGTAAAAAAAACTTATTCTAATTTGTTATTTTCAAGCCCTTAACTCAAATGGAAGTTAGGTGATATAGCTATCTAGATTTTCAATTTTTACTCTTAACATGCAACAAAGTATTTTGATTTATTTTCTCACCATTTAAAGCAAGTATTTCTCATTTATATAATTTATAACATCATTAAATATAACACGAAAATAATCAACTAATTTTTCTCACATCCTACTTGAAATAACCAAAACTCTCTCACGGAAAACACCTTCATTTTCATTAACATTCCTTCATCAATAATACTTCAACACTACATAAAAATTCCATAATCCCCTACAAGATTACAATGTTTATAATTCAAAACATAATCAATATTTTCATAACAAATTAAATATAAGATTTCTATTTTTTTAAATTCATTCTCCATATTTCAACGAATTCTATAATAAGTATAAACAAACAACATTCACATGTTGTTTTAATTTTTTATCAATTTTTTTCTCTTTATGGCTAACACCACCATCTTTAACAACACTATGATTGTTTCTTTATTTGTTCATTGTTCTAAATTGCTTTCATTAATTTTCGTCCAAATTACATCAAATAAAGCATAATCAATCTTTCCATTATAAATTAAACAAAAGATTTCCATTTCTTCTCAATTCATTATTCACATTTCAACATACTTTATAATAAATGCAAACAAACAACATTCATGTTTTATTTTATTTTATTTTCAATTTTTTCTCTTTATGGTCAACACCACCACCTTTAACAACACTAGGATTGTTTCTTCATTTATTCAATTTTCTAAGTTGCTTTCATCCATTTCTATCCAAATTACATCAAACAAAGCAAATTTCTCACCCCTCCCCCCCAATCCTCACATCAACCCTAGTATAGAATTTATAATTTAGATATTAATTTTAATTGTATTTAATTTAACTTGTCTAATCAACTCTAAAGCCTTTTGCCCAGTGATAAAATGAGCTTTGAATTTCTCGACATTTCTTTTTTCTTCCTCTTAATTGCCTACCCTGTTTCTCTAAATCCCTAAATTTCTTTCACTTATTCTTTTTAGATTCTTGCTTTGATGATGTTTTCCTCATGATTTAGCTTAAATCTTACCCAAACCCTTTAATTTATAGTATTTATACTCAATTTTGATGAAGAAAATTGAAAAATATTCTCCCCTTTTATCCGAATTAAAAAATAATATTTTTTATTTTAAAACATTATTTTTGATATTAGCGTATCAAAATAATATAAAATCACAAAAAAAAGATATTAATTTGAAGTGAAAAATAAAATAAAATATTTTTTAAAAAAATATTTTTATGAAAGACACACAAAATATCAAATATATAAAAAGAAAGACAAGTGACATTTGTATCCAAATTCTTATTATATTATTCTTTAATATAGTTCATTTTTTATTCTCTTTTCAAGATATTTAGAAAACAAATATTAAAAAAACACATATTTATTATCATTATTAAATCTGACTTAATGTATTAATTTAATAATTTTGTAACTTGAAGTATGTGTTTGGATGAGGTTTTATTTAAAATCATTTTATGCATCAACTTTTCTTGTTAAATTCGAGTAATTATAATCTAATGAATTAATCAAACTTGAATGAAATGTAACCAAGTTATTTTTTAAAATATTAAAATAATATTATTTTAATAAAATAATTTATTTATATTAATTATAGCTATTAAACTCAATTTAGGATTAATCCAGAGTTGACTTAATTAAAAGGATGGGTTGCGAGTTACATAGTCAACGAAAATCAACTTAAGTCAAGTCAGAAAAATAAAAAAAAACATTTGAAATTTTAATATTTTATAGAAAAAAATTAAAAAATAATTCATGAAAATATAGGTTATGCATGTTTTAAATAATGAAAGTTTAAAAGAATATTTTAAATTGTTTTTATTTGACATTGAAAATATATTATGTTATCCTTTTAAGTTGAAGTATTTAAACTAAATTTTTTTTTTGAACGTAAAATATATATACTAACAGGATTTAAATTCCACATTGAAAAAATATTTTTTTTAATATAGAGTATATATATATATATATATTAAAAGGTTTTAAATCCTTCAAATCTTATATTGAAAAAAATACTATATTATTTTTTTAAATTGAAGTATTCAAATTAATTTTTTTTATTTCACTTTTAAAAAATATAGTTTTTTTGTAAATATAGAGTATATATATCGAAGGATTTTAAATTTAACATTAAAAAATAACTTTTTTTTAGAAAAATAGAATATATATATATATATATATATACATAAAAGGATTTTTAATTTTACATTAAAAAAATAAAATATTTTCCTAATATTTATATAATAAATTCTGAAAATAATTAATAACTAATTAAAGAAAAAGAGTTTAAAGAAAAAAATCTCACTAAGGTTCATTTAGGTCATAAATGGACCAGCCGAGTTGATTATTTGACAAAGATTTTTGCAGTTTTTATTTTATTTAAATCGATGCCTTTATCAGATTGATGGAATACAAATCGACTTGCCGGGCCTGATTAAATTTAATAAGTAGGTTGTTAACTTAATAATCATTACATTGAATTAGTAACCCGATGAACCGAGCATAAACCTTGTCTGACCTTACACGGAATCTCTTAACCATGACAAATCCCATTTATGATATTATAATACAATAAATATTATATAAATATAAATTTCTCATTTTTCTAATCAGCCTCACTTCCGTTTCTCTCTCTCTACAACTATCCCAGAAAACTGAGCCTTTTCTTTCTAGGAAGATTAAAAAAAAAAAGAGAAAAGCCTCAACTTTAATAAGTTACTAACTGCGTGGCTCTTCTTTTTGAGATCTACTTGTGGACAGCTCCAGATAGAGATTGCAGAGAGAGAAGTACAAGTAGAGATAGAAAGAAACTCACACTTGTAGGAAGAGAAAGGTAAAAAGGAAAGAAAAAAGAAATGATCTTCTTTATTTATTTTCCGAAGAAAAAAAGTTGGAAAGGTTTAAACTTTTGTTTTGTACGGATTTCTCCATTTTATTTTTGAGGAATCGAAGTCGACCATGAAATTTGTACAAAGCTGGGGTTTTTTGGCCGAATCAGATCTGTGAAGGGTTTTTTGATTGAATAAGTTTTGCGGGCTCATTTCATTTCTAGGTTTGAAGTTATAGGGGTTGAGTTTTCGGGTATTGATGGATTTTTGGTTCATTTGATGAATTCTTATCAGTTTTGCTCACCTTGAGCCGGTTTTTTGTATTGGTTTATGTAGTGGTGAGATCTGAGTTGGGTTTTGCATTTTTGTTGTTACTAGGATTTGGATTTTCATGTTCTAGCTATAAGCTTAACTGAGTTGTCATTAATTAAATCTAGGAGTTAAAGTTGTTGAAGTTAGTTTTGGAAATGATAATTTTAAATATGCTAATATAAGGATGCAAAATATATGTTTTTTGCCTCTCTGGATTCTGTGTATCTTTGTAATTGAGCTTGTTGGGGATGCTTTAATTAATGACTATACGAGTTTTTTTTCGTACAGTGTCTTTGTTACTTGAGTGTTCTTTTTTTTCTTTGTAATTTTTTTTTAAAAAAACTGCATTCTTTATACTAGGCAGAATTGATTGATGTCTACTGAATTCCTATTGCCTGATGTCTTTTTTTTTCTTTTCTTTTAATCCTGTGAAGTGATTGCATGCTTCAAATTAGCCCTGTAAGTTACAATCTTGCGGTTATAGTAGCTTACCTTATCCCATCGAGCACCAAAGCTCCAAGTTATGTAGTTTTGTTTTTGCAGTTTGTTTAGCTGTCAAACTGGTCTTATTCATGTTTCAGGATAGCACTTCAGAGGAGACGCAAAAATTCAAATTATTGTTGGAAGGTTTACATGAATCTGACTAGCTGCTAGTCATTGTCAGGAGATGAATAGCCACGTTAATAGCCCATCAGTGTCACTCCAGTGTAGCATGCTAGCTGATTTTGCAAGTGTCAGATTGGTATCTGATGATCACAGCTAATATTGGAATTTCTGCTAGCATCACCATTCGACTAACCTTTCCTTGAAGAGATTCTACTGGGTGTGGTCTGGCTAAGTGCATTTGATAGAGCTTTGCTTACCGAATCATCTTTGCTGTTGTTTGACTTGCCCTGTTCTTTCTGTGTGAAGTGCTTCAGAGGAAGCTGTTCTGACTTTAGTTTTACTCATGCAAGCATTTTCAGTCAAAGTTGTTAGTGTTTCTCTTGAATAATTAGTGAAAATAGGTATAATTATTAGGAGATGCTTCTTTAAGCGGCTATATTGGCATTCTCTGGGAGGTTCTTCTGTTGCTTGGAAGTGTTATTAAATATCATACCGTAGGTGGTGGTTCAGTTTTGTTTGAAACACTGATCAGTAAAATGGACACTGAATTTGCAAATGCTAACCATCCACTGCATTTTCTTCATCGACTGCTTCCTGCTGTTGGACCTGGACTTCTGATTGCAATTGGATATGTTGATCCTGGAAAGTGGGCAGCAACTGTTGAAGGAGGTGCTCGTTTTGGGTTTGATCTGGTACTACCGATGCTCCTTTTCAATTTTGTTGCCATTTTATGCCAGTATCTCGCTGCTCGAATTGGTGTGATCACTAGAAAAGATCTTGCCCAGGTATCATCCTATTTCCTTAAGGATATTCTATGAGAAATTTTGTATATTTACTTTTGTTGACATGCTAATACTATGATCTTATATGTTTCCTTCAAAGAGAAAAATAATTTTGTATTGTTTGTGTTTTGTCCTTGATCTGGTTGTCTTGAGCTTGTTTTCCCTTTTGCAAATGGAAATAATGAAATAGTAAAATTTGGAAATGAGAAATAGATTGGTTTAGTCCACATGGTACTGGTTATGTCATGTCCCTTGCTTTCCAATTGAAAGTGTAGAGGTTCATCAAGGATACTCTACTGAGAACTCTGGTTTTGTATTGTTTTAATGTTCCATGTCATGCTTCTTGCAATCTGATGGATGTGCCTCTCTTTAGCATGACTGGAAGTTAGCTGGGTTCTTCAGAGTCCTCTACATGTTCCATTTGATTGATATCTGAGCAAGCACATCTGTTTCTGTAAAGAAATTATCAAACCATTTGTAATTACATCCACAGATGTATATGGGGTGATGTTTTTCCACCAATCATTTGCATTTCAAAGTTCATTAGCCTATTTTCTAATTATTTGGTGTGTTCACTAACTATTCTACACCCCCAACCCCCAATTATGGCTTGAAGTTTTACAATTTTCCTTTTCCTTATGATCCCATAGATCTGCAATGATGAGTATGACAAGTGGACATGCATGTTTCTAGGAGTTCAGGCAGCGCTTTCCGTGATTGCATTGGACCTCACTATGGTAGTTTCTCTTGATCTTAGTTGTTTAGTACATCTGGTTGCCTATTCAAAAGATATGGGTTTAAGGCATCTGGATGTGATTTATGCTACTTGAGATCCCTTGTTGTGGTCATAACTTGTGAATTGTTTTCAACAGATTCTCGGCATTGCACATGGTCTTAATCTTCTCTTCAGGATGGACTTATCCACTTGTGTTTTTTTAGCTGCTGCTGATGCCATTTTATTTCCAGTTTTTGCTACCCTCATGGTAAGACCACTTGCTTGCATTCTTTTACCACCTCACCTTAGAAATATCACTATTGATTTTGTTACCTTTTTCCCAGGAGAGATGCAAGGCAAGTTTCCTGTGCACATGCATTGCAGGCTTCATATTACTTTTGTATTTCTTTGGGGTTCTCCTCAGCCAACCAGAAATCCCTCTTTCCATAAACGGGACGCGAACAAAATTAAGTCAGGAGAGTGTGTTTGCCCTGATGAGTCTACTTGGAGCAAGTATCATGCCTCACAATTTTTTCCTCCATTCTTCTATTGTGCTGGTAATTCTTTTTCTCCCTGCCCTTAACAACCCCCCCCTCCCACCCAAAAACAAAGCCCTCTTGTGTGTCTCTGACTCTTTGAGTACATTGTCAATATCATTTTGTATAATGTTCAGTGAGGCTTTTCTGGCATAGCATATTTGGCATGCTGCTAGTTTTATATCAATACCTTCCAGTGATTTTTGAGGTGTCTTTTTTAGGACATCTGAGGTTTAGATTTTGGAGCAGAGAGGATATATTGTGTTTATGCTACTTCTCTACTTGAATGTTAGTTTGTACTTATTTTCTTTTACATGTGGTTTTGTGTCAATTGTGCAATGCTTGAGTCTAAGTGTACATTTGTTTTGGGATCTTTGTTGCTTAGCATGGCCTTTCCATTCTAAAATGATTTGGTTTTCATTTGACTGATAAATTTTGATATTATGGAAACTTAATGGCTTTGTGACAATGGAACTGGCAATTGTTTTGATGAGGTATTTGATATGAGTAATCTACCTTTGCTGGCTGGTGCTTTATGGTGCACCATCCCAAAATCAACAAGCCTGCTGTCTTTTTTATTTTTTTTAATACAACCAAAAACCCAAAAAAGCATATCCTTCTTGTGTAGCTTTGTGAAAGGATATGAATGTGCCTCCAATCATGAACTAACACAATTATTCCCCATCTCTGTAAGTTTGCATAAGTTCCCTTGCAATGGTGAGGATGTGGGTGTTCAAATGCAAAGAGAAGATTCATGATTTGAATCTGGATTCTCTTAACAAATTAAAGCTAGTAGAGCGTCTTTTTCTTGTCTTATCTTTAGACATTTTGTTTACATGGCAATATGACAATTTGAAGCTGGTTAGGTGTCTGAAAATGTTTGATGAAGGCTCCTATGGAGTTCGGGTGAAAAGAAACTGACAGAGTGGATTGTATGATTCAGAGTCGCAACCATCAAGTTGTCTGTGTTTTAGGGTAGTTGCTGAATGTATCATTCATTGCATAGCTGGTCTTTGTGATGGGGAAATAATGGCTTTGGTCTGCGAGTTGTATCATTCAACCTGTACCAGAATCATTATAACTTAAAATTTGATTGGTAGGATTCTGATAGCTGAGTTCTTATAATTGTTGAATCTTTCAGAAAGCACCAGTGGGGATGTTTTCTAAAGAATACCTAACAAGAACCCTGGATTCTGGCAACATTCAACTTTTGTGTATTCATTATGAATGATATTGTTTTGAGGCTTGAAGCAGATACTAACTGCCCATGGAGGCCTTTTGTTGAGAATACAGTTTACCTTTAGTAAAAACGTGTTGCAAGCTTTGAACTTGATCTTCACGTATACGAACTTATTTTATTATGGTGGTGGAGAAAGCCAAAAACTACAGAGGGGAATTCTAGGATGGTTTTGTCTCTTTTTTGGATCTTCCTAATTGGCTTGTTATTTTTTGATTTGAACTTAAGCTAATCTTGTTATTTTTTGCTTGCAATGAATTACATCACTGCAAGCGGCCCCTCCAACTTAAAACTAATGCTCAACCTTTTTGTACTAACTTCATGAACTAGCATATGGAAGCCAAGATCTCATCATTTTTGTTTTCAGTTTGAGTTTGTTGGTTTGATTGCTTAAGAACCCTGAAAAGCTTCCAACTCATGCACATTGTTGGAAAACAGAAATGAATGTAACATGCACGCCTGGTCAATGCTTAATTGCTGTTATTTGATAAAGCTCTACCATAGTTCTATTATTAGGTTTCATACACTTTCAAAACAAGTTTAATATCACTTAATAGCTTCTTCTTTTTTATCAATTTCTAGATTTTGAGATCTTTAATCTTCTTGCAGCAACATCAGGGACCACCAAATATTTCCAGGGACGCCTTGTGTCTTAACCATTTTTTTGCCATTTTATGCATCTTCAGTGGCATCTATCTGGTAAATTATGTTCTTATGAACTCTGCTGCAAATGTGTTCTACAGCAGTGGCCTTGTTTTACTTACTTTTCCTGATGCGATGTCACTTATGGAACAGGTACATTTTTTTTTCCTCTTATTTATTGGTTGTGTAGATGTTTCTTTTCTGGTGTGCAAGCATTATTCTGTATGAACTTGGTAAATACGTACTACTTTGATTCGAAATGATCATTTCAGGTGTTCAGGAGTCCAGTAGCACCCTTTGGCTTTTCACTCATCTTGTTTTTTGCGAATCAAATCACAGCATTTTCCTGGAATCTTGGTGGGCAAGTAGTTTTACACAATTTTCTCAGATTGAATATTCCTAATTGGCTTCAACGTGCGACATTCAGAATTATTGCAGTTGTTCCAGCCCTTTATTGTGTGTGGACTTCAGGAGTTGAAGGAATATACCAGTTGCTTATACTTACACAGGTTATGGTTGCTTTACTTCTTCCATCTTCTGTGATCCCTCTTTTCCGTGTTGCTTCATCAAGACAAGTGATGGGTGTCTACAAAATTTCTCCATTCTTGGAGTTCGCAGCGCTGATTTCATTCATGGGGATGCTTGGCATAAAGATTACTTTTGTGGTGGAAATGATATTTGGGGATAGTGATTGGGTTGGTAATTTGAGATGGAGTACAGTAAGTGGTTCGTCTACCTCTTACATTTTTCTTCTCATTACTGCCTGTTCATCATTTTGTTTGATGCTCTGGCTAGCAGCTACCCCATTGAAATCTGCTACTCGCTCAGATGCTCAGGTATGCAACTGGGATGTACAAAATGCTGTATCCGAGCCATCCATGCTGATAGAGGAAGAATTTTTGACTGAAAATATATGTACTGGAGAGGAACTTATCGAGAGGCAGGAACAATTACCAGAACCAGGGGAATCTTTTGAGAGTTACTCAGATATAACTGTTGCAAATGCTGATCCTGATTTGCCTGAGACAATTATGGAGTCTGATCAGGAACTTCATTTGACCACTATCAAAGAAAAACATTCTGAAGTCACATTTTCTAGTCCCCAA
Source organism: Populus pruinosa (assembly GCA_026413675.1). NCBI lineage: Eukaryota > Viridiplantae > Streptophyta > Magnoliopsida > Malpighiales > Salicaceae > Populus > Populus pruinosa. The sequence continues at coordinate 9,099,889 of CM048607.1, forward strand.
ACATTTTATGAGGAAACATCACCTGCAACAGAGTCAGCATCTCCGTCAGCTGCTGTCAACTTGGTTCCTGATGCCGAATTGCTTGTTGCCAAGAAGGCTAATATTGAATCAATGGACCCAGTTGAAAAAACTCTGGATATAGAGGGAGAGTTGCATACTGAAAAGGAGGATGATGAAGGGGATAACTGGGAGCCTGAAGATTCATCCAAAGGGGTTCCTGAAAGCACTTTGTCTTTGACATCTGATGGTCCTGGATCATTTAGGAGTCTTAGTGGTAAAAGTGATGCAGGTGGGAATGGTGCTGGAAGTCTTTCAAGACTAGCAGGGTTGGGGCGCGCTGCAAGACGTCAATTAGCTGCAGTTCTTGATGAGTTTTGGGGACAAGTGTATGACTTCCATGGGCAAATTACTCAAGAAGCAAAGACCAAGAAACTGGATGCCTTGGGGGTTGATTTGAAACTTGCTTCTTCGCAGCTGAAAGTGGACACCGCTGGGAAGGAATCTAGTGGATATTTCTCATCGGTAGGTGGCAGAGCATCTGATTCATTGATCAATTCAAGTTTATGTGACTCCCCCAAGCAATTGCGGGTGCAAAGCAATATTGACTCATCTTATGGAGTTCAGAGGGGACCATCCTCGTTGTGGTCCAACCACATGCAGTTGCTGGATGCATATGTACAAGGTCCCAGCCAGAGTATTGCTGACTCAAGTGAGAGACGTTATTCTGGTGTACGCACGCCACCATCTTCTGATGGCTGGGATAATCAGCCAGCTACAGTTCATGGTTATCAGATGGCATCTATTGTCAATCGAATTGCCAAGGACACGGGTTTCAGTAGCTTAAATGGTCAAATGGAATCACCAGCACCAATATCCCCATCCTTGGGACCTAGAAATTATAGGGACCCACTCACTGTCTCTATGGGGAAAAAATTGCAAAATGGACTAAGCTCTTCACAAGCGTTAGGATTTCAGAATCTTGCAGTAACTAGAAATAGCCCATTACAGTCTGGAAGACCTTATCATGATGTATACTCTGGATCTGCTGATGATACTGGAATGTCAGCTAATACAAAGAAGTATCATAGCTTGCCTGACATTTCAGGGCTTGCTGGTCCCTATAGGGACCTATATTTGTCTGAAAAGAATGCTCAGTGGGACAAGTCTGCAGGATTTGGTTCCTCTGTTAGTAGATCTGGTTATGAACAGTCTTATTATTCAAACACTGGATCAGGAGCAGGAGGTTCTTTGTCTTTTAATGGACTATCAAAAGGGCATGGGGATGCTTTCCCGCTTCACATGACTCCAGACCCTGGATCCCTCTGGTCCAAGCAACCATTTGAACAGTTTGGTGTTGCTGACAAAACTCGTGCTGTTGGGAGTGGATTGGGAAATCGGTCTAATTCAATTAATCGCGAAGTAACTTCTCCTGTGGATTCAGAGGCCCAACTTCTTCGGTCTTTCAGGCATTGTATTGTGAAGCTTTTGAAATTGGAAGGATCTGACTGGCTGTTTAGGCAAAACGATGGAGCCGATGAGGATCTAATTGATTGTGTGGCTGCAAGGGAGAGGTATTTGTATGAAGCTGAAACAAGAGAAATGAACCATGTAGATCACATGGGTGGATCTACATATTTATATTCTGATGGGAAATCTGGTTCCGCTTTGAGAAATGATGATGCCAGTATTACCAACATTATGGTTTCCTCAGTTCCTCATTGTGGGGAGGGCTGTGTTTGGAGATTGGATTTGATAATAAGCTTTGGGGTCTGGAGTATTCACCGGATTCTTGATTTGTCACTAATGGAAAGCCGTCCAGAGTTGTGGGGGAAATACACTTATGTGTTGAATCGTCTTCAGGTAAATTTCTCCAATCTTTTGCTATATACAATTTCAATTTTACCAAGGGATCTTTTCATCTGCAAAAAATGCTTTACTTTGTTTACTGCTTGTAGATTTTCCAGGAAAAGGTGGAAAAAACCTCTTCATCATGTTAATGAATAAATTGGCAAAACTCACCATTCATGTCCTGCACTTAATTGCAATGAGTTTGTATAGGCATTTTAGACGCTGCTATACCAAATCATGTGCTGCTGTGCCTTTTTTTTTTTTTTTTTTTGAGTTGCAACCAAGTCATTTTAGTCAACTATCTTTTAGTTCTCGCCCCTCCTGCTCCATTACAACTGGCATCTACATATATTAAAAATCTCAAGGCATGTTACTGAAAGCAATTCCTCTCTGTAACATCCCTTTGGGAGGCATACATGTGCTTCATTCCTTGGCTCTTGAAATCCTATGATGGTGTGTTTTCCAAGTATTGTCTTCTTTTTTGCCTTGTCCTTTAAAACTATGCTTTCTGAATAATAATAGGGCATCATAGAATTGGCATTTTCAAAGCCCCGCACTCCCATGTCCCCATGCTTCTGCCTTCAAATCCCTGCATCTCACCAGCATAGGTCAAGTCCACCTGCTTCGAATGGGATGTTGCCCCCTGCTTCGAAACCAGGCAGGGGGAAATGCACAACTGCAGCAACGCTTCTGGACTTGATTAAGGATGTGGAGATTGCCATATCTTGCCGAAAGGGTCGATCAGGAACTGCTGCTGGTGATGTTGCTTTCCCAAAGGGAAAAGAGAATCTAGCTTCTGTGCTTAAGCGCTACAAGCGCCGGTTATCAAACAAACCAATCGGTAGTAAATGAACAGTGAGTCGAGCAAGGTTCTGACATCAGCTCCTCAGAGCTCGTTGCTTTTGTTCATCAGTTTGCCTGAGCTGGATGGTATCGAGCTGTATAATTTTGAAATGCAGCTTGCTAATCCAGGAATGCAAACAGCTCAGTTGTTGGGTCTCTCTCTCTCTCTTGTATTAAAAGGGTCCATGCTGCAAAATTTAATTTTCCTTGTATGTTATGTATACGTAGGGATAAAGATAAGTGGAGATGTAATTGCAGCGTAATTAAAGAAAAATGGGTAGGATGGAGGATAGTAGAGTAATCGCAGTTCTTGTTTTGTAACAAAGAATCACCTTGTGTTAAATGTCTCAAGTACTGTATAGCAAGATTACTCTTCTCATCACTTGTATCCCCTGTATGGACTCTTATAAAAAATTTAATTTTAAAATTATCCAATTAAAATATGCAAAAGTATAAAATATTATTATTAAAATTTTAAAATATAATTTGAGGATCAATCCAGAGAAAAAGATTCAAGTTATAAATTAAGAGAGTTAATTTAAATTATTATTATAGTTTTAAAATTTTATATTTTATTTAAGAGTTGATCTAGAGTGAGTGTTGGATTATGGGTTGGAGTTGGAGAGATTAACCTTGATTGTATTAAACAAAAACAAAAATAAAAATTATTATAATTTAAAAATTTAATTTAAGATATGCTAAGATAATATGGAGATTGTTTTAAATAAAAAGAAAATTAAAAATTATTATAAATTTAAAATTTAATTCAAGATATGCTAAGATAATATGGGGATTGTTTTAAATAAAAATTATTATAATTTCAATTCAACTGGGAAGGAGTATGGTTTAAAAAATTGACATGACAGTGGAAGGGACTTATGCGTAAAACGATCAACCGCACATGCAGTCAAGTTATGGTTGACATGGATGTTGATTTATTATTACCCTAAGAACCAAAAGGCAAGGTTTGCTCCGTAGCTACCACATGCAGGCAAAGCGTAAATGGTTTCAGCTATTTCCGGTTGGTTTTTCTACTGAGAGGTAATCCGATCGATAGGGTTATCATTCTATTTTCAATAAAGTAAAATAAGATTATATTTTTTAGATTAATATAGATATTTGTATCAACTTGAATTTTAATTAAATTTATAAATTGTAAAATTAACGATATCAATAATAATAAAATTTATAAAATTTTAATTTTTTTAAAAAAAATTAAAATAAAACTAATTAAATTATATCACTCTGAAATATTTTTTGCGTGATATCACAAGCGGAAAGACAGTTGTGGCCCCCACCTGCGTTGTTATGTGTCTCACTACTGTTCCCGGACCGACGTTCCTCCGGTGCCATTGATATTTTTGTAATAGACGAGGCCCTCCAGAAACTATTCCTTTGTGGCTGGCCGCAATGCGTCAGCTTGCCTCCACATATGAGAAGCCAGCCAGCCGTATCATACTAGCTCATCAACTCGCCTGACGCACTGTCACTATAGAGGGCTGGACTTGCGTCTGATATCACTTGACTAACGGCTGCCAAAAGCGGAAGTTGTGATGTTGATCGACCTTCTTCTCATCTCCTTCCAAAAGGGGAAATGAGAGAAAAACCAGTCAAGCAGGTAGCACTATCATATCCTGCATCGAGATCCTTCAACTCTAAGACAGCTGTCTCCCTATCAGCATCTCCATGGATAGTCAGAACTCCCCCATCTCTTGCAAAAAAGGCTAATGAGGTATTGTTTTCCTGCGATTTCCGTCCGTTTTGCTATTACAACATTCGAAACGGCTTCTTATCCAGATGTATAGCAACGGGGCACATCCTATAAAGCATCCTGCTTACCCTAAAATTCGGCAGTGATTTAAAGATCGGAAGGTTTCTGTTGTATAGCTGGTGCAGGATTGACTGCATGACTAATTTCTTCAAAGAGATCGCCAACCCTTCCATCAATATATCCTAGGAAAGGTGTTTAAAAAAAACTAATCAATCGAATAAACCAAATAAACAAAATAAAATTAACCAAAAACACCAAACCAGAGGAAAAATCCATTAAACCAAACCCACCTCCCCATCCCCCTCTGACCTCTCTCTCTCTCTCTCTCGCCCTCTCTTCTTGATTGAAGGCTTCTCGTAAAATCTTTTTTAGAATTTGCTGGTTACTAGATTTGCAAGGTTTTTAGCTGCTTCTCCTTCTTCGTTTTCTTTTTACGAATTTGTTATCATTTGATGCTGGAAAATAATTGTTATTCAATGCTTTTAAAAAGCTATTAATTTAAGTAGAATTCCTTATGACACAAATGATTTATACTTTGGTTGTGTTGAAATTCCCCTAGAGACTTATTCCACCAAAAGGCCAGTAAATAGGTTTCTTACTATGTTTGCGTTTGATGTTACTTATTTTCATGAATCTTATAAGCGTTAGCCCTACGAGATCCTTGAATAAGCAGGGTCTTTGTTGTTTATACTTGTCTAGTGTTCATTCTCTTGAAATGCAAATCATCTCCATGATAACCCAATCTATTGGGATTAGATTTCTCGGTTTTATAAAACATTAATCTTAATTAAATTTAATTAAATTAGTTTAAATTAATTTTCAATTTGATTTGATTTATATTCTCTAAAATTAGTATGTCTTGGTTCGGTTAGTTTTTTAAATTCAAACCAAACCAGACCATGAACAACCCTAATTCTAGGGCTTTCTTTCCACTCCTATAAGTAATAATCTTTAACGAAGAAAGACCTCTCCTTTATATTCATTCAATCATTGAGAGCCAACTATAATTGACTCTTGGGCTTTGCTCTGATTTTTTTAAAAAGAGAATCAAATTAACCTTATTTTTTAAAAAAGTAATTTTAAAAAAGTAAATGAGTATTGAGCCATATTTTATCTTGAGTCAACTTGAATTATTGATTAGGTTAGATGAAGTCAATTCTTCTTTTATTTTTTCTTAAACCTAGACTAGTTTAAGTCCAGAGTCGATCGAGTCCTAAGTCAACTTGTATGGCAAGTCCAAGTTTTATAACTAAGGTTTTTATAATATTATCAATTTCAACATTCAACAAAAACTAATACATATTATGAGTGAAATAAACTTTTTTTCATATATTATTCTTTCTTGACCATCATAATCAAACATAATATAAAGATAATCACTTTATCTTGTATACCATTACTAAACATAATTTTATCCTCGTCTTCTTTCATATATTGTCTACTTTATCTTCGTCTCTTTTGTCCCAGGACAATAACTAAACCTTATTTAAAGGAAGGGAAGAAAATCAATTAGTAATTGATATATATATATATATATATGAATTGGATGGAAACTTTACTTACATGATAAGAATTGCATTTTGTATTGGTCCAGGTGCTACAATTGTCATAACTTATTTTTAGCCTTTAATTTTTTAGTATTTAATTTAATTTTTATTGTGATAATTAAAAAAAAAAAGTAAAAGGAGTTTAAAGAGTGAAATAAGAAGAAGAGAGAACAAAGGACTAAGAACAGTATGGAATAAAAATACTACTAAGAGATTTTACTAAAGAGAAAAGGAAAAAGAAATAGAAGAATCAATAAAAATTAAAAAATTATTAAAAAAGATCCTACACATTAAGAAGATAAAAATTAATTAATTAAAAATCCATGGTCGAGAAAGAGAGAAATTGTATAAAGAATTAGAAGACCTAATTTTCATTTCTAGGGTTCATTAAGAAAGTTGAGGAAAAAAGTATATTGTTAGAAATGGATTTAACAATCATGGAATGAATTAAATTTTAAAATGAACCAAGAAAGAATTCACATGATGGAGAAAATGAACAAATAGTGGAAATTTATTTAAAACTTATCAATATGTGTGGCTTTGTGATGAGTATAAATGAAAGATTGTGTTAAAATGAGTTTTTAGTTGTGTTGAAAAATTATATGTTCTTTACATGAGAAACAAATGTTAGTAAGTATGGCATGTTAGGGAGAAATTACCTTGATTTTATGCGTGTAGAGGCTGTTTCAATAACCTAAAATGATATAAATATAGGATGTCATGATAGCTATGAATGTGTGAAATTAAGGGCTATAACTGAATTTAATTGTTTTAACATTTTATCTTATATATTATTGTTCAAATAAAAAATTCAAAAGAAAACTTAGGTCCCTTTTAAATGTCATGTTCAATCAACCATATATAATAGGGGAGAATTGAGTTATGTCTTGAATCATTTTGATATTTGTGAAAAATTATGTTAATTAGTATAATTGGTAATCAGATTTAGACATTGAAAATCTATTAATGAAAAACTAAGTCATTGGACATTAAAAGTTAGTTGACAAAAAATCAAGTCATTATACACTTTAAATTTGTTGATGAAAAGTTAAGGCATTTGGATATTGATGAAATGTGCGAACATGAAAATGACTTACGAAAATGAATAACAAAACATCCAAATTTAAATGTGACATCAAATGATATGAAAAATATGTGTGTATAAGATTTTAAGAAATATTTCTTGTTAAAGTTTGAGAATATTGGTTTGATTATTTGTTATGACTATGTCCCTAATGATACAATGGAGGTTATGAGAACAGGACAACAATAAGGAGTATAAGGTCTTTCATAGACTCCAGGTAAGTGCTCGTCATCTTATTTTTTAAATTTATAATAATTTATATAAATCTTTAATTCTAGTATTAAGATAATAATTTGCATATACGTGTTGTAATGAATTGATAAAGATTAATAAAGTCTCAATATAATAATTATCTTTAGACAAGTGTTGTGTGCATGAAGTTGGATACATGAGTGGGGCTTGAATTGATAAGTTCCTATTTATATGATGTTTAAGTTGTATGAAAATTCAACTACATGAGTAGGGCTTAGCTTGAGAAACTTGAATTGAAAAAATAGTTACCTATCGTTTGTATGCATGATAGCTGGCCATATATATGGGGCTAGGGGCTAGGTCTTTTGAAGGACATGTTTAATGTATTTTTATGCTTGGGAGTCACCCATAAGAGTGGGGCTATAAATTGTTAACTTTAAGTCGGCTATGAAGAAAAAGGACTTAATCATAAAATTTAATGTACCAACCACAAGTGTGAAGGTAATGAATAATTTATAATTATCCACATCAATTAGCTTCTTTATCCATGCATTAACTTTTAAGTTTAGGTAATGAGTAATTTATAATTATCCACATCAATTAGCTTCTTTATCCATGCATTAACTTTTAACTTTTAAGTTTAAGGTCCTACACATGGATTAATTCTTGATTATTGAAAACTAATGATATAACATGGATTGATACTGAATACCTGTAGTATTGATGACTAATAGTATTGGTTAATACCAGGATGAAATTGATTAGCCTTTAAGATTAATGATATCAGATAATACCAGATGAAATTGATTAGTCTGTGAGACTAATGATATCAGTTGATACCAAATAAAATTGATTAGTCCTTTATAAGATCGGAAGCTAATTGTGTGATTTTATATATTTGAGTTTTTAGAAAGGCCTCTTACTAAAGTGAGACTGCTGAAATTCCATTGAACATAAAATAGATAATACATAATAATTGGATTTGATTCTAGGATTGAGACTAATGATATGAGTAGTTTTCCATCTCGGATGGAAACCAAGGAAATGTATAGTCTACCATCTTAGACAAAGACCTGTGAATTAATACAACATTATAATTGACATTGAAATATAATTATTGATACGAAATGATGAATAAATGGTTCTTAGTAAGGATGTGAATATAATCAAATTGAAAATTAGTGAAATTGTAGAAAGGTTTAAATTTGAAAACTATAATGTAGATGCATATGTTGAAGAACTATTGATCATGTGTTTTAATGATTTTATTTAAATTATGAAATTTAATAATATTATATAAGTCAAACCGGTAGGGTAGAGAAAAATTTAAAGACTTGTTACATGTGTAGTTGTGATAAAATGATCTATATTAATTTCAAAAAAAAAAAGTTTGTCAGTGATTGACGAAGAGATATTAAATTGATAAGGACACATATTAATATTCTTATAAAATGGATTAATAATATTGGCTATGTTCATATAGTTGTATAACATAATAATCATGATGAGGTAAGTACTTATAATAATTTTTTTTAATCTTGAGTGTTTCACAATTTTTTCTTTTTAAGGCCTTGGTTTTCATAAAAGGGTTATTGAGTTGTCTAGTTTTCTACGTAGGGTTTTCTTAAACCACATATATGATGCAAAAATGATAAATTTAAAATTTTTTAAGAATTCTAAGGATTATGTTAGATAGATCTAGAGAAGTTTAAGGTTTATACAAAAAATACTTGAAGATCAGATATTCTTTTTAGTTTTGAATATTTGCTTCAAGGCTAGGCTATTGCAAACCACAAGTTGTCTAAATATTCGTCCTCTAATGATAATCTATCTACTCACTAGTGAGAAATCTTTTAAACCCTTATAATAGAGAGATATTTCTATACATTAGAATATTAACTCTTTTCTTTTGTGTTTTAAGTGTTTATGTACGATGCTTTTCTCACCCTTCTTTACTTAAAAAATAATAAGCGTAACATTTTATTTATAAAAAAATCTAAAAACTCTATAAATTATAAAATATCAACTTGCCCCTTAAATACTATCATATATGTTATTTTAGACTAATTTTAGAAATGTATTCAACCAAATCCTTACTATTTGATTGTTTCTAGGTATAGAACTGTAATACCTTTTATTAATTATATTCTAATCCCTAATTTTTAAAAATTTATTAACAATCAAGTCACATTTGATTAATCAACTCACTTTAATTTCTGATCAATGGTTCTTATGTGTGTGACCCATTAGGTTCTTTAATAAGTTGGCCCAAATATAAATCATAATCATAAGTAAAATAAGATTAAATAAATTAAATAAATTAATGTATTACCAATTCAATAATTAATTGATTTATATTTAAAGATCAAGTACAATTTGTAGTAACTTGTTATAATCCCTTATTACGAAAGTTATAAGTGATTTGACTTAACCTGTTATTGATCAGTTTTTTAGTGTAATTATTGTCCTTTTATCATGAATGTTTTGATTTAAACGTTATAGCATGAAGTATGTCTGCTTTGTCAAATTGTTTTAGTTCTCAACATTATAGTAATTGATTATTTGAATAAAATTTTAAAGTTTTTTTTCAAAACTCACTATACATTGGCCAATGATTTTACAATCAATACTATTTAAAAGTAAATGGAACATTTTTCTAAATCAATTAGGATGATAAATCCTCTTTTAATTACTCAAACACCTTCATATTATTTATGTTATACCGACAATATGATTGTTTGTTATCCTTAACTAGGGCAATATGTGGTCATGATCAAAGTATAACACCCTCTATATAAGATAACTTAATGATATTAAATATAAGGATCATTTAAACTATTTTTAGGAGAGTCTTTTCATAAACATAAGTGATCCCTTCATATATAATTCTCTTACGAATCAGTTCAATAAACATATCATATGACAAACACTTAAATATTAGTTTCAAGTATCCCTCATATCTCAATTTATGAGAGGAACTGTTTTCTTTAAAAAAATATAAACATAATATTCATCACTCTTAACAACTATTATTAATCTCCAATCTTAATAGAACATTAACCAAGAACACTTAGAAATAATACTTTGATGTAATATGAAATTTATAATTAAAATAACTTTATAATTTCTTTTGCAAAGTTTTTTTTTGTTCCATGGATTGTTTCTTTATTCTAGATTTATTAATTAAACAATAGATTCATTAATCAAAATATAAATGAATAGTAAATATAAAAAAAGCCTTTATTAGTAATAAATATGTTTTACATGAATAAAATCAGTGTTATGTATAGCTAGTTGATTGGCTATAGAGTATATTCATTACCAATCTCTACTTGCACTAAAGTTAATCGTTCATGTCTCTAATATTATATACCTCCATATAGTGATTATGCTTCTATCTTTGTATCTTTCCTTTCTATCATTTTTTGAATCAAATAGAATTATTTAAATACATGTTTAGATCTTTAATGAGATATTAATTCCTTTACTTATACAATAACTCTATTGTTATCATAGTACAAAATTATTGAATTAACAATGTTAGGAACCACATCCTATTTAGTGATGAATTTCTTGATCAAAATAATCTATTTTGTTGCCTCATACACGAAGATGTATTTGGCTTTAGTTTTAGAAACAATTATGTTCTTTTATTTGAAACTTTTACAACTTACAACACCATTATTTAGAGTAAAAACATATCATGTCTAAGATTTTTTGTCATCAATATCTGATTAAAAACTAGTATATAAAAATACATGAACTTCTAGTTTATGTCTTTCACAAATAAGAAAAGATATTCTTAGTTCTTTTTAAGTACTTAAGAATATTTTTAACTATATTCTAGTTACTCTCACATGGATTAAATTTGTTATGTTTAAAGTATGATATATATGTCTTATACATAACATTGTTTAGTGTTTAGCCCATATCTCGAATTCTATAAATCCAAATACACTTTTTAGATCAAGATCATGTTTTTTCTCTTTTTCTTTATATTTTTGTAATGTTTAAGTTTTGCTTTATTAATCTCTTGTTTATCATTTCATTTTATTTCTTTTATTTAGTTAATTTTTATCTTATTTTTATTTTTATTTTATTTATTTGTGTTTCTGTCTTTTATTATGTTTAGTTAAGTTTATTATGTCAAGATAAAAAAGTTACACTAATGGTCTAAGAATAAGTATAGTATGAACTCAATATAAACCTTAGTGTTTGATACTAACATGTTTTGTATTTGTTATCTTGTTCACTTTTAATAATTTGCTTGTTAAATGAATAATTTAAATTTGTATTGTATAACCCTTAGTATAACAAATATTTGGCACTTTCATAGTCCAACCGTATGGATAACCGATACTTGTGTTATGAAAGGAACTTAATTTGTTGTTAACATAAGTTATAATCATAAATATCTAACATTACAAGTATTAATATTATTCAAATAAGATAATTAACGCAGTCATGTTAATAAATCATTATTTTTTTCTTTAATATGTTTATTTTAAGAAAAAAAATATTTTTAATTTAAATCAAATAATTGTTTTTTTTCCTTTTTCAAATATCATTATTTATTATTTGATATTATAAATTATAACTGTTCATATATAATAGTACCACCATAAAGCTTATCATGTAGCTCACAAAAATGGATTGAACCATCATTAAAATCTATTTCAACACCTTCCTCTAACTTTTTATACCCTTAAAGTTTTTTACTCTTTCTATCTTTTTTTTTCTTTTGTTTTTTTGTTTTAATATATGTTTGCAATCCTACTTTTACAAAAGTTTACATGCATAAATAAACATTATTTTTAACTAAAAGTACTTTAAAATATGACATTAAGAGTTATTTTTATCTTTTTTTTATTTACAATTTATGCAGGATATGTTTTGCAAGTCATTTGTACATCTCACAGGTGAATAATAATTAGCAAATGCAACGCCAAGTATCACGAAGCCTAAGCATTCACTTTCAGAAATTTAACAAATATAAATGGAAACTTTCAGAAATTTAACAGATATAAATGGAAACAGTAACTGAATTTTTTTCGGTCAATAGAATAGATTGTGATGAATTTTACTGATAAAATTTGTTATTCTTGTATCTATTAGTAAATGCTAATAAAAACATTTTATTAATATATACCGAGAGAATTACAATAAAAAATTAAAAATTAAAAAAATATATAAAAAAAATATAATGACGTGTAACTTTTACTAGTGACATTACCATCAAAATTAACCAGATGATAAAGTTTGTCCTTAGATATACCGACAAAAATAATCTCTTGATATATATTGATGAAATTACATATGGTATTATAATAAAATTCGAAAAAGCAAACTGTATGATGAGATATTACTTTATACCAACAGAATAACCAATGAAATGACCAACAAAATAATTATGTCAATAAATTCATTAATATTATTTAATTTATGATTTGACAATTGACCCTCCTCACCTCTCTCCCATTTTTATCTTCTTCCTTGTGTATTTTTTCTGTAACAAACAACAGAAACAACCACCTCTTTCCCTCCCCTCAATCTCAACACAACTCAACTTCTTAAAATGAGTTCGACCATCACAACATTTGATTTATCAGTATTCATATTTTGATTCAAATTTTATTGAGAATTTCTCACCTTAAGTAAGCAAATCTATCCTCTTTTTTTTATTTGAACACAATTGTAAAATATTAATTATTTTTACATATTTTTATAGTAAATGTATTTTGTTTGAGTGTTTACTCGCTTTATAATTTTTTTCTCATACAAATTTGTTGTATGAATTTATGATTTGTACATGTTAGGGTTTGTTTTAAATTTTATAAAATTATATTTGTTTCTAAATTGATGAAACTTATATTGAGTTTTTGACTTAGTAGTTTTGTGATGAGATAAATAATGACTTATTTAACAATTTTGTTTTATTTCCTTATCAATTTTATTGTTAAGTTGAAATTTATATATATATTTTATAAATTTATTTAGTTAACATAGTTAATTAATACATGTTGTCATTATTATTTAAATAGATTTGATATAAGTAATGGATGATCGTTCATGGATTCACTCAAAGAGTTGTGGAGCATGAATTATTATTAATGTCACTGCTACATATAGAAGGTATTACATCAATGATATGTTATATTTATTAATTGATATATTATCAAACAAATAAAAAATATTTATGATATTACATATGATATTTTTATTGGTTATAAAATAAATTTTCAAGAGAAATACCAATAAAATAAAAATGATAAAAAAATTAATATGCTTTGTCTATTTATAAATTTATTATGGGTAAATTCACCGACAAATTAGAAATTATCTACAAGAGTTTTAACGACAGACTAGTTTTATTTGTGAGCTGGTAGGTAAAATACATATAAATATACTGTGAGTTTAAATATTGATGTAAATCTCCATCGGTAACATTATTAAATCTGACAGTGAATCTGCTTCCAAGAATAATACAGCGGTAGAAGCCAAATTTCTACTATATATTTGTTTTTCGTCGGATTGTGGATAGATAAATCTCATGCATGAAACTACAAGCTTGTTTTTGTTTTATATAGTTCGATATTTAATTTAACGCTTAGTCGAGGTCAGGTACAGGATTCGACGGCTTGTGTAAGCGTGCCAGATTGTGGATAAATGGTGAGGAGAGTAGGTGGCATGCATGGCGTAGAATCATGACTCGTCTTCGTGGACCTGCCGTCCAAATGTTTTATGAACACCTCCCCTTCCCCCACCCCTCCAGCTGGCGTGTCTTTTATTTTATATATAAATCACCATGATAATGAGTGACTGGCCAATTGAATTGAAGTGTTGAAATATCTTTGAGACCGTGGGAGCGTTAGACATCATCAGCTTTCACTTGGCAGCTTTGATGGTTTTTTATACTTCTATCATGTCTTATCCACGTCATATAAAAAAACTAGTTAGGACGATATAAATTTTAAATTCAAGATTTATTTAATTGTTAATTTTAAAATATTAAAGAATTAGTTGGAGTGTGGATAAACTAATTTTAATATATGATTATAAAAAAAATGGTAAAGACCAAATACTCGTTAATTAAATTAAATCTCGTTATTTCATCTTTTAATTTATTTTTTGTGCTATTAATTTATGCCATTATTTCCATCTCTGATGGGATATCTCTTTCTATCTCGATCCCATGTTTTGAACGTGAAATTCGAAGGAAATGTTTTTTTGAATCCTTGCTCAATAATCAATTTGCATTTCTCTTTGCCAATTTCGTCGTGAGATAGGGCTCTCTCGCACCCACCCCCAAGGGGAAAATAGACGAATGATGGTGGCAACGAAAGACTCGTGTTTGCCACCTTGCCCAACGACCATACATGTCCTGTAGTTGTTTTATGCTTCTTCCTTTGTTTTTTTTTTTATTGCTCTGCATGAACCAGTGAACTAGCTCAAATGTAACATTCTTAAATCTAATAAAAGTAGATCGAATGAACTCTTTAATACATTTTATCTAAATAATGATTTTTTTTTTATTCAAGAAAACTCCATTACTTGAAAAATATATTTTATAATCTAAATACAAGTAAAATTTTAATTATTCTAAACTTTTATAAAAAATATATACTTTACCCAAAACTTGTTGTATAAATTTTAAGCTTTTTATCATTATGTTTCTGGGGAAACGTAATAATGAAATATTCTCAGGGTTAGATTGCTTAGAATCTTGGATTTACCTTAATATAGTATTTAGTGTTGTCTGTACTTTTTTAAAATTATACAAATAATATTTTTCTCCTACACCATTTCATTAATTAAATTCACAATTTTATATAACACTATAATTTGATTAAGAGCTTTTATTGTAATTATACCAATGATTATGCTTTTGAGGTTAAAAAGTTAAGATGATGAAAGTAGTTATTTGATAATTTTAATTTCTACATCAATACATAGTAAAATTAAAACACACAAACAAAAAATAATAATAATGAGAGATTAATTATATGATTTACTTCAAAAAAGAAAAGGAAGAACGTAACTTTTCTAGGAAGGACAGGCTCGAAGGAGTTCGGAGGTAGTCTTTGCTTTCCACAAGAATTCGTTAATTGCACAAGTTGACAACTCAAACCTAATAATAAATAAATAAAAACCTGCTCCTCCGCCACACTCCTAAATGAGATTCTAGTGCGGCCTTCATTTTGATCTAATCATTAATTTTATTTTATTTTATTTTAAAAAAAGCGATGACTAATGTTTAATTAATAATGATCATGATGTGGGGTCAGGTCAATATGCGCCAAATAAAAAAAATTTGTGAGTCATTCTATGAATTGCCACATTCTAATTAACATCTTAGATCTCGACCTCCAAGCGAACAATTTACAGATTATTATTATTATTATCTTGACATATTTTATAAGCAAGCTAACACATAAAGTTGATAGGTTAGTAGTTCATACTTTATACTCTCAAAATTTACAAAGAATGAAAATATTTTGATAAATAAAAATATTGCTTCATATATAATTAAGGGTTTAAATTCGAAGTTATTGAAACTCACGAAGGTTAAATTAGGTGGAGAGTTATGTTGTAACGTTTGTGTCCCGAGGAGGACATTTTAATTGTTTAAGATTGAGTTTAATCTTAATATTTTTAAAACATAAAAAAAATTACTTATTTCATAAAAATATACATTATAATATTTGACATTTTCCCTTTACATAAGGAATTACATAGGCTTATTTCATAGAAATATACATTTTTCACCTCCAAAAATTACTTATAATTCAACAATTAACATTGGTTTATTTTAATTTGAAAGCACTAGTATTCCGTCTAATTAGCACCCACATTCTTAAGAGTTTTCCGAGCCACTGGGTCCCTTCTTAAATAAACAACACCATTACTGATGTTATAATGCTATCCGAGACGTTATTTTTTAAATATAAGAAATATAGGTATGGTTAATAATTTTTTAAAATTATCTGATTAATTTAATAGATTTAAAAATAATTTGAAAAGCAAGTGAATATATAATTTAACTTAAAATAAATATTTAATATAATATTTTTTATATAAATATTAAAATAATAACACATTAGATCAATTCAAGTCAATTTAAATTTACTTGCTAATTCACATGAAGGGTTACAAGACTATGATAACTTTTATAAAAAGCAAATTAAAACAAATCATGAGATCTAATTTTTAATAATAAACACAATATTTAAATATAAAATTAAAAGAAAAAAATTAATTAAAACAAAAAATAACTCGAGTTAACTTGTCAAACCTATGACCTAGGTTAACTTAACAAACTAGTTACCCGAGTCATCAAATCAGGATAACCCAATAGAAAAAAATTAAAATAAATTATGAAATCTAATGTCCAATAAATTTAATGTTGAAGAATGCAATTGAAATTAAAAAAAAAATCGATTAAAGAATGGACACGGAAAACAACTCGAGTTAACTCAAATTAACCTGTTAAACCATTACTCAAGTCATGAGACAGGGATAGCCTCAGAAAAAGTAAATCAAAACAAATCACGAAATCTAATTCTTAATTAATCCAATATTAAAGTATGAAATTGAAAAAAAAATCAATTAAAAAATAAAAACTCGAGTCAACCAAGTTAATCAGTCAAATTCTTGGTTTAGATTACGATATTGAAATAATTTCATAAAAGTAAATTAAAAAATTATAAATTTTAATTTTAAATAAATATAATATTAAAGGATAAAATTGAAATTGAAAAAAAAAATAGAAAAACAAAAGAGAAATAAAAAATAATTATACAAGTAAATAGTTTTATGGAAAAAGGAGTACAACTTCCTTCTCTTTTAATTTTTGTTTTGTTAATAAATAAATAAAATCAGAGACTTGCAAGAATCCTATTGTTATAAAGAAATAAGAATTTCATTAACAAGACTAAATTACGAGTATAAGTAACCATATAGACCGATAGCGATCCGGATATTATGGTAACATATTTCCACTCCCATTGCTCTGTATTTCGATAATGTAAATAATTATATCTTATCATATTATATTATAGAAAACACTAAAAAAATGTGGGTTTTTTCACCTTAAATATGTGCATGGTTCAGTATTGTCCATCATATCATATTTTACTGTGATTCTTTGCTCGAATTTTCTTTAATTTTTCTTAGTATCTTTGACATTTAATTTTAATATAAAAATTTATTTTTTTATTTTTTCAGTTTTTATTTAAAAAAAAGAAAAAAAATAGCTAAATTTTAAATAAAAAAAGGTATCATATCAATTCTAGCTACCAACAACGTTAACCTTAGTAATAACAAGTTTTATTTGGGTAGAAAAGCTCCGCTTAGATATTTTTAATTTTGAAATTACATAAAAAATCAGATCTAAATTTTTTAAAAAAAATTTAAGACTAATTTTAATTATTTTATTTTATTTTTTAAGGTTATTTACAGTTTTATCCATATGTTTTTTCTATATACTTTTGAGTAAAAAAAATATAAACTGTATTTTGTCAGCCAATAAGTAAGTATGGTGAAAACCAAACAAAACAGCATCTAGAATTTTTCTAAAAAAAATAAAGCAATAAAAGTTTTATAAAAAAATAAAGCCTATTCTTGCGTGGTCAAGTAGAGACGGTAAACCGTGTTGAATCACACTACGTATGAGCGGCGGAGTTCTTGGCAGGTCTACGGGATGGAATATTTTAATTTCTCATGCGCACAGATCAAATCTCGTTCATGTGCTGCTATCAAGTCGTAGATAGCATGCATTCAATTCTACGATCTCTAAGTACTTCTTTTATACAAAATATGAAATCTAACTGTAAATGGAACCGCAATATTTGCAGATCATAAAATATAAAAATAAAATTACATTTTAAAACCTTATCATAAAACAAAAGAGTAAAAGTTGGCTTTTAATCTTAGTCTAGTACCGACCGTATTTTTCATAATTTCCACTCTTAACGTACAAGTTTTTGGAGGGTATCCATGTTATTGCGATTATATTATCCTAACAACGACATATATATATATATATATATATATATATATATATATATATATATATATATATTTGGAGGCAGGGGTAGAATCAAAAAATAAAATTAAAAGGGATTACAATATTAATTGTTTTATTATTTAAGTTAAAAATATAAATATTAGTAAGAGAGGGACTGAAAAAAATTTTATTTATAGAGATTGGGTCCCTGTAAGCCCTCTGGTTGGAGGATAGTGGGATTCTTTTTAAAGTATCATTCAAAATTAAATACTTTATAAAGAAAGCATGAAAATAATTTTTTTGATTGTAAATGTATAGCTAGGAAGTGGTATCATCGGTGAAGCTTTATCTAATAGTTTAATAAGATTTAGAATTGAGGCAGTACTTTGAAATTGAATTAGATTTTTTATTTAGAATTGAGACAGTTCATTTATATTGGATAGATTTTTTACGATTAAAATTAATGAATTCTAGTAATATCATCATCTTCTTCTTCTTTAATTAAAATTAAATCATCACATGATAATAATGTGCCATGCAAGGTTTTAGTGTAAAAAAGCTTTTATTCGAAGGAAAGTGCAAAGTATTAATATAAAATCAGTCATGAAACTTCACCAAAATTAAAGACTTAAACTGCAATTATTTGAACAAGTATTGAGATAACGATGCAATTAATTCCTCGTCGTTGTGGGCCTCGTGATTTTACATGTTAGGATGAGTTGAAGAGTAGAGAATGAGAAGAAAAACAAACTAGTAATTAGTCACATGACTGCTACAACAACCAAGCCCACTAAATAAAGGGCATCTTCGTGGTAGGTAGGCATTTCGCAGGAGGCAAGACTGGTTCAAATAATAATTATAAAAGAAGAGCATTTACACAGACAGATATAACCATACATTCATTCTTTTGTTTTTACTAACGGGATATTCAGGTTAATTTATAATTATTTTAAAATTTATAAAATTTAAACTGTTGATCTTTAAAAAATAAAATCAGAAAATAAAACCTATGAATGAATTACACCTCCTTTCAATGAGATTCCCTTAGTTCTCCCTGGCTTGAATCCCCCACTAATTAAATACAACCATGTTGTTGATGAACATGCATCATCAGCAGTTCCCTCTCCAACCTCTACATATTGCTTTGTTTTTTCTTAATTAGCATTATTTCATTAACTGGGAATTAGTCTCACGTTTATTTTAGGTTGTTGACTGGTTAATTCTAGGTAATAATATCGTCACACCGCAAGGACAATAATTATACATGACTTGAAATATCCAAGAGATAGACAATTACCTCATTATTTGTTGGGGTGTAAGAGAATCTCACTCGTGAGAATTGCCGATGATCATGACATGGGAGCACGAGTCAAGGATACAAGCCATTTGGTGAAGAAAAATGCGCGATTATTAGGTGGATTCATAGTTTCCAGGCCAGAACTCCCTGGTTTAATGATTTTCAAGTTTTGATCAGGTCATTGCTTGTTGGGTTTTAATCGAATCATCAAGTAGTTGCTAGAGTTAATTTTTTAAATTTTAAAATAATATTATTTTAATAAAAAGAATTAATGGATTATGATTAAATTTTTAATCTTATCTTGCCTAGTTATATCAAGGTTTTTTTATTTATTTTTTTAATTTAGTTCAATTTTAATTTTAAATTTATTAAATCGTAAGTTAATTTATTAGGCCGGATTGGGTTTTAAAGTTATGGGTAGATACATGTGGTATTTGCTTTACGGCCCCACCGGACTACATACTTTGTGGACACTAATATTATTCATTTTACATGGCAATACGAAGTTTCCCCATTCTCACCAACCACAACCTCACCACCATGCACCTCTCCCACGAGTTAAATTTACCCTTCTAAGCCAAACGCCAACATTGATCCACAAAGACTCCACGCTCCATGATTTGTACCCTTAGATTGTTCCAAATCAATGGCCACAATTCAGTCTCAACAAACCCACTTTGTCACCTCTTGCCGGCCCTCATGCTTACCTACCATCTCCTGTGCATGATATTCAAGACTCCCAACCCTCTATTTAAACCCCCTACACCATCCCTCTATTTCTCTCAGGAAATCCCATACTCCAAGACTCAAGATTTCCTCTACAGCTACTCCTCTTCCTCCATTCTTCAAGACTGCTTCTCTCTCATTTAAGCTTTTCTTTGGTCTAACATACATATAATTAAATAAGAAATGGAGACAGTCACCAAGAATGGCTATCAAAATGGTTCTTTGGAGAGTTTGTGCACCAACCAACTTGATCCACTCAGCTGGGGAGTTGCTGCCGAGGCAATGAAAGGAAGCCACTTAGATGAAGTGAAACGTATGGTGGCTGATTATAGGAAGCCTGTTGTCAAGCTTGGAGGTGAGACCTTGACCATTGCTCAGGTTGCATCCATTGCTGGTCATGATACTGGTGATGTCAAGGTGGAGCTTTCTGAGTCTGCAAGGCCTGGCGTCAAGGCTAGCAGTGACTGGGTCATGGATAGCATGGACAAGGGAACTGATAGTTATGGTGTTACTACTGGTTTTGGTGCCACTTCTCACAGAAGAACCAAACAAGGTGGTGCTCTTCAGAGGGAACTTATTAGGTGAGCAAATTAATTTAAAACCTCCAAACCTAAGTAAATGTTTGTTACTTCAAGTACGGTTTTCCTTTACCTCTACCCTTTTTTCCTTTTTCACTAACGTGGTTGGTTTGAGGGTGGAGACCGGTTCACTCGAAGAGTTGAGTGAATACATAAAAAGAGAGAGGTGGTAGCTAGGTCGGCTTTGACGCTATTATGACTTTTAAATGATCTCTTATATCACGAAAAATCCACGATATATTCTGAGGAATAGGTGGGTGGGCATCGAGTGGAGGTGGGGTATGGCCGTCAACATTTAAAGGCTTTCTAATTTTCTATGACCCCACTTTTATGGTCCGGAGTTCCTTATTTATAAGATTGGTAATTAAATTGATCAAGAATGATTTTGTTTTGGTGAGGAGTATTATGAATTTTTAAAACAAGCAACCTAACTTTAAATAAGAGCTAGGAAGTTCAATCTTTATCTTCTCACATGCCGACAAAAACCTTCATATTTAGGAATATTCAATTGGAAAGTTTAGGCGAAATTGGTCACCAGAACTGCTTTGAGATTGTCACAACTTTATTTTATTCTTCCAATATTTGTTTACATCTTTTTTGGTTAACCTTCTCTAGCTACCAGGTAAATTGGTCAATGCATGTTTTGACTGCTTAGCTTTGTGGGGAACTCATTGTTTAATCTTTTTTAGTACCTGACAGATTGATACACACAAGTTTCCTTCTTGTGATTTTGTGCTTTCGAAGCATTAACATACAAACGTAATTGATTTGTTTATGGTGTTTTCTTCTTTCCCTCTTCAGATTCTTGAATGCAGGGATCTTTGGCAATGGAACGGAAACATGCCACACACTGCCTCACTCAGCAACTAGAGCAGCAATGCTTGTCAGAATCAACACTCTCCTCCAAGGTTACTCTGGCATCAGATTTGAAATCTTGGAAGCTATTACCAAGCTCCTCAATAACAACATCACTCCATGCTTGCCACTACGAGGCACAATCACTGCTTCAGGTGATTTAGTTCCACTATCCTACATTGCTGGATTACTGACTGGCAGGCCCAATTCCAAGGCCACTGGTCCCACCGGAGAAGTGCTAGATGCTGCTGAAGCCTTTAAAGCAGCTGGCATTGAATCTGGATTCTTTGAGTTGCAGCCTAAAGAAGGCCTTGCTCTAGTTAATGGAACTGCAGTTGGTTCTGGCTTGGCTTCTATGGTTCTTTTCGAGACCAACGTTCTTGCTGTCTTATCGGAACTCTTGTCAGCAATTTTTGCTGAGGTTATGAATGGTAAACCTGAATTCACTGACCATTTGACACACAAATTGAAGCACCATCCAGGTCAAATTGAGGCTGCAGCTATAATGGAGCACATCTTAGATGGCAGCGCTTACATGAAGGCAGCTAAGAAGTTGCATGAAACGGACCCCCTGCAGAAACCAAAGCAGGATCGCTATGCTCTAAGGACTTCACCCCAATGGCTTGGTCCCCAGATTGAAGTAATCCGATTCTCCACCAAGTCAATTGAAAGAGAGATTAATTCAGTGAACGACAACCCTCTAATTGATGTTTCAAGGAACAAGGCTTTACATGGTGGTAACTTCCAGGGAACTCCAATTGGAGTCTCAATGGATAATGTACGTTTGGCTATTGCATCAATAGGCAAGCTGCTATTTGCTCAGTTCAGTGAGCTCGTAAATGATTTCTACAACAATGGATTGCCATCGAATCTCACTGCTAGCAGGAATCCAAGTTTGGATTATGGCTTCAAGGGAGCTGAAATAGCAATGGCCTCCTACTGTTCTGAGCTTCAGTATCTCGCCAATCCAGTCACCAGCCATGTGCAAAGTGCCGAGCAGCACAATCAAGATGTTAACTCGTTGGGGCTTATCTCTTCAAGAAAGACAGCAGAAGCTGTCGATATCTTGAAGCTCATGTCCACAACCTTCTTAGTGGCTCTTTGCCAAGCCATCGACTTGAGGCACTTGGAAGAGAACTTGAAGAGCGCAGTCAAGAACACAGTTAGTCAAGTATCCAAGAGGGTTTTAACTACGGGTGCCAATGGAGAACTTCACCCATCAAGGTTCTGTGAGAAGGAGCTGCTCAAGGTGGTTGATCGTGAATATGTCTTTGCCTATGTGGATGACCCCTGCAGTGCTACATATCCATTGATGCAGAAACTAAGGCAAGTTTTGGTTGACCATGCGTTGGAAAATGGAGAGAATGAGAAGAATCTTAGCACTTCAGTCTTCCAAAAGATCGGAGCTTTCGAGGAAGAACTGAAGGCTCTTTTGCCAAAAGAAGTTGAGAGCGCAAGAGCAGCATATGATAGTGGGAATTCAGCGATTGACAACAAGATCAAGGAGTGTAGGTCTTATCCACTGTACAAGTTTGTGAGGGAGGAGTTGGGAGCTGTATTGCTCACTGGCGAAAAGGTCCAATCGCCCGGCGAAGAGTTCGACAAGGTGTTTACAGCTATGTGCCAGGGGAAGATCATTGACCCAATGCTGGAGTGCCTTGGGGAATGGAATGGTTCCCCTCTTCCTATCTCTTAAGTGTTTTCTTTTACGAATAAATTTGTTGTATTTTTTGACATTTGTTTCGACGGCTTTTCTGTCATTACAGTTTCTTGGCTATGTACTATATATATATATATATATAATATGTCATGAAACGAAAAATCAGTTCTGAATATTTCTATTTCAATATATCTTTTGTCCCTTAAGATTTTAATGTGGTTTTGAAAGGGAGATCAAGGTGGTTGGGAACCAGTTTTTTTTTATCAGCAATACAAGTTAAATTCCCGACTGCCATGGATGCCTGGGGAATGAATATAAATAGCATGCCTGTGTTAGTTGTCGAAGCAATTTTACCGGCAAAGGCATCTCAAATGATTGATTCTCTCTTGGGATATGAATAAATAGTTTTATTACTAAAACTATATATACTTGGCAGATAAATATTCCATTAACAAAAACTTTCCTACAGTTGTGAGTGGTTGCAGATCAGCATTGCAATCTCTGTTTATTTGGCAATACCAGAGGTCATGGATGCACTTTAGTGATGTCCACAAATACTGTAATTTAAGTCAACTAATTGGGAGGTGACTGTTATTGTATGTCTTCTCTCGCGAACCGGTCAACACTAGTTTTATTTATATAAAATATATATTTTTATATATAAAAATATTTTTTTATTTTAATATTTTTTAAATTTAATTAATGAGTTTTGAGTATAGTTATTAAACCCAGAATTGATCTGGTTAAGGAACCTGGTTCTAGGTTACACAATTCAACCTGAAAAAATTAAAAAATATTTGAAATTTTAATATTTTATATGAAAAAATTAAGAAATAATTCATGTGAATATATATTATACATATTATAAATAATGAAGTTTAAAATATTATTTCAAAAGGGTTTTTATCTCACATTAAAAAAACATAACTTTTTTTTCTTGTGAATATAAAATATATATATTAGAGGACTTCAAATCTTCATAGGTTTTGCCTGGTCAACTTGGACCTGGGTTCCGAATTGACCTAGCAAGTCAAACGGTTTTCTACGAGCTAATTGTTGGCCTGGGTTTTGAATGAAATAAACTCAGCTAAAGCTCAGGGTCCTGAGTTAATTTGCTAAGTCAGGTTTGATAACTATGATTTTGAGTAAAAATAAAGTTATTTGAATAAAAATATTTTGTAAAGAAAGTTATAAAAATGATTATAATTATAAAGATTTCTATTACATCAAAGTATTATTCATAAACATTCATAGTTAATACGCTCTTTCAAGACTAAATATTAATTATAATTGTTGAGGCTAATATATATTATATTTTTCTTCTTTTTTTAATTAAATAGAGCAATTATTCTCATAAGTTGAGATATAAAATGTATCCAAAACTAATATGTAATTGCTTATTAAATAATAAATACAATGAACTAACCCAAATGAGAATTCTATATGAAGAGATTGTTTATGCTTGTAGAAATACTCACAAAGTAATTATATAAATGATTGTTAAACTTAAAATCATCAAACTATTTTATATAAAAAAAATATTATATTTTAATTCTGACTTAACGTTGATTTGATCAAAGATAGTAAATAAATAGATATTTAATATAGCATATCAAAGGTAACAAATCAATAAATATTTGGTATGACATAAACTAATTAAAGATATTTGAGTAGTCAAGTAAGGATTTATCATCCTAAACAAATTAAAAATATTATCTTATATGTTTTTAAATAGTATTGATTGATAAATTCTTATACAATGTGAAATGAAATTTGAAAAGAATCTCAAGTTTTATTTATATAATCAATGATTGTAGTATTGATAAAAAACATGATTTAATAAAGTAAACATTTTTAATGCTCAAATGTTTATATCAGTCAATTCTTGATAAAAAAAATAATGATTACATTGAGAATTTGGCAACTAAAAATTCAAGTCAAATTACATATGATTTTTTTAATATTTAAGGAATCTTAACACATTGCTAGACAATATATTTGATCTTTAAATATAAATAAATTAATTTATTAAATTGATAATAAGTTAAATTATTTAATTATATTTTGATTTTGATTATAATCTATATTTAGATCAATATATTAGAAATTTTGTAGATCACATATATTAAAAATTATTAGTAAGAAATTAAAATATGAGGACTAATCAAGTCTAAGTTAATTGTAAATAAATTTTAGAAATTAAGAATTAAAGTGTAATTAATACATGAGATTATAATCTAGATTTAGAAAAATCAAGCACAGACTTGATTGTATAAAGTTTTAATAATTGCTTTAAAATAAAATATATGATATTCTTTAGGTAACTAAGTGACATTTTACAATTCATAGGATTATTAGATTTTTCTTTTAAATTATACCACATATTTTTTTACAAAATAGTTTAAGAGATTTTTTATTTAGTAATTTATTTGAATTATTATTAGAGGTTAAAAATTAAACAATTTTTTATTTAATTAAACTCTAAAAACAAAAATAAAACTGATATTTAAATAATTTTCATTTAAACTGTAACTTTATATTATGTAAAGGGATTTATAAAGCTTTAAAAGCATTAAAATTATTTTTTGTTTATATTTATGTTTTGTGCTAAACTTAATATGACAACCATGTTAAGCAAATCATATGTTTATAGCAAACAGAGAATAATATAAGAGGATATAGATGCGCATTTGTTGCAAGCTTTATATAATCTTTTTTTTTTTAATTATATATGTTGGCAATCATGTTCTTCTCGACCATCCAACATTTCTTGAAATAAATGCATATTATAAAAGTTTATCAAAAATAAATGTTAGGAACTATAGTATTAAAACCAAAACTAAAAAGAAAAACTAGAAAATTCTTAACATTAGATGCCATTTGTTCAGTTATTGTCAAATAATAATTATAACCCTCATCAAATATCATTAAAATATGTGATAGAATTGCAAGAATCTTCTCTAATAGTCTCATCATTTTAAAGTGTATTTGTTTATCAAAAAGTGATTTATAAAAAAACTATTTTTAAGTTTTTTATTTATTTATTTGTTATTAGAAAAATTGATCAATAAAAAATACTTTTCAGTCAAAGAAAAATTTAGCTTAATTTTCAGAAAAGTATTTTTATTTTATTTTGGATGGAAAACACTTTACGAAAGTTGTGAGAATTTTAAAAATATCATATAATTTGCTGATTAAATCAAATTTGGTCCTCAAACTTTAGATTGTTATGTATTTTTTGTTTTGAGTATTTATTTTTCAATTTCATCCCTTTGAATTTAATTTTTATATTAACTTTGATTCTTATTTTTATAATTGTTATTTTCTTTTACTTTATTATTTTTTAATTGATATTTTTTATATATCAAATTTGTTTCTCATTCTTTTGATTGTTACTTATTTTATTTGAAATAATTTATGACATGGTAATTATTATTATTTTAATTTCTTCATCTTTTTTTTAGATTTGATTTTTATTATTTTGATTTTTATTTATTTTATTTGAGATAATTTATGAAATTATATTATTTTTAATTTTATTTTTATTCAACTTTTTAATTTGTAAGATTTTATCCTCATTATTTTAATATACTTGGAAAAAAAACATTATTAAGTTATTTTTTAGCTCATTTTTCATTATATAACCAAATACTAGAAAGTATTTTTTAATTTATTTTTCAAAAATAAACTACTTTTTAATAAATAAATAAAACTTTAAAATCATTCTCTCCGAGACCTCCTGCAGTTTTACTATCAACAATCTTTATGAGTTTCTCTCCTTGTTAGTTAAGGTGACAAAACTAGAAGGAATTCAATCAAGAGTGAAACTAACAAAAATATTTTTAAATTTAAATTATTTTAATATAAAAAAATATTAAAAAAATATTTTATTAATAAATATTAAATAAAAAAAATAATGGTTTTATGGAGACAGATATATCTATACTCAATGAATTACCAAGTATTCTTTTTTAGTTTACATCCTGTGTATGTTTTCATTTTAATCCACGTATGGAACTTTAATTATTCATGCATTTGATTCAAGAAATTTTAAATTACTTGGATATATTTTAAAATAAAATTATAAGTTTAATGGTGAATTATAAATATTATATGAGATTATCTTTCACAACTAAGATTAAAAAAAAACTTTAATTATTAAAATAAATAATAGAATATTCTAAATTTAAGGGATGAAGTGAGAAATAAGAAATGGTGAGTTAAATATTTATATATTATGATAATTTTGAAAATTTTACAAAAAAAATTATGTAACTTTAAAGTATACGTGAAAATAAAATTAAAAATAATTAAATATTGTTAGGAAAACATTTAGTTTCATTGTGTTTTAAGGAAAAAGTAAAAATATATAATATTTTCTATTTAAAATAGAATTGAAGGGAGATAAATATTTTTAAAAATCTGCAGAGATCAAATCAAATAATAATAAATAAAAAAGAAGAAGAAAATAGAAAGAAAGAAAAAAAAGGAAAAAGAAAAAAGGAAACGGAAAAGGCAAAACGTGAGGCAGGCCTGACTTATATTTTAGGCCTTCACTTGTAGTGTATCAAGCCCAACGTAAAAATAATAATTATATACCACACCTAGAAGGGTAAACGAAATAACAAATATGGATAAATTATTAAAAATTTATTTTTTTATATATTTAATCACACTTATTTTATTATTTTTAAATATAAAAATTATGAATATCAATAATATGTAAGTTAATCTACAAATTACTCCAACAACGAAAATAATTGAAATTATGTTTTATTAATAAAACATGCACGAGGGGTATTTGGATACCTTGTGTAAAATATTAAATAAGAAAATATTTTTTAATTTTTTAGAATTTGGATAACTTAAAATATATTTTGATAAACTTAAAAACTTAATTTTTTTATTAATTAATATTTTTGACTTGTAAAATTACTTAATAAATAATAATTAATTAACAATATTTTCTAATTATTTTCTTAAATTATAGTTAATATTCTCATTGTCATCACTATTAATACTTGTAATAACTTTTATTTTTAAAATAGATTATACAAATTATTTTGTTTGATAATATTAACCTCATTTTATTATAGATACAAACTTATATAAAATTTATTTTAATTGTAAGTTTGTAGAAAACAGTTAAGAGTTACTTTTCTATATCTTACAGACAGTGAAGAGTTTAACTCTTCATTGTTTTTGTTAGACCGATGTGATTCAAAGTTAAATATATTAAATTTGGTCTAATTTAGTTAAAAAATAAATTTTTATTTTTATTTTTAATTTTATTTTATTTAAAAAATTAGAAAAAATTACTTGATGATGTAGAATTTGTAAAATTTAATCACAATTTCAATTTTATTCATAATAATATTTTATCTAATGTTATTGTGCTTAAAAAACAAAAAAAAAACTATAGTTTTTATCGAATAAATTTTACACATAATAAAAATATAGATAATTTAATGAAAAATAAAAATATTTTATAAAAATATTATTTATTTTATAATGTAACAGTAATAATTAAATTTACAATATTTAAATTAAAAACTATCAATATATATATATATATATTAGTTATGTATAACATCAATTTAAAAAATAATTAAATATATTAAATTATTTTTTATTCAAATTTAATTCAAATCATAATTTTAAATAAACATATATAAATATCACCAAAACTAATTTTTATAAAAAAATCTCAACCACATACTATTATATTACCGATTACAGTTTGATTACACCTTCACCGTATCACTAAACCCCGCAGCTTCACCATTTTTGGAGGTGTCATCGTCACAACACTGCCTTATAATCATAATATATCATTATTACTTTAATTCTATCATATTTTTTCATATTAATAATTATTAAACATGGTAAAATTTGTTTCACATGAAATGTTTTACATAGAAAATAATTATGGCAAAGTATCATAAAGGAATAATTTTATGTTGTAGTGTTATATTTTATTTAAAAATTTATCTAAATAATATTTTTTATTTTATTTTTAACACTAATATATTAAAAAAATTAAAAAAATAATAAAATAATTTAAACTAAACAAATTAATATTTTTTAAAAACCAAGTGTCACCAAACACTCTATAAATCCACAGCTGCGGCACATAAAAACAATATACACAAACAATAACTTCAACTGAACAACTAATCAAAGTCACACCCTCGACTTTAACAGTATTAAAAAAATGAAAAGTCTGCGGCGTTATATTATAATAATATTCCCTTTGGCCTTTCATTTTATTTTATATTTTTGTTTGTAATAACAAAAGAAAGAAAGGAAGAGCAACGCTAACAGAATCAATCAATCAATCAATGGCTCTTGTGCAGGTGTTGAGGCGCGTTCTTGGTGCAAGCGGCTCCACCCAGATCTCCTCAACGGCTAGGGCTTTCTCTTCTGCTCCGGCTCCCATCATAGCCACTCTCTTTCCCGGTGACGGTATCGGCCCCGAGATCGCCGAGTCCGTCAAACAGGTCCGATTGAACACTATTTATCTCATAGTATTCTTGTTTTGCTCAAGTAATGTTTGCATTTTATGTGTTTGGTTAACGATAATGGCACCCGAATTCTCTGTTAAATAATTCGCTGTAGTAGCAGACTGCAGTCACCTCTTTTGCGCAAAATGTTTTAATGTATTATTTTCATCACCATTTTCGGAATTCGGTGTCTTAGTCTTGTTTGTGTTTATGGAGAAAAGAAAGGGTTTTGTATTGATCTGAATAAAGGGTTAATGACCAAATCTTTAGTTTCTTCTTCGATATTTTTAGTAGATAATAAATAAGGGTTCAGATATAAAATTCGAGATAAATGTTCATGTTTCTGCGTATAATTTTTCTGTTTATTTATTGTGTAGCTATGGCTATTTATCTTCATTTCTACCATCGCAGGTGTTTCAAGCAGCTGAGGTGCCAATTGAGTGGGAAGAGCACTATGTTGGGGATCAAATAGATCCAAGAACCCAGAGTTTTCTGACATGGGAAAGTCTGGAATCTGTACGAAGAAACAGGGTTGGCTTAAAAGGGCCAATGGCCACACCGGTTGGAAAAGGCCATCGTTCCTTGAACCTTACTCTTAGGAAGGAGCTTAATTTGTATGCCAACGTTAGGCCTTGCTACAGCCTCCCTGGTTATAAAACTCGGTATGATAATGTTAATCTTATCACTATTCGTGAGAATACGGAAGGAGAATACAGCGGACTTGAACACCAAGTAAGTTTCTTTCGAGAGTTTTCAGATGTGCATTAACGAGTATACAAGGTGTATAAAGTTAATGGATTGGTTCATTTAATGTTGGTGCTAGGTGGTGAGAGGTGTAGTTGAAAGTCTCAAAATCATTACTCGTCAGGCAAGTTTGAGAGTTGCTGAATACGCTTTTCACTATGCAAAGACCCACGGACGAGAGAGAGTATCAGCTATACACAAAGCTAATATTATGCAGAAAACTGATGGTCTTTTTCTCAAGGTAATCTTGTTTTAGCTGCTTCTTACATCAGATATTACATTATTATTTACCAAGTATCTCCGTATTAAGTTGATTTAATTACCTGCAGTGCTGTCGTGAGGTTGCAGAGAAGTACCCTGAAATCACATATGAAGAAGTTGTTATTGACAACTGCTGTATGATGGTATCGTAAATTTCTTTCTTTAATTTTTATAAATTAATTTCTGTGAATGAATAAGTGGGAGTTTGGGGGTGTTTAAACTTTGAAATTTTCTGTTTCACTCACCCACGTGATGTCCAGAGCTGTTAACATGGGGGTCTCTCTTCTTACACCATCACTGTTGTCTAGGATAATCTTCTGTTGGAGAAATGGAAGTGTCATTTCTGATTTTTGTTTCTCATGCTCAGCTTGTGAAGAATCCAGCTCTTTTTGATGTACTGGTGATGCCTAACCTCTATGGTGACATTATCAGTGACCTTTGTGCGGGGTTGGTTGGTGGTTTGGGCTTAACACCAAGGTATTTAAAGATCTTCATTCGTGCACAACAGTTCAATTCAGTTTTTCTGACAGCATTTGATTTCTTCTGCAGCTGCAATATTGGTGAAGCGGGAATTGCCCTTGCTGAAGCTGTGCATGGTTCTGCACCAGATATTGCTGGCAAGGTTAGCATTCACAGCTAATTTACGTGTTTTCTTTGTTCTATCCAGAGTTTCTCAATATGCAACCATGCAATGTGCATGGATGCCTATTCATTTTTATGTTGTCCTGCTTTCAACTTGAATAGCTGGTCTTCCTAAATTTCTCTCTAATGGTGTCTTTTTTCATCTGTCTATATTAACCTCTTATGCGGTTGAATGTGCATAGAATTTGGCAAATCCCACTGCTCTACTGTTAAGTGCTGTCACAATGTTACGCCATTTAGAGCTCTATGACAAAGCGGAGAGGATCCAGGATGCCATTCTTAACACAATTGCCGAGGGAAAGTATCGGACTGCAGACCTTGGTGGTTCTTCATCGACAACTGACTTTACAAAGGCAATCTGTGGTCATCTTTGAAAATACTGATGGCGGATTTTAGTTCTGCTTTGGGACCCCAAAAACAGTTTTTTTATGATGTTCCTTTTGGGGACATAGTTTTTGTTTCCAGTGTTTTAAAATGAAGAATAAGACCGCGTTATCTTGGTGGTTATACAGAAGCCCATGGAGATGCTCTTCCAAACTTGAAGGTGATATATTAATTATTAACAAAAATTAAAGAAGGTAGGGAAAGCAGTGAAGCTTTTTTCACGGTTTATCCTCTAGATTGGAATAGTGAAATTTTTTAAAAAAATTTCATTTCATTTTCAAACTTTTTATTTTGTGTAATTGAGCTATTTTGAGCTCAATTTAGCAGCCACTTGCATATTGTTTTGGAAGGAAGAGTTCAATTGAAAGATAGAGTATTAAAAAAAAAGAAGCAAGTAAAATAGGTACTTTTGAAAAGTTGATTTAAGTCTTGAATGTTTTTAGCTATTAGGTGATTGGTTTTTAATTTTAGAAAATTTAATTCGGATATTAAGTTTTATTTTCTTTAGTTTTTAGTTATTTTATTTTTGGATGAGAGACTGGATGTTGTTGGATTCTATAGATTCTAGTATATAAAAAAATATTTTGTTGACGGTGTAAATTGTTTTATATTATGAGAAGAGTTTAATTTAAATTTTTTTTACCTTAAAAGTATCTAGAAAATAAATTTGAGGTTAAATAAAGAATTTTTGATTTTGAGTTGATTTTAAATTTTAAGATGGTTTGTTGTGTTTTTGGAGGTCATGAAATAATTTAATGAAATTTTTATGGTTTTTAGTTAAATATAAGTTTTTGGGTGACCTGGTCTACATGTATTACAATATTTGGTCTCATTTTTAATATATTCATAGTTTTTTAAATAATTTTGAAGTTTATATTTTAATTAATACTCTTTCTCCATTATTTTTATCGCTTATTTAGTTTTTTTAAAATAATAATTATTTTTTAATTATATTAAACATGTTTAATTTTTTGAAAAGGTTAGTATGATTTTTTCTCTTTTTCACATACACACATATAAAATATATTTTTTATAATATTTTTAATGTGTATTCGTACATATTTTTTTTATTTAATAAATTCTATGTGATTATCAATTTTTATTACAAATTAATTTTAATAAATGAATTTATAACTTGAATTGCAATATTAAATACATTAATTTGCATTTTTTTCTAAATTTTTTTAATTTTATTTTTATTTATTATTAATAATTTTTTTCTGTTTAATTACACAATAATTTTTTATTTGTTTAATTATATGTGATTATAAGTTTTTTTATTTACATTTAGGAATTAAAAAAAAACACATTGGAAATTTTTTCATGTTTAGGTTTTTTTATCGGGTATTAATATTTTCAATTTGATTCTTATTTTTTTGATTTTAGATTTTTTTTGATTTTTTTATAAAAGTTTTATTATTTTTAATATCACTTTTTAATTTTAGCTCTTATTCATTTAATTACTATTTTTTATTTTGAATTTTTTGTGTAATTTTTTTATTTTATCTTTTAACGTTTTATTTTTTAGAGATTTGATTTTATAATTTTTTTTTGTTCTAATAATTTGGATCACAAATTTAAAAAAATTAATAAAAATTGATATTGTTTTGTGTTATTTTTTTATTCTAATACCAGTATTTGATATTTAAAAAAAATAACTTTTTAATTTTATATAATTATCTTAATCTCATGATTTAAAATATTTAGAATACGGGTTTATCATATTAATTTGAACTAACTCACTTTTTAATGTTAAAATTATATATTTATTATGTTTACTCAAATTTATTTATAACAATTTTTTATCCTTCTTCTATCCTATTTCATTGTTTTGTGTTTAATTTAAAAATTAAATAATATTATTTTTTTGCTCTTGAATAAAGATTTGTTTTCCCACATGTAATCATGATTGTTTATATATATATATATATATATTACAGGAAAAATAATATGGAATTGCAGCTTATCATGAATTTTTACCTAATTTAAGTGTTGGAACACTCACCCGTGGAACATCTCCAAATGGACTAAAAGAATTATTGGGATTTGTAAAAGGGCAATTAATTATTTTAGTGCTGTAAATATTTTTATTTAATTGTTTTGTTATTATCCTCGTTGTATTGACAGAACGAACGATGTGGCCCTTTTTAGCTCTTGTTCGGATTTGCATTCCATTTCCAAGACTTCCAGTCACGTCACTGTTGTCATATTCTTTTCTTTTTCTCGTTTTTTTTTTTGAATAAAAAACGTTTTATCTTTTTAGTTTTCATTGTAATTAAAGTTGACAAACCACTTTAGTGACTAATTTATTCATAATTAATTATTCAGCTATTTGAATCGCTCTCATATTCTTATTAAAATTAAATATGTTTGATATTGTGTTTTGAAATTACTTTTAAAAAATTTAATTTTTTTAAATTAATATTTTTTTATTTTTTTAAATTATTTTGATGTATCAATATTAAAAATAATTTTTTTAAAATAAAAAACAATTAAAAAATTACTATTATATTTTTAAACACACTAAAATTATTCTTATAAGAAATTCAACACTCAAATTCCATGCAACTATATTGGGTGCGGTTAAAATGAAAGTTTGCTGAAGTTCAAATTATATATTTTTTTATTTAAAATTAATGTTTATATATATATTTTTTAAATTATTTTAACATATTGATATTTAAAATAAATTTTAAAAAATAATAAAAATATTTTTTTAATAAAAAATATTTTAAAAAATAATGAAACATGTTCAAAACAGTGTATTTTATGAGTTT
The DNA here is from genome assembly GCA_026413675.1 of Populus pruinosa. NCBI lineage: Eukaryota > Viridiplantae > Streptophyta > Magnoliopsida > Malpighiales > Salicaceae > Populus > Populus pruinosa. The sequence goes on from CM048607.1 coordinate 9,134,606, forward strand.
GTGGCCTCTTGATCGGCAAGACAAAATGGCTTGGAATGTTTTCCTTTCTACTTTGCAGAATGCCATTCCACATCATCATCAGGATGATTTCTTTCATCCAAGAATTTGGCAGATCACAACTTACGAAGTCTCAAAATGAAATCAGCGCTGGTGTTTCTCACATGTGCATTTCCATTTGATGCAGATTGCAGAGAGCAGCATCGCCTCTTCCCAGGACCATGAACCAACATAGAATCGGATCTTTAATAGGCAACCAAAAGATGTTGTACAAGGAAGATCTTAGCTGCTACATTGCGATGTTGTTGAAGAAGAAACAATCTTAGCTACTACATGGAATCGAAATCAATCTAGGCTTTTTAATTGATTTCTCCCTTCCTGCTATGTTTGTTGTTGAAGAAGAAACAATTTGTCTCTTGCGTTGTTAGAATCTCGCTCTCTTCTCGTTTGAAACTCACTGCGTTTTATAACAGGTACGTTAGAACTGTTTTTCAAATCGAGATATCGAAATGTGCTGCTAGTGTGTTTTGTTTTTGTTCAATACTGTTAATCAATTACAGAATAGGTTGTTTTGACTTGATTTAATAAAACTTGGAAAAAATTTAACTGTTGAAATGTTAATCCTATAGCTTGAGAAATCCTGAAAAATTCAGTGTTTGTTTGAATACCAACAATACTCAAAATCCCACATGTTTTAGCCATTGTTAACCTAATTAGTCATGTTTTATTGAAAACCATTATAAACCCTAAAATAAAGCTCACAGTTTACTATTCATATAACTTGATTGTTTGAATTATTTTTTTTAAAGAAAGGAAAGTTTTCTGTTATTTAGGTTATTCCAAAATTTATAAAAAAAACAAAAATTAAAAGAAAAAACAGATTAAATTATGAAATTAGGTTGATTAAAACTGATTTTGTTAAAATCACTTGGACTTTAATAAAATCGCTAGAACTAAACACCTAAAAAGAAAAGTTAAGAGATGAAAAACAAGAGAATATGAGAATAATTTCAAGAAATCTCAAATTAAGAGTGAATCATGATTGAAATGATATATATTTGAGTGCAAATAAGTAATGGAGTGTATGATGTTTATTATTAATATTTAATTAAAATAATGGTTTGAGATCGAATCATTTTAAAAAAATAAAAAAAATGATAAGAATTATTGAGCAACATCACATCACATGATTGATTGCATATATTAATTGTGCCTATTACAAGGCCAAAAGCTAAGGTAACTAAAGAATCGAGATAATTTGAATTATTTAAGCCGTATTTCATACAATATTTGTGTATTGAACTTTTTAACCAATTTATATATGAATTTTTATTTTTATTTTTATTTTAATATGTAATTTTATATTAATAGGTATAATTTTCAATCTAATTATTAGATTAAATTAAAATTTTAATTATAAAAACCTTATTTTCTATGAAGTTAAAATTTTATAGTAATTAGATATGGAAAGACTTTGCGATAAAACTCATAATTTATTGTTCAAGATTGTAATATCTTTCTAATTGATTTATGATTTTTCTCTTATTTTCTTTGTTATTTTCCAACTTTTTTAAGGATGTATTAGCTAGTATAAATAAATTTATTTAACTTGTATTAGGGTTTTGAGTATTTTAATTGTAAAAATAATATTATGTATACAAAGTTGCTTATACTTTTAGTTTTTTATTTAATTTTTCAGGATTTATCAAAACTTTTGGTGATGTTCATCCTTATACTTTTTAAATATAATTTCATATAAAATTACAATTATATTATTCTTATAATTTCTTAATACATTCACATCACAATAATAAAAATATATTTTTTAATTTTTTTTTTTAAATTTTGATAATTTTATTTCTTCAATAAATAAATACTGAATAAAAAAGTTGTCAAAAAAGAATTGTATTAATAGGATAAAGAGTTTTTTTTAATTAAAATGATGTCCCTTTTATTTTTATTTTGAATTATTCCGGGTCTTTTGAATATTTATTCTGACTGTCTTCTAGTTTTATTAATAAAGTACATTGCTGAAGAAAAATTTTATTTTTTGGCTTGAGAAAATAAATTCATAAGAAAAGGGACAATACTAATAAATTATTTTATTTCAAAAAAAATTAAATTATTCCTTTTCTTATAAAAAATCATTGACATATAATTAAATAAAAAAACTAGATAACTCCTTTCAACATAAAAATAAATATCTTCAACTATATATATCTCTTAAATTTGCAATTTACATGAACATTTTTTCTAATATTTATTTATATTTATAATTTATAATTTATTGAATTAAGTATATGTGTCAACTTTTCAATTCTCAATAAAAATATTCTTCAAGCTAGAAAATGAATTTACATCACTAGAATTTATTTTTTTCATTAAAAAAATAACTTTTAATGGGACTTGTGATGCAAATAAACTGTTTAACAATAATTCTATAAACTATTAATAGAATTCAAATTATTTAGTAAATTGAATTCAATTTAACATTTGGTTCACACAAGGTGTAAGGTGATTTTATATTACAAATATAAGTTAGTCCAATATTTAATATTAAGAATGGATTCACTTCATTATATATATAAAAAAAAAAGAAGAAAAAGGTAGATTTACTTCCCTGCGACTTGGAGTTTATGTTTTTTTTTTTTTGGCTACATCATCCGAACATTATTAAAATTATACTCTTTTAATCTTATTAACCATTTTCTCTCTAAATCTTTCATTTTATATCAAAATAATCTTATGAATTTTATCTAAAAATCTCATACACAAATTTTAAAGAAAGAGAAAATAAAATAAGAAATGCCTCCAATATATATATAAAGCCTATTTGTTTTTATAATTCAAAAATAATTTTGAAAAAATAATTTTTTTATTTTAAATTAATATGTTTGTAATGTTTTTAAATTATTTAGATATACTTATATTAAAAATAATTTAAAAAAAATAAAAAATTAGTATAAAAAATTTTAATATTAAAATTATTTAAAAAATAATCACAATTATACTACCAAATAAATTCTATAGTTATAATTCAAAAATAATTTGCTTATGAAAATATTTGGATTAAATTTTTTAGCAATCTATCACGTGTTTTTATTTTTAACAAGTTAAAATGTACTATTGATCCTTAAAAGCAGTTAAATGCTGCTGCTGCTGCTGCTGCTCTTTATTAGATGTAAATTAACTGAAAATGAAGAAGCGTTTAGGCACCACTTCCATTTCCATCGCGTGAAGAAACAAACCCCTACGCCTCCTCAACTCAGCCCCTCCTTGTCAACAGCACCCAAAAAGAAAAGAAAAGAGAAAAAATGACCGATCAGTCGTCCCGTCTAAGCATCACCAACCTTCGGACAGCCTCGAAGCTAATCAAACAGGCTGCCTTAACCTTCTCCTCCAATCTCTTCACCTTACTCTTCCTCTCTTTGTTGCTTTTCTCTTTCCGTACATTCTTCGAAAATGGGGCCCACGTCTTCTCTTCTTTCATCGACCGCGACCCTTCTCTCAAATCACTCCTCTCCCGTCTCGACCTTGCCGGCCGCCACCACCACCGCATTCACCATCCCCTCCCTCGCCGTCGCCGTCCCTTCCTCCACCTCACTCGTGTCGGTACCCTAGATGATGATTTCTTTTCTGCTGATGACGAATCTGATTCCCCCCTCTTCCCAAAGCTCCCTCCCAATAGGAGTTTCGTGATTCTCCACAACTTCGATCCCAAATTCGGATTTTCCAATGCCGTCATCGATAACGGGATTAAAGTCCCGGAAATTGTCCGGTCCGGTATTCAGTTCAAGGCTGCGGAAGAAATTCATTCGTATGTTGATAATACAAATCATGATAACGATGAGGATAGTGAAAGAAGCCGCGAAGATTTTAATAGTAAAGAGAATGGAGAGGAGAAAATAGTGGATTTGCAGTTTCTAGTGAAGGGGTTGGAATTGGGGAGACGCGACGCAGCTGCCTTGTTTTTTCTAGTAAGTTTTCTATCTGCTGCTTATGGTTGGGTCATTTTAGGATTTACTGCAATTTATTCGTGGGTTTTAGGTATTGTTTTTGTTGTTGTTGTTAATGATTTGTTAGGGAGGTATGGTTCGTTTATTGGGGTTGTTTGGGATGGGTGTAGATTAGGGAGTAAGAGATTAGCTGGGTTTATTTTGATGAGGTGGGCAGTGAGGGATGCTTTGACTCAGTTGGTGGGCTTGTGGTTTTTTGGTGAAATTGAGGATCAGTATTCATTTTTTAAGCTTTTCATCAGGTTGAAGTTGATGCCGTTTTCGATTATGTTACCATGGATTAATGGGTTTGAGAAGGAGATTTCGAGGTTTTTGGTTATTCGGATGTTGTTGGATTTGGTCGTGGGGTTTATATTTGCTGTGGATGCTTGGGTTACAGTTGTGAATACAAGGAGAACTGGGAGAGAAATTTTGAAAGAAGGCTGTTATTTGATATCCACTATGTTTATTCAGGCAGTACAGATTAAATGTTACGAGGAAATACTTTGTGGGTCAGCTGCAAGATGGGTTTTTTCTTGGGTTTTAGGGAAGTTTTTGGCCGCCCTTTTGCAGTCAACATTTGAGGTTTACTTTATGGTGGCTTGGCTCATTTTTTACTTCGCGGCTAGGTGTAAGGAAGCTGATTCTGATGGAAGGAGGTTTGGGAGGAGAGAATTAGAGGGGTTGATTGATGGCCTAAGATGATAACGATTGATGATGAGATTTCTGCCCTTTCATTTGCAGGCTGATTCAACAACGATGCTTAATTAGCAAGTAGTGCGGTAATCTGTCAGTACACTATATGTGTGCTGTTTTTGAATTCCCAGTGAGTCAGCACTGCTACTGGCTGCTGTAGCCACCAAAAATGTTGTATGTATTTTTATTGCGAGGCAATATACTACTTGTGTATAAACTCACAAGTGCTTCATGTGTATACTTGTTGCAATCATTGTTCTAAATGCCTCTCAATACTGTTGCTGCTGTTGATCATGATATGGATCAAGGTATTTAATTACATCACCCTGAGTATTTCTTATGTGCATTTAACTCCAGAAGTTTTGTGATTTTTTTGTCTTGTGCTCTCTCTCTTTTTCATCTAAGCAAGACAGCGAGGTTTGGTTCTGTTGTGCATTTCATGTGGACTTTTTCTTGATTCTCCTTGCTGCTTGTTAGAAGAAAGAATCTTGGCTGTGTTATTCTAGCAATAAATTAAGTATCTTAATCTGAAACAAATTGATAGAAAATTTTATCACTAACAGTAAGGACTGATGCGGCAAGGATTTGCTGTGATGCTGACTCATCTCCTTGTTAAATTTTGGTAGACATAAAAACAACTTTAGGTATTTCAAAAGGTTGTCATCCCTTGGTAGCATTCAGATGCTGTCCCATTTAACTTCTGTCCCAGACACAATCCAAACTCTACCTTTAAATCTACGTATTCCTGTGTTTTTGAACTAAAGCAGAGAGTTACATACATGTAAATAGACTTCATCTAAAATATATAAAATTTATCCACAACTTTTGTCAGAAAGCTATGGTGAGATTACTTTGTTCCAGTCTTTTTTTTTTACCTGTACACATAGATGGTGATGTATTGCTAGTACATATGATAGAAGAGGGGTTAGTATGTACTCGATTCCATCTGTCCTAAATTTTCAGTTCTCATAAATGCTCGTCAAGTGTGTTTAGAAGTCAAGAAGTTAGTGGTGAAGGATTCTTCATTGCCTATGCTAGGATAAGAGAACTGATTGAGATATTCTATTAGTTTCCTTGTTTACTTTGTGACTTCATCCGAAGAATTGTGAGATCTTAGGAAGAGTTATCTATCTTGAGTGTTTGATGAAATCTATTAGAATAGAGGCATTACTGTTATGAACAATGATTGAGAAAGGCTGGCGTAGTTGGTGTGCAAATATTTAGACATTTGAGATCTATAAATGAGGTTACTTGTTTGAGTTCTTCAGATGCTTTCTCTGTTTTCAGTGGCATACACAGATAGTGACCTGGAGCTCATGTGTTTGAAGAGGTAGTAGTACATATTTTTTATTATATTTTAGAAAATATGTTGAAGAGATGTGCACAAAATATAAGAGAATTTAATTTGATAAGTTTAGTGATGGATTCTTAGATTATCTTAACATGGTGAGGATATTAGAAGGTGCATGAGGTGTAAAGCTTTTGAGGAATATATCTTCTGGTGAGAAAAAACACTTTTGGGGGTTATCTCCAAGTCTTCCTCTTATTTGCCTGCAAGGGTGGGATAAATTTCTCTGTAGTCTTTCCTCAATCATGGAGATCTGTTTTCAATATTTGCATTGAACAGGTAACGGGCATACCTGCAGCATAATTCAATAGACCCCAAATACTTGATTTTTTTTAATAATTTTATTGGACTCTAAATGACACTGACTTTTAGGCACTGTGTCATGTTATTTGCTTCTATTCCATATGCTTTCGCCAGTTCCTCTGGATGTGAATAAGTAATCCAATATACACTCTCCTTTTTAACTTTTTGATTATATAAGCTTCTTTCTCACCCAATCTCTTTGACGTTTCAAAAGAATTGAGTTTAGTTTTGCATGTCATGTGTACTTTCCTTTGATGAACCTTGCTTTTTATTACAACCAGCAATCTTGGTTATGCCACTCTTACAGCGGATCAATTATCTGAATGAGAAACAAATTACCCTATTCAATTACCTATAGCAAGTGCTTGCTGATGCTGAGTCACTGTATTAATCCTTTGTTAATTAGTTTGTTTAAAATTAAAAAAAAAAAAAAGAGTTTAGCATTCCAAAAGATGGTGCAAAGCAGCCGATCCTTACTGTTGACTTCTGAGAGGGAAAACTAAAAGATTTGATCTAATCAAGGACATTCGTGAAGAGCTATATGAAGGGAAGATTAAGGTGAGATTACTTGTTTTTGTTATTTTTTCTTCTGCTTTCTCTATCATTTATTATGTGCATAAATAGGGGGAATGTTCTTCTATCTCATCTCAAGTGGGTGCTAGCTAGTATATTGTCAATTTCATTTGTCTAAGATTTTCAATTTTAGCTATTATCCTTAAGAGATGCTTGCATTTGTTGAAAGTTGAGAAGTTTGAATACTACTGATTGAGAAATTCTCAGTTTCTTTCTGAGTTCATCTCAGAACATTGAGAATTTTAGGAAGAGTTATGAAGGTGTTAGAATAAGTATAGAACGGGGTCATCAGTGCTGTAATTCATGCCTTAGATTTAGAGAAGGCTGGTGTATTGGGTGTGCAGTATTTCAGGCATTGAAGTCCTGAGGAGAAAACTGAAAGATAATTATTGCCAAGTTTTTATCATTTAGATCGAGTTTGGCAATTTTTGGTTTCTCCCATTTTGATCAAGTTGGGAATTTTATGGTAAACTTGATGTCTTACTTTCCTGAAGCCTGATGTTCTGTGCTTGTTACTTTCCTAAACTCCTTGGACATCGGTACATAGGGGTGTTCATGGTTCGGTTCGGGTAAAAAGATTGAACTGAACTAGGAGTTGTGATTTCTGAAAAATTTGACCTGGACCTTACCGAAAAACAGTTCAAACTGAACTGGTTTAGTTCGGTTCGGTCTATATTGGTTTTGTTTTGTTTTTTTTTTTTTTTGAAAACTGGAAAAACGGATAGCTACCATAAAGTTATACCAGTATAAGAAAAAGATAACTATGCAGAGGGAGAAGATACTAACAATAAAACAAAAATTACAAATAACCAGAGTAGATTGAACAAACACTGTATCAAAAACTTTGGATTACCTAAAGTTCTTGTTATTGACAGTAGCAAAAACTCAAACTATGTACTCTTAAAATCAACAATAAATATTAAATAATCACAAGAAAGGCTAATTCATTAGAAACAAAAACACTTTTTCAAAGGAAAAAGAACAAAACAACAAACCAATCATTGAACCTATCTTTTTTGACTTTGTAACGTAGAGGTACAATATTTAACTTTGCAAGAGAATGAACAGAACAAAGGGAAAGAGAGACCAGGAAAACGAGTCACAGGAGAGAATGAGAGGGGGGAGGGGCGGCTGAAACAAAATCTTTAGGGTTAAAATGTTTTTAATTTTCTATTTATACCTGTTTTGTATTAGTCGGTTCAAATTTGATTCAATCGGTTTTAGTTTTCTAAAACAAAAACTGAACTAAACCTAGTGATTTTTCTGGTTTTTAAATCGGTTTCTTTGGTTGTTTCTCTCAATTTGGTTTTTTTGGTTAATGTTTTTTGGTTTAATTGGTTAGTTGGTTTTTTTATCACCCCTATTGGTATGGACCCATAGCTGTAGCGCTAAGAAAGTAGTGACCTATCAACCATGCATGGTCCAGCAAAATAACTTTAATTCTCCACTTAACAGGTGCAATTATTAATTTACAGAATGAATCGCTTGACGAAGTGTAAGATCGTCTTGAATCATATAAATCTAGAGTCTATGAGACATCCCAGAGGGAAACAAACGTTTCCATTTGATTTCTTGTTTCTTTTTCTGGAGTTAATGATGTATCAACTCGCCAAATGTATCAGTTGTCTTCATTTTGCTGAATTCTTTGCTTGGCAGCGTGCTTTCTGGTCCAAAATGTTTTATTTGGACATCATAGCAGAGTCAGCTGTACTATGAAAATAGAGTAAGAAAGGAGTTAATTCAAGGGGCTGGAGGCTGGATGCAGGGGAGGGTAGAATTCCCTATCTTTACCCCCTTTTCCCTGTTGTATCATGTCTCTTTGCATCACCAAGCCATCATATTCTTCTGCTAGAGGTTTCAGTTGGAGCTATAACGCATATTTAACTTCCGGTGGAAAGGTGAGTGGGAGCAAATTCTCTTCGATTCTCAGGTGATGAACACGATCCCATGCAACTGTTTCCTTTCTGACCTGGAGACACTTGTTTCAAATCCAATAATATGAAGTCTAATAATCTGTCCATATTAAAAGTTCTGGTTTCACCAATCACCATGCGTGTTGATGCCTCCAAATTCCTTATGATGCCTCTTCTTGTAAGAAGGGCATCCATTGACCTTAATTTCTTTCAATTTTATTGCGTAGCCTGGCCATCAACTTGCAAGGAGCAAGTTTAGACCGAATAAAGATACAAAATGTTTTGAAAGAAGTATGATACCGTAGAAGATTGGTCATTGCCGAGTTTGTACAAATTCTGTTTAGCTATGCAAGATTGCAAGGTATTATGACACAACATACCAGGCCAATTTGCTTTGGAGGTCAAATTGCTGACTTGTGAAAGCTCTTTGCTTCTCAAACTCCAAATTACCCTACTTTAGTACTGTACAGAGCTCTTGGCCCTCATCTCATCTAGTAGGAATAGCAGGTTCCATATTCACTCAGCTTGCTTATGCCTTTTTCCCCTAGGAAGCAGGATGGCAAAGCAGAACAGAATTACCCTACTTTGAATTGAATTGCAATTATGAGCTAGACAATCTTTATGTTACAATCCTACAAAGTGTACAGCATATCATGCCTACATATTAGCATTAGTGTAACCCTCATGAATCAATCAATTTTTTTTTTTATGAAAACTCTACAGATGAATTATTAAAGACACAAACACATCTTTCGATCCCATAGGGAGCCAGCATAGCGAACAACATCAAGGAAAATGAACATCAAGAAAAATGTTCTCATCGCAAGGAATGCATGGTTTGGGGCCAGTAGAGAAATCATATTCATCCTGAGCTTGATCCAGCAGTGCCTTGAAGAGTGGATGCTTTGAGTAAGGTAATCTTGATTACAAACCGGTTATTGTTCTCGCCTACATAGACCACTAAATGACCCTTTGTGAAATCTCTTGGAATCGACGTCCCTTCATGCGTGGAAGGCCACAAACCCCAATATTGGTACTCACAGCAAGGCATGACTTTACTTCCCGTCTTTCTCCATTTGTTAAGGGATGCCACGAGGAAATTCCTCTTAGTATTCTTCATATTAATTGTTTAGACGCGACAAAGATGGAGAAAGAAAAAGAGAAGGAGAAAGTGTTGTTGAAGTATATATGAAAGAGAGCAGAAGAGGTGGGGGTGGAGGTATGACAGTGAGATAGGCTTGTATATAAATGTAGAATGAGGAAGCCACTCTTTTGGAGCATTAAACGGTTGACAATATGGGCAGCTAAGAGGATGAGTAATGAAATATTTTAAGCGTATATGAACTTAGTTATACACTACTTAGTGTTGGGTACAAAAATATATATATAATATACTGTAGTTGCTGGTGCACTTTGCCGTGCTGTACCTCTCTCTTTGGTTTTTGAAAAAGCAATGCATCTTGATACGAAGGTGTACGAACATGTATCTTATGACTTAAAGCAATTAAATTATTGTCCATATATATATATATATATAGAGAGAGAGAGAGAGCAAAGATAATTTACGACCCCACAAGTTGAAAGAGCGGGAAAGATATGATATGGAGGAAGGGATGGGATAGGTTTCCTGGGCAAAGTGCGATCCCATTTTTTTTTTTTTGTAATACATAAATGTTCTAATGAATACAGTAAGATATATACATCAGTTTGCTCTGAATTCTGATGAGAGAGAGAGATAACTTTTCGAGCTCAGTTATGTAAATTGATATTAAGAGAACTGAATACAAAACCTGTTCAAATGAGTGAGAGATCACTCCTCTATAAATGCTTTTATTGCAAGAAAATGGGGTTTAAATAATTAATCAAGTTCCATTAAGCATGATGGTTCTTTCAGTAGAGTTGCATAATCAGCCTACTAATGAAATTGATTATGTGGTTAGCTCTGCTGGAACTCACGTTTGGTGAATGGCATACGTATTGCAATATGACCAGTGGCCGGCTTTGCCTTTGCAATGTTTTCCCCTATCATCTATATCAGCTCGCCTTACCCTATATTCCTTGTTAAACTCATCTTGATTCATGATCCCTGGAGTTGAAGTTGTGTGCTTTCCGTACAATGGTGTTGTTTTGCAAGTGAGGAGTATTTATGCATGCAGGAAATGGGCTATATTTTTTCTGCACTGCAAAATGGACGGAATGAACATATCTTAGATATTTTAGTATAATTCTCTTAATTTGACTCCATCCCTGTTCTCTTACCTACCAAAATCACTTCCACGAGGGTTTTAGATTCATCCCTTTTCGGCATGTAATAGTTTTTAGTTCTGTTAACTTGTTAATAATGCCTGGATGAAGCATTGCCTGCAAAAGATTCTTCAAGTAAATGTTCATGTTTAAATCTCATGTGCCTATGGGTGGTCTTATTTTTAATTCTTAGGAAATCAAAGTCATATAAATGATACCTCATTTAGTACAAGATAGCACGAGTTTCGAGTTCAAAAAACATTCCATATCAGAAAATCATATCTTAAAACTTCATCCTTCATCCGGGGTATCCTTCACTGAATTTTATCTATCATCATATATACACACCATCCCAGGAATCAAATCCCTAGATGATAACTCGGAGATTGAAGAGTGAATCCATTCAATCAACATTCGATCTAAGCCTCCAAGGATTGATCTCTCCAAACGTACTGAAAAAATAGAGATACTAGAAAATAAATCGCTCGTAATGCTGCAGTGAGGAAGGGGGTGTGGTATATAGTTTTGAAGTGGTTGTTGAAGGAAGTAGTATGGTGAGAGACGATTGAAAGCCAGCACATTGGATGTCTATCTATGGCATAATTCAAACATTTTGAGTTGAATATTTGTGTCTGTCTTTTAAGTGAAGTAGCCAAGAGAACTGGCTTGATGTCTCTGTTGTCAAGGAGACTTATAGACAAGGCAAGTGATCGGAGGAGGGGATGCGTAGCAGATGGGCTCAGTCACAGCAAGACGAAGCCACAACGATTGAGCCACTGCACGTGCGTGCAATCCTCAGTTGTAGTAATTTGCTGACCATGCCTCCCAGGAGGAAGCCATGGCCTCGGATTCTTCATTTCCATTATTTTATTTCTATCAGATTAATTCCGAGATGACATTAGCCAGACCAAAGACAGCACGGCATGCTTCAAATGAATTTCTAACATTATTCGACTTTAGACCATTAATCAGGTCTGACCAAGGTGGAAGCTCACCATTGAATCATGGTAGATATATAAAGCTTGAAGAAAAAAATACTTCTCGGACAGCGATTGGTGCTTTGAGAAGGAAGGGCTAAAAAGTAGCGGAAGGACGCGTGCCGCGAATTGACTCGCCTTGGAAACTCCTATGACCTTGTGTCAGTGTGAATAACAAGTAATAAGAGGAACAATTGTCCTCAGAAAATCCTCGTAGAATAATGCTATATATGTTGTAATAGAATTATAGCTGTGAGAATTGAGATTACTCGCCTTTCAGAGGATCCACACACACTGTATTGTTATACTATAAAACTAAAATATCCTTTTATTTTGCTGTCGTTTCGTTACTGTACACTAACACACAGTCAACGGTGAATTGCGTTGTTACCATACACTGTAATCTATGAAAACTTTAGTTTGGTTTTTGAATTTTTTTTTAAATTAATTTGTTATTTAAAGTTTTCTATTTTTATATTTTTGAACCCAGTGTTCATGCTTTGGATCTAAAATTTTATTTTTTCTGTCATATTTTAGTCCATGTACGTTGACAAAGTCCAATTTGATCCTCAAATCTTTTGCAAAAGTTCATTTTGGTCACTAAAGTTTTTTATTTTTATATTTTTCCCAATAATTTTAAGTGTTTATGTTTTGATCCTAAAAATTCATTTCCCTCACATTCTGGTCCATTGATGTTAGGAGAGGAGAGAGAAAGATTTTAATTGTTCATATTTCAATCATTAAAAAAAAATATTAATCTTAATGTTAATGAATTCATATTAGAAAAGAGAGTTCAATAAATATGGTTTTTTTTCTTTAACCTTGCTGAAAAATATAGAGCGGAGTTTATAAAGTTCTTTTTTTTTAAATTTGGTTTGATTTTTAGTTTTTAAACTAATTAAAAGGTGTTATGGAGTTGGAAATGAGGCTACTAAGATAACATCGTTTGTTAGGTAGACGATGCATCATTCATTTTATTTAAAAAAAATGTGGTGTTAGTTCTTTATTTTTTTTAAAAAAATGCATATGTCGACTTTTTCCTTTTAGGCTAGGTGTGTGGGCTTGTCTGTAAAATTCTAGTTATTTTTTTCTTCAAAATATTAAATTTTAATTTGGAGATAGAACGAATTAAATTAAATTGAGGATATAGAATTAAATAACAAAGATGCAATTAAAAAAAAATAAAAGAAAGTACAACATTATTGTTGGAAAAGAAGAAAATATAGGGTCAAAATATAATTATTAAGCAAAATGGGGTTGGATTGTAAATGTTAAAATATTTGACTATAAATACTTAAGCTTTTCATCTCCAAACTCATAACAAGAGTGAAAAAAAAAGAAGAGGGAAAGGAGGTTTTCTAGTCCAATTACAAAATTTAAGCGAAACTCCTGTAAAGATAGAAGGGGTGTATGAGTGAGATTAGTTTAGGTAGTGAGGGAAACAACATCAAAACAAGAATCAAATAAGAATAAGTGAAAGAATTTGGGAATTTAAAGAGGGTTAGCCCCGACCAAGAGAGGAAAAGAGGGGGGTGGAAAAAAATTTTAATTGGTTAAGGATTGAAGTTCACTTTATCACCATGGAAGGGGTTTTAAACTTGATTACACAAGTTATACAAAATTCAATTAAGAATTGGTGTCTAAATTGTAAATTCTAAGTTAGGGTTCATGAAAAAAATTATGAAAAATTAAAAATTTTCCTTGTTTGATGAAATTGTGTGATGAAAAAGAATAAAAATAACTTAGAATAATGTGTAATTGAAGAAAAAAAATGCTAGTGTTATGAAGAAATTAGTGCTAGCCATAATCATAGAAAAATAGAGAAAGTTTTAAAACAATGCATGAATATTATCGGGTCATAATTACTATAGCATATGGTGAAATATAAAGAATGAGTTGAAAAGAAATATAAATCTTATGTTTAATTGTAATGGAAAGACTTGGTTAAGCTTGAATTATGAACATTTAAGTTACAAGAAATTATGAAATTATATGTAATCTTGGAATTATATGTAATCTTGTAGTATTATTGATGAAGGAATGTTATGAACTATGTGGAGGGGAAATAACTGCTTTGAATGACAAGAAAATAAATAAAAATAATTATATATTAAAAATAAAGATTAAAAAACCACACAACTTTATCACTCAACTTTAAGTTTTAAGCTGGGTTTAGGGCTTGAGAATGAGAAAAATTGGAATAAACCTCTTCATGAAAGTTCGATTTAGGGATGTTAGATTTTCAAAGAAAATGACCTCACTAAAATCAAAGTTCTAAAACTCTAGATATGGATTAGAAATAGAGGGAGAGTTAGATTAAATTTCTACTTAACACCTTTTAGTTGTTGCATTAACAATTAATTAGAATGTGTAAATGATAGATTGAGTTTTCTTCCCTTATAGTAAAGTTGTAGCTCTATATCTAATCTCTTGAAAGAAGTAAATGATGCACAAAATCAAATTTTATAACTTCAATTATGGTTAAAATATTTATTGGCGTTTGAGCAAGTAAGTTAGGTTAAGTTAACTAGAAGTAGCTAACTTTAAAAAATTTGTTTAGAATTGCTCATAATGTAGGATTTAAAATGATAGAAATTATAAGAATGAAATGGCTAATATATGTTAAATAGCTAATACTAATTAGATTAAGTGATATTGACTTGTAGTAAGTCATTTTAAGTCATAAATATAATGATTATCAACCCTAATACTAATATTAATCACGCCAAAAACTCGTTGGAGGTGCTAAGTGGATTAATTACAAAAGTTAGGACAAAGAAACTTAAAGAGACACTGAATGAGTATGTCTAGAACATATGCATCAAGATAGAATTAGAGGAACTTGGGGTGCCAAAGGTTGTCTAAGCCAAAACCAAGGAGAGCCCAATCCAAGTAATAATGGGGGCTAATGTGTTCAGCCTAAAAGTCAGCCTTGTTTTGAGCTTATTTTCCCCTTTAATATTATAAGGACTAGAAGTCAAAAAATTCTTCTTTTATTTGTGCAAGGTAATTTGGCCAGATTTGATTTTTAATGGGAGAGGATACTTATTATTCAAAAGAAGAAGTTTTCTAGTCCACCAAGAAAACTAATGGGTGGTGAATTTTGTTTCTTATTAACACGACTAAAAGATTGATATCTTCTTCCAAGTGTAAGAGTGTCAAAGTAATAAATAACCCGGCAAGACCAGGGTCGAACCACAAGGAGGTTAATTGTACAAATTATAAACAACAATAATAGTAACAATAACAACAACAACAACAACAATAATAATAACAACAATAATTATAATAATAGAAGAAGAAGAAGAAGTTGATGAGAACTTTGAGATGAAAGATTAACGTAAGGATTAAACAATGATAACAATAAATGTCAAGGTTAGAGGATCCACTAATGGTATGTCAAACAAGTATAATATAAACTCTTATTACTCAATTGGAAACCACACACAAAGGAGGTTCCAATGAGATTATAAATTGTTAACATGATTACATTAGTCATCTTAATCGATTAATGCTAATACTTGTAAATCTCGTCAGGCATTTATGATTATAACTTATGTTAACAACAAATCAAGTTCCTTTCATAACTCAGATGTCGGTTATACCATACATTATGGGCTATGAAAGTGCCAAGCATTTGTTGTACCAAGTGCTATACAACATAAATCTAGATTAGTCATTTAACAAGCAAAGTATTAAAGAGTGAATAAGATAACAAATACAAAACATGTTAGTATCAAACATTAAAGTTCATATTAAGTTTACACTATATTTATTCTTGCACCATTAGTGTAACCTTTTCACCTTGACATAATAAACTTAACTAAACATAATAAAAGAAAAAAAATAAATAAAATAAGAACATAAATAAAATAAAAGTTAACTAAGTAAATGAAAGGTATAAACTTGATATTAATGAAAGCAAAACATAAACATTACAAAAAATACAAAGAGAGAAAGCAAGAGCATGATCTTGATCTGAAAACCAAGATGCCTAAATGCATGACAAATACCTCCTTTTATAGGCCAAAATTAGGAACTATTGATTTGATGACTAATTGATGAGTGGGTGGCCAACTCTTGACTTGGTGACAATCCTTATCTTCTCTTGTCTGCCCAAAACATCATTGATAACGTCAAAATTGGAACCACTTGAAAACATGAAAGTTGTAGGAAATTGTCTCAGCTTTCTTGTGTAAAAAATTAAGGTCATTTGAACTTCTAAAACTCCAGATATGGGCCAAATACTAAACAGTGCTTGGGCTGGAGAACAGATTCGGACTTCTTTGTTGTTTCTACAATGACCTTTTTAAATATGGGCTCCATATAAAAGTTATAGGCCTATGTCTTACCTTTCCATCCATATAAATTAGACCTAAATTCAAGATCTACAACTCCATATATAACCTAATTACTGAATAGTGTTCCAGTTTGGACTGCAATGACATCTCTTTTTTAAGTTTGGCTATCTTTTTATCCTTTCAATTTCAGTTCTTAAATTCATCAATCAACCCTTTTATTTATGTGATAGACTTACATTTAAAATGAACATTTACCACGAATTAAATGTATCTTATATTATTAGATATATTATTATAAAACATACTTTAGTTAAGGAGTTATTGATACTTCAAATGCAAAATGATGATATAAAACCTTGATTAAAAATACACTTTTAAATATTAATCAATAAACAACAACTTTATCGAGTGTATCCATCTATAATTCATAAATAAAATTTTAATTACTTTTTATGTATAATATGTGTATAGTTAATTGTATTATGGATGGTGTGATAAGTTGTGTGGAATTATTATTCAGAAGATGACTTATTATTTACTCTCATATGCAAATCAGACAGAGACTTATGGACAACAAAGGTCTCATTTATATTTTTTTTATCCTTGTTGGGTTGCATTGTTCGGATCATGTGATGCGATATTTTGATTGGTGGCAGCACATCGTGGTTGATATAGATACAAATGACTTATTGCATGTCATTAGTTGACGAGGTAGGCATGATGATTATAATTGGATGAACCAACATCTCCATTACATAGCACAATGTGATGCACAAAGAGATGAGATCTTCGAGGACGTATAACCTATTATTTCAAAGGATGAATACATAGAGTGGTATTAGGGAAATAAAATGACATATCATCACTCTAAACCCAACGTAAGTTTTTCCATATGAAAACATGGATTATAACCACATGCACAACAAATTTAAAATGTTGCAAGTATTTGATACATTTTGTAGTTAATATGTGATGTTAAATGTGTTTTATTTATGAATTAATAAATGTATTTACTAAAAATTAGGTTGGAAATTTATTAGGAGATGGTTGAAAAGTCGTTGCTGATCTTTGTGACATTAAAGATAATACTTTTGCTCATTATTATGCATATCATTGGTTCAACTCATGCCACTTTACACTTGAAATGCTTAGAAAGACATTATGTTTGGATGATGATGTTGTGGAGGATGAGATGACTCAAACATAGGAAGCTGTGATATTAATGAAGCTAGCTCATTGACTCGTCATCATAGATATAGATAGATAGTAGAATTATATTGTACTATTTTTTTTATTTATGCATTTGTAATTTATTTTATTTGTATATTTTATTATACTTTTATAATTATTTTGGAATTGTCAGGTTGAGATTTTAATAATCTTTTATATTATGAACATTCAGATTTATTTTGGACAACTAGATAGAATTTGAAGTCATAAATTTACAAGTAAACATGTTATTAACAACAATAAATTATTTATAATTACAAAGTAAACATTTTTAAATTAACAAATATGGTGGCATATTATTATGTTATGTTATTGCAAAGTTCAACTAAAGTTATATTAACCAAACAAAAATAACTTTAAAATATTACATCAATGTGAAAAAAAAATCTCATTTTTGTGCCTTTTTAAACCTAATAATATCCACCTATTTTTGTTATATGTTTTTGAGTTTAAGGATTTTGGGGTTTGAATTTAGTGTTAATAATGTTTAGTGATTAAAGGTTTGTGTTTAGAACTTGAGGTTTGAATTTAAGAGTTTGGGGTGTGGATTTAAGAGTTTGGGGTTTAAGGTTAGGAATTAGGAGTCTATGGTTTAGATTTAAGAGTTGGGGGTATGGTTATGAGTTATAGATTTGGGGTATGGATTTAAATGTTTGGGGTTTTAGATCGGAGATTAGGGGTTGGAGATTTGGATTTAAGAGTTTAGAAGGATTATGGGTTTAGAATTTGATTTTAAGATTTTAGGATTTGAAATTAGGGTTAACGTTAATGGTTAGGGATTAGAAATTTGAGATTAATATTTGAGGTTAATATAGGGTAAGTGTAGTTTAGAATTTGTATGTGAGGTTAATTTAAGGTTGAATTTCCTTGGCCTATTTTACATAGAGACATGAATTGGATTCGCATGTTTTAATCAAAGACGCAAATGAGATTCGTGCCTCTGTCTATTCCACACTATTTTTTTCTAATATTTTTTTTTCTATGCTATTTTGCCAAAATTTCAAGTCTCTGGCAAAGTCTGTTAGGAAAGGAATAAAACCCCAGAAAAAATCAGCAGCAATCCCGAGGTATGAGACAAAAGCTTTTGAAAAACACAGCAAGTTTTATTCCCTTTATTTTATTATGCAGTTTATAAGATTCCATTTTGTCTGCTGCAATAAAATATTATTGGATATAAATTTTTATAAACTAACATATTAAAACAATTTAAAAATAAATTTTAACCAACATGCAGTCAGCCACGTTACCAAATATTGCTGAATGGAAGTGACAGATGCTTAGATCTTAAATAATAGAAAACCGGCATACCTTGAGTTTATCGGAGGACTTCTTGCTTCTCGGTATTCTTCTTCAGATTCTGACCGTCACCCCTTTGTTAATCAATCCATTCTGAAGTAAAACATAGACCAATACATACATTTGCATGTCGCAAATTCAAAACAATTTCTCCATTTTAGCAACATATCATTCAATCAGCCCTTCATTGGCTTCAAACATGACCCAACACCGTCAAGGACCGACTAGGCACATGATATTTCGATCAATCAGGCGCCTTTCGATTTTCTGTGTCCATATCCCATTCTTCACCCAAGAAATTACTTGCCTCTTACGATTAATTTTTAAAAAATTACATGATATTTTGATCAGGAAACTGAAATTTACAGTGTACAATCGACGATTTCTCCATCGGAGGATTCTAAATGATGCAATTTAATGCATGACCAAGTCCATAAAACGGTTCTGTTTATATCAACTTCCAAGTAGCTAATCACATGATTATTTTGATGTAATTAATTGGCAACTTAGAAGGAAACTTAGTTTCAGTAGTATCAGTAATCGTCTTTCAAAATAAGATAACATGTTCAATTTTGACTTGAAAGGAGTCAAAGGAAGTGTTCAATTTTGAAAAACGCAAGGCCAATTTGGTCACAATAATAAAATCCCAAGGAACTTCCAGTAAACATGCATGGATTTAACCAGATACACATATTAGGGCCCAAATCTATAAGCCTAGACATTTTACGATAACTTAACTGTAAAGGTCATCTTCATCAGCTCCGCCAGCAGAAGCTGCAAACGGATCAGACCCCGCACTAGCTTCAGCAAACCTGAATTCAGTTCCAAACCCTCTTGACTGTTGCAGTGTTTGAGCAAATGCCTGATACTTCCGGATGTCAGCATCACTAACACTCCGACGGGCATATTTCATGGATTCCTCAAAATGTGCTGCCTTGATCTCTGCCACCTCATCCTCAACATCTTCCTCCATAGCCTCAGGGTTCTCTTTTTGCCTCCTCTCCTTCTCAATATCCTACAAAATACAGATCCAAAATAAGTACCTGTGTAACAAGACAGCTAACTAGGGAAAACATAAGAAGATGGTAGGATTAAACAAATCTGAAGCATACTTTCTCAATGTTCTCTCTTATGGCATATTTGCAAGCACGCTGGCATATTTCTGTAATATCAGCACCACTGAAACCCTGTGTGTACTTGGCAAGTGCTCTGAGGTCGACATCTTTGGAGACTGGTGATTTCCTTAAGCAAGATTTGAATATTTGAAAGCGTGACTCCTCATCAGGAAGAGGGATATAGATCAACTGATCAAGACGCCCAGGACGCAATAGGGCAGGGTCTATGATGTCGGGTCTGTTTGTGGCCCCAATTATAAAAACAGTTTTCTTTGCAGTCATGCCATCCATCTCCGTCAGAAGCTGATTCAAAACTCTATCAGCAGCACCCCCAGCATCTCCTACACTGCTTCCTCTCTGCAAGTGTGGTATAGAACAGTGTAAGAAAGAAGCAAAATAAAATACATCAAATGACTTGCTAGATTAACACCTAGAATCATACACGCATGCTTAATGAATAACAATCTTATCAAATGCCAGTTGATCGCCATGATCTTGAAAAGGGTAACACATTCGACTGCACTCTAGATAAATTAATATACCTGAGTTGCAATTGAGTCAAGTTCATCAAAGAACAAGACACAAGGAGCAGATTGGCGAGCTTTGTCAAAAATTTCTCGTACATTGGCCTCACTCTCACCAAACCACATTGTAAGCAATTCAGGACCCTTGACACTAATGAAGTTTGCCTGGCATTCATTGGCAATAGCTTTAGCAAGAAGGGTTTTCCCACATCCTGGAGGGCCATAGAACAGAACTCCCTTTGATGGTGACATTCCAAACTTCTCAAATTTCTCAGGGTGCTCCACTGGATATTGAACAGTCTAAATCACACAGCACAATAGTTACATTTAGTTATAAAAGTTAAAACAAAAAACACTAACAATTGCACACTGTTGAAATACAGCAATTACCTCCTGGAGCTCCCTCTTAACATTTTCAAGACCACCAATATCTTCCCAACTAACATTAGGAACTTCAACAACCTGATCAAAAGTTCTTAGTCAGAGACAAGAAAACAAATGGTACCCGCACCAAACATCTCAAGGTCAATACTTACTGTTTCACGCAATGCAGATGGGTTGCTTGTTCCAAGAGCAGTCTTGAAGTGTTCGTCAGTCACTGCCATTGAGTTGAGTATTTCAGCATCTATTGTCTCATCTTCCAAGTCAATCACATCCATCTTTTCTCTGATGCATTGAAGCGCAGCCTCGGTGCAAAGGGCTGCTAAGTCAGCACCAACATAACCATGGGTATCCTTAGCTATTCTTTCCAAATCAACCTGCATAAAAACCCAGTATTTCAGTGAAAATAAAAAAAAGGAAAAACAGAAAAGGAATGCATGGAAGGTTATTGTGTTTGTTGCTTACATCCTCAGCAAGCTTCATGTTCTTAGTATGAATACGAAGAACCTCAAGGCGCCCAACTTCATCTGGAACACCAATATCAATTTCCCTATCAAATCTCCCAAACCTCCTCAGAGCTGGGTCAATGCTATTGGGCCGATTCGTAGCCCCAATGACAATAACATGTGCACGGGATTTTAGTCCATCCATGAGTGTCAAAAGTTGGGATACAATTCTCCTCTCAACCTCTCCATTTGTTTTCTCTCGCTTGGGGGCAATTGAATCTATTTCGTCAATAAATATAATCGAAGGTGCATTTTTCTCTGCTTCCTCAAATGCTTTTCTGAGATTGCTTTCACTCTCTCCAGCCAACTTTGACATAATTTCAGGTCCATTAATACAGAAGAAAAAAGCACCAGTTTCATTTGCAACAGCTCGGGCAATTAGAGTCTTCCCAGAACCAGGAGGTCCATACAGCAGAATTCCTTTTGGTGGTTTAACACCAATTGATTTGAATAGCTGTGGGTGTCTCAAAGGAAGCTCCACTAACTCCCGAATCTGAGCCATTTGTTTTCTAACACCACCAACATCATCATAACCAACTTCATCCAATCTATCCTCATCCTCTCTTCTCACGGGCTCTCCCTCACAGAAGATCTCAGTGTCTGGAGCAACCACACAGTACTCCGGAGGGTCAGTTTCAATAACTTTGAATTCCACACTTCTCATTCCCCCTCGTACAAGGAAGAGGTCACCCTTCCTCACTGGGCGATATGCTTCCAAGAAATAAGCTGCATCATTCGCACAAAAAGAATTTAACACATAATCATATGTAGGATATCATAACTATAAAACAAAAGAATGACTAATAGCAAGAACCATGTTTGCAGTTTCCATAAAAGAACTAGCAAGGGAAACTTTTCTTATCACAATTTAAATACCAAAAAAAATGAAAACATTATGTTATGAGGATAAAGTATTAACAAGAAAAATGGAGAATGATATTTTATAGATTCAACAATCTCAAAAAAGTTCTACATTAACAATCAAGTGCAGTAAGAGATAGCTGCAGAAATCATTAGCCATTGGGTTTTCCACAAGTGCAGTAAGAGATAGCTGCAGAAATCATTAGCCTCTGGGTTTTCCACATGCATATATCAAGTAGCACTCCTTCACAAACTGCTGATGGCAGCAAAATTCTCATTAAAAAATGAATGAAGAAGGTGCCCTCGATTTCTTTCACACATCACAACTATCATCTCATACATGCAAAACAAAATAACAAAGCTATCTACACACAGGCACACAAAAGAGATTTTGAGCATGGATGGTTAGGGGGATTGCAAAAATTAATCAGAGACATGTTGTCAATAAGAAAAAATTTAGTAGAAAGAGCAGACCAAAAATTTAAAACATGTGCTAAACTAGGACCCCACATAGAAATTAAAACCTTTACAACAAGAAAAGTGATTTGAGCGAGTGCAAGTAACACAAAAACATATCAAGTTCAGATGCCAAAAATATTATAATTAAACAAGGACAAATTAAAGCAATCATATGAGACATGTTTAAAAGGATAGCAACTTTCAGGACAAACTCAAACCTGAGAAGATAAAAAAAAAATTGTTTTGTAAACATGAGGAAACTTTCCCTAATGAATTCCAAATGTAGAGCTTATAAGCCTTTAAGTACAATCCATCATTGAGGACTAGCTGTAGTAATCACAATTTAACTACTGATATTGGCTGAAAATAAAAGGCTTAAGAATAAACTCACGCTTCAAGTATGCATCAAAGAGATTTCCAGTGACCCCTTCAATTGTGTCATCGATGGGCAAAATGTGCACGCGTTTTCCATACTTGACATCAGGACACTGGTGCACAGATACCACGTCTCCAAGCCTAACCCTCAGGTTTGACCTCACAACCTTGTTCATCCTGATCTTTGGTTCATCGCATGAGTCATCAGCAAGGGCAATGCAAATGGTATCTTTCCTTTTCTTTCCCTGAACACCCCCTCGTGCAAAAAAGAACACCATTACCACAATGTCATAAAAATATCAAGCGAAATCACATTATTACATAACAAATACAAGTAGAGAGAGAACAAGAGTAATATACCCAAGCATCCCTCATGAAAAAGAGAAGTGAATGTGCTCCTAATACATCTTATAAACTAAATTTGAAATCTTCAAAATAATAAGAACAAGAAATCATAACAATATGTAGGCCCCAAAGAAAGCTAATTCCATATTCAACATACACATACATCCTCCATTCAATCTCCTTGATTTAGTAATAAAACAAACCAAAATTACAAAATTTGACGAAGTATTCGCTCATTAGAAAACTAATAAGGCCCCAACTCACTAGAACACAGTTTCATCTGCAACAACCCTAACAAAATATCGATATAAGCGACGCCAAAGACACCCAAATTCACAGATCCTAAAACCCAGCATAAAACATCATAAACCCGCATACAAAAACAAGTGAAAAACAAATTTCAACCTCAATCAGCCCCAAACAGATCAGAAACATAAATAAGAAAATACCCAACCCCAACAAGAAAGAATCCTCAAAGATTAATCCTGGATCGAAAAATTGAACCTTGATTAAGATGGTGTCACCCCGAAAGAGCTGGAGCTTCTCCATGGTCTCAGGATGAAGGGAAACGACAGAGTTATCATCATTAATAGCCTCATCAACAACAAGCCGATTCGGAGCCTTCTTTCTCTCCAAAATCGCGGTACTAAAATCCCTCTTTGTTCCTTTACTGCAAAACATAAATTAAGAAAGAAAAAGGAGATAAATTAAAGATTGTAACTTTACAATCGAAATCGAAAGATACAAAGGATAAGAAGTGTAGATCTGTGCAAGTAATGATGTACTTACGAGTCAGAGGATTCAGCTTGGTTAGACATGGTCGAGAGACAGAGAGGCAGAACTCAGACGGATAGAAAATATCTGTTTTCCTTTTCGAAAATTAATATTAATAATGGGATCTAATTCTAGAGGGCTGGCTGGGTGTTTGGTCTTTTATAGAGGGGTTAACTTTGTTTCTTGTTTAGAAAGAAAAGTTCATATTCTATTTTACCTTTAACTCCACTCCAAAAATCTATTTTGCTTTTCTAATTTGGATTTGGATATTAGGCAAAATTGAAATTTCTCTTGTAACTTGGTATTCAAATTGTTGCTGAGGTTTGTCCTTGAATTGTTTTTGGTTGATGAAGAAATTGTATTAACTTATTATTTGATCTGTATTTGAATTGTGTGTCAATTAATAAAAAAAATGATATTATAAGAAAATGGGATGATTGGTAGTATAAAAAAAATATTTTTTTTTGTTTTATAATAAGGCATATATTTAAATCAGTCTATATGTTAATTGATATTAAACACTTTCCTGATATAATTTTAAAAGCATGCTTCCCACGTTAGCCTGGTATACTATGAAGAATTAAAAAATAAAAAATTGTTGTATGGAAACCAAGAAATTTCCTTGAACATATTCAGTTACTTTTTAAATTGATTTTTTTTAAATGAAATAAAATGCGTGAACCAGTAAATTCATAATCCATTTTAGATTTAAGTTTTTTGAAAATAAACTGCAGATCTCTAGCTTTGAGAGGCTTTAATCATATGTTTGAATATTTGAGTAAACATTTATCATTTTCATATAATTTCTTATTCAAAATATTTTCCATATATTTGAATTTAGAGCAATTATTTTATTCTTCAAATTATATTTTAGGTAATTCACCTGGATTACCCAAAACATTTACTCACTGCCCCTTTAATCTTTTTTTTAAAATTCCTCAATAAATTTCAATAACTAGATAAAATTAGGCCCACAACTTTTTTGATTATACCACATTAAATTAATTAGGATAACTTAAGTAACTTGATTTTTTTTTCTTTTAAACAAATTATCCAAATTAACCATTTTTTAAATTTTATTACCTAGATTATCTTGGATGATTTGGTAATTCAAAGTTTTTTTTTAATAATGTTGACCCTTGAATCACACAAAATAATAATAATTTCAATTTATTTTCTAAATCAAAAAATATAAATTTTGGAATCAATATATAGAAAAAAACTAGTCTTGAGCTCGCACTTCTATGCATATCATATAAAAAATATATAACCACATTAAAAAATATAAATGGTGTTGTTTTTACTTTCACATGATGAAATATTTGAAACAATAATTAAAACTTAACTAATATATCAGAATAAATTAATTGATCACTATAAGCGTTAATAAATAAAAAATAAATTGATATGATTTGTTTGATCAAGTAGGCAAACAACAAATTGATTATCTAACTCAAATAATAATTTAGTTTTTTTTTTAATAAATACTTATGTCATGCTAGTTTTATCTAACTCATATTTAAAGTGAAAATAAAGAATTAACGAAGAATTAAACCAAAAAAAAAAAACTAAAGGGATGAAATGAAAAAACAAAAACAAATTGTAGGAATCAGGGTTAACACATGAAATTTATAATTTGAATAATGAATATGAGCATAACAAGTTAACTCGACTAGATAATTTATTTTTATTTTTCTTTATCTTATTCTCTTCCCAATTGAACCTTCATTGGGTCTTAATTAACCACAAATTATATTAAATCTAGAAGAAAATAAAAAAGCTATAATAGAATTTAAGTTAAACTTTAAAAATATATCATATCATATTGATTTTAGTAAACTTTGATTAACAAACAAAATTTAGAACTAGATCAAATATAATTTCAATTTGGTATAATTTTTTAAACTAAGTGATAAAAAATAATGGAATTTTTTTTATTTGAAGTTAAATAAAAAAAATTAATAATAACAAAAGGCTTTTTTTTTTTTTGAGATTCAAGGGGAAATGCATCAAAAACAACCCTGCATGTTGTGCACGACCTGTAGCATCAATACTTGGTATTAAGAGCTTAAAGAAATCTAATAATTTTTCAAATAAATTTATTTTACATCTAAATAAAGACTAAAAATAATCAAAAGAAAAATCCATAAAAAATCCCAATGAGCCTAATGGCCCAACATGTTTGGGCATATGAAAAAGAAGCCCTAGCCCACACGTCTGTGCTTTATTTATCTTTTTTAATTTTAAGGGGTTCTTTATTAATAAATAAATCAATCACGTGACACATCACATATTGAAGCAAATGACTTGATGCCCGTTTGCCCATGATCCAATCACTAGTGTGGTAACCGAAAAATATAAAAACATGAAATTAAATCAGGTTAGATTTTTCTTTCCTAATCTTGATCTACTTGTTTAGGTAATATCAAGAATTGAAACAATTATCATTCAATTCCTTTCATCAAACATGCCCGTTTGCCCATAATCCAATAACTAGTATGGTAACCGAAAAATTAGAATAAAGATATTTTAGCTCCATTAACCCATTTTTATTAAGAAATACCTTATAAACACCCTCACAATACTTAAGAACCAATTTATCAACCTAATAAACTCCAGAAATAACCCCAAAGCATGAAATTAAACCGGGTTAGATTTTTCTTTCTTAATCTTGATCTACTTTTTTAGGTAATATCAAGAATTGAAACAATTATCATTCAATTCCTTTCATCAAACGGAACCGATGGACACTAATATCAATCAATTTAGTGGTCGAAAAATATGAAAACAATGATTTTCTCTTTTTAGACTATAATTCGGTAAAAATTTCTCCCTCCTTAAAAAATAAGGACTTAAAAACAATAAAAATGAAGTTGCGCATCAAAATTGAATTTAGAAAAAACTTAAGAAATAAAAAATGTCTAATTTTATAAACTACGGGATTAAAATGTATTTTTATGTCAACTTTAAACACATTATTCATTTTATGCGCCTTTTCTAAGTTGGTTATCTATCTTTTAATTTTATTCCTAACTAATAAAATTGATGCAATTGAGTGGTAATTTTACAACTAAAGGGCACGATAAAAAAAGTTAAGAGATCAAAGTGAAAAAAAAAAGGTACTATTTTAGTTCACAATGCTTTAATAATATTTAATACTGTTTAAAACATTGCTTAGTATATTTAGTTATTTTTAATTAAAAAATTATAAATATTTTTCTATTTATTAATAAATTAACATATTTAAAAAAACCATTTAATATTGTTTTAATTTTTTATTTCTACTCGACCATGGAAAAAAATCACTACGTAAACTAAATAGCTTATTTTTTTGCACCATTATGTTACAAATCTTGGTTTTGTTGATGCTAAAATAACTTGTCTTTTATTAATGAAATGTCTATTTTTTTTATTTGCATATAAAAATTTATCTTACAATAATTTTAATCAAATATTTTTAAAAACTTACATTTTAAAAATAATAACTAAAAATATTTTTTAAAATTTATTGTTTAAACCACAAAAGCTATTATAATATCAAACAAATAAATATCTTACAGGGAAATCTGAATTTTAATTTTTTGTTAGAGATTTGAAAAATGCTTAATTAAGCTTTAATAAGAAACTTGTCAAATTATATTATATGATTACATTATATATATATATATATATGCGCGTGTGTATTTATGTATTATAATTCATTTATTTACAGCTACTCAATTTTTTTAGCGACAACGTAATTTACAATTTAAAACAGTAGCAAAAAAAAGGCGAAAAATTACCGATGTATAAAGAGGGGGACCGATACTTTTGACAGGAGGTACATGCAAGCTTAGAATGGAGGGTGGTCTTGATAATCTAGAATGTTCCACGTGCTTTACCGACCGTTCAAATATTAACTTGATTATCCGTAGAAAACTAACGAGTCGTCGAAAAGATTTTCATGTGACTCATGTCTATGCGTCACTTTTTCTTTTTACTTGTCTCATTTTTATATATATAGGCTATTAATATTCTGTTTTGTTTGTAGATAAATATTTTCCAAACTATGCAATCCTTTGTAAAATTTAAGAGAACTAGAGAATGAAACATTAATGTTTTTCAGATTATTTTTATATTACAATCAAACATTATATTTATTTTTATCACACATTAAATTATGATAAATACCTATTCTATTTCTCTAGAAATTTTTTCCATATAATTGTATTCCAAAAACAACTTTTAAATAAACAAGCCTAAATAAAATAAACTTGAAAAAAAATGAGATGAGAAAAAATTTAAATAAAAATTTTAATAACTCTAGACTAAAAATTTAGGATACTAACTAAAAAGATACAATATTTATTTTTTTATCTTTTTATCTAAAGGGATACTCACCAACCTTTTATTTGGCTAGCTCCAACAATTTTATTACACTTGCTTTTATATATATATACACCGTGTTCACGTTTCACCATGGGATTAAATTATTTTTTTAAACAAAAATAATATTTAATTACTAAAAATCAATAAAAAAATATATAAAAAATTGTTTATAAAAAATATATAAAAACATAGAATATTTTATCAAACATACCATTTAAATTATGTGATTAAAATAACCAGATTAAAAAAAATATAAAACCTCTTAAAACATAGTAATTTATTTAAATTTATGATTTAAGTTATTAAACTTGAAATATCTAATTTAGAAAAATCATGAAATTTAATTTTTTAAAATTAAATATTAAAGGATAAAATTAAAAAAAAATTAATCATACAAATTTTTTTAAAAAACATAAAGATTCAAAAAATAATAATCAAAATCGCTATAATTACTATTATTAATAAGAAATATCATCATTATTCCTATCATTATGACCATTATCATTATTAATATTATTATTATCATCACCATCATCTCCACCATAATAAATTCAATGTCTTGCATTCAATAATATATATATAATTGTAATGTGTATGTAAAATTAAAAATACCTATATACCGCACCCCGAACCCATTATTGTTTTTTTAATCTTGAGGGATTTTGGTTATTTTTACTACTCATTGAAACATTGAATAAACATAAATATCTCTAAACAAATTAGTAATGACTAATGTATTTTATAAAAATATCAAAATAACCATAATCCAAAGGCATGTATTTTTTTATAGGAAGGATAAAATAATCATTACATGGTGAATAAAAAAATATTAAAGGGCTTACATTGAATCCTCTTTTTATTTGTGTGTATATATAACCTTTCTTTTTTAGGCCAGGGGATTCAATACAATTTTATTTTTATGAAAATACAAATACAAAAGTAAATTAAAAGTCCTTAACTCAATCTATATATATATATATATATATATATATATATATATATATGAAAATGAAAGCTTTGCTACTAGTCCTACGAATTTTAGAAAGAAAATCAATGCTTTGATTGCTCTCATTCAACTCATAGATATTTTTTCTTATGATTTCTTATGCTAATCTTATCTTTTCATAGATTTTCAAACATATGTTATATTCTTTTAGTCTTGATTGGGTGAATAATTAAGACACTATAGACATTTATGAGGCACCAAGTAAAACTTAACCTCATATATTTAGCAGAGGAATGTACAACTTTAGAGAAAATAATGACCTTCAAGCTAAATTTGCATCTTTAGCTAGAAAAGTCGAGGCACTTGAATTTAAAAAGGGTGGTCAATTAAATTTTTTTCAAGACATTATGTATCAAATCTGTATAACTAACGAACATTTAACAAATGATTGTCCAACTTTGTTTTCTTTTAAGGAATGTCTTCATGAATAGGCTAATACTTTAAACAGTTTTCAAATGCTAAATCATAATCCATACTCGCAAACATACAACTCTAGTTGGAGAAATCATCCAAGTTTTAGTTGGAATAATGATAACAATAATGCACAAACTTCACAACCACCATTTCAAGCCCACCATAATTTTTAAAATTCTCAAGGATATACATTTTCTTAAGCTCCCCCTTTTAGAAGAAATCTTGAGGAAATATTGTATGTATTCATTGAAAAGTAAGAGACAATCAACACTCAATATGCTCAAACTATGACAAATTTAAAAGATACTCTTGCAAAGTTCACATCTGCTCTCAATTTACAGGAAAAAGGTAAGTTTCTGTCTTAATCATAATAAAATCCCAAAAGGCAATACAATTCAAGTGCAAGTAGCTTCGGAAGTCAACACATAGATTAAGTCAAATCAATTATTACTCCCTGTAATGGTAATATTATTGAAAAACTCATTTTTGAATCTTGTGAGAAAGAAGATGAGTTGGTCTCTGAGGGTAAGAAAATGGTAGAACCTGAACATCGCAAAGAAAACACTGATTCCCCACTAGCACTTTCATTTCCTTATGTCATGACCAAATAAATAAAAGTCAATTATAATTCTAAAATCTTTAAAACTTTCAAACATGTAAGGATCAATATACCTTTATTGGATACTATTAAACATGTATCTTTTAATGTTAAATTTTTGAAACACTTGTGCACCGTGAAGAGAAAAATGAATGTGAAAAAAAAGTCTTTTTAACCAAACAAGAATGGACTGATGAAGTTATCTTTTAAAAATATGACATTGAAGATAAATATTTTTAATATTTGTAAGTAACCTGAAGATGATAATGATTTACAGTAAGTAGATTTTATTGAAAAATTAGTTTATGATTAATTTGAAAATACTTTTAGTGAAATTGAGTTTAATGAATCTAAAGATTTACAAATGGTTTATTTTTAGAAAGAACCAAAGACAAGCAATTGAAGACCAAAAATTGAAGAATTACCACTACGATCAATTGAGTCAATACCTCTAACTATTCAACTACCAAAACCTAATTTAAAGTTGACACGACTAAAAGATTGATATCTTCTCCCAAGTGCAGGAGTGTCGAAGTAATAAATAACCCGGCAAGACTGGGGTCGATCCACAAGGAGGTTAATTGTACAAATTATAAACAATAACAATAACAATACCAATAACAATAACAATAACAATAACAACAACAACAACAATCACAACAACAACAACAACAACAACAACAACAACAACAATAACAATAACAACAATAACAACAACAACAACAATAGTAGTAGTAGTAGTAGTAGTAGTAGTAGAGAAAAAGAAAGAGAAGAAGAAGAAGAAGATGAAAACTTGGAGATGGAATATTAATCTAAAGATTAAACAATGATAATAACAAATGTCAAGGTTAGAGGTTTCACTAATGGTATATCAAACAAGTATAGTATAAACTCTTATTATTCAATTGGAAACCACACACAAAGGACGTTCCAATTAGATTATAGATTGTTAACATGATTACATTAGTCATCTTATTCGATTAATGCTAATACTTGTAAATCTCGTCAAGCATTCATAATTATAACTTATGTTAACAACAAATCAAGTTCGTTTCATAGCTCACGTGTCGGTTATACCATATAATATGGGCTATGAAAATGCCAAGCATTTGTTGTACCAAGTGCTATACAACATAAATCAAGATTAGTCATTTAACAAGCAAAGTATTAAAGAGTGAACAAGATAACAAATACAAAACATGTTAGTATCAAACATTAAAGCCCATATTAAGTTTACACTATACTTATTCTTACATCATTAGTGTAACCTTTTCACCTTGACATAATAAACTCACCTAGACATAATGAAAGAAAGAAAAATAAATAAACAAAATAAGAACATAAATAAGATAAAAGTTAACTAAGTAAATGAAAGGAAATGAAAGTTATAAACTTGATATTAATGAAAGTAAAGCATAAACATTACAAAAAATACAAAGAGAGAAAGCAAGAGCATGATCTTGATCTAGAAACCAAGATGCCTAAATGCATGGAAAATGCCTCCTTTTATAGGCCAAAATTGGGAACTATTGATTTGATGACTAATTGATGAGTGGGTGACCAACTCTTGACTTAGTGACAATCCTTATCTTCTCTTGTCTACCCAAAACGTCATTGATAATATCAAAATTAGAGCTACTTAAAAACATAAAAGTTGTAGGAAATTATCTCCGCTTTCTTGTGTAAAATACTGAATAGTATTCGGGTTGTAGGATAGATTCAGACTTCTTTATTGTTGCTATAATTTAGACTTGAAAATGACCTTTGTAAATATTGGGCTCCCATGAAAATTATAGGCCTATGTCTTACCTTTCTATCCATATAAAGTAAACCTAAATTCGAGATCTATAGCTTCAGATATGACCCAATCACTTAACAGTAGTCCGGTTTGGACTGCACCAGCATTTCTTTTCTAAGTTTGACCATCTCTTTGTCCTTTCAATTTCAGTTCTTAAATTCATCAATCAATCATTTTATTTATGTGATAGACCTGGATTTAAAATTAACATTTACCACAAATTAAAGGTATCTTATATTATTAGATATGTTATTATAAAATATGCTTCAGTTAAGAAGTTACTGATACTTCAAGTGCAAAATAATGATATAAAACCTTGATAAAAATGCATTTTTAAGTACTAATCAGACCACCCACTCATCAATTATTTATCAAATTAATAATTCTAAATTTTGGCCTATAAAAGGAGGCATTTACCATGGATTTAAGCATCCTGGTTTCCAGATTAAGATCATGCTCTTGGTTTCTCTCTTTGTATTGCTTTAGTTTTGCTTTCATTAATATCAAGTTTATGCCTTTCATTTCCTTTCCTTTACTTAATTAACTTTTATCTTATTTATGTTCTTATTTTGTTTATTTATGTTTCTGTCTTTCATTATGTTGAGCTAAGTTTATTATGTCTGAGTGAAAAGGTTACACTAATAGTGTAAGAATAAGTATAATATAAACTTAATATGGACCTTAATGTTTGATACTAACATGTTTTATATTTGTTATCTTGTTCACTTTAAATACTTTGCTTGATAAATGGTTAATCTAAATTTATGCTATATAACACTTAGTACAACAAATACTTGTCACTTTTATAGCCCATATTGTATGGTATAACCGACACCTGTGCTATGAAAAGAACTTGATTTGTTGTTAACATAAGTTATAATCATGAATGCTTGTTAACATTTATAAGTATTAGCATTAATCGAATAAGATAACTAATGTAATTATGTTAACAATTTATAATCTGATAGGAATCTCCTTTATGTGTAGTTTCCAATTGAATAATAAGAGTTTATACTATACTTGTTTTACATACCATTAGTGGATCCTCTAACTTTGACATTTGTTGTTATCATTATTTAATCCTTACGTTAATCTTCCATTTCAAAGTTCTCATCAACTTCTTCTTCTTCTTTAATATTACTATTATTATTACTATTATTAGTATTGTTATTGTTGTATTATTGTTATCTATAATTTATACAACTAACCTTTTTATGGTTTGATTAGTACTTAAAAGTTTATTTTTTATCAAGGTTTTATATCATTATTTTGCACTCGAAGTATCAATAACTCCTTAATTAAAACATGTTTTATAATAACATATCTAATAATATAAGATACCTTTAATTTGTGGTAAATGTTTATTTTAAATGCAGGCCTATCATATAAATGAAAGGATTGATTGATGAATATAAAAACTGAAATCGAAAGGACAAAGATATGACCAAACTTAGAAAAGAGATGCCGGTGGAGTCCAAACCGGAACATTGTTCGGTAATTGGGTCATACCTAGAGCTGTAGATCTCAGATTTAGGTTTACTTTATATGGATGGAAAGGTAAGACAGAGGCCTACAACTTTCATAGGAGCCCAAGATTTAAAAAGGCTAGTTTCGAGTCCAAGTTGTAGCAACAATAAAGAAGTCCGAATTTATCCTCCAGCCCGAGCATTGTTCAGTGTTTGGCCCATATCTGGAGTTCTAGAAGTTAAAATGACCTTAATTTTTTACCTTAGAAAGTGGAGACAATTTCCTACAACTTTCATGTTTTCAAGTGCTTTCAATTTTGATGTTATCAATGATGTTTTGGGCAGATAAGAGAAGATAAAGATTGTCACTAAGTCAAGAGTTGGCCACCCACTCATCAATTAGTCATCAAATCAATAGTTCCTAATTTTGGCCTATAAAAAAAGGCATTTGCCATGCATTTAGGCATCTGGGTTTCTAGATCAAGATCATGCTCTTGTTTTCTCTCTTTGTATTTTTTGTATTGCTTATGTTTTGCTTTTATTAATATCAAGTTTATGCCTTTTATTTCCTTTCGTTTTCTTAGTTAACTTTTATCTTATTTATGTTCTTATTTTGTTTATTTATTTTTCTTTCTTTCATTATGTTTAGCTAAGTTTATTATGTCAAGGTGAAAAGGTTACACTAATAGTGTAAGAATAAGTATAGTGTAAACTCAATATGGACTTTAATGTTTGATACTAACATGTTTTGTATTTGTTATCTTGTTCACTCTATAATACTTTGCTTGTTAAATGACTAATCTAGATTTATATTGTATAACACTTCTTATAACAAATGCTTAGTACTTTCATAGCCCATACTATATGGTATAACCGATATAAGTTATAATCATGAATGTCTGACGAGATTTACAAGTATTAACATTAATTAAATAAGATGACTAATGTAATCAAGTTAGCAATTTATAATTTGATTGGAACCTCCTTTGTGTGTGGTTTCCACTTGAATAATAAGAGTTTATACTATACTTGTTTGACATACCATTAGTGGATCCTCTAACCTTGACATTTATTGTTATCATTGTTTAATCCTTACATTAATATTCCATCTCAAAGTTCTTATCATCTTCTTCTTCTTTCTTTTCTCCTTTTTCTTTATTATTATTATTATTATTATTGGTATTACTACTAATACTACTACTACTACTATTATTGTTATTATTATTATTATTATTATTGTTGTTGTTGGTGTTGTTGTTTGATTAGTACCTAAAAGTGCATTTTTATCATGGTTTTATATCATCATTTTGCACTTGAAGTATCAATAACTCCTTAACTAAAGCATGTTTTATAATAATGTATCTAATAATATAAGATACCTTTAATTTATGGTAAATGTTCATTTTAAATGCAAGCCTATCACATAAATGAAAGGATTGATTGATGACTTGAAGAACTTAAATTGCAAGGATAAAGAGATGGTCAAACTTAGAGAAGAGATGTCGGTGCAATCCAAACTGGAACACTGTTCGGTAATTGGGTCATATCTGGAGCTACAGATCTCAGATTTAGGTCCAATTTATATGGATGGAAAGGTAAGACATAGGCCTACAACTTTCATATGGAGCCCAAGATCTAAAAAGGCCATTATCAAGTCCAAATTGTAGCAACAACAAAGAAGCCCGAATCTGTCTTCCAGCCCGAGCACTATTCGGTATTTTGGCCATATCTGGAGTTCTAGAAGTCCAAATGAGCTGAAGTTTTTACACAAGAATGCTGAGACAATTGCCTACAACTTTCATGTTTACAACTGGCTCCAGTTTTGACGTTATCAATGACGTTTTGGGCAGACAAGAGAAGATAAGGATTGTCACCAAGTCAAAAGTTGGCCACCCACTTATCAATTAGTCATCAAATCAATAGTTCCCAATTTTGGCCTATAAAAGGAGGCATTTGCCATGCATTTAGGCATCTTGGTTTCCAGATCAAGATCATGCTCTTCCTTTCTCTCTTTGTATTTTTTGTAATGTTTATGCTTTGCTTTCATTAATATTAAGTTTATGCCTTTCATTTCCTTTCTTTTACTTAGTTAACTTTTATGTTCTTATTTTGTTTATCTATTTTGCTTTCTTTCATTATGTCTAGCTAAGTTAGTTATGTCAAGGTGAAAAGGTTACACTAATGGTGTAAGAATAAGTATAATGTAAACATAATATGGACTTTAATGTTTGATACTAACATGTTTTATATTTGTTATCTTGTTCACTCTTTAATACTTTGCTTGTTAAATGATTAATCTTGATTTATGTTGTATAACACTTGGTACAACAAATGCTTGGCACTTTCATAGCCCATAATGTATGGTATAACCGACACCTGAGCTATGAAAGGAACTTGATTTGTTGTTAACATAAGTTATAATCATGAATGCTTGACGAGATTTACAAGTATTAGCATTAATTGAATAAGATGACTAATGTAATCATGTTAACAATATATAATTTGATTGGAACCTCCTTTGTGTGTGGTTTCCAATTCAATAATAAGAGTTTATACTATACTTGTTTGATATACCATTAGTGGAACCTCTAACCTTGACATTTGTTATTATTATTGTTTAATCCTTACATTAATATTTTATCTCTAAGTTCTCATCATCATCATCTTCTTCTTCTTCTCTTTCTTTATTATTATTATTATTATTATTATTATTATTATTATTATTAGTACTACTACTACTACTACTACTACTACTACTACTACTACTATTATTGTTATTACTATTATTGTTGTTGTTATTGTTGTTTTATAATTGTTGTTTATAATTTGTACAATTAACCTCCCTGTGGATCGACCCCGGTCTTGCCGGGTTATTTATTACTTCGACACTCCTGCACTTGGGAGAAGACATCAACCTTTTCGTCGTGTCAAGGTTATTATTGTTGTTGTTGCTGTAGTTGTTATTATTGTTATTGTTGTTGTATTATTGTCATTTATAATTTATACAATTAACCTCCCTATGGTTCGACCCCATCTTGCAGGGTTATTTATTACTTTGACACTCCTGCATTTGGGAGAAGACATCACCAATTTGTCGTGCAGAAGATGTTAGAAATTCCTGTTCCACAGCATGATCAAGAAAAGACAACAACTTATCATAATAACCATTAATATTTAACAAACCTATGGGTTTATGGTGAATGTGCAATTGAGCCCAAGAGGAAATATGAAAGATCTCTTCCAATGTGCCTAGACCACCTGGTAAAGCAATGAAAGCATCAGCATGGTTAAACATTGCATTCATTCGAGCCGACATTGTGGAGACCTGAAGTTCCTCTCCAATTGTTTTTCAATGATGTCCCCTTGTGCCAAAGCTTCAGGGACGATTCCTAAAACTTGACTACCTCCTAAAAATCCAGCTATTGACACACCTCCCATTAACCCAAGACTGCCTCCCCCATACATTAAATGAATCTTTCTTTCAGCTAGCACCTGACCAAGATGGTTTGCTGATTCTAAAAACTCCTTTTCTTTCCCAGGACTAGATCCACCGAAAACACAAATATTTCTTATTTGATGACTTGAGGAACTTGCCATTTCTACACACTTCTGTATTTGTTGAATGTATGGGTTGAGTAGAAATGAA
Source organism: Populus pruinosa (assembly GCA_026413675.1). Classification (NCBI taxonomy): domain Eukaryota; kingdom Viridiplantae; phylum Streptophyta; class Magnoliopsida; order Malpighiales; family Salicaceae; genus Populus; species Populus pruinosa. The sequence goes on from CM048607.1 coordinate 9,172,115, forward strand.
AGGAAGGAAAAAAGGGTTTTATAGATGAGAAATTAGAAAGGCAATCATAACATCTATATGTAGGCCAGCTAGAGTCTCACACACTCTCTCTCTCTTTTTATTTATTTATTTATTTACTTTTGAAAAAAACATGTGTATGTACAGGTAGTTGTGATTGTGGCTCACATCTTCCCTTGATTTTACGTCCAAGAACGGCTTAAACACCCTCTATGGGTCGGGGATAGGCTTCCCATCCAGTTTTCTTAAAAACTGGCAAACAGGGTCTTTTTTAGTCAGATTCCCAAGACTAAGTCGATCATGTTCTTTATGAAATAGTGGCCATAAATCATGAATTGCACGATGCACATCTCCACTAGGATGCGTCTCAAGAGTCAATAGAAGATTATCTAAAGACTCCTTACTCAGGCCATCCTTAATGAATTGTATTTTATCTTCACGGTTTATAGATACCATTCCTAAAGAACGACATTGTGTATTACAAGTCCATCTAGCACATCGATGACAGACATCCAGTCGTTTTGCACGACGCTTCTTTGCAAAAGTGCTTTTACCTGTTCCAGGCATGTGTGAAATGAAGTTAGAGGACTCACCTGATAATCGGACCTTTGCTTCAATCAACCAGCGAATATCTTCAGGAATTCCATGATTCATTAACAATCTCAATCTTGCACATCTAGCACGGTAAATTTTTGTAATCGCATTCTGAGGCAGAGCGGGAAAATACTTTTTCAATTTTTCAAGATTAATGTCCATTTTTAAATGAGAATTGGAAGAGAGATTCAAAGAATTGCACAAATATATACACAAATATCAGTTATTGTGGGAAACTGAAAGAACCGACTTAAGTCACGGAGTACCGTTGTCCGCCATTTGACCGGGGTGAGAGAAACTAGCAAAAATCACTCAAAAAGAAACATAAAAAAGAAAATGTGAGAAAAACAAAATAATCAACCTTTATCTATAAGATCATTTAAACCAACTGATTCATTTTCACTAGGAAAATTATCAAAGTAAGCTTTCAAACGATGTCCATTTTCCTTAAAATCATTGTCATTCATTGAATTCTCAATATCACAGGCCCCATAATGATTGGTCCATCTTAATCTTAGCTCTTTAGGGAATGCATAGAGTTGAGAATCATAAAACAAAACTTTTTGACCAATGTCAATTTTTTGACAATTTTCACAAGTTTTGCAGAATGCATGTGTGTCCTTAAACATGGTAGGCCAATAAAATCCATTTTGAAAGATTTTTGCAACAGTCTTTTTTGACGAGAAATAACTTCCACATGCTTCAAAATGACAAAGTTTAATGACACTACTTACCTCATTGTCGGGAATGAATCTTTGAAATATTTGATCAGGACAATATTTGAATAAGTTAGGGTCATCACAATAAAAGCTCTTCACTTTGTTCAAAAACTTTTCTTTGTCTTGAGTACTCCAATCAGCTGGCAAATCTCCTAAAGAAAGAGAATTGATATTTTTATCATACCAAGGCATTGGACTAAGAGAAAGTAAGGATTCATTAGGAAAGTAATCATCGATTGGTGTGATGCCAGATGTCGAATCTGTTGTCACTGTTGACAAAAGATTCGCATCAACATTTTCTGTGCGTTTGATATCCGTGATTTCTTCCTCAGAATAAATCATTTGCAAATCTTCAGTTTCATCCAATTCATTTTTACTTAAAGTAGATTCAAGTTGATCATAAACTAATTCCTCAATATGATCTACTTCTTGTAAATCATTATCATCTCCAGGTTGCTTGCAAATGTTGAAAATATTCATCTCCAATGTCATGTTTCCAAATGATAGCTTCATCAGTCCATTCCTACAATTAATCAATGCATTAGAAGTTGCAAAAAATGGACGTCCTAAAATAACAGGAAATGAATTACATGCTTCAACAGGTTCTGTGTCCAAGACAATAAAATCCACAGGATAAATGAATTTATCGACTTGTACTAACACATCTTCAATTATTCCTCTAGGCACTTTTACAGATCTATCGGCAAGTAAAAGAGATATAGAAGTTGGTTTTAACTCACCTAGATTGAGGCTTTGAAAAACTGAATATGGAAGTAAATTCACACTAGCACCAAGATCAAGTAAGGCTCTTTCAATTTTATGCTCTCCAATAAAGCAGGAAATCGTAGGACAACCTGGGTCTTTATATTTCAAAGAATTATTGTTTTGAAGAATAACACTTACTTGTTCGTCTAGAAAGGCTTTCTTTTTCACATTCAGTTTCCTCTTCACAGTGCATAGATCTTTCAAAAATTTAGCATAGGAAGGAACCTGTTTAATAGCATCCAGCAAAGGTATATTGATCCTTACCTGTTTGAAAATTTCATAAATTTCAGAATTGTGATTGACTTTCCTTTGTTTAGTCATGGCATGAGGAAATGGAAGTGCTAGTGGTGAATCAGTCGTTTCTTTGCAATTTCCAGATTCATCCCCTTCCTTACCCTCAGAGATTGACTTATCATCTTTCTCATAAGGTTCAAGAGAGGGTTTTTCAATAATCTTACCACTGCGCAGAGTAGTGACTGATTTGACTTGATCCATATTTTGGCTTCTGGAACTACTTGCATTTGCATTGTATTGCCCCTTAGGATTTTGTTGCGGTTGAGATGGAAACTTACCTTTCTCTTGGAAAGTGAGAGCAGATGTTAATTTAGCAAGAGTATCTTTAAAATCTGTCACGTTTTGAGCAAGTTGAGTATTAATTGTCTCTTGCTTTTCAATGAATGCATGCAATGTTTCCTCAAGATTTCTTTTAGGAGGTGGAGCATGAGGAGGTGCATATCCATGAGAATTTTGGAAATTGTGGTGTGCTTGAAACGGTGGTTGTGAAGTTTGTGCATTGTTGTTCTCACTCTTCCAATTGAAATTTGGGTGATTTCTCCAACCAGGGTTGTATGTTTGGGAGTATGGGTTGTAGTTGACCCTTTGGAAACTGTTTAAAGCATGGGCTTGTTCATGGAGACATTCCTTAAAAGAAGGCAAGGTTGGACAATCGTTGGTTAAGTGTTCATTTGTTTCACAAATTTGACACACAATGTTTTCAACAGATTTTAATTGACCACTCTTTTTCAATTCTAGTGCCTCGACTTTTCTAGCTAAAGATGCAAACTTGGCTTGAAGGTCATGATCTTCCCTAAGGTTGTACATACCTCCATTAGATGTATGAGGTTGAGTTTTACTCGGTGCCTCATAAGTACCCGCGGTGTCCTAATTTTGAGCATTTTCAGCTAACAAGTCTAAGTACTCAATTGCTTCATCAGGGTCTTTATCATCAAAAGTTCCATTGCACATCAACTCAACCATTTGCCTATTTTTAGGTGTTAACCCTTCATAGAAATGTGAAACCAATCTCCATGTTTCAAAACCATGATGAGGGCAAGTACTAAGCAAGTCTCGATACCTATCCCAACATTTGTAAAATGTTTCTCCTGGTTTTTGAGTGAAAGTGGTGATTTGTCTCTTGAAAGAGTTTGTTCTATGAGATGGGAAAAACTTCTTTAAAAAGTGTTGTTGCATTTCATCCCAAGCACGAATGGATCCTGGTCTTAAATTTTGTAGCCATGTTTTAACTTTATCTTTTAATGAAAAAGGAAAAAGCTTTAATCTGATGGTGTTCATGCTACAATTTAAGTTATTATATGTGTTGCAGACCTCCTCAAATTCCCTTAAATGCAAGTATGGATTTTCCAATTCTAAACCATGAAAAGAAGGTAAAAGTTGAATAATAGCTGGTTTAAAATTAAAATGAGATGCATCAGGAGGAAAAACTATGCATGATGGTGCACTTGTTCTTGTGGGATTCATGTGGTCTCTAAATGTTCTAGCACGGTTATTCTCATTATTCTCATTTTGAAGTGATTGATTATCTTCTTCGGCCATATTTTCTGAAAATGATGAGGATATCCTACAAAGTCTACCACTTGATGTACGTGACCACACTCTCATGCACGTGTAGAAATAAAATAAAAAAGAAGAAGAAAGCAAAAGAAGGAGGAAGAAAACAAAATAAAAAGAAACAAAAGAAAAGAAACAAAGTTATATACAAGAAAAGTGAAAAGAGAAAATAAAATAAATACTATAATTTATACAAGAACTTACCTCCCCGGCAACGGCGCCAAAAACTTGACACGACGAAAAGATTGATGTCTTCTCCCAAGAGCAGGAGTGTCGAAGTAATAAATAACCCGGCAAGACCGGGGTCGAACCACAGGGAGGTTAATTGTACAAATTATAAATGACAATAGTACAACAACAATAACAACAACAACAACAACAACAACAACAACAACAACAACAACAACAACAACAACAACAACAATAATAATAATAATAATAATAATAGTGGTAGTAGTACTAATAGTAGTAGTAGTAGTAGTAGTAGTAATAATAATAATAATAATAATAATAATAAAGAAAGAGAAGAAGAAGATGATGATGAGAACTTGGAGATGGAAAATTAATGTAAGGATTAAACAATAATAATAACAAATGTCAAGGTTAGAGGTTCCACTAATGGTATATCAAACAAGTATAGTATAAACTCTTATTATTGAATTGGAAACCACACACAAAGGAGGTTCCAATCAGATTATATATTGTTAACATGATTACATTAGTCATCTTATTCAATTAATGCTAATACTTGTAAATCTCGTCAAGCATTCATGATTATAACTTATGTTAACAACAAATCAAGTTCCTTTCATAGCTCAGGTGTCGGTTATACCATACATTATGGGCTATGAAAGTGCCAAGCATTTGTTGTACCAAGTGTTATACAACATAAATCAAGATTAATCATTTAACAAGCAAAGTATTAAAGAGTGAACAAGATAACAAATATAAAACATGTTAGTATCAAACATTAAAGTCCATATTATGTTTACATTATACTTATTCTTACACCATTAGTGTAACCTTTTCACCTTGACATAACTAACTTAGCTAGACATAATGAAAGAAAGCAAAATAGATAAACAAAATAAGAACATAAAAGTTAACTAAGTAAAAGAAAGGAAATGAAAGGCATAAACTTAATATTAATGAAAGCAAAGCATAAACATTACAAAAAATACAAAGAGAGAAAGGAAGAGCATGATCTTGATCTGGAAACCAAGATGCCTAAATGCATGGCAAATGCCTCCTTTTATAGGCCAAAATTGGGAACTATTGATTTGATGACTAATTGATAAGTGGGTGACCAACTTTTGACTTGGTGACAATCCTTATCTTCTCTTGTCTGCCCAAAACGTCATTGATAACGTCAAAATTGGAGCCAGTTGTAACATGAATGTTGTAGGCAATTGTCTCAGCTTTCTTGTGTAAAAAATTCAGCTCATTTGGACTTCTAGAACTCCAGATATGGCCAAAATACCGAACAGTGCTCGGGCTGGAAGATAGATTCGGCCTTCTTTGTTGTTGCTACAATTTGGACTTGATAATGGCCTTTTTAGATCTTGGGCTCCATATGAAAGTTGTAGGCATATGTCTTACCTTTCCATCCATATAAATTGGACCTAAATCTGAGATCTGTAGCTCCAGATATGACCCAATTACCGAACAGTGTTCCGGTTTGGATTGCACCGACATCTCTTCTCTAAGTTTGACCATCTCTTTATCCATGCAATTTAAGTTCTTCAAGTCATCAATCAATCCTTTCATTTATGTGATAGACCTGCATTAAAAATAGACATTTACCACAAATTATAGGTATCTTATATTATTAGATACATTATTATAAAACATATTTTAGTTAAGGAGTTATTGATACTTCAAGTGCAAAATGATGATATAAAATCATGATAAAAATGCACTTTTAAGTACTAATCAATTAATACTTAAAAGTGCATTTTTATCAAGGTTTTATATCATCATTTTGAACTTGAAGTATCGATAACTCCTTAACTAAAGCATGTTTTATAATAATATATCTAATAATATAAGATACCTTTAATTTGTGGTAAATGTTCATTTTAAATGCAGGCCTATCACATAAATGAAAGGATTGATTGATGAATTTAAGAACTAAAATTGAAAGGATAAAGGGATGGCCAAACTTAGAAAAGAGATGTCGGTGCAATCCAAACCGGAACACTATTCGGTAATTGGGTCATATCTGGAGCTATAGATCTCAGATTTAGGTCTACTTTATATGGATGGAAAGGTAAGGCATATGCCTACAACTTTTATATAGAGCCCAAGATCTAAAAAGGCCATTTCAAGTCCAAATTGTTGCAACAATAAAGAAGCCCGAATCTGTCCTCCAGCCCGAGCACTGTTCAGTATTTTGGCCATATCTGGAGTTCTAGAGTCCAAATGAGCTGAAGTTTTTACACAAGAAAGCTGAGACAATTGCCTACAACTTTCATGTTTTCGAGTGGCTCCAATTTTGACGTTATCAATGATGTTTTGGGCAGACAAGAGAAGATAAGGATTGTCACCAAGTCAACAGTTGGCCACCCACTTATCAATTAGTCATCAAATCAATAGTTCCCAATTTTGGCCTATAAAAGGAGGCATTTGCCATGCATTTAGGCATCTTGGTTTCCAGATCAAGATCATGCTCTTCCTTTCTCTCTTTGTATTTTTTGTAATGTTTATGCTTTGCTTTCATTAATATCAAGTTTATGCCTTTCATTTCCTTTTCTTTACTTAGTTAACTTTTATCTTATATATGTTCTTATTTTGTTTATTTATTTTTCTTGCTTTCATTATGTCTAGCTAAGTTTATTATGTCAAGGTGAAAAGGTTACACTAATGGTGTAAGAATAAGTATAGTATAAATTTAATATGGACTTTAATGTTTGATACTAACATGTTTTATATTTGTTATCTTGTTCAGTCTTTAATACTTTGCTTGTTAAATGACTAATCTTGATTTATGTTATATAACACTTGGTACAACAAATGCTTGGCACTTTCATAACCCATACTGTATGGTATAACCGACACCTGAGCTATGAAAGGAACTTGATTTGTTGTTAACATAAGTTATAATTATGAATGCGTGACAAAGTTTACAAGTATTAGCATTAATTGAATAAGATGACTAATGTAATCATGTTAACAATCTATAATATGATTGGAACCTCCTTTGTGTGTGGTTTCCAATTGAATAATAAGAGTTTATACTATACTTGTTTGACATACCATTAGTGGATCCTCTAACCTTAATATTGTTTGTTATCATTATTTAATCCTTACGTTAATTTTCCATCTCAAAGTTCTCATCAACTCTTCTTCTTCTTCTTCTTCTTTTTCTTTATTATTGTTGTTGTTGTTATTATTCTTATTACTACTACTACTACTACTACTACTACTACTACTACTACTAGTATTATTAGTATTATTATTGCTACTATTATTATTGTTGTTGTTATTGTTACTATTGTTGTTGTTTATAATTGTTGTTTATAATTTGTACAATTAACCTCCCTGTGGTTCGACCCCGGTCTTGCCGGGTTATTTATTACTTTGACACTCTTGCACTTGGGAGAAGACATCAATCTTTTCGTCATGTCAAGTTTTTGGCGCCGTTGCCGGGGAGGTAAGTTCTTGTATAAATTATAGTTTTTATTTTATTTTCTCTTTTCACTTTTCTTGTATATAACTTTGTCTCTTTTGTTTTGTTTCTCCTTATTTTGTTTTCTTCCTTCTTCTTTTGTTTTCTTCTTCATTTTATTATATTCTAACACGTGCATGAGATTGTGGTCACGTACATCAAATGGTAGACTTTGTAGGGTATCCTCATCATTTTCAGAAAATATGGCCGAAGAAGATAATCAATCACTTCATAATGAGAATAATGAGAATAACCGTGCTAGAAGACTTAGAGACCACATGAATCCCACAAGAACAAGTGCACCATCATGCATCTCATTTTAATTTTAAGCCAGACATTATTCAACTTTTACCTTCTTTTCATGGCTTAGAATTGGAAAATCCATACTTGTATTTAAGGGAATTTGAGGAGGTGTGTGATTGTGCATCAAAAGTGTCATTAAGTCTCTTGTTTTACATATGTATTTATTGTTTTTATTTGGTTGTTTTTATAATAATTGATGTGTTTTTTAGTAATGAAGTTTGTTTTAATGTTTCGATAGGTTTTTGGAGCTTAAATGAATTAATTCAGAAAATTCAACGTCGGAATTCAGAACAAAGAATTGAAGAGACATTTAGTTGAAGATTGAAGCAAATCTTGGTTCAAATAAGTGCTCCAAATTTGTCCCAAAAATCAATTCTATTCCAATTCTAGAAAAGAATATCATATGATTTATTTCAAGCCCAAACTTGCCTTATGTTGTGTGCAAACTTCAACCATTAAACACTCAAGGTTTCAATGTCAATCTTAGCCCAAATAATAAGTACATTTGTATACTTATTTGATGCTCAAATTCAGCCCAAAATCAGCCCAAAATCAGCCCTAAATCAACCCCAAATCAACCTTCAAATCAACCCAAACACAATCCATGATCTTACATGTCCACACAACAAATAACAATTGATTTATTTTGGGTAATCCATTGATCCAAGAAGGCAAGCACATGGATGGAAAGCTGGAGGGGATATTTTAACATTATTTTGGGTCAAAAAGAAGAAGGAGACACCTCATAAATGAGGAAGAAAAACATGCACCAAAGTAGTTGTAAAGCTGTCTTGATTTGATTTTTCAGAACACCTTTCGGTGTTTTGCCCATAACTTTTGACTCAGGTGTCCAAATGAGCTGTTCTTTAATGATCTGGAAAGGTAACAGAATTGCCTATAAATATGTCTCTAATAGACTTCTCCAAAAAAAAAAGCTTCGAAGAGGGTCGAATTGCTGTCCAAAGTTAGAGTCAGATTTGTGTCCGAATTTTTTCTGAAATTGTATTGTGTTCTTCTTTATAGATTTCGGTTCTTTAGTTTGTAAAACTTATTTTTTCAGTTGGATTCAAGTTCTTTCATGTTTATTGAAGTGTTCTTATATATAATCATGGTTGGCTAAACTTTTTCTTGGATCCAAATCAAGGATAATGGTGATTGAGGTGAGTTCTTTAGGATATGAATGAATCTTAATGTTTATCTTCTTATTTTCTTCATGAATGATTTATTATTGTAAAGAAATTTTAGAAATCATTTAGGTAATGTTATAATCTTGAATTTTTATGCACAAACTTTAGTTTTGGTATAGAGATTGCTTGATTCAATGTCTTACTTAATATGAAAGTACTTGTTCATTCTTAAGCAATAATCAATCTTCATCTTTCTAATCTTCATTGTAATATCTTCCGATCTAATATCACCATCGTTGAGATTAGGTTGAGTTATCTTATATATGTTGAAGAAATCACCAATACATCACCATTAAAATTGATTTGGACCAAGACTTACTTTTCTTGTCATTTAAAATCTATTTACATTTTAATTTATCTTTGAAAACAAATCCATCAATTATTTTCAACCAAGTTATTGTTAATTTAATTTCTCTTGAGTTTTTTTTTGTTACTTAGCTTAATTTCCAGATCTAGCTCTCTGTGGATATGACCTCGATCTTACCGAGTTAATTGCTACATCGCACACTCGTGCACTTGCGAGTTAAAACAAGCCGATCATAAAAAGCGGTCAAGCAATTTTGGAGGTGTGCAACACATATAATAATTTAAATTGTAGTATGAACACCATCAGATTAAAGCTTTTTCCTTTTTCATTAAAAGATAAAGCTAAAACATGGCTTAAAATTTGAGACCAGGATCCATTCGTGCTTGGGATGAAATGCAACAACAGTTTTTAAAGAAGTTTTTTCCATTTCAGAGAACAAACTCTTTCAAAAAACAAATCACCACTTTCACTAAAAAATCAGGAGAAACATTTTACCAATGTTGGGATAGGTATCGAGACTTGCTTAGTACTTGCCCTCATCATGGTTTTGAAACATGGAGATTAGTTTCACATTTTTATGAAGGGTGAATACCTAGAGATAGGAAAATGGTTGAATTGATGTGCAATGGAACTTTTGAAGATAAAGACCCTGATAAAGTAATGGAGCACTTAGACCTGTTAGCTGAAAATGCTCAAAATTGGGACACCGCCGGTACTTATGAGGCACTGAGTAAAACTCAACCTCATACATCTAGTGGAGATATGTACAATCTTAGGGAAGATCATGACCTCCAAGCTAAGTTTGCATCTTTAGCTAGAAAAGTCGAGGCACTAGAATTGAAAAAGAGTGGTCAATTTAAATCTATTGAAAACATTGCATGTCAAATATGTGAAACAAATGAACACTCAACCTGTCTAACCTTGCATTCTTTTAAGGAATGTCTCCATGAACAAGCCTGATTAGTACTTAAAAGTGCATTTTTATCATGGTTTTATATCATCATTTTGCACTTGAAGTATCAATAACTCCTTAACTAAAATATATTTTATAATAATGTATCTAATAATATAAGATACATATAATTTGTGGTAAATATCTATTTTTAATGCAGGCCTATCACATAAATGAAAGGATTGATTGATGACTTGAAGAACTTAAATTGCAAGGATAAAGAGATGGCCAAACTTAGAAAAGAGATGTCGGTGCAATCCAAACCGGAACACTGTTCAGTAATTGGGTCATATCTAGAGCTATATATCTCAGATTTAGGTCCAATTTATATGGATGGAAAGGTAAGACATAGGCCTACAACTTTCATATGGAGCCCAAGATCTAAAAAGGCCATTATCAAGTCCAAATTATAGCAACAACAAATAAGGCCGAATCTGTCTTCCAGCCCGAGCACTGTTCTGTATTTTAGCCATATCTGGAGTTCTAGATGTCCAAATGAGCTAAAGTTTTTACACAAGAAAGCTGAGACAATTGCCTACAACTTTCATATTTGCAACTGGCTCCAATTTTGACGTTATCAATAACGTTTTGGGCAGACAAGAAAAGATAAGGATTGTCACCAAGTCAACAGTTGGCCACCCACTTATCAATTAGTCATCAAATCAATAGTTCCCAATTTTGGCCTATAAAAGGAGGCATTTGCCATGCATTTAGGCATCTTGGTTTCCAAATCAAGATCATGCTCTTCCTTTCTCTCTTTGTATTTTTTGTAATGTTTATGCTTTGCTTTCATTAATATCAAGTTTATGCCTTTCACTTCCTTTCCTTTACTTAGTTAACTTTTATGTTCTTATTTTGTTTATCTATTTTGCTTTCTTTCATTATGTCTAGCTAAGTTAATTATGTCAAGGTGAAAAGGTTACACTAATGGTGTAAGAATAAGTATAGTGTAAACTTAATATGGACTTTAATGTTTGATACTAACATGTTTTATATTTGTTATCTTGTTCACTCATTAATACTTTGCTTGTTAAATGACTAATCTTGATTTATGTTGTATAACACTTGGTACAACAAATGCTTGGCACTTTCATAGCCCATAATTTATGGTATAACCGACACCTGAGCTATGAAAGGAACTTGATTTGTTGTTAACATAAGTTATAATCATGAATGCTTGACGAGATTTACAAGTATTAGCATTAATTGAATAAGATGACTAATGTAATCATATTAACAATATATAATCTGATTGGAACCTCCTTTGTGTGTGGTTTCCAATTCAATAATAAGAGTTTATACTATGCTTGTTTGATATACCATTAGTGGAACCTCTAACCTTGACATTTGTTATTATTATTGCTTAATCCTTACATTAATATTTCATTTCTAAGTTCTCATCATCATCTTCTTCTTCTTCTTCTTCTTCTTCTCTTTCTTTATTATTATTATTATTATTATTATTATTACTATTGTTGTTGTTATTATTGTTGTTTTATAATTGTTGTTTATAATTTGTACAATTAACCTCCCTGTGGTTCGACCCCGGTCTTGCCGGGTTATTTATTACTTCGACACTCCTGCACTTGGGAGAAGACATCAATCTTTTAGTCGTGTCAAGTTTTTGGCGTCGTTGCCGGGGAGGTAAGTTCTTGTATAAATTATAGTATTTATTTTATTTTCTCTTTTCACTTTTCTTGTATATAACTTTGTTTCTTTTTATTTTGTTTTCTTCCTCCTTCTTTTGCTTTTTTTTTTTTTTTTTTATTCCTACACGTGCATGAGAGTGTGGTCACGTACATCAAGTGGTAGACTTTGTAGGATATCCTCATCATTTTCAGAAAATATGGCCGAAGAAGATAATCAATCACTTCAAAATGAGAATAACGAGAATAACCGTGCTAGAACACTTAGAAACCACATGAATCCCACAAGAACAAGTGCACCATCATGCATAATTTTTCCTCCCGATGCATCTCATTTTAATTTTAAACCAGCTATTATTCAACTTTTACCTTCTTTTCATTGTTTGGAATTAGAAAATCCATACTTGCATTTAAGGGAATTTGAGGAGGTCTGCAACACATATAATAATTTAAATTGTAGCATGAACACCATTAGATTAAAGCTTTTTTCCTTTTTCATTAAAAGATAAAGCTAAAACATGGCTACAAAATTTGAGACCAGGATCCATTCGTGCTTGGGATGAAATGCAACAACAGTTTTTAAAGAAGTTTTTCCCATCTCATAGAACAAACTCTTTCAAGAGACAAATCACCACTTTCACTCAAAAACCAGGAGAAACATTTTACCAATGTTGGGATAGGTATCAAGACTTGCTTAGTACTTGCTCTCATCATGGTTTTGAAACATGGAGATTGGTTTCACATTTCTATGAAGGGTTAACACCTAAAGATAGGCAAATGGTTGAATTGATGTGCAATGGAACTTTTGAAGATAAAGACCCTGATGAAGCAATGGAGTACTTAGACTTGTTAGCTGAAAATGCTCAAAATTGGGACACCGCGGGTATATATGAGGCACCGAGTAAAACTCAATCTCATACATCTAGTGGAGGTATGTACAACCTTAGGGAAGATCATGACCTTCAAGCCAAGTTTGCATCTTTAGCTAGAAAAGTCGAGGCACTAGAATTGAAAAAGAGTGGTCAATTAAAATCTGTTGAAAACATTGTGTGTCAAATATGTGAAACAAATGAACACTCAACCAACAATTGTCCAACCTTGCCTTCTTTTAAGGAATGTCTCCATGAACAAGCCCATGCTTTAAACAGTTTCCAAAGGCCCAATCATAACCCATATTTGCAAACATACAACCCTGGTTGGAGAAAGCACCAAAATTTCAGTTGGAAGAGTGACAATGCAAAAACTTCACAACCACAGTTTCAAGCACACCATAATTTCCAAAATTCTTATGGATATGCACCTTCTTATGCTCCACCTCTTAGAAGTAATTTTGAGGAAACTTTGTATGCATTCATTGAAAAGCAAGAGACAATCAACACTCAACTTGCTCAAAGCATAATAGATTTTAAAGATACTCTTGCAAAATTCACATCTGCTCTTAATTTTCAAGAAAAAGGTAAGTTTCCATCTCAACCACAGCAAAATCCCAAGGGGCAATACAATGCAAATGCAAGTAGTTCTGGAAGTCAACACATGGATCAAGTCAAATCAGTCATCACTCTTCGTAGTGGTAAGGTTATTAAAAAACCCACTCTTGAACCTTGTGAGAAAGATGATGAGTCAATCTCTAAGGGTAAGGAAGGGGTTGAATCTGAATATTGTAAGGAAAAGATTGATTCCCTGCCAGCACTTCCATTTCCTCATGCCATGACCAATCAGGAAGCCATCGATGATGAAAAAAGCACCGAAAATGTTGATGCGGATCTTTTATCAAAAGTGACAACAAATTCGACACCCGACATCACACCAATCAATTATTACTTTCCTGATGAATCTCTACTTTCTCTTAGTTCAATGCCTTGGTTTGCTAAAAATATCAATTTTCTTGCTTCAGGATTTTTGCCAGCTCACTAGAGTACCGAAGACAAAAGAAAATTTTTGAGCAACGTGCAAATTTTTTATTGGGATGACCCTTACTTATTGAATTATTGTCATGATCAAATATTTCAAAGATGCATTCCCGATAATGAGGTAAGTAATTTCATTAAATTTTGTCACTCTAAGGCATGTGGGGATCATTTCCCGTCAAAAAAGAGGATTGTAGAAATCTTACAGAGTGGATTTTACTGGCCTACCATATTCAAGGAGTCACATGCATTTCGTAAAAACTGTGAAAATTGTCAAAATGTGGGATTTATTTCAAAACACAGAGAGTCTTTAGATAATCTTCTATTGACTCTTAAGTCTCATCATAGTCAAGATAAGCATCGTGCAATTCATAACTTAGGAACCCATTTTCATAAAGAACATGCTTGGCATAATCTTGGGAATCTGACTAAAAAAAGACCATGTTTGCCAGTTTTTAAGAAAACTAGATGGGAAGCCTATCCCCGACCCATAGAGGGCGTTTAAGCCGTTCTTGGACGTAAAACCAAGGGAAGATGTGAGCCACAATTACAACTACCTGTATATACACATGTTTTTTTCAAAAGTAAATAAATAAATAAATAAATAAAAAGAGAGAGAGAGAGTGTGTGAGACTCCAGCTGGCCTACATATAGGTGTTATGATTGCCTTTCTAATTCCTCATTTATAAAACCCTTTTTTCCTTCCTTTCATTTCTACTCAACCCATACATTCAACAAATACAGAAGTGTGTAGAAATGGCAAGTTCCTCAAGTCATCAAATAAGAAATATTTGTGTTTGCGGTGGATCTAGTCCTGGGAAAGAAAAGGAGTTTTTAGAATCAGCAAATCATCTTGGTCAGGTGCTAGCTGAGAGAAAGATTCATTTAGTGTATGGGGGAGGCAGTCTTGGGTTAATGGGAGGTGTGTCAATAGCTGCATTTTTAGGAGGTAGTCAAGTTTTAGGAGTCGTCCCTGAAGCTTTGGCACAAGGGGACATCATTGGAAAAACAATTGGAGAGGAACTTTAGGTCTCCACAATGTCAGCTCGAATGAATGCAATGTTTAACCATGCTGATGCCTTCATTGCTTTACCAGGTGGTCTAGGCACATTGGAAGAGATCTTTCATATTTCCTCTTGGGCTCAATTACACATTCACCATAAACCCATAGGTTTGTTAAATGTTAATGGTTATTATGATAAGTTGTTGTCTTTTCTTGATCAGGCTGTGGAACAGGAATTTCTAACATCTTCTGCACGACAAATCATAATCTCTGCTACTACTGCTGAACAATTGATTGACCAACTACAATCTTTCATTCCTGTGATTGATCCTTCCATGAGTCGCATAAATTGGTCATCTAAGGAAAGCCGTAAAAAGTTTAGATTGGATTTGAGCCTTCATTTGTGAATTTTTGTGTCTTTTGGTTTTATTATTTCTTATTTTTGTTTTAGTGTGTTTCAGGTTTGTCGGTGTTCGTTATTTCAGGTGATATCTTCTATACTCTATCTTTCTACCTTAAAACATTGAGGACAATGTCTCGTTTTGCTTGGGGGGAGAGGGTAGTAGTTGATAAAAAAAAAAATTTGTTTTTCATTTCATAAAGCATGTGCATAATTGTTGTTACTAGGATGGCAGAGTAAAGGAGCTCTTTTGTTAAAGTGACTCTTGAGACGCATCTTAGTAACCATTCTTAACAAGGTCTATTATAATACTTCCTGAAATATTCAGGTTTACAAACTCTCGTATTGTTACCACTTAATTCTGCTCATATACTTATTTAACATGTATTCTTAAACCTTAATTTACACACACACACTTTAACATATGATTGTGGGTTGCATATTGGATTATTACATTATTTATGTTCTTTTGTTAAAGGTAACAACTAAGGGAAAGGGATTGTATATAATTAAAAAACAAAAACAAAAAAAAAAGAAAAAAAAAGAAAAAAAAATGATAATAAAAATGTAGATAAGTTTGGTTTCGTAGCTTCCCTAACCTAAGCAATTAAGCCTGAAGGGGTGTTTTAACACCTAATACCCTAAAGTCAACTGACTTGGGAGCTATTGGCCCAACGCTTGTTACATGGGTTGAGGAGAAAAGCTTAAGGGAATCAAACATTGCACTATCTACATATCAGTATCTGCGACCCGAGTTACTAAGCTCGTAGGGGTGTCTTAACACCTAATGCCCTAAGACCAACTGGTCTGGGAGTCATTAGCTGAAAGCTCGTTACATGGGTTAAAGATGCATGATGTTTTTAAAGTATATGTATATAGAGTTAAAAAAAAAAAGACAAAAAAAAAAGACAAAAATAGTAATCCCAACCCAAGGAAGTTAACCTTAAACATTAGAACAAAATTTTTTTGTTTTCTTCCAAAAAAAGCCCCATAATTATGTGTTGATACATTGAGCACAAAAGAAAGGTTTATTAATATCTTGTTAAGAGGTATTGAGCAGATATATAAATTTAATGAGAGTTTGTTTATCTGGATGGATTAATGGAAGTTAAATGATGAATACCTTGCTTTATGAAATTTGCAAATTTGTTTTCTATTTTAACGCTTTGATTACTAGGGACTAGTAATAAGCTAGTTGCGGGGTGTGATTAGTACTTAAAAGTGCATTTTTATCATGGTTTTATATCATCATTTTGCACTTGAAGTATCAATAACTCCTTAACTAAAATATATTTTATAATAATGTATCTAATAATATAAGATACCTATAATTTGTGGTAAATGTCTATTTTTAATGCAGGCCTATCACATAAATGAAAGGATTGATTGATGACTTGAAGAACTTAAATTGCAAGGATAAAGAGATGGCCAAACTTAGAAAAGAGATGTCGGTGCAATCCAAACCGGAACACTGTTCGGTAATTGGGTCATATCTAGAGCTATATATCTCAGATTTAGGTCCAATTTATATGGATGGAAAGGTAAGACATAGGCCTACAACTTTCATATGGAGCCCAAGATCTAAAAAGGCCATTATCAAGTCCAAATTATAGCAACAACAAATAAGGCCGAATCTGTCTTCCAGCCCGAGCACTGTTCTGTATTTTGGCCATATCTGGAGTTCTAGATGTCCAAATGAGCTAAATCTTTTACACAAGAAAGCTGAGACAATTGCCTACAACTTTCATGTTTGCAACTGGCTCCAATTTTGACGTTATCAATAACGTTTTGGGCAGACAAGAGAAGATAAGGATTGTCACCAAGTCAAAAGTTGGCCACCCACTTATCAATTAGTCATCAAATCAATAGTTCCCAATTTTGGCCTATAAAAGGAGGCATTTGCCATGCATTTAGGCATCTTGGTTTCCAGATCAAGATCATGCTCTTCCTTTTTCTCTTTGTATTTTTTGTAATGTTTATGCTTTGCTTTCATTAATATCAAGTTTATGCCTTTCACTTCCTTTCCTTTACTTAGTTAACTTTTATGTTCTTATTTTGTTTATCTATTTTGCTTTCTTTCATTATGTCTAGCTAAGTTAATTATGTCAAGGTGAAAAGGTTACACTAATGGTGTAAGAATAAGTATAGTGTAAACTTAATATGGACTTTAATGTTTGATACTAACATGTTTTATATTTGTTATCTTGTTCACTCATTAATACTTTGCTTGTTAAATGACTAATCTTGATTTATGTTGTATAACACTTGGTACAACAAATGCTTGGCACTTTCATAACCCATAATTTATGGTATAACCGACACCTGAGCTATGAAAGGAACTTGATTTGTTGTTAACATAAGTTATAATCATGAATGCTTGACGAGATTTACAAGTATTAGCATTAATTGAATAAGATGACTAATGTAATCATGTTAACAATATATAATCTGATTGGAACCTCCTTTGTGTGTGGTTTCCAATTCAATAATAAGAGTTTATACTATACTTGTTTGATATACCATTAGTGGAACCTCTAACCTTGACATTTGTTATTATTATTGCTTAATCCTTACATTAATATTTCATTTCTAAGTTCTCATCATCATCATCTTCTTCTTCTTCTTCTCTTTCTTTATTATTATTATTATTATTATTATTATTATTATTATTATTATTATTACTATTGTTGCTGTTGTTATTGTTGTTTTATAATTGTTGTTTATAATTTGTACAATTAACCTCCCTGTGGTTCGACCCCGGTCTTGCCGGGTTATTTATTACTTCGACACTCCTGCACTTGGGAGAAGACATCAATCTTTTAGTCGTGTTAAAGCCCATGCTTTAAACAATTTCGAAAGGCCCAATCGTAACCCATATTTGCAAACATACAATCTTGGTTGGAGAAATCACCAAAATTTCAGTTGGAATAGTGACAATGCATAAACTTCACAACCACAGTTTCAAGCACACGATAATTTCCAAAATTATCATGGATATGAACCTCTTTATGCTCCACCTCCTACAAGAAATTTTGAGGAAACTTTATATGCATTCATTGAAAAGCAAGAGACAATCAATACTCAACTTGCTCAAAGCATAACAGATTTTAAAGATACTCTTGCAAAATTCACATCTGCTCTCAATTTTCAAGAGAAAGGTAAGTTTCCATCTCAACCACAGCAAAATCCCAAGGGGCAATACAATGCAAATGCAAGTAGTTCTGGAAGTCAACACATGGATCAAGTCAAATCAGTCATCACTCTTCGTAGTGGTAAGGTTATTAAAAAACCCACTCTTGAACCTTGTGAGAAAGATGATGAGTCAATCTCTAAGGGTAAGGAAGGGGTTGAATCTGAATATTGCAAGGTAAAGACTGATTCCCTGCCAGCACTTCCATTTCCTCATGCCATGACCAATCAAGAAGAAATATATGATGAAAAAGGCACCGAAAATGTTGATGCAGATCTTTTATCAAAAGTAACAACAGATTCGACACTCGACATCACACCAATCAATTATTACTTTCCTGATGAATCTCTACTTTCTCTTAGTTCAATGCTTTGGTTTGCCAAAAATATCAATTTTCTTGCTTCAGGATTTTTGCCAACTCACTAGAGTACCGAAGACAAAAGAAAATTTTTGAGCAACGTGCAAAACTTTTATTGGGATGACCCTTACTTATTCAATTATCGTCCTGATCAAATATTTCAAAGATGCTTTCCCGATAATGAGGTAAGAAATTTCATTAAATTTTATCTCTCTAAGGCATGTGGGGATCATTTCTCGTCAAAAACTGTGAAAATTATCATAAGGTGGGATTTATTTCAAAACACAAAGAGTCTTTAGATAATCTTCTATTGACTCTTAAGTCTCATCATAGTCGAGATAAGTATCGTGCAATTCATGACTTATGAACCCATTTTCATAAAGAACATGCTTGACATAGTCTTGGGAATTTGACTAAAAAAGACTCTGTTTGCTAGTTTTTAAAAAAACTAGATGAGAAGCCTATCCCCGACCCATAGAGGGCGTTTAAGCCGTTCTTGGAAGGTAAAACCAAGAGAAGATGTGAGCCACAATCACAACCACCTATACATATGTTTTTTTTTAAAAAAAGAAATAAATAAAGAGAGAGAAAGTGTGTTTGTGTGAGACTCCAGCTGGCCTACATATAGGTGGTATGATTAGCTTTTTAATTTCTCATCTATAAAATCCCCTCTTCTTTCCTTTCATTTCTACTCAACCCATCATTCAACAAAAATAGAAGTGTGTAGAAATGGAAAGTTCCTCAAGTCATCAAATAAAAAGTATTTGTGTTTTCGGTGGATCTAGTCCTGGGAAAGAAAAGGAGTTTTTAGAATCAGCAAATCATCTTGGTTAGGTGCTAGCTGAGAGAAAAATTCATTTAGTGTATGGGGGAGGTAGTCTAGGGTTAATGAGAGGTGTGTCAATAGCTGTATTTTTAGGAGGTAGTCAAGTTTTAAGGGTCGTCCCCGAAGCTTTAGCACAAGGGGACATCATTGGAAAAACAATTAGAGAGGAACTGCAGGTCTCCACAATGTCAGCTCGAATGAATGCAATGTTTAACCATACTGATGCCTTCATTGCTTTACCAGGTGGTCTAGGCACATTAGAAGAGATCTTTCATATTTCCTCTTGGGCCCAATTGCACATTCACCATAAACCCATAGGTTTGTTAAATGTTAATGGTTATTATGATAAGTTGTTGTCTTTTCTTGATCATGTGTGGAACAGGAATTTCTAACATCTTCTACATGACAAATCATAATCTCTACTGCTACTGCTGAATAATTGATTGACCAACTACAATCTTTCATTCCTGTAATTGATCCGTCCATGAGTCGCATAAATTGGTCAACTAAGGAAAGCCATAAAAAGCTTAGATTGGATTTGAGCCTTCATTTGTGAATTTTTGTGTCTTTTGGTTTTATTATTGTGTTTTGTTGTTTCTTATATTTGTTTCAGTGTGTTCCAAGTTTGTCAGTGTTCGTTATTTCAGGTGATATCTTTTATACTCTATCTTTTTACCTTTAAACATTAAGGACAATGTCTCGTTTTAGTTGGGGGGAGAGGGTAGAGCTAAAAAAAAAAACTGTGTTTTCTATTTCATAAAGCATGTGCGAAATTGTGGTTACTATGATGGCAGAGTAAGGAGAACTTTTATGACTCTTGAGACGCATCTTAGTAACCATTCTTAACAAGGTCTATTATAATACTTCATGAAATATTCAGATTTACAAACTCTCGTATTGTTATCACTTAATTCTACTCATATACTTATTTAACATGTATTCTTAAACCTTAATTTACATACACACACTTTAACATATGATTATGGGTTGCACATTGGATTATTATATTATTTATGTTCTTTTGTTAAAGGTAATAACTAAGGGAAAGGGATAGTATATAATTTTTTTTTTAAAAAAAGAAAAGAAAAAAAAATGATGATAATAAAAATGTAGATAAGTTTGGTTTCGTAGCCTCCCTAACCTAAGCAATTAAGCCCAAAGGGGTGTTTTAACACCTAATACCCTAAAGTCAACTAACTTGGGAGCTATTGGCCCAACGCTTGTTACATGGGTTGAGGAGAAAAACTTAAGGGAATCAAACATTGCACTATCTACATACTAGTATCTGCGACCCGAGTTACTAAGCTCATAGAGGTGTCTTAACACCTACTGCCCTTAAACCAACTGGTCTGGGAGTCATTAGCCAAAACCTCGTTACATGGGTTAAAGATGCATGGTGTTTTAAGTTATATATATATATAAAGAAAAAAAAAGAGACAAAAATAATAATCTCAACCCAAGGAAGTTAACCTTAAACATTAGAACAAAAAAAGTATGTGTTGATATATTGAGCACAAAAGAAAGGTTTATTAATATCTTGTTAAGAGGTATTGAGCAGATATATAAATTTAATGAGAGTTTGTTTATCTGGATAGATTAATGGAAGTTAAATGATGAATACCTTGCTTTGTGGAATTTGCAAATTGTTTTTTCTTTTTTAACGCTTTGATTACTAGGGACTAGTAATAAGCTGGTTGGGGGGGTGTGATTAGTACTTAAAAATGCATTTTTATCAAGGTTTTGTATCATCATTTTGCACTTGAAGTATCAATAACTCCTTAACTAAAGCATGTTTTATAATAATATATCTAATAATATAAGATACCTTTAATTTGTGGTAAATGTTCATTTTAAATACAGGCCTATCACATAAATGAAAGGATTGATTGATGAATTTAAGAACTAAAATTAAAAGGATAAAGGGATGGCCAAACTTAGAAAAGAGATGTCGGTGCAATCCAAACCGGAACACTATTCGGTAATTAGGTCCTATCTGGAGCTATAGATCTCAGATTTAGGTCTAATTTATATGGATGGAAAGGTAAGACATAGGTCTAAAACTTTTATATGGAGCCCAAGATCTAAAAAGGCCATTTTCAAGTCCAAATTATTACAATAACAAAGAAGCCCGAATCTGTCCTCCAGCCCGAGCACTGTTCAGTATTTTTGCCATATCTGGAGTTCTAGAAGTCCAAATGAGCTGAAGTTTTTACATTTTCACTAAAAAACCAGGAGAAACATTTTACCAATATTGGGATAGGTATCGAGACTTGCTAAATACTTGCCCTCATCATGGTTTTGAAACATGGAGATTGGTTTCACATTTTTATGAAGGGTTAACACCTAGAGATAGGCAAATGGTTGAATTGATGTGCAATGAAACTTTTAAAGATAAAAACCCTGATGAAGCAATGGAGTACTTAGACTTGTTAGCTGAAAATGCTCAAAATTAAAACATCGCGGGTACGTATAAGGCACCAAGTAAAACTTAACCTCATAAATCTAGTAGAGGTATGTACAACCTTAGGGAAGATCATGACCTTCAAGCCAAGTTTGTATCTTTAGCTAGAAAAGTTGACGCACTAGAATTAAAAAAGAGTGGTAAATTAAAATCTGTTGAAAATATTGTGTGTCAAATATGTGAAACAAATGAACACTCAACCAATAACTGTCCAACCTTGCCTTCTTTCAAGGAATGTCTCCATGAACAAGCCCATGCTTTAAAAAGTTTCTAAAGGGTCAACCATAACCCATACTCGCAAACATACAACCCTGGTTGGAGAAATCACCTAAATTTCAGTTGGAAGAGTGATAATAACAATGTATAAACTTCACAATCACCGTTTCAAGCACACCATAATTTCTAAAATTCTCATGGATATGCACCTCTGACACGACTAAAAGATTGATGTCTTCTCCCAAGTGCAGGAGTGTCGAAGTAATAAATAACCCGGCAAGACCGGAGTCGAACCATAGGGAGGTTAATTGTACAAATTATAAATAACAATAATACAACAATAATAACAATAACAAAAAAATAATAATAATAGTAATAACAACAACAACAACAATAATAATAGTACTAATAATAGTAGTAGTAGTTATAATAATAATAATAATAATAATAATAATAATAATAATAATAATAATAATAATAATAATAATAAAGAAAAAGAAGAAGAAGAAGATGATGATGCGAACTTTGAGATGGAATATTAACGTAAAGATTTAACAATGATAACAATAAATGTCAAGGTTAGAGGATCCACTAATGGTATGTCAAACAAGTATAGTATAAACTTTTATTAGTCAATTAGAAACCACACACAAAGGAGGTTCCAATCAGATGATAGATTGTTAACATGATTACATTAGTCATCTTATTCGATTAATGCTAATACTTGTAAATCTCATCAAGCATTCATGATTATAACTTATGTTAACAACAAATCAAGTTCCTTTTATAGCTCAAGTGTCGGTTATACCATACAGTATGGGTTATGAAAGTGCCAAGCATTTGTTGTACCAAGTGTTATACAACATAAATCAAGATTAGTCATTTAACAAGCAAAGTATTAAAGAGTGAACAAGATAACAAATATAAAACATGTTAGTATCAAACATTAAAGTCCATATTAAGTTTACACTATACTTATTCTTATACCATTAGTGTAACCTTTTCACCTTGACATAATAAACTTAGCTAGACATAATAAAAGAAAGAAAAATAAATAAACAAAATAAGAACATAAATAAGATTAAAGTTAACTAAGTAAAGGAAAGGAAATGAAAAGCATAAAATTGATATTAATAAAAGCAAAGCATGAGCAATACAAAAAAATACAAAGAGAGAAAGCCAAAGCATGATCTTGATCTGGAAACCAAGATGCCTAAATGCATGGCAAATGCCTCCTTTTATAGGCCAAAATTGGGAACTATTGATTTGATGACTAATTGATGAGTGGGTGGCCAACTCTTGACTTGGTGACAATCCTTATCTTCTCTTGTCTGCCCAAAACATCATTGATAACGTCAAAATTGGAGCCACTTGAAAACATGAAAGTTGTAGAAAAATGTCTCAGCTTTCTTGTGTAAAAACTTCAGCTCATTTTGACTTCTAGAACTCCAGATATGGCCAAAATACTAAACAGTTCTCGGGCTGGAGGATAAATTCGGGCTTCTTTGTTGTTGTAACAATTTGGACTTGAAAATGACTTTTTTAGATATTGGGCTCTATATAAAAGTTGTAGGCCTATGTCTTACCTTTCCATCCATATAAAGTAGACCTAAATCTGAGATCTATAGCTCCAGATATGACTTAATTACCAAACAGTGTTCCGGTTTGGATTGCACCGACATCTCTTTTCTAAGTTTGGCCATCTCTTTATCCTTTCAATTTTAGTTCTTAAATTCATCAATCAATCCTTTTATTTATGTGATAGGCCTGCATTTAAAATGAACATTTACCATAAATTAAAGGTATCTTATATTATTAGATATATTATTATAAAACATGCTTTAGTTAAGGAGTTATTTATACTTCAAGTGCAAAATGATGATATAAAACCTTGATAAAAATGCACTTTTAAGTACTAATCACACCCCCCAACCAGCTTATTACTAGTCCCTAGTAATCAAAGTGTTAAAATAGAAAAACAATTTGCAAATTCCACAAAGCAAGGTATTTATCATTTAACTTCCATTGATCTATCCAGATAAACAAACCCTCGTTAAATTTATATACCTGCTCAATACCTCTTAACAAGATATTCATAAACCTTTCTTTTATACTCAATGTATCAATACATAATTATGGGGCTTTTTTTGGAAGAAAACAAAATTTTTGTTCTAAAGTTTAAGATTAACTTCCTTGGGTTGGGATTATTATTTTTATCTTTTTTTTTAATATATATATATATATATATATATATATATATATATATATAATTTAAAACACCATGCATCTTTAACCCATGTAACAAGCTTTCAGCTAAAGACTCCCAGACCAGCTGGTCTTAGGGCATTAGGTGTTAATACACCCCTACGAGCTTAGTAACTCGGGTCGCAGATACTGATATGTAGATAGTGCAATGTTTGATTTCCTTAAGCTTTTCTCCTGAACCCATGTAACAAGCGTTGGGCTAATAGCTCCCAAGTCAGTTGACTTTAGGGTATTAGGTGTTAAAACACCCCTTCGGGCTTAATTGCTTAGGTTAGGGAGGCTACGAAACCAAAGTTATCTACATTTTTATTGTTATTTTTTTCTTTTTTCTCTTTTTTTTCTTTTTTTTTCTTTTTTTTAATTATATACTATCCCTTTCCCTTAGTTGTTACCTTTAACAAAAGAACATAAATAATGTAATAATCCAATATGTAACCCACAGTCATATGTTAAAGTGTGTGTGTGTGTAAATTAAGGTTTAAGAATACATGTTAAATAAGTATATGAGTAGAATTAAGTGATAACACTGTGAGATTTTATAAACCTATATATTTCAAGAAGTATTATGATAGACCTTATTAAGAATGGTTACTAAGATGCGTCTCAAGAGTCACTTTAACAAAAAAGCTCCTTTACTCCGCCATCCTAGTAACAACAATTTTGCATATGCTTTATGAAATGGAAAACAATTTTTTTTTATCAATTACTACCCTCTCCCCCCAACCAAAATGAGACATTGCCCTCAATGTTCTAAGGTAGAAAGATAGAGTATATAAGATATCACCTGAAATAACGAACATTGACAAACTTGAAACACACTGAAACAAATATAAGAAAAAACAAAACATAATAATAAAACCAAAAGATATAAAGATTCATAAATGAAGGCTCAAATCTAATTTAAGCTTTTTACGGCTTTCCTTAGTTGACCAATTTATGCGACTCATGGAAGGATCAATTACAGGAATAAAAGATTGTAGTTGGTCAATCAATTGTTCAGCAGTAGCAGTAGAGATTATGATTCGTCGTGTAGAAGATGTTAGAAATTCCTGTTCTATAGCATGATCAAGAAAAGACAACAACTTATCATAATAACCATTAACCTTTAACAAACCTATGGGTTTATGGTGAATGTGCAGTTGGGCCCAAGAGGAAATATGAAAGATCTCTTCCAATGTGCCTAAACCGCCTGGTAAAGC
The DNA here is from genome assembly GCA_026413675.1 of Populus pruinosa. Classification (NCBI taxonomy): domain Eukaryota; kingdom Viridiplantae; phylum Streptophyta; class Magnoliopsida; order Malpighiales; family Salicaceae; genus Populus; species Populus pruinosa. The sequence goes on from CM048607.1 coordinate 9,197,925, forward strand.
AATGAAGGCATCAACATGGTTAAACATTGCATTCATTCGAGCCGATATTGTGGAGACCTGAAGTTCCTCTCCAATTGTTTTTCCAATGATGTCCCCTTGTGCTAAAGCTTCGGGGATGACCCCCAAAACTTGACTACCTCCTAAAAATGCAGCTATTGACACACCTCCCATTAACCCAAGATTGCCTCCCCCATACACTAAATGAATCTTTCTCTTAGCTAGCACTTGACCAAAATGATTTGCTGATTCTAAAAACTCATTTTCTTTCCCAGGACTAGATCCACCGAAAACACAAATACTTTTTATTTGATGACTTGAGGAACTTGCCATTTCCACACACTTCTGTATTTGTTGAATGTATGGGTTGAGTAGAAATGAAAGGAAGGAATAAAGGATTTTATAGATGAGAAATTAGAAAGGCAATCATACCACCTATATGTAGACCAGCTAGAGTCTCACACACTCTCTCTTTCTCTCTCTTTATTTATTTATTTATTTAATTTTGAAAAAGCATATGTATGTACAGGTAGTTGTGATTGTGGCTCATATCTTCCTTTGGTTTTACGTCCAAGAATGACTTAAACGCCCTCTATGGGTCGGGGATAGGCTTCCCATCTAGTTTTCTTAAAAACTGGCAAACATGGTCTTTTTTAGTCAGATTCCCAAGACTAAGTCGATCATGTTCTTTATGAAATAGTGGCCATAAATCATGAATTACACAATGCACATCTCCACTAGGATGCGTCTCAAGAGTCAATAGAAGATTATCTAAAGACTCCTTACTCAGACCATCCTTAATGAATTGTATTTTATCTTCACGGTTTATAGATACCATTCCTAAAGAACGACATTGTGCATTACAAGTCCATCTAACACATCGACGATAGACTTGCAGTTGTTTTTGACACGACTAAAAGGTTGATGTCTTCTCCCAAGTGCAGGAGTGTCGAAGTAATAAATAACCCAGCAAGACCGGGGTCGAACCACAGGGAGGTTAATTGTACAAATTATAATAACAATAATACAACAACAATAACAATAACAATAACAACAACAATAATAATAACAACAATAGTAGTAGTAGTAGTAGTAGTAGTAATAATAATAATACTAATAATAATAAAGAAAGAGAGGAAGAAGAAGATGATGATGATGAGAACTTAGAGATGAAATATTAATGTAAGGATTAAGCAATAATAATAACAAATGTCAAGGTTAGAGGTTCCACTAATGGTATATCAAACAAGTATAGTATAAACTCTTATTATTGAATTGGAAACCACACACAAAGGAGGTTCCAATCAGATTATATATTGTTAACATGATTACATTAGTCATCTTATTCAATTAATGCTAATACTTGTAAATCTCGTCAAGCATTCATGATTATAACTTATGTTAACAACAAATCAAGTTCCTTTCATAGCTCAGGTGTCGGTTATACCATACATTATGGGCTATGAAAGTGCCAAGCATTTGTTGTACCAAGTGTTATACAACATAAATCAAGATTAGTCATTTAACAAGCAAAGTATTAAAGAGTGAACAAGATAACAAATATAAAACATGTTAGTATCAAACATTAAAGTCCATATTAAGTTTACATTATACTTATTCTTACACCATTAGTGTAACCTTTTCACCTTGACATAATTAACTTAGCTAGACATAATGAAAGAAAGAAAAATAGATAAACAAGATAAAAACATAAAAGCTAACTAAGTAAAGGAAAGGAAATGAAAGGCATAAACTTAATATTAATGAAAGCAAAGCATAAACATTACAAAAAATACAAAGAGAGAAAGGAAGAGCATGATCTTGATCTGGAAACCAAGATGCCTAAATGCATGGCAAATGCCTCCTTTTATAGGCCAAAATTAGGAACTATTGATTTGATGACTAATTGATAAGTGGGTGGCCAACTTTTGACTTGGTGACAATCCTTATCTTCTCTTGTCTGCCCAAAACGTCATTGATAACGTCCAAACTGGAGCCAGGTGCAAACATGAAAGTTGTAGGAAATTGTCTCAGCTTTCTTGTGTAAAACATTCAGCTCATTTGGACTTCTAGAACTCCAGATATGGCCAAAATACCGAACAGTGCTCGGGCTAGAAGACAGATTCGGGCTTCTTTGTTGTTGCTACAATTTGGACTTGATAATGGCCTTTTTAGATCTTGGGCTCCATATGAAAGTTGTAGGCCTATGTCTTACCTTTCCATCCATATAAATTGGACCTAAATCTGAGATCTGTAGCTCCAGATATGACCCAATTACCGAACAGTGTTCCGGTTTGGATTGCACTGACATCTCTTCTCTAAGTTTGACCATCTCTTTATCCTTGCAATTTAAGTTCTTCAAGTCATCAATCAATCCTTTCATTTATGTGATAGGCCTGCATTAAAAATAGACATTTACCACAAATTATAGGTATCTTATATTATTAGATACATTATTATAAAACATATTTTAGTTAAGGAGTTATTGATACTTCAAGTGCAAAATGATGATATAAAACCATGATAAAAATGCACTTTTAAGTACTAATCAGTTTTGCACGACGTTTCGTTGCAAAAGTGCTTTTACTTGTTCTAGGCATGTGTGAAATGAAGGAGTTAGAGGACTCACCTGATAATCGAACCTTTGCTTCAATCAACCAGCGAATATCTTTAGGAATTCCATGATTCATTAATAATCTCAATCTTGCACATCTAGCTGGGTAAATTTTTGTAATCGCTTTTTGAGGCAGAGCGGGAAAATACTTTTTCAATTTTTCAAGATTAGTGTCCATTTTCAAATGAAAATTGGAAGAGAGATTCAAAGAATTGGAAGAGAGATTCAAAGATTAGTGTCCATTAATAATATCTTTAGGAATTCCATGATTCATTAATAATCTCAATCTTGCACATCTAGCACGATAAATTTTTGTAATCGCTTTTTGAGGTAGAGCGGGAAAATACTTTTTCAATTTTTCAAGATTAGTGTCCATTTTCAAATGAAAATTGGAAGAGAGATTCAAAGAATTGGACAAATATATACACAGATATCAGTTATTGTGGGAAACTGAAAGAACCGACTTAAGTCACGAAGTACCATTGTCCGCCATTTGACCGGGGTGAGAGAAACTAGCAAAAATCACTAAAAAAGAAACACAAAAACAATGTAAGAAAAACAAAATAATCAATCTTTATCTACAAGATTATTCAAACCAGTTGATTCATTTTCACTAGGAAAATTATCAAAGTAAGCTTTCAAACGATGTCTATTTTCCTTAAAAACATTATCATTCATTGAATTCTCAATATCACAGGCCCCATAAGGATTGTTCCATCTTGATCTTAGCTCTCTAGGGAATGAATAGAGTTGAGAATTATAAAACAAAACTTTTTGACCAGTGTCAACTTTTTGACAATTTTCACAAGTTTTGCAGAATGCATGTGTATCCTTGAACATGGTGGGCCAATAAAATCCATTTTGAAAGATTTTTATAGCTGTCTTTTTTGACGAGAAATAACTTCCACATGCTTCAGAATGACAAAGTTTAATGACACTACTTACCTCATTATCGGGAATGAATCTTTGAAATATTTGATCAGGACAAAATTTGAATAAGTTAGGGTCATCACAATAAAAGTTTTTCACTTCGTTCAAAAACTTTTCTTTGTCTTGGGTACTCCAATCAGCTGGCAAATCTCCTAAAGCAAGAAAATTAATATTTTTATCATACCAAGGCATTGGACTAAGAGAAAGTAAGGATTCGTTAGAAAAGTAATCATCAATTGATGTGATATCAGATGTCGAATTTGTTATCATTTTTGACAAAAGATTCACATCAATATTTTCGGTTCTTTTTTCATCCATGATTTCTTCCTTAGAATAAATCATTTGCAAATCTTGAGATTCATCCAACTCATTTTTACTTAAAGTAGATTCAAGTTGATCATAAACTAATTCGTCAATATGATCTACTTCTTGTAAATCATTATCTTCTCCAGATTGTTTGCAAATGTTGAAAATATTCATCTTCAATGTCATATTTCCAAATGATAGCTTCATCAGTCCATTCCTACAATTAATCAATGCGTTAGAAGTTGCAAGAAATGAGCGTCCTAAAATAACAGGAAATGAATTATATGCTTCAACAGGTTCTGTGTCCAAGACAATAAAATCCACAGGATAAATGACTTTATCGACTTGTACTAACACATCTTCAATTATTCCTCTAGGCACTTTTACAGATCTATCAGCAAGTAAAAGAGATATAGAAGTTGGTTTTAACTCACCTCGATTGAAACTTTGAAAAACTGAATATGGAAGTAAATTCACACTAGCTCCAAGATCAAGTAAAGCTCTTTCAATTTTATGTTCTCCAATAAAGCAAGAAATTGTAGGACAACCTGGGTCTTTATATTTCAAAGCATTATTGTTCTGAAGAATAGCACTTACTTGTTCGGCTAGAAAGGCTTTCTTTTTCACATTCAGTTTCCTCTTCACAGTGCGTAGATCTTTCAAAAATTTAGCATAGGAAGGAATCTGTTTAATAGCATCCAGCAAAGGTATATTGATTCTTACCTGTTTGAAAATTTCAAAAATTTCAGAGTTGTGATTGACTTTCCTTTGTTTGGTCATGGCTTGAGGAAATGAAAGTGCTGGCGGAGAATTAGTTGTTTCTTTGCAATTTTCAGATTCAACCCCTTCCTTACCTTTAGAAATTGACTTATTATCTTTCTCATAAGGTTCAAGAGAGGGTTTTTCAATAACCTTACCATTGCGAAGAGTAGTGACTGATTTGACTTGATCCATGTGTTGGCTTCCGAAACTACTTGCATTTGCATTGTATTGCCCCTTGGGATTTTGTTGTGGTTGAGATGGAAACTTACCTTTCTCTTGGAAACTGAGAGCAGATGTTAATTTTGCAAGAGTATGTTTAAAATCTGTCATATTTTGAGCAAGTTGAGTATTGATTGTCTCTTGCTTTTCAATGAATGCATGCAATGTTTCCTCAAGATTTCTTTTAGGAGGTGGAGCATAAAGAGGTGCAAATCCATGAGAATTTTGGAAATTATGGTGTGCTTGAAACGGTAGTTGTGAAGTTTGTGCATTGTTGTTCTCACTCTTCCAACTGAAATTTGGATGATTTCTCCAACCAGGGTTGTATGTTTGGGAGTATGGGTTGTGGTTGGCTCTTTGAAAATTGTTTAAAGCATGGGCTTGTTCATGGAGACATTCCTTAAAAGAAGGCAAGGTTGGACAATTATTGGTTGAGTGTTCATTTGTTTCACATATTTGACACACAATGTTTTCAACAGATTTTAATTGACCACTCTTTTTTAATTCTAGTGCCTCGACTTTTCTAGCTAAAGATGCAAACTTAGCTTGAAGGTCATGATTTTCCCTAAAGTTATACATACCTCCACTAGATGTATGAGGTTGAGTTTTACTTGGTGCCTTATATGTACCCGCGGTGTCCTAATTTTGAGCATTTTCAGCTAACAAGTCTAAGTACTCCATTGCTTCATCAGGATCTTTATCTTCAAAAGTTCCATTGCACATCAATTCAACCATTTGCCTATCTTTAGGTGTTAACCCTTCATAAAAATATGAAACCAATCTCCATGTTTCAAAACCATGATGAGGGCAAGTACTAAGCAAGTCTCGATACCTATCCTAACATTGGTAAAATGTTTCTCCTAGTTTTTGAGTGAAAGTGGTGATTTGTCTTTTGAAAGAGTTTGTTCTATGAGATGAGAAAAACTTCTTTAAAAATTGTTGTTGCATTTCATCCCAAGCATGAATGGATCCTGGTCTCAAATTTTGTAGCCATGTTTTAGCTTTATCTTTTAATGAAAAAGGAAAAAGCTTTAATCTGATGGTGTTCATGCTACAATTTAAATTATTATATGTGTTGCAGACCTCCTCAAATTCCCTTAAATGCAAGTATGAATTTTCCAATTCTAAGCCATGAAAAGAAGGTAAAAGTTGAATAATACCTGGTTTAAAATTAAAATGAGATGCATCAGGAGGAAAAACTATGCATGATGGTGCACTTGTTCTTGTGGGATTAATGTGGTCTCTAAGTATTCTAGCATGGTTATTCTCATTATTCTCATTATGAAGTGATTGATTATCTTCTTCGGCCATATTTTCTAAAAATGATAAGGATACCCTACGAAGTCTACCACTTGATGTACGTGACCACACTCTCATGCACGTGTAGAAATATAATAAAAGGAAAAAGAAAACAAAAGAAGAAGAAACAAGAGAAAAGAAACAAGAGAAAAGAAACAAAGTTATATACAAGAAAAGTGAAAAGAGAAAATAAAATAAATATTATAATTTATACAAAACTTACCTCCCCGGCAACGGCGCCAAAAACTTGACACGACTAAAAGATTGATGTCTTCTCCCAAGTGCAGGAGTGTCGAAGTAATAAATAACCCGGCAAGACCGGGGTCGAACCACATGGAGGTTAATTGTACAAATTATAAACAACAATAATAATAACAACAACAACAACAATAATAATGGTAATAACAACAACAACAATAATAATAATAATAGTACTAATAATAATAGTAGTAGTAGTAGTAGTAATAATAAAGAAAAAGAAGAAGAAGATGATGATTATGAGAACTTTGAGATGGAATATTAACGTAAAGATTTAACAACAATAACAATAAATGTCAAGGTTAGAGGATCAGTATAGTATAAACTCTAATTAGTCAATTGGAAACCACACACAAAGGAGGTTCCAATTAGACTATAGATTGTTAACATGATTACATTAGTCATCTTATTCAATTAATGCTAATACTTGTAAATCTCGTCAAGCATTCATGATTATAACTTATGTTAACAACAAATCAAGTTCCTTTCATAGCTTAGGTGTCGGTTATACCATACAGTATGGGTTATGAAAGTGCCAAGCATTTGTTGTACCAAGTGTTATACAACATAAATCAAGATTAGTCATTTAACAAGCAAAGTATTAAATAGTGAACAAGATAACAAATATAAAACATGTTAGTATCAAACATTAAAGTCCATATTAAGTTTACACTATACTTATTCTTACACCATTAGTGTAACCTTTTCACCTTGACATAATAAACTTAGCTAGACATAATAAAAGAAAGAAAAATAAATAAACAAAATAAGAACATAAATAAGATTAAAGTTAACTAAGTAAAGGAAAGGAAATGAAAAGCATAAACTTGATATTAATGAAAGCAAAGCATAAGCAATACAAAAAAATACAAAGAGAGAAAGCAAAAACATGATCTTGATCTGGAAACCAAGATGCCTAAATGCATGGCAAATGCCTCCTTTTATAGGCCAAAATTGGGAACTATTGATTTGATGACTAATTGATGAGTGGGTAGCCAACTCTTGACTTGATGACAATCCTTATCTTCTCTTGTCTGCCCAAAACATCATTGATAACGTCAAAATTGGAGCCACTTGAAATATGAAAGTTGTAGGAAAATGTCTCAGCTTTCTTGTGTAAAAACTTCAGCTCATTTTGACTTCTAGAACTCCATATATGGCCAAAATACTGAACAGTGCTTGGGCTGGAGGATAGATTCGGGCTTCTTTGTTGTTGCAACAATTTGGACTTGAAAATGACCTTTTTAGATATTGAGCTCTATATGAAAGTTGTAGGCCTATGTCTTACCTTTCCATGCATATAAAGTAGATCTAAATCTGAGATCTATAGCTCAAGATATGACCCAATTACCGAACAGTGTTTCGGTTTGGATTGCACCGACATCTCTTTTCTAAGTTTTGCCATCTCTTTATCCTTTCAATTTCAGTTCTTAAATTCATCAATCAATCCTTTTATTTATGTGATAGGCCTGCATTTAAAATGAACATTTACCATAAATTAAAGGTATCTTATATTATTAGATATATTATTATAAAACATGCTTTAGTTAAGGAGTTATTGATATTTCAAGTGCAAAATGATGATATAAAAGCTTGATAAAAATGCACTTTGAAGTACTAATCAACCTCTTTATGCTCGACCTCCTAAAAGAAATTTGGAGGAAACATTATATGTATTCATTGAAAAGCAAGAGACAATCAATACTCAACTTGCTCAAAACATGACAGATTTTAAAGATATTCTTGCAAAATTGACATCTGCTCTCAGCTCCCAAGAGAAGGGTAAGTTTCCATCTCAACCACAATAAAATCTCAAGGGGCAATACAATGTAAATGCAAGTAGTTCCGGAAGCCAACACATGGATCAAGTCAAATCAGTCACTATTCTTCGTAGTGGTAAGGTTATTGAAAAACCCACTCTTGAACCTTGTGAGAAAGATGATGAGTTAATCTCTGAGGGTAAGGAAGGGGTTGAATATGAAATTTGCAAAGAAAAGACTGATTCCCCTCCAGCATTTCTATTTTCTCATGCCATTACCAATCAGGAAGAAATCAAGGATGAAAAGACTGATTCTTCACTAGCACTTTCATTTTCTCATGTCATGACCAAATAAAGGAGAGTCAATCACAACTCTGAAATCTTTGAAACTTTCAAATAGGTAAGAATCAATATACCTTTGCTGGATGCTATTAAACAAGTTCCTTCTTATGCTAAATTTTTAAAAGATCTATGCACTGTGAAGAGAAAATTGAATGTTAAAAAGAAAGCTTTTTTAGCCGAACAAGTGTCATTCTTCAGAACAATAATGCTTTCAAATATAAAGACCCTAATTATCCTATAATTTCTTGTTTTATTGGAGAACATAAAATTGAAAGAGCCTTACTTAATCTTGGAGCCATTGTGAATTTACTTCCATATTCAGTTTTTCAAAGTGTCAATCTAGGTGAGTTAAAACTAACTTCTGTAACTCTTTTACTTGCCGATAGATTTGTAAAAGTGCTGAGAGGAATAATTAAAGATGTGTTAGTACAAGTCGATAAATTTATTTATCCTGTGGATTTTATTGTCTTGAACACAGAACCTGTTGAAGTATATACTTCATTTTCTATTATTTTAGGACATTCGTTTCTTGCAACTTCTAATGCATTGATTAATTGTAGGAATGGACTGATGAAGCTATCATTTGAAAACATGACATTGGAGATGAATATTTTTAACATTTGAATACAATCTAGAGATCATAATGATTTACAAGAAGTAGATCATATTGACAAATTAGTTTATGATCTACTTGAATCTACTTTAAGTAAAAATGAGTTTGATGAATCTGAAGATGTGCAAATGATTTATTCTCAGGAAGAAATCATGGATGAAAAACGCACCAAAATTTTTGATGTAGATCTTTTTGATTGTGCATCAAAAGTGTCATTAAGTCTCTTATTTTACATATGTATTTATTATTTTTATTTGGTTTTTTTTATATAATAATTGATGTGCTTTTCAGTAATGAAGTTTGTTTTAATATTTCGATAGGTTTTTGGAGCATAAATGAATTAATTTAGGAAATTCAACGTCGGAATTCAGAACAAAGAATTGAAGAGACATTTAGTTGAAGATTGAAGCAAATCTTGGTTCAAATAAGTGCTCTAAATTTGTCCCAAAAATCAATTCTATTCCAATTCTAGAAAAGAATATCATATGATCTATTTTAAGCCCAAACTTGCCTTATGTTGTGTGCAAACTTTAACCATTAAACACTTAAGGTTTCAATGTCAATCTTAGCCCAAATAATAGGTATATTTGTATACTTATTTGATGCTTAAATTCAGCCCCAAATCTGCCCCAAATCAACCTTCAAATCAGCCCAAACACAATCCATGATCTTACATGTCCACACAACAATAATTGATTTATTTTGGGTAATCCATTGATCCAAGAAGGCAACCACATGGATGGAAAGTTGGAGGGGATATTTTTACATTATTTTAGGTCAAAAAGAAGAAAGAGATAACTCATAAATGAGGAAGAAAAACGTGCACCAAAGTAGTTGTAAACCTGTCCTGATTTGATTTTTCTGAACACCTTCTGGTGTTTTGCCCATAACGTTTGAGTCAAGTGTCCAAATGAGTTGTTCTTTAATGATCTAGAAAGGTGACAAAATTTCCTATAAATATGTCTCTAATAGACATCTCAAGAAAAGGCTTCTAAGGGGGTCTAAATTGCTGTCCAAAGTTAGCATCAGATTTGTGTCCGAATTTTTACTGAAATTGTGTTGTGTTCTTCTTTATAGATTTCGGTTCTTTAGCTTGTAAAACTTATTATTTCAGTTTAATTCAAGTTATTTCATGTTTATTAAAGTGTTTTTATATATAATCATGGTTGGCTAATCTCTTTCTTGGATCCAAATCAAGGATGATGGTGGTTGAGGTGAGTTCTTTAAGATATGAATGAATCTTAATGTTTATCTTCTCATTTTCTTCATGAATGATTTATTATTGCAACGAAATTTTAGAAACCATTTAGGTAATGTTATAATCTTGAATTTTTATGCACAAACTTTAGTTTTGGTATAGAGATTGCTTGATTCAATGTCTTACTTAATATGAAAGTACTTGTTCATTCTTACGCAATAATCAATCTTTATCCTTTTAAACTTCATTGTAATATCTTCTGATCTAATATCACCATCGTTGATATTAGGTTGAGTTATCTTATATATCTTGAAGGAATCACCAATACATCACCATTAAAATTGATTTGGACCAAGATTTACTTTTTCTTATCATTTAAAATCTATTTACACGTTTTCATCTGTCAAAACAAATCCATCAATTATTTTCAACCAAGTTATTATTAATGTAATTTCTCTTGAGTTTTTTTTGTTACCTAGCTTATTTTCTAGATCTAGCTCTCTGTGGATATGACCTCGATCTTACCGAGTTAATTGCTACATCGCACATTTGTGCACTTGCGAGTTAAAACAAGCCGATCATAAAAAGTGGTCAAGCAATTTGGCGCCGTTGCCGGGGAGCTAGCAAGCAATGGTAACAAATTTAGATTTTATTATTGGAAAAAACAAAAAAAAAATCATATATAAAAAATCAATTGGCTGGTTTTACCGCCTAAAAAAATTAAAAAAAAAAATCAAATGGCTGGTTTTACCGCCTCAAAAAAATTGACCTCAACTTTTCGGATATTGGACTGTTGGACTACTAATTGTTAGCTTTTGTTTGGTTCAACCATTTTTCTTTTGATGTTTATTCTAATTAGTTTATAATATTTATTGTTTATATTATAAGGCTGGTTTTACCGCCTCTTGTTTATTTTATTTTATCTAGTTGTATTGTTGTTATTATTTTATTTTTTTTGTACTTGGCTGGTATTACCGCCTCTTGTTTATTTTTTTTATTTTTTTGTGATTATTTTTCTTATATTTATTGTTTGAAGTACTTGGCTGGTATTACCGCCTCTTTATTCATGCTTGTTATAATTGTGTTTTAATGTTTATTATTGTTAATATTGCTTATTAATTGAAGTGTGAATTTTCTAATTTGTTGTATTTTTATTTTTGAGCTATTACTTTATCTTTTACATTTCATTTACTTTTATTTACAATCTTCTTTTTCTTTTTCTCCTTTCTTTTCATATTCATATAATTGTTATATTATTATTATTATTATTATTTTCATCATGGCTAATGTTGAAGATGTAGAGGGTGAAGGGAGTGTTCAAGGTAATGGACCTCCACAATTCAATGATCAACCTAATTTTCGAACTCTTAGAGAGTATCTTCACCCAGCTAGACAAAGTACACCTTCGTGTATTATCTTGCCTCTGAACCAACAAGCTTTCAATTTGAAACCAGGCATGATCCAACTTCTTCCCATATATCATGGTATGGATTCTGAAAAACCATATATACACATTAAGGACTTTGAAGAGGTATGTAATACTTTTATTGATAGAACATGCACTGAAGAAACTATTCGGCTGAAATTATTCCCATTCTCTCTAAAGGATAAAGCCAAGCTTTGGCTAAACTCCCTGCGTCCTAGGTCTATAGGTACATGGAGAGAAATGCAAGCTGAATTTTTGAAAAAAATACTTCCCCACTCATAGGACAACAGCCTTACAACGTCAAATGATGAATTTTTCTTGTAGTCCAAATGAGTCATTTCACCAAGCTTGGGCAAGGTTCAAAGACTTGTTAAATGCATGCCCCCACCATGGTTTTGAGATGTGGAGGTTAGTGAGTTTCTTCTATGACTCTCTTACCGTAAATTTTAAAAAGTTAGTGTCAACCATGTGTAATGGTGAGTTTTATAACAAAGAACCAAGTGAGGCCTTTGATTTTTTTGATCAATTAGCTGAAAACACAAAGCAATGGGAGACTTCTCTCCCAATTCATGTTGAGTCTAGAAACACCATTTCTCATTCAAGTGAAAAGTTTCAATTGAAAGAGACTGTGACCTCAATGCTAGATTAGCCTCATTGGCTAGGAAAGTAGAGTCTCTTGAGATTAAAAAAGTGCATGTCATGAGTGAACAACAAGAGGAAAGTTGTGTTGTTTGTGAGAGCAAAGGGTATAGGACAACTAAGTGTCCTACCATTCTAGCCTTTAAGGAAGTGCTATATGGCCAAACTTCTGATTCAAGTAATGTTAGAAAGCCATTTCCAAACCAAGTAGGCAATCCCTACTCTAAGACCTATAATCCTGGATGGAGGAACCACCTAAATTTTGGATGGAGAAATGAGGGCTCTTCAGTACCTCAAACATTTCAACCTCCACCCCAACCATTTCATACTCTCACACATAACACATATCAACCACCTCATAAGAGATCCCTAGAGGATACTCTTCAACAATTCATGCAAACGCAAGGAGGAATCAACAACCAAGCTTATAAATTCCAAGACCAGACCAATAGGACCTTAGATGACATTCGAAGTCAACTAACTAAGTTGACTCAATCACTAAGCATTCAAGAGAAGGGAAAAATCCCAGCTCAACCAATGCCCAATCCTAGAGGTCAGGTACACATGAGTGAATCCTCACCTAGTGAACCTTCAAACCATGAACAAGTCCAAGCCATCACTACCCTTAGAAGTGGAAAGATTGTTGACAAAGGTATAGGTTTTAGGATTCCTAAAGGTATTGTGGAGGAGAAATATAGGGAAAGTGAAGAGGGAATCAAAACACAAGTGACAAATGAGAGTTTGAGTGAAAAAGAAGGTGAGATAAATGAGAAAGAGATGAGTGAGAAAGGAGATGATTCAAGAAAAATTGGAGTCAAAGTGAGTGATTTAGAATTTGTTCCTAGAGCACCATTTCCACAAAGGTTAGGGAAACCTAAACAAGATCTTATGAACTCAGAAATCTATGAATTGTTCAAACAAGTGAAAGTCAATATTCCACTCCTTGATGCAATTAAACAAGTTTCATCTTATGCAAAGTTTCTTAAGGATTTATGCATAGTCAAAAGGAGATTGAATGTGAACGAAAGAGCTTTTCTGACTAAACATGCTAGTGCCATCATCCAGTTTAAGACCCCTCCCAAATACAAAGATCCTGGTTGTCCTACCATTTCATGCATTATTGGAAGTCATAAGATAGATCAAGCTTTGTTGGATTTAGGAGCAAGTGTGAATTTAATACCCTACACTGTTTACGAACAATTAGGTTTAGGAGAAATCAAGCCTACTCGAATCACCCTTCAATTAGCTGATAGGTCAATCAAGATTCCTAGGGGTATCGTTGAGGATGTGTTGGTCCAAGTAGATAAATTCTACTTTCCTGTTGATTTTGTAGTGTTAGACACCGCACCAATTCAAGGTTCTAATGCTCCCATCCTAGTCATTTTAGGGAGACCTTTCCTAGCTACATCCAATGCCTTAATTAACTGTAGGAATGGGGTGATGAAATTGTCTTTTGGGAATATGACTGTGGAGATGAACATATTCAACGTCTCCAAAAAAATTGGGGAATATGAGGACATTAGAGAGGTTGATTTGATCCAAACAGTTTGTCAAGAATACTTTGAGAGAGTGTGGATCAAGGACCCATTGGAGAGAACTTTAATTCATGATGAAAGATTTTGTTCTTTGGAATGTGTTGATGAGGAAGTAAGAGAACTCGAGACTTATCTAGATCCAATGCCTATTATGTCAATAGGTCAATGGACCCCATCGTTTGAGCCTTTGATTTCACCCCATGTGAAAGTTGAAGCATCTCTTATCCAGCCTTATAAACCAGAAAGGAAGCCTTTACCGAGTGATCTTAAGTATGCATTTCTAGGGGAAGATGAATCATATCCTATTGTGATCTCATCAAAACTTAGCATAGAGCAAGAACAAAAACTTTTGAGAGTGGTGAGAAAACACAAGAAAGCAATTGGGTGGAAAATTACTGACTTAAAAGGAATTAGCCCTCTTTTATGTACACATAGAATCTATCTTGAAGAAGAGGCTAAATCTGTGAGGCAAATGCAAAGACGATTGAACCCAAACATGAAGGAAGTAGTGAGAGGTGAAGTGCTTAAGCTACTTGATGCAGATATCATTTACCCTATTGCAAACTCAAAATGGGTTAGTCCAACCCAAGTTGTCCCTAAAAAATCTAGAGTCACGATAGTGAAGAATGAAAATAATGAGCTGGTACCAACTAGAATCCAAACTGGATGGCGTATGTGCATTGATTATCGTAAATTGAACATGGTGACTAGGAAGGACCATTTTCCGCTTCCATTTTTAGACCAAGTGCTTGAAAGAGTAGCTGGAGGAGCTTTCTATTGTTTTCTTGATGGATACTCAGGTTACAACCAAATTGAGATTTCTTTGGAAGACCAAGAAAAAACCACTTTCACTTGTCCTTTTGGTACCTATGCTTATAGAAGAATGCCTTTTGGTTTGTGTAATGCACCAGCCACTTTTCAAAGGTGTATGATGAGTATCTTTAGTGAAATGGTGGAAATTTTTTTGGAAGTTTTCATGGATGATTTTTCAGTTTATGGGGATTCTTATGAGTTGTGTCTAATGCATTTAGAAAAAGTCTTTGAAAGATGTGAAGAGAGCAATCTTATACTCAATTGGGAGAAGTGTCATTTTATGGTGACACATGGCATTGTCTTAGGTCACATTGTCTCTTCAAAAGGAATAGAGGTAGATAAGTCAAAAGTGGAAATCATTCAAAAATTACCTACCCCTAGGACTGTGAAAGTTGTGAGATCCTTTTTAGGACATGTTGGTTTTTATCAAAGATTCATTCATTCTTTTAGTACCATTGCCAAACCATTGTGTAACTTGTTGTCACAAGATGTCCAATTTGATTGGACATCAAAATGTCAAGAAGCTTTTGAAAAGCTTAAAGGGTTGTTGACAACTGCACCAATCATGCAAGCTCCTGATTGGTCTTTACCATTTGAACTGATGTGTGATGCTAGTGATTTTGCGGTTGGGGCTGTTTTAGGGCAAAGAAAAGACAAGAAACCTCATGTCATATATTATGCTAGCAAGACTTTGAATGATGCTCAATTGAATTACACTACAACTAAAAAAGAACTCTTAGCTGTGGTCTTTGCATTAGACAAGTTTAGGTCTTATTTGGTTGGATCTCTTGTTATTATTTTCACTGATCATGCAGCATTGAAATATTTGCTCACAAAACAAGATGCCAAACCACGTTTGATTCGATGGATCCTCCTACTCCAAGAGTTTAACCTTGAAATTCGAGATAAAAAGGGAGTAGAGAATGTAGTGGCTGATCATTTGTCTCGTCTTTCAAGCTATGAGACCATAATTGATGAATCTCCAATAAATGAATTCTTTGCTGATGAAAATTTATTTTGTGTAGGTACTGTCTCCTACATTAGTTCTTCATGGTATGCTGACATAGCAAATTACCTAGCCACAAGTCAGATTCCTTCTCATTGGTCTAAACTTGACAAACAAAAATTCTTGCGCAATGTGCGCACCTTTTTTTGGGATGACCCCTACCTATTTAAATATTGTCCTGACCAAATTATTAGGCGGTGCATCCCTGATCATGAAATTCCAAGTGTCATTAATTTTTGTCATGCATTAGCTTGTGGTGGGCATTTCTCTTCCAAGAAAACCATTGCCAAAATCTTGCAGTGTGGTTTTTATTGGCCCACCATGTTTAAAGATGTTCATGCCTTCTGTGTTGCATGTGACCGATGCCAACGACTAGGTAGCCTCACTAGGCGTAACATGATGCCCCTTAACCCCGTCCTTGTTTTGGAAATATTTGATTGTTGGGGGATTGATTTCATAGGACTTTCCAAGTTCATTTGGTTACCAATTCATCCTTGTAGTTGTTGATTATGTGTCTAAATGGGTGGAGGCCATTGCATCTCGAACCAATGACCATCGAGTTGTGGTCAAATTCTTGAAAGAAAATATTTTCTCTCGTTTTGGCATGCCCCGGGCTATGATTAGTGATGGGGGAAAACATTTTTGTAACAAACCCGTTGGGATTTTGATGAGAAAATATGGTGTAATTCACAAGGTTAGTACCCCCTATCACCCACAAACTAGTGGCCAAGCTGAATTGGCAAATAGGGAGATCAAGAACATTTTAGAGAAAAAAGTCAATCCAAACCGTAAAGATTGGTCCCTACAACTAGTTGATGCTTTGTGGGCATATCGCACTGCTTATAAGACCTCTTTAGGAATGTCTCCTTATAGGCTAGTTTATGGAAAGCCTTGTCATCTCCCTGTTGAGATTGAGCACTGTGTATATTGGGCCATTCGACAATTCAATGACAATGAAAACGAGGTTGACAAAAATAGAAAGCTTCAATTGGATGAATTGGAGGAGTTGATAAATGATGCATTTGAAAATGCAAAAATTTCAAAACATAAGATGAAAACTTTGCATGATAAACATATTCTTAGAAAATCCTTTCATGTTGGTCAAAAGGTTCTCTTGTATAATTCACGATTAGATCTCTTTCCTGGGAAGTTGAGGACAAAATGGATTGGTCCATTTATGATTAAATCCATCTCTGAGCATGGTGCATTTGAGGTAGAAAATCCCAAGAATGGAAATATTTTCAAAGTAAATGGTCATCGATTGAAACCTTATCTTGAAAATGTTGTGGCTGAAGTTGAGATATTGGATCTTCAAGATCCAATACCATTGTAGTATTAGAAGTAATGAGTTTTTATTTTTATTTTATTTTTATTTTTATTTTTCATTTTTATTATTTTTTTCATTTTTATTTTTTTCTTCTTTCTTCCATCTCTTATATTTTCTTGTTCATGCATTTGGGACAATGCATTATTTTAAGTTGGGGGGTGTGAGGTTCTTTATTTTCAAAAAAAAAAACATCAATGTTTTCTTTTAGTTGTGATATGCAGGTTAAAAAAAAAAATCAAGCAAGAAGTCAGCTCATGCCCAATTCAATCAGACATTCATCCTTGAAAACAAAAGAGGAGTAATAATTTTCTAATCTTTATACTTTTCTTCTCTTTCTCTTTTACATTGAGGATAATGTAAAACTTAATTTTAGATATTTCATTATGTTGAATGCTTGAGATAACCATGCTTGTTAAAAAAAAAAAAAACTTGCATTCATATGTGAATGAGACTTGTTTAGGATCATTATTACATTTTTGGATTCATTATTATGTTGAACATTGCATGCCTTAATTTGGGATAGATAATATCTTATAAAGCAAGATATAACATATTTTTTTTAAGATTACTAAAGTACATCTTTCCTTGTAAAAGTTGTGTGAGTTGTGTGATTATGCATGAAAGATGAGTATGATGCTTTACTTGTGATTATCCCTTTTGATCCAATCCTAAACAAGGTTTAAGTAAATAGAGTAATAATTATTACACAAATAAATAAATAAATGTATACAAAGTTCTATCTACTCCAATGTTTTGAGTTGCTTAGTAACTAGGGGTATTCATCACAAATGTTTATCTTTACGTCAAACGGCAGCTTGAAATATGAGTATGCAAAGTACTTTAAGTTTGTGACTTTGTGAGTAACCGGGTGTATTCATCACAAATGTTTGTATTCGCGTCAAAAGGGAAGTGACAACTTAAAGACAAAGAATAAATCATATCTTCAAAAAAAAAAGAAAAAAGAAAAATATATATATATAGATATTTCTCTAGTTTGCTACCTTGTTTGTTTTGGTGAGAAGGGAAGATTAGAAGTTGAGTTTTCATATGAATCAATTATGTTGGTTGCACGATAAATATGACTGAATTTGGAAATTTTGTATGGACGTTTGATTTAGAGAATGTGAGTATGCTTATTTTTCTTTATTTGCTATTGTGTACACTAAGTTAAAGATACCAATGTTTGCATGATAGGTCCTTCAAGTGTGATGAATCGAGCCTAATTATGGTTGTTATTATTATTATTTTTATTTTAAAGGTTTTATGTTTTGTTTTGCTTGAGGACTAGCAAAATCTAAGTTGGGGAGTGTGATTGTGCATCAAAAGTGTCATTAAGTCTCTTGTTTTACATATGTATTTATTGTTTTTATTTGGTTGTTTTTATAATAATTGATGTGTTTTTTAGTAATGAAGTTTGTTTTAATGTTTCGATAGGTTTTTGGAGCTTAAATGAATTAATTCAGAAAATTCAACGTCGGAATTCAGAACAAAGAATTGAAGAGACATTTAGTTAAAGATTGAAGCAAATCTTGGTTCAAATAAGTGCTCCAAATTTGTCCCAAAAATCAATTCTATTCCAATTCTAGAAAAGAATATCATATGATTTATTTCAAGCCCAAACTTGCCTTATGTTGTGTGCAAACTTCAACCATTAAACACTCAAGGTTTCAATGTCAATCTTAGCCCAAATAATAAGTACATTTGTATACTTATTTGATGCTCAAATTCAGCCCAAAATCAGCCCTAAATCAACCCCAAATCAACCTTCAAATCAACCCAAACACAATCCATGATCTTACATGTCCACACAACAAATAACAATTGATTTATTTTGGGTAATCCATTGATCCAAGAAGGCAAGCAAATGGATGGAAAGCTGGAGGGGATATTTTAACATTATTTTGGGTCAAAAAAAAGAAGGAGACACCTCATAAATGAGGAAGAAAAACATGCACCAAAGTAGTTGTAAAGCTGTCTTGATTTGATTTTTCAGAACACCTTTCAGTGTTTTGCCCATAACTTTTGACTCAGGTGTCCAAATGCGTTGTTCTTTAATGATCTGGAAAGGTGACATAATTGCCTATAAATATGTCTCTAATAGACTTCTCTAAAAAAAGCTTCTAAGAGGGTCGAATTGCTGTCCAAAGTTAGAGTCAGATTTGTGTCCGAATTTTTTCTGAAATTGTATTGTGTTCTTCTTTATAGATTTCGGTTCTTTAGTTTGTAAAACTTATTATTTCAGTTGGATTCAAGTTCTTTCATGTTTATTGAAGTGTTCTTATATATAATCATGGTTGGCTAAACTCTTTCTTGGATCCAAATCAAGGATAATGGTGATTGAGGTGAGTTCTTTAGGATATGAATGAATCTTAATGTTTATCTTCTTATTTTCTTCATGAATGATTTATTATTGTAAAGAAATTTTAGAAATCATTTAGGTAATGTTATAATCTTGAATTTTTATGCACAAACTTTAGTTTTGGTATAGAGATTGCTTGATTCAATGTCTTACTTAATATGAAAGTACTTGTTCATTCTTAAGCAATAATCAATCTTTATCTTTCTAATCTTCATTGTAATATCTTCCGATCTAATATCACCATCGTTGATATTAGGTTGAGTTATCTTATATATGTTGAAGAAATCACCAATACATCACCATTAAAATTGATTTGGACCAAGACTTACTTTTTCTTGTCATTTAAAATCTATTTACATTTTTTTTTTATCTTTAAAAACAAATCCATCAATTATTTTCAACCAAGTTATTGTTAATTTAATTTCTCTTGAGTTTTTTTTGTTACTTAGCTTAATTTCCAGATCTAGCTCTTTGTGGATATGACCTCGATCTTACCGAGTTAATTGCTACATCGCACACTCGTGCACTTGCGAGTTAAAACAAGCTGATCATAAAAAGCGGTCAAGCAATTGCATTCTTCAATAAAAAGTTAAATGGAGCACATTTGAGCTACTCTATTTACGATAAGAAGTTCTATGTTTTGATTCGGGCTGTAGAGGTATGGTGGCAATATTTGTTGCCTAAAGAATTTGATATACATACTAATCATGAATCTTTGAAGTATCTTAAGGGGCAAAGCAAGTTGAATTAGAGACATGCTAAATGGGTGGAATTTATGGAGTCATTTCCTTATGTCATAAAGTACAAGAAAGGGCAAGTTAACGTGGTTGCTGATGCTCTTTCTAGGAGGTATTCACTGACCTCTATATTGAATGCAACGCTGATGGGTTTTGAACAAGTGAAGGATTAGTTTATTAATGATTCCTACTTTGCTAATGTGGTTACCGAATATGCAAAGGAAGCTTATAATGGGTTCTTTATGCATGAAGGTTACTTATTCAAAATGGGCAGAATATGTATTCCTTCAGGTTCATTACGGGAGTTGCTTGTGCGAGAGGCGTATGGTGGTGGTCTTAGTGGTCATTTTGGGGAGAAAAAGACTTATGAGTTGCTGATTTTTGGCCTAGCATGTTACAAGATGTGCATAAGGTGATTGAGAGATGTGCTATTTACAAGAAAACTAAGGGTAAAGAAAATGTATATCGGCTGTATATGTCGTTGCCTATTCTAGAGCAACCATGAATGGATGTTAGCATGGACTTTGTACTTAGGTTACGAAAAACACAGCATGGAAAAGATTTAATAATGGTTGTAGTTGATCGATTCTCTAAAATGTTCGATTTCATTCCTTGCAACAAAACTGATGATGTAGTACATGTTTCTGATTTGTTATTTCAAGAGATTGTTCATTTCAATGGAGTTCCTAAAAGCATTGTCTCTGATCGTGATACAAAATTCTTAAGCCACTTTTAGAAGACTCATTGGAGAAAGCTTGGAACAAAGTTAGTTTTCAATATAGCATGTCATCCACAAACTAATGGACAAACTGAGGTAGTAAAATAAACTTTATCTTCTTTGTTATAAGCTGTTATACATAAGAATTTGAAGAGTTGGGATACTTGTTTGCTTATTATGGAGTTTACATATAATTGTAGTGTGCATATGAGGTAACAAAATTTTCACCATTTGAGGTTGTGTATGGCTTTAATCCTCGTGTTCCTATTGATCTTATTCATCTTTCAATTGAAGAGAGGACATCAATGGATGGAATTAGAAAGGTATAATTGATAAAGAAACTACATAAGCAGGTTCGATTACATATTGAGGAGAAAATGACAAAATATGTTAAACAAGCTAATAAGGGGCGGAAAATGGTTAGGTTTGCACTTGAAGATCTTGTTTGGATTCATATTAGTAAGGGCAGATTTCCAAGCAAATGAATGTCCAAGTTGATGCCAAGAGCTGATGGTCCATTTCGGATTATAGAGAAGGTGAATGACAATGCATATAAGGTAATCTTCCTAGTGGTTACAATGTATTGACTACTTTTATTGTGAAAGACTTGACTCCATACTTAGATGATGATGATGATTTAGATTTGAGGACAAATCATTCTCAATCCGGGGCTGATGATGTGCATCATGGGAATGATAATCCATCTCATAAAGATATATCTAATATGCAAGAGGGTTCAGATAGTCCAATGACAAGAGTGAGAGCAAAACAACTATAAAGGGTCTTGATGAGTCAAATTGGAATGATTAAAGCTGTGTTGGAGTTACAAATTAGCAATCAATTTGAAATTGGTTCAAGGGTGCTTATTTACCTACAATTGGAACTTGGGGATGGGAAGTGATTAGTACTTAAAAGTGCATTTTTATCAAGGTTTTATATCATCATTTTGTACTCGAAGTATCAATAACTCCTTAAGTAAAGCATGTTTTATAATAACATATCTAATAATATAAGATACCTTTAATTTATGGTAAATGTTCATTTTAAATACAGGCCTATCACATAAATTAAAGGATTGATTGATGAATTTAAGAACTGAAATTGAAAGGACAAAGAGATGACCAAACTTAGAAAAGAGATGTTGGTGCAATCCAAACCGGAATACTGTTCGGTAATTAGGTCATATCTGGAGTTGTAGATCTCAGATTTAGGTCTACTTTGGTATAGAGATTGCTTGATTCAATGTCTTACTTAATATGAAAGTACTTGTTCATTTTTAAGCAATAATCCATCTTTATCTTTCTAATCTTCATTGTAATATCTTCCGATCTAATATCACCATCGTTGATATTAGGTTGAGTTATCTTATATATGTTTAAGAAATCACCAATACATCACCATTAAAATTGATTTGGACCAAGACTTACTTTTTCTTGTCATTTAAAATCTATTTACATTTTTTTTTTATCTTTAAAAACAAATCCATCAATTATTTTCAACCAAGTTATTGTTAATTTAATTTCTCTTGAGTTTTTTTTGTTACTTAGCTTAATTTCCAGATCTAGCTCTCTGTGGATATGACCTCGATCTTACCGAGTTAATTGCTGCATCGCACACTCGTGCACTTGCGAGTTAAAACAAGCCGATCATAAAAAGCGGTCAAGCAATTTTGGCGCCTTTACTGGGGAGCTAGCAAGCAAAGGTAACAAATTTAGATTTGATTATTGGAAAACTAAAAAAAGATCATATAAAAAAAATTTAATTGGCTGGTTTTACCGCCTCAAAAAAAAATTAAAAAACAAATCAAGTGGCTGGTTTTACCGCCTAAAAAAAATTTGACCTTAACGTTTCGGATATTGGACTGTGGACTGGACTATTAATTATTGGATTTTGGTTGGTTTAACCATTTTTCTTTTATTGTCTATTCTTATTAGTTGCTAATATTTTTCTTGTTTATTTCATTTTATTTGGTTGATATTGTTTTTATTTATTATCTAAAGTGCTTGGCCGGTATTACCGCCTTTTTATTCAAGCTTCTTATAATTTTATTCATGTTTGTTATAATTATCTTTTAATGTTTATTGTTGTTATTTTTCTTATATTTATTGTCTAAAGTGCTTGGCCGGTATTACCGCCTTTTTATTCATGCTTGTTATAATTATCTTTTAATGTTTATTGTTGTTATTTTTCTTATATTTATTGTCTAAAGTGCTTGGCCAGTATTACCGCCTTTTTATTCAAGCTTGTTATAATTATCTTTAATGTTTATTGTTGTTATTTTTCTTATATTTATTGTCTAAAGTGTTTGGTCGGTATTACCGCCTCTTGTTTATTTAAGTTTATTTTGTTGTTTTGTTATGATTATTTTTCTTATATTTATTGTTTGAAGTGCTTGGCCAGTATTACCGCCTTTTTATTCAAGCTTCTTATAATTATCTTTTAATGTTTATTGTTGTTAATAGTGCTTATTAGTTGGAGAGTGAATTTCTTAATTTGTTGTATTTTTATTTTTGAGCTATTACTTTTATTTGCAATTTTTTTTCTTTTCTTTTCTTTCCTTTCTTTTCATATTCATATAATTGTTATATTATTATTATTATTATTATTATTATTTTATCATGGCTAATGTTGAAGATGTAGAGGGTGAAGGGAGTGTTCAAGGTAATGGACCTCCACAATTCAATGATCAACCTAATTTTCGAACTCTTAGAGAGTATCTTCACCCGGCTAGATAAAGTACACCTTCGTGTATTATCTTACCTCTTAACCAACAAGCTTTCAATTTGAAACCGGGCATGATTCAACTTCTTCCCACATTTCATGGTATGGATTCTGAAAATCCATACATACATATTAAAGACTTTGAAGAGGTATGTAATACTTTTATTGATAGAACATGCACTGAGGAAACCATTCGGCTTAAATTGTTCCCATTCTCTCTAAAAGATAAAGCCAAGCTTTGGCTAAACTCCTTGTGTCCTAGGTCTATAGGTACATGGAGAGAAATGCAAGCTAAATTTTTGAAAAAATACTTCCCCACTCATAGGACAGCAGCTTTACAACGTCAAATGATGAATTTTTCTTTTTGTTCAAATGAGTCATTTCACCAAGCTTGGGAAAGGTTTAAATACTTGTTAAATGCATGCCCTCATCATGGTTTTGAGATGTGGAGGTTAGTGAGTTTCTTTTATGACTCTCTTATCGCAGATTTTAAAAAGCTAGTGTCAACCATGTGTAATGGTGAGTTTTATGACAAAGAACCAAGTGAGGCCTTTGATTTTTTTGATCAATTGGCTGAAAACACAAAGCAATGGGAGACTTCTCTCCCAGTTCATGTTGAGTCTAGAAACACCATTTCTCATTCAAGTGGGAAGTTTCAATTGAAAGAGACTGATGACCTCAATGCTAGATTAGCCTTATTGGCTAGGAAAGTAGAGTCTCTTGAGATTAAAAAAAGTGCATGTCATAAGTGAACAACAAGAGGAAAGTTGTGTTGTTTGTGAGAGCAAAGGGCATAGGACAACTGAGTGTCCTACCATTCCAGCCTTCAAGGAAGTGCTATATGGCCAAACTTCTGATTCAAGTAATGTAAGAAAGCCATTTCCAAACCAAGTAGGCAATCCCTACTCTAAGACCTATAATCCTGGATGGAGGAACCACCTAAATTTTGGATGGAGAAATGAGGGCTCTTCAGTACCTCATACATTTCAACCTCCACCCCAACCATTTCATGCTCCCACACATAACACATACCAACCACCTCATAAGAGATCCTTAGAGGATACTCTTCAACAATTCATGCAAATGCAAGGAGGAATCAATAACCAAGTTTACAAATTCCAAGACCAGACCAATAGGACCTTAGATGACATTCGAAGTCAACTAACTAAGTTGACTCAATCACTAAGCATTCAAGAGAAGGGAAAAATCCCAGCTCAACCAATGCCCAATCCTAGAGGTCAGGTACACATGAGTGAATCCTCACCTAGTGAACCTTCAAACCATGAACAAGTCCAAGCCATCACTACCCTTAGAAGTGGAAAGATTGTTGACAAAGGTGTAGGTTTTAGGATTCCTAAAGGTATTGTAGAGGAGAAATCTAGGGAAAGTGAAGAGGGAATCAAAACACAAGTGACAAATGAGAGTTTGAGTGACAAAGAAGGTGAGATAAATGAGAAAGAGATGAGTGAGAAAAGAGATGATTTAAGAAAAATTGGAGTCAAAGTGAGTGATTTAGAATTTGTTCCTAGAGCATCATTTCCACAAAGGTTAGGGAAACCTAAACAAGATCTTATGAACTCAGAAATCTATGAATTGTTCAAACAAGTGAAAGTCAATATTCCACTCCTTGATACAATTAAACAAGTTCCATCATATGCAAAGTTTCTTAAGGATTTATGCACAGTCAAAAGGAGATTGAATGTGAAAGAAAGAGCTTTTCTGACTGAACATGCTAGTGCCATCATCCAGTTTAAGACCCCTCCCAAATACAAAGATCCTGGTTGTCCTACCATTTCATGCATTATTGAAAGTCATAAGATAGATCAAGATTTGTTGGATTTAGGAGCAAGTGTGAATTTAATACCCTACACTGTTTACGAACAATTAGGTTTAGGAGAAATCAAGCCTACTCGAATCACCCTTCAATTAGCTGATAGGTCAATCAAGATTCCTAGGGGTATCGTTGAGGATGTGTTGGTCCAAGTAGATAAATTCTACTTTCCTGTTGATATTGTAGTGTTAGACACCGCACCAATTCAAGGTTCTAATGCCCCCATCCTAGTCATCTTAGGGAGACCTTTCCTAGCTACATCCAATGCCTTAATTAACTGTAGGAATGGGGTGATGAAATTGTCTTTTGGGAATATGACTGTGGAGATGAACATATTCAATGTCTCCAAACAAATCGGGGAACATGAGGACATTAGAGGGGTTGATTTCATCCAAACAGTTTGTCAAGAACACTTTGAGAGAGTGTGGATCAAGGATCCATTGGAGAGAACTTTAATTCATGATGAAAGATTTTGTTCTTTGGAATGTGTTGATGAGGAGGTAAGAGAACTCGAGACTTATCTAGATCCAATGCTTATTATGTCAATAGGTCAATGGACCCCATCATTTGAGCCTTTGATTTCACCCCAAGTGAAAGTTGAGGAATCTCTTGTCCAGCCTGATAAACTAGAAAGGAAGCCTTTACCGAGTGATCTTAAGTATGCATTTCTAGGGGAAGATGAATCATATCCTATTGTGATCTCATCAAAACTTAGCATAGAGCAAGAACACAAACTTTTGAGAGTGGTGAGAAAACACAAGAAAGCAATTGGGTGGAAAATTACTGACTTAAAAGGAATTAGCCCTCTTTTATGTGCACATAGAATCTATCTTGAAGAAGAGGCTAAATCTGTGAGGCAAATGCAAAGACGATTGAACCCAAACATGAAGGAAGTAGTGAGAGGTGAAGTGCTTAAGCTACTTGATGCAGGTATCATTTACCGTATTGCAAACTCAAAATGGGTTAGTCCAACCCAAGTTGTCCCTAAAACATCTAGAGTCACGATAGTGAAGAATGAAAATAATGAGCTGGTACCAACTAGAATCCAAACTGGATGGCGTATGTGCATTGATTATCGTAAATTGAACATGATGACTAGGAAGGACCATTTTCCGCTTCCATTTTTAGACCAAGTGCTTGAAAGAGTAGCTGGAAGAGCTTTCTATTGTTTTCTGGATGGATACTCAGGTTACAACCAAATTGAGATATCTTTAGAAGACCAAGAAAAAACCACTTTCACTTGTCCTTTTGGTACTTATGCTTATAGAAGAATGCCATTTGGTTTGTGTAATGCACCAGCCACTTTTCAAAGGTGTATGATGAGTATCTTTAGTGACATGGTGGAAAACGTTTTAGAAGTTTTCATGGATGATTTTTCAGTTTATGGGGATTCTTATGAGTTGTGTCTAATGAATCTAGAAAAAGTTCTTGAAAGGTGTGAAGAGAGCAATCTTGTACTCAATTGGGAGAAGTGTCATTTTATGGTGACACATGGCGTTGTTTTAGGTCACATTGTCTCTTCAAAAGGGATAGAGGTAGATAAGTCAAAAGTGGAAGTCATTCAAAAATTAACTACCCCTAAGACTGTGAAAGATGTGAGATCCTTTTTAGGACATGCTGGTTTTTATCGAAGATTCATTCATTCTTTTAGTACCATTGCCAAACCATTGTGTAACTTGTTGTCACAAGATGTCCAATTTGATTGGACATCAAAATGTCAAGAAGCTTTTGAAAAGCTTAAAGGGTTGTTGACAACTGAACCAATCATACAAGCTCCTAATTGGTCTTTACCATTTGAACTGATGTGTGATGCTAGTGATTTTGCGGTTGGGGCTGTTTTAGGGCAAAGAAAAGACAAGAAACCTCATATCATATATTATGCTAGCAAGACTTTGAATGATGCTCAATTGAATTACACTACAACTGAAAAGAACTCTTAGTTGTGGTCTTTGCATTAGACAAGTTTAGGTCTTATTTGGTTGGATCTCTTGTTATTGTTTTCACTGATCATGCAGCATTGAAATATTTGCTCACAAAACAAGATGCCAAACCACGTTTGATTCGATGGATCCTCCTACTCCAAGAGTTTAACATTGAAATTCGAGATAAAAAGGGAGTAGAGAATGTAGTGGCTGATCATTTGTCTCGTCTTTCAAGATATAAGACCATAATTGATGAATCTCCAATAAATGAATTCTTTGTTGATGAAAATTTATTTTGTGCAGGTACTGTCTCTTACATTAGTTCTCCATGGTATGCTGACATAGCAAATTACCTAGCCACAAGTCAGATTCGTTCTCATTGGTCTAAACTTGATAAACAAAAATTCTTGCGCAATGTGCGCACCTTTTTTTGGGATGACCCCTACCTATTTAAATATTATCCTGACCAAATTATTAGGCGGTGCATCCCTGATCATGAAATTCCAAGGGTCATTAATTTTTGTCATGCATTAGCCTGTGGTGGGCATTTCTCTTCCAAGAAAACCATTGCCAAAATCTTGCAGTGTGGTTTTTATTGGCCCACCATGTTTAAAGATGTTCATGCCTTCTGTGTTGCATGTGACCGATGCCAACGACTAGGTAGCCTCACTAGGCGTAACATGATGCCCCTTAACCCCGTCCTTGTTTTGGAAATATTTGATTGTTGGGGGATTGATTTCATGGGACCTTTTTCAAGTTCATTTGGTTACCAATTCATCCTTGTTGCTATTGATTATGTGTCTAAATGGGTGGAGGCCATTGCATCTCGAACCAATGACCATCGAGTTGTGGTCAAATTCTTGAAAGAAAATATTTTCTCTCGTTTTGGCATGCCCCGAGCTATGATTAGTGATGGGGGGAAACATTTTTATAACAAGCCCGTTGGGATTTTGATGAGAAAATATGGTGTAATTCACAAGGTCAGTACCCCCTATCACCCACAAACTAGTGGCCAAACTGAGTTGGCAAATAGGGAGATCAAGAACATTTTAGAGAAAACAATCAATCCAAACCGTAAAGATTGGTCCCTACGACTAGTTGATGCTTTGTGGGCATATCGCACTGCTTATAAGACCTCTTTAGGAATGTCTCTTTATAGGCTAGTTTATGGAAAGCCTTGTCATCTCCCTGTTGAGATTGAGCACCGTGCATATTGGGCCATTCGGCAATTCAATGACAATGAAAATGAGGTTGGCAAAAATAGAAAGCTTCAATTGGATGAATTAGAGGAGCTAAGAAATGATGCATTTGAAAATGCAAAAATTTCAAAACATAAGATGAAAACTTTGCATGATAAACATATTCTTAGAAAATCCTTTCATGTTGGTCAAAAGGTTCTCTTGTATAATTCACGATTACATCTCTTTCCTGGGAAGTTGAGGACAAAATGGATTGGTCCATTTGTGATTAAATCCATCTCTGAGCATGGTGCATTTGAGGTAGAAAATCCCAAGAATGGAAATATTTTCAAAGTAAATGGTCATCGATTGAAACTTTATCTTGAAAATGTTGTGGCTGAAGTTGAGACATTGGATCTTGAAGATCCAATACCATTGTAGTATCAAAAGTAATGAGTTTTTATTTTTATTTTATTTTTATTTTTATTTTTA
Organism: Populus pruinosa; assembly: GCA_026413675.1. Taxonomy (NCBI): domain Eukaryota; kingdom Viridiplantae; phylum Streptophyta; class Magnoliopsida; order Malpighiales; family Salicaceae; genus Populus; species Populus pruinosa. Next base: position 9,226,926 of record CM048607.1, read on the forward strand.
TTTTCATTTTCATTTTCATTTTTTTCTTCTTTCTTCCATCTCTTATATTTTCTTGTTCATGCATTCGGGACAATGCATTATTTTAAGTTGGGGGGTGTGAGGTTCTTTATTTTCAAAAAAAAAAAACATCAATGTTTTCTTTTATGTTTTCTTTTAGTTGTGATATGCAGGTTAAAAAAAACAAATCAAGCAAGAAGTCAGCTCATGCCCAATTCAATCAGACATTCATCCTTGAAAACAGAAGGGGAGTAACAATTTTCTAATCTTTATACTTTTCTTCTCTTTCTCTTTTACATTGAGGATAATGTAAAACTTAATTTTAGATATTTCATTATGTTGAATGCTTGAGATAACCATGCTTGTTAAAAAAAAAACAAAAAAAAAATACTTGTATTGGTATGTGAATGAGACTTGTTTAGGATCATCATTACCTTTTTGGGTTCATTATTGTGTTGAACATTGCATGCTTTGATTTGGGATAGATAATATCTTATAAAGCAAGATATAACATACTTTTTTTTTAGATTACTGAAGTACATCTTTCCTTGTAAAAGTTGTGTGAGTTGTGTGAATATGCATGAAAGATGAGTATAATGCTTTACTTGTGATTATCCCTTTTGATCTAGTCCTAAACAAGGTTTAAGTAAATAGAGTAATAATCATTACATAAATAAATAAATGTGTACAAAGTTCTATCTACTCCAATATTTTGAGTTGCTTAGTAACTAGGGGTATTCATCACAAATGTTTATCTTTACGTCAAACGGCAGCTTGAAATATGAGTATGCAAAGCACTTTAAGTTTGTGACTTTATGAGTAACCGGGTGCATTCATCACAAATGTTTGTATTCGCGTCAAAAGGGAAATGACTACTTAAAGACAAAGAATAAATCATATCTTCAAAAAAAAAAACAAAGAAAGAAAAAAGAAAGAAAATATATATATATATATATATATATATATAGATATTTCTCTAGTTTGCTACCTTGTTTGTATTGGTGAGAAGGGAAGATTACAAGTTGAGTTTTCGTATGAATCAATTATGTTGGTTGCACGATAAATATGACTGAATTTGGAAATTTTGTATGGATGTTTGATTTAGAGAATGTGAGTATGCTTATTTTTCTTTATTTGCTATTATGTACACTAAGTTAAAGATACCAATGTTTGCATGATAGGTCCTTCAAGTGTGATGAATCGAGCCTAATTAGGATTGTTATTATTCTTTTTATTTCAAAGGTTTTATGTTTTGTTTTGCTTGAGGACTAGCAAAATCTAAGTTGGGGGGTGTGATTGTTGATTAGTACTTAAAAGTGCATTCTCATTAAGGATTTATGTCATCATATTGCACCTAAAGTATCATTAAATTCCCTAACAAAAGCATGTTTTATATTAGCAAGTCTAAAAATATAATATACCTTTAATTCATGGTAAATGTTCATCCTAAATGCAGGTCTATCACATAAATAAAAGGATTGATTGATGAGTTTAAGGATTGAAATTGAAAGGATAAAAAGAAGGCCAAACTTAGCAAAGTGTTGCTGGTGCATTCCAAACTCGAACACTGTTCGGTAATTTGATCATATCTGAAGCTGTAGATATCAGATTTAGGTCCATTTTATATCAATGGAAAGGTAAGACATAGACCTACAACTTTCATATGGACTCAAAGACTCAGTTCTGCCATTTTCAAGCTCAAATCTTAGCAATAACGAAGACGTCGGAAGTTGTCCTGCAGCTCAAACACTATTCGGTTTTTGGCTCATATCTTGAGTTCTAGAAGTCCAAATGAGCTCTGGTTTTTTTTGTTGGAAAGATGAGACAATTGCCCACAACTTCCATAATTCAGTTGGCTATAATTCTGATGTGAGCAATGATGTTTTGGCCAGCCAACAATATCAATAATCAGCCCACAATATCAAAAAACCAGCAGCCATTAATGTCAAAAACCAGCCACCAAATCAATGGATGCCCACCAATTCTTCAATCAATCAATAGTTCTGAAACTTAGCCTATAAAAGGAGGCATTGTCCATGTATTTAGTCATATTAATTTTCAGATCAAAGTTATCTTCTTGCTTTCTCTCTACATCTTTGTAATGTTCAAGTTTTCTTTCATGCTATAGTAATCTCTTGTTTATGCTCTTTCATTTCCTTTCCTATACTTAGTTAGCTTATATTATATTTATGTTCTTATATTGTTTATTTATGCTTTTCTCCTTCTTAATGTTTAGCTAAGTTAATTATGTCAAGGTGAAAAGGTTTCTCTAATGGTGTTAGAATAGGTATAATATAAACTCAACATGAGCTTTAAATGTTTATATCTAAGAAAGATTATTATTAACATGTTTTATCTTTTTATCTTACTAATTCTTAATACCTTGCTTATTAAATGGTTAATTTAGATTTGTGTTGTATAATATTTGGTACATCAAATGCTTGATCCTTCATAGTTTTCGGCCGACATCGTTATTATGATAGGAACTTGATTTGTTGTTAACATAAACTAGCAACATGAATGCTTGATGATATTTATAAGTATGGTATTACTTAGATAAGATAATTAATATGATCATGTTAGTAATTTATAATGAGCTAATAACGAGAAATCATCCGATTAGAACTTCCTTTGTGTGTGGTTTCTAGTTGAGTAATAAAAAGAGTTTATATTATATTTATTTGAAATATCATTAGTGAATCCTATAACCTTGACATATGTTTTGTTATTATTTAATCCTTACATCAATATCACATCCCAAAACTTTCTTTCACTCCTTTTCTGTTATTATTCTCTTCAAATCTTTTTCTTTATTTGTAATTTATATAATTCACCTCCCTGTGGTTCGACCCCGGTCTTGCCGGGTTATTTTACTTTGACACTCCTGCACTTGAGATAAGACATCAACTCTTTGATCGTGTCAAGTTTTTAGCGCCGTTGTCGGGGAGGTAAGTTATTGTATAAATTAAATATTTTATTTTATTTTATTTTCACTTTTATTTGTTTTTCTAATTGTTGTTTCTTTTTCTTTTTCTTTTTTTCTTTTCTTTTCTTTTGTATTTGCATGAGAGTTTGGTGACACGATCAAAGAGTTGATGTCTTATCCCAAGTGCAGGAGTGTCAAAGTAAAATAACCCGGCAAGACCGGGGTCGAACCACAGAGAGGTGAATTATATAAATTACAAATAAAGAAAAAGAGTTGAAGAGAATAATAACAGAAAAAGAGTTGAAGAGAGTTTTGGGATGTGATATTGATGTAAGGATTAAACAATAACAAAACATATGTCAAGGTTATAGGATTTACTAATAGTATTTCAAATAAATATAATATAAACTCTTTTTATTACTCAACTAGAAACCACACACAAAGGAGGTTCTAATCGGATGATTTCTCGTTATTAGCTCATTATAAATTACTAACATGATCATATTAATTATCTTATATAAGTAATACCATACTTATAAATATCATCAAGCATTCATGTTGCTAGTTTATGTTAACAACAAATCAAGTTTCTATCATAATAACGATTTCGGCCGAAAACTATGAAAGATCAAGCATTTGATGTACCAAATATTATACAACACAAATCTAAATTAAACATTTAATAAGCAAGGTATTAAGAATTAGTAAGATAAAAAGATAAAACATGTTAATAACAATCTTTCTTGGATATAAACATTTAAAGCTCATGTTGAGTTTATATTATACCTATTCTAACACCATTAGAGAAACCTTTTCACCTTGACATAATTAACTTAGCTAAACATTAAGAAGGAGAAAAACACAAATAAACAATATAAGAACATAAACATAATATAAGCTAACTAAGTATAGGAAAGGAAATGAAAGAGCATAAACAAGAGATTACTATAGCATAAAAGAAAACTTGAACATTACAAAGATGTAGAGAGAAAGCAAGAAGATAACTTTGATCTGAAAATTAATATGACTAAATACATGGACAATGCCTCCTTTTATAGGCTAAGTTTCAGAACTATTGATTGATTGAAGAATTGGTGGGCATCCATTGATTTGGTGGCTGGTTTTTGACATTAATGGCTGCTGGTTTTTTGATATTGTGGGCTGATTTTTGATATTGTTGGCTGGCCAAAACGTCATTGCTCACATCAGAATTATAGCCAACTGAATTGTGGAAGCTATGGGCAATTGTCTCAGCTTTCCATCAAAAAAAACCAGAGCTCATTTGGACTTCTAAAACTCAAGATATGAGCCAAAAACCGAATAGTGCTTGAGCTGCAGGACAGCTTCCGACGTCTTCGTTGTTGCTAAGATTTGGGCTTGAAAACGGCAGAACTGAGTCTTTGACTTCATATGAAAGTTGTAGGTCTATGTCTTACCTTTCCATCGATATAAAATGGACCTAAATCTGATATCTACAGCTCCAGATATGATCAAATTACTGAACAGTGTTCGAGTTTGGAATGCACCAGCAACACTTTGCTAAGTTTGGCCTTCTTTTTATCCTTTCAATTTCAATCCTTAAACTCATCAATCAATCCTTTTATTTATGTGATATACCTGCATTTAGGATGAACATTTACCATGTATTAAAGGTATATTATATTTTTAGACTTGCTAATAAAAAACATGCTTTTGTTAGGGAATTTAATGATACTTTAGGTGCAATATGATGACATAAATCCTTAATGAGAATGCACTTTTAAGTACTAATCACACCCCCCAACCAGCTTATTACTAGTCCCTAGTAATCAAAGCATTAAAATAGAAAAATAATTTGCAAATACCACAAAGCAAGGCATTCATCATTTAACTTCTATTAATCTATCCAGATAAACAAACTCTCATTAAATTTATATATCTACTTAATACCTCTTAAACAAGATATTAGTAAACCTTCTTTCGGTGCTCAATAAATCAAAACATAGCTATGGAGCTTTTCATGGAAGAAAACAAAATTTTTGTTCTAATGTTTAAAGTTAACTTCCTTGGGTTGGGATTGTTATCTTTTTTTTTTCTCTTTTTTTTTTTTTAAAAAAAAAAAGCAAGAATTTATAGCACAATGTATCTTGAACCCATGTAACGAGCTTTCGGCTAATGACTCCCAAACCAGTTGGTCTTAGGGCATCAGGTGTTGAGACACCCCTACGAGCTTAGTAACTCGGGTTGCAAATACTGATATGTAGATAGTGTAGTGTTTGATTCCCTTAAGCTTTCTCCTCAACCCATATAACAAGCACTGGGCCAATAACTCCCAAGTCAGTTGACTTTAGGGTACTAGGTGTTCAAACACCCCTTCGGGCGTATTTGCTTAAGTCAAGGAGGCTACGAAACCAAACTTATCTACTTTGTTTTTATTTTCTTTTTTTTATTGTTTTTTTTTTTTGGTTTTTTTTTTGCATATTATATATTATCCCTTTCCCTTAGTTGTTACCTTTAACAAAAGAACACAAATAATGTTATAATCCAATATGCAACCCACAATCATATGTTCGAGTGTGTGTGTGAAAATGAAGGTTTAAAAATACTTGTTAGATGGGCATATAAACAGAATCTATAGATAGCAATCCAAAAGTTTGTAAATCTGAATATTTCAAGAAGTATTATAATAGACCTTGTTAAGAATGTTTACTAAGATGCGTCTCAAGAGTCACTAAAGTTCCTCCATTACTCTGCCATCCTAGTAACAATAGTTTTGCAAATGGTTTAAATAATAAATTTTTTTTTTTTTTTAATATCAACTACTACCCTCTCCCCCCAACCAAAACAAGACATTGTCCTCAATGTTCTAAGCAAAAAGATAGAGTGTAGAAGATATCACCTGAAACAGCGACTATTGACAAACCTGAAACATACTAAAACAAATATAAGAAACAACAAAACACAAATATTATGCTATTAATAAAACCAAAAGACACAATTTTTCACAAACTAAGGCTCAAATCCAATTTAAGCTTTTTATGGCGTTTCATGGTTGACCAATTGAGTTGACTCATGGAGGGATCAATTACAGGGATGAAAGATTGTAGTTGGTCAATCAATTGTTCAGCAGTAGCAGCAGAGATTATGATTTGTCGTGCCGAAGATGTTAGAAATTCCTGTTCCACAGCTTGATCAAGAAAAGACAACAAATTATTATAAAAACCATTAACATTTAACAAACCTATAGGTTTATGGTGAATGTTCAGTTGGGCCCAAGAGGAAATATGAAAGATCTCTTCTAATGTACCCAGACCACCTGGTAAGGCAATGAAGGCATCGGCATGGTTAAACATTGTATTCATTCTATCAGACATTGTAGAGACCTGTAATTCCACTCCAATTGTTTTTCCAATGATGTCCCCTTCGGCTAAAGCTTTGGGGACAACCCCCAAAACTTGACTGCCTCCTACAAATACAGCTATTGAAACACCCCCCATTAACCCAAGACTGCCTCCCCCATAGACTAAATGAATCTTTCTCTCAGCTAGTACCCGACCAAGATGATTTGCTGATTCTAAAAACTCTTTTTCTTTCCCAGGACTAGATCCACCAAAAACACAAATAGTTTTTATTTTAGAAACAGAAGAACTCGCCATTTCTACACACTTATATATATGCTGAATGAATGGGTTGAGTAGAAATGATGGGAAGGAAGAGAAGATTTTATAGATGAACAATTGAAAATGCAAAGCATACCACCTATATGTAGGCTAGCTGAAGTCTTACTCTCTCTCTCTTTCTTATTTATTTATTTATTTATTGGTATTATTTTATTATTATATATATATATATTAAAAAAAAAATGTATGTACAAGCAGTTGTGATTGTGGCTCACAGCTTTCCCTTGGTTTTACGTCCAAGAACGGCTTAAACGCCCTCTATGGGTCGGGGATAGGCTTCCCATCCAGTTTTCTTAAAAACTGGCAAACAGGGTCTTTTTCAGTCAGATTTCCAAGACTAAGTCGATCATGTTCTTTATGAAAATGAGGTCATAAATCATGAATTGCACGATGCACATCTCCACTAGGATGCGTCTCAAGAGTCAATAGAAGATTATCTAAAGACTCCTTACTCAGGCCATCCTTAATGAATTGTATTTTATCTTCACGGTTTATAGATATCATTCCTAAAGAACGACATTTTGTATTACAAGTCCATCTGGCACATCGGTGACAGACTTTTAGTCGTTTTGCACGACGTTTCTTTGCAAAAGTGCTTTTACCTGTCCCAGGCATGTATGAAATAAAAGAGTTGGAAGACTCACCTGATAATCGGATCTTTGCTTCAATTATCCAGCGAATATCTTCAGGAATTCCATGGTTCATTAACAACCTCAATCTTTCACACCTAGCACGGTAAATTTTTGTAATCGCATTTTGACACGACTGAAAGATTGATGTCTTCTCCCAAGTGCAGGAGTGTCGAAGTAATAAATAACCCGGTAAGACCGGGGTCGAACCACAGGGAGGTTAATTGTATAAATTATAAATAACAATAATACAACAACAATAACAACAATAACAATAATAATAATAACAATAATAATAGTAATAATAATAATAATTGTAGTAGTAATAATAATAATAATAATAAAGAAAGAGAAGAAGATGAAGATGATGATAACTTGGAGATGGAAAATTAATGTAAAGATTAAACAATAATAATAACAAATGTCAAGGTTAGAGGTTCCACTAATGGTATATCAAACAAGTATAATATAAACTCTTATTATTGAATTGGAAACCACACACAAAGGAGGTTCCAATCAGATTATATATTGTTAACATGATTACATTAGTCATCTTATTCAATTAATGCTAATACTTGTAAATCTCGTCAAGCATTCATGATTATAACTTATGTTAACAACAAATCAAGTTCCTTTCATAGCTCAGGTGTCGATTATACCATACATTATGGGCTATGAAAGTGCCAAGCATTTGTTGTACCAAGTGTTATACAACATAAATCAAGATTAGTCATTTAACAAGCAAAGTATTAAAGAGTGAACAAGATAACAAATATAAAACATGTTAGTATCAAACATTAAAGTCCATATTAAGTTTACATTATACTTATTCTTACACCATTAGTGTAACCTTTTCACCTTGACATAATTAACTTAGCTAGACATAATGAAAGAAAGCAAAATAGAAAAACAAAATAAGAACATAAAAGCTAACTAAGTAAAGGAAAGGAAATGAAAGGCATAAACTTGATATTAATGAAAGTAAAGCATAAACATTACAAAAAATACAAAGAGAGAAAGGAAGAGCATGATCTTGATCTGAACACCAAGATGCCTAAATGCATGGCAAATGCCTCCTTTTATAGGCCAAAATTGGGAACTATTGATTTGATGACTAATTGATAAGTGGGTGGCCAACTTTTGACTTGGTGACAATCCTTATCTTCTCTTGTCTGCCCAAAACGTCATTGATAACGTCAAAACTGGAGCTCATTTGGACTTCAGCTCATTTGGAAGTTGTAGGCAATTGTCTCAGCTTTCTTGTGTAAAACATTCAGCTCATTTGGACTTCTAGAACTCCAGATATGGCCAAAATACCGAACAGTGCTCGGGCTGGAAGACAGATTCGGGCTTCTTTATTGTTGCTATAATTTGGACTTGATAATGGCCTTTTTAGATCTTGGGCTCCATATGAAAGTTGTAGGCCTATGTCTTACCTTTCCATCCATATAAATTGGACCTAAATCTGAGATATATAGCTCTAGATATGACCCAATTACCGAACAGTGTTCCGGTTTGGATTGCACCGACATCTCTTTTCTAAGTTTGGCCATCTCTTTATCCTTGCAATTTAAGTTCTTCAAATCATCAATCAATCCTTTTATTTATGTGATAGGCCTGCATTAAAAATAGACATTTACCACAAATTATAGGTATCTTATATTATTAGATACATTATTATAAAACATATTTTAGTTAAGGAGTTATTGATACTTCAAGTGCAAAATGATGATATAAAACCATGATAAAAATGCACTTTTAAGTACTAATCACACCCCCCAACCAGCTTATTACTAGTCCCTAGTAATCAAAGCGTTAAAATAGAAAACAAATTTTCAAATTTCACAAAGCAAGGTATTCATCATTTAACTTCCTTTAATCCATCCAGATAAACAAACTCTCATTAAATTTATATATCTGCTCAATACCTCTTAACAAGATATTAATAAACCTTTCTTTTGTGTGGTTAATGTATCAACACATAATTATGGGGCTTTTCTTGGAAGAAAACAAAATTTTGTTCTAATGTTTAAGGTTAACTTCCTTGGGTTGGGATTATTATTTTTGTCTTTTTTTTCTTTTCTTTTTTTTTTTTTGCTTTTTTTTTCAACTCTATATACATATAATTTAAAAACATCATGCATCTTTAACCCATGTAACAAGCTTTCAGCTAATGACTCCCAAACCAGTTGGTCTTAGGGCATTAGGTGTTAAGACACCCCTACGAGCTTAGTAACTCGGGTCGCAGATACTGATATGTAGATAGTGCAATGTTTGATTCCCTTAAGCTTTTCTCCTCAACCTATGTAACAAGCGTTGGGCCAATAGCTCCCAAGTCAGTTGACTTTAGGGTATTAGGTGTTAAAACACCCCTTCGGGCTTAATTGCTTAGGTTAGGGAGGCTACGAAACCAAACTTATCTACATTTTTATTATCATCATTTTTTTTCTTTTTTTTTCTTTTTTTTTTCATTTTTTTCATGTTTTTTTTCTTAATTATATACAATCCCTTTCCCTTAGTTGTTACCTTTAACAAAAGAACATAAATAATGTAATAATCCAATATGCAACCCACAATCATATGTTAAAGTGTGTGTGTGTAAATTAAGGTTTAAGAATACATGTTGAATAAGTATATGAGCAGAATTAAGTGGTAACAATACGAGAGTTTGTAAACCTGAATATTTCAGGAAGTATTATAATAGACCTTGTTAAGAATGGTTACTAAGATGCGTCTCAAGAGTCACTTTAACAAAAAAACTCTTTTACTCTGCCATCCTAGTAACAACAATTATGCACATGCTTTATGAAATGAAAAACAATTTTTTTTTTTTATCAACTACTACCCTCTCCCCCCAACCAAAACGAGACATTGTCCTCAATGTTCTAAGGTAGAAAGATAGAGTATAGAAGATATCACCTGAAATAACGAACACTGACAAAACCTGAAACACACTAAAACAAAAATAAGAAATAATAAAACACAATAATAAAACCAAAAGACACAAAAAATCACAAATGAAGGCTCAAATCCAATCTAAGTTTTTTACGGCTTCCCGTAGATGACCAATTTATGCGACTCATGGAAGGATCAATCACAGGAGTGAAAGATTGTAGTTGGTCAATCAATTGTTCAGCAGTAGTAGCAGAGATTATGATTTGGCGTGCAGATGATGTAAGAAATTCCTGTTCCACAGTATGATCAAGAAAAGACAACAACTTATCATAATAACCATTAACATTTAACAAACCTATGGGTTTATGGTGAATGTGCAATTGAGCCCAAGAGGAAATATGAAAGATCTCTTCCAATGTGCCTAAACCACCTGGTAAAGCAATGAAAGCATCAGCATGGTTAAACATTGCATTCATTCGAGCCGACATTGTGGAGACCTGAAGTTCCTCGCCAATTGTTTTTCCAATGATGTCCCCTTGTGCCAAAGCTTCAGGGACGACTCCTAAAACTTGACTACCTCCTAAAAATGCAGCTATTGACACACCTCCCATTAACCCAAGACTGCCTCCCCCATACACTAAATGAATCTTCCTCTCAGCTAGGACCTGACCAAGATGATTTGCTGATTCTAAAAACTCCTTTTCTTTCCCAGGACTAGATCCACCGAAAACACAAATATTTCTTATTTGATGACCTGAGGAACTTGCCATTTCTACACACTTCTGTATTTGTTGAATGTATGGGTTGAGTAGAAATGAAAGGAAGGAAAAGAGGGTTTTATAGATGAGAAATTGGAAAGGCAATCATAACACCTATATGTAGGCCAGCTGGAGTCTCACACTCTCTCTCTCTTTTTATTTATTTATTTATTTACTTTTGAAAAAAAACATGTGTATGTACAGGTAGTTGTGATTGTGGCGCACATCTTCCCTTGGTTTTACGTCCAAGAACGGCTTAAACGCCCTCTATGGGTCGGGGATAGGCTTCCCATCTAGTTTTCTTAAAAACTGGCAAACAGGGTCTTTTTTAGTCAGATTCCCAAGACTAAGTCGATCATGTTCTTTATGAAATAGTGGCCATAAATCATGAATTGCACGATGCACATCTCCACTAGGATGCGTCTCAAGAGTCAATAGAAGATTATCTAAAGACTCCTTACTCAGGCCATCCTTAATGAATTGTATTTTATCTTCACGGTTTATAGATACCATTCCTAAAGAATGACATTGTGTATTACAAGTCCATCTAGCACATCGATGACAAACATCCAGTCGTTTTGCACGACGCTTCTTTGCAAAAGTGCTTTTACCTGTTCCAGGCATGTGTGAAATGAAGTTAGAGGACTCACCTGATAATCGGACCTTTGCTTCAATCAACCAGCGAATATCTTCAGGAATTCCATGATTCATTAACAATCTCAATCTTGCACATCTAGCACGGTAAATTTTTGTAATCGCATTCTGAGGCAGAGCGGGAAAATACTTTTTCAATTTTTCAAGATTAGTGTCCATTTTCAAATGAGAATTGGAAGAGAGATTAAAGAATTGCACAGATATATACACAGATATCAGTTATTGTGGGAAACTGAAAGAACCGACTTAAGTCACGGAGTACCGTTGTCCGCCATTTGACCGGGGTGAGAGAAACTAGCAAAAATCACTCAAAAAGAAACATAAAAAAGAAAATGTGAGAAAAACAAAATAATCAACCTTTATCTACAAGATCATTCAAACCAGCTGATTCATTTTCACTAGGAAAATTATCAAAGTAAGCTTTCAAACGATGTCCATTTTCCTTTAAATCATTATCATTCATTGAATTCTCAATATCACAGGCCCCATAAGGATTGGTCCATCTTAATCTTAGCTCTTTAGGGAATGCATAGAGTTGAGAATTATAAAACAAAACTTTTTGACCTGTATCAATCTTTTGACAATTTTCACAAGTTTTGCAGAATGCATGCGTGTCCTTGAACATGGTGGGCCAATAAAATCCATTTTGAAAGATTTTTGTAGCTGTCTTTTTTGACGAGAAACAACTTCCACATGCTTCAGAATGACAAAGTTTAATGACACTACTTACCTCATTGTCGGGAATGAATCTTTGAAATATTTGATCAGGACAATATTTGAATAAGGTAGGGTCATCACAATAAAAGCTCTTCACTTCGTTCAAAAACTTTTCTTTGTCTTGAATACTCCAATCAGTTGGCAAATCTCCTAAAGTAAGAAAATTGATATTTTTATCATACCAAGGCATTGGACTAAGAGAAAGTAAGGATTCGTTAGGAAAGTAATCATCGATTGGTGTGATGTTAGATGTCGAATCTGTTGTCAATGTTGACAAAAGATTTACATCAACATTTTCGGTGCTTGTTTCATCCATGATTTCTTCCTTAGAATAAATCATTTGCAAATCTTCAGTTTCATCCAACTCATTTTTACTTAAAGTAGATGCAAGTTGATCATAAACTAGTTCGTCAATATGATCTACTTCTTGTAAATCATTATCATCTCCAGGTTGCTTGCAAATGTTGAAAATATTCATCTCCAATGTCATGTTTCCAAATGATAGCTTCATCAGTCCATTCCTACAATTAATCAATGCATTAGAGGTTGCAAGAAACGGACGTCCTAAAATAACAGGAAATGAATTACATGCTTCAACAGGTTCTGTGTCCAAGACAATAAAATCCACAGGATAAATGAATTTATCGACTTGTACTAACACATCTTCAATTATTCCTCTAGGCACTTTTACAGATCTATCGGCAAGTAAAAGAGATATAGAAGTTGGTTTTAACTCACCTAGATTGAGACTCTGAAAGACTGAATATGGAAGTAAATTCACACTAGCACCAAGATCAAGTAAGGCTCTTTCAATTTTATGCTCTCCAATAAAGCAAGAAATTGTAGGACAACCAGGGTCTTTATATTTCAAAGCATTATTGTTTTGAAGAATAGCACTTACTTGTTCGGCTAGAAAGGCTTTCTTTTTCACATTCAGTTTTCTCTTCACAGTGCATAGATCTTTCAAAAATTTAGCATAGGAAGGAACCTGTTTAATAGCATCCAACAAAGGTATATTGATCCTTACCTGTTTGAAAATTTCAAAAATTTCTGAGTTGTGATTGACTTTCCTTTGTTTGGTCATGGCTTGAGGAAATGGAAGTGCTGGCGGTGAATCAGTCGTTTCTTTGCAATTTTTAGATTCATCCCCTTCCTTACCCTTAGAGATTGACTCATCATCTTTCTCATAAGGTTCAAGAGAGGGTTTTTCAATAACCTTACCACTGCGCAGAGTAGTGACTGATTTGACTTGATCCATGTGTTGGCTTCCGGAACTACTTGCATTTGCATTGTATTGCCCTTTGGGATTTTGTTGTGATTGAGATGGAAACTTACCTTTCTCTTGAAAACTGAGAGCAGATGTTAATTTTGCAAGAGTATCTTTAAAATCTGTCATGTTTTGAGCAAGTTGAGTGTTGATTATCTCTTGCTTTTCAATGAATGCATGCAATGTTTCCTCAAGATTTCTTCTAGGCGGTGGAGCATAAGGAGGTGCATATCCATGAGAATTTTGGAAATTATGGTGTGCTTGAAACGGTGGTTGTGAAGTTTGTGCATTGTTGTTCTCACTCTTCCAATTGAAATTTGGGTGATTTCTCCAACCAGGGTTGTATGTTTGGGAGTATGGGTTGTAGTTGGCCCTTTGGAAACTGTTTAAAGCATGGGCTTGTTCATGGAGACATTCCTTAAAAGAAGGCAAGGTTGGACAGTTACTAGTTGAGTGTTCATTTGTTTCACATATTTGACATACAATGTTTTCAACATATTTTAATTGACCACTCTTTTTCAATTCTAGTGCCTCGACTTTTCTAGCTAAAGATGCAAAGTTGGCTTGAAGGTCATGATCTTCCCTAAGGTTGTACATACCTCCACTAGATGTATGAGGTTGAGTTTTACTCGGTGCCTCATAAGTACCCGCAGTGTCCCAATTTTGAGCATTTTCAGCTAACAAGTCTAAGTACTTCATTGCTTCATCAGGGTCTTTATCTTCAAAAGTTCCATTGCACATCAATTCAACCATTTGCCTATCTTTAGGTGTTAACCCTTCATAGAAATGTGAAACCAATCTCCATGTTTCAAAACCATGATGAGGGCAAGTACTAAGCAAGTCTCGATACCTATCCCAACATTTGTAAAATGTTTCTCCTGGTTTTTGAGTGAAAGTGGTGATTTGTCTCTTGAAAGAGTTTGTTCTATGAGATGGGAAAAACTTCTTTAGAAACTGTTGTTGCATTTCATCCCAAGCACGAATGGATCCTGGTCTTAAATTTTGTAGCCATGTTTTAGCTTTATCTTTTAATGAAAAAGGAAAAAGCTTTAATCTGATGGTGTTCATGCTACAATTTAAGTTATTATATGTGTTGCACACCTCCTCAAATTCCCTTAAATGCAAGTATGGATTTTCCAATTCTAAGCCATGAAAAGAAGGTAAAAGTTGAATAATACCTGGTTTAAAATTAAAATGAGATGCATCAGGAGAAAAAACTATGCATGATGGTGCACTTGTTCTTGTGGGATTCATGTGGTCTCTAAGTGTTCTAGCACGGTTATTCTCATTATTTTCATTATGAAGTGATTGATTATCTTCTTCGGCCATATTTTCTGAAAATGATGAGGATACCCTACAAAGTCTACCACTTGATGTACGTAAACACACTCTCATGCACGTGTAGGAATAAAATAAAAGGAAGAAGAAAATAAAAGAAGAAGGAAGAAAACAAAATAAAAAGAAACAAAAGAAAAGAAACAAAGTTATATACAAGAAAAGTGAAAAGAGAAAATAAAATAAATACTATAATTTATACAAGAACTTACCTCCCCGGCAACGGCGCCAAAAACTTGACACGACTGAAAGATTGATGTCTTCTCCCAAGTGCAGGAGTGTCGAAGTAATAAATAACCCGGTAAGACCGGGGTCGAACCACAGGGAGGTTAATTGTATAAATTATAAATAACAATAATACAACAACAATAACAACAATAACAATAATAATAATAACAATAATAATAGTAATAATAATAATAATTGTAGTAGTAATAATAATAATAATAATAAAGAAAGAGAAGAAGATGAAGATGATGATAACTTGGAGATGGAAAATTAATGTAAAGATTAAACAATAATAATAACAAATGTCAAGGTTAGAGGTTCCACTAATGGTATATCAAACAAGTATACTATAAACTCTTATTATTGAATTGGAAACCACACACAAAGGAGGTTCCAATCAGATTATATATTGTTAACATGATTACATTAGTCATCTTATTCAATTAATGCTAATACTTGTAAATCTCGTCAAGCATTCATGATTATAACTTATGTTAACAACAAATCAAGTTCCTTTCATAGCTCAGGTGTCGGTTATACCATACATTATGGGCTATGAAAGTGCCAAGCATTTGTTGTACCAAGTGTTATACAACATAAATCAAGATTAGTCATTTAACAAGCAAAGTATTAAAGAGTGAACAAGATAACAAATATAAAACATGTTAGTATCAAACATTAAAGTCCATATTAAGTTTACATTATACTTATTCTTACACCATTAGTGTAACCTTTTCACCTTGACATAATTAACTTAGCTAGACATAATGAAAGAAAGCAAAATAGAAAAACAAAATAAGAACATAAAAGCTAACTAAGTAAAGGAAAGGAAATGAAAGGCATAAACTTGATATTAATGAAAGTAAAGCATAAACATTACAAAAAATACAAAGAGAGAAAGGAAGAGCATGATCTTGATCTGAACACCAAGATGCCTAAATGCATGGCAAATGCCTCCTTTTATAGGCCAAAATTGGGAACTATTGATTTGATGACTAATTGATAAGTGGGTGGCCAACTTTTGACTTGGTGACAATCCTTATCTTCTCTTGTCTGCCCAAAATGTCATTGATAACGTCAAAACTGGAGCCAGGTGCAAACATGAAAGTTGTAGGCAATTGTCTCAGCTTTCTTGTGTAAAAAATTCAGCTCATTTGGACTTCTAGAACTCCAGATATGGCCAAAATACCGAACAGTGCTCGGGCTGGAAGACAGATTCGGGCTTCTTTATTGTTGCTATAATTTGGACTTGATAATGGCCTTTTTAGATCTTGGGCTCCATATAAAAGTTGTAGGCCTATGTCTTACCTTTCCATCCATATAAATTGGACCTAAATCTGAGATATATAGCTCTAGATATGACCCAATTACCGAACAGTGTTCCGGTTTGGATTGCACCGACATCTCTTTTCTAAGTTTGGCCATCTCTTTATCCTTGCAATTTAAGTTCTTCAAATCATCAATCAATCCTTTTATTTATGTGATAGGCCTGCATTAAAAATAGACATTTACCACAAATTATAGGTATCTTATATTATTAGATACATTATTATAAAACATATTTTAGTTAAGGAGTTATTGATACTTCAAGTGCAAAATGATGATATAAAACCATGATAAAAATGCACTTTTAAGTACTAATCACATTCTGAGGCAGAGCAGGAAAATACTTTTTCATTTTTTCAAGAGCGGTGTCCATTTTTGTTTTATTTTTAAAGAGAAGTGGAGAAGAGATGTAAAGAAAAGAGAAGGAACAAGGAATTGAACAAATATATACAGAGATATCAATTATCATGGGAAACTGAAAGAACCGACTTAAGAGTCACGGAGTACCGTTATCCGCCATTTGACCGGGGTTGGAGAAAGACTAGCAAAACAAAAGTCACACCAAAAAGAAACACAAAAAAATATGAGAAAAACAAAATAATCAACCTTCATATACAGGATCATTCAAACCAATGGATTCATTTTCACTAGGAAAATTATCAAAGTAAGCTTTCAAACGATGTCCATTGACCTTGAAAACATTACCATTCTTTGGATTCTCAATATCAAAGGCCCCATAAGGATATACATGTTTCACAACAAATGGACCGCTCCATCTTGATCTTAACTTTCCAGGAAATAAATGGAGTCGAGAATTATAAAGCAAAACTTTTTGACCAACATCAAATGTTTTTCTCAAGATTCTTTTATCATGAAAGTCTTTGATTCTTGCTTTATGAATTTTTGAATTCTCATATGCATCATTTCTTATTTCTTCAAGCTCATTTATTTGTAACTTACGCAACTGACTCGCATCATCCAGGTTTGAATTGAAAGCTTTAATAGCCCAATAAGCTTTGTATTCAAGTTCCACAGGCAAATGACAAGGTTTTCCATAAACCAACCTATAAGGTGACATACCTAATCATGTTTTAAAAGCAGTTCGATAGGCCCAAAGTGCATCATTAAGTCTTAAAGACCAGTCCTTTCGATTAGGGTTCACTGTTTTTTCCAAGATTTGTTTGATCTCCCTATTAGCAAGTTCTACTTGTCCATTTGTCTGGGGGTGATAAGGGGTGGCAACTTTGTGTGTGATTCCATATTTTTTCATTAAAGACTCAAATGGCTTGTTACAGAAATGTGTTCCACCATCACTTATCATGGCCCGAGGGATTCCAAATCGACTCAAAATGTTTTCTTTCAAAAACTTAATGACTGTTTTATGATCGTTGTTACGACTTGGAATTGCTTCTATCCATTTTGAAACATAGTCTACTGCGACTAATATGTACACAAAACCAAATGATGGAGGAAATGGACCCATAAAATCTATACCCCAACAGTCAAAGATTTCAATGACAAGAATAGTGCTTAAAGGCATCATGTGACGTTGTTACGACTTGGAATTGCTTCTATCCATTTTGAAACATAGTCTACTGCGACTAATATGTACACAAAACCAAATGATGGAGGAAATGGACCCATAAAATCTATACCCCAACAGTCAAAGATTTCAATGACAAGAATAGTGCTTAAAGGCATCATGTGACGTTTTGAAAGAGATCCTAACTTTTGACAATTTTCACAAGATTTGCAGAATGCATGCGTGTCCTTGAACATGGTGGGCCAATAAAATCCACATTGTAAGATTTTTGCGGCTGTCTTTTTTGACGAAAAATGACCCCCACATGCCTCAGAATGACAAAATTTAATGACATTACTTACCTCATTGTCAGGAATGCATCTTCGAAATATTTGATCAGGACAATATTTGAATAAATAAGGGTCATCCCAATAAAAGTTCTTCACTTCGTTCAAGAACTTTCTTTTGTCTTGAGTGCCCCAATGCGCTGGCAAATGTCCTGAAACAAGAAAATTAACAATATTAGCAAACCAAGGCATTGTAGTGACAGAAAGTAAAGATTCATCAGGAAAGTAGTCATCGATTGGCATGATGTCAGATTTCGAATCAGTTGTCAATCTTGACAAATGATCCGCGACAACATTTTCGGTGCCTTTCTTATCCTTGATTGTGATATCAAATTCTTGAAGTAACAAAATCCACCGCACCAATCTAGCTTTAGAATCCTTCTTGGAAAGAAGATATTTCAACGCTGTATGATCGCTAAAAACAATAACAAGTGAGCCAACAAGATAAGATCTGAATTTTTCACACGCAAATACTACAGCAAGTAATTCTTTTTCAGTGGTTGTGTAATTTATTTGAGCACTATTTAAAGTTTTACTTGCATAGTAAATGACATAGGGTTTCTTATCTTTTCTTTGTCCTAAAACAGCACCCACGGCATAATCACTAGCATCACACATTATTTCAAAAGGTAATGACCAATCAGGAGGTTGAATAACAGGAGCAGATGTAAGCAGGTTTTTAAGTTTAACAAAGGCTTCTTCACAATATTCAGTCCATTCAAAAACAATATCCTTTGTTAGAAGGTTACACAATGGCTTAGATATTATACTAAAATCGTTGATAAACCTTCTATAAAAACCAGCATGTCCTAAAAATGATCTAACATTTTTAACAGATTTTGGTGTTGGCAAGTTGGCAATTAACTCAATTTTAGATTTATCAACCTCAATTCCTATTGATGAAACAATGTGACCAAGTACAATGCCGTTTGTTACCATAAAATGACATTTTTCCCAATTCAACACAAGATTCTTCTCTTCACACCTGTTCAAAACCTTTTCCAAATTAGTTAAACAATTATCAAATGAATCACCAAAAACAGAAAAATCATCCATAAATATCTCAAGAAAGCGTTCAACCATATCACTGAATATGCTAAGCATGCATCTTTGAAACGTGGCTGGTGCATTACATAATCCAAAAGGCATCCTTCGATATGCAAATGTACCAAATGGACATGTGAAAGTAGTTTTCTCTTGATCTTCAAATGCAATTTCAATTTGGTTGTAACCTGAATAACCATCTAGGAAACAATAAAATTCATGACCTGCAACTCTTTCTAGAATTTGATCCATGAAAGGTAAAGGAAAGTGATCTTTTCTAGTCATTGAATTAAGTTTCCTATAGTCAATGCACATACGCCAACCAGTAATAGTCCTCGTTGGAATTAACTCATTTTTCTCATTTGTTATCACAGTAACTCCAGACTTTAATTTCATTTTTCTCATTTGTTATCACAGTAATAGTCAATGCACATACGCCAACCAGTAATAGTCCTCGTTGGAAACTATTTAAAGCATTGGCTTGTTCATGGAGACATTCCTTAAAAGAAGGCAACGTGGGACAATCATTGGTTGAGTGTTCATTGGTTTCACAAATTTGACACACAATTTCTTGAACAGATTTTAATTTACCACTCTTTTTTAATTCTAGTGCCTCAACTTTTCTAGCTAAAGATGCAAATTTGGCTTGGAGGTCATGATCTTCCCTAAGGCTATACATGCCTCCATTAGATGTATGAGGTTGAGTTTTACCTGGTGCCTCACAAGTACCTGTGGTGTCCTAATTTTGAGCATTTTCAGCTAGCAACTCTAGGTACTCCATTGCTTCATCAGGGTCTTTATTTTCAAAAGTTCCATTGCACATCAATTCTACCATTTGTCTATCTTTAGGTGTTAACCCTTCATAAAATTGTGAAACCAATCTCCATGTTTCAAAACCATGATGAGGACAGGTATTAAGCAAGTCTTTATATCTATCCCAACATTTATAAAATGTTTCTCCTGGTTTTTGAGTAAAAGTGGTGATTTGTCTTTTGAAAGAGTTTGTTCTATGAGAAGGGAAAAATTTCTTTAAAAACTGTTGTTGCATTTCATCCCAAGCATGAATGGATCCTGACCTAATATTTTGTAGCCATGTTTTAGCTTTATCTTTTAACGAAAAAGGAAAAAGCTTTAATCTAATGGTATTCATGCTACAATTTAAGTCATTATAAGTGTTACAAACTTCTTCAAATTCTCTTAAGTGCAAGTATGGATTTTCTAATTCTAAGCCATGAAAAGTGGGTAAAAGTTGAATAATACCTGGCTTAAAATTAAAATGAGATGCATCAGGAGGAAAAACAATACATGATGGTGCACTTGTTCTTGTTGGATTCATATGATCTCTAAGTGTTCTAACACGATTATTCTCATTATTCTCATTATTCTCATTATGAATTGATTGGTTATCTTCTTCGGCCATGTTTTCTGAAGAAAATGAGGATTTTCTAGAAAGTCTACCACTTAATGTACGTGTCCAAACTCTCATACAAATACAAAAGCAAAAGAAAAGAAAAAAAGAAAAAGAAAAAGAAACAACAATTAGAAAAACAAATAAAAGTTAAAATAAAATAAAATAAAATATTTAATTTATACAATAACTTACCTCCCCGGCAACGGCGCCAAAAACTTGACATGATCAAAGAGTTGATGTCTTATCCCAAGTGCAGGAGTGTCAAAGTAAAATAACCCGGCAAGACCGGGGTCGAACCACAGAGAGGTGAATTATATAAATTACAAATAAAGAAAAAGAGTTGAAGAGAATAATAACAGAAAAAGAGTTGAAGAGAGTTTTGGGATGTGATATTGATGTAAGGATTAAACAATAACAAAACATATGTCAAGGTTATAGGATTTACTAATAGTATTTCAAATAAATATAATATAAACTCTTTTTATTACTCAACTAGAAACCACACACAAAGGAGGTTCTAATCGGATGATTTCTCGTTATTAGCTCATTATAAATTACTAACATGATCATATTAATTATCTTATATAAGTAATACCATACTTATAAATATCATCAAGCATTCATGTTGCTAGTTTATGTTAACAACAAATCAAGTTTCTATCATAATAACGATTTCGGCCGAAAACTATGAAAGATCAAGCATTTGATGTACCAAATATTATACAACACAAATCTAAATTAAAAATTTAATAAGCAAGGTATTAAGAATTAGTAAGATAAAAAGATAAAACATGTTAATAACAATCTTTCTTGGATATAAACATTTAAAGCTCATGTTGAGTTTATATTATACCTATTCTAACACCATTAGAGAAACCTTTTCACCTTGACATAATTAACTTAGCTAAACATTAAGAAGGAGAAAAACACAAATAAACAATATAAGAACATAAACATAATATAAGCTAACTAAGTATAGGAAAGGAAATGAAAGAGCATAAACAAGAGATTACTATAGCATAAAAGAAAACTTGAACATTACAAAGATGTAGAGAGAAAGCAAGAAGATAACTTTGATCTGAAAATTAATATGACTAAATACATGGACAATGCCTCCTTTTATAGGCTAAGTTTCAGAACTATTGATTGATTGAAGAATTGGTGGGCATCCATTGATTTGGTGGCTGGTTTTTGACATTAATGGCTGCTGGTTTTTTGATATTGTGGGCTGATTTTTGATATTGTTGGCTGGCCAAAACGTCATTGCTCACATCAGAATTATAGCCAACTGAATTATGGAAGCTGTGGGCAATTGTCTCAGCTTTCCATCAAAAAAAACCAGAGCTCATTTGGACTTCTAGAACTCAAGATATGAGCCAAAAACCGAATAGTGCTTGAGCTGCAGGACAGCTTCCGACGTCTTTGTTGTTGCTAAGATTTGGGCTTGAAAACGGCAGAACTGAGTCTTTGACTTCATATGAAAGTTGTAGGTCTATGTCTTACCTTTCCATCGATATAAAATGGACCTAAATCTGATATCTACAGCTCCAGATATGATCAAATTACTGAACAGTGTTCGAGTTTGGAATGCACCAGCAACACTTTGCTAAGTTTGGCCTTCTTTTTATCCTTTCAATTTCAATCCTTAAACTCATCAATCAATCCTTTTATTTATGTGATATACCTGCATTTAGGATGAACATTTACCATGAATTAAAGGTATATTATATTTTTAGACTTGCTAATAAAAAACATGCTTTTGTTAGGGAATTTAATGATACTTTAGGTGCAATATGATGACATAAATCCTTAATGAGAATGCACTTTTAAGTACTAATCATTTGGACACGTACATTAAGTGGTAGACTTTCTAGAAAATCATCATTTTCTTCAAAAAACATGGCCGAAGAAGATAATCAATCAATTCATAATGAGAATAATGAGAATAATGAGAATAATCGTGTTAGAACACTTAGAGATCATATGAATCCAACAAGAACAAGTGCACCATCATGTATTGTTTTTCCTCCTGATGCATCTCATTTTAATTTTAAGCCAGGTATTATTCAACTTTTACCCACTTTTCATGGCTTAGAATTAGAAAATCCATACTTGCACTTAAGAGAATTTGAAGAAGTTTGTAATACTTATAATGACTTAAATTGTAGCATGAACACCATCAGATTAAAGCTTTTTCCTTTTTCGTTAAAAGATAAAGCTAAAACATGGCTACAAAATATTAGGTCAGGATCCATTCAT
The DNA here is from genome assembly GCA_026413675.1 of Populus pruinosa. Lineage (NCBI taxonomy): Eukaryota > Viridiplantae > Streptophyta > Magnoliopsida > Malpighiales > Salicaceae > Populus > Populus pruinosa. The sequence continues at coordinate 9,249,900 of CM048607.1, forward strand.
GCTTGGGATGAAATGCAACAACAGTTTTTAAAGAAATTTTTCCCTTCTCATAGAACAAACTCTTTCAAAAGACAAATCACCACTTTTACTCAAAAACCAGGAGAAACATTTTACAAATGTTGGGATAGATATAAAGACTTGCTTAATACCTGTCCTCATCATGGTTTTGAAACATGGAGATTGGTTTCATAATTTTATGAAGGGTTGACACCTAAAGATAGGCAAATGGTGGAATTGATGTGCAATGGAACTTTTGAAAATAAAGACCCTAATGAAGCAATGGAGTACTTAGACTTGCTAGCTGAAAATGCTCAAAATTGGGACACCACAGGTACTTGTGAGGCACCAGGTAAAACTCAACCTCATACATCTAATGGAGGCATGCATAGCCTTAGGGAAGATCATGACCTTCAAGCCAAATTTGCATCTTTAGCTAGAAAAGTTGAGGCACTAGAATTAAAAAAGAGTGGTCAATTAAAATCTGTTCAAGAAATTGTGTGTCAAATTTGTGAAACCAATGAACACTCAACCAATGATTGTCCCACGTTGCCTTCTTTTAAGGAATGTCTCCATGAACAAGCCAATGCTTTAAATAGTTTCCAAAGACCAAGTCATAACCCATACTCACAAACGTACAACCCTGGTTGGAGAAATCACCTAAATTTCAGTTGGAAGAGTGGTAACAATAATGCACAAACTTCATAGCCACCATTTCAAACACAACATAATTTTCAAAACTCTCATGGATATGCACCTCCTTATATTCCCCCTCCTAGAAGAAATATTGAGGAAACATTACATGCATTCATTGAAAAGCAAGAGACAATCAACACTCAAAATGCTCAAACCATGACTGATTTGAAAGATACTCTTGCAAAGTTCACATCTGCTCTCTGTTTTCAGGAGAAAGGTAAGTTTCCATCTCAACCCCAGCAAAATCCCAAGGGGCAATACAATTCAAGTACAAGCAATTCCGGAAGCCAACATCTGGATCAAGTCAAATCAGTCACTACTCTCCGCAGTGGTAAGGTTATTGAAAAACCCATTCTTGAACCTTGTGAGAAAGAAGGTGAGTTAGTCTCCAAGGGTAAGGAAATGGTTGAACCTGATCATTGCAAAGAAGAGACTGATTCCCCACCAGCACTTCCATTTTCTCATGCCATGACCAAACAAAGGAAAGTCAATCACAATTCTGAAATCTTTGAAACTTTCAAACAGGTAAGGATTAATATACCTTTGCTAGATGCTATTAAACAGGTACCATCTTATGCTAAATTTTTGAAAGATCTATGCACTGTAAAGAGAAAATTGAATGTGAAAAAGAAAGCCTTCTTAGCCGAACAAGTAAGTGCCATTCTTCAAAATAATAATGCTTTGAAATATAAAGACCGTGGTTGTCCTACAATTTCTTGCTTTATTGGAGAACATAAAATTGACAGAGCTTTACTTGATCTTGGAGCTAGTGTGAATTTACTTCCATATTCGGTTTTTCAAAGTCTCAATCTAGGTGAGTTAAAACCTACTTCTGTTACTCTTTTACTTGCTGATAGATCTATAAAAATGCCTAGAGGAATAGTTGAAGATGTGTTGGTACAAGTTGATAAATTCATCTTTCCTGTGGATTTTATTGTCTTGGATACACAACCTGTTGAAGCATGCAATTCAATTCCTGTTATTTTAGGACGTCCATTTCTTGCAACTTCTAATGCATTGATTAATTGTAGGAATGGAGTGATGAAGTTATCTTTTGGAAACATGACATTGAAAATGAATGTTTTTAACATTTGCAAGCAACCTGGAGATGATAATGATTTACAGGAAGTAGATTTTATTGAAAAAATAATTTATGATCAATTTGAAAATTCTTCCAATGAAACTGAGTTTAATGAATCTGAAGATTTGCAAATAGTTTGTTTTCAGGAAGAATCAAAGGCAAATATTTGGAGACCAAAAATTGAGGAATTGCCACCACGATCAATTGGGTCCATACCTTCAAGTGTTCAACCACCAAAACCTGATTTGAAGTCATTGCCATGTAATCTCAAATACTCATTTTTGGGAGAAAATGAAACTTTTTCGGTAATAATTTCTTCCAAACTTAATGTTCATCAAGAAGGTAAGTTATTACAAACTCTGAAAATGCACAAAAATGCATTAGGATGGACCATAGCTGACATAAAAGGAATTAGTCCTTTGATTTGCACACACAAGATTTATTTGGAGAAAAATGCTAAACCCTCTAGAGAAATGCAATGAAGGCTTAATCCTAATATGAAAGAAGTAGTGAGGAATGAAGTCATTAAACTTCTAGATAATGGAATCATTTATCCTATTTCTGATAGCAAATGGGTAAGTCCTACTCAAGTTGTACCTAAAAAGTCTGGAGTTACTGTGATAACAAATGAGAAAAATGAGTTAATTCCAACGAGGACTATTACTGGTTGGCGCATGTGCATTGACTATAGGAAACTTAATTCAATGACTAGGAAAGATCACTTTCCTTTACCTTTCATGGATCAAATTCTAGAAAGAGTTGCAGGTCATGAATTTTATTATTTTCTAGATGGTTATTCAGGTTACAACCAAATTGAAATTGCATTTGAAGATCAAGAGAAAACTACTTTCACATGTCCATTTGGTACATTTGCATACCGAAGAATGCCTTTTGGATTATGTAATGCACCAGCCACGTTTCAAAGATGCATGCTTAGCATATTCAGTGATATGGTTGAACGTTTTCTTGAGATTTTTATGGATGATTTTTCTGTTTTTGGTGATTCATTTGATAATTGTTTAACTAATTTGGAAAAGGTTTTGAACAGGTGTGAAGAGAAGAATCTTGTGTTGAATTGGGAAAAATGTCATTTTATGGTAACAAACGGCATTGTACTTGGTCACATTGTTTCATCAATAGGAATTGAGGTTGATAAATCTAAAATTGAGTTAATTGCCAACTTGCCAACACCAAAATCTGTTAAAAATGTTAGATCATTTTTAGGACATGCTGGTTTTTATAGAAGGTTTATCAAAGATTTTAGTGTAATATCTAAGCCATTGTGTAACCTTCTAACAAAGGATAATGTTTTTGAATGGACTGAATATTGTGAAAAAGTCTTTGCTAAACTTAAAAACCTGCTTACATCTGCTCCTGTCATTCAACCTCCTGATTGGTCATTACCTTTTGAAATAATGTGTGATGCTAGTGATTATGCCGTGGGTGCTGTTTTAGGACAAAGAAAAGATAAGAAACCCTATGTGATTTACTATGCAAGTAAAACTTTAAATAGTGCTCAAATAAATTACACAACCACTGAAAAAGAATTACTTGCTGTAGTATTTGCATGTGAAAAATTCAGATCTTATCTTGTTGGCTCACCTGTTATTGTTTTTAGCGATCATGCAGCATTGAAATATCTTCTTTCTAAGAAGGATTCTAAAGCTAGATTGGTGCGGTGGATTTTGTTACTTCAAGAATTCGATATCACAATCAAGGATAAGAAAGGCACTGAAAATGTTGTCGCGGATCATTTGTCAAGATTGACAACTGATTCGAAATCTGACATCACACCAATCGATGACTACTTTCCTGATGAATCTTTACTTTCTGTCACTACAATGCCTTGGTTTGCTAATATTGTTAACTTTCTTGTTTCAGGACATTTGCCAGCGCATTGGGGCACCCAAGACAAAAGAAAGTTCTTGAACGAAGTGAAGAACTTTTATTGGGATGACCCTTATCTATTCAAATATTGTCTTGATCAAATATTTCGAAGATGCATTCCTGACAATGAGGTAAGTAATGTCATTAAATTTTGTCATTCTGAGGCATGTGGGGGTCACTTTTTGTCAAAAAAGACAGCTGCAAAAATCTTACAATGTGGATTTTATTGGCCCACCATGTTCAAGGACACGCATGCATTCTGCAAGACTTGTGAAAATTGTCAAAAGTTAGGATCTCTTTCAAAACGTCACATAATGCCTTTAAGTACTATTCTTGTCATTGAAATCTTTGACTGTTGGGGTATAGATTTTATGGGTCCATTTCCTCCATCATTTGGTTTTGTGTACATATTAGTCGCAGTAGACTATGTTTCAAAACGGATAGAAGCAATTCCAAGTCGTAACAATGATCATAAAACAGTCATTAAGTTTTTGAAAGAAAACATTTTGAGTCGATTTGGAATCCCTCGGGCCATGATAAGTGATGGTGGAACACATTTCTGTAACAAGCCATTTGAGTCTTTAATGAAGAAATATGGAATCACACACAAAGTTGCCACCCCTTATCACCCCCAGACAAATGGACAAGTAGAACTTGCTAATAGGGAGATCAAACAAATCTTGGAGAAAACAGTGAACCCTAATCGAAAGGACTGGTCTTATATAATCTTCTATTAACTCTTGAGATGCATCCTAGTGGAGATGTGCATCGTGCAATTCATGATTTATGGCCTCATTTTCATAAAGAACATGATCGACTTAGTCTTGGGAATCTGACTAAAAAAGACCCTGTTTGCCAGTTTTTAAGAAAATTGGATGGGAAGCCTATCCCCGACCCATAGAGGGCGTTTAAGCCGTTCTTGGACGTAAAACCAAGGGAAAGCTGTGAGCCACAATCACAACTGCTTGTACATACATATTTGTTTTTTATATATATAATAATAATAATAATAATAATAATAATAATAATAAATAAATAAATAAAGAGAGAGAGAGTGCGACTTCAGCTAGCCTACATATAGGTGGTATGCTTTGTATTTTCAATTTCTCATCTATAAAATCTTCTCTTCCTTTCCATCATTTCCACTCAACCCATTCATTCAGCATATATAGAAGTGTGTAGAAATGGCAAGTTCCTATGTTCCTAAAATAAAAAATATTTGTGTTTTTTGTGGATCTAGTCCTGGGAAAGAAAAAGAGTTTTTAGAATCAGCAAATCATCTTGGTCGGGTACTAGCTGAGAGAAAGATTCATTTAGTGTATGGGGGAGGCAGTCTTGGGTTAATGGGGGGTGTTTCAATAGCTGTATTTGTAGGAGGCAGTCAAGTTTTGGGGGTTGTCCCTAAAGCTTTAGCCGAAGGGGACATCATTGGAAAAACAATTGGAGAGGAATTACAGGTCTCCACAATGTTTGATAGAATGAATACAATGTTTAACCATGTTGATGCCTTCATTGCCTTACCAGGTGGTCTAGGTACATTGGAAGAGATCTTTCATATTTCCTCTTGGGCCCAACTGCACATTCACCATAAACCTATAGGTTTGTTAAATGTTAATGGTTTTTATGATAATTTGTTGTCTTTTCTTGATCAAGCTGTGGAACAGGAATTTCTAACATCTTCGGCATGACAAATCATAATCTCTGCTGCTACTGCTGAACAATTGATTGACCAACTACAATCTTTCATCCCTGTAATTGATCCCTCCATGAGTCAACTCAATTGGTCAAACATGCAACGCCGTAAAAAGCTTAAATTGGATTTGAGCCTTAGTTTGTGAAAAATTGTGTATTTTGATTTTAATAGCATAATATTTATGTTTTGTTGTTTCTTATATTTCTTTCAGTGTGTTTCAGGGTTGTCAGTAGTCGCTGTTTCAGGTGATATCTTCTACACTCTATCTTTTTTCTTAGAACATTGAGGACAATGTCTCGTTTTGGTTGGGGGGAGAGGATAGTAGTTGATATTAAAAAAAAAATTTGTTATTAAGTAACTATATTCTCTATTATTTAAACCATTTGCAAAAACTATTGTTACTAGGATGGCAGAGTAACGGAGGAACTTTAGTGACTCTTGAGACGCATCTTAGTAAACATTCTTAACAAGGTCTATTATAATACTTCTTGAAATATTCAGGTTTACAAACTCTTGGATTGTTATCTATAGATTTTGTTTATATGCTCACCTAACAAGTATTTCTAAACCTTCATTTTCACACACACACACTCGAACATATGATTGTGGGTTGCACATTGGATTATTACATTATTTGTGTTCTTTTGTTAAAGGTAACAACTAAGGGAAAGGGATAGTATATAATATGCAAAAAAAAAAACAAAAAAAAACAAAAAAAAATATAATAATAATAAAAAAAAACAAAGTAGATAAGTTTGGTTTCGTAGCCTCCTTGACTTAAGCAAATAAGCCCGAAGGGGTGTTTGAACACCTAGTACCCTAAAGTCAACTGACTTGGGAGTTATTGGCCCAGTGCTTGTTACATGGGTTGAGGAGAAAGCTTAAGGGAATCAAACACTGCACTATCTACATATTAGTATTTGCAACCCGAGTTACTAAACTCGTAGGGGTGTCTCAACACCTGATGCCCTAAGACCAACTGGTCTGGGAGTCATTAGCCGAAAGCTCGTTACATGGGTTAAAGATGCATGATGTTTTAAGTTATATGTATATATTTTAAAAAAAAGAAAAAAATAATAATCTCAACCCAAGGAAGTTAACCTTAAACATTAGAACAAAAATTTTGTTTTCTTCCAAGAAAAGCATGATAATTATGTGTTGATATATTCAGCACAAAAGAAAGATTTAATAATATCTTGTTAAGAGGTATTGAGCAAATATAAATTTAATGAGAGTTTGTTTATCTGGATAGATTAATGGAAGTTGAATGATGAATACCTTGCTTAATACTAGATTTATTAAGCTGGTTGGGGGGTGTGATTAGTACTTAAAAGTGTATTTTTATCAAGGTTTTATGTCATCATTTTGCACTTGAAGTATCAATAACTCCTTAACTAAAGCATGTTTTATAATAATGTATCTAATAATATAAGATACCTTTAATTTATGGTAAATGTTTATTTTAAATGCAGCTCTATCACATAAATAAAAGAATTGATTGATGAATTTAAGAACTGAAATTGAAAGGACAAAGAGATGGCCAAACTTAGAAAAGAGATGCCGGTGCAATCCATATCGGAACACTATTCGGTAATTGGGTCATATCTGGAGTTGTAGATCTCATATTTAGGTCCGATTTATATGGATGGAAAGGTAAGACATAGGCCTATAACTTTCATATGGAGCCCAAGATCTAAAAAGGCCATGCTCAAGTCCAAATTGTAGCAACAAGAAAGAAGCCCGAATCTGTCTTCCAGCCCGAGCACTGTTCATTATTTGGCCCATATCTGTAGTTCTAAAAGTTCAAATAAGCTGAATTTTTTACATAAGAAAGTGGAGACAATTTCCTACAACTTTCATGTTTTCAAGTGGCTCCAATTTTGACGTTATCAATGACGTTTTGGGCAGACAAGAGAAGATAAGGATTGTCACCAAGTCAAGAGTTGGTCACCCACTCATCAATTAGTCATCAAATCAATAGTTCCCAATTTTGGCCTATAAAAGGAGGCATTTGCCATGCATTTAGGCATTTTGGTCTCTAGATCAAGATCATGCTCTTGCTTTCTTTCTTTGTATTTTTTGTAATGTTTATACTTTGCTTTCATTAATATCAAGTTTATGCCTTTCATTTCCTTTCCTTTACTTAGTTAACTTTTATCTTATTTATGTTCTTATTTTGTTTATTTAATTTTCTTTCTTTCATTATGTCTAGCTAAGTTTATTATGTCAAGGTGAAAAGGTTACACTAATGGTGTAAGAATAGGTATAGCATAAGCTTAATATGGACTTTAATATTTGATACTAACATGTTTTGTATTTGTTATCTTGTTCGCTCTTTAATACTTTGCTTGTTAAATGACTAATCTTGATTTATGTTGTATAACACTTGGTACAACAAATGCTTGGCACTTTCATAGCCCATACCGTATGATATAACCGACACCTGAGCTATGAAAGGAACTTGATTTGTTGTTAACATAAGTTATAATCATGAATGCTTGATGAAATTTACAAGTATTAGCATTAATTGAATAAGATGACTAATGTAATTATGTTAACAATCTATAATCTGATTGGAACCTCCTTTGTGTGTGGTTTCCAATTGAATAATAAAAGTTTATACTATACTTGTTTGACATACCATTAGTGGATCCTCTAACCTTGACATTGTTTGTTATTATTATTTAATCCTTACGTTAATTTTCCATCTAAAAGTTCTCATCAACTTTTCTTCTTCTTCTTCTTCTTTTTATTTATTATTGTTACTACTACTACTACTACTAGTATTATTATTATTATTATTATTATTATTATTATTATTATTATTATTATTATTATTATTATAGTTGTTGTTATTGTTATTTATAATTTGTACAATTAACCTCCCTATGGTGCGACCCCGGTCTTGCCGGGTTATTTATTACTTCGACACTCCTGCACTTGGGAGAAGATATCAATCTTTTGGTCGTGTCACTTGTGATATCGAGAATCTAAAAAATGACAATATTTTCAAGGTAAATGGACATCGTTTGAAAGTTTGCTTTGATAATTTTTCAGTTGAAAATGACTTTATTGAATTGGGTGATCTTGTATATAAAGATTGATTTTTTTTTTCTCATATTGTTTTTGTGTTTCTTTTTGAGTGATTTTTGCTAGTTTCTCTCACCCCGGTTAAATGACGAATAACGGTACTCCGTGACTCTTAAGTCAGTTCTTTCAATTTTCCATGATAACTGATATTTGTGTATATATTTTTTCAATTCCTTGTTTCTTTTCTTCTCTTTACATCTCTTTTCCACTTCTCATCTTAAAAAATGGACACCACTATTGAAAAATTGAAAAAGTATTTTCCCGATGTGCCTCAAAATACGATTACAAAAATTTATCATGCTAGATATGCAAGATTGAGATTGTTAATGAATCATGGAATTCTTGAAGATATTTGCTGGTTGATTGAAGCAAAGGTTCGATTATCAGGTGAGTCCTCTAATTCCTTTATTTCATACATGCCTAGAATAGGTAAAAGCACTTTTTCTAAGAAATGTTGTGCAAAACGACTGAAAGTCTGTCATCGATATGCCAAATAGACTTTTAATGCACAATGTCGTTCTTTAGGAATGGTATCTATAAATCATGAAGATAAAATACAATTCATTAAGGATGGTCTGAGTAAGGAGTCTTTAGATAGTCTTCTATTAACTCTTGAGATGCATCCTAGTGGAGATGTGCATCGTGCAATTCATGATTTATGGTCCCATTTTCATAAAGAACATGATTGACTTAGTTTTGAAAATCTGACTAAAAAAAACCTTGTTTGCCTGCTTTTAAGAAAACTGGATGGGAAGTCTATCCTTGACCCATAAAGGGTGTTTAAGCCATTCTTGGACGTAAAATCAAGAGAAGATGTGAGCCATAATCACAGCTACCTGTATATACACATGCGTTTTCAAAAATAAATAAATAAATAGATAGAGAGAGAGAGAGAATGAGACTCCAGCTGGCCTATATATAAGTGGTATGATTGCCTTTTTAATTTCTCATCTATAAAATCCTTTCTTCCTTCCTTTCATTTCTACTCAACCCATACATTCAACAAATATAAAAGTGTGTAGAAATGACAAGTTCCTCAAGTCATCATATAAGAAATATTTGTATTTTCGATGGATCTAGTCCTGGGAAAGAAAAGTAGTTTTTAGAATCAGCAAATCATCTCGATCAGGTGCTAACTAAGAGAAAGATTCATTTAGTATATAGGGGAGGCAGTCTTGGGTTAATGGGAGGTATGTCAATAGCTGCATTTTTAGGAGGTAGTCAAGTTTTGAGAGTCGTCCCTGAAGCTTTATCACAAGGGGACATTATTGAAAAAACAATTGGAGAGGAACTACAGGTCTCCAGAATGTTTGCTCGAATGAATGCAATGTTTAACCATGTTGATGTCTTCATTGCCTTACCAGATGGTCTATGCACATTGGAAGAGATCATTCATATTTCCTCTTAGGCTCAACTGCACATTCACCATAAACCCATAGGTCTATTAAATGTTAATGGTTATTATGATAAGTTGTTGTCTTTTCTTGATCATGCTATGGAACAGGAATTTCTAACATCTTTTGCACGATAAATCATAATCTCTGCTGTTACTGCTGAATAATTGATTGACCAACTACAATCTTTCATTCTTGTAATTGATCCCTCCATGAGTCGTATAAATTGGTCATCTAAGGAAAGCCGTAAAAAGCTTAGAATGGATTTGAGTCTTCATTTGTGAATTTTTGTGTCTTTTGCTTTTATTATTGTGTTTTGTTATTTCTTATATTTGTTTAAGTGTGTTTCAGGTTTGTTAATGTTCTTTATTTCAGGTGATGGCTTCTGTACTCTATCTTTCTTCTTTAGAACATTGAGGACAATGTCTTGTTTTGATGGGGGGGAGAGGGTAATAGTTGATAAAAAAAAATTATTTTCCATTTCATAAAGCATGTGCAAAATTATTGTTACTAGGATGGCAGAGTAGAGGAGCTCTTTTGTTAAAGTGACTTTTGAGATGCATCTTAGTAACCATTCTTAACATGGTCTATTATAATACTTCTTGAATTATTCAGGTTTACAAACTCTCGCATTATTATCACTTAATTCCGCTCATATACTCATTTAACATGTATTCTTAAACCTTAATTTTCACATACACACTTTAACATATAATTGTGGGTTGCACATTGGATTATTATATTATTTATGTTCTTTTATTAAAGGTAACAATTAAGGAAAAGGAATAGTATATAATTTGAAATAAAAACAAAAAAACAAAAAAAAAGCAAAAAAAAAATATTGATAATAAAAATATAAACAAGTTTGGTTTCGTATCTTTCCTAACCTAAGCAATTAAGCCCGAAGGGGTGGTTTAACACCTAATACCCTAAAGTCAACTGACTTGGGAGATACTGGCCTAACGCTTGTTACATGGGTTAAGGAGAAAAGCTTAAGGGAATTAAACATTGCATTATCTATGTATCAGTATCTGTAACCCAAGTTACTAAGCTCGTAGGGGTGTCTCAACACCTTATACCCTAAGACCAACTGGTTTAGGAGTCATTAGCAGAAAGCTCGTTACATGGGTTAAAGATGCATTGTGTTTTAAATTACATGTACATATATTTAAAAAAAAAGAATAAAAGAAAAAAAATCTTAACCCAATGAAGTTAACCTTAAACATTAGAATAAGAATTTTGTTTTCTTCCAAGTAAAGACCCATAACTATGTGTTGATATATTGAGTACAAAAGAAAGGTTTATTAATATCTTGTTTAAGAGGTATTGAGTAGATATATAAATTTAATGAGAGTTTGTTTATCTGGATAGATTAATAGAAGTTGAATGATGAATACCTTGCTTTGTGGAATTTGCAAATTATTTTTCTATTTTAATGCTTTGATTACTAGAGATTAGTAATAAGCTGGTTGGGGGGTGTGATTAGTACTTAAAAGTGCATTTTTTATCAAGGTTTTATATCATCATTTTGCACTTGAAGTATCAATAACTCCTTAATTAAAGCATGTTTTATAATCATATATCTAATAATATAAGATACCTTTAATTTGTGGTAAAATTTTATTTTAAATACAGGCCTATCACATAAATAAAAGGATTGATTGATGAATTTAAGAATTGAAATCAAAAGGACAAAGAGATGGCCAAACTTAAAAAAGAGATGTTGGTGCAGTCCAAACCAGAATACTGTTCGGTAATTGGGTCATATCTAGAGCTGTAGATCTCATATTTAGGTCTACTTTATATGGATGGAAAGGTAAGACAGAGGCCTACAACTTTCATATGGAATCCAAGATTTAAAAAGGTCAGTTTCAAGTCCAAGTTGTAGCAACAACAAAGAAGTTCGAATATATCTTCCAGCCCGAGTACTGTTTAGTGTTTGGTCCATATCTAGAGTTATAGAAGTCCAAATGACCTTAATTTTTTACCCTAGAAAGTGGAGACAATTTCCTACAACTTTCATCTAGTGGTTTCAATTTTGATGTTATCAATAATGTTTTGGGCAGACAAGAGAAGATAAGGATTGTCACCAAGTCAAGAATTAGTCACCCACTTATCAATTAGTCATCAAATCAATAGTTCCCAATTTTGGCCTATAAAAGAAGGCATTTACCATGTATTTAGGCATCTTAGTTTTCAGATCAAGATTATGCTCTTGCTTTCTCTTTTTGTATTTTTTGTAATGTTTATGCTTTACTTTTATTAATATCAAGTTTATGCCTTTCATTTCCTTTCATTTACTTAGTTAACTTTTATCTTATTTATGTTCTTATTTTGTTTATTTATTTTTCTTTTTTCATTACGTTTAGCTAAGTTTATTATGTCAAGGTGAAAAGATTACACTAATGGTGTAAGAATAAGTATAGTGTAAACTTAATATGGATTTTAATGTTTGATACTAACATGTTTTGTATTTATTATCTTGTTCACTCTTTAATACTTTGCTTGTTAAATGACTAATCTAGATTTATGTTGTATAACACTTGGTATAACACATATTTAACACTCTCATAGCCCATACTGCATGGTATAACTGACACCTGAGCTATGAAAGGAACTTGATTTGTTGTTAACATAAGTTATAATCATGAATGCCTGATGAGATTTATAAGTATTAGCATTAATCGAATAAGATAACTAATGTGATCATGTTAACAATTTATAATCTGATTAGAACCTTCTTTGTGTGTGGTTTTTAATTGAATAATAAGAGTTTATACTATACTTGTTTGACATATCATTAGTGGATCCTCTAACCATGACATTTGTTATTATCATTGTTTAATCCTTACATTAATTTTTCATCTCAAAGTTCTCATCTTCTTCTTCTTCTTCTACTTCTTTTATTATTATTATTATTATTATTACTACTACTAATACTACTGCTACTATTATTGTTGTTGTTGTTGTTATTGTTATTGTTGTTATTGTAGTTGTTATTATTGTTGTTGTTGTTGTATTATTGTCATCTACAATTTATACAATTAACCTCCCTATAGTTCGATCCCGGTCTTGCCGGATTATTTATTACTTTGACACTCGTGCACTTGGAAGAAGACATTAATCTTTTGGTCGTGTCAGCAGTCCATCCCGTTAATACAAGCAACATGATTTATTACTTTATTTTATAAAAGATTTAAGCTAATTTACTAGAGGGGTTTTTCACCCCTAATCATTAAAATTTTTCCTTTTAATTTAATATTTTTTTAGTTAGGGATTACCTTATTCAACACTATTTATAATTTTGAGCTAAAGGTTTACAAGTATAGTTTGTAAGTGTAAATTATATGTACATGTTTTTATTTATGATCTGTATTACTATGTATTTTAGGTCCATCTTAACTATCAAACAATAATGATCTTGTTACTAAGACTATATAGCTTTTGTATTGGGTAGAGTTTTATAATTTTCATTTTATCTCATATAGTTAAACTTGATGTATATATTATTAAGCTTTAACATTTTCAAGTTTGTGATAAAGTATTTGGATGAATTATTAATTATTCTAGATTTTATTATATAAAAATATTTATATATATCTAGTAAAATAATATAAACTGTGCTTGAGTATAAATATAGTGAACAATTATATTTGATAAAAACATTTGGGTAGCATGCCTAAAACTATCTAAGTATTGGTTGTGTGAGTTGAATGCGGTTTGAGTTGTTGTTGTTATTATGTTGCTGGTATTGATACAAGATGAAATTTTAGGTTGGGGAGGGGGGAATCCCTTGTATGGTTGATATGGATATGTAGTGTACAATTTTTGTTTTGAGTGTTAGTTGGGAGGGCCTCCGTATAGGGGAGACTATTAAAAAGAAATTTATTTTATTTTACAAATGATTAATGAAAAAAATAAAGTTGTATTAAAAATTATAGGGAATCTTGCCTTTTATGTCCTTTAACCAATTTTGTTTTTTTAAAAAACTTTAATTTCTTTTTCCCAAGCTTATGAATGCCTAAAAAGTGGGAAAGAAGCCTTGACTAAGATATTAGGGTCATTGTTAGTGAATCATATAACTAATTATCAAGAATGACACTAAAGTTTTTTTGCGCCTTGAAAATGTTACTACAAGCTATTATGTTTGATTCTTTTGTTATGATCTCAATTATGTTATTTGATTATGTTGGTTATTTTTATTTTTAGTTTTTTTATTGTTCTTATCATTGGAAGCTTTGACTGATTTTACCGGTTTTTGGTTTGATTATACTATTTGAATGATATTCATTTTATTTGGATGTTATATATAAAAAAAATTTCCTTTATTTTATGGGTTCATTAAGGATTATTTTTTTTCCTCAACTAAAATATTTTCTCATATAATTTTCTTTTAACTGTTGACTTTGTCTTTAAACAATTTTATTTAGGTGATTGACATGTTCATCATGTTATATGTATCGTACTCTAACTCATTCATTTTATTTTTCTAGGATTATTATGTCATCCTTTATTTGGATATATTGTTTTTTTTTATTGAATCATTATATGCATCCCTGCTTAGATAATTAGTTTATCTTCTTCAAGAACCTTAAGCATCATCAACTTTTAGATGCTCTCCCACTATTTCAAATAGATCTTATTTTTTAATTTTAATTTTTTTTATTTTTTAATTCTATTATCTTTAATTTAAATTGAGGAATTTGATTTAATTAAAGGTATTGGAATTCATGGATTGACATCACAAGGTCAGATATACCTTGATAAATCAAGTTTTCTTCTTTATCACAGTAAAAACAACATTTTCTTCAAGTAAAACACAGTATTATTAAAATGAAGGTTGCTGAAATTCACAGCAAGGAAAACATTATATAATCCTAAGATAATTAACCATAATAAACCCATATTGGGCTGCAAATCATTGTGCTTTTTGCTAATATAAACCTAAAACCTAAAACACTTAATTTAGGCCAAAAGAAACCCAATTGAACTTAAAAACCTATACTAAAATATTATAGTTCAAATAATTCTTAAAACAACATAAAACTAAATAAAATATTTAGAATAATAGAACGAAAATAATCAACCTCCAAAACCATCCCTAACTTGATTAATTTCCTTATGTAGTTGGGTATGACTTACATAGAAATAATGTGTGCTTGTCGTCCCTTTTAGATTTGTCCCTTTTAGATCTTTTTTCCTTGCTTGGAACATGTTGCCTTGGATGCTTGATCTCTTTCCCTTGTATTGTCAAATTAATGCTCTCAAAGTAGAAATAAAATTTGTTGAATTCTTTCCTTTTAAAAGGTTTCCACAATCTCCCTTTAAAGTAAGGAAATCCTACAAGAGAAAGGAAAAAAAACAACAAGAAAAGTCCTTCAAATCTAGCCGCCTCGCCTCTTGTTTTCCTTGTAAGGAAATGAATCCTTGTAATGGACAAATAAATAGAAAAATTTGCTCTCACATGTTGTAGCCCTTTAGTTTCCATGTTAGATATGAAATCTTTATCCAATATGAAGACATAATAACATCTCTAATTCAATCTTATAATCGCCCATTGTAAACTTAAACTAAGTTAGGATTTTTAACAAATTCTTGTAGGAAAAGGACCCCAACACCCTAATTAATCCTAGCCACTCTTGGACCCCATGTAACCCAAGCCTATGCACATCCACAAGGCCCAAATCAAATCTGGTCAACCAATTCATCCATAATTAGGACGAACCTATCAACTCCAACAAACTCAATCGAGTTGAATGCATTCCATGGTAAAAACCCAACATGGTTGAATGGAATATAAGCTAAAACCTAAGGAAAAAACCTCATTTGGCTGAATGGTCTTCCCCTCAAACCCAAGCTCCCAATCAAATCCCCATCATAAGTAACCCAAGGTTGAATTATAGGTTAAATTATATCATCCTCCCTTTCTTTTAAAGGATTGGACTTTAAATCTAAAATATAAGAATCATCAACTAAAAATACATAATCATTACACGGCCTAAACAATGTGTAATCATCAAAACCTTGTAAAACCCTATTAACAAATAACATGTTTTCAATAATACTTTTTTTCAAATACAAACTCTCTAAGTTTTAATTGATCCTCATAAACCTATTTAGAAGATAACGAAACAAGAACTTAATGCGAATCTCTTAATCATGTCGTTAAGCAACCCTTAATAAAGATGATATTTCTCTAAGAAAGCTAAGAATCAAGTTTGAGAACCTTGTGTAAACTTTCAATAATAAATAAATAAATAAAAGTTAAATAGGGTAGCTATCAAGTGAAATATGATAAATTAGAGAGAAAATCTTATGAATTGGAATGAATATTTCCGGGGAATTAATTTAAAATTTAAAGAAATTAAAGTAATAAAATAGTAAAATATTAGTTAAAGATATAATATATGTTGGTGAGAATTAAAAGTTTTGCTGATACCATATACTCGAAACTACATTAAACCATATACTAGCATCTATAAAGAACAGAAATTGTAAAATCTCATGGAAAACAATTTCTGTATGAGAAAATCCCTTCTTTCCCTTTATCATTCTTTTCTTATAAGATACTCTCTCTTGAACCCAAGGGCCACATGATTAGACCTAAACTAATCAATTATTAATAATCTTTTAACTCACTATAATCTAATCCAATTGGGTTAAATCGACAAAAGTTTACAAATACAAAGTAAAAATCTCATCAATTTACAATAAATTTAAAGATTAGTAAAAACTGAATTTGCCGGATGGATACATACACACACGGGTTTTAGAGGGGTTTTCCAGGTCATTTTGACGAAATAAGTACATCAGATGTTAACAATGTGCCTCCATGAAAACCAAAAAGAGAATACATTAAAGATGTGGAGTGATAAAGAGAGAGAGAGAGATCATTTAAGGTACCAAGATCGTTCAGTTACAACAATTCTGGAAAACAATTTACAAAAATAGTAAGAAAACAAGTCAGGAAAGAGTAATGGAACAGGTATTCCATGCCTATATTTGTACAAATGCAGGAGACATGACTGATCAGGGAACAGACAGAATTTTCATGGCTTGCACTGCTTCCTCAGCTCACACTCCTCGCGAAGTCAGCCGAACATAAACAATTAGTTGTTATAACCTAGTAAAGTTCACGTTTTCTCTAAGGGTGGCATCGCTTGAGAGCCACTTTGGTGAAATTCAAACCCCCCCGCTGATTTTAAAATCTGAAAATGACGTAGTTTCTCGAGCCTCAACTGTTGAAATCGAATCTTTCTTGTTTAGCCCGAAAAAGGAGCAATTTTGAAATGCATCCAAGCTGCTGGCTATCAGATGGTTCAAACCACCAAGGCTATCACTTAAAATCAAATCTTCTGTATGATATTTGGAGGATTGTATATCCAGATCTAATAGCCCTAACGAGTCTGGCTGCAAAGCCAAAAGAAAAGGAAGGAAAGAAAAAAGGAAAAAAGAAACAGAAAGGAGTCAGGTTGTATTGCGGATAGCATGAATCACATCTGCTATAAAACTGACTAGATTTTCCATGGGGCTATACATCCTATGGCACCAGAATGTTAACTCGGTCAACTTCAAGGAGCTATAGAGCATAAAACAACACGAAAGAAATCATTGATGAAAAAAGAACATACCCAATAGATATCTGTTAGCCCATTGAAATCCTTTACTTGATTGGACACAACTTGTGAATCAGATGAGCATTCGTCCATAGGGTCTCCACCAGTAGGATAATCATGAGGCCCTTCAATAACAGGCAACTCCTGCAATACAAGTGTGAATACATTACCTTTAATCAACCCTCCCTTCTACTTGATAATGGAATCACTTGCACAAAATACAAGTGTAAAAGAATACCTCAAGAAAGGCACTGGATGCGATAGAGCTTGTTCTGTCCATCTGTTTGCTGACCCATGGAGAAGCAACAGCAGATCGAGTAGTAACTTCCTTACATAAAGAATGATTCTTTTGAAAAGCAAAAGCATCACATGTCTCTTCACCGTCCCAGATAGAAGATGTATGGGATGCGACTGCGGAATGAAATCCCATTTTGCCTTGATGTCTTGAGATATGTGCAGCAATTGCCGCATCAAATGAATCACAGCTGAATGGGATCTCCTGAAGGCATTGATTGCTTTGAACTATAAGTGGTTCAATGCAGTTATGATTTGCTACATGAGGTAATTCTGATAGTAGATCTCCAATGCTAGCATTGGTAAGGCTATCAGCCCACTCCCCAGCAGACAGCGGATTTACATTGCTCAATCTCCCATCCTATGTATATTAAGATCAAAGCACAAGTTAACAAATGGATTAGAAAATAGGCACATTCATCCTGGCTGAAACATTTCAAAAGTCAATAATAGGTGATGCATATATTTACCAATGCACAAGTTATATTAAAACTTAGATAGCCAAACCTCCATGTATGGATGTGACATGAATGCTGCATCAGTAAGTATGACATATAGCAGAAGAAAGAAGTGGTATAAAGTTACATGTACTTAGATAACATTGAATTGGATTAAAATCACAACATTGAAGTGGATTAAAATCACAAGTTGCAATTACCACATCTTCCAATTGTTGCATGTTAGTCCTATCATCAGCCTCCTTTCTATGCAAGGATATGTTTGCGGCAGGATCAAAGGACTTCACCAGTTTATTTCTGGGTCCTGTGGCAACGAACTCATTATTGGTCACTCCTGCAGAATGAAGTATAGAAGCATGATTATTGTTCTCTGAAGTCGGGCAATCCCTACAGGGATTCTCAGGTTTCTCAAATTGATCACTGGTAGATGGCTCAGCTGCGGATACAGAATCCATAGTCTTCTCCTTCTCATTTCCTCCAACTGGAAGGCAACTATATGTTGAAGGTGCTTGCAATGTTACAGAAGCGAAGTTGACACTGGAAAACCAGCCATACCTTTGTTGAAAATGCACAAGTCAGTTAAAGTAGATTCCAGATATGGATTTGGATTTAAGTTCAAAAGAGAATTAGAAGAAACCTCAAGCGAAACACTGGAGGACTGCCAATTGAAAAGTATACATCGGCTGCACTGACAAGTGAGTCCTGTGTCCATCTTTGATAACCCACCAGGTTCTCTCTGTTAACACCGTAAGGGAAAAGCATTAGTTCTCCAGATGCTACAGTAGAATCACCCCATTTCCGGTTTAAATGTTCCAGTACTGATGATATCTTTTTTCGAGTGCTAAGAGTGAGCTCCAGGTGTGGATTATGCTTATCCTGCAACCAGATGAAAATGTATTTACATCCTTTATATTCAGAAGACTGCTTGAAAACTTGGACTTCCTCTACCTCAAAATTATCAACATAATCCATCTTTGTACTCACCATTTCTAGGGCTCTTCGAGTACCATCATCAATTGGGAACAATTGAAGCTTAAGCTTCATATTAGTGAGTGCATTACTCTCAACACAACGAAGTGAAGGATGAAAATGTGGAAGAAGTTTTTCAACAGGATCAAGACCCTTTTTCCCTGGAAATGAAAGAACAATCACTTATTGGCACTTCAAATCAAATTTTTGGAATAGGAATTGGTGAGTATCAGCCCCACCAACCATACCTTGGTCATGTTCATCCTCTTTATCAGTGGCTGTCCGTTCCAAATGCTCAGCAGCATCAGCTACCAAAGAAACTCCAGCAATTGCAGCCTTTTCCCATTTTTTATATGCAGCTGATGAGACTAGACCCAATGACAATCAATTAACAAAGAGATCGGTGCAAAAAATTCATGATTTCAGACCAAACAAAGTGAAAGAATATTCATCCCATCATCTGAGTTAACCAGGTAATAGTAAAATCAAGAAACCAGAGACACATTGCTTTTAGCAAGGAATATTGGTTACAACATAAAGGCCATCACCCACTCATAACCCCATTTGATTTGGGTATTGGTAGTAAGATTTTAGGGGCAATAATATTCTTCAGCATTTCTGCAGAAAGTAGCTGTTTTTTATGATCACTGATTCTTTCAAACAAACCCCGAAAGAATATCGCATTTATAGTTCAAAAATGACAATTGTAAGCTGTGCAATTTTTGTACAGATACTTCAAGTATCATTCCAAAATGAACATTAAAGTAAATTCAAGAATGACATAAAAGGATGCAAGATAAATGGGGGAAAGTAAATTTTAAACTTGTCTCAAAAACTGAGGAAAAGCTCAAACAAATAATCACCTGGTTTTCGCCTTTGCCTTGCAGGTTTCATTGCAGTTGAGTCTCCTTTATTGTTGTTACGGACAACCCCCATATTAACATTGCGCTTCAATGATCCCTTTCCACCTAATTTTTGGATGTTTTGACTATCAACAATAACAAGTTTAACAGTACGAGTGTCATGCACTGATGCTCTATTCTGATTAGTGATAATACTAGGAGTCGTTGGAGAACCATTTTCCCCCTGTGAAGACCTTTTCCTTACATTCTTCCTTTGATCTTTCAAGAGTTGGTTCTCCTTCAAGGAAAACATATACCAATCAGTTCAGCACATTCAGTAGATCAATAAGTTTATGGTCAAGAAACATAAACACTTTTGCAAATATAGACAATCTTCACTAACCAGAGCTTCTATGAATATCTTAAACCTTCGTGGTTTTAGGTGAAGCTTTGAGGCTTTGCAACTATACTTTTCCAATAAAGACCACCTGTATAAAAGGTCAAAGTATGAATCAGGAAAACAAAACAATCCAAGACTGAGCCAGATGAAAAAAAAGTAAATAAGACATGAATCTGTTGATGGAATCACAAGCTTCCTTTTCTGATTAATTTTTACATATCACTCCCCTAATTTATAATACATATAATAAAAAGAAAAGCAATTCAAACAGTACATAAGAAATATTACCATCGGAGCATAGCAGCATTTGTATCTTTAGAGTTTTTTGCATCCAGGCACAATCCTGGGCCCAGCAATTTGTTCATGCGCCTCACAAGACGATAGTAATAGTGCCTGACCTGGAAAAAGAAGGTGGGTGATAAGGAATATTAAGAATACATCAACTCAACTGGACAAAGCATCTGGAGCTAAATCTCACTGCAAGTTACCTGATCCTTGTTTTTACTTTGAACATGGTGAGTAATTTTCTCAAAGTTCTGCAATGAAAGCTCACAATAGTTAAGAAGTGAAACAGAATTGAAAAACTTTTAATCCAAGTCACATTCCAGCAATTACATGCCTTGCCAACTTGTCGTAATGCAGTGAAAAAACTTTCCTCTTCTTGACGTGTCCAAGCAGCCCATTGCCGTGTTGGTCTTTTCTCTGCATTCAGCATAAGATCAAAACAGATAAAACTACCACTCTGGCAGTATATTTCAGCAGCACCTAAATTAGTAAAACCAAATACAGCTATTAAAAGCAAAATAACATACCAGGCTGCCGTGTTTCAACACAATCTGGAGTAGATGATGTTACACCAGAATCTCCATCCTGAGTTGAACCATTTTGAAGAAGCTGTCGCTCAGTGTCCAAGGAGACCTGTGCCTCCATCTCTATACTAAGGGCCTTAAAAAGAAGAATAAACACCCATACACTTCAAAGTTCAATGCTCTCCCTTTGACCTTCACCTCAGTGAATGATGTAACCCTAGTTGTGAAATTGAACAAGAACTCATCATCAAAAATTAATTAGCAGATAAATCAATAAGATGACTATTCAATCCAAAACTCCTCAACATTTAAAATTTAGGGAAATACAATCACTCAGATCTTTTTTAATCTTATGTTTTCCAACCCAAAACATAACATGTTGTCATTGAACCCACAAACAAGAACTTGGATTCACCACATAATTAATATTCGGATAAGTTGAAATTTCTTTAGAATTGGTAGCATCAAGCTATTTTCCAAGTTGAGAATTTTACAAGCAACCATAATGGACTAGAAACTGAATCTCCAGTTTCTATAGAACAGTGATTTCACTAAGAAAAAGAACACTAATAATAAATCAAATTAACCAAACTGAAGCATGCATCTAAGCTAAGAAACTACAATAACAGACACCCATTGAAAATGCAGCAAAATAAAACTGATTAGAAATTCAAATTTCATCCTTTTCAATTTCTTAAGATCCAAATTACCGGATTTTAAGCTAAGAGCACTGAACCCACCTAATTAGAGAAGTCAAATCAATCGATCACTAAAATCCCACATACAAAACCCCCTAAGATTAACGAAATTTTCCACCTTTAATATTATCCCCAATTTTTAACATCCAAACAAAACTAGGGTTTTGAACAATAGTGATTGATTTTGACCTTAAAATATCAAAATCAGCGTAATCAAAATGAGAAACTGAAGTTAAATTTGCAATACCTGAGAGAGAATCGAAGAATCGAAGAAAACCTAGCACGGAAAGCACGAGCTGGGATAATTTTTGAACAAAGAAATTGAAACCGGAGAGAATGTTTGCAAGAAAGAGAAGAGAATGGAGTTTTTTTCTATTTTCTTTTCTATTTTTTTTTTTTTACTTTGGAGAAAGAAAATAATAATGAAAATATTAGAAAGTTCAGTTTATTTGCCAAATAGTAATGTCAAATAAAAATACAACCATATATAATTAAGAGATTCAAAGCAGAAGAGTTTGGTCTTAAACTATGATTAAAGAAAAGAGAAAAAAAAAGTTGCCAGCTTGACCTCAAATAAGCATTAAGTTATAAGAGTTATAAAAAATAAGTAAAAATATGTATATTCACAATAAAATATAATATATATATATATATATTATATTTTTTTAATACTTAGAATACAAAACAAATAATTTATTTATAATAGCAAACATTAAAAGATACTAAAAAACTAGTGTCATAAAAACTTAAAAACTAAATCCAAAAGTTATAAAGTCTAAAAAATTATAGTGGATATTTAATATATATAATTATAAATTTTATAATAATTTCCTTAAATAATTATATACTAAAAATATAGCTCATTAAAATCTTATAGAAAAACACAATGAAAAAAAATTTAAACAAAAAAAAAAAAGTATAATATTCTTGTGTTATTTTTAAATACTTCAGAATTCAATTGAAAATTTTATATAAATACTATAAGATCTAATTCAATAGAAGGTTTTATATAGATACTTTGAGATTTTTATTTATAATTAAATATTTTAAAATTCTTAAAAACACCAAATTATCTCATTAAATCTTTATGCCAAATTCACAAAACCTTGTAAGGGAAAACACAATGGATAAAAACCTAAGGAAAAATAAATATAAATTGCATTGACTTCAACTTAAAAATACATGTTTTATGATAAATCTTTATAATGATGCATTTCAATATTATAAATAAACTTTTTGAAAGTTGAGACTGATAAAGACTTTGTAAATAAATCTATTAAATTATCATTTTCACTTGATTTGTTTAATATCAATTTTTTTCTTATGTTAAAGCTCGTGATTGTAAAAGAATTTTGATGACATATGCTTTATGATGTTTACTTTAATTTCGTCTCTTCCAAGTTAAGTGATGCAGATAATATTATCTTCAAATAATATTATGGAATTATCTTTAATGGTTGACAAATTTTTTTTATATACTAGATAATTGACCATAATCATATATACTCTTGACTTATTCCATGAATTGCAATAATTTTTGAATAATTTAATGAAATAGTCAAAATGTTTATTTGATAGATTTCCAAGAAATTTCAGTGCTTTTGTATGTTAACAGATAACTTGTCCTTTGTGGGGATTAGAAAGATAATTTGAATTTGCATATCTAATCAAATATGAATTTGATTCATTATAAAATAACCATATTTTAGTTGTTCCACAGAGATAGCGAAGTATATGTTTGACCTTATTCTAGTGTTTTTTTGTGTGGGAGTGGAGCTATATTTTGCTAATAAATTGATTGCAAAAGCTATATCTATTCTTGTATAATTTGTAAGATACATGAGTGCTTCGATAACACTAAGATATGATATTTTTAAACCAAGAATTTCTTTATTCTCTTCACCCATCAAGTGATCGAACAATCATAAATGTACTCAAAGGATGAGCATTGTTCATGTAAAAGTACTTCAAGATATTTTCTGTATATATATATATATTGATGGAGAAAAAATTCATTTGAAAGATATTCAATATCTAAATCAAGATAAAATTTTGTATTTTTGAGATCTTTCATTTCAAATTCATCTTTCAAATATGTTGCAGTTTTTCTGAGCTTTTCAGGAGTACTAATAAGATTTAAATCATCAATATATATTGCAATAATAGAAAATCTTAATGTGGTTTTCTTAATAAAAATATGTGGGAAAATCTCATTATTCTCAAACCTTTTTTAGGAGGTATTCATTAAGACAATTATACCACATTCGACCAAATTGCTTCAATTCATATAAAGATATTTGTAGCTTAATAAAATAAATACTTTTATGTTTATCATAAAGGCTTCAAGCATTTTGAATGTTTTAAGAATTTTCATATGAATTTTTTTATCTAATGATCTATGTTGTAATTATATCTGTTAAATATATGTCTAGAGTTTTTAATACTATTAAACCAATTAAAAATTTAAAAGTGATTGCATCCATAACTAGAGAATAAGTTTTCTCATAATCAATATTAGGTCTTTGTAAAAAACTTGTGCAACAAGTCGTGCTTTGTATCGAACAATTTCATTGTGCTTATTTCATTTTCTAACGAAAATCTATTTATATCCAACAAGTATAACACCTTTAGGTGTATGAACTACATGTCCAAATACTTCATATTTTGCAAGTGAGTTTAACTTTGTTTAGATTACTTCTTTCCACATTGACCAATCATTTCTATGTCAACATTCTTTTATGTTTGTGGTTTAATTTTATCATTACTTCTAGTGATGCCAAAAGCAACTTTAAATGCAAATATGTCATTTATAAAAATTTTATTTCGGTTCAAAATCTTTCATCTATGAACATATTTTATGGAGATCTCATTATTTTCAAGTAGCTGAATCTC
Source organism: Populus pruinosa (assembly GCA_026413675.1). Lineage (NCBI taxonomy): Eukaryota > Viridiplantae > Streptophyta > Magnoliopsida > Malpighiales > Salicaceae > Populus > Populus pruinosa. The sequence continues at coordinate 9,274,716 of CM048607.1, forward strand.
TTCAAGACGTCTCTCTTCAATAGGATCAATATTAGAAGATGATTTTGACACAATATTTATCGTTTGTTTTATAAATGATGAATCTTCAGGAGTACTATCATTTATTTGTTATAATTTTTGTTTTCTAGGATTTTTGTTCTTGGCATCAACGGGTCTTCTGCATTTCAAGCATGATATGAATTTATTTGCTACTATGTTGCCTTTTTTTTTTCTTTATGGATTTCAACTCTAAATGGAGTATTTACATCTAGAATATGAGATTTAACCACCTTTTCACTATTGGTGAAAACATTTAGTAATTGATTTGTAATATTTCATAAATAAATTATCTTTTAAACTTCAAGTTCACATTGATTTGTTCTTGGATCAAAATGAGAAAAATTTGGGTTATTTCAAGTAATTTATTGTGCTTCAGACACTAACTTTTCTTTCCTTAATGGTGAGAAAATATTCTTATCAAAATGACAATCTTTAAAATATGTCTTAAAAAATCACCAGTTAAAGGTTTAAGGAATCTAATAATAAATGGAGAATCAAAACCAACATAAATTCATATTCTATATTATGGACTAGTCTTTTGTCTATTATAGGCACATATACTGCATAACTAAAAATTTATAGAAGAAATATATTTGGTGGTATACTAAAACAAGTTGTAAAGGAGAATATTTATAGTAAGCACGTGGTCTAATTCTAACTAATGATGTAACATGTAATATAGCATGTCCCTAAAAAAATATAAGCAATTTTGATCTCATAAGTAATGGTCTAGCAATTAAGTTAAGACACTTTATAAATGATTCTGCTAGATCATTTTAAGTATGTAATTAAGCAATAAGATAATCAACATCAATTCCAATAAAAGTAGGATGCTTAAGAAGTAAACTCACCAATATTGTCCAATTGAATTTTTTTAATTTGATAATTGGAAAATTATGTTTGTAATTTGATAATCTATGCTATTAATCTAGCAAATGAAACATTTTGACTAGAAAGTAAACAAACATGTGACCATTTACTTGATGCATCAATTAATACCATAACATATCTAAAATGTATGTATGGAGGATAAATAGGTCCATATATATCTCATTGAATTCTTTCAAGATTGTGATTCTATAACAATTTTTAATGGACATGGTTTGGTAATTAATTTACATTGAGAACATATAGCGTGTGGATTTTTACATCGTAAAAAAATATTCAAGTTCTTTAAAGGATGCCCGTGTGAATTTTTAATAATTTGTCATATCATTATTGATCATGGATGTCCAAGTATATCATGCCAAAGCATAAATATTTTTAGGTCGGGAAAATATTGGTGTTTCCAACATTTGTTTTAATAAATTTCATGATCATGTAATAAATTCTAAAAGAGAAAGTAGATAATTTTTAAAATAACAACCTTCTGACCTGAAATACATGAAATAATATAAAAATATTCTTTTTTTCTTCATCTATAGTTTCAATATGATAACAATTAGCACGTGTATCTTTCAAATTGAGTAAATTTCTTCTAGACTTAGATGAATATAATATATATTTGATTCCTAATTTTGTGTTATTTGGTAACAAAATATTAGCTTTTTCATGTCTATTGGATCCGATATTATAGTGACGTTAGCTTTGGTTAATGTCAAATATTTAAAGTATTTTTTTTCCTTCAGAATTATGTGCATTGTTGTGTTATCTGGCAGATATAAATCTTCATCATGAAAAGTCATTCCTTTATTCAAGATATAATTAAAGTTTATTATTTAACCGAAATTATATTGACATTGTTTATTGAAAATACAATAAGATAAATATCTTAATAGAAATAAAAAAAATATTAATCATCCCTAAAGGTTCCACCACTAAGTATGTCATATGTTTTATCTGAGTGTTCAAATAAATAAAAAATATTAAGATAAGCATTATGACCTTCAAAATCATCTTTATGAATAAAATAAGTCTCAATTGCATTTTGTTTCATCAAGGCTTAATATAAATTTGTAAGATTTTTTGGTATTCGACAAGTGTGAAACCAATGACCATACATACCACACCTATGATGACACTTATCCTCTTTTTTTTTTTAATGCAAATTCTTGTTATTTTCTTGTTATGTTCATTATGTCCTCACTTTAGTGGTATAATAGGTTTTCTTTTGAAGGATTACCCCTTCTCTCTCTCTCTCTTTTTTTTTTTTCATATCTATACCTCTAATTTTTCTTGTCTTTTGGATAAATATTTCATTCACTTTAGGAAATGGTTGAGAACATGTGGGATGAGATTAATGTTTTTTTTTTTTTTTATCAAAAGCTCATTATTTAGTTCAGCCACAAGAAATACATAAAATTAGTCTTAAATACCTCTTGAAATTACATTCTTAGTATTGTTGTTGTTGGACAATATTTAAGGCATGAAAAGTATAGAATATTTTCTCTAATATTTTATTTTTTGTGATATTTTCACCACACAATTTAGCTATGAAGTAATTTTAAAAATAGCAAAATTATATTCACTAATTGATTTAAAATCTTGCAATCTTAGGTGCAACTAATCATAACAAGTTTGAGGGAGTATAGTTAATCATTCATAGAGATAGTGGCAAATAAAAATCATTGTTTTTAGGTGATCGTACAAAGAAGTGTTATTTTCTTCTTTGATGGTCTGTCTGTTCAAGATTCGTAGCTTCCAGATGAATCTTAGTGTCAAGGATCTATGATAACAAATTATTCTTAAATACATTAAGAGCGATAAGTTCAAATTTTATTAGATTCGACATTATCTATAAGAAAAAACAACTTATTAAATAAAATCATGAATATAAAAGAAAAACATCAATTTCTTAAGAATATTGTTTAGTTCTTTAGAAATACCAGTTCTTCAAGAACCGTATTCAATTTATTTAGTCCTTTAGAAACTTATAATACTAGTTATTTAGGAATTTTAAATCTTAATGAACGAAAAGGAAAGAAAATTTATCAAAATAAGTTACAGAGCCAAGTATATTCCATAAAATATAAACAATAATGAAAATAAAAAAATATTAAAATTGACATAAATCACGTAACATAGAAGTATATATATATCTAAGATTTAAATATAAATTAAATATAGTAATCATGTTGATAACATGTTAAGAAAATAAAAAACAAATGTGTATATTCAAAATAAAACTTATAAGAAAACATATTTTTTTATATATTTTTTTTAATATTTAGAATACATGACTTGTAATTTATTCATAAAAAAAAGAAATAAAAACATTAAAAAACACTAAAAAACTCAAATATAATAAAAAAATTAAGAAATTAAACTCGAGAATCATGAAATCTAAAAATTTTTAATGAACATTTAATATATATAATTATAGATTTTATAACACAATATTTATTATTTATATAAATAATTAAAAAAGCAACCTAATATTACCCTACAACCTTGTAGGGCATTCAATTTTTTATAATCAAATTTATGATTATCTAAAAAAAATATTCTTGTCGATTAAATACATTTCATTACAAACAAATAGAAATTAGAACGCAGGAAACAACGAGGCGTCAAAGGACACTTGTCTCCATTTCTAATGTTAAAAACATTGTTTGTCACAAGGATACCACATGTCTTAATTATTTAAATATTTTCTGTCCTGAAATGTCAAAAGGCTAAAGACGTCCTCGTCCTTGTCACATCTACCATGTTCCTAGAAGAAAAAAGAGAAGAAAAAAGCATCTCCCTTTGAGGAAAGGCACGTGAATCATATTCATGTTTGCAAAGAAAAAAGATGAAGATTCAGGTTTTATGGTATTTGGATCAAGAAATGTTAAGCCCCCTTTGCCTTCTCTTATAAATGTCTGACAGCCACACAAGAATGAAGGAGAACATTACAATAAGGGGACTCATGCTAGTAATATCGAACAAGATACAGGTCCAAAGTTGACATCAGCTGAACACAACTGATTCTTTGTTTCATGTTCAAGCTTCTACGAACAAAAGACGAACAGCCAAGGATAACGAAATACTTGTTTTTCCTATTTTTGCAGGCACAGCTGAGATTTAATGTTGCTGTTAGCAAGTAGTTAAAGCCTCCAAAAGCTCGAAAACCCCGACTTTGAAAACCATTTGCTGGTTAACGAAAGCAAATGCAGTGCATCTCTTTTGTACCGAGTCTCTTTGCTCTTGTTATTCATAAAAGTTTACTGATACTTTCTTCTTATCCACTTCCTTCCACAGAACGGTGTAAACAAACTTTTAGAATGATGATATTCGCCCCTCAGCTCTCCGTGGCCACAAGAATTCCATCAATTTATTTGGTTTGGGGTGGGGCAAGGCTGCGAGGATTTATATTCTAACATAACTTGTAGGTGATCAGTATAAGATATCATGACCAATAAAATGGAAAACCTTGGTCTGCCCCCACATTGAAATGATCAGGAAATGATCTTCAAGAAGTATTATGGTATCCCAGCAGCATCCTGGTGAGTGATATAGCGAGCTTTCACTCACCAGCTACTTTGATATCATTCGATACCGGATGATTTGGAAAGCATCAATCTGTACATAGGGTCCCCACGATCAATAACATGTTGCTCCCAATCTGACATGACTCCAAATGGGTTCTCTTCAAGCCATTCCCCGAGATTCATTCTTGCATGGTATTGATCATTCCATAGATTGAGCTTGCCCTTGCCATTTTTGAGAAATAATTCTTTCATTCTCAAAGCAACTGCTTCTATGTCAGATTGCAGGAAAATCTGGCGCGATAAATTCAAGAATAGAGTTAATAAGCTGGAGCAAGCAGCATTTCATGGTTTAAGATAGAAATCGAGTAATGAAGAACGGATTACACAATATCAGGAAACGGAAGCTGCAAAAACTTCGTGTTACCTTCCCATCCAGTGCAAGGAGATCCACCACAGCTTTAATCAATGACCTTTGGAGCATTCTCCATCTATGTTCTGGATTGTTGAAATCAGGGTTGGGACACTGAACAAGGTGATAAAGGTTGTCCTTATGTGGCATAGATGTCATGTCTCAGCAATTCATTGAAAACAAGGGATAAAACCACTAGCCAATTTTCTAATTTGCAGTTATTTTGGATTATTGAGGTACTTTCATTGCATCTACAAGGAGACTAAAGTGCTTTCTTAAAGAAGACAGAATCCATAAATAATCTGAAATTACTACTCCTCGGAAAGAAACCACTGAGGCTGACAACAGAAGAATGTAGCAGCACCTATTGTTTCATATTCGATGGAGCTAATGGAAATATCAAGTGATGATTGTATTGTGGTGAAATAAGACGGTGAGACTACATTTTCTTGAAATAGAAGATTTAAAATTCTTCATACAACAAATTAGAAAACATCACCTAAATGGTTTAGAAGATTATCTGGATCTCAATAAATCCATGCCTAGGAGTACAACAAGAATGAGTTAATGACAAATGCACACAAAGAAATGGATCGTACAGCTTGAAAGTAGAAAGAACAATCTATCCACTACCTGTATCGAAACAAGAACCAACTCTCCTGGATAACTCGAAACTATGGAACGAAATGTTGTTGTAGCATTTGTTACAATGAAGTACCTAACATGCAGAACAAAAGAAACAGATGAAACAATTACATGAATCCAGAGATAATAAAACAAACTTTTACCTGCACAATTTTTTTTTCCCTTAATGATTGGCAATGTTTGAACACAAGCCTATCCCTACTCTTTTCCCATACGAGTTAATAAAATCCCAGGGCAATTAGCAATAGAAAGTTAATAACATGAGGAACTACATATGATTTCCGATCAGTACTCATCAAAATGCAAAGAAATCTTTCAAAAGTTCAATTATAAATGAAAATCCACTCCCCAAACTTGCACACGTGAAAGAAATATAAACAAAAGTTCATTTGGAAAATTAAGAATTCAAGAAGATTACATATTCCCTTGTTTATATAAAGCAGGGATTCAATAATCCTAAGCAAACACAGTTTTGTCGAAAAAAAAAATATTAATTACCCTGCCATCAGATTCACATTGAAAAACTCATTTCTTAGCCATAATGATGGAAATATTCAATCAAACAGAAATCTAATCTAATTTAAATGCACAATGATTTACAAAGATGTCATGAACATCCAAATTGGACAGCACAATAATTTTTAGCCTATGTTTACCATCATAAACGTGCAAATTTTTGCAGAAGTAAAGCAAGGACCGTACCCATTTTGAATGCCATACTGATGAACAGAATCCATACAGCGTCTTACAAGCTAAAGTTTTTAAATAAAATAAAATAAAACAAAACAGAAGTAAGAAATTGAATCAAAGAGGAAAGTCGTGAGAGTAAAGAGAAAAAAACGCAAAAAGAAGCCCAGGAGAACAAATAACCTTTGAATTGATTTCTAGACCAAGAAAATTCAAATCCTTTCTTCTCCTAGCCATCCCCAAAAGAAATAGTCCACTACCTGCCATTTTTAATCAAATGCATGAAGGAACCATAATCACAAACCCTTCCCCAAAAGAAATAGTCCACTACCTGCCATTTTTAATCAAATGCCTGAAAGAACCATAATCACAAACCCTTTTTGTCAGACCAGACACACAGTCCCACAAGATGGGCATATCATGGTTTAGTCTTATAATAATCACTATTTGACATTTGTTTTTCTGTACCGAACATACTCATTTTCCGTTCAATACTTCAATACTTCACACATATTTCACAGCAGATAAGAGCAAATCAAACTGGTTATTAAATACCACTTCAAATGTCAACTACTCAATCTCACATGTACTTAACTTTTGAAGCAACAAATACGAGGAAATCAAATAGTAGGAAGAGAAAAAGGAAAATGTACCACTTCCAATATCAACCACCAATGGTTGAGCTGGATTGCAATAGGCAGACTTCCAGTCGATCTCAAATGGATATGCCTGCACAAAGCATGAAAGGAACAATGCCCAAGAACATCATCATAAAAAGCTGAGCACATTAATGTCTTCGAAACCTTCAGGCAAGAATAGGTAGGATAGATCTCTTAACTACTTAAGTGAGGATATTATTAACCCAAGACATTAGTTTTTATCAAATCGCAAGAAGTGATGGGCCTGTAAAATTATATTCCTTAACACCATCCAAGGAAAAATGATGGACTATGATGGTTGCAAAATACTCCCCTCAATGCAAACAGATGTACTCTTTTCCATGGTCTCATCTAGGAAAATCCTGATTTTAGTTTTTGATTACTACAGCAAAAAATAAATAGTGAAGTTGACAGAACATACTCTATCTAAGGCCATAACCCCGGGAAGCTTTCTTCCTTTGAAAAATTCCCATAGAACTGAAGCATTTTCAATCATGTCATTAACCAAGACACACTTTGATTCCATCACCATTGCTTGGCATGCCATATTCCCCACCACAGTGATATCACAATTTCTTTGCCTTAGTTCATTAAGTGCTTGAGCCAATTTAGATGCTCCGTCTGCACATTGACCTGAGAACTTGAATTTCACTGGACCAATCCACAGAATTTTCTGTAATACAAGGAAAAAAACTCAGTTAAGTCTGATAGTAATCAACAATGAGCTGCCAATTAAAAGCAAAATGCAACATACACGAGCAGAATTCCACAAATAATGGCCTTTTGAAACAGAAATGTCGTCAATTGATAAAAAAAAAAGTCCACTATGAATTATTTACTTCATAAAAACTATAAAAGAAAAAGAAAAATTTATACAAACTCTGGCTCATAATTAGTAAATTGAACAAAAAAAAAACAGAACTTCTATGCCTTGATTCTCAATGCAACACCAATGAAAGTAAGTGGGTATAAAGAGGTAAGATATTGTAAAATGAACAGAGCCAAATAGATAGAAATATTATGTGTCAAAATTTACCATCTCCAGATAGATGAATTAAAATTCTTTTCATTATAGTAAATGAAAGTTATAGCTAATGAATCACCTATACGCTCCACTAGTAAGCTCTCATCAATTAACAAGTGTTGAATATAAACAAAAAAACATGGAGTTTGGATCAGCTAAAAACAATGGATGCTTAGCAACAACTCCTTTTTACCTTGCATTTCACTAGTAAAGAGTTTAATTCATTCAATGACCGAGGACCAAGATCAACAGGTAGCCAACCTAAAATATAAGGAACAGAAGATATTTCAATCGCATAACTTATTACATCTAAGAATGGTCAATAATAACAATTTATAAATGTGGAGTCATCAAACATACAAATTTAAACAAGCTGCTTTGATTGTGGTAACATTTGAAATAATACTACCACGGAAGGATGCAGCAGACATATCAATTCTATATTATAGTGATGCATTTTTCTTCTTATATATATATATATATATATATATATATAGCTTTCTCATGTAATATGCGGCCACTAGAATAACTGAAAGAACAATGAATTAAGTCAATATGGGAAATTTAAAGAGGAAGATAGTTTCAAATATTAACTCTAACTCCTTGAAGGCAGTGTAAAACTGCGACAACTATAGCACTTTTGATGAAGTTTTTGATAATTGCAAAAAGAACTGCTGACAATCTAAATTTCAAAAGTAGCAGGTTGAGGAATAAATTAGAAGAATATAGAGGGAGGAAACCAATTTACCCAACCAAATATAAATTCAAGAGCTTGGATATTAAATCATTGAAAGGAAGGACATACATGAAGCCAAAAAATGTAATAATTGTGGGTAGAATCTCACCAGCCAAAATATTATGAGAAGGAAATATGCCCATTTTCTCTGGAAGATGCTCATTCATGCACCAAAAATCCATGGGATGTAGAATGGGAATGTTCCTATCATGTGCAATTTGGATTATATCTAAAGCTGCTTTATACGCCCCAGGTTCTACCAGATATGAAGGAACAGAAAGTCCCAAAGCATGCATTATTTGGAATGACATCATCCCGACAAAGACCACTCCATCACATCTGGAAACTAAAAAATGCAATGCAGCTGCTTTGTCATAAAGATTACCCCCTCCAATCTGCATCAGATAAGAGAATTCTAGCAATAAGTGAAGAGCAAAAGGAAACATGCAAAAGTCAATATTCACTTAAAGAGGGGGAAGCAACTTTGTTAAACTAATGAAGCTAAATGAAAGATATCTGTAGCAGTGGAGACGTACAATTGCAACATATGGTCTTTTGTTAGTTCTAGCAACCTTCTTCAGCTGACAAAGGCTCTCTTCAAAGTGAAAACCAGCTATACAAGCAGAACAAAAGCGAGCAATACCAACTGTTGATGCAAGAATTTTATGAGACTGCGAAAAGGAGTCGTTAACAAAAATATCAACTCCTAATGATAATAGTTCAGCAAACTTTGAATTATTGGCAACTTCCTCTTTGCACTCTGAAAGGTTCTCAAGAAGGAATATATCTGCTTTCTTCAGGACTTCCATTTTCAACAACACAGCAGAATAATTGCATTTAATGGTAACAACTCTGTGTTGGATAACTGATGATATCATGTCTGGAACAAAGAGATTGTCATGAATTATTTCTGAAGCTTTTTACAACCATATTGGACTGGTCTTACAATGTGAAGCAATCTCTTTGAAGTGCTCTAGGAATGATACCTGCAACAGTCTCAGCATCATGAAGCTGTGAATTAGTTTTCTTCCTCCAGCCACTCACAAGAATTATTTTTGCTCCAGCTTCACGTAAATATTTAATCGTGAAAACTGCACTTGACACTGATTGAGAGCTCTGGTCCTGTTCTTCTTCCCTAAGTAAATTGGTGCTATCAAATCTGACCATGACCACTTTTCCCACCAGCTCCTCCTTAGGAAATTTTCTAAGAGTTTGTACATGTGGGAAAGGCTCCATTTCTCCTTCATCACAACAATTAGCCTAAGAACAAAACCCAATTGAGAGATACAATTAAATATCTCAGCCAACCAACAAGAAAAAACCATTTTTAAGGAATATTACCATTTTTAAGGAATAATTAGCCAGACTAAGCAGACACATCATACAGATATAAATTAAGGAGTCCTGTGTTTTGTCTATTATGGGCATTGAAGCTGCTTCAACTAAAAGCTCAAGCAAATGATGGGAAGGCATTTGAACAGGAATTGCAAAAACAGTTCAGTTCAACTTAATGGAGCAAACATTTTCTGTGAAGTTGGAAAGTGGTATACCAACAGGAATGCCAACTAAAATTTCATGACTACAAACACACCAGTTTTATGAGGTGGATTGTTGGGATAGTAATGCTCTTGTCCAAAAAAACACCGATGGAAAAGGCTTCACAAAGAAACTACACAACTTCTTCCAGTTTTGGCTACATCATCCTAATTTAATGATATAAAAGTCTGATGATAATGTACACCAACTTAACCTTTCAATGATGATCAACTGATGAGAATCCAATGCAGTTTACAATTAGACATACAATGACTTATATTTTTAACTCCTGTTGAACCATCAATATGTTCAGGCACATAAAAGAATTACTGTACTTGCAACAGATTAAAAATATAATTACCAGTACTATCCACAAAAAAAAAAGAAAAAGAAGAAAAGAAAAGGGAAAAGCTAATTCTTAGAAACTAGCCCCATTCCAGCAACAGCACCTGCCGATAAGGGAACGTCAGCCAGATTTCTTGGTACCTTAAATTTGTTAGAGCTTTTGACATGATCTGCTGCCTCTGAACCACCTGCCAAGAACATTAAATTAAACTTGAACAGGAAAAATAAGACAGTGAGAAGAAACAAAGATAAAATGTTACTACTAATCGTGCTTTTATTTTTTATTTTCGAAAAAAGGCTAGGAACCTTGTAAGGATAATCGAACACCACGAAATCTCCAACGTTTGGCAGTCTTGTTTACGAGGTATGGAGAAGATTTTGGATGAAGAAACTCCGATGTTTTGGTAGGAAAAGCATAAAACGTTAACTTGTTTGATAAGGATAGAGTTCCATCCACTGAATTTAGAAGTTGAAACATGTTTCCTCCTTTTGCTGCCGCCTCTATATTAACTAACCGAGCAACTGTAAACAGAAAGTTAAATATAAGAGTACAAAAGAATTAAGTTGAACTATCTTGGTTTCTTTATTTGTTTTTCAAAAATCCAATCCCTATAATTGGATTGTTTACAATAGTCAAAGACACCACTGTTTCACTTATCATTGAAAATGTTGTTTATTCGCTTGTAAGAACACTTGAATCCAACATGGAAAAAAAAAACACTTCAGTAGTTTAAGCAGAAACCCAGAAAGAAAATGAAAAAGAAAAAGAAAAGGGGGTTACCTTCAAGAAATAGAAAAGGAGATGAGGGTCACAGCACCATGGCATGCCTGTCTGCGTTATCTTCTTCTTCTATAAAGCTATGCTCTCTGCTCGTTTTGAAGGAAAAGGACGCGTTTATTATTGCAGGTGCGATGTTAAGAAGTAACAGCGTAATACGGTGCGTATTTACGCAAAGTGTTAAAAAGGGTGCTTTATATTTAACGTACCTTCTTCAAATACAACGTCGTGTCGTTTGACAGCAACTGAGAAAAAAAAAAAACTCGTTGAAAAATATTAAATATTTTTTGAAATATATCATTTTATTTTTAATGCATTAATATTAAAAACAAATTTTAAAAATAAATAAATAAATATTATTTTTATATATTTCCAAACAAAAATCAATTAAAAAAAAAAACAATTCCTGCCGCGACAGCAAGTAACGGCGGGCTAATGAATGGAACTCGCTCAAATCTGAGACTGAAACCCTTCCTCTCTGTCACTGACTGATTTGTCTGCTTCTCGAGGAGGAGGAGCAAGCCATCTGGGCTAACATAGAAAAATAAAATGGGTTTTTCGGTAGGATTTGTTATTGGATTTGTTGGAGTTTTAATTCTCTGTCATGCCGCTTATTCAACTACTCAATGTATGCGCCTCATACTCTCTCTCCCCCTCTCTCTTTCTTATATCTTTCCTTCTTTTTTTTTTTATTGTTCTTCTTTTTTGTTATTTCTGTTTATTTGTGCTTATGGTGGTGGTGATTCAGATAAGGGTTTGTTGAAGATTACAGAGGATGAGTTTTCTGGACCTCCTTTCAATGTATCTTATCTCTTTCTCTACCTTCCCTTCCCTTCCCTTTCCTTTCCTTCTATTTCTCTTTTTTGGTGACTTTTTTTTTTTTAAAAAAAAATCTCTTATTTGGCTGTGTGTTGATGTTTATGCAGGTGGTGGTGGAGTTGATTGTGGGGCTGGTTTTGTGTACGTGGGCAGCCATAACTGTGCCTGGCATCTTTCTCTCTATTCATCCTCATTCTGATGACAATAGGTAACTCATTCTTTCTTTGTCTTTATTTTTATATCTCTCAATTTCGTCTATTGGGATTTCTGTCTATTCATTTTCCAACTCAAATATGTAGATCGTTCATTGGGTTATATAACTTGACTTTGGGCCGATAGAAAATGAGTTATTCACTGTCAAGTAATCGGATTGCTCTTTAAGAAATTGAGAAAAATAAACAAATAAAGACTGATTTACTAACAGCAGTTGTGAGTATATTTGAGTTAGTTAATGAGGTAATCAGGTAAAATTGCTCTTTGCAGCATCTGATGTACAGTGTTGTCATTCACTTTTTATTGATCATGGCAAACTTAGGTTAGATATAATTTATGTAGTTTCCGGATGTTTTAAGGGAAGTTTCCTCTTTTTAATTCACAAGATGGTCATGAGTTTTCCTGAATGAAATGTAAGATAAACCATGGAATGGTTTTATCGCTTCTGACTTATCAGTATCTGGATTTTGAAGAGGCTGTTTAAATTTCCTATCCCAGTCTGGTAATGTTAATGGTACAGAAATAGTCTCAATTGCACCTTAAGCTATTTCTGTTGATTCTTGCCACATGATAAGCATACTTTGTAGTAAATCAAGGGTCAATTAATTGGTCACCTGGACAGTGTCTTTGTATCTTGTAGATCATGACTTGATAATTAAGGAACATATAGAAATCCTTAAGAATCCTTAAGTGGGGTGTTGTACCTTCATATAGCTTGAACACATTCTGACTTTATGATTAATTTCCCAGGAATTCTAGATTGAACTATAGACTACCATTTCTTCATTGTCAAGTTATATGTTTGCTCTACAGTGTGCCCTTGCAGGCATAATCATGTGCATGTAAATGTAAGTTTGTTTGACTGAAGATTTCACTTTACAAGGGACTAAATTAAACTAAAATTTTCTTGATATGCAAGAAGAGGGCTTGTTATTTTTATTAAGCCTTGACCATGCCTTGACCATGGCAATGGGGCCTCTAGGCTTACTACTATTGTTTTTAGGCTAGATTGATGTGAATTTTATTAGACATAGGCTTGTTGTTTCAGGTAATAGGTGAAAACATGATTAATAAAAGAAAAAAAAAGAAAAAAAAAAGAAGAAAACAAAACGTAGAGAAGCCAAGTCTGTGTAAGGACTGGACCATGTCAGCCTTGTTTTCTGACTTTTGTTTGTTTCCTGAAACCACGGGAAAGACCTCATCCTATGGTTTGGATGGTTCAAGATCTAGGCACAGCAGTTCTTTTTTCCTCATTCTACCTTGGATGTGTTCCAAAACTTTGTTAGTTAAGGAGCCATTGTTAGCGCTTTTGTTCTCATTGATTAGTGGAACAGATTATCCCTTATAGATTTCCATCATTTAGATGGTTTTATTTAAATTGATTGTGTTCTCTTCCTGGACACTTATTTTGTTATGTGACATTATAGTTGATTGTGTTATCTTGCTACTTATTGCTTGAAGATCGTGTTCAATTGGTGGATTTGGTGAATAGTTTAATTAGCACGGTAAAAGATGAACATTGAACAATGAAGCATATAACACAGGGAACAATTATGATCCAAGTAGAGAATGCAAGCAATCTACATGGAAAACCTTTAAAGAGGGAAAAACCGCAGGGCATATAATCTGGATCCAGTGATTGATGAAATTAAGTGTTGAAAATATCATAACTACAAGAGTAATCCCTCGAGTCTACAAGGAATCTAGTGGATACACACCGATGACTCCAAACTAACAAAGTTAAAAGGCATGCGCTCAAAAGAGTACAAGCACAAAATCCCTTGTAGGATGGAAGAGAAGCAACCCTTGAGCTTTACAATCCACTCAAGAAAAACCCTTGGATCTCGTCCTTGAATCACCCACCCACCTGGTCTTTTTGACCATGAGAAAAAAGACAGTCTGAAGGCCAAAGCAGCTCACTATTGTCTTGAAAAATCTGACTTCTTCACAATTTTGTTAGCTACAACTTACAATGGCAATCAACTCCGCATATGTCTAGCCCAGACTTGGTGGTAGGCTGAAGATGGTCAAGTTTCCCATGTCAAATTTCATGTTCCTTAGAGGGCATGCTTTAGTTTTGTTGATTCTGAATTACACCAAATATGATTATTATTAATGTTGTTTTTACACTATAACGGGCCATTGACATTATTCATATATTCTTCAATGCAGGATGGTTTCTTTGCCAGACAACCTGGATTTCATAATCTTCAACCATCGTGGAAAAGTATTTGTTCCAGAAATCAACATGAAATCTGAACATTAAAGTCATTAAAGCAATGGAAGATTCATCTCCAACATATTTGAGTAGACTATTGTGTCTCAATCAAATTAGCACTCCGAAAGAGAAGCTCATCAACTCAACAGGGCTACTGTCAAGTTTTTAGGATTACATAATTATGATCGTCCCTTTGGATTTGTATTGGTCTTATATTCATCATCACTGTTCATCATGGTCATGTAACTTGAACTGGGTTATCTGTTTTGCATCTTTAGCATTTGAGTTTTGTATTTGGATCTGAGCAGGGCCTTTTTGTGGTGCCCTGACTTCACTTTTATGTGTTAATGATCAGTCCAATTACACTGGAGTTTTTACTAGGGTGATATGCAGAGAAATCAAAATGTGGCATGGGATGCTGTTTGTGGTAGCTCTATCCTCTTGCAACAGGTTTGCACATGAGAGAACATCGGAGTGGCATTGTAAATGCATGGGTTAATATCGTCCCAGCGTGGTGTTGATGACTGGTGGAATGGACTGTGGCGCCATCCTGCTCAAAAAACATGGCTTTCTCGGCTCTTTCTAATGGAAGAATTTCTCTGCATTTAAATTGATGTTTCTTGATTCTGATATCCTTTCACTTTGCTGCATGAGCTGGTAGTTTTTCCATCGTTAACAACTCGATTATAGCTTTAAAGCCAGATAACGGAAGCTGTATGTCAAAGCAAAAGCTACGATAGCTTATGCACTAGGCGGTGTCTCTTGCCTTTTTTCACTGTATATGGATCGACTTCCTGAAGGTTATTATAAAGCGGCAGACCTGAAGAGATTCAACTTCCAAAATGATTAAAATTTACAGCTGATTAAATTAAGAAAACTTTTATCATTAATTAAAAGTTGGAAAATTACTATTCAGAGGCTGCAGCAATATAGTTGATTGCAACGAAAAGCAACTGTATCTGCAACTCGAGAAGATAAAGGTGTTGAATTATACCTCACTCTATACTCTAAATGTAAGAACCTGACAAAATAGGGTAACTGTTTCAGCAAACACACGATCAATTATCTCTTAATTCTATTTCTATAACAAAAAGATTATGATTGTGAAGATGCACCCGTTGTTGTGTATAGGGGAGCGACTTCCCATCCCCAGGTTATTTGACACAATCAAAACAAAATTGTTCTCGAACACAACATGACACATCAGTATGGTCTGGATGTCCCAACAATCCAGACCACCTCATAATAAAATTTTGCAATGACATTAAGGTGCTTATGTGGAAATGCACAGTATCCTAAATATTATCTTTTTGTTGTATGTCCAGATGATATTGGCCAGAATCAAAGAGCACATTTTGTCCATCCCACAATAAAATTCAATGCTGATACAACATCTAATGACGGAACAAAGAAGCACAATATTCACTGTCAAAGAATCACTTGAGACTAAAGCTAAAGTAACATAAGCAAAAGCATTCACATACCTAAAAAATTGTTATAGTTTGCATGGGATACTCAATAAGAATCTCATAATATCTGTGCAGGGACAAAAAATATGTCCCTGAAATAATAAGTGAACCAATAGCCCCTTCTTCTGAATTAGCCAGTCGGTCTTGAAATTAGTTTACAACTGTGTTAGTTCTTGAGGGTTTTCCATTGACTGCCTAAGTATATACTCTGCTCTCCTCTTCTTGTCATCCCTCTCGTCATCCCGCCCTAACCAATGCCCTTTTCTCCTCCCACCCTTCTTCAAAAGACTAAGATCCAAAGACTCTCCAAACAACTTCTTTCCAGACTTAAACTTCAAAATCACAGGAGGTCTTTTTTCCGGAAGTGTCTTCCTCTCAAAATCTCCATCGTCACAAATTCCACCTTCTTTTGCTGCTTCAATAGCAGGTGCAAATGCCTGCATTACAGAAATATGGTTTTTTAGCTTATCTGACAACACAACTGGAGAAACATCCTTCTTCCCAGACTCCGATGGCATGGCAAGAAACTGGCCACTATCAACTACTCCTGACTCTTTAGCATTATTACTAATACCTGAGGATGAAGCCCCTGCTGAGCCATTACTCAACAACCTCTTCTGCAAACTCAACAAAGCCCTCTCTGCCTTTCTCCCCTGTCTTGCTTGCTCGATCTTTTCTGCACGAGGATCTACAAGCCTCTCATTCCACATAGGTGTATGCAAATACGTGTGAGGATCAGGCAAAGCTGGCAACCACGCCGGAATATGCTTCCCAGGCGGAACTTCACTCATTTTTTCAAAAGTAGGAATTGACTTTCTATCCCTAATAACAGGAAACCTTGGCACTGGTTGCGCAAATGGAATCTCATCACTAGAACCCACAAAATCAATAAGTTCTTTAATCGTACCAGAATTAAGTAGACAATTATCAGAACTGGACGCACCTAAAAACCCTTGTGAAGCTCCTATTATTATATCTTCAAAACTTCTAACCATATCAAAGAAATGACATTGGGTTCTACCTGATAAGTGGGCGTAGAAGCTTGCAGTCTTGCCTAGGTCACAGAGGTATTGGATTGTGACATCACTGAGAGAATCCAGAGCAGATTTCTTGAACCCATCAAAGCCCGCACTCTCACATATCTGAGCCACTGCCATTCTTAATACAGCGCGGCCAAAGTCATCGGATTTGGGTCTTCCCGGTGTATTCTCTTCACCTCCATTGCTCATATTTGAACCATCGTGTCAAAAAAGAAGAAACATTAGGGCTTTTCCGAATACACGGCCATTTCAACCCCGACGTGGAAAGAATCATAAGATAAGGGAAATCTTGTTTTCTTTCTTTCTGCTATAATTTTCTAAGGAATCAAACAGAAAGTGAAAACCCTAATCTAGAAAAGAAGCAATGAATTGTAGGAAAGAGAGAAATGAAAAACCCACAAATTAATTAGAGAATTGAGAGAGTAAAAGTGAAGAGTGATTTATTATGATAAAACCTAGAGGGAGGAATAGAAAAATTAGGGTTTTGGTGGGTTTAGGGTAATATTTTTGGAGGGAAATTGGAGGATTGAAAAACAGATTGAAAGGAAGATAGGGAACAAGGGAGACAGATGACATTTATAGACGAGGATGGGTGGGTGTTTTTATAGAACCCGATAACTCGCAGCTGCTGGACTTTGCTTGCGTTATTAGAGCGCGTGTGGCATCAGTTTGTTTAAAATTTAAAAATATTTTTGTTTAAAATTAAATTTTAAAGATTTTGAATTATTTTAATGTGTTAATGTTGAAAATAAATTTTAAAAAATATAAAAATATATATTATTTTGATATATTTTTAAGTAAAAAATAATTTAAAAAATAATTGATATCACTTAATTTACAAATTACCCATGCATTTATTAATCAAAAACAAATTATTATTTAATTTTAAAATTAAAATTTACAAAAGCTAATCTTAACACTAATTATTTAGAGCATTCAAGTTTTTTTACAAGGTTTATTGGTCATTATTAAATTAACTAGAAATAAATAAGTCTTTTCTCATTTAAAATATACATTGAAATGACTAAAATACTTTGGGAAATAAAAAATTTACATGGGGTAATTTCGTTTATTTTCTTATAACTAAAAGATATTGGAAAACTTCATTCACTTTTCTACAATTAATTGGAAACTTCATCCGCTTTCCTCTAACTAAAGGATATTAGGATGTCATTGCAACAATTTATTTTGATGGAAGAGATGTATTTTAAATGTATGGCCTAAAAAGAAAGTTTAGTCAAGCTAAATATAGCAATGGGTCTTTTGAGAACTATTATATTAGACTCCAAAATCCCAAGCAAGAGAGATTGATTTCAAATACTTGAATATTATAGTCTATGATAAATATATTTTTTTAAAAAAGTACAATAAATGAGTACAAAAAGATCAAATCTATACCTTTTTAAATGGCTTAGATGACTATTTGACTAGGTTTACCAAAGCATTCTTTAATAGACACCATTTTTATTAGATGAGCAAACTTTTACTTAAATGAGAAGTGAACATAATTGAAGAACTTTGATGATAGAGACGACAAGAGTAGATGACAATAATTTTGATTTGTTAATAAAAGGTTAAGAGAGGTGATTAATACTTAAAAGTGTATTTTTATCAAGGTTTTATGACATCATTTTGCACTTGAAGTATCAATAACTCTTTAACTAAAGCATGTTTTATAATAATATAAGATACCTTTAATTTGTGGTAAATTTTCATTCTAAAAACAGGCCTATCACATAAATAAAAGGCTTGATTGATGAATTTAAGAACTGAAATTGAAAGGACAAAGAGATGGTCAAACTTAGAAAAGAGATGTCCGTGCAATCCAAATCAGAACACTATTCGGTAATTGAGTCATATCTAGAGTTGTAGATCTCAGATTTAGGTCTACTTTATATGGATGGAAAGGTAAGACATAGGCCTATAACTTTTATATGGAGCTCAAGACTTAAAAAGGTCGTTTTCAAGTCCAAATTGTAGTAACAACAAAAAAAATCTGAATCTGTCTTCCAGTCCGAATACTATTCAGTGTTTGGCCCATATATGGAGTTATAGAAGTCCAAATAAGCTGAATTTTTTACAAAAAAAAGCTGAGATAATTTTCTACAACTTTCATGTTTTCAAGTGGTTCCAATTTTGACGTTATCAATGACGTTTTGGGCAGACAAAAGAAGATAAGGATTGTTACCAAGTCAAGAGTTGGTCACCCACTCATCAATTAATCATCAAATTAATAGTTCCCAATTTTGGCCTATAAAAAGAGGCATTTACCATGCATTTAGGCATCTTGGTTTCCAAATCAAGATCATACTCTTGCTTTCTCTCATTGTATTTTTTGTAATGTTTATGCTTTGCTTTTATTAATATCAAGTTTATGTCTTTCATTTCCTTTTCTTTACTTGGTTAACTCTTATCTTATTTATGTTCTTATTTTGTTTATTTATTTTTCTTTCTTTCATTATGTTTAGCTAAGTTTATTATGTCAATGTGAAAATGTTACATTAATGGTGTAAGAATAAGTATAATGTAAACTCAATATGGACTTTAATGTTTAATACTGACATATTTTGTATTTGTTATCTTGTTCACTCTTTAATACTTTGCTTGTTAAATGACTAATCTTGATTTATGTTGTATAACACTTGGTACAACAAATACTTGGCACTTTCATAGTTCATACTGTATGGTATAACCGACACCTGAACTATGAAAGGAAGTTGATTTGTTGTTAACATAAGTTATAATCATGAATACTTGACGAGATTTACAAATATTAGCATTAATTGAATAAGATGACTAATGTAATCATATTAACAATCTATAATCTAATTGGAACCTCTTTTGTGTGTGGTTTCCAATTGAATAATAAAAGTTTATACTATACTTGTTTGAAATACCATTAGTCGAACCTTTAACCTTGACATTTGTTATTATCATTGTTTAATCCTTACATTAATATTTCATCTCAAAGTTCTCATCATCTTCTTCTTCTTCTCCTTCTTTTTCTTTATTATTATTATTATTATTATTGTTGTTGTTGTTGTTGTTGTTGTTGTTGTTGTTGTTCTTGTTATTATTATTGTTGTTGTATTATTGTTATTTATAATTTGTACAATTAACCTCCCTGTGGTTCGACCCCGGTCTTGCCGGGTTATTTATTATTTTGATACTCTTGCACTTGGGAGAAGACATCAATATTTTAGTCATGTCAAGAGGGATACATGAAATTGAGGCGAGATGAGAAAAGGATGTGTGAAAAATCTAGAGGTGCAATGTTATGATGAGAAAAATATGGTTATTGGTTCACAATTGAGGGATGATAAGGATTTGGCTGATTTAAAGGAATTAACTCTCACAAACCCAAATAAACAAGTTAGACTTAGTGGAAATCCACTTAAACAAGCTCATGATCCCTTATAGGCTAGGAGACAGGCCATTCAGTCTAGGCCTAGTTCTTATGAATAAAATTCCAGCAGGTTATCTTTTGTTAAAATTGGAGCCTACAAGGGTAAGTCCACTCATTATGGAGGAAATGACCACACCAAAGACATATGTTTTCAGCTACATGGGTACCTGGAGTGGTGGTATGAACTTGAAGGATAAAAAAAAGGACAACTAAACAACATTAGTAATTAATATAGACCCACACATATTTGTGTAACTCAACAGTCAACTGATTAGTACTTAAAAATGCATTTTTATCATGGTTTTATATCATTATTTTGCACTTGAAGTATCAATAACTCCTTAACTAAAGCATGTTTTATAATAATATATCTAATAATATAAGATACCTTTAATTTGTGGTAAATGTTCATTTTAAATGCAGGCCTATCACATAAATGAAAGGATTGATTGATGACTTTAAGAACTTAAATTGCAAGGGCAAAGAGATGGTCAAACTTAGAAAAGAGATGTCGGTGCAATCTAAACCGGAACACTGTTCGGTAATTAGGTCATATCTGGAGCTACAGATCTCAGATTTAGGTCCAATTTATATGGATGGAAAGGTAAGACATAGGCCTACAACTTTCATATGGAGCCCAAGATCTAAAAAGGCCATTATCAAGTCCAAATTGTAGCAACAACAAAGAAGCCCGAATCTGTCTTCCAGCCCGAGCACTGTTCGGTATTTTGGTCATATCTGGAGTTCTAGAAGTCCAAATGAGCTGAATGTTTTACACAAGAAAGCTGAGACAATTGGCTACAACTTTCATGTTTACAACTGGCTCCAATTTTGACGTTATCAATGACGTTTTGGGCAGACAAGAGAAGATAAGGATTGTCACCAAGTCAAAAGTTGGCCACCCACTTATCAATTAGTCATCAAATCAATAGTTCCCAATTTTGGCCTATAAAAGGAGGCATTTGCCATTCATTTAGGCATCTTGGTTTCCAGATCAAGATCATGCTCTTCCTTTCTCTCTTTGTATTTTTTGTAATGTTTATGCTTTGCTTTCATTAATATCAAGTTTATACCTTTCATTTCCTTTCCTTTACTTAGTTAAGTTTTATGTTCTTATTTTGTTTATCTATTTTGCTTTCTTTCATTATGTCTAGCTAAGTTAATTATGTCAAGGTGAAAAGGTTACACTAATGGTGTGAGAATAAGTATAATGTAAACTTAATATGGACTTTAATGTTTGATACTAACATGTTTTATATTTGTTTTCTTGTTCACTCTTTAATACTTTGCTTGTTAAATGACTAATCTTGATTTATGTTGTATAACACTTGGTACAACAAATATTTGGCACTTTCATAGCCCATAATGTATGGTATAACCGACACCTGAGCTATGAAAGGAACTTGATTTGTTGTTAACATAAGTTATAATCATGAATGCTTGACGAGATTTACAAGTATTAGCATTAATTGAATAAGATGACTAATGTAATCATGTTAACAATATATAATCTGATTGGAACCTCCTTTGTGTGTGGTTTCCAATTCAATAATAAGAGTTTATACTATACTTGTTTGATATACCATTAGTGGAACCTCTAACCTTGACATTTGTTATTATTATTGTTTAATCCTTACATTAATTTTCCATCTCCAAGTTCTCATCATCTTCTTCTTCTTCTCTTTCTTTATTATTATTATTATTATTATTATTATTATTATTATTACTACTACTATTACTACTACTACTACTACTACTACTACTACTACTACTACTACTACTACTACTACTACTACTACTACTATTATTATAGTTGTTGTTGTTGTTGTTATTGTTGTTGTTATTATTGCTATTATTGTTGCTTATAATTGTTGTCTATAATTTGTACAATTAACCTCCCTGTGGTTCGAACCCGGTCTTGCCGGGTTATTTATTACTTCGACACTCCTGCACTTGGGAGAAGACATCAACCTTTTAGTCGTGTCAAGTTTTTGGCACCGTTGCCGGGGAGGTAAGTTCTTGTATAAATTATAGTATTTATTTTCTCTTTTTACTTTTTTTGTATATAACTTTGTTTCTTTTCTTTTGTTTCTTTTTATTTTGTTTTCTTCCTCTTTCTTTTGCTTTCTTCTTCTTCTTTTTATTTTATTTTATTCCTACACGTGCATGAGAGTGTGGTCACGTACATCAAGTGGTAGACTTTGTAGGATATCCTCATCATTTTCAGAAAATATGGCCGAAGAAGATAATCAATCACTTCATAATGAAAATAATGAGAATAACCGTGCTAGAACACTTAGAGACCACATGAATCCCACAAGAACAAGTGCACCATCATGCATAGTTTTTCCTCCCGATGCATCTCATTTTAATTTTAAGCCAGGTATTATTCAACTTTTACCTTCTTTTCATGGTTTAGAATTAGAAAATCCATACTTGCATTTTAGGGAATTTGAGGAGGTGTGCAACACATATAATAACTTAAATTGTAGCATGAACACCATCAGATTAAAGCTTTTTCCTTTTTCGTTAAAAGATAAAGCTAAAACATGGCTACAAAATTTGAGACCAGGATCCATTCGTGCTTGGGATGAAATGCAACAACAGTTTTTAAAGAAGTTTTTCCCATCTCATAGAACAAACTCTTTCAAGAGACAAATCACCACTTTCACTCAAAAACCAGGAGAAATATTTTACCAATGTTGGGATAGGTATCGAGACTTGCTTAGTACTTGCCCTCATCATGGTTTTGAAACATGGAGATTGGTTTCATATTTCTATGAAAGGTTAACACCTAAAGATAGGCAAATGGTTGAATTGATGTGCAATGGAACTTTTGAAGATAAAGACCCTAATGAAGCAATGGAGTACTTAGACTTGTTAGCTGAAAATGCTCAAAATTGGGACACCGCGGGTACATATGAGGCACCAAGTAAAACTCAACGTCATACATCTAGTGGAGGTATGTACAACCTTAAGGAAGATCATGACCTTCAAGCCAAGTTTGCATCTTTAGCTAAAAAAGTCGAGGCACTAGAATTGAAAAAGAGTGGTCAATTAAAATCTGTTGAAAACATTGTGTGTCAAATCTGTGAAACAAAGGAACACTCAACCAATGAGTGTCCAACCTTGCCTTCTTTTAAGAAATGTCTCCATGAACAAGCTCATGCTTTAAACAGTTTTGAAAGGTCCAATCATAACCCATATTCACAAACATACAATCCTGGTTGGAGAAATCACCTAAATTTCAGTTGGAAGAGTGACAATGCACAAACTTCACCACCATAGTTTCAAGCACACCATAATTTCCAAAATTCTTATGGATATGCACCTTCTTATGCTCCACCTCTTAGAAGTAATTTTGAGGAAACTTTGTATGCATTCATTGAAAAGCAAGAGACAATCAATACTCAACTTACTCAAAGCATAATAGATTTTAAAGATACTCTTGCAAAATTCACATCTGCTCTCAATTTTCAAGAGCAAGGTAAGTTTCCATCTGAACCACAGCAAAATCTCAAGGAGCAATACAATGCAAATGCAAGTAGTTATGGAAGTCAACAAATGGATCAAGTCAAATCAGTCATCACTTTGTGTAGTGGTAAGGTTATTCAAAAACCAATTCTTGAACCTTGTGAGAAAGATGATGAGTCAACCTCTAAGGGTAAGGAAGGGGTTGAATATGAAAATTGCAAAGAAACGACTGATTCTTCGCCAACACTTTCATTTTCTCATGCCATGACCAATCAGGAAGAAATCGAGGATGAAAAAGGCACCGAAAAGGTTGATGCGGATCTTTTATCAAAAGTGACAACAGATTCGACACCCGACATCACATCAATCGATGATTACTTTCCTGATAAATCTCTACTTTCTCTTAGTTCAATGCCTTGGTTTGCTAAAAATATCAATTTTCTTGCTTCAGGATTTTTGCCAACTCATTGGAGTATTGAAGACAAAAGAAATTTTTTGAGCAACGAGCAAAATTTTTATTGGGATGACCCTTACTTATTCAATTATTGTCCTGATCAAATATTTCAAAAATGCATTCTCGACAATGAGGTAAGTAATTTCATTAAATTTTGTCACTCTAAGGCATGTGGGGATCATTTCTCTTCAAAAAAGAGGATTGTAGAAATCTTACAAAGTGGATTTTCCTGGCCAACCATATTCAAGGAGTCACATGCATTTTGCAAAAACTGTGAAAATTATCAAAAGGTGGGATTTATTTCAAAACACAGAGAGTCTTTAGATAATCTTCTATTGACTCTTAAGTCTCATCATAGTCAAGATAAGCATCGTGCAATTCATAACTTAGGAACCCATTTTTATAAAGAACATGCTTGGCATAGTCTTGGGAATCTGACTAAAAAAAGACCCTGTTTGCCAGTTTTTAAGAAAACTGGATGGGAAGCCTATCCTCGACCCATAGAGGGCGTTTAAGCCGTTCTTGGATGTAAAACCAAGGGAAGATGTGAGCCACAATCACAACTGCGATTTGAGTCTTAGCTTGTAAAAATTTGTGTCTTTTCTTTTTATTAATAGCATAATATTTGTGTTTTGTCATTTTTTTATTTTTGTTTCAGTGTGTTTCAGGTTTGTTAATGTTCATTATTTCAGGTGATATTTTCTATACTCTATCTTTCTACCTTAGAACATTGAAGACAATGTCTCGTTTTGGTTAGGGGGAGAGGGTAATAGTTGATAAAAAAAAATTGTTTTTCATTTCATAAAGCATGTGCATAATTGTTGTTACTAGGATGGTAGAGTAAAGGAGTTCTTTTGTTAAAGTGATTCTTGAGACGCATCTTAGTAACCATTCTTAACAAGGTCTATTATAATACTTCCTGAAATATTCAGGTTTACAAACTCTCGTATTGTTATCACTTAATTCTGCTCATATACTTATTTAACATGTATTCTTAAACCTTAATTTACACACACACACTTTAACATATGATTGTGGGTTGCATATTGGATTTTACATTTTTATGTTCTTTTGTTAAAGGTAACAACTAAGGGAAAGGGATTGTATATAATTAAAAAAAAACAAAAACAGAAAAAAAGAAAAAAAAAGAAAAAAAATGATGATAATAAAAATGTAGATAAGTTTGGTTTCGTAGCCTCCCTAACCTAAGCAATTAAGCCCGAAGGGGTGTTTTAACACCTAATACCCTAAAATCAACTGACTTGGGAGCTATTGGCCCAACGCTTGTTACATGGGTTGAGGAGAAAAGCTTAAGGGAATCAAACATTGCACTATCTACATGTCAGTATCTGCGACCCGAGTTACTAAGCTCGTAGGGGTGTCTTAACACCTAATGCCCTAAGACCAACTGGTCTGGGAGTCATTAGCTGAAAGCTCGTTACATGGGTTAAAGATGCATGATGTTTTTAAATTATATGTATATAGATTTAAAAAAAAAACAAAAAAAAAAGACAAAAATAGTAATCCCAACCCAAGGAAGTTAACCTTAAACATTAGAACAAAAATTTTGTTTTCTTCCAAGAAAAGCCCCATAATTATGTATTGATACATTGAGCACAAAGAAAAAAAGGTTTATTAATATCTTGTTAAGAGGTATTGAGCAAATATATAAATTTAATGAGAGTTTATTTATCTGGATAGATTAATGGAAGTTGAATGATGAATACCTTGCTTTGTGAAATTTGCAAATTGTTTTAACGCTTTGATTACTAGGGACTAATAATAAGCTGGTTGAGGGGTGTGATTAGTACTTAAAAGTGCATTTTTATCATGGTTTTATATCATCATTTTGCACTTGAAGTATCAATAACTCCTTAACTAAAGCATGTTTTATAATAATATATCTAATAATATAAGATACCTTTAATTTGTGGTAAATGTTTATCTTAAATATAGGCCTATCACATAAATGAAAGGATTGATTGATGACTTTAAGAACTTAAATTGCAAGGGCAAAGAGATGGTCAAACTTAGAAAAGAGATGTCGGTGCAATCCAAACCGGAACACTGTTCGGTAATTGGGTCATATCTGGAGCTACAGATCTCAGATTTAGGTCCAATTTATATGGATGGAAAGGTAAGACATAGGCCTACAACTTTTATATGGAGCCCAAGATCTAAAAAGGCCATTATCAAGTCCAAATTGTAGCAACAACAAAGAAGCCTGAATCTGTCTTACAGCCCGAGCACTGTTCGGTATTTTGGTCATATCTGGAGTTCTAGAAGTCCAAATGAGCTGAATGTTTTACACAAAAAAGCTGAGAGAATTGGCTACAACTTTCAGGTTTACAACTGGCTCCAATTTTGACGTTATCAATGACGTTTTGGGCAGACAAAAGAAGATAAGGATTGTCACCAAGTCAAAAGTTGGCCACCCACTTATCAATTAGTTATCAAATCAATAGTTCCCAATTTTGGCCTATAAAAGGAGGCATTTGCCATGCATTTAGGCATCTTGGTTTCCAGATCAAGATCATGCTCTTCCTTTCTCTCTTTGTATTTTTTGTAATGTTTATGCTTTGCTTTCATTAATATCAAGTTTATACCTTTCATTTCCTTTCCTTTACTTAGTTAAGTTTTATGTTCTTATTTTGTTTATCTATTTTGCTTTCTTTCATTATGTCTAGCTAAGTTAATTATGTCAAGGTGAAAAGGTTACACTAATGGTGTGAGAATAAGTATAATGTAAACTTAATATGGACTTTAATGTTTGATACTAACATGTTTTATATTTGTTTTCTTGTTTACTCTTTAATACTTTGCTTGTTAAATGACTAATCTTGATTTATGTTGTATAACACTTGGTACAACAAATGTTTGGCACTTTCATAGCCCATAATGTATGGTATAACCGACACCTGAGCTATGAAAGGAACTTGATTTGTTGTTAACATAAGTTATAATCATGAATGCTTGACGAGATTTACAAGTATTAGCATTAATTGAATAAGATGACTAATGTAATCATGTTAACAATATATAATCTGATTGGAACCTCCTTTGTGTGTGGTTTCCAATTCAATAATAAGAGTTTATACTATACTTGTTTGATATACCATTAGTGGAACCTCTAACCTTGACATTTGTTATTATTATTGTTTAATCCTTACATTAATTTTCCATCTCCAAGTTCTCATCATCTTCTTCTTCTTCTCTTTCTTTATTATTATTATTATTATTATTATTATTATTATTATTACTACTACTACTACTACTACTACTACTACTACTACTATTATAGTTGTTGTTGTTGTTGTTATTGTTGTTGTTATTATTGCTATTATTGTTGCTTA
Organism: Populus pruinosa; assembly: GCA_026413675.1. Classification (NCBI taxonomy): domain Eukaryota; kingdom Viridiplantae; phylum Streptophyta; class Magnoliopsida; order Malpighiales; family Salicaceae; genus Populus; species Populus pruinosa. Next base: position 9,302,432 of record CM048607.1, read on the forward strand.
TAATTGTTGTCTATAATTTGTACAATTAACCTCCCTATGATTCGACCCCGGTCTTGCCGGGTTATTTATTACTTCGACACTCCTGCACTTGGGAGAAGACATCAACCTTTTAGTCGTGTCATCAACCTTATCATTAGTTTACCAACCTTGACCTAGGTATTATCAATTTTATAAATGTAGTATCAAATGGTAAAAATGTAGAAAATGTAAACAATTAGATTATTGAGTTGAAGGGATAAATCACATGACATATGATCCAAATGAATTTAAAACAAAAGCAACTCCTTGAAGGCAAGCTATATCAAATGTCAATGGTGATACATATCCAATTTCAAGAGGAGGAACAATGAATTTTTCAACTATGTTTACTATCCCTAATACTCTTTTTATACCATCCCTTCACAAATGTGTTATTTGTGGGTTAGATGATAAAAGACTTAAACAGTTATACGCTAATATACTTCTTATTTTGTTTGTTTTAAGATGTTCTCATGAAGAGGATTTTTTACCTTGGTACTAAGAGAGAGGGTTATATTATATGGATGATCTGGACCTTGGTAAAACTTATTATGTTCGATCTTCTCAGAAGCAAGGACAAGAAATTTGGTTGTGGTACTACTAGTTAGGACATTTACCATTTAGCTATTTATAACATTTATTCCCTATTTTATTTATAAATGCACTATGTTCTAGTTTTAAAGTCATCAAACAAATTACCCCACTAGTTATAATAAATGCAATGCGATTAGTACTTAAAAATGTATTTTTATCAAGGTTTGATATTATCATTTTATACTTAAAGTATCAATAACTCTTTAACTAGAGCATGTTTTATAATAACAAGTCTGATAATATAAGGTACCTTTAATTTATGGTAAATGCTTATTTTAAATACAAGTATTCTCACAATTCAAAGGATTGATTATTGTGATTAACTATTACAAGTGAAAGGACAGAGAAAAGGCTAACCTTACGAAGGATATGCCAATTAACTTCAAATTCGAACACTGTTCAGTCATCGGATCATATCTAGAGCTATAGATCTTGGATTTCATATTAATTTATATGGCTAGAAAGATAAGGAATAGGCCTATAATTTTTATGGGAAATATCCAAATTTGCCGTTTTCAAATTCAAAATTTAGCCACAAAAGAGAAGTTCGAATATGTTTTGCAATCTAGCCCAAAAACTACTCAGAGTTTTATCCATAACTAGAGTTCTAAAAGCTCAAATGATCTGAAATTTGGTGGGTGGAAGAAAAAGATAATTTCCAACAACTTTCATGAGAGGACCAGCTTAAATTTGAATGGTAGAAATGAGACTTCATCCAGACAAGAGCATGAGGGCTATCCACCACGTCCACCAGCAGCACTACTCAGTAATTTAGACATATCTCGAGCTGTGGTGCTCCAAATGATCTAAAATTTGATGGGTGAAAGGAAAAGATAATTTCCAATAACTTTCATGATGAACATGTTGTCAAATTTTGATTACATCAATCTTGAGTGATGCTGTTCACCAAGTCCACTAATCAATAGTTGGCCACTACATCAATTATCAATTACCAAATGAATAGTTCTAAATTTTAGCCTATAAAAGGAGGTATTTTCCTTTTATTTAGGCATTTTTCTTTTCATATCAAGATCATGTTCTTGCTCTCTCTCTTTATATTTTTGTAATGCTTAAGTTTTGCTTTCATTAATCTCTTGTTCATGCTTTTCATTTCCTTTACTATACTTAGTTAAATTATATCATGTTTATGTTCTTATATTGTTTCTTTAAGTTTTTCTTCTTCATAATGTCTAGCTAAGTTAATTATGTCAAGGTGAAAAGGTTTCACTAATGGTGTTAGGAAAAGTATAATATAAACTCAATATAGACTTTAATGCTTATACCCTAAACAACTTGCTATTAACATATCTTATCATTTTTATCTTATTAATTCTTAATACCTTACTTGTTAAATGGTTAACCTATATTTGTGTTGTATAACACATGGTACATCAAATATTTGATCCTTCATAGTCTTCAGCCGATATCGTTATTATGAGAGGAACTTGATTTGTTGTCAATATAAGTTAGCATCATGAATACTTGATAAAATTTACAAGTATGGTGTTATGTAAATAAGATGATTAATATGATCATGTTGATAATTAATAAAGAGTTTATACCTTACTTATCTTTAATACTATTAGTATATCCTCTAATCTTGACATTTGTTTTTATTATTGTATAATCTTCACATTAATCTTGCATCTCAAAGTTCTTTTTAACTCATCTTCACCACCACCATCATTGTTGTTGTTGTTATTGTTGTTGTTCTTTTTCTTATTATTGTTATTATTTACAATTTATATAGTTAACTTTCCTGTGGTTCGACCCGGGTCTTGCCGGGTTATTTATTACTTTGACACTCCTGCACTTGGGATAAGACATCAACTTTTTGATCGTGTCAAGTTTTTGGCATCGTTGCCGGGGAGGTAAATTCTTGTATAAATTATAATATTTATTTTATTTTCACTTTTTATTTTTTTTTATCTAACTTTTGTTTCTTTTATTTTGTTTCCTTCTTCTTTTATTTTCTTTCTCCTTTTATTTTCTTTCTATACGTGTATGAGAGTTTAGTCACGTACATTAAGTGGTAGAATTTGTAGAGTATCCTCATCATTTTAAAAAAAAATGGCCGAAGAAGATAACCAGTCACTTCATAATGAGAATAATGAGAATAATCGAGTTAGAACACTTAGAGACCACATGAATCGTACAAGAACAAGTGCATCCTCATGCATAATTTTCCCTTTTGATGTATCTCACTTTAATTTTAAGCCAGACATTATTCAACTTTTACCTTCTTTTCATGGCTTAGATCTAGAAAATCCATACTTGCATTTGAGAGAATTTGAAGAAGTATATAACACCTATAATGACTTAAATTGTAGCATGAATACCATCAGATTAAAGCTTTTTCATTTTTTATTAAAAGATAAAGCTAAAACATGGCTACAAAATTTTAGGTTAGGATCCATTCATGTTTGGGATGAAATGAAACAATAATTTTTGAAGAAGTTTTTCCCATCTCAGAGAACAAACTCTTTTAAAAGACAAATCACCACTTTCACTCAAAAACCAGGAGAAACATTTTACCAATGTTGGGATAGGTATCGAGACTTACTTAATACTTGCCCTCATCATGGTTTTGAAACATGGAAATTGGTTTCATATTTTTATGAAAGGTTAACACCTAAAGATAGACAAATGATGGAATTGATTTGCAATGGAACTTTTGAAAATAAAAACCTTAACAAAGTAATGGAGTACTTAGACTTGCTAGCTGAAAATGCTTAAAATTAGGACATTACAGGTATTTATGAGACTCTAGGTAAGACTTAACCTCATACATCTAGTGGAGGTATGTACAACCTTAGAGAAGATCATGAACTCCAAGCTAAATTTGCATCTTTAGCTAGAAAAGTTGAGGCACTAGAATTAAAAAAGATTGGTCAATTAAAATCTGTTCAAGACATTGTATGTTAAATTTGTGAAACCAATGAACATTCAACCAATGACTGTCCAACTTTGCCTTCTTTTAAGGAATGTCTCCATGAACAAGCTCATGTTTTAAATAGTTTTCAAAGACTCAATCATAACCCATACTCGCAAACATACAACCCTGGTTGGAGAAATCATCCAAATTTCAGTTGGAAGAGTGGTAACAACAATGCACAAACTTCACAGCCACCGTTTCAAGCAAACTATAATTTTCAAAATTCTCATTGATATACACCTCCTTATGCTCCACCTCCTAAAAAAAATCTTGAGGAAACATTACATGCATTCATTAAAAAGCAGGAGACAATCAACACTTAAAATGCTCAAACCATGGCAGATCTAAAAGATGCTCTTGTGAAATTCACATCTACTCTCAGTTTTCAAGAGAAAGGTAAGTTTTCATCTCAATCATAGCAAAATCCCAAGAGGCAATACAATGCAAATGCAATTTATTCTGTAAACCATCACATGGATCAAGTCAAATTAGTCATCACTCTTCGCAGTGGTAAGGTTATTGGAAAACCCACTCTTGAACCTTGTGAGAAAGATGATGAGTTAATCTCCGAGGCTAAGGAAGTGGTTGAAGCTGAACATTGCAAAGAAAAGATTGATTCCCCACCAGCACTTCCATTTCCTCATGCCATGACCAAACAAAGAAAAGTCAATCATAACTCTGAATTCTTTAAAACTTTCAAATAGGTAAGGATCAATATATCTTTATTGGACGCTATTAAACAAGTACCTTTTTATGCTAAATTTTTGAAAGATCTGTGTATTGTGAAGAGAAAACTAAATATGAAAAAGAAAGTCTTTTTAGCCGAACAAGTAAGCGTCATTCTCCAAAACAATAATGCTTTGAAATATAAAGACCCTGGTTGTCCTATAATTTCTTGCTTTATTAGAGAACATAAAATTGAAAGAGCTTTACTTGATCTCGGAGCTACAGTGAATTTACTTCCATATTCAGTCTTTCAAAGTCTCAATCTAGGTAAGTTAAAACCAACTTCTATAACTCTATTACTTGCTGATAGATCTGTAAAAGTGTCTAAAGGAATAGTTGAAGATGTGTTAGTACAAGTTGATAAATTCATTTATCCTATGGATTTTATTATCCTAGATACACAAACTGTTAAAGCATGTAATTTAATTCCTATTATTTTAGAACATCCATTTCTCGCAACTTCTAATGCATTGATTAATTATAGGAATGCACTGATGAAGTTATCATTTGAAAATATGACGTTGGAGATGAATATTTTCAACATTTGCAAGCAATCTGGAGATAATAATGATTTATATGAAGTGGACTTTATTGAAAAATTAGTTCATGATCAATTTGAAACTATTGCCAGTGAAATTGAATTAATGAGTTTGAGAATTTGCAAATGATTTATTTTCAGGAAGAATCAAAGGCAAGTAATTGGAGACCACAAATTGAAGAGTTGCCACCACGATCAATTGAGTCTATACCTTCATATGTTCAACCACCAAAACCTAATTTGAAGTCATTACCATTCAATCTCAAATACTTATTTTTGGAAGAAACTAAAACTTTTCCGATAATAATTTCTTCCAAACTTAATGCACATAAAGAAAGTAAGTTATTACAAACTCTAAAAATTCATAAAAATACATTAGGATGGACCATAGTTGACATAAAAGGAATTAGTCCTTTGATTTGCACACACAAGATTTATTTAGAGGAAAATGCTAAACCCTCTAGAGAAATGCAACGAAGGCTTAATCCTAATATAAAAGAAGTAGTGAGGAATGAAGTCATTAAGCTTCTAGATAATGGAATCATTTATCCTATTTCTGATAGCAAATGGGTAAGTCCTACCCAAGAAGTCTAGAGTCACTGTGATAACAAATGAGAAAAATAAGTTAATTCCAACTAGGACTGTTACTAGTTGGCGTATAAAGCATTGACTATATGAAACTTAATTCAATGACTAGAAAAGTTCATTTCCCCTTACCTTTCATAGATCAAATCTTAAAAAAAGTTGTAGGTCATGAATTTTATTGTATCCTAAATAACTATTCAGGTTATAATCAAATTAAAATTGCATTGGAAGATCAAAAGAAGACTACTTTCACATGTCCATTTGATACTTTTACATATCGAATTATGCCTTTTGGATTATATAATGCACCAGCCACGTTTCAAATATGCATGCTTATTATATTTAGTGATATGATTGAATATTTTCTTGAAATTTTTATGGATGATTTTTCTGTTTTTGTGGATTCATTTGATGATTGTTTGACTAACTTAGAAAAGATTTTGAGCAGGTGTGAAGAGAAGAATCTTATGCTGAATTAGAAAAAAAGTCATTTTATGGTAACAAACAACATTTTACTTGGTCACATTGTTTCATCGAAAGGAATTTGAGGTTGATAAATCTAAAATCAAATTAATTACCAACTTGCCCACACCAAAATTTGTTAAAGATGTTACATCATTCTTAGGACATACTGTTTTTTATAGAAGGTTCATCAAAGATTTTAGTGTTATATCTAAGCCATTGTATAACCTTCTAACAAAGGAAAATGTTTTTGAATGGACTGAACAATGTGAAAAAGCCTTTGTTAAGCTTAAAAACTTGCTTACTTCTGCTACTGTAATTCAACCTCCTGATTGGTTATTACATTTTGAAATAATATGTGACGCTATTGATTATACTGTAAGTGTTGTTTTGGGACAAAGAAAATATAAGAAATCTTATGTGATTTACTATGCAAGTAAAACTTTAAATAGTACTTAAATGAATTTCACCACTACTGAAAAAGAATTATTTGCAATAGTATTTACATGTGAAAAATTTAGGTTTTATCTTGTCAGCTCACTTGTTGTTGTTTTTAGTGATCATGCAGCTTTGAAATATCTTCTTTCAAAAAAGGATTCTAAGGCTGAACTGGTACGATGAATTTTGTTACTTTAAGAATTTGATATCATAATGAAAGATAAGAAAGGCACCGAAAATATTGTCGCGAATCATTTGTCAAGATTGACAACAGATTCGAGATTTGACATCACACCAATTGATGACTACTTTCCTAATAAATCCTTATTTTCTGTCTCTACAATACCTTGGTTTGCTAGTATTGTTAATTTTTTTATTTTAGGACATTTGCCAACTTATTGGAGTACCCAAGATAAAAGAAAGTTCTTGAACGAAGTGAAGAACTTTTATTGGGATAACCCTTATTTATTCAAATATTGTCCTAATCAAATATTTCAAAGATGTATTCTCGACAATAAGGTAAGTAATGTCATTAAATTTTGTCATTCTAAGGCATGTGGGGGTCATTTCTCATCAAGAAGAATAACAGCAAAAATCTTACAAAGTGGATTTTACTAGCCCACCATATTTAAGGACTCATATGCATTCTACAAGACTTGTGAAAATTGTCAAAAGTTGGGATTTATTTCAAAATGTCACATGATGCCTTTAAATCATACTCTTGTCATCGAGATCTTTGATTGTTGTGGTAGTCATCTAATGAGGATGTCTTGTTGTAAGAATTAAATGTGGCCAAGATAACAAAAGTACTAGTTGTGTAACTTGTTGTTTGACACTCTTGTATGAACTTGTGATGATACGAGATTAGAACAAGAATGAGAATTTATTAATATGTTGATATGATGTAAAGTAAACCTAGGAGTATGGAAAAATAATATTATGGGCACGTGTATTGGAAAAAAAAATCCAGTGACTTTAGCCTTGAAAATGCTGGGTCATTACAAAAAGTTTTGTTTTATAATTCTTGATTAGTACTTAAAAGTGCATTTTTATCATGGTTTTATATCATCATTTTGCACTTGAAGTATCAATAACTCCTTAACTAAAGCATGTTTTATAATAATATATCTAATAATATAACATACCTTTAATTTATGGTAAATGTTCATTTTAAATGCAGGCCTATCACATAAATGAAAATATTGATTGATGACTTGAAGAACTTAAATTGCAAGGATAAAAAGATGGTCAAACTTAGAGAAGAGATGTCGGTGCAATCCAAACCGGAACACTGTTCGGTAATTGGGTCATATCTGAAGCTACAGATCTCAGATTTAGGTCCAATTTATATGGATGAAAAGGTAAGACATAGGCCTACAACTTTCATATGGAGTCCAAGATCTAAAAAGGCCATTATCAAGCCCAAATTGTAGCAACAACAAAGAAGCCCGAATCTGTCTTCCAGCCCGAGCACTGTTCGGTATTTTGGCCATATCTGGAGTTCTAGAAGTCTAAATGAGCTGAATGTTTTACACAAGAAAGCTGAGATAATTGCCTACAACTTTCATGTTTGCACCTGGCTCCAGTTTTGACGTTATCAATGACGTTTTGGGCAGACAAGAGAAGATAAGGATTGTCACCAAGTCAAAAGTTGGCCACCCACTTATCAATTAGTCATCAAATCAATAGTTCCCAATTTTGGCTTATAAAAGGAGGCATTTGCCATTCATTTAGGCATCTTGGTTTCCAGATCAAGATCATGCTCTTCCTTTCTCTCTTTGTATTTTTTGTAATATTTATGCTTTGCTTTCATTAATATCAAGTTTATGTCTTTCATTTCCTTTCCTTTACTTAGTTAGCTTTTATGTTCTTATTTTGTTTATCTATTTTGCTTTCTTTCATTATGTCTAGCTAAGTTAATTATGTCAAGGTGAAAAGGTTACACTAATGGTGTGAGAATAAGTATAATGTAAACTTAATATGGACTTTAATGTTTGATACTAACATGTTTTATATTTGTTATCTTGTTCACTCTTTAATACTTTGCTTGTTAAATGACTAATCTTGATTTATGTTGTATAATACTTGGTACAACAAATGCTTGGCACTTTCATAGCCCATAATGTATGGTATAACCGACACCTGAGCTGTGAAAGGAACTTGATTTGTTGTTAACATAAGTTATAATCATGAATGCTTGACGAGATTTACAAGTATTAGCATTAATTGAATAAGATGACTAATGTAATCATGTTAACAATATATAATCTGATTGGAACCTCCTTTGTGTGTGGTTTCCAATTCAATAACAAGAGTTTATACTATACTTGTTTGATATACCATTAGTGGAACCTCTAACCTTGACATTTGTTATTATTATTGTTTAAACCTTACATTAATTTTCCATCTCCAAGTTCTCATCATCATCTTCTTCTTCTCTTTCTTTATTATTATTATTATTACTACTACTACTACTACTACTATTACTAGTATTATTATTATTATTATTATTATTATTATTATTATTATTATTATTATTATTATTGTTATTGTTATTGTTGTTGTTATTATTATTATTGTTGTTGTATTATTTTTATTTATAATTTGTACAATTAACCTCCCTGTGGTTCGACCCCGGTCTTGCCGGGTTATTTATTACTTCGACACTCCTGCACTTGGGAGAAGACATCAACCTTTTAGTCGTGTCAAGTTTTTGGCGCCATTGCCGGGACTAAGATCAAGATAGAGTAGTCCATTTATTGAGAAATATGTGTATCTTTATGAGGCCTTTGATATTGAGAATCCAAAGAATGACAATGTTTTTAAGGTAAATGGACATCGTTTGAAAGCTTACTTTGATAATTTTCCTAATGAAAATAAATCCACTGGTTTGAATGATTCTGTAGATGAAGGTTGATTATTTTGTTTTTCTCACATTGTTTTTGTATTTTTTTTGTGACTATTGGTTTGCCAGTCTCTCTCACCTCGGTTAAATGGCGGATAACGGTACTTCATGACTCTTAAGTCGGTTCTTTCAGTTTCCCATGATAACTGATATATGTGTATATATTTGTTCAATTCCTTGTTCCTTCTCTTCTCTTTGCATCTCTTTTCCACTTCTCATCTTAAAAAATGGACACCACTCTTAAAAAATTGAAAAAGTATTTTCCCGCTTTGCCTCAAAATATGATTACAAAAATTTACCAAGCTAGGTGTGCAAGATTGAGGTTGTTAATGAACCATGGAATTCCGGAGAGATTCGCTGGTTAATTGAAGCAAAGGTCCGATTATTAAGTGAGTCTTCTAATTCTTTCATTTCACACACATATGGAACAGGTAAAAGCGCTTTTGTAAAGAAACGTTGTGTAAAATGACTGAAAGTCTGCCATCGATGTGCTAGATGGACTTGTAACACATAATATTGTTCTTTAGGAATGGTATTTGTAAACCGTGAAGATAAAATACTATTCATTAAGGATGGCCTGAGTAAGGATTTTTAGATAATCTTTTATTGACTCTTGAGACGCATCCTAGTGGAGATATGCATCGTATAATTCATGATTTATGGTCAATATTCCATAAAGAACATACTCAACATAGTCTTGGGAATCTAACAAAAAAAGACCTTGTTTTGCTAGTTTTTAAGAAAATTGGATGGGAAGCCTATCCCCGACCCATATAGGGCGTTTAAGCCGTTTTTGGATGTAAAACCAAGGGAAGATGTGAACTGACACGACTAAAAGATTGATGTCTTCTCCCAAGTGCAGGAGTGTCGAAGTAATAAATAACCCGGCAAGATCGGGGTCGAACCACAGGGAGGTTAATTGTACAAATTATAAATGACAATAGTACAACAACAATAATAATAACAACAACAATAATAATAGTAATAACAATAATAACAACAATGACAATAACAATAATAACTATAATAATAACAATAATAATAATAATAATAATAATAATAATAATAATACTAGTAGTAGTAATAATAATAATAATAATAATAATAAAGAAAGAGAAGAAGAAGATGAGAACTTGAAGATGGAAAATTAATGTAAGGATTAAACAATAATAATAACAAATGTCAAGGTTAGAGGTTTCACTAATGGTATGTCAAACAAGTATAGTATAAACTCCTATTATTCAATTGGAAACCACACATAAAGGACGTTCCAATCTGATTATAGATTGTTAACATGATTACATTAGTCATCTTATTCAATTAATGCTAATACTTGTAAATCTCGTCAAACATTCATGATTATAACTTATGTTAACAACAAATCAAGTTCCTTTCATAGCTCAGGTGTCGGTTATACCATACAGTATGGGCTATGAAAGTGCCAAGCATTTGTTGTACCAAGTGTTATACAACATAAATCAAGATTAGTCATTTAACAAGCAAAGTATTAAAGAGTGAACAAGATAACAAATACAAAACATGTTAGTATCAAACATTAAAGTCCATATTAAGTTTACACTATACTTATTCTGACACCATTAGTGTAACCTTTTCACCTTGACATAATTAACTTAGCTAGACATAATCAAAGAAAGAAAAATAAATAAACAAAATAAGAACATAAAAGTTAACTAAGTAAAGGAAAAGAAATGAAAGGCATAAACTTAATATTAATGAAAGTAAAGCATAAACATTACAAAAAATACAAAGAGAGAAAGGAAGAGCATGATCTTGATCTGGAAACCAAGATGCCTAAATGCATGGCAAATGCCTCCTTTTATAGGCCAAAATTGGGAACTATTGATTTGATGACTAATGGATTAGTGCGTGGCCAACTTTTGACTTGGTGACAATCCTTATCTTCTCTTGTCTTCCCAAAACATCATTGATAATGTCAAAATTAGAGCTAGTTGAAAACATGAAAGTTGTAGGCAATTGTCTCAGCTTTCTTGTGTAAAAACTTCAACTCATTTGGACTTCTAGAACTCCAGATATGGCCAAAATACTGAACAGTGCTCGGGCTGGAGGACAACTTCGGGCTTCTTTGTTGTTGCAATAATGTGGACTTTAAAATGGACTTTTTAGATCTTGGGCTCCATATGAAAGTTGTAGGCCTATGTCTTACCTTTCCATCTATATAAAGTAAACCTCAATCTGAGATCTATATCTCCAGATATGACCCAATTACCGAACAGTGTTCCGGTTTGGATTGCACCGGCATCTCTTTTCTAATTTTGGTCATCTTTTTGCCCTTGCAATTTAAGTTCTTAAAGTCATCAATCAATCCTTTCATTTATGTGATAGGCCTGCATTTAAAATAAACATTTACCATAAATTAAAGGTATCTTATATTATTAGATATATTATTATAAAACATGCTTTAGTTAAGGAGTTATTGATACTTCAAGTGCAAAATGATGATATAAAACCATGATAAAAATACACTTTTAAGTACTAATCATGAACCACAATCATAACTGCGATTTGAGTTTTAGTTTGTAAAAAATTATGTCTTTTGGTTTTATTAATAGCATAATATTTGTGTTTTGTTGTTTCTTATATTTGTTTAAGTGTGTTTCAAGTTTGTCAGTGTGTGGTGTTTCAAGTGATGTCTTCTATACTCTATCTTTCTACTTGAAGACAATATCTCGTTTTGGTTGGGGGGGAGAGGGTAGTAGTTGAAAAAAAATAATTAACTAACTATATTTTCTATTTCATAAAGCATGTGCAAAATTGTTGTTACTAGGATAGCAATGTAAAAAAGTTTTTTTTATTTTATTAAAGTGACTATTAAGACGCATCTTATTAACATTCTTAACAAGGTCTATTATAATACTTCTTGAAATATTCAGGTTTACATACTCTCACATTATTACCACTTAATTCTATTTATATACTCATTTAACATGTATTCTTAAACCTTAATTTTCACACACATACTTTAACATATAACTGTGAGTTGTACATTGAATTATTACATTATTTATATTCTTTTGTTAAAGGTAACAAGGAAAAGGGATAGTATATAATTTGAAAAAAAATAAAACAAAAAAAAAGAGCAAACAATAATGATGATAATAAAAATATAGATAAGTTTGGTTTCGCAGCCTTCCTAACCTAAGCAATTAAGCCCGAAGGGGTGTTTTAACACCTAATACCCTAAAGTCAACTGATTTGGGAGCTATTGGCCCACCACTTGTTACATGGGTTGTGGAGAAAAGCTTCAGGAAATCAAATATTGCACTATCTATGTATCATTATCAGTAACCCAAGTTACTAAGCTCATAGGGGTGTCTCAACACCTAATGCTCTAAGACCAACTGGTTTGGGAGTCATTAGTTGAAAGCTCATTACATGGGTTAAAGATGCATTGTGTTTTAAGTTACATGAATATATATTTTAAAAAAAATCTCAACTCAAGGAAGTTAACCTTAAACATTAGAATAAGAATTTTGTTTTCTTCCAAGTAAAGCCCCATAACTATGTATTGATATATTGAGCACAAAAGGAAGGTTTAGGTTTATTAATATCTTGTTTAAGAGGTATTGAGTAGATATATAAATTTAATAAGAGTTTGTTTATCTGGATAGACTAATGAAAGTTGAATGATGAATACCTTGCTTTGTTGAATTTACAAATTGTTTTTCTATTTTAACGCTTTGATTACTAGGGACTAGTAATAAGCTGGTTGAGGGGTGTGATTAGTACTTAAAAGTGTATTTTTATTAATATTTTATATCATCATTTTGCACTTAAAGTATCAATAACTCAACTAAAGCATGTTTCATAATAACATATCTAATAATATAAGATACCTTTAATTTGTGATAAATGTTCATTTTAAATGCAGCTTATCACATAAATGAAAGAATTGATTGATGAGTTTAAGAACTAAGATCAACTGGTCTGGGAGTCATTAGCTGAAAGCTCGTTACATGGGTTAAAGATGCATGATGTTTTTAAATTATATGTATATAGATTTTTTTAAAAAAAAAAGAAAGAAAGAAAGAAAAAAGACAAAAATAATAATCCCAACCCAAGGAAGTTAACCTTAAACATTAGAACAAAAATTTTGTTTTCTTCCAAGAAAAGCCCCATAATTATGTGTTGATACATTGAGCACAAAAGAAAGGTTTATTAATATCTTGTTAAGTGGTATTGAGCAGATATATAAATTTAATGAGAGTTTGTTTATCTGGATAGATTAATGGAAGTTAAATGATGAATACCTTGCTTTGTGAAATTTGCAAATTTGGTTTCTATTTTAACGCTTTGATTACTAGGGACTAGTAATAAGCTGGTTGGGGGGTGTGATTAGTACTTAAAAGTGCATTTTTATCATGGTTTTATATCATCACTTTGCACTTGAAGTATCAATAACTCCTTAACTAAAATATGTTTTATAATAATGTATCTAATAATATAAGATACCTATAATTTGTGGTAAATGTCTATTTTTAATGCAGGCCTATCACATAAATGAAAGGATTGATTGATGACTTGAAGAACTTAAATTGCAAGGATAAAGAGATGGTCAAACTTAGAGAAGAGATGTCGGTGCAATCCAAACCGGAACACTGTTCGGTAATTGGGTCATATCTGAAGCTACAGATCTCAGATTTAGGTCCAATTTATATGGATGGAAAGGTAAGACATAGGTCTACAACTTTCATATGGAGCCCAAGATCTAAAAAGGCCATTATCAAGTCCAAATTGTAGCAACAACAAAGAAGCTCGAATCTGTCTTCCAGCCCGAGCACTGTTCGGTATTTTGGCCATATCTGGAGTTATAGAAGTCCAAATGAGCTGAATTGTTTACACAAGAAAGCTAAGACAATTGCCTACAACTTTTATGTTTGCAACGAGCTCCAATTTTGACGTTATCAATGACGTTTTGGGCAGACAAGAAAAGATAAGGATTGTCACCAAGTCAAAAGTTGGCCACCCACTTATCAATTAGTCATCAAATCAATAGTTCCCAATTTTGGCCTATAAAAGGAGGCATTTGCCATGCATTTAGGCATCTTGGTGTTCAGATCAAGATCATGCTCTTCCTTTCTCTCTTTGTATTTTTTGTAATGTTTATGCTTTGCTTTCATTAATATTAAGTTTATGCTTTTCATTTCCTTTTCTTTACTTAGTTAGCTTTGATGTTCTTATTTTGTTTATCTATTTTTCTTTCTTTCATTATGTGTAGCTAAGTTAATTATGTCAAGGTGAAAAGGTTACACTAATGGTGTGAGAATAAGTATAATGTAAACTTAATATGGACTTTAATGTTTGATACTAACATATTTTATATTTGTTATCCTGTTCACTTTTTAATACTTTGCTTGTTAAATGACTAATCTTGATTTATGTTGTATAACACTTGGTACAACAAATGCTTGGCACTTTCATAGCCCATAATGTATGGTATAACCGACACCTGAGCTATGAAAGGAACTTGATTTGTTGTTAACATAAGTTATAATCATGAATGCTTGACGAGATTTACAAGTATTAGCATTAATTGAATAAGATGACTAATGTAATCATGTTAACAATATATAATCTGATTGGAACCTCCTTTGTGTGTGGTTTCCAATTCAATAACAAGAGTTTATACTATACTTGTTTGATATACCATTAGTGGAACCTCTAACCTTGACATTTGTTATTATTATTGTTTAATCCTTACATTAATTTTCCATCTTCAAGTTCTCATCATCTTCTTCTTCTTCTCTTTCTTTACTACTACTACTACTACTACTACTACTACTAGTATTATTATTATTATTATTATTATTATTATTATTATTATTATTATTATTATTAGTACTACTACTATTGTTGTTGTTGTTATTGTTGTTTATAATTGTTGTCTATAATTTGTACAATTAACCTCCCTGTGGTTCGACCCCGGTCTTGCCGGGTTATTTATTACTTCGACACTCCTACACTTGGGAGAAGACATCAACCTTTTAGTCGTGTCATAGCCCAACAACTGTACCGAATGGCTTCAGCAAAATTGAACGAGTTAAAGACTCAACTACAAGAATTGTTAGACAAAGGGTTCATACGACCTAGTAATTCTCTTTGGGGAGCACGAGTCCTATTTGTAAGAAAGAAAGATGGAACCCATAAACTTTGTATTGACTATCAATAGCTGAACAAAATAACAATGAAAAAAAAAGTATCCATTACCTTAGATATATGATTTATTTGATCAATTAAAGGGAGCGACGACATTTTTGAAGATAGATCTGAGATCAGGGTACTATCAGATGAAGATTAAAGAAGCGGATGTAGCAAAGACCGCTTTTAGAACTCATTATGGACACTATGAATTTTTGGTGCTACTGTTCGGGTTGACGAACGCCCCAACCCTCTTTATGGACATAATGAATCAGGTTTTCCAACCATACCTTAATACATTTATGGTGGTATTCATTGATGATATACTGGTGTACTCGAATTCTTTCGAGGAGCATTTGAGACAAACCTTGAGAGATCAATAGTTATATCCATAACTGAGTAAATGTGAATTTTGGCTGAAAAGAGTGATGTTTCTAGGACACGTCATTTTAGCCGAAGGTGTTTTTATAAACCCTCAAAAAGTTTAAGCAGTCTTGAGATGGGAAAGACCGACTTCAGTCACCAAAATACATAGGTTCCTAGGACTTACAGGATACTACAGGAGATTTATCAAAGGTTTTTCCCTGATCGTAGCCCCTTTGACCCAGCTAAATAGGAAGAATAAGAAATGGATATGGTTGGAAAAATATGAGAAAAGCTTCCAGGAATTGAAGAAGAGGCTCACCACTACTCCAGTGTTAACCCTTCCCTTAGGGACCGAGGGTTTTGTGGTATATAGTGATGCCTCGGGGAAGGGATTGGGGTGTGTTTTGATGCAACATGGGAAGGTGATCGCATAGGCATCAAGATAGTTAAAGACTCATGAAGTGAACTACCTGGTGCACGACCTAGAGTTGGCTGCTGTAGTATTTGCCTTGAGGATATGGAGACACTATTTGTATAGGTCTCGAACCTAAATTTTTACTGATCATAAAAGCCTAAAGTATCTGATGTCGCAAAAGGAGTTGAACATGCGACAAAAAAGGTGGATAGAGCACATTAAGGATTATGACTGCACCATAGAATACCACCCAAGGAAAGTAAACGTGGTGGCAGATGCCCTTAGTTGCAAAAATAAAGCCACCCTGAGAAGGTTAATAGGGGGAAAGGAGCGGCAATTAGCGGAATTGAAAGAGATGGGTGTAGATTTGGACATTAATGTAGAAGGTGGGTTAGTAGCCTAACTATTGGTTTGACCAACGTATTGGGAACAGATACTATGATTAGTACTTAAAAGTGCATTTTTATCATGGTTTTATATCATCATTTTGCACTTGAAGTATCAATAACTCCTTAACTAAAGCATGTTTTATAATAATATATCTAATAATATAAGATACCTTTAATTTGTGGTAAATATTCATTTTAAATGCAGGCCTATCACATAAATGAAAGGATTGATTGATGAATTTAAGAATTGAAATTGAAAGGATAAAGAGATGGCCAAACTTAGAAAAGAGATGTTGGTGCAATCCAAACCGGAACAATGTTTGGTAATTGGGTCATATCTGGAGCTATAGATCTCAGATTTAGGTCTACTTTATATGGATGGAAAGGTAAGACATAGGCCTACAACTTTTATATGAAGCCTAAGCTCTAAAAAGGTCATTTTCAAGTCCAAATTGTTGCAACAACAAAGAAGCCCGAATCTGTCCTCCAGCCCGAGCACTGTTCAGTATTTTAGCCATATCTGGAGTTCTAGAAGTCAAAATGAGCTGAATTTTTTACACAAGAAAGCGGAGACAATTTCCTATAACTTTCATGTTTGAAGTGGCTCCAATTTTGACGTTATCAATGATGTTTTGGGCAGACAAGAGAAGATAAAGATTGTCACCAAGTCAAGAGTTGATCACCCACTCATCAATTAGTCATCAAATCAATAGTTCCCAATTTTGGCCTATAAAAGGAGGCATTTGCCATGTATTTAGGCATCATGGTTTCCAGATCAAGATCATGATCTTGCTTTCTCTCTTTGTATTTTTTGTAATTTTTATGCTTTACTTTCCTTAATATGAAGTTTATGCCTTTCAATTCCTTTCCTTTGCTTTGTTAACTCTTATCTTATTTATGTTCTTATTTTGTTTATTTATTTTTCTTTCTTTTATTATGTCTAGCTAAGTTTATTATGTCAAGGTGAAAAGGTTACACTAATGGTGTAAGAATAAGTATAGTGTAAACTTAATATGGACTTTAATGTTTGATACTAACATGTTTTGTATTTGTTACCTTGTTTACTCTTTAATACTTTGCTTGTTGATTAGTACTTAAAAGTGCATTTTTATCATGGTTTTATATCATCATTTTGCACTTGAAGTATCAATAACTCCTTAACTAAAACATGTTTTATAATAATGTATCTAATAATATAAGATACCTATAATTTGTGGTAAATGTCTATTTTTAATGCAGGCCTATCACATAAATGAAAGGATTGATTGATGATTTGAAGAACTTAAATTGCAAGGATAAAGAGATGGCCAAACTTAGAAAAGAGATGTCGGTGCAATCCAAACCGGAACACTGTTCGGTAATTGGGTCATATCTAGAGCTATATATATCAGATTTAGATCCAATTTATATGGATGGAAAGGTAAGACATAGGCCTACAACTTTCATATGGAGCCCAAGATCTAAAAAGTCCATTATCAAGTCCAAATTGTAGCAACAACAAAGAAGCCCGAATCTGTCTTCCAGCCCGAGCACTGTTCGGTATTTTGGCCATATCTGGAGTTCTAGAAGTCCAAATCAGCTGAATGTTTTACACAAAAAAGCTGAGACAATTGCCTACAACTTTCATGTTTGCAACTGGCTCCAATTTTGACGTTACCAATGACTTTTTGGGCAGACAAAAGAAGATAAGGATTGTCACCAAGTCAAAAGTTGGTCACCCACTTATCAATTAGTCATCAAATCAATAGTTCCCAATTTTGGCCTATAAAAGGAGGCATTTGCCATGCATTTAGGCATCTTGGTTTCCAGATCAAGATCATGCTCTTCCTTTCTCTCTTTGTATTTTTTATGCTTTGTTTTCATTAATATTAAGTTTATGCCTTTCATTTCCTTTCCTTTACTTAGTTAACTTTTATGTTCTTATTTTGTTTATCTATTTTGCTTTCTTTCATTATGTCTAGCTAAGTTAATTATGTCAAGGTGAAAAGGTTACACTAATGGTGTAAGAATAAGTATAGTATAAACTTAATATGGACTTTAATGTTTGATACTAACATGTTTTATATTTGTTATCTTGTTCACTCTTTAATACTTTGCTTGTTAAATGACTAATCTTGATTTATGTTGTATAACACTTGGTATAACAAATGCTTGGCACTTTCATAGCCCGTAATGTATGGTATAACCGACACCTGAGTTATGAAAGGAACTTGATTTGTTGTTAACATAAGTTATAATCATGAATGCTTGATGAGATTTACAAGTATTAGCATTAATTGAATAAGATGACTAATGTAATCATGTTAACAATATATAATCTGATTGGAACCTCCTTTGTGTGTGGTTTCCAATTCAATAATAAGAGTTTATACTATACTTGTTTGATATACCATTAGTGGAACCTCTAACCTTGACATTTGTTATTATTATTGTTTAATCCTTACATTAATTTTCCATCTCCAAGTTCTCATCATCTTCTTCTTCTTCTCTTTCTTTACTACTACTACTACTACTACTACTACTACTACTACTACTACTAGTATTATTATTATTATTATTATTATTATTATAGTTGTTGTTGTTATAGTTGTTGTTGTTATTGTTATTGTTGTTGTTATTATTGCTATTATTGTTGCTTATAATTGTTGTCTATAATTTGTACAATTAACCTCCTTGTGGTTCGACCCCGGTTTTGTCGGGTTATTTATTACTTCGACACTCCTGCACTTGGGAGAAGACATCAACCTTTTAGTCGTGTCAAGTTTTTGGCGCCGTTGCCGGGGAGGTAAGTTCTTGTATAAATTATAGTATTTATTTTCTCTTTTCACTTTTCTTGTATATAACTTTGTTTCTTTTCTTTTGTTTCTTTTTCTTTTGTTTTCTTCCTCCTTCTTTTGCTTTCTTTTTATTTTATTTTATTCCTACACGTGCATGAGAGTGTGGTCACGTATATCAAGTGGTAGACTTTGTAGGGTATCCTCATCATTTTCAGAAAATATGGCTGAAGAAGATAATCAATCACTTCATAAGGAAAATAATGAGAATAACCGTGCTAGAACACTTAGAGACCACATGAATCCCACAAGAACAAGTGCACCATCATGTATAGTTTTTCCTCCTGATGCATCTCATTTTAATTTTAAACCAGGCATTATTCAACTTTTACCTTCTTTTCATAGCTTAGAATTGGAAAATCCATACTTGCATTTAAGGGAATTTGAGGAGGTGTGCAACACATATAATAACTTAAATTGTAGCATGAACACCATCAGATTAAAGCTTTTTCCTTTTTCATTAAAAGATAAAGCTAAAACATGGCTATAAAATTTAAGACTAGGATCCATTCGTGCTTGGGATGAAATGCAACAACAATTTTTAAAGAAGTTTTTCCCATCTCATAGAACAAACTCTTTCAAGAGACAAATCACCACTTTCACTCAAAAACCAGGAGAAACATTTCATCAATGTTGGGATAGATATCGAGACTTGCTTAGTACTTGCCCCCATCATGGTTTTGAAACATGGAGATTGGTTTCACATTTCTATGAAGGGTTAACACCTAAAGATAGGCAAATGGTTGAATTGATGTGCAATGGAACTTTTGAAGATAAAGACCCTGATGAAGCAATGGAGTACTTAGACTTGTTAGCTGAAAATGCTCAAAATTGGGACACTGCGGGTACATATGAGGCAACGAGTAAAACTCAACCTCATACATCTAGTGGAGGTATGTACAACCTTAGGGAAGATCATGACCTTCAAGCCAAGTTTGCATCTTTAGCTAGAAAAGTCGAGGCACTAGAATTGAAAAAGAGTGGTCAATTAAAATCTGTTGAAAACATTGTGTGTCAAATCTGTGAAACAAATGAACACTCAACCAATGATTGTCCAACCTTGCCTTCTTTTAAGGAATGTCTCCATGAGCAAGCCCATGCTTTAAACAGTTTCCAAAGGCCTAACCATAACCCATACTCCCAAACATACAACCCTGGTTGGAGAAATCACCCAAATTTCAATTGGAAGAGTGAGAACAACAATGCACAAACTTCACAATCACCGTTTCAAGCACACCATAATTTCCAAAATTCTCATGGATATGCACCTTCTTATGCTCCACCTTCTAGAAGAAATCTTGAGGAAACATTGCATGCATTCATTGAAAAGCAAGAGACAATGAATACTCAACTTGTTCAAAATATGACAGATTTTAAAGATACTCTTGCTAAATTAACATCTGCTCTTAGTT
The DNA here is from genome assembly GCA_026413675.1 of Populus pruinosa. Taxonomy (NCBI): domain Eukaryota; kingdom Viridiplantae; phylum Streptophyta; class Magnoliopsida; order Malpighiales; family Salicaceae; genus Populus; species Populus pruinosa. The sequence continues at coordinate 9,323,226 of CM048607.1, forward strand.
TTCAAGAGAAAGGTAAGTTTCCATCTCAAACACAACAAAATCCCAAAGGGCAATATAATGCAAATGCAAGTAGTTCCGGAAGCCAACACATGGATCAAGTCAAATCAGTCACTACTCTGCGCAGCGGTAAGGTTATTGAAAAACCCTCTCTTGAACCTTATGAGAAAGATGATGAGTCAATCTCTGAGGGTAAGGAAGGGGTTGAATATGAAAATTGCAAAGAAACGACTGATTCACCGCCAGGACTTCCATTTCCTCAAGCCATGACCAAACAAAGAAAAGTCAATCACAACTCTGAAATTTTTGAAATTTTCAAACAGGTAAGGATCAATATACCTTTGCTGGATGCTATTAAACAGGTTCCTTCCTATGCTAAATTTTTGAAAGATCTATGCACTGTGAAGAGGAAACTGAATGTGAAAAAGAAAGCCTTTCTAGCCGAACAAGTAAGTGCTATTCTTCAGAACAATAATGCTTTGAAATATAAAGATCCTGGTTGTCCTACAATTTCTTGCTTTATTGGAGAACATAAAATTGAAAAAGCCTTACTTGATCTTGGTGCTAGTGTGAATCTACTTCCATATTCAGTTTTTCAAAGTCTCAATCTAGGTGAGTTAAAACCAACTTCTATATCTCTTTTACTTGCCGATAGATCTGTAAAAGTGCCTAGAGGAATAATTAAAGATGTGTTAGTACAAGTCGATAAATTCATTTATCCTGTGGATTTTATTATCTTGGACACAGAACCTGTTGAAGCATGTAATTCATTTCCTGTTATTTTAGGACGTCCATTTCTTGCAACTTCTAATGCATTGATTAATTGTAGGAATGGACTGATGAAGCTATCATTTGGAAACATGACATTGGAGATGAATATTTTCAACATTTGCAAGCAACCTGGAGATGATAATGATTTACAAGAAGTAGATCATATTGATGAATTAGTTTATGATCAACTTGAATCTACTTTAAGTAAAAATGAATTGGATGAATCTGAAGATTTGCAAATGATTTATTCTAAGGAAGAAATCACGGATGAAACAAGCACCAAAAATGTTGATGCAAATCTTTTGTCAACATTGACAACAGATTCGACATCTAACATCACACCAATCGATGATTACTTTCCTAACAAATCCTTACTTTCTCTTAGTCCAATGCCTTGGTATAATAAAAATATCAATTTTCTTGCCTTAGAAGATTTGCCAGCTGATTGGAGTACGCAAGACAAAGAAAAGTTTTTGAACGAAGTGAAGAGCTTTTACTGTGATGATCCTAACTTATTCAAATATTGTCCTGATCAAATATTTCAAAGATTAATTCCCGACAATGAGGTAAGTAGTGTCATTAAACTTTGTCATTCTGAAGCATGTGAAAGTTATTTCTCGTCAAAAAAGACAGCTACAAAAATCTTTCAAAATGGATTTTATTGGCCCACCATGTTCAAGGACACGCATGCATTCTGCAAAACTTGTGAAAATTGTCAAAAGATTGATACAGGTCAAAAAGTTTTATTTTATAATTCTCAACTCTATGCATTCCCTAGAGAGCTAAGACCAAGATGGAGCAATCCTTATGGGGCCTGTGATATTGAGAATTCAATGAATGACAATGATTTTAATGAAAATGGACATCGTTTGAAAGCTTACTTTGATAATTTTCCTAGTGAAAATGAATCAACTGGTTGCACTGATCTTGTAGATAAAGGTTAATTTTTTTTTCTCACATTGTTTTTGTGTTTCTTTTTGAGTGATTTTTGCTAGTTTTTCTCACCCCGGTCAAATGGCGGATAACGGTACTCCGTGACTTAAGTCAGTTCTTTCAGTTTCCCACAATTACTGATATCTGTGTATATATCTGTGCAATTCTTTGAATCTCTCTTCCAATTCTCATTTAAAAATGGACACTAATCTTGAAAAATTGAAAAAGTATTTTCCCGCTCTACCTTAGAATGCGATTACAAAAATTTACCGTGCTAGATGTGCAAGATTGAGATTGTTAATGAATCATGGAATTCCTGAACATATTCGCTGGTTGATTGAAGCAAAGGTCCGATTATCAGGTGAGTCCTCTAACTCCTTCATTTCACACATGCTTGGAATAGGTAAAAGCACTTTTGCAAAGAAGCGTCGTGCAAAACGACTGGATATCTGTCATCGATGTGCTAGATGGACTTGTAATACACAATGTCGTTCTTTAGGAATGGTATCTATAAACCGTGAAGATAAAATACAATTCATTAAGGATGGCCTGAGTAAGGAGTCTTTAGATAATCTTCTATTGACTCTTGAGACGCATCCTAGTGGAGATGTGCATCGTGCAATTCATGATTTATGGCCACTATTTCATAAAGAACATGATCGACTTAGTCTTGGGAATCTGACTAAAAAAGACCCTGTTTGCCAGTTTTTAAGAAAACTGGATGGGAAGCCTATCCCCGACCCATAGAGGGCGTTTAAGCCGTTCTTGGACGTAAAACCAAGGGAAGATGTGAGCCACAATCACAACTACCTGTACATACACATGCTTTTTTCAAAAGTAAATAAATAAATAAATAAAAAGAGAGAGAGAGAGAGTGTGAGACTCCAGTTGGCCTACATATAGATGTTATGATTGTCTTTCTAATTTCTCATCTATAAAACCCTCTTTTCCTTCCTTTCATTTCTACTCAACCCATACATTCAACAAATACAGAAGTGTGTAGAAATGGCAAGTTCCTCAAGTCATCAAATAAGAAATACTTGTGTTTTTGGTGGATCTAGTCCTGGGAAAGAAAAGGAGTTTTTAGAATCAGCAAATCATCTTGGTCAGGTCCTAGCTGAGAGAAAGATTCATTTAGTGTATGGGGGAGGCAGTCTTGGGTTAATGGGAGGTGTGTCAATAGCTGCATTTTTAGGAGGTAGTCAAGGTTTGGGGGTCGTCCCTGAAGCTTTGGCACAAGGGGACATCATTGGAAAAACAATTGGAGAGGAACTTCAGGTCTCCACAATGTCGGCTCGAATGAATGCAATGTTTAACCATGCTGATGCCTTCATTGCTTTACCAGGTGGTCTAGGCACATTGGAAGAGATCTTTCATATCTCCTCTTGGGCTCAATTGCACATTCACCATAAACCTATAGGTTTGTTAAATGTTAATGGTTATTATGATAAGTTGTTGTCTTTTCTTGATCATGCTGTGGAACAGGAATTTTTAACATCTTCTGCACGACAAATCATAATCTCTGCTACTACTACTGAACAATTGATTGACCAACTACAATCTTTCATTCCTGTGATTGATCCTTCCATAAGTCGCATAAATTGGTCATCTACGGGAAGCCGTAAAAAGCTTAGATTGGATTTGAGCCTTCATTTGTGAATTTTTGTGTCTTTTGGTTTTATTATTGTGTTTTGTTATTTCTTATTTTTGTTTCAGTGTGTTTCAGGTTTTGTCAGTGTTCGTTATTTCAGGTGATATCTTCTATACTCTATCTTTCTACCTTAGAACATTGAGGACAATGTCTCGTTTTGGTTGGGGGGAGAGGGTAGTAGTTGATAAAAAAAAATTGTTTTTCATTTCATAAAGCATGTGCATAATTGTTGTTATTAGGATGGCAGAGTAAAGGAGCTCTTTTGTTAAAGTGACTCTTGAGACGCATCTTAGTAACCATTCTTAACAAGGTCTATTATAATACTTCCTGAAATATTCAGGTTTACAAACTCTCGTATTGTTACCACTTAATTCTGCTCATATACTTATTTAACATGTATTCTTAAACCTTAATTTACACACACACACTTTAACATATGATTGTGGGTTGCATATTGGATTATTACATTATTTATGTTCTTTTGTTAAAGGTAACAACTAAGGGAAAGGGATTGTATATAATTAAGAAAAAAAACATGAAAAAAACAGAAAAAAAAAAGAAAAAAAAGAAAAAAAAAAGAAAAAAAATGATGATAATAAAAATGTAGATAAGTTTGGTTTCGTAGCCTCCCTAACCTAAGCAATTAAGCCCAAAGGGGTGTTTTAACACCTAATACCCTAAAGTCAACTGACTTGGGAGCTATTGGCCCAACGCTTGTTACATGGGTTGAGGAGAAAAGCTTAAGGGAATCAAACATTGCACTATCTACATATCAGTATCTGCGACCCGAGTTACTAAGCTCGTAGGGGTATCTTAACACCTAATGCCCTAAGACCAACTGGTTTGTGAGTTATTAGCTGAAAGCTCGTTACATGGGTTAAAGATGCATGATGTTTTTAAATTATATGTATATAGAGTTAAAAAAAAAGCAAAAAAAAAAGAAAAAAAAGACAAAAATAATAATCCCAACCCAAGGAAGTTAACCTTAAACATTAGAACAAAAATTTTGTTTTCTTCCAAGAAAAGCCCCATAATTATGTGTTGATACATTAACCACACAAAAAAAAGGTTTATTAATATCTTGTTAAGAGGTATTGAGCAGATATATAAATTTAATGAGAGTTTGTTTATCTGGATGGATTAAAGGAAGTTAAATGATGAATACCTTGCTTTGTGAAATTTGCAAATTTGTTTTCTATTTTAACGCTTTGATTACTAGGGACTAGTAATAAGCTGGTTGGGGGGTGTGATTAGTACTTAAAAGTGCATTTTTATCATGGTTTTATATCATCATTTTGCACTTGAAGTATCAATAACTCCTTAACTAAAATATGTTTTATAATAATGTATCTAATAATATAAGATACCTATAATTTGTGGTAAATGTTTATTTTTAATGCAGGCCTATCACATAAATGAAAGGATTGATTGATGATTTGAAGAACTTAAATTGCAAGGATAAAGAGATGGCCAAACTTAGAAAAGAGATGTCGGTGCAATCCAAACCGGAACACTGTTCGGTAATTGGGTCATATCTAGAGCTATATATCTCAGATTTAGATCCAATTTATATGGATGGAAAGGTAAGACATAGGCCTACAACTTTCATATGGAGCCCAAGATCTAAAAAGGCCATTATCAAGTCCAAATTGTAGCAACAACAAAGAAGCCCGAATCTGTATTCCAGCCCGAGCACTGTTCAGTATTTTGGCCATATCTGGAGTTCTAAAAGTCCAAATGAGCTCAATTTTTTACACAAGAAAGCTGAGACAATTGCCTACAACTTTCATGTTTGCAACTAGCTCCAATTTTGATGTTATCAATGACGTTTTGGGTAGACAAGTGAAGATAAGGATTGTCACCAAGTCAAAAGTTGGCCACCCACTTATCAATTAGTCATCAAATCAATAGTTCCCAATTTTGGCCTATAAAAGGAGGCATTTGCCATGCATTTAGGCATCTTGGTTTCCAGATCAAGATCATGCTCTTCCTTTCTCTCTTTGTATTTTTTATGCTTTGTTTTCATTAATATTAAGTTTATGCCTTTCATTTCCTTTCCTTTACTTAGTTAACTTTTATGTTCTTATTTTGTTTATACATTTTGCTTTCTTTCATTATGTCTAGCTAAGTTAATTATGTCAAGGTGAAAAGGTTACACTAATGGTGTAAGAATAAGTATAGTGTAAACTTAATATGGACTTTAATGTTTGATACTAACATGTTTTATATTTGTTATCTTGTTCACTCTTTAATACTTTGCTTGTTAAATGACTAATCTTGATTTATGTTGTATAACACTTGGTACAACAAATGCTTGGCACTTTCATAGCCTATAATGTATGGTATAACCGACACCTGAGCTATGAAAGGAACTTGATTTGTTGTTAACATAAGTTATAATCATGAATGCTTGACGAGATTTACAAGTATTAGCATTAATTGAATAAGATGACTAATGTAATCATGTTAACAATATATAATCTGATTGGAACCTCCTTTGTGTGTGGTTTCCAATTCAATAATAAGAGTTTATACTATACTTGTTTGATATACCATTAGTGGAACCTCTAACCTTGACATTTGTTATTATTATTGTTTAATCCTTACATTAATTTTCCATCTCCAAGTTCGCATCATCTTCTTCTTCTTCTCTTTCTTTACTACTACTACTACTACTACTACTACTACTACTACTACTACTACTACTACTACTATTATTATTATTATTATTATTATTATTATTATTATTATTATAGTTGTTGTTGTTATAGTTGTTGTTGTTATTGTTATTGTTGTTGTTATTATTGCTATTATTGTTGCTTATAATTGTTGTCTATAATTTGTACAATTAACCTCCCTGTGGTTCGACCCCGGTCTTGCCGGGTTATTTATTACTTCGACACTCCTGCACTTGGGAGAAGACATCAACCTTTTAGTCGTGTCACTTGTTAAATGACTAATCTTGATTTATGTTGTATAACACTTGGTACAACAAATACTTGGCACTTTCATAGCCCATACTGTATGGTATAACCGACACCTGAGCTATGAAAGGAACTTGATTTGTTGTTAACATAAGTTATAATCATGAATGCTTGACGAGATTTACAAGTATTAGCATTAATCGAATAAGATGACTAATGTAATCATGTTAACAATCTAAAATTTGATTGGAACCTCCTTTGTGTGTGGTTTCCAATTGAATAATAAGAGTTTATACTATACTTGTTTGACATACCATTAGTGGAACCTCTAACCTTGACATTTGTTTTTATCATTGTTTAATCCTTACATTAATCTTTCATCTTAAAGTTCTCATCAACTTCTTCTTCTTTATTATTATTATTATTATTATTAGTACTACTACTACTACTACTACTACTACTACTAGTACTATTATTATTATTATTATTGCTACTAATATTATTGTTGTTGTTATTGTTACTATTGTTGTTGTTTATAATTTATACAATTAACCTCCCTGTGGTTCGACCCCGGTCTTGCCAGGTTATTTATTACTTTGACACTTCTGCACCTGGGAGAAGACATCAATCTTTTAGTCGTGTCATACTACATGCCCAATTCCGTGACAAGGAAGAGTCCAAGATTAGGAAGAATGTGGGGGTCGGGGTAGAAATGAAATTCCAGGTAGCGGATGATGGATCATTGATGATGGGACAATGGTTGTACGTGCTTGATGACGAAACAATCAAATGAATAGTTCTAAAAGGAGCATGAGTCCAAGTTCTCTATACATCCCGGCAGTACTAAAATGTATCGAGACCTGAAACACCTTTATTGGTGGCCTAATATGAAAAGGGAAATAGCTGAGTATATGTCTAAGTATAGGATATGTCAACAAGTCAAGGTTGAACACTAAAGGTCTGCGGGACCATTACAACCATTACAAATTCCAGAATGGAAATGGCAGATGATCACCATGGATTTCGTATCAGGATTTCCCAAAGGGAGGAAAGGAAATGACGCGATATGGCTCATTGTAGATCGGTTGATGAAATCTGCACTATTCTTGCCTATAAAGATGACAAACTCGGTTGACAAGCTTGCCAAGATCTATATAAATGAGGTAGTTCAGCTCCATGGGATTCCAATGTCCATTGTATCGGATCGAGATCCCAAGTTCACCTCTCAACTTTGGCTGAGCATACAACATGCCTTGGGAATAAGATTGGACATGAGCACTGCATTTCACCCTCAAACGGATGGCCAATCAAAAAGAGTCATCCAAGTCTTGGAAGACCTATTACGGGCTTGTGTGCTAGAATTTGGAGGAAACTAGGAGGAACATATGGCATTGGTAAAGTTTATGTATAACAATAGTCACCATGCCACAATAAGGATAGTCCCATATGAAGCCTTGTATGGTAGGAGGTACAAGACTCCTTTATATTGGAAGGAAATTGGGGACCAGAAGGTATATGGAGCGAAGTTGGTCCAAGTCACCACGGAGAAAATGAGGACTATTAGGGATCGCATCAAAGCTGTACAAGATAGACAGAAGAAGTATGCTGATGTGAGGAGAAGACCTCTAGAGTTCAGTACAGGGGATTAGGTGTTCCTAAAGGTAGCCCCATAGAAGAACATGTTACGGTTTGGATTGAAAGGGAAGTTAACTCCCCGCTTCATTGGACCCTTCAAAATCTTACAACGAGTAGGGCTAGTAGCCTACAAAGTGGACTTGCCCCCATAGTTAGCTAAGGTTTATGATGTGTTTCATGTCTCATTGTTAAGAAAGGCTGACGTGGACCCCGCTCGAATTCTACCCCGGGTTCTAGTAGAAGTCAAAGAAGACTTAACACTAGAATTGAGGCCTATACTGGATCAGGAAGTGGAGCTACAGAGCAAAAAGATCCCCATCATCAGAATCTTATGGCAAAATGCTCAAATTGAAGAGGAAACTTGGGAGAGGGAGGCTGAGATGAAGAAAAAGTACCCTAATTTATTTGAACTACCAGGTATGCAGTAAACGCCCAAAAGAATATATATATATATATATATATTTCGAGAGAGAATTGATGACTCCACCATCGCTGCTGATTTCTGAACCAGCAGCAGCGACCCAGTTTTTTATGCCGATTTCTTGATTGGCAGCGACGCAGTTATTTTTAAATAATTTTAAGGAGTTGGAGGGAGGGGTAAAATCGGTTTTGGATAGACCAAAAGAAGGATAAGGACACATCTAAACCAACCCTAAACACCCCACCTCATTTAATGGGGAGTATAAATATAAGGAGGAGAGAGAAGGTAACCCTAGCTCTTCCCAAAGTTGTCTGCAGTTGTATGTCCAGCTACATGTTGCTCTTCCTTTTCTCCTTCCCAACAGAAACCTAAGCCTTATGAACGTGTGAGGGAGAGAAAGGAGACCTTGAGAGAACATCGGACAACTGCCTAGAGGGAAAGGATAAAAGGGGCTAAAAAAACGTGAAAGGAAGAAGAAGGAAGAGAACCAGCAGGGGAGGAGAAAGAACACTATCAAACCTTCCTCAAACCTAGCTAAATTCGAAAGATATGGATAATGAAACTCCCTTCCTCTTCTCCTTAAGACCCAGAATCAGAAATGAAGAAGAAAAGGCCTAAGAAAATTAACCTTGGACCTAAGCTAGCTGTGAAGAAAATAGAAATTAACTAAGAGGACAAGGAAAACAGAAACAAAATGAGGCTAATTTCAGAACATCTAACAAAGAAAAATGAATAAAATAGAAATAACAAATCATGGTAGAGGACCGGCTTTAATTATGGGGTTGGCCAGCATGCAATGTGTGTGTTCTGCTGGGATTGGTTGAAGGATTATATGCTAAATGGATAGCTTCAATGTGTGTGTTCTGCTGGGATTGGTTGAAGGATTATATGCTGAAATGGATAGTTTCAATGTGTGTATTCTGCTGGAATGATTAAAAGATATATGTTGTAATTGATGGTTTTTAATGTGTGTGTTCTGCAGCAAAATTACGATTCGCTGTCGAAATTGAGTCTTCTATAGCAAATTAGAATTTGCTATCGAATTATGTGTTCTACAACGAAATTTTGATTCGCTGCCGAAAATGTGTCAACTGCAGCGAATTAGCATTCGCTGCCGAATTGTGTGTTCTATAGCAAAATTGCAATTCACTGCCGAAATTATGTCAGCTGCAGTTAATGCTAAATTGAGTCTTCTGTAGTGAATTAGAATTCGCTGCTGAATGGTGTGTTCTGCAGCGAAATTTTGATTTGTTGCTGAAAATGTGTCGACTGCAATGAATTAGCATTCACTGCCGAATTATGTGTTCTGCAGTGAAATTGTGATTCGCTGCCGAAACTGGGTTGGCTGCAGCGAATTAGTATTCACTGCTGAAATTAAGTCTTCTGCAACAAATTAGCATTCGCTGTCGAATTGTGTGTTTTGCAGCGAAATTACGATTCGTTGTCGAAATTGTGTCAGCTGCAGCTAATCGCTGTCGAAGTTGAGTTGTCTGCAGCAAATTAGCATTTGCTGCCGAATTTCATGTTCTATAGTGAATTTATGATTCACCACTGAAGTTGAGTTGGCTATAGTGAAATTGTGATTCACTGTCAAAACTGAGTTGTTTGCTATGATTTAACATTTTGCTGCTGAAGTTGGTTGCTGGTAGCGAACCAATTCTCGCTGCCAATTTCTACCATAAGTCGTCTAGGCAGAAATGACTTAAATGCTAGTAACAATTTCATGATATGATAGTGTAAAATGTGGAACACTTGAATGTGAACATATGAACTTTTAAAATAAATATGGTGACGAATATGATTCAAAAATACAAATGTACTGATCTGTGACCATTGATGTTTTAGGTGGTGCTGTTGGGATTGGACCATCGTCACAACAAGAACAACCCACAGATGGAGCAGGTAGGTGACTCCCACCTTCCTTTTTCATATGTTAAATAATGAGATACTTTAACATGAATGTTACCATAATGGGTTAGAACAAATATCAGATTGTTAAATGTTTAAATGTTGTCAAACAACTGATTAGCTTCGACTAATGGCATCCGAAGGGATGACCGGGACAAACGACTAATTAGCCTCGGCTAATGGCATCCGAATAGATGACTAGGACAAATGATTGAGTAGCTTCGGCTAAAGGCATCTGAAGTGGATGATTAGGGTGAGTGAACGGTCAACCTCAGCAAATAATGCCTTAAGAGGATAACTGGGTTTAAGATTATGGTTGACTGCAAGAATTAGAGCATCTATATGCACTACAAGTTGTGTATACCAAGTACATGAAGAAACTATAAATATCATGCATCAAACATGGAATAATGTTAATGTTTCATTAATTTGTTGGATCATTTAATTATCATTATTATTAATAAGCAATTGCATTCTCTTAAATGTTCTATACTGCAGCAGGGACGTAACATCAACGAGATGCCTAGGAAACTTGATACACGGGAACCTATTTTTGCAAGGAATCATATAGTTTCATCCTAAATCACGATGTATTTTGTATGAATCAATATATTAAACGTATAACTTTTATTGGATCCATTTGTTTAAATTTGTGATGACTATTATTAGGATAGGAATGCAAACTCATGTCTATGTATGTATATTATAATGTGAACTTCTAATCATGCAAATATAATATTATGTGTTTATGTAAGATTCACTTTTAAATGAAATGTTGAATGTCGTTGATATATGGATTGCATTTTGATGATGTGAGAAAACAGGTTCGCCAATTACTGACACGATGTGTGTCAAGTAAAATTTTTTTTTAAGGCTGTTTAGGGCTTGAAAAGTCGAGTTGTTACAATTTGTTTTATTTTCTCTTTTCACTTTTCTTATATCTAAGTTTGTTTCTTTTATTTTATTTCTTTTTCTTTTGTTTTCTTCTTTTTATTCTATTCATGTGAAAGAGATTGTGGTAATGTACATTAAGTGGTAGACTTTGTAGGGTATCCTCATCATTTTCAGAAAATATGGCCAAAAAAGATAATCAATCACTTCATAATGAGAATAACCATGTTAAAATACTTAGAGACCATATAAATCCCACAAAAACAAGTGCACCATCATGCATAATTTTCCCTTCTAATGCATCTCATTTTAATTTTAAGTCGGACATTATTCAACTTTTACTTTCTTTTCATGACTTGGATTTAGAAAATCCATATTTGCATTTGAGGAAATTTGAGGAAGTCTGCAGCATGTATAATGACTCAAATTGTAGCATGAACACCATTAGATTAAAGCTTTTTTCTTTTTCATTAAAAGATAAAGCTAAAACATAGCTACAAAATTTGAGACCAGGATCCATTCGTATTTGGGATGAAATGCAACAACAGTTTTTAAAGAAGTTTTTTCCATCTCACAGAACAAACTCTTTCAAAAGACAAATCACCACTTTCACTCAAAAACGAGGAGAAACATTTTATCAATGTTGGGATAGGTATCGAGACTTGCTTAATACTTGCCCTCATCATGGTTTTAAACATGGAGACTGGTTTCATATTTTTATGAAGGCTTAACACTTAAAGATAGGCAAATGGTTGAATTGATATACAATGGAACCTTTGAAGATAAAAACCCTAATGAAGCAATGGAGTACTTAGACTTAGTAACTGAAAATGCTTAAAATTGGGACACTGCAGGTAAGGATCAATATATCTTTGCTAGATGTTATTAAACAGGTTCCTTCCTATGCTAAATTTTTTAAAGATCTGTGCACTATGAAGAGAAAACTGAATGTGAAAAAGAAAGCTTTTTTAGCCGAACAAATAAGTGTCATTCTTCAGAACAATAATGCTTTGAAATATAAAGACCCTGGTTATCTTATAATTTCTTACTTTATTGGAGAACATAAAATTGAATGAGTCTTACTTGATCTTGGAGCTAGTTTGAATTTACTTCCATGTTCAATTTTTCAGAGTCTCAATCTAGGTGAGTTAAAACTAACTTCTGTAACTCTTTTACTTGTTGATAGATCTATAAAAGTGCCTAGAGGAATAGTTGAAGATCTGTTGGTACAAGCCAACAAATTCATTTATCATATGGATTTTATTGTCTTGGACACACAACTTGTTAAAGCATGTAATTCATTTCCTATTATTTTAAGACGTCCGTTTCTTACAACTTCTAATACATTGATTAATTGTAGGAATGGACTGATGAAGCTATCATTTGGAAACATGGTATTGGAGATGAATATTTTCAACATTTGTAAGCAACCTAAAGATGATAATGAATTACAAGAAGTAAATCATATTAAGGAATTAGTTTATGATCAACTTGAATATACTTTAAGTAAAAATAAGTTGGATGAATTTGAAGATTTGCAAATGATTTATTCTCATGAAGAAATCACGAATGAAAAAAGCACCGAAAATAATGACACGGATCTTTGTTAAGAGTGATAACGTATTTGACATCCGACATCACACCAATTAATGATTACTTTCCTAATGAATCATTACTTTCTCTTAGTCCAATGCCTTGGTATGATAAAAATATTAATTTTCTTGCTTCAAGAGATTTGTCAGCTTATTGGAGTACCTAAGACAAAGGAAAGTTTTTAAGTAACGTGCAAAACTTTTTATTGCGATGACTCTTACTTATTCAAATATTGTCCTAATTAAATATTTCAAAGATTCATTCCCAACAATGAGGTAAGTAGTGTCATTAAACTTTGTCATTTTAAAGCATGTGGGAGTTATTTCTTGTTAAAAAAGACAGCTACAAAAATCTTTCAAAATAAATTTTATTGGCCCACAATGTTTAAGGAATCACATGCATTCTGCAAAACCTATGAAAATTATCAAAAGGTGGGATTTATTTCAAAACACAAAGAGTTTTTAGATAATCTTCTATTGACTTTTAAGTCTCATCATAGTGGAAACAAGTATTGTGCATCTCATGATTTATAACCCTATTTCCATAAAGAACATGATTGACTTAGTCTTGGGAATCTAACTAAAAAAGACCTAGTTTGCCAGTTTTTAGAAAAACTGGATGGGAAGCCTATCCTCGACCCATAGAGGGCGTTTAAGCCATTTTTAGATGTAAAACCAAAGAACGATTTCAGTCACAATCATAACTATATATATATATATATATATGCTTTTTCAAAAATAAATAAATCAATCAATAAAGAGAGAAAGAGAGAGAGAGAGAGAGAGAGACTCCAGCTAACCTACATATAGGTGGTATGATTGCCTTTTTAATTTCTCATCTATAAAATCCTCCCTTCCTTCCTTTCATTTCTACTTAACCCATACATTTAATAAATATAGAAGTGTGTAGAAATGACAAGTTCCTTAGGTCATCACATAAAAAATATTTATGTTTTTTGGTGGATCTAATCCTGGGAAAGAAAATGAGTTTTTAGAATCAACAAATCATCTTGGTTAGGTGTTAGCTAAGAGAAAGATTCATTTAGTACATGGGGGAGGTAGCCTTGGATTAATGGGAGGTGTGTCAATAGCTGCATTTTTAGGAGGCAGTTGACACGACAAAAAGATTGATGTCTTCTCCCAAGTGCAAGAGTGTCGAAGTAATAAATAACCCGGCAAGACCGGGGTCGAACCACAGGGAGGTTATTTGTACAAATTATAAAGAACAATAATATAACAACAATAACAACAACAACAATAGTAATAATAATAATAGTAGTAGTAGTAATAATAATAATAATAATAATAATAATAATAATAATAATAATAATAATAAAGAAAGAGAAGAAGAAGAAGATGATGATAATGAGAACTTAGAGATGAAATATTAATGTAAGGATTAAGCAATAATAATAACAAATGTCAAGGTTAGAGGTTTCACTAATGGTATATCAAACAAGTATAGTATAAACTCTTATTATTGAGTTGGAAACCACACATAAAGGAGGTTCCAATCAGATTATATATTGTTAACATGATTACATTAGTCATCTTATTCAATTAATGCTAATACTTGTAAATCTCGTCAAGCATTCATGATTATAACTTATGTTAACAACAAATCAAGTTCCTTTCATAGCTGAGGTGTCGGTTATACCATACATTATGGGCTATGAAAGTGCCAAGCATTTGTTGTACCAACTGTTATACAACATAAATCAAGATTAGTCATTTAACAAGCAAAGTATTAAAGAGTGAACAAGATAACAAATATAAAACATGTTAGTATCAAATATTAAAGTCCATATTAAGTTTACACTATACTTATTCTTACACTATTAGTGTAACCTTTTCACCTTGACATAATTAACTTAGCTAGACATAATGAAAGAAAGAAAAATAGATAAACAAAATAAGAACATAAAAGTTAACTAAGTAAATGAAAGGAAATGAAAGGCATAAACTTGATATTAATGAAAGCAACGCATAAACATTACAAAAAATACAAAGAGAGAAAGCAAGAGCATGATCTTGATCTGGACACCAAGATGTTTAAATGCATGGCAAATGCCTCCTTTTATAGGCCAAAATTGGGAACTATTGATTTGATGACTAATTGATGAGTGGGTAACCAACTCTTGACTAGGTGACAATCCTTATCTTCTCTTGTTTGCCCAAAACGTCATTGATAACGTCAAAATTGGAGCTACTTGAAAACATGAAAGTTGTAGGCAATTGTCTCAGCTTTCTTGTGTAAACAATTTAGCTCATTTGGACTTCTAGAACTCCAGATATGGCCAAAATACCGAACAGTGCTCGGGCTGGAAGACAGATTCGAGCTTCTTTGTTGTTGCTACAATTTGGACTTGATAATGGCCTTTTTAGATCTTGGGCTCCATATGAAAGTTGTAGGCCTATGTCTTACCTTTCCATCCATATAAATTGGACCTAAATCTGAGATCTGTAGCTCCAGATATGACCCAATTACCGAACAGTGTTCCGGTTTGGATTGCACCGACATCTCTTCTCTAAGTTTGACCATCTCTTTATCCATGCAATTTAAGTTCTTCAAGTCATCAATCAATCCTTTCATTTATGTGATAGGCCTGCATTAAAAATAGACATTTACCACAAATTATAGGTATCTTATATTATTAGATACATTATTATAAAACATATTTTAGTTAAGGAGTTATTGATACTTCAAGTGCAAAATGATGATATAAAACCATGATAAAAATGCACTTTTAAGTACTAATCAGCAGTCAAGTTTTAAGGTCATCTCCAAAGCTTTAGCACAAGGGGACATCATTGGAAAAATAATTCGAGAATAACTACAAGCCTCCATAATATTTGCTCGAATGAATGCAATGTTTAACCATGATAATGCCTTTATTGCCTTACCAAGTGGTCTAATCATATTGGAAGAGATCTTTCATATTTCCTCTTGGGCCCAACTGCACATTCACCATAAACCCATAGGTCTATTAAATATTAATGATTATTATGATAAGTTGTTGTCGTTTCTTCATCATGATATGAAACAGAAGTTTCTAACATCTTCAGCACGACAAATCATAATCTCTACTGTTACTGCTGAATAATTATTGTTTCTTATATTTGTTTAAGTGTGTTTCACGTTTGTCAGTATTCGTTATTTTAGGTGATGTCTTTTATACTCTATCTTTCTACTTTCGGACATTGAGGACAATGTCTCGTTTTGGTTGGGGGGAGAGGATAGTAGTTGATAAAAAAATTAACTAACTGTGTTTTCTATTTTATAAAGCATGCGCAAAATTGTTGTTACTAGGATGACAGAGTAAAGGAGTTCTTTTGTTAAAGTGACTCTTGAGACGCATCTTAGTAATCATTCTTAACAAGGTCTATCATAATACTTCTTGAAATATTCAAGTCTACAAACTCTCGCATTGTTATCACTTAATTCTGCTCATATACACGTTTAATATGTATTCTTAAACCTTAATTTTCACACACACACTTTAACATATGATTGTGGGTTGCACATTGAATTATTACATTATTTATGTTCTTTTGTTAAAGGTAATAACTAAGGAAAAGAGATAGTATATAATTTGAAAAAAAAACAAAAAAAGAGCAAAAAAAAAATAATGATAATAAAAATGTAGATCAGTTTGGTTTCGTAGCCTTTCTAATCTAAGCAATTAAGCTCGAAAGAGTGTTTTAATATCTAATACCCTAAAGTCGAATGACTTGAGAGTTATTGCCCCAACACTTGTTACATGGGTTGAGGAAAAAAGCTAAAGGGAATCAAACATTGCACTATCTACGTATGATTATCTGCAACCCGAGTTACTAAGCTCGTAGGGTTGTCTCAACATCTAATGCCCTAAGACCAACTAGTCTAGGAGTCATTAGCCAAAAGCTCATTGCATGGGTTAAAGATGCATTATGTTTTAAGTACATGTATATATATTTTTAAAAAATAAAGGAAAAAAACTCAACCCAAGAAAGTTAATCTAAAATATTATAACAAAAATTATATTTTCTTCTAAGTAAAGCCCCATAACTATATGTTGATATATTGAGCACAAAATAAAGGTTTATTAATATCTTGTTTAAGAGGTATTGAGTAGATATATAAATTCAATGAGAGTTTGTCTATCTGGATAGATTAATGGAAGTTAAATGATGAATACCTTGCTTTGTGAAATTTACAAATTGTTTTTCTATTTTAACGTTTTGATTATTGGGGACTAGTAATAAGCTGGTTTGAGGGTGTGATTGGTACTTAAAAATGCATTTTTATCAAGGGTTTATATCATCATTTTGCACTTGAAGTATCAATAACTCCTTAACTAAAACATGTTTTATAATAACATATCTAATAATATAAGATATCTTTAATTTGTGATAAATATTTATTTTAAATATAGGTCTATTACATAAATGAAAGGATTCATTTATGAGTTTAGAACTAAAATTGAAAGGACAAAGAGATGGCCAAACTTAGAAAAGAGATGCTGCTGCAGTCCAAACCGGAACACTGTTCAATAATTAGGTCATATCTAGAGCTGTAAATCTTAGATTTAGATCTACTTTATATGGATGGAAAGGTAAGACATATGCCTATAATCATTAGTACTAAAAGTGTATTTTTATCAAGGTTTTATATCATCATTTTGCACTTAAAGTATCAATAACTCCTTAACTAAAGCATGTTTTATAATAACATATCTAATAATATAAGATAACTTTAATTTATGATAAATGTTCATTTTAAATGCAGGCCTATCACATAAATGAAAGGATTGATTGATGAATTTAAAAAATGAAATTAAAAGGACAAAGAGATGGCCGAACTTAGAAAAGAGATGTCGGTGCAATCCAAACCGGAACACTATTCAGTAATTGGGTCATATTTAGAGCTGTGGATCTCAGATTTAGGTCTACTTTATATGGATGGAAAGGTAAGACATAGGCCTACAACTTTCATATGGAGCTTAAGATCTAAAAAGGCTATTTTCAAGTCCAAATTGTAGCAATAACAAAGAAGTCCGAATCTGTCTTCCAGCCCGAACATTGTTCAGTATTTGGCCCATATCTAAAGTTCTAGAAGTCGAAATGAGCTAAATTTTTTACAAAAAAAAGCTGAGACAATTTCCTACAACTTTCATGTTTTTAAGTGGCTCCAATTTTGATGTTATCAATAATGTTTTGGGCAGACAAGGGAAGATAAGGATTGTCACCAAGTCAAGAATTGATCACCCACTCATCAATTAGTCATCAAATCAATAGTTTTCAATTTTGGCCTATAAAAGGAGGCATTTGCCATGCATTTAGGCATCGTGGTTTCCAGATCAAGATCATGCTCTTGCTTTCTCTCTTTGTATTTTTTGTAATGTTTATGCTTTACTTTCATTAATATCAAGTTTATGCCTTTCATTTCCTTTCATTTACTTAGTTAACTTTTATGTTCTTATTTTGTTTATCTATTTTGCTTTCTTTCATTATGTCTAGCTAAATTTATTATGTCAAGGTGAAAAGGTTACACTAATGGTGTAAGAATAAGTATAGTGTAAACTCAATATGGACTTTAATGTTTGATACTAACATGTTTTGTATTTGTTATCTTGTTCACTCTTTAATACTTTGCTTGTTAAATGACTAATCTTGATTTATGTTGTATAACACTTGGTGCAACAAATGCTTGGCACTTTTATAACCCATACTGTATGGTATAACCGACACCTGAGCTATGAAAGGAACTTGATTTGTTGTTAACATAAGTTATAATCATGAATGCTTGACGAGATTTACAAGTATTAGCATTAATTGAATAAGATGACTTATGTAATCATGTTAATAATCTATAATCTGATTGGAACCTCCTTTGTGTGTGGTTTACAATTGACTAATAAGAGTTTATACTATACTTGTTTGACATACCATTAGTGGATCCTCTAACCTTGACATTTATTGTTATCGTTGTTAAATCTTTACGTTAATATTCCATCTTAAAGTTCTCATCTTCTTCTTCTTCTTCTTTTTCTTTATTATTATTATTATTATTATTACTACTACTACTATTATTATTATTGTTGTTGTTGTTGTTGTTGTTGTTGTTGTTGTTGTTACTATTATTATTGTTGTTGTTGTTATTGTTATTGTTGTTGTATTATTGTTATTTATAATTTGTACAATTACCCTCCCGTGGTTCGACCCCGGTCTTGCCGGGTTATTTATTTCTTTGACACTCTTGCACTTGGGAGAAGACATCAATCTTTTCGTCGTGTCATATAACTTTCATGGGAGCCCAAGATTTAAAAAAACCATTTTCAAGTCCAAATTATAGCAACAATGAAGAAGTCTGAATCTGCCCTGTAGCCTGAATATTGTTCAGTGTTTGGCCCATATCTCGAGTTCTAGAAGTCCAAATGACTTTAATTTTTTTCTGAAAAGCTAAGATAATTTCCTAGAACTTTTGTTTTCAAGTAGTTCCAATTCTAATGTTATCAATGACTTTTTGGGCAGAAAACAGAAGATAAACATTGTCACCAAGTTAAAAGTTGGCCACCCACTCATCAATTAGTCATTAAATCAATAGTTCTCAATTTTGGCCTATAAAAGGATGTATTTGCCATGCATTTAGGCATCTTGGTTTCTAGATCTAGATTGTGCTCTTGCTTTCTCTTTTTGTATTGTTTATGTTTTGCTTTCATTAATATCAAGTTTATTTCTTTCATTTCCTTTTCTTTACTTAGTTAATGATTAGTACTTAAAAGTGCATTTTTATCAAGATTTTATATCATCATTTTGCACTTGAAGTATCAATAACTCCTTAACTAAAGCATGTTTTATGATAACATATCTAATAATATAAAATACCTTTAATTTATAGTAAATGTTTATTTTAAATATAGGCCTATCACATATATGAAAATATTGATTTATGAGTTTATGAATTAAAATTGAAAGGATAAAGAAATGGTCAAACTTAGAAAAGAGATACTGGTGCAGTCTAAACCAAAACACCGTTTGGTAATTGGGTCATATTTGAAACTGTAGATCTCAGATTTAGGTCTACTTTATATGGATGGAAAGGTAAGACATAGGCCTATAATTTTCATGGAAGTTGAAGATTTAAAAAGGTCATTTTCAAGTCCATATTGTACCAGCAATGAAAAAGTCTGAATTTGTGCTGCAGCTCAAATACTGTTCAGTGTTTGGCCCATATCTAAAGTTATAGAAGTCCAAATAACCTCTATTTTTTTTTCCTGGAAGGCTGAGATAATTTCCTATATCTTTCATGTAGTTGTTCTAATTCTGACATTATCAATGATATTTTAGACAGACAAGAGAAGATAAGAATTGTCAGCAAGTCAAGAATTGGCCACCTACTCATTAATTAGTCATTAAATCAATAGTTCCTAATTTTGGCCTATAAAATGAGGCATTTGCCATACATTTAGGCATCTTGATTTACAGATCAAGATCATGCTCTTGCTTTCTCTTTTTGTATTTTTGTAATGCTTAAGTTTTATTTTCATTAATATCTTATTTATGCCTTTCAATTCCTTTTCTTTACTTAGTTAACCTTTCAATTCCTTTTCTTTACTTAGTTAACTTTTATCTTATTTATGTTCTTATCTTGTTTATTTATGTTTCTCTCTTTTATTATGTTTAGCTAAGTTTATTATGTCAAGGTGAAAAAGTTACACTAATGGTGTAAGAATAAGTATAGTGTGAACTCAAGATGGACTTTAATGTTTAATACTAACATGTTTTATATTTTTTATATTATTCACTCTTTAATACTTTGCTTGTTAAATGACTAATCTAGATTTATATTGTATAACACTTGGTACAACAAATGCTTGGCATTTTCATAGCCCATACTATATGGTATAACCGACACCTGAGCTATGAAAGGAACTTGATTTGTTGTTAACATAAGTTATAATCATGAATGTCTGTCGAGATTTACAAGTATTAGCATTAATCGAATAAGATAACTAATGTAATCATGTTAACAATTTCTAATCTGATTGGAACCTCCTTTGTGTGTGGTTTCCAATTGAATAATAAGAGTTTATACCATACTTGTTTGACATACCATTAATAGATCCTCTAACCTTGATATTTGTTGTTATCATTGGTTAATCCTTACATTAATCTTCCATCTCAAAGTTCTCTTCAACTTCTTCTTCTTCTTCTTTACTACTACTACTACTACTACTATTGTTGTTGTTGTTGTTGTTGTTTTTATTGTATTATTATAATTTATACAATTAACTTCTCTGTGGTTCAATCCCAGTCTTGCCGGGTTATTTATTACTCTAACACTCCTGCACTTGGGAGAAGACATCAATATTTTGGTTGTGTCAGTTAACTTTTATCTTATTTATGTTCTTATTATGTTTATTTATTTTTCTTTCTTTCATTATGTTTAGTTAAGTTTATTATGTCAAGGTGAAAAGGTTACATTAATGGTGTAAGAATAAGTATAATATAAACTCAACATGGACCTTAATATTTGATACTCACATGTTTTATATTTGTTATTTTATTCACTTTTAATACTTTGCTTGTTAAATAACTAATCTAGATTTGTGTTGTATAACACTTGGTACAACAAATGCTTGACATTTTCATAGCCCATACTGTATGGTATAACCGACACCTGAGCTATGAAAGGAACTTGATTTGTTGTTAACATAAGTTATAATCATGAATGCTTGACGAGATTTACAAGTATTAGCATTAATCAAATAAGATAACTAATGTAATCATGTTAACAATCTATAATCTGATTGGAACCTCCTTTATGTGTGATTTCCAATTGAATAATAAGAGTTTATACTATACTTGTTTGACATACCATTAGTGGAAGCTCTAACCTTGACATTTGTTATTATCATTGTTTAATCCTTACATTAATATTTCATCTCCAAGTTCTCATCATCTTCTTCTTCTTCTCTTTCTTTACTACTACTACTACTACTACTACTACTACTACTACTACTACTACTATTATTATTATTATTATTATTATTATAGTTGTTGTTGTTATTGTTGTTGTTATTGTTGTTGTTGTTGTTATTGTTATTATTGTTGTTATTGCTATTGTTGTTGTTATTTATAATTGTTGTTTATAATTTGTACAATTAACCTCCCTGTGGTTCGACCCCGGTCTTGCCGGGTTACTTATTACTTCGATACTCCTGCACTTGGGAGAAAACATCAATCTTTTAGTCGTGTCACTGGTCTCATCAATTTCAACATTCAATATTAAATTTGAAGAAAATGGTGTAATATTTTTTTTTATTTGCTTTCTATTAAATTATCCTAATCTTATGAACCAAGTCTTAGATTTAATAGGCTAGCCCTCATTTACTTAAGTTGTTTTTTTGTTCTTTTTTTAATCTATCTTTTTTTTCAATTTTATCTTTTAATGTTGGATTCATTGAAAATTAGAAATAATTTTTTTTTGCTTTATACGAGGTTATCTCAATCTTATAACATGGGTCAATATACTAACATGTTAACTCATATAGTTTTTTCATTCTTTTTTTAATTTAATATTTATTTTCAATTTTGTCCTTCAATGTTAGGTTGATTATGAATTGACCTTCATGAATTATTCTGATTTACTTTCTATAGGGTTATTATAATATCATGACTCACGCCATAAATTTAACGGGTTAACATAAGTCGTTCTAATAAATTGCTGTCTTAATATTTGAAAATCATGTCATCCAATATGTTACTATATCAATATTTTTTAAAAAAATATCTTCCAATATGCATTATATTTTAAGTTAACGATTAATGTTTTTTCTTTAAAAAACATGCTAACAACATGGGCCAATAATCTAGTTTATACTAGAACTATAATTCAAAGGAAAACATGAATATACCTTATGTCGCATGTCCCCCACGCGGTGTCCGTTGGTGATTTTTGTTCGTTTTGCTTAATTGGTTCTTTAGAGTCACCACCTAGTATTTGGTTAAGGGCTACTAGGAAACCTAAGTGTACTGGTCTTGTGAGAGATTCAAGGGTAAGGGACTGGTTGTGGCTAGGAAATATATTAACACTCCTAGCACACCCTATCTAAGGTAAGTTATTTCGTGATTTGATGTGATTTGAAAATTTAGATATTAGCCAAATTCTAAGACTTTAATAAATTAGTTATTAAATCCCAGAATATATGTAGAAACAAATTCTTATATTTTCATGGAAAATACAACATGATTTTATTTGCCCTTCAAATACTCGACCATATACAAATTAAAACATTAAATTTATTTTTGTCTTTTTGATTTTATGATTCAATAACTACGTAAAAAATATAAACACATACACACATCTTTTTTTAAAATTATTTTCTTCACCCCATACTCATGTTGCAAACCATACAAATTCAAAAAAAATCAAACAACACATTACAAAAATTAAAAATTACAAAATAGCCTCTAAAAAACTAGGAAAACTGTAAGGAAGTCTTCCGAACCACCGAAACAGTGGCGGTGCGTCTTCTCCATGCGTCGTATTTGACACGACCAAAAGATTGATGTTTTCTCCCAAGTGCAGGAGTGTTGAAGTAATAAATAACCCAGCAAGACCGAAGTCGAACCACATGAAGGTTAATTGTATAAATTATAAATAACAATAATACAACAACAACAACAACAACAACAACAACAATAATACTAGTAGTAGTAGTAGTAGTAGTAGTAGTAGTAGTAGCAGCAGCAGCAGTAGTAGTAGTAGTAATAGTAGTAGTAGTAGTAATAGTAGTAGTAGTAGTAATAGTAATGATGATGATGAAAAAGAGGAGGAGGAACATGAAGAAGAAGTTGATGAGAACTTTGAGATGGAAGATCAATTTAAGGATTAAACAATGATAACAACAAATGTCAAGGTTAAAGGATCCACTAATGGTATGTCAAACAAGTATAGTATAAACTCTTATTATTCAATTGAAAACCACACACAAAGGAGGTTCCAATTAGATTATAAATGTTAACATGATTACATTAGTTATCTTATTCGATTAATGCTAATACTTGTAAATGTTGTCAGACATTCATGATTATAACTTATGTTAACAACAAATCAAGTTCCTTTCATAGCACAGGTGTCGGTTATACCATACAGTATGGTCTATAAAAGTGCCAAGTATTTGTTATGCCAATTATGGGTATGAAAATGCCAAATATTTGTTGTACCAAGTTGTTATACAATATAAATCTAGATTAACCATTTAACAAGCAAAGTATTAAAAGTGAATAAGATAACAAATATAAAACATGTCAATATCAAACATTAAGGTCCATGTTGAGTTTATATTATACTTATTCTTACACCATTAGTGTAACCTTTTCACCTTGACATAATAAACTTAGCTGAACATAATGAAAGAAAGAAATATAAATCAACAAAATAAGAACATAAATAAGATAAAAGTTAACTAAGTAAAGAAAAGGAAATGAAAGGCATAAACTTGATATTAATGAAAGTAAAATTTAAGCAATACAAAGAGGGAAAGCAAGAGCATGATCTTAATCTGAAAACCAAGATGCCTAAATACATGGTAAATGCCTCCTTTTATAGGCCAAAATTTGGAACTATTGATTTGATAAATAATTGATGAGTGGGTGGCCACATCTTGACTTAGTGACAATTCTTATCTTCTTATCTTTTCATCCATATAAAGTAGACCTAAATCTGAGATCTACAGCTCTAGATAGACCAATTATCGAACAGTATTCTGGTTTGGACTGCGCCAGCATCTCTTTTCTAAGCTTGGCCATCTCTTTGTCCTTTCAATTTCAATTTTTAAACTCATGAATCAATCCTTTTATTTATATGGTAGACCTGCATTTGAAATGAACATTTATCACAAATTAAAGGTATCTTATATTATTAGATATGTTATTATAAAGCATGCTTTAGTTAAGGAGTTATTGATACTTCAAGTGCAAAATGATGATATAAAACCTTGATAAAAATACACTTTTAAGTACTAATCAGTCATACTTGGTAGTGTATAGGTTCACGTGCCGCCATGGGCACAACCTGAGAGATGGGTGGATCTGAGTCATTTTCTCCTCCTTTCCCCTTCTGCACTGATAGTGGGAAGTAATGTCACTTGCACAACTAAGAAAACGCAACAAGCAATTATTTTTATTTTGTTTTCTCCTTCTTAGATCTGCTTCCAGTCTTTTTTCTTATTTTTTGTTCTTTCCTTCCTCAAGTGGCAGACCTGGTGGTCGAGGAAGGAATGTTGGAGGCTGGAGCTACAAGTGCAGCCGTGCGTGTGGAGAGGAGCTACTGTAAGGCTGGCTTTGCTACGAGAGGTCGAAGATGGATGGATTTGTGGTGTGCAGAGGGGTAGTCTTGGTTGGTGGTTTTTATGAGTCTAGGAGGCGGCTGGCTGAGAAAAAGGGAAGACTTTGGGCGGTGGCTTGGTTTTCAGAGGGAGGAATCCGACTGCTTTTGTGCTATGGGTTGAAGCTAAGAGCAGTGGCTGAAGGAGGGGAATGACTTTGTGTTGTTATACAAAGGATATGGAGGGAAACCAAAAAGGGCAGCTTTTCATGAGGGTAGGAGACAACCAGGAGCTGAAGACTATGAGAAGGAAATGAGAGGCTTAGAAAGGGAAGGTCCGGCTAGGTGACTTTTTTTTCTCTTTTTTAAAAGACACCCTGCAGTGGCGACTGACAGAGGTGGATTTAGGTTTAGGTTTAGGTTTTTTCAAAGGAAAAGAGGCGGCTACATGGGGGAAGAAAGGGTTTAGGTTTTTTCTTATGGTCTAGGGCTTTTTGTGGTTTTTCTTAAATGTGTAAAATTGTCCTTCTTGTTAACTTTTTCACCCTTGTTGTGTGTGTTATGACTTTTATTTATAGACAAACTAGCATGGTCCCCAAAACACATTGATCCCCCAACTTCTTTATTTTTTTGTCAATTTTGATTTTTTTTTTATTTTTTGTATATTTGAAAGCGAACAGTATCAACGTCGACTCAACAAGAAAAATTAGTGATTGTAAAATTAATGCGTTAAAAGTTTAACGTGTTCAAAATACCTTTGAAAATTTAAACTCTTCTGAGATGATGTTGAAAATGCTAAAAATGATGCAAACATATCAAAAATGCATTTTTTTGGGTGTTTTTATTGTTTTTTGCTATTTTTGGTTTAAATTTCTCGAAAACATGGGTCGAAAATTGGTTAACAACACCTATATTTTATTTATTGAAATTAATTTAAATTTTATAGAAATTAAATGAATGTTATAATGTTCATTATAACATTATTTTACCAAAAATCTCCTATTATCCAAATATTAATTCAACAAGATAACCACAACAAATATTCCTTCCCTTTCCACACTATAATTTTACCTAATAATATTAGCTTAATATTTTATAATTGTAATTTAATTTTATCCAAATAAGAGATAAATGTATATTATCTCTTCTCCTCTAATAATGTTTCAATTTAGAATTTTTTTATCACTTTTAAATTTATACGTGTCATTTTCTTATGCTTCAATACATTTAATATAACAAAAAGTAAAAGAGAAGGTGAATTCATTGTTTGCCTCCTTACATATCATTGTTCATTGAAATAGTACTTTGGCTGTTTTAGTTTTTTTTTTTAATTTTTTTTTTAATATTAGATTTATTAGGATTGGTTTTTTTGACGAGTTAACTAGATTTGAAGGGCGTTTTTGATCTTTTTGTAATTTGTTTTTTCAATTTCATCCTTTAACTTTATGATTGGTCAGGAATTAGCACAAATAGTTTTTCTAATTTTTTTTTTACGAAGTTATCATGGTCTCGTGACCTAAGCTACTAGTTTACTATGTTAAATTGGCTTGACTCGAGATTTTTTTTTTTCATCCTTTTTTAAATTTTTTTTCAATTTCATTCTCCAAGACTGATCGACTAAGAATTAAACTTTATAATTTGTTTTTATTTGCATTCAATAAAGTTATCTCAATCTTATGACTAGGATCGCAGATTAACCTGAGTTAACTTAAGTTGTTTTTTATGTCCTTTTTATTTTTTTAAAGTTTCATGCTTAAAAATTGAGTTGATTGAGAATTAAGATTCATAATTTATTTTGGTTTACTATATATGGGGTTATCAAAGTCTCATGTCCTGAGATATGGTTTTGGTATATTAGCTTAGGTTGACCTAGATCAATCAAATATTTTATTGCATAAACATTTCAAAATATATATAATCTTTTATTTTTTTAGTCAAATTATATTTTTATTAATTATCCTAGTTGCCTTTGGATTTACCAAGTTAACTGAGTTATATGAGATCAACCTCCACGTGGTTTAATTTTTTTATACTAGAAAACACATTATTTTTGCCTATAAACTTTTTCATGTTAAAAAACAAGTTCATTTGACTAGTAACATAGCAATGACCAATGATTTAGTAGCATTATATATAATGAAAAAATATATAAAGACAAAAAAATATTAATAAAGCATAAGAATCTATAAAAAAAAAAGTTAAACAAAATTCATAAAAAATAAAAAACGAGGAACAAAACATGTCATCAATTTGGTATTATTTGATGCATAGTTGTAAAACATTGCTTGGTCTAGTAAGTCAACTTGAAACTCAACCAATCTAGGTTGGGGTTTCAAAAAAATATTAACTTAGAGTTGAATTGATTTGACTTGGTTGACTTGATCAAAACCTGATTTGATTTTTTTATTTAATTTATTTTCAAAATATGTCATTTTGAATAAAAAAAATTGAAATAATGTTTTTTAATTTACAAGGATCAACCCGTCCAACAAATGACTTGAGATAACTTTAATTTAATATCCTTCATGGTTTTCACTTTCTATTTGAGATTTAAAACTAGATTGGTGGCTCACGCTATGTTGCGGGTTGAACCAATTGTTTTTAAACATAAAAAAATGCTCAACATTGTCAACATAAAAAATTTGAGACTCGAGTTATTGACTTAATTAGGTTTAAGAAGATTATTAATTTAATAATATGACTAAAAAATATGCAATGATAGTGAATCAACCACACTAAAAAAATGATAATGATTACATGCACAAAATAAATACTTACCAATATTATAAAAAGATATCTCACTAATATTCTAAAAAGGTCTCTATAATCTTCCTCGATAGCAAAGTAAAAATTAAATGAAATTTAATAAAATAATATAAAAAAAACATTTTTAGGTCATCTAACAATAAAGTAAAAGGATACCAATCAATAAAATATTGAAGGTTGAAAAGAAAAAATTAATTCTAAAAAAGATAAATAAACAACCCAAGTTAATTCAAGTAAATTACTAAACACACGATCCGGGTTATAATAAGGGGATAACCCCATAGGAAGAAAAATAAAAAAAAAATTCAAAGCTTAATTTTTAGCTAATTCAATATTGAATGATGAAATTAGAAAAAATAATAATTTAAAAAAAGATAAAAAAAAAAATCAACCTGAGTTAACTCGAGTTAATATGCAAAATCTACTATCCGATTTATGAGATTAGGATAACCTCCATATAGTTTTTTTTTTAAAATACAAAGCTCAATTCTCAAACCAACTTAATGTTGAAGGGTAAAATTAAAATATATATATATATATTTAAAACATAATAAAAAGAAGACCCGAGTCAACATTTGCTAACCCTTCAAACTAGGGATCGAGGTTGTGTGATAAGGATAACTTCATAGAAAAAAATATAAAAAATTAGAAGCTCAATCCCCAACCAACCCAATCTAATGCTGAAAGATTGAATTGAAAAGAAATCAATTTTAAAAAAAGCCATAAAAAATATCAAAGTGAACTTATTCTAACCTTCTAAACTCAGTGATTTGAGTCATGAGATTGAGATTACCTCTCATTCAAGGCAAATTATAAAAGATCATAAAAATCAATTCTTAATCAACCTAATTTCAAGGAGTGAAATTGAAAAACAATTCAATTAAAAAGGATTAAAGACAAAATAAATAACAATAAAAAAATAAAGATAAAATTTGACATAAAAATAAAATAGCAAAACACCTTATTATTTCAATGAAAATTAAAAAGGATGAGAGAAAAAGATAAAAAAAAAAAAAAAAACCCTTCACATGTGCCGCATCACTTACTAACACCATCAATGAAGACAGAATTTCAACATTGGTGGACATTATACTCGTCATTAAAGCGCGATGACTTGCTTTATACGCTAACATGTATAATACATGTTCTAGCATCTTTGTCATTCCCCCTTGACTTTAGTCCCTAATATGTTTTTTTTTTAATTTGATCCCTTAAGTCTTAATTGTTTTAAATTAGTAAAATTAAATTTTATTTTGTAAAGTTGAATTTTATTTTACAAAAGCGAGTATCAACCGTGCACCAAAAGTTTTCCTAAACATAGTGGGATCCCCGTATCAGGCTACTAAAAAACATTATTAAGTCCAATCCCAAATAAACTTTATGTAAAAAGATTAATTTTTTTTAAAAAAAATTAAGACATAAAAAGGGCTAATCTTTTCTTTACTTGTGTAATTTAGTTTTTGATTCTTTTAAGAAATGAAAGAAAAAAGGGTTGAATATATGTTTATTGTTTAAATTTGATCATTCTAGCTTCAATTATTTTAAAACAATAAAATATCAATTAATTTTGTCAAATTTGAGTATCATAATTTTTTCTCGACACCTTGAAATCTTATAATCTAAACAACCAAAACAAACCATCAATTCTAATCTCAAACCCAAATAAACACAACTTCAAAGTAGTAAAGAAAAAATTAAAGAATCAAAATAAAAAAAATTTTGAGGATAAAATTATTTTTTAAAAAGAAGAGAACAATATGGAATGCTATTATAATTTACAATTTTTTCTTTTTGAACCATGAAATCATCATACCCTTATTTTAATTTTTAATTGTGATTATATTTTTTAAAAATAAAAAACTTGTTCTTTTCTATTTTTTTAATAAAAAAATACAAAATAAAAAATCACCATCCAATGTTTTAACCCCACCTCACGTGGTTTTGAAATTTTTTAACAATAGGTTGGATTTTTATGTTTTGCAAAAAAATGAAGAAGAAAACAGTCAATTTTTTTAAAAAACTTAGATTTTAAAAACTAGAAAATAGAAAATGAAAATCATACATATACTTTTATTTTGTCTTTGTTGAAATCGTTTGATTTCTTTTTAAAATTTTTCTAGACGTTGATGCATATGTTTTTGTGGGCTTAGTCCCTGAAAAAGGCAGAAGAAAATGAAAATGACTCAATCTCAATCCAACTCGGCCCAGTTGCTCCGTCCCGCCTATACTCTCTGTTGTTCGTAGCTTAGAAAACCTAAGGTAAACCAAAAAGGATAGGAAAATAATAAATAAATAATATAAAAACAGTAACAAGCGGATAAGTAGAAACAGAACCACAGAGCTGGTGATAACTGCAGACCGTCGTTGCCAAAGAGATCTAATGGAGAAGTACTTTGGAAATGCATACAGAGGAGACCCTGGCGTCCCACACGCAGACCCAGACAGGTTCGTCAACATTTGGATCGGGTCGGCTGCGTTCTCTATTCTCACCTGGTCCAATCCCTACCTTTGGACTCTCACTAATCAGTTCAAGTAGTCTTTTTATCCCTTTCCTTTCCTTTTGTTTTTAATTTTTTGCAATTTTTATGCTGCTTGTTTGGCTCTGTTTAGGGTTTTGTACTGTTTATTCAGGAGAACCCATTTGGTTTTTCAATTTACATGGAAATTAATTTAGATCAGTCACTAAATAAAATTTGAAATTAATATATTTAAGGATGTTTGTTCGACTCTGGTTGTTTTTTTTTTTCCCATGTTAATTTTTATCTGTTTAAGGGTGTCTTATGGATTGGTTCTTTTGTTTTAATTTGCATTTAAGGGTGAAAATCGTTAATTAAAAAAAAATCTATAATGAGAATTACCATCCTTCACCACCAAAAATCTAAGGGTTTAAGTGTTGTGTGAAAAAATAAAGCACAATTTGGCCGTGGAATTTTATGAGATATGAAGTTATGGTGTAACTTTTGGGAGGTTTCCCATATTCTGAACCTGTCTGTTTTCTCTTAAAAGGATTATTTTTATGAAAAAAAAAAAATTATGAGTTCATGGAAAATTTTGGACGGAAATCGTAGCCATTACTTTAATGTATATTGGCCCTTTTGCATGTGCTGTACGAGATTGTGATTTATGATTGTTTTGTGGTTCCTTACTACTTTAAGGCTTGTTTCAATGTATAGCAAACTGAATTTGAGAACTGGATGATTCATCTAACTTCTTCTAGTTTGATGCAACCGTAAAAGAGCAACCTTTGTACTCTAAGCCTTCAAAAAGTCTTCATTTCTCTTGCTCTTCCAAAATGATAACCTTTGGTTACATGAACATGCATCTTGTAGTTATCTGAGAATTGCTGTCGTAAGTATTTATGTTGTTAAAGCATACCTGAATATTTTTACCGTTTTTTGGGGCTTTATTTTGGTTCGTTTTTTGCAAACGAATTTTGTTTCCATCTCCCATTTTTTATACACTTCATTGTGCAGTTGGCATGACAAGGCATTTTTATTTGAGCAGTATCATTGGAAAAAGGCAATGAAGAAGAAGGAGCCATATAAATTTAAGGTGCACTATTTGGCTAGCTTAAAGTTAAATCTTTTCAAATGAATTACTTTTGATGGTTTGTTTATTTTGTGCTTGCTGTAACTAGTTATAATCTATCAAACTGGAACATTAATTTTCATGTCTATTTTCTTTGTTGCAGTGGAATAAAATGGACAGAGAGGTTCGTGATTCATATTATTTCAACTGGCCAATCTACTTCCCATAGTTTCAGAAGCATGTTCTATAGTGAACTTTGAAAACAATATGAATAAGCTTATGCTTTCCTCGGTATCCCATTCACCTGCTTTCTTTTTATTTGTGCTTGTACTGGTGGATTGAAAATCTTCAATTAGCATCTCGATTTTTGTTTGTTTATGTTTTTATCGAGCACTGGGTCTTTAAGTTGCCTTTTGCGAGTGTATTTAGTGTAGAAAGCTCTGGGAAAGACAAGGTAAATGGTTAATGTGTGCTTTAATTTGAAGAGCAAGTTGGCAATGAGGAAAAGGAAAACAGTTGATATAGGTTGTAGTGACTTGTCCTTTCATTGTATAGAATGTGCTCTTTAAAAATCTAAGAGATTGTTGTGATGCTGTTGGATGTGAAGATGGAAGAAAAAACTTCGATAATCACCGTTTGAATAGCATTATGAATTAATAAGCTTATCCGCCATGAATGGCGAGGGGGCGGCTGCACCTTATTTATATCTTGTAGGAAAATAAGTCCTCCTCCAGCTTCCTTTGTGTGGGGGCACGAATGACTGCATTAGCATCTCACAAATTGATATAATGGCTATGCATGGATTTTGCGAACTGGTTCTTCTATTGTCTCTTAGATTGAACATGTATGTATAATCTTTTGAAAGCTTACTAGAATGATTTATGGCCTCCCCAGCTTTAGATTTTACTTGGATCATTGGCCCGCAGCTTATCTTGAATCTTCTTCCTCTTCTTTTTTTATTAAGTATTGTTAACAGGTTTTCTGGTTGAAGGTTGAAATATCAGGATTATATGTGGTAATAAGTATTATTTATAAGGATTAGAAAGTTAATCTTCTAATATAACTTATTTTTCTTATTAAATTGCTAAAAGATTTTTTGAAGATTTTCTACCATAATATCTATTTTTTTACAACTTTCTATAATTATTTCAAAAGCTAGCAATAATTATAGAAAAATTAATATTTTGATAATTTTCACTCATTGTATTGAAAAACATAAAAATAAGACAAAGCTTGTGTGTCATCACATGTAAAGCATATCTGATAAAATTATAAATGAAATATTTTAAAATATTCATGAAATATCTTTTTATTGTTTTTTTATGTATGACTGACAAATAAGGTCCTGAGCAATTTTTAAATTTACACTTAAGATTTTTTTGTTAAGTAAAGAAAATTTTTATTTTATAATGCAAAAATGACAACTTTTTTCTGTTAAATGAAGGCTTTGAGTAATAGTCAGCTTTAGTTGTAGGAACATTTTGATAACGTCATTAAATTTAGTCTAACAGTTAAATTTGAAATTGTTTAACGTAATTTTTCATATAATTCGAGTTTTAAATTAAATAAATAAATTAAATAAAAGTGATTAGGTTGACTTTGTAGTCAAAAAATAATTCATGTAAAAATATGGTTTAATTTATTAAAAAAAAATATATAGATATTATTGAATTAACTTAAATAAACTTACAAAACCTATAATTTGATTTAGTTTAATAATTTGAATTTTTAAAAATTAATTTTTATTTAATTATATGATAATAAAAAAATATTTACAATAAAAAATAAAATAAAATAAAATAAAACTAATTTTTTTTTTTGTTATTAATGAAGATAATTTTCATTTCATAAAACAAAATTCAAAATTAATAAGTATACCTTATTTATGTTTTTCTGTTAAGTCAAGGCCCAGGTGACCCTTAGACTTTAGTCATAAAAAACATTTTGATAATAGTATTAAATTTATTTTAGTAATTAAATCTAAAATTTTAATTTAATTTCTTATTTAATTTGAGTTTTAAATTAAATAAATATGATGAGGTTGACTTTACAAGTTAAAAAGCAATTTAAACAATCGATAAAAACATGGTTAACCTTATTGTTTTTAGATATTTCTTAAAAAAAGTAATATTGAAATAATAATATATTAAATTGATCTAAATAAATTTATTAAATTTATGATTTGACTTGGTTTAATAATTTTATTTAATTATAAGATAATACAAATAATATCTACAATAAAAAAATAAAATTAAAAAAAAAAGATTATGATGGTCAACACCCATAACAACATTTACTAATATTAAAATTGTTTTTTATAATCTTATTTGAAAATAAAATAAAAACCAAATGGTGTTATATAAAATAATATATAAATACATTTTTAATAATTTAAGAATTTCATAAAACAATACACTTAATATATTTTAATTAACTAATTTGTAAGAAATTACATTTAAATTACAGGAAGAAGAGAAAGAAGAAGAAAGAGGCTAGTTACGTTGGCAAGAACCTTTAAAATAAGCACAGGCGCATAGACTTGCTAACCCAAGCTCACGTGCATAAGCCTTCTCCGTTACATAATGAGATTTGATGGATAATATATTGTTTGTCCAATTTATTTTTTTAAAAGTAGATAACACTTCGTTTATATGCCCAGTTTTTAAAAGTAGATAACACTTCGTTTATATAACACTTCGTTTATATGCCCAGTTTTTCAAACTTAAAAAACCAAATTTTAACATATTTTCTAGATAACATATAAGCTTAAAAACACTTTAATGACACTCTTCACACCAAGATAAATATTTTAGCAGTAAACTTGACTTTTTCTGTCAAAGAAATCTTGACAATCAAATATTTTTCTATCTTTCACTGTTTGCAATGATTCTTTTTCTTATTTTTCAAACTTAAAGGTTGATATGCAAATAAAATGAGGTTTTCTCTAAAATGTAAATGTTCGAACAATAAGGCCGCGAAGATGAAGTGGAAAATCCAATAGGCTATTCTCACAGAAAAGGGTGTTGGATGAACAATAAGAAAGAAAGAAGAGAAAACCTTTTTTTTTTTTTTTAAATCGAGCATTTCATAATTGTTTTTGACACCATTATAATCCTGTAAAGTAACTCAAAATGAAATATCAAACCCAATCCTCATGAAGGTCATGCATAAGGATAAAATTAAAAAAATTTTCAATAACAGGACAAAAATAAAATAAAATAAATCTGAAAAAGACAAGGAAGGACATCCACCTTTGTTTTTTTTGGGTAACCAACCTTAGCTGTTAGATAGTAGCATCCTTTTGAAGGCCATGTTTGCGCGCACAGCAATTACAAAGCTTACGCATAATAATAATAATAAAAACAATTGTCATGATTTGAGCACTGTTGACGTTTCTTTTCTTCGGATCAAAGTTGAAACTCATTCAACAACAGAAACATCAGTACACAGCAACAGCTAGAGCCTGGAGGGCAGGTAACCTAAATTTTTTTGCCTTCCTAGCTACCCTAATACCGGCCAGAGCTTGCTTCCCTGGGAAATGAGAATATTGTGAACAGTAACATTGTTAATCCTTCCCAGCAATATCTTGGCTTGAGCAATGATTGCCATAATATCCCATGGAATTAATCTGCAGTCATCGCTAAGATTTTCAGTGACTATCTTAGCATCAGACTCAAAGCAAGCATTCAGTGCTGCGTTGATAGTCGCCTCTTTAGCTTCAGCCTGCAAGATTGAGGAGACCATGCAACCCCAGGAGGCCAATCCCGCCACCGTTTGGCCAGATAATAGAGAAGCATCAAATTAAATTTAATTCGGTCATGCTCAGGAGGTCGGTCATTCTCAGGAGGAGTCCACATGATGTCTGCAAGCAATACGTACCTGTTAGTGATTTTGATGCTCAGCTGATGGAACTTTGGGAAGCTTTACATAAGGAATAAAAGTTAACAGCCCTTAATCTCTGTAAAACCCTTGGCAGCAGCAAGAAAGTATCCATAGGAATGGGGATTTTCCTTGTAAACTCATAATCATTCCTTGTAGACATTTATTCAGGCCTCTTAACCGTGTTTTGGAAAGACTGAATATTAATGCAGCATTTACTTTATGAATCCAAGTTTGGTTTTATTAATTTTAGCCACTTCTTCCGACCTCAAATTTACTTTGTACTGTACCATTCTCACGCGTCAAGTGTTGGATTAGATTAGTTTTTTTTTTCTTTTTTTTAATGTAATAAAAATATTTTGATGTTGATAATATTTTTCTAATAAGAAAAATTAAATTATATAAAAGTTGATTTAATGTTACTTATTCATCTTGATAAGTTTAAAATAACCTTGATGACTAATAAAAATATAATTGTATTCTAAATAAATATTGAAGATAAGATTATTTTAATAAAAATTAAGACGATATCATATAAGATTAATTCAGATTAACTTGAGTTAACTTGTCAATTCACATATGTAGTTATGAGATTATAATAACAATGTAGAAAACAAATCAAAATAAATTATAAAACTTAATTTTCAATAAATTCAATGTTAAGGATAAAATTAAAAAAGATCGATTAAAAAAAACTAAAAATTAACCCAAGTCAACCCTGGTTACTACACCACACCCATAACTCGGGTTAATATGTCATACCTGCGATCCAAGTTATGAGATTGAAATAATTTAATAAAAAATAAATTTAAATAAATTATGAAATTTGTTTCTTAATTAACCTAATGTTAAGTGATAAAATTAAAAAAAAAAAAGACTCTAGTCAACTAAGATTAACTTGCCAAATTTGTTATCTGAGTCATGATATATAGATAACCTTATAAAAAGTAGACCGAAATAAATTATGAAACTTAATTTTTAATTAATCTAATATTAAAGGATATTATTAAAAAAATCAATTAGAAAAATAAAAAAACTTAAGTTAATCTATTAAACTTGATCAGGTCATAAATCTAGAATAATTTTATAAAAAATAAATTAAAAAAATTATAAAACTTAATTTCTAATAAATTTTATATAAAAAAATAGAGATGAAAAAATAAAATGAGTACAGTGAAAACCCATCCCGTTTTATTTATTATTATTATTATTTTAATAATGTTACGGAAAGGCAACAAGAAAATACCAACTATGATGTCGGAAGCCATTTGATTCTGGTGCTATTAGAAGATGTTATTCTGTTCATGTATCTCTTGACAAGTGACATTGGAAAATCGTTATTTCCCTTAGATAGATCAATAACGAAAGAAAAAGCATAAAAGAAAAACAGTAAAGGATTCTTAATTTCTACAATTCCTATCTCAACTTCAAATCTTACATGTGAAGTTTAAAATAATTTTTGCGTGCCACTCCGGTGACATGATGGATTATTAGTAGCCATCAGAGTAACCAACATAGTTGAATCGAGGTCGAATGTTATGGTGATTATACCTAGGATCACCATAGTCAACAGCCTTTATCACCACAGCTTCACGTCGACCATTCTGTTCTTGAACAGCTCCAAACACAATCTCGTTTGTCTCGCAGCTCTTCTCATAGTATGTCTTTGGGTTGGGCATATAATGCCTATGCTGCTGCTGCTTATAACGCTGCAGATGCATCTGTTGCTGTTGCTGTTGGTGATAACCACCTCCCCAATTGCTATAGTAACCCTGGTTTTGCTCCAAATGGTGGTTTTGCTCCACGTCTTTGGTCATAAATGGGTAGGTTTTCTGGGATGTAGGACTTCTGGTTTCGATTGATGGTGGCTCATCTTCATCAGGAATCACAAAGCTATCTTGAACGGGCCACGTGTTTGGGTGCTTGAGTGGTTGCTGGTAGTGCTGCTGGGACTGATAATGTATTGGTCTCCTTCTAAATCCTGAAAATATTCCCCCAAATATCTCACCTACTGTCGAGCTAGTGTTGAGGATAAGCCTCCCAAGTGAACCAAAAAGCCCCTCGTCTGATTTTACAGGTTCATCTTCATCTGGAATAAAGGGAGGCCTGACTGACATATGAGGACTTTGATATGGGGCCTTTGGCGGGCCTTTCATTGTTCGAGTTCTTGATTCCTAAAAAAGAAACAAAATTAGAGAAAATTGTATTCGTAAAGTACTTCTAGCAAAGACATTCAAGTCCGAGAAAACAGTCCATGTTAGGAAAACCAGGCACATACAGTGGCATTTAAATTAAAAAAAATTTATATTATTTAACAAGGAAAAAGTCTCTTTAACATCATTAGCTAGACCATGATGATATTTTAAGTGTTAGAAATCGTTACAACAATTTTAAGTTGAATAATTGTTGATTCAAAATAAAAACAAGAGCATTCTTAAGAATATTAGCATGAAATTTGAACATTTGAAAATAAATTGTTGGGGTGATCCGATCTATGGATGTGCCTTTCCAATGAACACTTTGGCCAAACGATGAATGAAGAAAGACGTGATTAAACCTGGGGTACACCGCGTGTAGAAGAAAACAGCATTTGCACCCGACGTTGCAACAACGCCAGCATGTAGCCAAAGAATCCAGCAGCAACAAGCACTGCTAATCCTGCAATATTGATGAGTATGTTGCCTAGATCTCCATGATTGCAACAAAATAAGGTCGAGGAAATTAATCAGATTGCATGTTTGCAGCTATTTCATACCTAAATGAAAACTATCATCATGTGGAGAGTTACAATCATCATCATGGAGTTGGATCTCTCGAATTGCCTGGCTCCCTCTATCTATAATCAAGAGAGAGCAACTACTTTCACTGTAAACCACATCAAAGTCATTTGAGAACTTAGCATCCTCACTCGGACCATCAACATGACCACCTCCACGAGCCCACTTGCCTCCAGCAATGGTTGTAACCCCTTCATAAATATTTAATTTAACCAGTCAATGTTACAAGAACAGCCAATAACATATTCAAAGTATAACTTTGTTCCTCATGTGCATAATTGTTCCTCATGTGCATAATTCCACAACTATTACCGGCCGAAGGAGAAAAAAATAAAATAAAAGTATCCACAATAGTCACCTCCATCAGTACTGATTTTCCTGATAGCCATGTTCATTGTATCCGCAACGTAAATGTTTCCTCTTTCATCCACGGTTAGACCTTTTGGGTGATTCATTCTCGCATCTCTTAATTTCCCATCTACATGTCCAGGGTACCCTTCAAATGATCCGGTGATAAGCTTGGGTCTGCCATCTGCATTCCAGAATCTCTCATTGCACAAAACAATGATAGTCTACTAAATGTTTCAAATGCTATCCTTCTAAACAGTACAAGAAAAACAAGAAGACAATACAAATCTAGGGGGAAAACTCGAATGCATGCTCTGTTTGCATATCTATAAATACAGACTTGAAGTAGCGTAGGATGAACATATATATGATTTGGAATAAAGAATCTGCAAAAATGAAAAACAAGCCCAGAATTGGGATTAAACTATTCAAATTAAACAAGGGCTTGAAGCTTCTCAACGAAACTTGATTTATTATCAATCTTGGAAAGCAAAAAAAGAGAAGAAAGAACTGTGGATTAGCGAAAGAAGAAAAAGAGAAAGGTGCGCAAGATGAGTAATTTACAAGGCTAAGTAGTCAATAAAGAATGTAGACTTCAGGAATGAAAACGTGAGAGTGCAAATCTCCAAAAAGAAGGTGATGAGTTGGCAGAAACAGAAGTGAATGGATTTACGTACTTTCGAAAGTGAAGACTTGTACTTGACAAAAGCATGTAAAGCACAATTGTAACCTTTTTTTTTTATATGTTCTCTTTGATAACATGCATTAAAAAGTTAAGGAATCAACAGATGTTGTCGCAACAGTGAAAACTCATCTTACATTTAGAGAATTGTGTTGAGATCTTGTATATGTTACTATTCTCTGAATCCAAAAGCAAGAGTTCCCCACTTGGAGACACCTCAACGGAGTATGGTTCAATTCCTAACTTGCTTCCATCAAACACTGTCTCCACTGTATATCCACCCTCAAATTTCATCATTGAAGGGCTAGAAACAGCTGAGATTTCAAATACATTAGGCTAAGAATTACGAAGAACAGCAAAAGCAGGGTTCTACAGAAAAATGTGAGCTCAAAGAAGGCCCTATACCCATTTTAGTGTTGGATTTAAGTGACCAGAGCCATTTCACAAGGGCAGATACCACATTGGACACAGCGGCACTTAAAATTTCTGTATATTCAAGATAAATCATCATAAGAGTTGAAAGCCAAAGAGAAAGAAAAGGAAATAGGACTTCGAAAATAAAAAATTGCTTCACTTACTTGCAGGAGGTGTGGCCGAGACTGAAGAGAACCCACTGAGGAGAACAAAGCAAACTAGAGCAAGAGCAAACCAGTTTCTACACATCATTGATTTCTTTGGTTTTTCTCTGTTGAACTCAAACAAAAATGAGAAATGCGAAAATAAAAGAATTTAAGCCTTGCAAGTTTATATACTCAGTAGAGACCCCACAGATGTAGTGAAAGCCCTTTTTGAATGCTGTCTTTGCGAGATAGGGAGAGGGAACAACAAGAGTTCTGTTCAAGAAAGGAAAGTGAAAAAAGCAAAAGCAGCAGCCCGAGGGAATCAAATGCTCTGGTAATGTCTTAAAGATTTGTCTCTTGATCGAGCATATGTTAAGTCTTGCAAAGTAGATCTTGTCGGTTTGAACTGCTTTTGGCACGGACAGCAAACTTGTTTTCGGAGACGTGATAATAAGCACTTGTAAGTAGTTGTCAGAACGGGACTGGAGCGGGGCTTGGCAGCGTTTGGGCTGTGGTTTATTAGATGCATGATCGGAGACATAACAAACAAGGTCATCAGGCGATGAGTATGATAAGCATTGAGGTGAAACCAGTCGAGGATAATATCTGTCTGTTAATCACCCTAACGACAGAAGAAGCGAGTAACAGTTGAAATGTTAGTGACTGGCCAACCTCAACTGAGCATCCAAGTCCAAAAGTTGATTAAATTGATGTTGCAGATACCACAATTCAAAGCAAATAGCTGGGATTTTTGCAATTTGCATAACAAGAAGCATTTCTCTCCTTAATCTTTTGATTCCATTCAGCCCACAATACATTGGCATTGAAGGGATCAAATAGACATCTAGTAATTATGTAGAGGCAAATTCATCATTATGCAATCAAATGAAGTACCAAGTTAATTCTGCCTGCGCGGGAGTGCATATCACGCGCTTGTAAAGTGTTTAGGGCTGCACTGTACACACATGACAAATCCCGCTAAGCCTATCCAAAAAGATAAGCAGTTTAATTCACTTCGAGTTTTCAGTTCAGTTGTACTACGGCTCCAGAAAAAAAAAAGGAAAGAAAAGAATGGCATTTCCCCATCTTCCTTCATCTCTCGCACTCAAAACTACTTGCCGCTCTGCATTGACACCAGTACCCATCACAGTCTCGTCTCGACCAATCCAAAATCCTGCTAAATTCACCAATTGGGTCCTCGATTTCCGTTCCAAATCTTTGAATTTTGCCTTGTGTGGGGCTCTCGCACTTGGTCTATCTCTCCCAGGCAAGTATTCCGCATTAGTATTTTCTGCAAATGCTTGGTAGATTTGTGTATGGTTAGTATGTATGTATTATAACTACGCTATTCTGGGTCATGGCTGATTTATATCCATGTGGTTGATTTTGTCTGATATTTTTTTTTTTTTATCTTTGCAACATGGGTTTTAACTTTGCTATTTTAAGTTGTAACTCTGCAACAGCGGGTTCAATGTGTTATCTCTGTTGTTTTTGTCAAAGTCTTTATGATGTGAACAGGGGCGGAACTAGAATTTCTAGGTTGGAGGGCATGGGTTGACTAAGATTGTTTGGGTTTGCCACAGCAAGGATTGACTAAGATGATACTAAACTAAATTTTGTGAGGTTTGGGGGTGCCACGCTACCTGTGGCTTAAGCCGGAGGTCCGCCCCTGGATGTGAAGTCCAGTGATAAGCAATGATAGCTA
This sequence comes from Populus pruinosa, assembly GCA_026413675.1. Lineage (NCBI taxonomy): Eukaryota > Viridiplantae > Streptophyta > Magnoliopsida > Malpighiales > Salicaceae > Populus > Populus pruinosa. The sequence goes on from CM048607.1 coordinate 9,364,507, forward strand.
CTACGTATTAATGATGCAGAGCACTTACATATTTTTTTCCCCCGTTTCCTTCTTTTTCTGTGTGTAATGTATAGTTTATGCTAATAGACATCAAATTTTGTAGGAGTTGGAGTTGCTGACGCAAAAGTTGGAGTTAACAAGCCAGAACTCCTTCCTAAAGAGTTCACTACTGTTATAGATATAGCTGGGTTCCTTTCTGATGGCCAGGTGAGGGGTGCTTACTTTTCTACTTGTGCCTTCCTGTAGTATTTCTAAATAATTGCTTGCTAATTTGATTGACATTATGTTAATTTATTCTTAAATGGGAGTATGATTGGTCAATCAAGCATTGTGGATTCCTGAAATTCATTGTTTCATTTGAGTGGAAAATTATTGTCTCAAACCTATGGTCCTTGCTCTCCTTTTTTTTTTAATTGTTATTTCCTTGTGTTCCAGTTTTGTGTAGCAGTTAGTTTTTCACCTGCTTTATCTATCACTTTCTCAGGACAAGAGTCCAATTTGATCAGATTCCCCGTGTAAATTGGGCAGGAGCATGTGTTGATTCTCTACCGAGTATTGAGATGAATGTTTTTGAAATGTTGCTATCACGGTAGCGTTGTGAGTCTAAATTATATGATAGGCTCCTCTCGGCTGAATGAAACAATTGGTAATAATTTGTTTTCAAAGCCAATTGCTGAATGGTTCAATTGAGCAGTTTTATGTATCATAGATCCTTTTGTAGTTAATGTTTATCCTCTTAGTTATTTACCTTCAGTATATGAGCAAGCAAAGAGACACTAACAAATCCACTTGTTGTTAATATTTCGCTGTAAATCATATTGAAAAAAAAATTATACTCTTTAACTCCTAAATTTTCCAGACTTATTTGGTTGACCAGCACTTGGTCGCATGCATTTTGCAAGGGATCCACTCATTTATAATGTTTGATTGAAAGACACTGTTGTGGCTTGAGTCATAAAACATGTATATGGTACCGTGTCTTAGAGCTAAATGCAGGAAGTTTCAGTCAGATGAATGCACAAGTAATGGTTATTTTGCAGGAGAAACGACTTGCAGAGGAGATTTCTGATATTGAAAAGGATACCGGATTCAAATTAAGAGTTCTAGCTCAGAATTATCCTGACACACCTGGTAATCTTTGCGTGTTAAGTTCATGTCAATGGGTTTGATATTCTGATCTTCAAGACAATTGTACCTTCTCTTAACCTTATATCAGTCTGTATTTTGAAGCATTCTCTTAGTCAGCTACTCTTTATTTTTTTGGCTTATCTTTTGTTTTTCAGGATTGGCGATTAGAGACTTTTGGCAATTGGATGATAGAACAGTTGTCTTTGTTGCTGACCCCAACTTTGGTAAAGATGATTCAAACATGTTGCATTCTTTTGACTGCATCAACCATTGAGGACTTGATTGATGGATTTCTATGACCAGGAAATATTTTAAATTTTAATGTGGGGGCTTCTGTTGATCTAGACATTCCCCGTAGGCTTCTGGAGCCGATTGGCTGGAAAATATGGAAACATGTTTTATTGGAAAGAAAAGGTAAATTACAAAGTTGCGGGAATATTTTCTTAGATATTTGTGCTAAGCAAAGAATCCATTCGGAAGTGATAATGCGTTACTTAATTTTAAAACAGGGGGAAGATGCTTCTATTGAAGCTGCTGTGATGGCAATCTCCAGTTGCTTGAGGGAACCTGTGGGACCAAATAATTGCTCCGACGTGAAATGATACTGACATGATACCGGTTCCGGCATGCCAGATTCTTTTCTATTTATACTCCGCTACAGTTTCCAAGTGCTGTATAATTATGTATTATGTTTGTAAAGCACATTTAAATTTCAGTACAAACTACAAAGAAGCAAAAAATAAAAAAAGAAAAAGAAAATGGGGATTTTATGAATCAAGTACAGGTCAATGAAGTCCGTCATTGCAGCTTTTGTCGGAGTATTTCAGATTCTTAATTTTCATGTAAAAAAGGAGAACAATACCCAATTTATTCGCTGGTTAACTGGGAGGCCAGGCTATCTAGAGAAAGGACCAGCTTCAAGCAGGTCGTCCCTCCTAGTGTTACAGGCTTACGAGGCCATCTTGTGCAGTATCACAGACATCGCGATGTGCAAACCAGATATAGAGTTCTTCTACCAGATAGTGTTTGTAAGCTTTGATATTCTGACTCAATACTCCGTTTATAATCAATAAGATCATATTTCATTGAATACCTATTCCATTCAACATTTGGGACTAAAGGTTTAATCCTGAAGTAGTAAAAGAAGAATCAACATTTTGATCCAAGAACGCAAGAACAATTGTGTTGGGGTATCTACCCTGAAAATTATACCGTTCTTGCTCAAGAGCAATTCAATGTGGTGGTAAGAGTGACGGGAAATATGTACTCTACCATTCAATGCTTGCCCTTCTCTTTCTCCTGTTTTCTAAAATCTTCTGTAATTCTTCTGGTCGACAAGGAACTGCAAGAACTCCCTCCTGTTGAAATCCGTATTCCTCTTGAGCCTGCTCCAGTAAGCTCAAGAAATCTGGACTAGTGAGGTAATTCAGCTTCACAATAAACCTCTTAGGTTCTTCACCCTTGGTTGCAGTGACTGCAAAATGTCCCTTCTTCACATCTCCTGGAACCATTTTTGTAGCTTCCATCTCTTCATCAAACCTGATTTCACTCATATTGGCTCCTCTAGAAGCTGAGAGCAAGAGAACCCGCTTCAACTTTCTTATGAAAAGCTTAAGCATCACTGCTCTTGTAAGGCTTTCTTCCATATGTTTCAAAGGTTATGGATTTCTCAAAGTGTGGTGGGAACTTGGTGTAGAATATATAGTTTCTGTTGCTTTTCTTTTTTATCCAGCGAGCTAGGAGGAAGTATATATACTATCTAGGTGGTCTAGGGCATCGGAAGCTTAGCTGAAGTTTCTGATCAAGGACAGAATTGGATCATATGGCTTTGAAAATCAGTTAATGCAACATTTGATTGTTCGTCGCCCGTGCTTTCTGTAACTGGTGGGGTCTTGAAACGCGGTTTACACTGCTGTTTTTCTCAGTTGCCTGCCCCATTAATTTCTTACTACTTAATCCCCACTCCCCTCTAAGCTAGAAGCAGATCACAATTTATTTCCATGATTATTACTAATCCATGTCAATTGAGAAATCGATGAGAAGCTGAATACAGAGTAAATAGATCATTACAGCATTACATGCAATTGGTCATATAATATATATATATATATATATATATATATATATATATATATATATTATATGACCAATTGCATGTAATGCTGTAATATATATTTGAATTATTAGCCAAAATATTTGAGGCTACGAGATGTTTATGCTGCTTAATTACCAGGGAAGGGAGTTGATAGCAATTAATTAGTTCATCAGCTCAATTTTACTTTGAGAACGGCTTTAGTTTGGATAAACGACCGACGCCACAGTTCTGTGCCGACTCTAAAGTTTCTATAGTGTCTCCAAGTGGGAGACATGCATTTAATTTTTTCAAACAATACAGTCCTCTCCGCGCGCGCGCCAATATATATATATATATAATTTATGATTGTATTTTATCAAATAACCATACTTCTATTTTTAAAATATAATTTATATTATTATTTAATATATTATTTGATCAATAAAACTCTAATGTTATATTATTAATTTAATAACATAAACTATTAAATAAAGTTTACAAATATAATTTATATTATTTTTTAATGTATTTTAATTATTTTGATTGATTATTGAAAAATTAAAATTATTTCTTCTATAATTTTTTTTATTGGTCAACATATAAGATGATTTATTTTATATTAAATGTATAAAAATCAAAAAATGATATAGAAGATTTCTCGTAATCTTTTTTACCAGAGGATTTGTTCCAGAGAATCTCTAACACAAACCTTTTTTTAATCATAATAGAAAAAAGTGTAATTTTTTTTATTTTTTATATAGCATTTTAATTTTTTTTCACTCTTATATACCTTTATAAATCATCCCACATGTCCTTTTATCACTTTCTGGATAAAAAAAACCAATTCTTGAATTCCTAAAATAATATTTTAAAAAATGAAAAATCCTAGAAAAGCCCAAAAAAATAAAAAATTTAAAAAACTGAAATAATAATAATTAATTATAAAATATAGAAAAAAAAATCATGTCCATGAAACTCATAAATAAAAAGATATTTATATCAACTAAATAAGTTTGCAGGACATGGTTTTTTTCACAATTTTCATTTATTTCCAATTCTTTTGTATAATTTCTTGGGTTATTTCAAATTTTTAAGATGTTTCAAGTTTTCATGTTTCTATGTTTTTCAAATTTTATAGTTTTTTTTCTCTTAAAACAAATTTATATTTTAATTCTAAGTTTTACAAGTCTTGTTAAGTTTTTGAGAATTAAATTAATTTTTATGTTTGAAAATTTATTTTTCCTTTTGTTGTAAGGGAGAAAAAGAGTATATGAGAGAGAATATTAATTAATATTGAAAGGTATACAAAAATGAAAAATTCTTAAAAGTGCATATGAGATGACACGTTAATATATAGTTAAGAGTAGACGAATGAATTAAGTCTTGGATGACATAAGGCATCTTTCTTTCTTGGATGATATAAATTTATTATTGATAATTACAATATTATATTCATGCTGCAAGTTGATTTTAATTGTATAATAAGCAAATCCAATGAATGCCAAAGAGAATTTACGCACTAATCATGTGGTTAAGAATTCAAATATGAAGCATTGAGACTTGGATAGTATTTAGAGGTTGTGATGAAAATTATTTTTTAAAATATTTGTTATTTTAAAATATATTATAATAATTATATTTTTTTAATTTATTGTTGATATCAATATATCAAAATAATTTAAAATCATAAAAAATTAATTAAATTAATTTTAAATTTTTTAAAAATAATTTTTAAAAACAAAATAAACACACTATTAAAAGACTTGGAGTGATTAGGTTTAGTTCACACCATCTTTTAATATCAAACTCCACTAAAACAATTAACATTCTTTATGAAACTTCTATAACACTTTTTTAATAGTTTGATTATATATATTTTATATATAATATTATAAATTCTGCCAGTATTTAAATAAGATTTTATCAATTGATTGACTTGAAGATTTTTCTGGATTGTTTTGAGTATCATTATATAACATGTATATAAAGTTGATTAATTTAAAATAAATAAGATTATATAAATAATGCAATCAATATATATATATATATATATATATATATATATATATATATATATATATATATATATATATATATATATATAAAACACTCTGTATGCTAGTAGGGATTGAATGAAGGGTGGATAAAATGAAAGGAATAAGGAGAAAGGGATTACGTGGATTTTCGTTTGGTGAGAAGGATAAGAATCCAAGAAAGGATCGAAGGGATCCCTCTAATCATTAATTTCTCATTAATTTATAATTTCTAATCCTTTTAATTTGATTAGTTTGGCTCATATTCTTCGTAATTTTAGTATTTCCAATTTAGATGGATTGACTCTCGTCCTTTCACTTTATCCAATCCATCCTCCCTTCTATCCATATCTTCTTATAGACAAAGCCTAATAGTATGTGCGTGTGTGTCTATATATATATATTAGTTGGAATTATTTGGAATTCAATCTAAATTAAATTGTTTTGTAATAAGAATATTACAATATCAATTACAGAAATGTACACAATAAAAGCTAATAATTAAGACTTAATTAGTCAAGTGGTTAATGAATTAAAGGCTAGGAGTTGATTTGTAGGGTTCAAAATTAATTAATTATTTACCATCCCTATAAAAAATTCATTAAAATAAGAAAACAATAAATAAAAACTTGTTCAATAATTTAACTATGGAAAGCGCTAAATCCAAGGAATGATTTCTTAAATGCATACAAACACTAACAAGAAATAAAAAATGATGCATAGTATAGTTACTGGGGAAAATCCTTCGTGGATTTAGTGTTTCACTTTAGCTACCTCTCAAAAAAGAATATTTTTAATTATCAACGAGATATTTTTTTAAATAATTTTATTCATAAAAGGCAATTTAGTAATTAATACTATCATCTTGATAGTCAATGATGCCATGTGATAATATCATTCAATTGTAAATATTGTATTTAAAGGAACCCAATTTAGGTTGTAGTACGTAGAAAAAGAAATTAGGGTGAGTATCTGAATATTTTTCTCCTAATTAAATTTATAACATAAAGTAGCTTGATATATAAAGGTTTGGAAATTGATGATGAGGGTATTAAATATATAGTTGCTCAAATTTTTCTCAATATTTAAAAAATATCTTTTCATAAGATTGTCGAATCCCACATATTTCTTTTCTTATGTTGGCAACTCGAGATGTTGAGAAATACTTCTCAAGAAAGATCTTCTACGTACCATTCCAAGTTCCAATTGAACCTGGAAGAATAGAGAAAAACCATGCCTTTACTATTCCTTTTAAAAAGAAAGGGAAAACTTTTAACTTAATCTGTTCTTCATCAATTCTATTCGGTTTCATGCCAACACAAACCATATGGAACTTCTTGAGATGAGTATGAGGATCTTCTCCTGCAAGACCAAATGTTGGTAGCAAATGTATAAAATCAGATTTGATCTCAAAGTTTACATTATTGTCGATGTTTATGCACAATGACTAATTTTCCATGTTAGGAGCAGCAAACTCCTTAAGTGTTTGTTATTGTGCAACAACCATGGTGTTGAGACGAGCTTCCTTTTGTATCCTACATAAAGTTTTTTTTTCTATTTCAAGATCTAACTACACTTGATTTTACCTAGTAGAACAGGTTAATGGCATAAATCATCAAGAAAACTCAAAAGAAACCAACTACACAAGAGATAAAAAAACAATGCAAATTGTATAAAAATCCTACGCTAGAAAACTAAAATTGCCTAAAAACCCTAGAAAATAGTAGAATTTGGCCTCGATAGAGTGGGGTTAGTGCTTTTCACTAGTCCTATTTAGAACGTTGTTTCCCTTCAGGAAACAAAAGGTTAATACCTAATTCTACCAAAAAATCTGTTTTGAACAGTAACATTGTTGTAATGAATAGTACTGCAACAGACAAAAATTCTATTTTTTCAAAAAAAGAAATAAAAATCATAAAAAATAAAAAAAATAGCACAAGAATCAATTAAAATTACTTCCCCAACAATGACGCCAAAATTTTTACGATGTCGCGGTTGCACAAATTAATTACCCTAGCTTAAAACACAACATAAAAGATAATATAGAGCAAGTAAGGAGTCAATCCCACGAGACAGGTTCAAGTCAGATTTTTATGCCAGATGATATGCAACTTGGGGGGTTTTGCACGCTATCTAGGCTAAAACAAAATAAATTAGAAAACTATTAAGCAAAATTAAATAAAATTAAAAAATTATCAAGATAACAAACCTTGATTGCAAGCACACATTCACCTACAGAAATCAGAATTGATCATGGAAATGAAACATCAATTTATATTCTAAATATTTATCTCTTCTTAATATTAGTTAGTTAACGGATCCGCCGTATAACTAACTCTAACCATGAAACAACCACAGTGTTTGCATTAGTAATTTAATTCAATGAAAGCCTTTAGATCTAGATAAGTTGTTAATCAAGAAAACATAACTATCCGCAGTCTATGTTTGATTTGATTGAATGTTCTCCCTAAGATTAATAACGTAGATCTGCCACAATTATTAAACTCAGTTGCTTTACAAGTTCATACCACAACTCCGGTTTTGATATCAAACTTAGCAATAGATTGCCTACAATAATAACTTAGAGTCCACTCTAGTAATTAAAATAAACAATTATAGGAAAAATAAGCATAAGAGAACAAACATATTCATCATATAAACTGCAAAGAAAAGGTAAAATAAATCTCACAATTCTTGAAATCTGAAAGTTTCCATGTCTTTACCACTAATAAAAAGTGTTTAGCGTTACATGTCTGTTCAACAACTAATCAACAAGAAGGAAGAATATACAATTTCAGTTTCTTAGAGAAGGAGGGTGTTTTTCTCTTCTTGGGTGGCTGCCCCCTTTTCTTCTCTCATTCATTTTATATCATAGGAAACCCTAGTCTCTATTTTACAAAATAGTCCTCTCTTATGTAGATAGTTTACATTTAAGTACTTCAAAAACTATTTTCCTAAAAAAAAAATAGCCTCGTATAAAATCTTCAAGATTTGACTTAGAGGAGCTAAATTGCTAAAATAATGTTGTGATGTTGTGCTCGCACAAATTAATTACCCTAGCTTAAATCACAATACATAAGATAATATAGAGCAAGCAAAGGATCGATCCTATAAGGAAGATTTTGTTCACATTTTTATGCTATACGTTTTGCAATTTAGGAGGGTTTTGATTTGTGATGATCTAAAATATAGAAGAAATTAAACTAGCAAACAAAATCAATTGAAACCAAATTTATCAAGAAAACAAACCTTGGTCGCAAGCACACATCCATCAACAGAAATTAGAACTGATCCTTGAAACAAAATTATAATTTATATTCTGAATTTTTATCTTTTCTTAACATTGACTAATTAACAGATCCGTCGTATAACTAACTGTAAACAACAAACAATCACAATGTTCGCATTAATGATTTAGTTCAATGGCAGCTCTAAGAACAAGATATTTGAGTTTAATAATGTAGTTCCGCCATAATTATCAAGCTTAGTTGCTTCACAAGTTCATACATCACAACTCCTGTTTTGATATTAAACTTAGCAATAAATTGTTCATAATAATAACTTAGAGTTCCGCTTTAGCAATTATCAACAACAATCATAGAAAATATGCATAGAAAAACAATCATACTCATTCATAAAATAAACTAAAAATAAAAGAAAGAATAAATCTCACAGTTCTTGAAATTTGAAGGTTTGTTATATCCTTGCAACTAAGAAAATAAGCTTAGCTTTGTATATTTATGGGACAACTACTCTTAAAGATAGAAGAAAGCATTATTTCTGATTTGTAAAGAGGAGAGTTTGTATTTCTTCACTTTTTGTTGCTGCCCCCTTTCTGCCCTCTCTCCCTTTTCTCTTTCTTTTTATATGCTAAGAAACCCTAGTTTCTATTTTATAAGATAGTCCTCCCTTAAGTTGATAGTTTACATTTAAGTACTTCAATAACTGTTTTTCTAAAAAGAAGAATTAGCCTTGCATGAAATCTTTAAGCTCTGACTTAGAGGAGCTAAATTTCTGATATAAAAACTTGGATGTTGGTTTAGAAGCTTTGAAATATAATTTGGATTCGTTTTTTCATGAAACCTGTTTGTTGGTAAAATTCAGTTGTCATCTTTAAAAAATCATATCTCCCTCATATGACATCACTTTTGGATAAACTTTGGAGAGTTCATAGATATTTGAGTCAAGAATCCAAAAAAATTGATTTTGCATCAATTGAACTTCTATAGCTCAAGATATTGAATTTTGAATGGACAAAGGTCAATAGTGGCAGAATGCAAGATTTGACTTTGAAGGATGTGATCTTTCCCTTTTTATTTTTCTTGCATTACATTTCTAAAAAGTTATGGATGTTAGCTTTTTAGTGCCACTAGAATCACTTCATTTTGATATCTAGAACTCACGTTTTGCACAAAACATCGACTTAATAAGTATAGTGTAAACTTTCATAACAAAGAATAAGTATATGATTTTATTTGTGTTCTTATTTTGTTTGTTTATTTTTCTTTCTTTCATTATGTCTAGCTAAGTTTATTAAGTCAAGGTGAAAATGTTACAATAATGGTGTAAGAATAAGTATAGTGTAAACTTAATATGGACTTTAATGTTTGATAGTAACATGTTTCGTATTTGTTATCTTGTTCACTCTTTAATACTTTACTTGTTAAATGACTAATCTTGATTTATGTTGTATAACACTTGGTACAACAAATGCATGGCACTTTCATAGTTCATATTATATGGTATAACCGACACCTGAACTATGAAAGAAACTTGATTTGTTGTTAACATAAGTTATAATCATGAATGCTTGACGAAATTTACAAGTATTAGCATTAATAGAATAAGATGACTAATGTAATCATGTTAACAATTTATAATCTGATTGGAACCTTCTTTGTATGTGGTTTCTAATTGGATAATAAGAGTTTATACTACACTTGTTTGACATACCATTAGTGGAACCTCTAACCTTGACATTTGTTATTATCATTGTTTAATCCTTACATTAATATTTCATTTCAAAGTTCTTATCTCCTTCTTCTTTTTCTCCATCTCTTTCTTTCTTTATTATTATTATTATTATTATTGTTACTACTACTACTACTACTACTACTACTACAAATATTATTATTATTATTATTATTATTATTATTATTATTATTATTATTATTATTATTGCTACTATTATTATTGTTGTTGTTTATATTGTTGTTTATAATTTATACAATTAACCTCTCTATGGTTCGACCCCGATTTTGCCGAGTTATTTATTACTTCGACACTCCTACACTTGGGAGAAGATATCAATCTTTTAGTCGTGTCAATTGTGATAAGGATACCTTGTTTATGGAGGTAGGAGATGAAAAAATTAAATTCAATTTTCATGATGTTATGAAATATCCTTATAGCAATGTTTATTCTATCACATGTTTATTCTTATTTTAGTTTTCTTTGTTGTTATTTAACAAAAAAAAATTATGTTTGATCTTTTTAACTTCCATTGGTTTTTGAGAATATGACTACTATGTATGAAAAGTAATTGAGATAGATGAAGATATAAATCAAATGGAGTATGCATGCAAATTTTAAGGTTTAATTGATATAGTAATTAACTTTGAGAATATGCCATGTTAACTTTATAGTGTTATACCAACGCAAGCTTTTGAGCCTTTAACATTATATTTTTTGAGTGTACATTCTTTCAATGATATGTATCTCTAGAACTTGCTTCATATCTTATTAAGATTATATTCCATTACAAATATACATGAAGATGATAAAGGTATTAGGAATTTTAATCACTTGAACTAAAAAGCCAACCTAAAGCATATTATCCTCAATGAGCCCCTTTTGAGTTTGTATCTTTTCTTTGCTTTATTCATGTATAAGCCTTAACTTTATATATGTTTTTCTTTTCCTCTGACCAAGGATTAGGAGAGCATGTACTTGTGATATCTCATAGAATTATGGTAGGAAATTTTGTGAAAAGAAAAAAGTGATGCTTGGAGTTAAGCATTGGTGATTAAAAATAAAAAATTTATGAGCTTTGATGGAATATCTTGTTTGAAGTATCATTGTTCATAATGCTCTACTTTCTTTGGTTTGAACCTTTCCTTTTTCTTTCTTTTACCTCACCTTAACCTTAGCTCCATTACAACAAAAAAATAAGACCTTTTGATTCATGTAGTACTTGTAATAAGTTGCTATTGTAGATGAGATTGAAAAGCAAGCTTATGGTATAATAAGTTGCTAACATAGATGAGATTGAAAAGTAAGTTTATGGTGGAACATACTCTTTGATTGAATTTGAGAGATTTAAACACATAAACCCTAAACACATGAGTGTTGGAGTGTATATCAATGAGAGGACCTATCACTTTGGCATGACATAGATTTCATTTAAATCCTGATGATTGATTGAGTTTTAAAGTTTGCATGTAATCAAATTCATGAAAATTTATGTTTTTTTAATCCTTTTTTATTATATTCTTATTTATAATGCTTGTACTCTTGGACATTGATGAGAGATTAAGAGATTGATTATAGTTATTTTCAATTTACTTTTATTTATCCTTTCTCGAGGACGAACAAGAGTTAAGTGTGGAGGTATTTGATGTAACCATATTATTCGATAGTTTCACCCACATCTACCTAATTTTTTGTCCATGTTTTATATGTAAAATTCCTTGATATTCTTTGTTTTATGTTTTGAAGGCACTTTTTGTGCAGAACGTGAGTTATAGATATCAAAATGAAGTGATTCTAGTGGCACTAAAAAGCTAACATCCATAACTTTTTAGAAATTTAATGCAAGAAAAATAAAAAGGGAAAGATCACATCCTTTAAAGTCAAATCTTGCATTCTGCCACTGTTGACCTTTGTCCATTCAAAATTCAATTTCTTGAGCTATAGAAGTCCAATTGATGCAAAATCAATTTTTTTGGATTCTTGACTCAAATATCTATGAACTTCACAGGACTAAAACATTGATGTATTCTCCCAAGTGCAGGAGTGTCGAAGTAATAAATAACCCGACAAGACCGGGGTCGAACCATAGGGAGGTTAATTATACAAATTATAAACAACAATAATAAACCATAACAATAGTAACAATAACAACAACAATAATATTAGTAGCAATAATAATAATAATAATAATAATAATAATAATAATAATAATAATAATAATAATAATAATAGTACTAGTAGTAGTAGTAATAATAATAATAATAATAATAAAGAAGAAGAAGAAGAAGAAGTTGATGAGAACTTTGAGATGAAAGATTAACGTAAGGATTAAACAATGATAAAAACAAATGTCAAGGTTAGAGGATCCACTAATGGTATGTCAAACAAGTATAGTATAAATTCTTATTATTCAATTGGAAACCACACACAAAGGAGGTTCCAATCAGATTATAGATTGTTAACATGATTACATTAGTCATCTTATTCAATTAATGCTAATACTTGTAAATTTCGTCAAGCATTCATGATTATAACTTATGTTAACAACAAATCAAGTTCCTTTCATAGCTCAGGTGTCGGTTATACCATACAGTATGGGTTATGAAAGTGACAAGCATTTGTTGTACCAAGTGTTATACAACATAAATCAAGATTAGTCATTTAACAAGCAAAGTATTAAAGAGTGAACAAGATAGCAAATATAAAACATGTTAGTATCAAACATTAAAGTCCATAATAAGTTTACACTATACTTATTCTTACACCATTAGTGTAACCTTTTCACCTTGACATAATAAACTTAGCTAAATATAATAAAAGAAAGAAAAATAAATAAACAAAACAAGAACATAAACAAGATAAAAATTAACTAAGTAAAGGAAAGGAAATGAAAGGCATAAACTTGATATTAAAGAAAGCAAAGCATAAGTAATACAAAAAAATACAAAGAGAGAAAGGAAGAGCATGATCTTAATCTAGAAACCAAGATGCCTAAATGCATGGCAAATGCCTCCTTTTATAGGCCAAAATTGGGAACTATTGATTTGATGACTAATTGATGAGCGGGTGACCAACTCTTGATTTGGTGACAATCCTTATTTTCTCTTGAAGCCACTTAGAGCCAAAACGTCATTTATAACATCAAAATTGGAGCCACTTGAAAACATGAAAGTTGTAGGAAATTATCTCAGCTTTCTTGTGTAAAACATTCAGCTCATTTGGACTTCTAGAACTCTAGATATGACTAAAATACTAAACAGTGCTCGGGATGGAGGACAGCTTCGAGCTTCTTTGTTTTTGCAATAATTTGGACTTCAAAATGGTCTTTTTAGATCTTGGGCTCCATATGAAAGTTGTAGGCCTATGTCTTAACTTTCTATCCATATAAAGTAGACCTAAATCTGAGATCTATAGATCCAGATATGACCTAATTACCAAATAGTATTCCGGTTTGGATTGCACCGATATCTCTTTTCTAATTTTGGTCATCTCTTTGCCCTTGCAATTTAAGTTCTTAAAGTCATCAATCAATCCTTTCATTTATGTGATAGACCTGCATTTAAAATGAACATTTAACATAAATTAAAGGTATCTTATATTATTAGATATATTATTATAAACATGCTTTAGTTAAGGAGTTATTGATACTTCAAGTGCAAAATGATGATATAAACCTTGATAAAAATGCACTTTTAAGTAGTAATCAGAACTCTCCAAAGTTTATCCAAAAGTGATGTCATATGAGGGAGATATGATTTTTTAAAGATGACAACTGAATTTTACCAGCAAATAGGTTTCATGATAAAACGAGTCCAAATTATATTTCAAAGCTTTTAAACCAACATCCAAGTTTTTATATCAGCAATTTAGCTCCTCTAAGTCAGATCTTAAAGATTTCATGCAAGGCTAATTCTTCTTTTTAGGAAAACAGTTATTGAAGTACTTAAATGTAAACTATCAACTTAAGGGAGGACTATCTTGTAAAATAGAAACTAGGGTTTCTTAGCATATAAAAAGAAAGAGAGAAGGGAGAGAGGGAAAAAAGGGGGCAGCAACCAAAAGTGAAGAAATACAAACTCTCCTCTCTACAAATCAGAAATAATGCTTTCTTCTATCTTTAAGAGTAGTTGTTCCATAAATATGCAAGGCTAAGCTTATTTTCTTAGTTGCAAGGACACAACAAACCTTCGAATTTCAAGAACGATGAGATTTATTCTTTCTCTTATTTTCAGTTTATATTATGAATGAGTATGATTGTTTTTCTATGCATATTTTCTATGATTGTTGTTGATAATTGCTAAAGCGGAACTCTAAGTTATTATTATGAATAATTTATTGCTAAGTTTAATATCAAAACAGGAGTTGCGATGTATGAACTTGTGAAGCAACTAAGCTTGATAATTATGGTGAAACTACATTATTAAACTCAAATATCTCGTTCTTAGAGCTGCCATTGAACTAAATTATTAATACGGACTCTGTGATTGTTTATTGCTTAGGGTTAGTTATATGAAGGATCTGTTAATTAGCCAAGGTTAAGAAAAGATAAAAAATTCAGAATATAAATTATAGTTTTGTTTCAAGGATCAGTTCTAATTTCTGTTGATGGATGTATGCTTGCGACCAAGGTTTGTTTTCTTGATAAATTTTAGTTTCAATTGATTTTGTTTGCTAGTTTAATTTCTTCTATATTTTAGATCATCACAAATCAAAACCCCTTTAAATTACATAACGTATAGCATAAAAATCTGAACAAAATCTTCCTTGTGGGATCGACCTCTTGCTTGCTCTATATTATCTTGTGTATTGTGATTTAAGCTAGGGTAATTAATTTGTGCGAGCACGACATCACAACATTATTTTAGTAATTTAGCTCCTCTAAGTCAAATCTTGAAGATTTTATGTGAGGCTATTTCTTTTTTTTTAGGAAAATAGTTTTTGAAGTACTTAAATGTAAACTGTCTACATAAGAGAGGACTATTTAGTAAAATAGAGACTAGGGTTTCCTATGATATAAAAAGAATGAGAGAAGAAAAGGGGGGCAGCCACCCAAGAAGAGAAAAAACCCCCCTTCTCTAAGAAACTGAAATTCTATATTCTTCCTTCTTTTTGATTAGTTGTTGAACAAACATGTAAGGCTAAACACTTTTTCTTGGTGGCAAAGACACTGAAACCTTCAGATTTTAAGAACTGTGAGATTTATTTTCCCTTTTCTTTTCAGTTTATATGATGAATATGTTTATTCTCTTATGTTTATTTTTCCTAAATTGTTTATTTTAATTATTAGAGTGGACTCTAAATTATTATTGTAGACAATCTATTGCTAAGTTTGATTTGAAAACTGGAGTTGTGATATGAACTTGTAAAGCAAATGAGTTTAATAATTGTGACAAATCTACATTATTAATCTTAGGAAGAACATTCAATCAAATCAAACATAGACTGCGGATAGTTATGTTTTCTTGATTAATCAACTTATCTAGATCTAAAGGCTTCCATTGAATTAAATTACTAGTGTAGACACTGTGGTTGTTTCATGGTTAGAGTTAGTTATACGGCGGATCCGTTAGCTAACCAATATTAAAAAGAGATAAATATTTAGAATATAAATTGATGTTTAGTTCCATGATCAATTCTGATTTCTGTAGGTGAATGTGTGCTTACAATCAAGGTTTATTATCTTGATAATTTTCTAATTTTATTTGATTTCACTTAATAGTTTTCTAATTTCTTTTGCTTTAGACTAGATAGCGTGCAAAACCCCCCAAGTTGCATATCATCTGGCATAAAAATCTAACTTGAACTTTTCTCGTGGGATTGACCCGTTGCTTACTCTATATTATCTTTTATGTTGTGTTTTAAACTAGGGTAATTAATTTGTGCAACCGCGACATCGTAAAAATTTTGGCGTCATTGTTGGGGAAGTAATTTTAATTGATTCTTGTGTTATTTTTTTATTTTTTGTGATTTTTTTTTGAAAAAATAGAATTTTTATCTATTGCAGCACTATTCATTATGACAACGTTACTGTTCAAAATAGATTTTTTGGTAGAATTAGGTATTAACCTTTTGTTTCCTGAAGGGAAACAACGTTCTAAACAGGACTAGTGAAAACCACTAACCTCACTCTATCGAGGCCAAATTCTACTGTTTTCTAGGGTTTTTAGGCAATTTTAGTTTTCTAGCGTAGGATTTTTATACAATTTGCATTGTTTTTGATCTGTTGTGTAGTTGGTTTCTTTTGAGTTTTCTTGATGATTTATGCTATTAACCTGTTCTACTAGTTAAAATCAAGTGCAGTTAGATCTCGAAATAGAAAAAAACTTTACGTAGGTTACAAAAAGAAGCTTGTCTCAACACCATGATTGTTGCACAATAACAAACACTCAAGGAGCTTGCTACTCCTAACATGAAAAATTAGTCATTGTGCATAAACATCGACAATAATGTAAACTTTGAGATCAAATCTGGTTTTATACATTTGCTACCAATATGTGGTATTGTAGGAGAAGATCCTCATACTCATTTGAAGAAGTTCCATATGGTTTGTATTGGCATGAAACCGAATAGAATTGATGAAGAACAGGTTAAGATAAAATTTTTCCCTTTCTTTTTAAAAGGAATAGCAAAGACATGGTTTTTCTCTATTCTCCCAGGTTCAATTGGAACTTGGAATGGTAAGCAGAAGATCTTTCTTGAGAAGTATTTCCCAACATCTCGAGTTGCCAACATAAAAAAAAAAAATATGTGGGATTCGGCAATCTCATGAAAAGATATTTTTCGAGTATTGAGAAAAATTTGAGCAACTATATATTCAATACCCTCATCATCAATTCCCAAGCCTTTATATATCAAGCTACTTTATGTTATAAATTTAATTACGAGAAAAATATTCAGATACTCACTGTAATTTCTTTTTCTACATACTACAACCTAAATTGGGTTCCTTTAAATACAATATTTACAATTGAACGACATTATCACATGGCATCATTGACTATCAAGATGATAGTATTAATTACTAAATTGCCTTTTATGAATAAAATTATTTTAAAAAATATCTCGTTGATAATTAAAAATATTCTTTTTTGAGACGTAGCTAAAGTGAAACACTAAATCCATGAAGGATTTTCCCC
Source organism: Populus pruinosa (assembly GCA_026413675.1). Taxonomy (NCBI): domain Eukaryota; kingdom Viridiplantae; phylum Streptophyta; class Magnoliopsida; order Malpighiales; family Salicaceae; genus Populus; species Populus pruinosa. The sequence goes on from CM048607.1 coordinate 9,381,849, forward strand.
AGTAACTATACTATGCATCATTTTTTATTTCTTGTTAGTGTTTGTATGCATTTAAGAAATCATTCCTTGGATTTAGCGCTTTCCATAGTTAAATTATTGAACAAGTTTTTATTTATTGTTTTCTTATTTTAATGAATTTTTTATTAGGATGGTAAATAATTAATTAATTTTGAACCCTACAAATCAACTCCTAGCCTTTAAGTCATTAACCACTTGACTAATTAAGTCTTAATTATTAGCTTTTATTGTGTACATTTCTGTAATTGATATTGTAATATTTTTATTACAAAACAATTTAATTTAGATTGAATTACAAATAATTCCAACTAATATATATATATATAGACACACACGCACATACTATTAGGCTTTGTCTATAAGAAGATATGGATAGAAGGGAGGATGGATTGGATAAAGTGAAAGGACGAGAGTCAATCCATCTAAATTGGAAATACTAAAATTACGAAGAATATGAGCCAAACTAATCAAATTAAAAGGATTAGAAATTATAAATTAATGAGAAATTAATAATTAGAGGGATCCCTTCGATCCTTTCTTGGATTCTTATCCTTCTCACCAAACGAAAATCCACGTAATCCCTTTCTCCTTATTCCTTTCATTTTATCCACCCTTCATTCAATCCCTACTAGCATACAGAGTGTTATATATATATATATATATATATATTGATTGCATTATCTATATAATCTTATTTATTTTAAATTAATCAACTTTATATACATGTTATATAATGATACTCAAAACAATCCAGAAAAATCTTCAAGTTATTCAATTGATAAAATCTTATTTAAATACTGGCAGAATTTATAATATTATATATAAAATATATATAATCAAACTATTAAAAAAGTGTTATAGATGTTTCATAAAGAATGTTATTTTTTTCAGTGGAGTTTCATATTAAAAGATGGTGTGAACAAAACCTAATCACTCCAAGTCTTTTAATAGCGTGTTTGTTTTGTTTTTAAAAATTATTTTTAAAAAATTTAAAATTATTTTAATTATTTTTTTTATGATTTTGAATCATTTTGATATATTGATATCAATAATAAATTAAAAATATATTATTATAATATATTTTAAAATAAAAAATATTTTAAAAAGTAATTTTTATCACAACCTCTAAATACTACATGTGGAAGTTATTTCTCGTAAAAAAAGACAGCTACAAAAATCTTTCAAAATGAATTTTATTGGCCCATCATATTTAAGGACATGCATGCATTCTGCAAAACTTGTGAAAATTGTCAAAAAGTTGATGCTGGTCAAAAAGTTTTGTTTTATAATTTTCAACTCTATTCATTCCCTAGAGAATTAAGATCAAGATGGAACAATCCTTATGGGGCCTGTGATATTGAGAATTCAATGAATGATAATGTTTTTAAGGAAAATGGACATGGTTTGAAAGCTTACTTTGATAATTTTCCTAGTGAAAATGAATCAACTGGTTTGAATGATCTTTTAGATAAAGGTTGATTATTTTGTTTTTCTTACATTGTTTTTGTGTTTCTTTTTGAGTGATTTTTGCTAGTTTCTCTCATCCCGATCAAATGGCGGGCAATAGTACTCCGTGACTTAAGTCGGTCATTTCAGTTTCCCATAATAACTAATATCTGTGTATATATTTGTGCAATTCTTTAAATCTCTTTTCCAATTCTCATTTGATAATGGACACTAATCTTGAAAAATTGAAAAAGTATTTTCCTGCTCTACCTCAGAATGCGATTACAAAAATTTACCGTGCTAGATGTGCAAGATTGAGATTGTTAATAAATCATGGAATTCCTAAAGATATTCGCTGGTTGATTGAAGCAAAGGTCCGATTATCAGGTGAGTCCTCTAACTCCTTCATTTCACACATGCCTGGAATAGGTAAAAGCAGTTTTGCAAAGAAACGTCGTGCAAAACGACTGAAAGTCTGTCATCCATGTGCTAGATGGACTTGTAATACACAATGTCGTTCTTTAGGAATGATATCTATAAACCGTGAAGATAAAATACAATTCATTAAGGATGGCCTGAGTAAGGAGTCTTTAGATAATCTTCTATTGACTCTTGAGACGCATCCTAGTGGAGATGTGCATTGTGCAATTCATGATTTATGGCTACTATTTCATAAAGAACATGATCTACTTAGTCTTGGGAATTGACTAAAAATGATCCTGTTTGCCAGTTTCTAAGAAAATTGGATGGGAAGCCTATCTGACACGACGAAAAGATTGATGTCTTCTCCCAAGTGCAGGAGTGTCGAAGTAATAAATAACCCGGCAAGACTGGGGTCGAACCACAGGGAGGTTAATTGTACAAATTATAAATAACAATAATACAACAACAATAACAATAACAACAACAACAACAACAACAACAACAACAACAACAACAATAATATTAATAATAATAATAGTAGTAGTAGTAGTAGTAATACTAGTAGTAGTAATAATAATAATAATAATAAAGAAAGAGAAGAAGAAGATGATGATGAGAACTTGGAGATGAAATATTAATGTAAGGATTAAACAATAATAATAACAAATGTCAAGGTTAGAGGTTCCACTAATGGTATATCAAACAAGTATAGTATAAACTCTTATTATTGAATTGGAAACCACACACAAAGGAGGTTCCAATCAGATTATATATTGTTAACATGATTACATTAGTCATCTTATTCGATTAATGCTAATACTTGTAAATCTCGTCAAGCATTCATGATTATAACTTATGTTAACAACAAATCAAGTTCCTTTCATAGCTCAAGTGTAGGTTATATACATTATGGGCTATGAAAGTGCCAAGCATTTGTTGTACCAAGTGTTATACAACATAAATCAAGATTAGTCATTTAACAAGCAAAGTATTAAAGAGTGAACAAGATAACAAATATAAAACATGTTAGTATCAAACATTAAAGTCCATATTAAGTATACACTATACTTATTCTTACACCATTAGTGTAACCTTTTCACCTTGACATAACTAACTTAGCTAGACATAATGAAAGAAAGAAAAATAGATAAACAAAATAAGAACATAAAAGTTATCTAAATAAAGGAAAGGAAATGAAAGGTATAAACTTCATATTAATGAAAGCAAAGCATAAACATTACAAAAAATACAAAGAGAGAAAGGAAGAGCATGATCTTGATCTGGAAACCAAGATGCCTAAATGCATGGCAAATGCCTCCTTTTATAGGCCAAAATTGAGAACTATTGATTTGATGACTAATTGATATGTGAGTGGCCAACTTTTGACTTGGTGACAATCCTTATCTTTTCTTGTCTGCCCAAACCGTCATTGATAACGTCCAAATTGGAGCCAGTTGTAAACATGAAAGTTGTAGGAAATTGTCTCCGCTTTCATGTGTAAAAAATTCAACTCATTTGGACTTCTAGAACTCCAGATATGGCCAAAATACCGAACAGTGCTCGGGCTGGAAGACAGATTCGGGCTTCTTTGTTGTTGCTACAATTTGGACTTGATAATGGCCTTTTTAGATCTTGGGCTCCATATGAAAGTTGTAGGCCTATATCTTACCTTTCCATCCATATAAATTGGACCTAAATCTAAGATCTGTAGCTCCAGATATGACCCAATTACCGAACAGTGTTCCGGTTTGGATTGCACCGACATCTCTTCTCTAAGTTTGACCATCTCTTTATCCTTGCAATTTAAGTTCTTCAAGTCATCAATCAATCCTTTCATTTATGTGATAGGCCTGCATTAAAAATAGACATTTACCACAAATTATAGGTATCTTATATTATTAGATACATTATTATAAAACATATTTTAGTTAAGGAGTTATTGATACTTCAAGTGCAAAATGATGATATAAAACCATGATAAAAATGAACTTTTAAGTACTAATCACTATCCCCGACCTATAGAGGGGCGTTTAAGCTGTTTTTGGATGTAAAACCAAGAGAAGATGTGAGTCATTGATTAGTACTTAAAAGTGCATTTTTATCAAGGTTTTATATCATCATTTTGCACTTGAAGTATCAATAACTCCTTAACTAAAACATGTTTTATAATAATATATCTAATAATATAAGATACCTTTAATTTATGATAAATGTTCATTTTAAATGCAGGCCTATCACATAAATGAAAGGATTGATTGATGACTTTAAGAACTTAAATTGCAAGGGCAAAAAGATGGCCAAAGTTAGAAAAGAGATGTCGGTGCAATCTAAAGTGGTACACTATTTGGTAATTGGGTCATATCTGGAGCTATAGATCTTAGATTTAGGTCTATTTTATATGGATGGAAAGGTAAGACATAGGCCTACAACTTTCATATGGAGCCCAAGATCTAAAAAGGCCATTTTCAAGTCCAAATTATAGCAATAACAAAGAAGCCCAAATCTATCTTCCAACCCGAGCACTGTTCAGTATTTGGCCCATATCTGGAGTTCTAGAAGTCCAAATGAGCTGAATATTTTACACAAGAAAGCTGAGACGATTTCCTACAACTTCATGTTTTTGAGTGGCTCCAATTTTGATGTTAGAAATGACGTTTTGGGCAGACAAGAGAAGATAAAGATTGTCACCAAGTCAAGAGTTGGCCACCCACTCATCAATTAGTCATCAAATCAATAGTTCGCAATTTTAGCCTATAAAAGGAGGCATTTGCCATGCATTTAGTCATCTTAGTTTCTAGATCAAGATCATACTCTTGCTTTCTCACTTTGTATTTTTTGTAATGTTTATGCCTTTCATTTTCTTTCCTTTATTTAGGTAACTGTTGTCTTATTTATGTTCTTATTTTGTTTGTTTATTTTTGTTTATTTCATTATGTTTAGCTAAGTTTATTATGTCAAGGTGAAAAGGTTATACTAATGGTGTAAGAATAAGTATAGTCTAAACTTAATATGGACTTTAATATTTGAAACTAACATGTTTTATATTTGTTATCTTGTTCACTCTTTAATACTTTGCTTGTTAAATGACCAATCTTAATTTATGTTATATAACACTTGGTACAACAGATGCTTGACACTTTCATAACCCATACTGTATGGTATAACCGACACTTGAGCTATGAATGGAACTTGATTTGTTGTTAACATAAGTTATAATCATGAATGCTTGACGAAATTTACAAGTATTAGCATTAATTGAATAAGATGACTAATGTAATCATGTTAACAATCTATGATCTGATTGGAACCTCCTTTGTGTGTGGTTTGCAATTGAATAATAAGAGTTTATACTATACTTGTTTGACATACCATTAGTCGATCCTCTAACCTTAACATTGTTTGTTATCATTATTTAATCCTTATGTTAATTTTTTATCTCAAAATTCTCATCAACTTTTCTTCTTCTTCTTCTTCTTTATTATTGTTGTTGTTGTATTATTGTTATTTATAATTTTTACAATTAACCTCCCTGTTGTTCGACCCCAGTTTTACCAGGTTATTTATTACTTCGACATTCCTACACTTGGAAGAAGACATCAATCTTTTTGTCATGTCAAGTTTGAGATCTTTGAGATGACGAAAAGATTGATGTCACTTGGGAGAAGAAGAAGAAGAAGATGATGAGAACTTTGAGATGTAATATTAAAGTAAAAATTTAACAACGATAACAATAAATGTCAAGGTTAGAGGATCCACTAATGGTATGTGACACGACGAAAAGATTGATGTCTTCTTCCAAGTGCAGGAGTGTCGAAGTAATAAATAACTCGGCAAGACCGGGGTCGAACTATAGGGAGGTTAATTGTACAAATTATAAACAACAATTATAAACAACAACAACAACAACAACAACAACAACAACAACAACAACAATAATAATAATAATAATAATAATACTATTAGTAGTACTAATAATAATAATAGTAATAATAATAATAATAATAAAGGAAAATAAGGTGAAGAAGAAGATGAGAACTTTGAGATAGAATATTAATGTAACGATTAAACAATAATAATAACAAATGTCAAGGTTAGAGGTTCCACTAATGGTATGTCAAACAAGTATAGTATAAACAATTGGAAACCACACCAAATGAGGTTCCAATCTGATCATAGATTGTTAACATGATTACATTAGTCATCTTATTCGATTAATGTTAATACTTGTAAATCTCATCAAGCATTCATGATTATAACTTATGTTAACAACAAATCAAGTTCCTTTCATAGCTCAGGTGTCAGTTATACCATACATTATGGGCTATGAAAGTGCCAAGCATTTTTTGTACCAAGTGTTATACAACATAAATCAAGATTAGTCATTTAACAAGAAAAGTATTAAAGAGTGAACAAGATAACAAATATAAAACATGTTAGTATCAAACATTAAAGTCCATATTAAGTATACACTATACTTATTCTTACACCATTAGTGTAACCTTTTCACCTTGACATAATTAACTTAGCTAGACATAATGAAAGAAAGAAAAATAGATAAACAAAATAAGAACATAAAAGTTAACTAAGTAAAGGAAAGGAAATGAAAGGCATAAACTTGATATTAATGAAAGCAAAGCATAAACATTACAAAAAATACAAAGAAAGAAAGGAAAAGCATGATCTTGATCTGGACACCAAGATGCCTAAATGCATGGCAAATGCCTCCTTTTATAGGCCAAAATTGGGAACTATTGATTTGATGACTAATTGATAAGTGGGTGGCCAACTCTTGACTTGGTGACAATCTTTATCTTCTCTTGTTTGCCCAAAACGTTATTGATAACATCATAATTAGAGCCAGTCAAAAACATGAAAGTTATAGACAATTGTCTCATATTTCTTGTGTAACAAATTCAGCTCATTTGGACTTCTAGAACTCTAGATATGGCCAAAATACCGAACAATGCTCGGGCTGGAAGAGAGATTCGGGATTCTTTGTTGTTGCTACCATTTGGACTTGAAAATAGCCTTTTTAGATCTTGGGTTCCATATGAAAGTTGTAGGCCTATGTCTTACCTTTCCATCTATATAAATTGGACCTAAATCTGAGATCTATAGCTCCAGATATGACCCAATTACCGAATAGTGTTCCAGTTTGTATTGCACCGACATCTCTTTTCTAAGTTTGACCATCTCTTTGCCCTTGCAATTTAAGTTCTTAAAGTCATCAATCAATCCTTTCATTTATGTGATAGGCCTACATTTAAAATGAACATTTATCATAAATTAAAGGTATCTTATATTATTAGATATATTATTATAAAACAAGCTTTAGTTAAGGAGTTATTGATACTTGAAGTGCAAAATAATGATATAAAACCATGATAGAAATGCACTTTTAAGTACTAATCAATGACTCACATCTTCCCTTAGTTTTACATCCAAGAACAGCTTAAACGCCCCTCTAAGGGTCGGGGATAGGCTTCCCATCCAATTTTCTTAGAAACTGGCAAACAGGATCATTTTTAGTCAATTCTCAAGACTAAGTAGATCATGTTCTTTATGAAATAGTAGCCATAAATCATGAATTGCACAATGCACATCTCCACTAGGATGCGTCTCAAGAGTCAATAGAAGATTATCTAAAGACTCCTTACTCAGGCCATCCTTAATGAATTGTATTTTATCTTCACGGTTTATAGATATCATTCCTAAAGAACGACATTGTGTATTACAAGTCCATCTAGCACATGGATGACAGTCTTTCAGTCGTTTTGCACGACGTTTCTTTGCAAAACTGCTTTTACCTATTCCAGGCATGTGTGAAATGAAGGAGTTAGAGGACTCACCTGATAATCGGACCTTTGCTTCAATCAACCAGCGAATATCTTTAGGAATTCCATGATTTATTAACAATCTCAATCTTGCACATCTAGCACGGTAAATTTTTGTAATCGCATTCTGAGGTAGAGCAGGAAAATACTTTTTCAATTTTTCAAGATTAGTGTCCATTATCAAATGAGAATTGGAAAAGAGATTTAAAGAATTGCACAAATCAAGTTCCTTTCATAGCTCAGGTGTCGGTTATACCATACAGTATGGGCTATGAAAGTGCCAAGCATTTGTTGTACCAAGTGTTATACAACATAAATCAAGACTAGTCATTTAACAAGCAAAGTATTAAAGAGTGAACAAGATAATAAATATAAAACATGTTAGTATCAAACATTAAAGTCCATATTAAGTTTACACTATACTTATTCTTACACCATTAATGTAACTTTTTCACCTTGACATAATAAACTTAGCTAGACATAATGAAAGAAAGAAAAATAAATAAACAAAATAAGTACATAAATAAGATAAGAGTTAACTAAGTAAGTGAAAGGAAATGAAAGGCATAAACTTGATATTAATGAAAGTAAAGCATAAACATTACAAAAAAATACAAAGAGAGAAAGTAAAAGCATGATCTTAATCTGGAAACCAAGATGCCTAAATGCATGGTAAATGCCTCCTTTTATAGGCCAAAATTGGGAACTATTGATTTGATGACTAATTGATGAGTGGGTGACCAACTCTTGACTTGGTAACAATCCTTATCTTCTCTTGTCTGCCCAAAATATCATTGATAACATCCAAATTAGAGCCATTTGAAAACATGAAAGTTGTAGGAAATTGTCTCAGATTTCTTGTGTAAATAATTAAGCTCATTTTGACTTCTAGAACTCCAGATATGGCCAAAATACTAAATAGTGCTCGGGCTAGAGGACAGATTAGGGCGTCTTATGATTGAATTGATGTGCAATGGAACTTTTGAAGATAAAGACCTTGATGAAGCAATGGAGTACTTAGACTTGTTAGCTGAAAATGCTCAAAATTAGGACACCGTGGGTACTTATGAGGAACCAAGTAAAACTCAACCTCATACATCTAGTGGAGGTATGTACAACCTTAAGGAAGATCATGACCTCCAAGCAAAGTTTGCATCTTTAGCTAGAAAAGTCGAGGCACTAGAATTAAAAAAGAGTGGTCAATTAAAATTTGTTGAACACATTGTTTGTCAAATATGTGAAACAAATGAACACTCAACCAATAACTGTCCAACCTTGTTAACAATATATAATTAGATTGGAACCTCCTTTGTGTGTGGTTTCCAATTGAACAATAAGAGTTTATACTATACTTGTTTGACTTACCATTAGTGGAACCTCTAACCTTGACATTTGTTATTATCATTGTTTAATCCTTACATTAATATTTCATCTCAAAGTTCTTATCATCTTATTCTTCTTCTCCTTCTTTTTCTTTATTATTATTATTATTATTATTATTATTATTATTAGTATTATTATTGTTATGATTGTTACTACTACTACTACTACTACTACTACTACTATTATTATTATTATTATTATTATTATTATTATTGTTGTTGTTGTTGTTGTTGTTGTTGTTGTTGTTGTTGTTGTTATTGTTGTTGTATTATTGTTATTTATAATTTGTACAATTAACCTCCCTGTGGTTCGACCCCGGTCTTGTCGGGTTATTTATTACTTCGACACTCCTGCACTTGGGTGAAGACATCAATCTTTTAGTCGTGTCAAGTTTTCTATTATTTTCATTGAGATCTTTGAGTCTTTAATGAAGAAATATGGAATCACACACAAAGTTGCCACCCTTTATCACCCTCAAACAAGTGGACAAGTAAAGCTTGCTAATAGGGAGATCAAACATATTTTGGAGAAAATAGTGAACCCTAATAGGAAAGACTGGTCTTTAAGACTTAATGATGCACTTTGGGCTTATCGAACTACTTATAAAACATCATTAGGTATGTCACCTTATAGACTAGTCTATGGAAAACCTTGTCACTTGCCTGTGGAACTTGAACATAAAGCTTATTGGGCTATTAAAGCTTTCAATTCAAATCTGGATGATGCTAGTCAACTGCAAAAATTATAAATAAATGAGCTTGAGGAAATAAGAAATGATGCATATGAAAATTCAAGAATTCATAAAGCAAGAATTAAAGAGTTTCATGACAAGAAAATACTGAGAAAAGCATTCAATGTTGGTAAAAAAGTCTTGCTTTATAATTCTTGACTGCATTTATTTCCTGGAAAATTAAGATCAAGATGGAGAGGTCCTTTTATTGTGAAATATGTGTATCCATATGGGGCCTATGACATTGAGAATCCAAAGAATGACAATGTTTTCAAGGTAAATGGACATCGTCTAAAAGTTTACTTTGATAATTTTTCAGTTGAACATGACTCTATTGAATTAGGTGATCCTATATATAAAGTTTGATTTTTTTTTGTTTTTGAGTGATTTTTGCTAGTTTCTCTCACCCCGGTCAAATGGCGGATAATGATACTCCGTGACTAAAGTCGGTTCTTTTAATTTCCCATAATAACTGATATTTGTGTATATATTTGTGCAATTCTTTGAATCTCTCTTCCAATTCTTATTTGAAAATGGACACTAATCTTGAAAAATTAAAAAAGTATTTTCCCGCTTTGCTTCAGAATGCGATTACAAAAATTTACCATGCTGGATGTGCAAGATTGAGATTGTTAATGAATCATGGAATTCCTGAAGATATTCACTGGTTGATTGAAGCAAAGGTCCGATTATCAGGTGAGTCCTCTAACTCCATTTCACACAGGCCTGGAATAGGTAAAAGCACTTTTGCAAAGAAATGTCGTGCAAAATGACTAAAAGTCTTTCATCGTTGTGCTAGATGGACTTGTAATACACAATGTCATTCTTTAGGAATGGTATCTATAAACCGTGAAGATAAAATACAATTTATTAAGGATGGCCTGAGTAAGGAGTCTTTAGATAATCTTCTATTGACTCTTGAGACGCATCCTAGTGGAGATGTACATCATGTAATTCATGATTTATGGCCACTATTTCATAAAGAACATGATCGACTTAGTCTTGGGAACCTGACTAAAAAAGACCCTGTTTGCCAGTTTTTAAGAAAACTGGATGGGAAGCCTATTCCTGATCCATAAAGGGCGTTTAAGCCGTTCTTGGATGTAAAACCAAGGAAAGATGTGAGCCACAATCACAACTACCTGTACATACATATGCTTTTTTAAAAGTAAATAAATAAATAAATAAAGAGAGAGAAAGAGAGAGAGTGTGATACTCGAGCTGGCCTATACATAGGTGGTATGATAGCCTTTCTAATTTCTCATCTATAAAATCCTCTCTTCCTTCCTTTCATTTTGACTCAACCCATACATTCAACAAATACAGAAGTGTGTAGAAATGACAAGTTCCTCAGGTCATCATATAAGAAATATTTGTGTTTTCGGTGGATCTAGTCCTGGGAAAGAAAATGAGTTTTTAGAATCAGCAAATTATCTTGGTCAAGTACTAGTTGAGAGAAAGATTCATTTAGTGTATGGGGGAGACAGTCTTGGGTTAATGGGAGGTGTGTCAATAATTGTATTTTTAGGAGGTAGTCATGTTTTGGGGGTCGTCCCCGAAGCTTTAGCACAAGGGGACATCATTGGAAAAACAATTGGAGAGGAACTTCAGGTCTCCACAATGTCGGCTCGAATGAATGCAATGTTTAACTATGCTGATGCCTTCATTCCTTTACCAGGTGGTCTACGCACATTGGAAGAGATCTTTCATATTTCCTTTTGGGCTCAACTGCACATTCACCATAAACCCATAGGTTTGTTAAATGTTAATGGTTATTATGATAATTTGTTGTCTTTTCTTGATCATGTTGTGGAATAAGAATTTCTAACATCTTAGCACGACAAATCATAATCTCTGCTACTATTGCTGAACAATTGATAGACTAACTACAATCTTTCATTCCTGTGATTGATCCCTCCATGAGTCGCATAAATTGGTCATCTAAGGAAAGCCATAAAAAGCTTAGAATATATTTGAGTCTTTATTTGTAATTTTTTTGTCCTTTTATTTTATTATTGTATTTTGTTATTTCTTATTTTTGTTTCAGTGTATTTCAGGTTTGTCACTGTTCATTATTTCAGGTGATATCTTCTATACTGTTGCGATGTCGCGGTTGCACAAATTAATTACCCTAGCTTAAAAGACAACACACAAGATAGTATAAAGCAAGCAAGGGGTTGATCCCACAAGGAAGATTTAGTTTAGATTTTTATGCTATACGTTATGCAATTATGGGTTTTTGATTTATGATGATCTAAACTATGGTAGAAATTCAACTAGCAAACAAAATCAATTGAAATCGAAATTTATCAAGAAAACAAACCTTGGTTGCAAGCACACATCCACCAACGAAAATTAGAACCGATCCTTGAAACAAAACTATAATTTATATTTTGAATTTTTATCTTTTCTTAATGTTGGTTAATTAATGGATCCACCGTATAACTAACCCTAACCAACAAACAATCACAATGTCCGCATTAATGATTTAGTTCAATGGTAGCCCTAAGAACTAGATATTTGAGTGTTCTCCCTAAGTTTAGTAATGTAGTTCCGCCACAATTATCAAGCTTAGTTGCTTCACAAGTTCATACATCACAACTCCGGTTTTGATAACAAATTTAGTAATAAATTGTTCACAATAATAACTTAGAGTTCCGCTCTAGCAATTATCAACAACAATCATAGAAAATATGCATAGGAAACACAATCATACTCATTCATAATATATACTGAAAATAAAAGGAAGAATAAATCTCACGGTTCTTGAAATTTGAAGGTTTGCTGTGTCCTTGCAACCAAGAAAAAAGCTTAGCCTTGCATAACTATTGAACAATTACTCTTAAAGAATGAAGATAGCATGATTTTTATGGGGTTTGTAGAGGAGAAAATTTGTGTTTCTTAACTTCCGGTTGCTGCCCCCCTTCTCTCCCCTCTCTCTTTCTTTTTATATGCTAAGAAACCCTAGTTTCTAATTTACAAAGTAGTCCTCCCTTAAGTTGACAATTGACATTTAAGTACTTCAACAACTATTTTTCCAAAAAAAAGAGAAATAGCCTTGCATCAAATCTTCAAGCTCTAACTTAGAGGAGCTAAATTGCTGATATAAAAGCTTGGATGATAGTTTAGAAGCTTTAAAATATAATTTGGACTCATTTCTTTACAGAACCTAATTGTTGGCAGAATTCAGTTGTCATCTTTGAAAAATTATATCTCCCTCATTTGACATCAGTTTTGGCTGAATTTTGGAGAGTTTACATACCTTTGAGTCAGGAATCCAAAAAAATTGAGTTTGCATAAATTGGACTTCTATAGCTTTAGATATTGAATTTTGAATAGACAAAGGTTAGTAGTGATAGAATGCAAGATTTCACTTTGAAGGATGTGATTTTCATGATTTTTCTCTTTTTATTGTTCCTGCATTACATTTCCACAAAGGTATGGATGTTAGCCTTTTAGTTCCACTAGAATCACTTCATTTTGATCTCTAGAACTCATGCTCTACATAAAACATCGACTGAACATCAAATTTGCCAATTATCTCCAATTTACTCCTTTTTGCATTTTCATCCAAAAGTGCCTTCAAAACATAAAACAAAGAATATCAAGGCATTTTACATATAAAACATAGACAAAACATTAGGTAAATATGGGTGAAACTATCGAATAATATGGTTACATCAAATACCCCCACACTTAGCTCTTGCTCGTCCTCGAGAAATGATAAATAAAATTAAATTGAAAATAACCATGATCAATCTCTTAATCTCCCATCAATGTCTAAGAGTACAAGCATTATAAATAAGAATATAATAAAAAAGGATAAAATAAATAAATTTTTATGAATTTGTTTACATGCAAACTTTAAAATTCAATCAATCATCGGGATTTAAATGAAATCTATGCCATGCCAAAGTGATAGGTGCTCTCATTGATATACACTCCAACACTCATATGTTTAGGGTTTATGTATTTAAATCTCTCAAATTCAATCAAAGAGTGTGTTCTACCATAAGCTTGCTTTTCAATCTCATCTCCATTACTAACATATTACAAACAATGCATGAATCAAAAGGTCTTATTTTCCGGTTGTAATGGGGCCAAGGTTAAGATGAGGTAAAAGAGAGTAAAAGAAAAGGTTCAAATCAAAGAAAGTAGAGCATTCTAAAAAATGATATTTCAAAATCAAAGCTCATAAATTTTTCATCTTTAATCACCAATGCTTAACTCCTTTTGATTTTAAGCTCTGTTAACATAAAATCTTAAGAACATAAAGGAATATTTTTTTTCTTTTTTTTTCTTTTTTTTTTTTAATTTTGCCCAACTTTTCATCAAGCATCACTTCTTCTGTCTTTTCACATAATTTCCAACCATAATTCGATGAAGTATCACAAGTATATGCTCTACTAATCCTTGGCCAGGGGAAAAGGAAAATATATATAAAGTTAAGGCTTATACATGGATAAAGCAAAGAAAAGATAAACAAGCTCAAATGGGGCTCACTAAGGATAATATGCTTTAGGTTGGCTTTTCGGTTCAAGTGATTTAACATTCCTAATGCCTTTATCATCTTCATGTATATTTGTAATGGAATATAATCTTAATAAGATATGAAGCAAGTTCTAGAGACACATATCATTGAAAGAATGCACACTCAAAGAATATAATGTTAAAGGCTCAAAAACTTGCAGTGGTATAACACTATAAAGTCAACATGCAAATTCTCAAAGTTAATCCCTAAACCAATTAGACCTTAAAATTTGCATGCATACTCTTTCATTTGATTTATATCTTCATCTATCTTAATTAATTCTCATACATAATACTCATATTCTCAAAAATCAATGGGAGTTAAAAAAATCAAACAATTTTTTTTTAGAACAACAAAGAAAATAAAAATTCGCCCAATACCCCCACAATTAAAACACAACATTGTCCTCAATGTTGAAATAAAAGCAAAGGAACATAAGAGAATGATAGAAAATAAATTAAAATGCAAAGAAATAAAAGATAAGGAAAAAAAAAGCAAATTTGATTTTTTTTATGTGTGCTGGGTTGCCTCTCGGTAAGCGCTTTTGTTTTATGTCATTGGCTTGACATGTGGGATGCTCATTCTTCATAGATTGGTTCAGCTAACTCTGTAGAAGCAACGAGTTTTGTTGTCCAACCTTCATAGAAAGGTTTCAAATGATGTCCATTGATCTTGAGTACTTTGCTGGTTTCTAAACTTGTAATTTCAATTGTACCATAAGGAAAAATATTAGAAACAACAAAGGGTCCAACCCAACGAGAGCGTAATTTTTCAGGAAAAAGTTTCAAACGCGAATGATAAAGAAGGACTTTGTCTCGAACATGAAATTCCTTTCTTGTAAGCATTCGGTCATGAAGATTCTTAGTCTTTTCTTAGTAAATCCTTGCATTCTCGTAAGCATCATTTTGAATTTCTTCCAACTCTTGCAATTGCAATTTTCTTGCAATCCCAGCAGCATCATAATTCATGTTGTATTGTTTAATGGCCCAAAAAGCTTTGTGTTTAAGCTCCACCGGTAGATGACATGCTTTCCCATAAATCATTCTATAAGGTGACATTCCTATAGGTGATTTATAAGCAGTTCTATAAGCCCAAAGTGCATCTCCAAGATATAGACTTCAATCTTGTCGGTTAGGTTGCACTGTTTTCTCCAATATAGACTTGATTTCTCGATTGAAAATTTCAGCTTGGCCATTCATTTGCGGATGATATGCTGTGGAAGTTCAATAAGTCACATGATATTTGCGTAGTAATGCTTCCATGGAACGATTGCAGAAATGAGTGTCACGATCAATGATGATAGCTTTAGGGATGACAAACCTATCAAATATATGAGTCCTAACAAAATCTAAAACAACCTTAGCATCGTTAGTTCGGCTTTCACCTCAATCCATTTGGACACATAATCAATAGTAAGAAGAATATAAAGATTTCCAAAAGAAGAAGGAAATGGACTCATAAAGTCAATACCCCAAACATCAAAAATTTCACTTACAAGAATATTTGTTAAAGGCATTTGATTTTTATGAGTGATATTACATGTTCTTTGGTATTTTTCACATGATTTGCAGAAGTGATATGCATCTTTAAAAATAGAAGGCCAATAGAAACCACTTTCAAGTACTTTATGGGCCGTTCTTTTTGCTCTAAAATGTCCACCACAAGAATGAGAATGACAAAAAGTGAGAATGGAATGAAATTCATCCTGTGGTACACATCTCCTTACTACTTGATCCACACAAAATTTCCACAAGTAAGGAGTGTCCCAAAAATAATATTTAGCATCAGCTCGTAACTTGTCCTTTTGGGATGTAGACAAACCTAGAGGGAATTCTTTGATGACTAAATAGTTCACCAAATCAGCATACCATGGTCTTGTAGAGGAATGTAGCACATACAACTGTTCATCAGGAAATGTTTCTCTTATACGTTCGATTGGAATATCCCCGGTTCTTAGTCGACTCAAGTGATCAGCCACATGGTTTTCGACACCTTTTTTGTCTTTGATCTCAAGATCAAATTCTTGTGAAAGCAAGATCCACCTAATCAATCTTGGTTTGGACTCCTTCTTCTTCAAAAGATACCTAAGAGTTGCATGGTTAGTAAAAACAATGACTTTTGTACCAAGTAGATATGACCTGAATTTTTCAAGAGCAAACACCACTGCAAAAAGTTCCTTTTCAGTTATATGGCAATTGCATTGTGCTCCATCCAACATGCGAGAAGCGTAGGCGATAACATGCAAATTCTTCCCAATTCTTTGCCCAAGCATAGCTCATACCGCATAGTCACTCGCTGATTAGTACTTAAAAGTGCATTTTTATCATGGTTTTATATCATCATTTTGCACTTGAAGTATCAATAACTCCTTAACTAAAGCATGTTTTATAATAATATATCTAATAATATAAGATACCTTTAATTTGTGGTAAATGTTCATTTTAAATGCAGGCCTATCACATAAATGAAAGGATTGATTGATGACTTTAAGAACTTAAATTGCAAGGATAAAGAGATGACCAAACTTAGAAAAGAGATGTCGGTGCAATCCAAACCGGAACACTGTTTGGTAATTGGGTCATATCTCGAGCTATATATCTCATATTTAGGTCCAATGTATATGGATGGAAAGGTAAGACATAGGCCTACAACTTTCATATGGAGCCCAAGATCTAAAAAGGTCATTTTTAAGTCCAAATTGTAGCAACAACAAAGAAGCCTGAATTTATCTTCCAGCCCAAGCACTATTCAGTATTTTGGCCATATCTAGAGTTCTAGAAGTCCAAATGAGCTGAAGTTTTTACACAAGAAAGTTGAGAGAATTGCCTACAACTTTCATGTTTTCAACTAGCTCCAATGTTGACGTTATCAATGACATTTTAGGCAGACAAGAGAAGATAAGGATTGTCACCAAGTCAAGAGTTGGCCACCCACTTATCAATTAGTCATCAAATCAATAGTTCTCAATTTTGGCCTATAAAAGGAGGCATTTGCCATGCATTTAGGCATCTTGGTTTCCAGATCAAGACCATGCTCTTCCTTTCTCTTTTTGTATTTTTTGTAATGTTTATGCTTTGCTTTCATTAATATTAAGTTTATGCTTTTCATTTCCTTTCCTTTACTTAGTTAGCTTTTATGTTCTTATTTTGTTTATCTATTTTTCTTTCTTTCATTATGTCTAGCTAAGTTAATTATATCAAGGTGAAAAGGTTACACTAATGGTGTAAAAATAAGTATAATGTAAACTTAATATGGACTTTAATGTTTGATACTAACATGTTTTATATTTGTTATCTTGTTCACTCTTTAATACTTTGCTTGTTAAATAACTAATCTTGATTTATGTTGTATAACACTTGGTACAACAAATGCTTGGCACTTTCATAGCCCATAATGTATGGTATAACCGACACCTGAGCTATGAAAGGAACTTGATTTGTTGTTAACATAAGTTATAATCATGAATGCTTGACGAGATTTACAAGTATTAGCATTAATTGAATAAGATGACTAATGTAATCATGTTAACAATCTATAATCCAATTGGAACCTTCTTTATGTGTGGTTTCCAATTGAATAATAAGAGTTTATATTATACTTGTTTACATACTATTAGTGGAATCTCTAACCTTGACAATTTCTATTATCATTGTTTAATCGTTACATTAATATTCCTTCTCCAAGTTCTCATCATCATCTTCTTCTTCTCTTTCTTTATTATTATTATTATTATTATTAGTACTACTACTACTACTACTACTACTGTTATTATTATTATAGTTATTGTTGTTATTGCTATTATTGTTGTTGTATTATTGTTGTTTATAATTTGTACAATTAAACTCCCTGTGGTTCGACCCCGGTCTTGCCGGGTTATTTATTACTTCGACACTCTTGCACTTGGGAGAAGACATCAATCTTTTCGTCGTGTCAAGTTTTTGGTGCCGTTTCGGGGAGGTAAGTTTTGTGTAAATTATAATATTTATTTTATTTTCACTTTTCACTTTTCTTGTATATAACTTTGTTTCTTTTCTTTTGTTTCCTTTTATTTTGTTTTCTTCCTTCTTCTTTTGCTTTTTATTTTATTTTATTCCTACACGTGCATGAGAGTGTGGTCACGTACATCAAGTGGTAGACTTTGTAGGATATCCTCATCATTTTCAGAAAATATGGCCGAAGAAGATAATCAATCACTTCATAATGAGAATAATGAGAATAACCGTGCTAGAACACTTAGAGACCACATGAATCCCACAAGAACAAGTGCACCATCATGCATAGTTTTTCCTCCCGATGCATCTCATTTTAATTTTAAATCAGGTATTATTCAACTTTTACCTTCTTTCCATGGCTTGGAATTGGAAAATCCATACTTGCATTTATTCCTAGTCACCATGTTCAATTTACGATAATCAATGCACATACGCCATCCAGTTTGGATTCTAGTTGGTATTAGTTCATTATTTTCATTCTTCACTACCGTGACTCCAGATGTTTTAGGGACAACTTGGGTTGAACTAACCCATTTTGAGTTTGCAATAGGGTAAATGATACCTGCATCAAGTAGCTTAAGCACTTCACCTCTCACTACTTCCTTCATGTTTGGGTTCAATCGTCTTTGCATTTGCCTCATAGATTTAGCCTCTTCTTCAAGATAGATTCTATGTGTACATAAAAGAGGGCTAATTCCTTTCAAGTCAGTAATTTTCCACCCAAAAGCTTTCTTGTGTTTTCTCACCACTCTCAAAAGTTTTTGTTCTTGCTCTATGCTAAGTTTTAATGAGATCACAATAGGATATAATTCATCTTCCCCTAGAAATGCATACTTAAGATCACTCGGTAAAGGCTTCCTTTCAAGTTTATAAGGCTGGACAAGAGATGCCTCAACTTTCACTTGGGGTGAAATCAAAGGCTCAAACGATGGGGTCCATTGACCTATTGACATAATAGGCATTGGATCTAGATAGTTCTCGAGTTCTCTTATGTCCTCATCAACACACTTCAAAGAACAAAATCTTTCATCATGAATTAAAGTTCTCTCTAATGGATCCTTGATCCACACTCTCTCAAAGTGTTCTTGACAAACTGTTTGGATCAAATCTACATCTCTAATGTCCTCATGTTCCCCAATTTGTTTGGAGACATTGAATATATTCATCTCTACAGTCATATTGCCAAAAGACAATTTCATCACCCCATTCCTACAGTTAATTAAGGCATTGGATGTAGTTAGGAAAGATCTCCCTAAAATGACTAGGATAGGAGCATTAGAACCTTGAATTGGTGCGGTGTCTAACACTACAAAATCAACAGGAAAGTAGAATTTATCTACTTAGACCAACACTTCCTCAACGATACCCCTAGGAATCTTGATTGACCTATCAGCTAATTGAAAGGTGATTCGAGCAAGCTTGATTTCTCCTAAACCTAATTGTTCGTAAACAGTGTAGGGTATTAAATTCACACTTGCTCCTAAATCCAATAAAGCTTGATCTATCTTATGACTTCCAATAATGTATGAAATGGTAGGACAACCAGGATCTTTGTATTTGGGAGGGGTCTTAAACTGGATAATGGCACTAGCATGTTCAGTCAGAAAAGCTCTTTCTTTTACATTCAATCTCCTTTTGACTATGCATAAATCCTTAAGAAACTTTGCATAAGATGGAACTTGTTTAATTGCATCAAGGAGTGGAATATTGACTTTCACTTGTTTGAACAATTCATAGATTTCTGAGTTCATAAGATCTTGTTTAGGTTTCCCTAACCTTTGTGGAAATGGTGCTTTAGGAACAAATTCTAAATCACTCATTTTGACTCCAATTTTTCTTGAATCATCTCCTTTCTCACTCATCTCTTTCTCATTTATCTCACCTTCTTTGTCACTCAAACTCTCATTTATTACTTGTGTTTTGATTCCCTCTTCACTTTCCCTAGATTTCTCCTCCACAATACCTTTAGGAATCCTAAAACCTACACCTTTGTCAACAATCTTTCCACTTTTAAGGGTAGTGATGGCTTGGACTTGTTCATGGTTTGAAGGTTCACTAGGTGAGGATTCACTCATGTGTACCTGACCTCTAGGATTGGGCATTGGTTGAGCTGGGATTTTTCCCTTCTCTTGAATGCTTAGTGATTGAGTTAACTTAGTTAGTTGACTTCGAATGTCATCTAAGGTCCTATTGGTCTGGTCTTGGAATTTGTAAGCTTGGTTGTTGATTCCTCCTTGCGTTTGCATGAATTATTGAAGAGTATCCTCTAAGGATCTCTTATGAGGTGGTTGGTATGTGTTATGTGTGGGAGCATGAAATGGTTGGGATAGAGGTTGAAATGTTTGAGGAACTGAAGAGCCCTCATTTCTCCATCGAAAATTTAGGTGGTTCCTCCATCAAGAATTATAAGTTTCAGAGTAGGGATTGCCTACTTGGTTTGGAAATGGCTTTCTAACATTACTTGAATCAGAAGTTTGGCCATATAGCACTTCCTTGAAGGCTGGAATGGTAGGACACTCAGTTGTCCTATGCCCTTTGCTCTCACAAACAACACAACTTTCCTCTTGTTGTTCACTCATGCCATGCAGTTTTTTAATCTCAAGAGACTCTACTTTCCTAGCCAATGAGGCTAATCTAGCATTGAGGTCATCAGTCTCTTTCAATTGAAACTTTCCACTTGAATGAGAAATGGTGTTTCTAGACTCAACATGAATTGGGAGAGAAGTCTTCCATTGTTTTGTGTTTTCAGCCAATTGATCAAAAAAATCAAAGGCCTCACTTGGTTCTTTGTCATAAAACTCACCACTACACATGGTTGACATTAGCTTTTTAAAATCTGCGGTAAGAGAGTCATAGAAGAAACTCACTAACCTACATATCTCAAAACCATGGTGGGGGCATGCATTTAACAAGTCTTTGAACCTTTCCCAGGCTTGGTGAAATGACTCATTTAGACTACAAGAAAAATTCATCATTTGACGTTGTAAGGCTGTTGTCCTATGAATGGGGAAGTATTTTTTTCAAAAAATCAGCTTGCATTTCTCTCCATGTACCTATAGACCTAGGACGCAAAGAGTTTAGCCAAAGCTTGGCTTTATCCTTTAGAGAGAATGGGAACAATTTAAGCCGAATTGTTTCCTCGGTGCATGTTCTATCAATAAAAGTATTACATACCTCTTCAAAGTCTTTAATGTGTATGTATGGATTTTTAGAATCCATACCATGAAATGTGGGAAGAAGTTGAATCATGCCTGGTTTCAAATTGAAAGCTTGTTGGTTAAGAGGTAAGATAATACACGAAGGTGTACTTTGTCTAACCGGGTGAAGATACTCTCTAAGAGTTCTAAAATTAGGTTGATCATTGAATTGTGGAGGTCCATTACCTTGAACACTCCCTTCACCCTCTACATCTTCAACATTAGCCATGATATAATAATAATAATAATAATAATAATAATAATAATAATAATAATAATAATATAACAATTATATGAATATGAAAGGAAAGGAAAGAAAAGAAAAAAAATGCAAATAAAAGTAATAGCTCAAAAATAAAAATACAACAAACTAAGAAATTCACTCTCCAACTAATAAGCACTATTAACAACAATAAACATTAAAAGATAATTATAACAAGCTTGAATAAAAAGGCGGTAATACCGGCCAAGCACTTCAAACAATAAATATAAGAAAAATAATCATAACAAAACAACAAAATAAAATGAAATAAACAAGAGGCGGTAATATCGACCAAGCACTTCAAACAATAAATATAAGAAAAATAATCATAACAAAACAACAAAATAAACTGAAATAAACAAGAGGCGGTATTACCGACCAAGCACTTTAGACAATAAATATAAGAAAAATAACAACAATAAACATTAAAAAGATAATTATAACAAGTATGAATAAAAACGCGGTATTACCGGCCAAGCACTTTAGATAATAAATAAAAACAATATCAACAAAATAAAATGAAATAAACAAGAAAAATATTAGAAACTAATAAGAATAGACAATAAAAGAAAAATGGTTGAACCAACCAAAATCCAACAATTAATAGTCCAGTCCACAGTCCAATATCCGAAACGTTAAGATCAAATTTTTTTTAGGCGGTAAAACCAGTCACTTGATTTGTTTTTCAATTTTTTTTTAGGCGGTAAAACCAGCCAATTGAATTTTTTTATATATGATTTTTTTTAGTTTTCCAATAATCAAATCTAAATTTGTTACCTTTGCTTGCTAGCTCCTCGGCAACGGCGCTAAAATTGCTTGACCGCTTTTTATGATCGGCTTGTTTTAACTCGTAAGTGCACGAGTGTGAGATGTAACAATTAACTCGGTAAGATCGGGGTCATATCCACAGAGAGCTAGATCTGGAAATTAAGCTAGGTAACAAAAAAAAATTCAAGAGAAAGTAAATTAACAATAACTTGATTGAAAATAATTGATGGATTTGTTTTCAAAGATGAAAAAGTGTAAATAGATTTTAAATGACAAGAAAAAGTAAGTCTTGGTCCAAATCAATTTTAATGGTGATGTATTGGTGATTTCTTCAACATATATAAGATAACTCAACCTAATATCAACAATGATGATATTAGATCGGAAGATATTACAATGAAGATTAGAAAGATGAAGATTGATTATTGCTTAAGAATGAACAAGTACTTTCATATTAAGTAAGACATTGAATCAAGCAATCTCTATACCAAAACTAAAGTTTGTGCATAAAAATTCAAGATTATAACATTACCTAAATGGTTTCTAAAATTTCTTTACAATAATAAATCATTCATGAAGAAAATGAGAAGATGAACATTAAGATTCATTCATATCCTAAAGAACTCACCTTAATCACCATTATCCTTGATTTGGATCCAAGAAAGAGTTTAGCCAACCATGATTATATATAAGAACACTTCAATAAACATGAAATAACTTGAATAAAATAGAAATAATAAGTTTTACAAACTAAAGAACCGAAATCTATAAAGAAGAACACAATACAATTTCAAAAAAAATTCGGACACAAATCTGACTCTAACTTTGGACAGCAATTTGACCCTCTTAGAAGCTTTTTTTCTAGATGTCTATTAGAGACATATTTATAGGAAATTCTGTCACCTTTCCAGATCATTAAAGAACAGCTCATTTGGACACCTAAGTCAAAAGTTATGAGCAAAACACAGAAAGGTCTTCTGAAATATCAAATCAAGACAGCTTTACAACCACTTTGGTGCACGTTTTTCTTCCTCATTTATGAGGTGTCTCCTTCTTCTTTTTGACCCAAAATAATGTTAAAATATCCCCTCCAACTTTCCATCCATGTGCTTGCCTTCTTGGATCAATGAATTACCCAAAATAAATCAATTGTTATTTGTTGTGTGGACATGTAAGATCATGGATTGTGTTTGGGTTGATTTGAAGGTTGATTTGAGGTTCTTTTAGGGCTGATTTGGTTCAAAGGTAACAAAAAATCTTCTAAGAGGGTCAAATTGCTGTCCAAAGTTAGAGTCAGATTTGTGTCCGAATTTTTTATGAAATTGTGTTGTGTTCTTCTTTATAGATTTCGGTTCTTTAGTTATATATTATGCTAGCAAGACTTTGAATGATGCTCAATTGAATCACACTACAACTGAAAAAGAACTCTTAGCTGTGGTCTTTGCATTACACAAGTTTAGGTCTTATTTGGTTGGATCTCTTGTTATTGTTTTCACTAATCATGCAGCATTGAAATATTTGCTCACAAAACAAGATGCCAAACCACGCTTGATTTGATGGATCCTCCTACTCCAAGAGTTTAACCTTGAAATTCGAGATAAAAAGGGAGTAGAGAATGTAGTGGCTGATCATTTGTCTTGTCTTTCAAGCTATAAGACCATAATTGATGAATCTCCAATAAATGAACTCTTTGCGAATGAAAATTTATTTTGTGCAGGTACTGTCTCTTACATTGGTTCTCCATGGTATGCTGACATAGCAAATTACCTAGCCACAAGTCAGATTCCTTCTCATTGGTCTAAACTTGACAAACAAAAATTCTTGCGCAATATGCGCACCTTTTTTTGGGATGACCCCTACCTATTTAAATACTGTCCTGACCAAATTATTAGGTGGTGCATCACTGATCATGAAATTCCAAGGGTCATTAATTTTTGTCATGCATTAGCCTATGGTGGGCATTTCTCTTCCAAGAAAATCATTGCCAAAATCTTGCAGTGTGGTTTTTATTGGCCTACCATGTTTAAAGATGTTCATGCCTTCTGTGTTGCATGTGATCGATGCCAACGACTAGGTAGCCTCACTAGGCGTAACATGATGCCCCTTAACCCCATCCTTGTTTTAGAAATATTTGATTATTGGGGGATTGATTTCATGGGACCTTTTCTAAGTTCATTTGGTTACCAATTCATCATTGTAGCTGTTGATTATGTGTCTAAATGGGTGGAGGCCATTGCATCTCGAACCAATGACCATCGAGTTGTGGTCAAATTCTTGAAAGAAAATATTTTCTCTCGTTTTGGCATGCCTCAGGCTATGATTAGTGATGGGGGAAAACATTTTTGTAACAAGCATGTTAGGATTTTGTAACAAGCATGATTAGTGATGGGGGAAAACTTTACATGATAAACATATTCTTAGAAAATCCTTTCATGTTGGTCGAAAGGTTCTCTTGTATAATTCACGATTACATCTCTTTCCTGGGAAGTTGAGGACAAAATGGATTGGTCCATTTGTGATTAAATCCATCTCTGAGCATGGTGCATTTGAGGTAGAAAATCCCAAAAATGAAAATATTTTCAAAGGAAATGGTCATCGATTGAAACTTTATCTTAAAAATGTTGTGGCTGAAGTTGAGACATTGGATCTTGAAGATCCAATACCATTGTAGTATCAGAAGTAATGAGTTTTTATTTTTATTTTATTTTTATTTTTATTTTATTTTTTTCTTCTTTCTTCCATCTTTTATATTTTCTTGTTCATGCATTTGGGACAATGCATTATTTTAAGTTGGGGGGTGTGAGGTTCTTTATTTTCAAAAAAAAAAACATCAATGTTTTCTTTTAGTTGTGATATGCAGGTTAAAAAAAAAATCAAGTAAGAAGTCAGCTCATGCCCAATTCAATTAGACATTCATCCTTGAAAATAGAAGGGGAGTAACAATTTTCTAATCTTTATACTTTTCTTCTCTTTCTCTTTTACATTGAGGATAATGTAAAACTTAATTTTAGATATTTCATTATGTTGAATGCTTGAGATAACCATGCTTGTTAAAAAAAAAATACTTGCATTGGTATGTGAATGAGACTTGTTCAGGATCATCATTATATTTTTAGGTTCATTATTGTGTTGAACATTGCATGCTTTAATTTGGGATGGATAATATCTTATAAAGCAAGATATAACATACTTTTGTTTAAGATTACTGAAGTACATCTTTCCTTGTAAAAGTTGTGAGTTGTGTGAATATGCATTAAAGATGAGTATGATGCTTTACTTGTGATTATCCCTTTTGATCTAGTCCTAAACAAGGTTTAAGTAAATAGAGTAATAATTATTACATAAATAAATAAATAAATGTGTACAAAGTTCTATCTACTCCAATGTTTTAAGTTGCTTAGTAACTAGGGGTATTCATCACAAATGTTTATCTTTACGTCAAACGGCAGCTTGAAATATGAGTATGCAAAGCACTTTAAGTTTGTGACTTTATGAGTAGCCAGATGCATTCATGACAAATGTTTGTATTTGCGTCAAAAGGGAAGTGACAACTTAAAGACAAAGAATAAATCATATCTTCCATATATATATATATAGATAGTTCTCTAGTTTGCTACCTTGTTTGTGTTGGTGAGAAGGGAAGATTACAAGTTCAGTTTTCATATGAATCAATCATGTTGGTTGCACAATAAATATGACTGAATTTGGAAATTTTGTATGGATGTTTGATTTAGAGAATGTGAATTTGCTTATTTTTCTTTATTTGCTATTGTGTACACTAAGTTAAAGACACCAATGTTTGCATGATAGGTCCTTCAAGTGTGATGAATCGAGTCTAATTATGGTTGTTATTATTATTATTTTTATTTCAAAGGTTTTATGTTTTGTTTTGCTTGAGGACTAGCAAAATCTAAGTTAGGGGGTGTGATTGTGCATCAAAAGTTTCATTAAGTCTCTTATTTTACATATGTATTTATTGTTTTTATTTGGTTGTTTTTATAATAATTGATGTGTTTGTTTAGTAATGAAGTTTGTTTTAATGTTTCGATAGGTTTTTGGAGCTTAAATGAATTAATTCAGAAAATTCAACGTTGGAATTCAGAACAAAGAATTGAAGAGACATTTAGTTGAAGATTGAAGCAAATCTTGGTTCAAATAAGTGCTCCAAATTTGTCCCAAAAATCAATTCTATTCCAATTCTAGAAAAGAATATCATATGATCTATTTCAAGCCCAAACTTGCCTTATGTTGTGTGCAAACTTCAACCATTAAACACTCAAGGTTTCAATGTCAATCTTAGCCCAAATAATAAGTATATTTATATACTTATTTGATGCTCAAATTTAGCCCAAAATTAGCCCTAAATCAACCCCAAATCAACCTTCAAATCAGCCCAAACACAATCCATGATCTTACATGTCCACACAACAAATAACAATTGATTTATTTTGGGTAATCCATTGATCCAAGAAGGCAAGCACATGGATGGAAAGCTGGAGGGGATATTTTAACATTATTTTGGGTCACAAAGAAGAAGGAGACACCTTATAAATGAGGAAGAAAAACGTGCACCAAAGTGGTTGTAAAGCTGTCTTGATTTGATTTTTCAGAACACCTTTTAGTGTTTTGCCCATAACGTTTGACTCAGGTGTCCAAATGAGCTGTTCTTTAATGATTTGGAAAGGTGACAGAATTTCCTATAAGTATGTCTCTAATAGACATCTCGACAAAAAGCTTCTAAGAGGGTCAAATTGCTGTCCAAAGTTAGAGTCAGATTTGTGTCTGAATTTTTTCTGAAATTGTATTGTGTTCTTCTTTATAGATTTCGGTTGGATTCAAGTTCTTTCATGTTTATTAAAGTGTTCTTATATATAATCATGGTTGGCTAAACTCTTTCTTGGATCCAAATCAAGGATAATGGTGATTGAGGTGAGTTCTTTAGGATATGAATGAATCTTAATGTTCATCTTCTCATTTTCTTCATGAATGATTTATTATTGCAAAGAAATTTTAGAAACCATTTAGGTAATGTTATAATCTTGAATTTTTATGCACAAAATTTAGTTTTGATATAGAGATTGCTTGATTCAATGTCTTACTTAATATGAAAGTACTTGTTCATTCTTAAGCAATAATCAATCTTCATCTTTCTAATCTTCATTGTAATATCTTCCGATCTAATATCACCATCGTTGATATTAGGTTGAGTTATCTTATATATATTGAAGAAATCACCAATACATCACCATTAAAATTGATTTGGACCAAGACTTACTTTTTCTTGTCATTTAAAATCTATTTACATTTTTTTTTATCTTTGAAAACAAATCCATCAATTATTTTCAACCAAGTTATTGTTAATTTAATTTCTCTTGAGTTTTTTTTTGTTACATAGCTTAATTTCCAGATCTAGCTCTCTGTGGATATGACCTCGATCTTACCGAGTTAATTGCTACATCACACAATCGTGCACTTGTGAGTTAAAACAAGCTGATCATAAAAAGCGGTCAAGCAATGATCAAGAAAAGATAACAACTTATCTTAATAACCATTAACATTTAACAAACCTATGGGTTTATGGTGAATGAGCAGTTGGGCCCAAGAGGAAATATGAAAGATCTCTTCCAATGTGCTTAGACCACCTCGTAAAGAAATGAAGGCATCAGCATGGTTAAACATTGCATTCATTCGAGCTGACATTGTAGAGACCTGAAGTTTCTCTCCAATTGTTTTTCCAATGATGTCCCCAAAACTTGACTACCTCTTAAAAATACAGCTATTGACACACCTCCCATTAATCTAAGACTGCCTCCCCCATACACTAAATGAATCTTTCACTCAGCTAGCACTTGACCAAGATGATTTGTTGATTCTAAAAACTCCTTTTCTTTCCCAAGACTAAATCCACCAAAAACACAAATATTTCTTATATGATGACCTGAGGAACTTGCCATTTCTACACACTTGTGTATTTGTTGAATGTATGGGTTGAGTAGAAATGAAAGGAAGAAAGAGAGGGTTTTATAGATAAGAAATTAGAAAGGGCAATCATACCACCTATGTGTAGGTCAGCTGGAGTCTCACACACACACACTCTCTCTATTTATTTATTTATTTACTTTTGAAAAAGCATGTCTATATACAGGTAGTTGTGATTGTGGCTCCCATCTTCCCTTGGTTTCACGTCCAAGAACGACTTAAACGCCCTCTATGGGTCGGGGATAGGCTTCCCATCCAGTTTTCTTAAAAACTGGCAAACACAGTCTGTTTTAGTCAAATTCCCAAGACTAAGTTGATCATGTTTTTTATGAAATAGTGGCCATAAATCATAAATTGCACGATGCACATCTCCACTAGGATGCATCTCAAGAGTCAATAGAAGATTATCTAAAGACTCCTTACTCAAGCCATCCTTAATGAATTGTATTTTATCTTTACAGTTTATAGATATCATTCCTAAAGAACAACATTGTGCATTACAAATCCATCTAGCACATCGATGACAGACTTTCAATCGTTTTGCATGATGTTTCTTTGCAAAAGTACTTTTACCTGTTCTAGGCATGTGTGAAATGAAGGAGTTAGAGGACTTACCTGATAATCGGACCTTTGCTTCAATCAACCAGCGAATATCTTCAGGAATTCCATGATTCATTAACAATCTCAATCTTGCACATCTAGCACGGTAAATTTTTGTAATCGCATTTTGAGGCAGAGTGGGAAAATACTTTTTAAATTTTTCAAGATTAGTGTCCATTATCAAATGAGAGTTAGAAGAGAGATTCAAAGAATTGCACAAATATATACACAGATATCAGTTATTGTGGGAAACTAAAAGAACCGACTTAAGTTATGGAGTACCGTTGTTCACCATTTGACCGAGGTGAGAGGAACTAGAAAAAATCACTCAAAAAGAAACACAAAAACAATGTGAGGAAAAAAAATAATCAACCTTTATTTACATGATCATTCAAACTAGTTGATTCATTTTCACTAAGAAAATTATTAAAGTAATCTTTCAAACGATGCCCATTTTCCTTAAAAACATTATCATTCATTGAATTCTCAATATCACAGGCCCCGTAAGGATTGCTCCATCTCGGTCTTAGCTCTCTAGGGAATGCATAGAGTTGAGAATTATAAAACAAAACTTTTTGACTAGTATCAATTTTTTGACAATTTTCACAAGTTTTGCAGAATGCATGCGTGTCTTTGAACATGGTAGGCCACTAAAATCCATTTTGAAAGATTTTTACAGTTGTCTTTTTTGACGAGGAATAACTTCCACATGCTTCAGAATGACAAAGTTTAATGACACTACTTACCTCATTGTCGAGAATGAATCTTTGAAATATTTGCTCAGGACAATATTTGAATAAGTTAGGGTCATCACAATAAAAAGTCTTCACTTTATTCAAAAACTTTTCTTTATCTTGAGTACTCCAATCAACTAGCAAATCTCCTAAAGCAAGAAAGTTGATATTTTTATCATACCAAGGCATTGGACTAAGAGAAAATAAGGATTCGTTAGGAAAGTAATCATTGATTGGTGTGATGTCAGATGTCGAATATGTTGTCACTGTTGACAAAAGATTTACATCAATATTTTTGGTGCTTGTTTGATCCGTGATTTCTTTCTTAGAATAAATATTCATCTCCAATGTCATGTTTCCAAATGATAGCTTCATCAGTCCATTCCTACAATTAATCAATGCGTTAGAGGTTGCAAGAAACGGACATCCTAAAATAACAGGAAATGAATTACATGCTTCAATAGGTTCTGTGTCCAAGACAATAAAATCCACAGGATAAATGAATTTATCGACTTGTACTAACAGATCTTCAATTATTCCTCTAGGAACTTTTACAGATCTATCGGCAAGTAAAAGAAATATAGAAGTTGGTTTTAACTCACCTAGATTGAGACTCTGAAAAACTGAATAAGGAAGTAAATTCACATTAGCACCGAGATCAAGTAAAGCTCTTTCAATTTTATGCTCTCCAATAAAGCAAGAAATTGTAGGACAACCAAGGTCTTTATATTTCAAAGCATTATTGTTATGAAGAATAACACTTACTTGTTCGGCTAGAAAGACTTTCTTTTTCACATTCAGTTTCCTCTTCACAGTGCATAGATCTTTTAAAAATTTAGCATAGGAAGAAACCTGTTTAATAGCATCCAGCAAAGGTATATTGATTCTTACCTGTTTAAAAGTTTCAAAACTTTCAGAGTTGTGATTGATTTTCCTTTGTTTGGTCATGACTTGAGGAAATGGAAGTGTTGGCGGAGAATCAGTCTTTTCCTTGCAATGTTCAGATTCAACCCCTTCCTTACCCTTAGAGATTGACTCATCATCTTTCTCATAAGGTTCAAGAGAGGTTTTTTCAATAACCTTACCACTGCGAAGAGTAGTGACTGATTTAACTTGATCCATGTGTTGGCTTCCAAAACTACTTGCATTTGCATTGTATTGCCCCTTGGGATTTTGTTGTGGTTGAGATGGAAACTTACCTTTCTCTTGGAAACTGAGAGTAGATGTTCATTTTGCAAGAGTATCTTTAAAATTTGTCATGTTTTGAGCAAGTTGAGTATTGATTGTCTCTTGCTTTTCAATGAATGCATGCAATGTTTCCTCAAGATTTCTTCTAGAAGGTGGAGCATAAGGAGGTGCATATCCATGAGAATTTTGGAAATTGCGGTGTGCCTGAAATGGTGGTTGTGAAGTTTGTACATTGTTATTATCACTCTTCCAACTGAAATTTAGGTGATTTCTCCAACCAGGGTTGTATGTTAGGGAGTATGGGTTGTGGTTGGCCTTTTGGAAACTGTTTAAAGTATGGGCTTATTCATGGAGACATTCTTTGAAAGAAGGCAAGGTTGGACAGTTATTGGTTAAGTGTTCATTTGTTTCAGATATTTGACACACAATGTTTTCAACAGATTTTAATTGACCACTCTTTTTCAATTCTAGTGCCTCGACTTTTCTAGCTAAAGATGCAAACTTGGCTTGAAGGTTGTACATACCTCCACTAGATGTATGAGGTTGAGTTTTACTTGGTGCCTTAGAAGTACCCATGGTGTCCCAATTTTGAGCATTTTCAACTAACAAGTCTAAGTACTCCGTTGCTTCATCAGGGTCTTTATCTTCAAAAGTTTTATTGCATATCAATTCAACCATTTGCCTATCTCTAGGTGTTAACCCTTCATAAAAATATGAAATCAATCTCCATGTTTCAAAACCATGATGAGGGCAAGTATTAAGCAAGTCTCGATACCTATCCCAACATTGGTAAAATGTTTCTCCTGGTTTTTGAGTGAAAGTGGTGATTTGTCTCTTGAAAGAGTTTGTTCTGTGAGATGGGAAAAACTTCTTTAAAAACTATTGTTGCATTTCATCCCAAGCATGAATGGATCCTGGTCTCAAATTTTATAGCCAAGTTTTAGCTTTATCTTTTAATGAAAAAGGAAAAAGCTTTAATATGATGGTGTTCATGCTATAATTTAAATTATTATATCTGTTGTAGACCTCCTAAATTCCCTTAAATGCAAGTATGGATTTTCCAATTCTAAGCCATGAAAAGAAGGTAAAAGTTGAATAATACCTGGTTTAAAATTAAAATGAGATGCATCGGGAGGAAAAACTATGTATGATGGTGCACTTGTTCTTGTGGGATTCATGTGGTCTCTAAGTGTTCTAGCATGGTTATTCTCATTATTCTCATTATGAAGTGATTGATTATCTTCTTCGGCCATATTTTTTGAAAATGATGAGGATACCTACAAAGTCTACCACTTGATGTACATGACCACACTCTCATGCACCTGTAGGAATAGAATCAAAGGAAAAAGAAAACAAAAGAAGAAGAAACAAGAGAAAAGAAACAAAGTTATATACAAGAAAAGTGAAAAGAGAGAATAAAATAAATATTATAATTTATACAAAACTTACCTCCCTGGCAACGGTGCCAAAAACTTGACATGACTAAAAGATTGATGTCTTCTCTCAAGTGTAGGAGTGTCGAAGTAATAAATAACCTGGCAAGACCGGGGTTGAATCACAGAGAGGTTAATTGTACAAATTATAAACAACAATTATAAACAACAACAATAGTAATAATAAGAACAACAATAATAATAGTAGTAATAATAATACTAATAATACTAGTAGTTGTAGTAGTAGTAGTAGTAGTAGTAGTAATAATAATAATAACAACAACAATAATAAAGAAAAAGAAGAAGAAGAAGAAGAAAGGTTGATGATAACTTTGAGATGGAATATTAATGTAACGATTAAACAATGATAACAAACAATGTTAAGGTTAGAGGATCCAATAATGGTATGTCAAACAAGTATAGTATAAACTCTTATTATTCAATTGGAAACCACACACAAAGGAGGTTCCAATCAGATTATAGATTGTTTACATGATTACATTAGTCATCTTATTCAATTAATGCTAATACTTGTACATTTCATCAAGCATTCATGATTATAACTTATGTTAACAACAAATCAAGTTCCTTTCATAGCTCAAGCGTTCGTTATACCATACAGTATGGGCTATGAAAGTGTCAAGCATTTGTTGTACTAAGTGTTATACAACATAAATCAAGATTAGTCATTTAATAAGCTAAATATTAAAGAGTGAACAAGATAATAAATACAAAACATGTTAGTATCAAATATTAAAGTTCATATTAAGTTTACACTATACTTATTCTTATATCATTAGTGTAACCTTTTCACCTTGACATAATAAACTTAGCTAGACATAATGAAAGAAAGAAAAATAAATAAACAAAATAAGAACATAAATAAGATAAGAGTTAACTAAGTAAAGGTAAGGAAATGAAAGGCATAAACTCGATATTAATGAAAGCGAAGCATAAACATTACAAAAAATACAAAGAGAGAAAGCAAGAGCATGATCTTGATCTGGAAACCAAGATGCCTAAATGCATGGCAAATGCCTCCTTTTATAGGCCAAAATTGGGAACTATTGATTTGATGACTAATTGATGAGTTGGTGGCCAACTCTTGACTTGGTGAAAATCCTTATCTTCTCTTGTCTACCCAAAACGTCATTGATAACGTAAAAATTAGAGCCACTAGAAAACATGAAAGTTGTAGGAAATTATCTCAAATTTCTTGTGCATAACATTCAGCTCGTGTTGACTTTTATAACTCTAGATATAGCCAAAATACTGAACAGTGCTCGGGCTGGAGAATAGATTCAGGCTTCATTGTTGTTGCTATAATTTGGACTTGAAAATGGTCTTTATAGATCTTGGGTTCCATATGAAAGTTGTAGGCCTATGTCTTACCTTTCCATCTATATAAAGTAGACCTAAATCTGAGATCTATAGCTCCAGATATGACCTAATTACCGAATAGTGTTCCGGTTTGGATTGCACCGATATCTCTTTTCTAAGTTTGGTCATCTATTTATCCTTTCAATTTCAGTTCTTAAATTCATCAATCAATCCTTACATTTATGTGATAGGCCTACATTTAAAATGAACATTTATCACAAATTAAAGATATCTTATATTATTAGATATATTATTATAAAACAAGTTTTAGTTAAGGAGTTATTGATACTTGAAGTGCAAAATGATGATATAAAACCTTGATAAAAATACACTTTTAAGTATCAATCACTTTTAAATAAACCTTGCCTTCTTTTAAAGAATGTCTTCATGAATAAGCCCATGCTTTAAACAGTTTCCAAAGGGCCAACCACAACCCATACTCACAAATATACAACCTTGGTTGGAGAAATCAACCAAATTTTAGTTGGAAGAGTGACAACAACAATGTACAAACTTGATAACCATCGTTTCAAGCACACCACAATTTCCAAAATTCTTATGGATATGCACCTTCTTATCTCCACCTCTTAGAAGAAATCTTGAGGAAACATTGCATGCATTTATTGAAAAGCAAGAGACAATCAATACTCAACTTGCTCAAAACATGATAGATTTTAAAGATACTCTTGCAAAATTAACATCTGCTCTTAGTTTCTAAGAGAAAGGTAAGTTTCCATCTCATCCACAACAAAATCTCAAAGGGCAAGATAATGCAAAAACAAGTAGTTCCGGAGGCCAACACATGGATCAAGTCAAATCAGTCACTACTCTTCGCAGTGGTAAGGTTATTGAAAGACCCTCTCTTGAACCTTATGAGAAAGATGACGAGTCAATCTCTAAGGGAAAGGAAGGGGTTGAATCTAAAAATTGCAAAGAAAAGGTTGATTCTTCGCCAACACTTCCATTTCCTTAAACCATGACCAAACAAAGGAAAATCAATCACAACTCTGAAATTTTTGAAACTTTCAAATAGGTAAGAATCAATATACCTTTGCTGGATGCTATTAAACAGGTTCCTTCCTATGCTAAATTTTTGAAAGATCTATGCATTGTGAAGAGGAAACTGAATGTGAAAAAGAAAGTCTTTTTAGCTGAACAAGTAAGTGCTATTCTTTAGAACAATAATGCTTTGAAATATAAAGACCCTGGTTGTCCTACAATTTCTTGCTTTATTGGAGAACATAAAATTGAACAAGCTTTACTTGATCTTGGAGCTAGTGTGAATTTACTTCCATATTCAGTTTTTCAGAGTCTCAATCTAAGTGAGTTAAAACCAACTTCTATAACTCTTTTTCTTGCCGATAGATTTGTAAAAGTGCCTAGAGGAATAGTCAAAGATGTGTTAGTACAAGTCGATAAATTCATATATCCTGTGGATTTTATTATATTGAACACACAACCTGTTGAAGCATGTAATTCATTTCCTGTTCTTTTAGGACATCTGTTTCTTGCAACTTCTAATGCATTGATTAATTGTAGGAATGGACTGATCAAGCTATCATTTGGAAACATTACATTGGAGATGAATATTTTCAACATTTGCAAGCAACCTGCAGATGATAATAATTTACAAGAACTAGATCATATTAACGAATTAGTTTATGATCAACTTGAATCTACTTTAAGTAAAAATGAGTTAGATGAATCTGAAGATTTGCAAATGATTTATTCTGAGGAAGAAATCATAGATGAAAAACGCATTGAAAATGTTGATGCGGATCTTTTGTCAAAAGTGACAACAAATTCGACATGTAACATCACACCAATCAATGATTACTTTCCTAATGAATCCTTACTTTCTCTTAATCCAATGCCTTGGTATGATAAAAATATCAATTTTCTTGCTTTAGGAGATTTGCCAACTGATTGGAATACCCAAGACAAAGAAAAGTTGTTGAACGAAGTGAAGAACTTTTATTGTGATGACCTAACTTATTCAAATATTGTCCTGATCAAATATTTCAAAGATTCATTCCCGACAATGAGGTAAGTAGTGTCATTGAACTTTGTCATTCTGAAGAATGTGGAAGTTATTTCTCGTCAAAAAAGACAACTACAAAAATCTTTCAAAATGGATTTATTTGGCCCACCATGTTTAACGACATGCATGCATTCTACAAAACTTGTGAAAATTGTCAAAAAGTTGATACTAGTCAAAAAGTTTTATTTTATAATTCTCAACTCTATGAATTCCCTAGAGAGCTAAGATCAAGATGGAGCAGTCCTTATGGGGCTTATGATATTGAGAATTCAATGAATGACAATGTTTTTAAGGAAAATGGACATCATTTGAAAGCTTACATTGATAATTTTCCTAGTGAAAATAAATCAACTAGTGTGAATGATCTTGTAGATAAAGGTTGATTATTTTATTTTTCTTACATTATTTTTATGTCATCATTTTGCACTTGATAAATAACTCAACTAAAGCATGTTTTATAATAATATATCTAATAATATAAGATACCTTTAATTTATGGTAAATGTTCATTTTAAATGCAGGCCTATCACATAAATGAAAGGATTGATTGATGAATTTACGAACTGAAATTGAAAGGACCAAGGGATGGCCAAACTTAGAAAAGCGATGCTAGTGCAGTCCATACCAGAACACTATTTGGTAATTGGGTCATATCTATAGCTGTAGATCTCAGATTCAAGTCCAAATTGGAGCAGCAACAAAGAAGTCCAAATATGTCGTCCAACCCTAGCACTGTTCAGTATTTGGCCCATATTTGGAGTTTTAGAAGTCCAAATGACATGAATGTTTTACACAAGAAAGCTGAGACAATTATCTACAACTTTCATATTTCAAGTGACTCCAATTTTGACGTTATCAATGACGTTTTTGGCAGACAAGAGAAGATCATGCTCTTGCTTTCTCTTTTTGTATTTTTTGTAATATTTATGCTTTGTTTTCATTAATATCAAATTTATGCCTTTCATTTCCTTTCCTTTACTTAGTTAACATTTATCTTATTTATGTTATTATTTTGTTTATTTGTTTTTCTTTCTTTCATTATATCTAGCTAAGTTTATTATGTTAAGGTGAAAAGGTTACACTAATGGTGTAAGAATAAGTATAGTGTAAACTTAATATGGACTTTAATGTTTGATACTAACATGTTTTCTATTTGTTATCTTGTTCACTCTTTAATACTTTGCTTGTTAAATGACTAATCTTGATTTATGTTGTATAACACTTGGTATAACAAATACTTGGCACTCTCATGGCCCATACTATATGGTATAACCGACACCTGAGCTATGAAAGGAACTTGATTTGTTGTTAACATATGTTATAATCATGAATGCTTGACAAAATTTACAGGTATTAGCATTAATCGAATAAGATGACTAATGTAATCATGTTAACAATCTATAATCTGAATGGAACCACCTTTGTGTGTGGTTTTCAATTGAATAATAAGCGTTTATACTATACTTGTTTGACATACTGTTAGTGGATCCTCTAACCTTGACATTTGTTATTATCATTGTTTAATTCTTACATTAATATTCCATCTCAAAGTTCTTATTTTCTTCTTCTTCTTCTCCTTCTTTTTCTTTATTATTGTTATTATTATTATTAGTACTACTACTACTACTATTATTAGTATTATTATTGCTACTATTATTATTGTTGTTGTTATTGTTAGTATTGTTATTGTTTATAACTGTTATTTACAATTTATACAATTAACCTCCCTGTGGTTCGACCCTTGATTAGTAGTTAAAAGTGCATTTTTATCAAGGTTTTATATCATCATTTTGCACTTGAAGTATCAATAACTTCTTAACTAAAGCATGTTTTATAATAACGTATCTAATAATATAAGATACCTTTAATTTATGGTAAATATTC
Organism: Populus pruinosa; assembly: GCA_026413675.1. Classification (NCBI taxonomy): domain Eukaryota; kingdom Viridiplantae; phylum Streptophyta; class Magnoliopsida; order Malpighiales; family Salicaceae; genus Populus; species Populus pruinosa. The sequence goes on from CM048607.1 coordinate 9,419,672, forward strand.
ATTTTCAATGCAGGCCTATCACATAGATGAAAGGATTGATTGATGAATTTAAGAACTGAAATTGAAAGGACAAAGAGATGGCTAAACTTAGAAAAGAGATGCCGGTGTAGTCCATACCGGAACACTGTTTGGTAATTGGGTCATATCTAGAGTTATAGATCTTAGATTTAGGTTCAATTTATATGGATGGAAAGGTAAGACATAGGCCTACAACTTTCATATGGAGCCCAAGATCTAAAAAGGTCATTTTCAAGTCCAAATTGGAGCAACAACAAAGAAGTCCAAATCTGTCTTCCAGCAAGAGCACTATTCAGTATTTCGCCCATATCTAGAATTCTAGAAGTCCAAATGATCTAAATTGTTTACACAAGAAAGCTAAGGTAATTATCTACAATTTCATATTTCAAGTGGCTCCAATTTTGACGTTATCAATGATGTTTTTGGCAGACAAGAGAAGATAAGGATTGTCACCAAGTTAAGAGTTGGTCACCCACTCATCAATTAGTCATCAAATCAATAGTTCCCAATTTTGGCCTATAAAAGGAGGCATTTGCCATGTATTTAGGCATCTTGGTTTCTAGATCAAGATCATGCTCTTGCTTTCTCTTTTTGTATTTTTTGTAATATTTATGCTTTGTTTTCATTAATATCAAATTTATGCCTTTCATTTCCTTTCCTTTACTTAGTTAACATTTATCTTATTTATGTTCTTATTTTGTTTATTTGTTTTTCTTTCTTTCATTATATCTAGCTAAGTTTATTATGTTAAGGTGAAAAGGTTACACTAATGGTGTAAGAATAAGTATAGTGTAAACTTAATATGGACATTAATGTTTGATACTAACATGTTTTCTATTTGTTATCTTGTTCACTCTTTAATGCTTTGCTTGTTGAATGCCTAATCTTGATTTATGTTGTATAACACTTGGTACAATAAATACTTGGAACTCTCATGGCCCATACTGTATGGTATAACCGACACCTGAGCTATGAAAGGAACTTGATTTGTTGTTAACATATGTTATAATCATGAATGCTTGACAAAATTTACAGGTATTAGCATTAATCGAATAAGATGACTAATGTAATCATGTTAACAATCTATAATCTGAATGGAACCACCTTTGTGTGTGGTTTTCAATTGAATAATAAGCGTTCATACTATACTTGTTTGACATACTGTTAGTGGATCCTCTAACCTTGACATTTATTATTATCATTGTTTAATTCTTACATTAATATTCCATCTCAAAGTTCTTATTTTCTTCTTCTTCTTCTCCTTCTTTTTCTTTATTATTGTTATTATTATTATTAGTACTATGACACGACTGAAAGATTGATGTCTTCTCCCAAGTGCAGGAGTGTCAAAGTAATAAATAACCCGGTAAGACCGGGGTTGAACCACAGGGAGGTTAATTGTGCAAATTATAAACAACAATTATAAACAACAATAATAGTAATAACGATAACAATAATAATAATAATAATAATAATAATAATAATAATAATAATAATAATAATAATAATAGTAGTAGTAGTAGTAGTAGTAGTAGTAGTAGTAGTAATAATAATAATAATAATAAAGAAAGAGAAGAAGAAGAAGATGATGATGATGAGAACTTAGAGATGAAATATTAATGTAAGGATTAAACAATAATAATAACAAATGTCAAGGTTAGAGGTTCCACTAATGGTATATCAAACAAGTATAGTATAAACTCTTATTATTGAATTGGAAACCACACACAAAGGAGGTTCCAATTAGATTATATATTGTTAACATGATTACATTAGTCATCTTATTCAATTAATGCTAATACTTGTAAATCTCGTCAAGCATTCATGATTATAACTTATGTTAACAACAAATCAAGTTCCTTTCATAGCTCAGGTGTCGGTTATACCATACATTATGGGCTATGAAAGTGCCAAGCATTTGTTGTACCAAGTGTTATACAACATAAATCAAGATTAGTTATTTAACAAGCAAAGTATTAAAGAGTGAACAAGATAACAAATATAAAACATGTTAGTATCAAACATTAAGGTCCATATTAAGTTTACACTATACTTATTCTTCCACCATTAGTGTAACCTTTTCACCTTGACATAATTAACTTAGCTAGACATAATGAAAGAAAGCAAAATAGATAAACAAAATAAGAACATAAAAGCTAACTAAGTAAAGGAAAGGAAATGAAAGGCATAAACTTGATATTAATGAAAGGAAAGCATAAACATTACAAAAAATACAAAGAGAGAAAGGAAGAGCATGATCTTGATCTGAACACCAAGATGCCTAAATGCATGGCAAATGCCTCCTTTTATAGGCCAAAATTGGGAACTATTGATTTGATGACTAATTGATAAGTGGGTGGCCAACTTTTGACTTGGTGACAATCCTTATCTTCTCTTGTCTGCCCAAAACGTCATTGATAACGTCAAAACTGGAGCCAGTTGTAAACATAAAAGTTGTAGGCAATTGTCTCAGCTTTTTTTTGTAAAAACTTCAGCTCATTTGGACTTCTAGAACTCCAGATATGGCCAAAATACCGAACAGTGCTCGGGCTGGAAGATAGATTCGGGCTTCTTTGTTGTTGCTACAATTTGGACTTGATAATGGCCTTTTTAGATCTTGGGCTCCATATGAAAGTTGTAGGCCTATGTCTTACCTTTCCATCCATATAAATTGGACCTAAATCTGAGATCTGTAGCTCCAGATATGACCCAATTACCGAACAGTGTTCTGGTTTGGATTGCACCGACATCTCTTCTCTAAGTTTGACCATCTCTTTATCCTTGCAATTTAAGTTCTTCAAATCATCAATCAATCCTTTCATTTATGTGATAGGCCTGCATTAAAAATAGACATTTACCACAAATTATAGGTATCTTATATTATTAGATACATTATTATAAACATATTTTAGTTAAGGAGTTATTGATACTTCAAGTGCAAAATGATGATATAAAACCATGATAAAAATGCACTTTTAAGTACTAATCACACCCCTCAACCAGCTTATTACTAGTCCCTAGTAATCAAAGCGTTACAATAATTTACAAATTTCACAAAGCAAGGTATTCATCATTTAACTTCCATTAATCTATCCAGATAAACAAACTCTCATTAAATTTATATATCTGCTCAATACCGCTTAACAAGATATTAATAAACCTTTTTTTTTGTGCTCAATGTATCAACACATAATTATGGGGCTTTTCTTGGAAGAAAACAAAATTTTTGTTCTAATGTTTAAGGTTAACTTCCTTGGGTTGGGATTATTATTTTTGTCTTTTTTTTTGTCTTTTTTTTTAAATATATACATATAATTTAAAAACATCATGCATCTTTAACCCATGTAACGAGCTTTCAGCTAATGACTCCCAAACCAGTTGGTCTTAGGGCATTAGGTGTTAAGACACCCCTACGAGCTTAGTAACTCGAGTCGCCGATACTGATATGTGGATAGTGCAATGTTTGATTCCCTTAAGCTTTTCTCCTCAACCCATGTAACAAGCGTTGGGCCAATAGCTCCCAAGTCAGTTGACTTTAGGGTATTAGGTGTTAAAACACCCCTTCGGACTTAATTGCTTAGGTTAGGGAGGCTACGAAACCAAACTTATCTACATTTTTATTATCATCATTTTTTTTCTTGTTTTTCTTTTTTTTTCATGTTTTTTTTTAATTATATACAATCCCTTTCCCTTAGTTGTTACCTTTAACAAAAGAACATAAATAATGTAATAATCCAATATGCAACCCACAATCATATGTTAAAGTGTGTGTGTAAATTAAGGTTCAAGAATACATGTTAAATAAGTATATGAGCAGAATTAAGTGATAACAATGCGAGAGTTTGTAAACCTGAATATTTCAAGAAGTATTATAATAGACCTTGTTAAGAATGGTTACTAAGATACGTCTCAAGAGTCACTTTAACAAAAGAACTCCTTTACTCTGCCATCCTAGTAACAACAATTATGCACATGCTTTATGAAATGAAAAACAATTTTTTTTTATCAACTACTACCCTCTCCCCCCAACCAAAATGAGACATTGTCCTCAATGTTCTAAGGTAGAAAGATAGAGTATAGAAGATATCACCTAAAATAACGAACACTGACAAAACCTGAAACACACTAAAACAAAAATAAGAAATAACAAAACACAATAATAAAACCAAAATACACAAAAATTCACTAATGAAGGCTCAAATCCAATCTAAGCTTTTTACGGCTTCCCGTAGATGACCAATTTATACGACTCATGGAAGGATCAATCACAGGAATGAAAGATTGTAGTTGGTCAATCAATTGTTCAGCAGTAGTAGCAGAGATTATGATTTGTCGTGCAGAAGATGTTAGAAATTCCTGTTCCACAGCATGATCAAGAAAAGACAACAACTTATCATAATAACCATTAACATTTAACAAGCCAATGGGTTTATGGTGAATGTGCAATTGAGCCCAAGAGGAAATATGAAAGATCTCTTCCAATGTGCCTAGACCACCTGGTAAAGCAATGAAAGCATCAGCATGGTTAAACATTGCATTCATTCGAGCTGACATTGTGGAGACCTGAAGTTCCTCTCCAATTGTTTTTCCAATGATGTCCCCTTGTGCCAAAGCTTCAGGGACGACCCCCAAAACTTGACTACCTCCTAAAAATGCAGCTATTGACACACCTCCCATTAACCCAAGACTGCCTCCCCCATACACTAAATGAATCTTTCTCTCAGCTAGCACCTGACCAAGATGGTTTGCTGATTCTAAAAACTCCTTTTCTTTCCCAGGACTAGATCCACCAAAAACACAAATATTTCTTATTTGATGACTTGAGGAACTTGCCATTTCTACACACTTCTGTATTTGTTGAATGTATGGGTTGAGTAGAAATGAAAGGAAGGAAAAGAGGGTTTTATAGATCAGAAAGTAGAAAGGTAATCATAACATCTATATGTAGGCCAGCTAGAGTCTCACATACTCTCTCTCTCTTTTTATTTATTTATTTATTTACTTTTAAAAACATGTGTATGTACAGGTAGTTGTGATTGTGGCTCACATCTTCCCTTGGTTTTACGTCCAAGAACGGCTTAAACGCCCTCTATGGGTCGGGGATAGGCTTCCCATCCAGTTTTCTTAAAAACTGGCAAACAGGGTCTTTTTTAGTCAGATTCCCAAGACTAAGTCGATCATGTTCTTTATGAAATAATGGCCATAAATCATGAATTGCACGATGCACATCTCCACTAGGATGCGTCTCAAGAGTCAATAGAAGATTATCTAAAGACTCCTTACTCAAGCCATCCTTAATGAATTGTATTTTATCTTCACGGTTTATAGATACCATTCCTAAAGAACGACATTGTGTATTACAAGTCCATCTAGCACATCGATGACAGACATCCAGTTGTTTTGCACGACGCTTCTTTGCAAAAGTGCTTTTACCTGTTCCAGGCATGTGTGAAATGAAGTTAGAGGACTCACCTGATAATCGGACCTTTGCTTCAATCAACCAGCAAATATCTTCAGGAATTCCATGATTCATTAACAATCTCAATCTTGCACATCTAGCACGGTAAATTTTTGTAATCGCATTCTGAGGCAGAGCGGGAAAATACTTTTTCAATTTTTCAAGATTAGTGTCCATTTTCAAATGAGAATTGGAAGAGATATATACACAGATATTAGTAATTGTGGGAATATGAAAGAACCGACTTAAGTCACGGAGTACCGTTATCCGCCATTTGACCGGGGTGAAAGAAACTAGCAAAAATCACTCAAAAAGAAACATAAAAAAGAAAATGTGAGAAAAACAAAATAATCAACCTTTATCTACAAGATCATTCAAACCAGCTGATTCATTTTCACTAGGAAAATTATCAAAGTAAGCTTCCAAACGATGTCTATTTTCCTTAAAATCATTGTCATCCATTGAATTCTCAATATCACAGGCCCCATAAGGATTGATCCATCTTAATCTTAGCTCTTTCGGGAATGTATAGAGTTGAGAATCATAAAACAAAACTTTTTGACCAGTGTCAATTTTTTGACAATTTTCACAAGTTTTGCAGAATGCATGTGTGTCCTTGAACATGGTGGGCCAATAAAATCCATTTTGAAAGATTTTTGCAGCAGTCTTTTTTAACGAGAAATAACTTCCACATACTTCAAAATGACAAAGTTTAATGACACAACTTACCTCATTGTCGGGAATGAATCTTTGAAATATTTGATCAGGACAATATTTGAATAAGTTAGGGTCATCACAGTAAAAGCTCTTCACTTCGTTCAAAAACTTTTTTTTGTCTTGCGTACTCCAATAAGCTCGCAAATCTTCTAAGGCAAGAAAATTGATATTTTTATTATACCAAGGCATTGGACTAAGAGAAAGTAAGGATTCGTTAGGAAAGCAATCATCGATTGGTGTGATGTTAGATGTTGAATCTGTTGTCAATGTTGACAAAAGATTTGCATCAACATTTTCGGTGCTTGTTTCATCCGTGATTTCTTCCTCAGAATAAATCATTTGCAAATCTTCAGTTTCATCCAATTCATTTTTACTTAAAGTAGATTCAAGTTGATCATAAACTAATTCATCAATATGATCTACTTCTTGTAAATCATTATCATCTCCAGGTTGCTTGCAAATGTTAAAAATATTCATCTCCAATGTCATGTTTCCAAATGATAGCTTCATCAGTCCATTCCTACAATTAATCAATGCGTTAGAGGTTGCAAGAAACGGACGTCCTAAAATAACAGGAAATGAATTACATGCTTCAACACAGGATAAATGAATTTATCGACTTGTACTAACACATCTTCAATTATTCCTCTAGGCACTTTTACAGATCTATCGGCAAGTAAAAGAGATATAGAAGTTGGTTTTAACTCACCTAGATTGAGACTCTGAAAAACTGAATATGGAAGTAAATTCACACTAGCACCAAGATCAAGTAAGGCTTTTTCAATTTTATGCTCTCCAATAAAGCAAGAAATTGTAGGACAACCAGGGTCTTTATATTTCAAAGCATTATTGTTTTGAAGAATAGCACTTACTTGTTCGGCTAGAAAGGCTTTCTTTTTCACATTCAGTTTCCTCTTCACAGTGCATAGATCTTTCAAAAATTTAGCATAGGAAGGAACCTGTTTAATAGCATCCAGCAAAGGTATATTGATCCTTACCTGTTTGAAAATTTCATAAATTTTAGAGTTATGGTTGACTTTCCTTTGTTTGGTCATGGCATGAGGAAATGGAAGTGCTGGCGGTGAATCAGTCGTTTCTTTGCAATTTTCAGATTCAACCCCTTCCTTACCCTCAGAGATTGACTCATCATCTTTCTCATAAGGTTCAAGAGAGGGTTTTTCAATAACCTTACCACTGCGTAGAGTAGTGACTGATTTGAGTTGATCCATGTGTTGGCTTCCGGAACTACTTGCATTTGCATTGTATTGCCCTTTGGGATTTTGTTGTGGTTGAGATGGAAACTTACCTTTCTCTTGGAAACTGAGAGTAGATGTTAATTTTGCAAGAGTATCTTTAAAATCTGTCATGTTTTGAGCAAGTTGAATATTGATTGTCTCTTGCTTTTCAATGAATGCATGCAATGTTTCCTCAAGATTTCTTCTAGGAGGTGGAGCATAAGGAGGTGCATATCCATGAGAATTTTGGAAATTATGGTGTGCTTGAAATGGTGGTTGTGAAGTTTGTGCATTGTCACTCTTCCAACTAAAATTTTGGTGATTTCTCCAACCAGGGTTGTATGTTTGGGAGTATGGGTTGTGGTTAGGCCTTTGGAAACTGTTTAAAGCATGGGCTTGCTCATGGAGACATTCCTTAAAAGAAGGCAAGGTTGGACAATCGTTGGTTGAGTGTTCATTTGTTTCACAAATTTGACACACAATGTTTTCAACAGATTTTAATCGACCACTCTTTTTCAATTCTAGTGCCTCAACTTTTCTAGCTAAAGATGCAAACTTGGCTTGAAGGTCATGATCTTCCCTAAGGTTGTACATACCTCCACTAGATGTATGAGGTTGAGTTTTACTCGGTGCCTCATATGTACTCGCGGTGTCCCAATTTTGAGCATTTTCAGCTAACAAGTCTAAGTACTCCATTGCTTCATCTTGGTCTTTATCTTCAAAAGTTCCATTGCACATCAATTCAACCATTTGCCTATCTTTAGGTGTTAACCCTTCATAGAAATGTGAAACCAATCTCCATGATTCAAAACCATGATGAGGCCAAGTACTAAGCAAATCTCGATACCTATCCCAACATTGGTAAAATGTTTCTCCTGGTTTTTGAGTGAAAGTGGTGATTTGTCTCTTGAAAGAGTTTATTCTATGAGATGGGAAAAACTTCTTTAAAAATTGTTGTTGCATTTCATCCCAAGCACGAATGGATCCTAGTCTTAAATTTTATAGCCATGTTTTAGCTTTATCTTTCAATGAAAAAGGAAAAACCTTTAATCTGATGGTCTTCATGCTACAATTTAAATTATTATATGTGTTGCAGACCTCCTCAAATTCCCTTAAATGCAAGTATGGATTTTCCAATTCTAAGCCATGAAAAGAAGGTAAAAGTTGAATAATGCCTGGTTTAAAATTAAAATGAGATGCATCAGGAGGAAAAACTATGCATGATGGTGCACTTGTTCTTGTGGGATTCATGTGGTCTCTAAGTGTTCTAGCACGGTTATTCTCATTATTTTCATTATGAAGTGATTGATTATCTTTTTCAGTGACACGACTAAAAGATTGATGTCTTCTCCCAAGTGCAGGAGTGTCGAAGTAATAAATAACCCGGCAAGACCGGGGTCGAACCACAGGGAGGTTAATTGTACAAATTATAAATAACAATAATACAACAACAATAACAATAACAACAACAACAACAACAATAATAATAATAATAATAATAATAATAATAATAATAATAGTATCAGTAGTAGTAGTAGTAGTAGTAGTAATAGTAATAATAATAATAATAATAATGAAAGAGAAGAAGAAGATGATGATGAGAACTTTGAGATGAAATATTAATTAAACAATGATAATAACAAATGTCAAGGTTAGAGATTCCACTAATGGTATGTCAAACAAGTATAATATAAACTCTTATTATTCAATTGGAAACCACACATAAAGGAGGTTCCAATCAGATTATAGATTGTTAACATGATTACATAAGTCATCTTATTCGATTAATGCTAATACTTGTAAATTTCGTCAAGCATTCATGATTATAACTTATGTTAACAACAAATCAAGTTCCTTTCATAGCTCAGGTGTCGGTTATACCATACATTATGGGCTATGAAAGTGCCAAGCATTTGTTGTACCAAGTGTTATACAACATAAATCAAGATTAGTTATTTAACAAGCAAAGTATTAAAGAGTGAACAAGATAACAAATATAAAACATGTTAGTATCAAACATTAAAGTCCATATTAAGTTTACATTATACTTATTCTTACACCATTAGTGTAACCTTTTCACCTTGACATAACTAACTTAGCTAGACATAATGAAAGAAAGCAAAATAGATAAACAAAATAAGAACATAAAAGTTAACTAAGTAAAGGAAAGAAAATGAAAGGCATAAACTTAATATTAATGAAAACAAAGCATAAAAAATACAAAGAGAGAAAGGAAGAGCATGATCTTGATCTGAACACCAAGATGCCTAAATGCATGGCAAATGCCTCCTTTTATAGGCCAAAATTGGGAACTATTGATTTGATGACTAATTGATAAGTGGGTGGCCAACTTTTGACTTGGTGACAATCCTTATCTTCTCTTGTCTGCCCAAAACATCATTGATAACGTCAAAACTAGAGCCAGGTGCAAACATGAAAGTTGTAGGCAATTGTCTCAGCTTTCTGGTGTAAAACATTCAGCTCATTTGGACTTCTAGAACTCCAGATATGGCCAAAATACCGAACAATGCTCGGGCTGGAAGACAGATTCGGGCTTCTTTGTTGTTGCTACAATTTGGACTTGATAATGGCCTTTTTAGATCTTGGGCTCCATATGAAAGTTGTAGGCCTATGTCTTACCTTTCCATCCATATAAATTGGACCTAAATCTGAGATCTGTAGCTCCAGATATGGCCCAATTACCGAACAATGTTCCGGTTTGGATTGCACCGACATCTCTTCTCTAAGTTTGACCATCTCTTTATCCATGCAATTTAAGTTCTTCAAGTCATCAATCAATCCTTTCATTTATGTGATAGACCTGCATTAAAAATAGACATTTACCACAAATTATAGGTATCTTATATTATTAGATACATTATTATAAAACATATTTTAGTTAAGGAGTTATTGATACTTCAAGTGCAAAATGATGATATAAAACCATGATAAAAATGCACTTTTAAGTACTAATCACACCCCTCAACCAGCTTATTACTAGTCCCTAGTAATTAAAGCGTTAAAACAATTTGCAAATTTCACAAAGCAAGGTATTCATCATTTAACTTCCATTAATCTATCCAGATAAACAAACTCTCATTAAATTTATATATCTGCTCAATACCACTTAACAAGATATTAATAAACCTTTCTTTTGTGCTCAATGTATCAACACATAATTATAGGGCTTTTCTTGGAAGAAAACAAAATTTTTGTTCTAATGTTTAAGGTTAACTTCCTTGGGTTGGGATTACTATTTTTGTCTTTTTTTTTTTTAACTCTATATACATATACTTTAAAAACATCATGCATCTTTAACCCATGTAATGAGCTTTCAGCTAATGACTCCCAGACCAGTTGGTCTTAGGGCATTAGGTGTTAAGACACCCCTACGAGCTTAGTAACTCGGGTCGCAGATACTGATATGTAGATAGTGCAATGTTTGATTGCCTTAAGCTTTTCTCCTCAACCCATGTAACAAGCGTTGGGCCAATAGCTCCCAAGTCAGTTGACTTTAGGGTATTAGGTGTTAAAACACCCCTTCGGGCTTAATTGCTTAGGTTAGGGAGGCTACGAAATCAAACTTATCTACATTTTTATTATCATCATTTTTTTATTTTATTTTTATTTTTTTTTCATGTTTTTTTTTTAATTATATACAATCCCTTTCCCTTAGTTGTTACCTTTAACAAAAGAACATAAATAATGTAATAATCCAATATGCAACCCACAATCATATGTTAAAGTGTGTGTGTGTGTAAATTAAGGTTTAAGAATACATGTTAAATAAGTATATGAGCAGAATTAAGTGGTAACAATACGAGAGTTTGTAAACCTGAATATTTTCAGGAAGTATTATAATAGACCTTGTTAAGAATGGTTACTAAGATGCGTCTCAAGAGTCACTTTAACAAAAGAACTCCTTTACTCTGCCATCCTAGTAACAACAATTATGCACATGCTTTATGAAATGAAAAACAATTTTTTTTTTTATCAACTACTACCCTCTCCCCCCAACCAAAACGAGACATTGTCCTCAATGTTCTAAGGTAGAAAGATAGAGTATAAAAGATATCACCTGAAATAACGAACACTGACAAAACCTGAAACACATTGAAACAAAAATAAGAAATAACAAAACATAATAAAACCAAAAGACACAAAAATTCACAGATGAAGGCTCAAATCCAATCTAAGCTTTTTACGGCTTTCCTTAGATGACCAATTTATGCGACTCATGGAAGGATCAATCACAGGAATGAAAGATTGTAGTTGGTCAATCAATTGTTCAGCAGTAGAAGCAGAGATTATGATTTGTCGTGCAGAAGATGTTAAAAATTCCTGTTCCACAGCATGATCAAGAAAAGACAACAACATATCATAATAACCATTAACATTTAACAAACCTATGGGTTTATGGTGAATGTGCAATTGAGCCCAAGAGGAAATATGAAAGATCTCTTCCAATGTGCCTAGACCACCTGGTAAAGCAATGAAAGCATCAGCATGGTTAAACATTGCATTCATTCGAGCCGACATTGTAGAGACCTGAAGTTCCTCTCCAATTGTTTTTCCAATGATGTCCCCTTGTGCCAAAGCTTCAGGGACGATTCCTAAAACTTGACTACCTTCTAAAAATGCAGCTATTGACACACCTCCCATTAACCCAAGACTGCCTCCCCCATACACTAAATGAATCTTTCTCTCAGCTAGCACCTGACCAAGATGATTTGCTGATTCTAAAAACTCCTTTTCCTTTCCAGGACTAGATCCACCGAAAACACAAATATTTCTAATATGATGACTTGAGGAACTTGCCATTTCTACACACTTCTGTATTTGTTGAATGTATGGGTTGAGTAGAAATGAAGGAAGAGAGGGTTTTATAGATGAGAAATTAGAAAGGCAATCATAACACCTATATGTAGGCTAGCTGGAGTCTCACACTCTCTCTCTCTTTTTATTTATTTATTTATTTACTTTTGAAAAAAAGCATGTGTATGTACAGGTAGTTGTGATTGTGGCTCACATCTTCCCTTAGTTTTACGTTCAAGAACGGCTTAAACGCCCTCTATGGGTCGGGGATAGGCTTCCCATCCAGTTTTCTTAAAAACTGGCAAATAGGGTCTTTTTTAGTCAGATTCCCAAGACTAAGTCGATCATGTTCTTTATGAAATAGTGGCCATAAATCATGAATTGCACGATGCACATCTCCACTAGGATGCGTCTCAAGAGTCAATAGAAGATTATCTAAAGACTCCTTACTCAGGCCATCCTTAATGAATTGTATTTTATCTTCACGGTTTATAGATACCATTCCTAAAGAACGACATTGTGTATTACAAGTCCATCTAGCACAACGATGACAGACATCCAGTCGTTTTGCACGACGCTTCTTTGCAAAAGTGCTTTTACCTGTTCCAAGCATGTGTGAAATGAAGAAGTTAGAGGACTCACCTGATAATCGGACCTTTGCTTCAATCAACCAGCGAATATCTTCAGGAATTCCATGATTCATTAACAATCTCAATCTTGCACATCTAGCACGGTAAATTTTTGTAATCGCATTCTGAGGCAGAGCGGGAAAATACTTTTTTAATTTTTCAAGATTAGTGTCCATTATCAAATGAGAATTGGAAGAGAGATTCAAAGAATTGCACAAATATATACACAAATATCAGTTATTGTGGGAAACTGAAAGAACCAACTTAAGTCACGGAGTACCGTTGTCCGCCATTTGACCGGGGTGAAAGAAACTAGCAAAAATCACTAAAAAAAACATAAAAAAAAAAAAGAAAATGTGAGAAAACAAAAAATAATCAACCTTTATCTACAAGATCATTCAAACCAGCTGATTCATTTTCACTAGGAAAATTATCAAAGTAAGCTTTCAAACGATGTCTATTTTCTTTAAAATCATTGTCATTCATTGAATTCTCAATATCACAGGCCCCATAAGGATTGGTCCATCTTAATCTTAGCTCTTTAGGGAATGCATAGAGTTGAGAATCATAAAACAAAACTTTTTGACCAGTGTCAATTTTTTGACAATTTTCACAAGTTTTGCAGAATGCATGTGTGTCCTTGAACATGGTAGGCCAATAAAATCCATTTTGAAAGATTTTTGCAGTTGTCTTTTTTGACGAGAAATAACTTCCACATACTTCAGAATGACAAAGTTTAATGACACTACTTACCTCATTGTCGGGAATGAATCTTTGAAATATTTGATCAGGACAATATTTGAATAAGTTAGGGTCATCACAGTAAAAGCTCTTCACTTCGTTCAAAAACTTTTCTTTTTCTTGAGTACTCCAATCAACTGGCAAATCTCCTAAAGCAAGAAAATTGATATTTTTATCATACCAAGGCATTGGACTAAGAGAAAGTAAGGATTCGTTAGGAAAGTAATCATCGATTGGTGTGATGTCAGATGTCGAATCTGTTGTCACTGTTGACAAAAGATTCGCATCAACATTTTCGGTGCTTGTTTCATCCATGATTTCTTCCTCAGAATAAATCATTTGCAAATCTTTAGTTTCATCCAATTCATTTTTACTTAAAGTAGATTCAAGTTGATCATAAACTAATTCATCAATATGATCTACTTCTTGTAAATCATTATCATCTCTAGGTTGCTTGCAAATGTTGAAAATATTCATCTCCAATGTCATGTTTCCAAATGATAGCTTCATCAGTCCATTCCTACAATTAATCAATGCATTAGAAGTTGCAAGAAATGGACGTTCTAAAATAACAGGAAATGAATTACATGCTTCAACAGGTTCTGTGTCCAAGACAATAAAATCCACAGGATAAATGAATTTATCGACTTGTACTAACACATCTTCAATTATTCCTCTAGGCACTTTTACAGATCTATCGGCAAGTAAAAGAGATATAGAAGTTGGTTTTAACTCACTTAGATTGAGACTCTGAAAAACTGAATATGGAAGTAAATTCACACTAGCACCAAGATCAAGTAAGGCTCTTTCAATTTTATGCTCTCCAATAAAGCAAGAAATTGTAGGACAACCAGGGTCTTTATATTTCAAAGCATTATTGTTTTGAAGAATAGCACTTACTTGTTCGGCTAGAAAGGCTTTCTTTTTCACATTCAGTTTCCTCTTCACAGTGCATAGATCTTTCAAAAATTTAGCATAGGAAGGAACCTGTTTAATAGCATCCAGCAAAGGTATATTGATCCTTACCTGTTTGAAAGTTTCAAAGATTTCAGAGTTGTGATTAACTTTCCTTTGTTTGGTCATGGCTTGAGGAAATGGAAGTGCTGGCGGTGAATCAGTCATTTCTTTACAATTTTCATATTCATCCCCTTCCTTACCCTTAGAGATTGACTCATCATCTTTCTCATAAGGTTCAAGAGAGGGTTTTTCAATAACCTTACCACTGCGTAGAGTAGTGACTGATTTGAGTTGATCCATGTGTTGGCTTCCGGAACTACTTGCATTTGCATTGTATTGCCCCTTGGGATTTTGCTGTGGTTGAGATGGAAACTTACCTTTCTCTTGGAAACTGAGAGCATATGTTAATTTAGCAAGAGTATCTTTAAAATCTGTCATGTTTTGAGCAAGTTGAGTATTGATTATCTCTTGCTTTTCAATGAATGCATGCAATGTTTCCTCAAGATTTCTTCTAGGAGGTGGAGCATAAGGAGGTGCATATCCATGAGAATTTTGGAAATTATGGTGTGCTTGAAATGGTGGTTGTGAAGGTTGTGCATTGTTGTTCTCACTCTTCCAATTGAAATTTGGGTGATTTCTCCAACCAGGGTTGTATGTTTGGGAGTATGGGTTGTGGTTGGGCCTTTGAAAACTGTTTAAAGCATGGGTTTGTTCATGGAGACATTCCTTAAAAGAAGGTAAGGTTAGACAATCGTTGGTTGAGTGTTCATTTGTTTCACAGATTTGACACACAATGTTTTCAACAGATTTTAATTGACCACTCTTTTTAAATTCTAGTGCCTCGACTTTTCTAGCTAAAGATGCAAACTTGGCTTGAAGGTCATGATCTTCCCTAAGGTTGTACATACCTCCACTAGATGTATGAGGTTGAGTTTTACTCGGTGCCTCATAAGTACCAGTGGTGTCCCAATTTTGAGCATTTTCAGCTAACAAGTCTAAGTACTCCATTGCTTCATCAGGGTCTTTATCTTTAAAAGTTCCATTACACATCAATTCAACCATCTGCCTATCTTTAGGTGTTAACCCTTCATAGAAATGTGAAACCAATCTCCATGTTTCAAAACCATGATGAGGGCAAGTACTAAGCAAGTCTCGATACCTATCCCAACATTTGTAAAATGTTTCTCCTGGTTTTTGAGTGAAAGTGGTGATTTGTCTCTTGAAAGAGTTTGTTCTATGAGATGGGAAAAACTTCTTTAAAAATTGTTGTTGCATTTCATCCCAAGCACGAATAGATCCTGGTCTCAAATTTTGTAGCCATGTTTTAGCTTTATCTTTTAATGAAAAAGGAAAAAGCTTTAATCTGATGGTGTTCATGCTACAATTTAAATTATTATATGTGTTGCCGACCTCCTCAAATTCTCTTAAATGCAAGTATGGATTTTCCAATTCTAAACCATGAAAAGAAGGTAAAAGTTGAATAATGCCTGGTTTAAAATTAAAATGAGATGCATCAGGAGGAAAAACTATGCATGATGGTGCACTTGTTCTTGTGGGATTCATGTGATCTCTAAGTGTTCTAGCACGGTTATTCTCATTATTTTCATTATGAAGTGATTGATTATCTTCTTCAGCCATATTTTCTGAAAATGATGAGGATATCCTACAAAGTCTACCACTTGATGTACGTGACCACACTCTCATGCACGTGTAGGAATAAAATAAGAAAGAAGAAGAAAGCAAAAGAAGGAGGAAGAAAACAAAATAAAAAGAAACAAAGTTATATACAAGAAAAGTGAAAAAAGAAAAGAAAATAAATACTATAATTTATACAAGAACTTACCTCCCCGGCAACGGTGCCAAAAACTTGACACGACTAAAAGATTGATGTCTTCTCCCAAGTGCAGGAGTGTCGAAGTAATAAATAACCCGGCAAGACCGGGGTCGAACCACAGGGAGGTTAATTGTACAAATTATAAATAACAATAATACAACAACAATAACAATAACAACAATAATAATAATAATAATAATAATAATAATAATAGTATCAGTAGTAGTAGTAGTAGTAGTAGTAGTAGTAGTAGTAGTAATAATAATAATAATAATAATGAAAGAGAAGAAGATGATGATGATGAGAACTTTGAGATGAAATATTAATTAAACAATGATATTAAACAAATGTCAAGGTTAGAGATTCCACTAATGGTATGTCAAACAAGTATAATATAAACTCTTATTATTCAATTGGAAACCACACATAAACGAGGTTCCAATCAGATTATAGATTGTTAACATGATTACATAAGTCATCTTATTCGATTAATGCTAATACTTGTAAATTTCGTCAAGCATTCATGATTATAACTTATGTTAACAACAAATCAAGTTCCTTTCATAGCTCAGGTGTTGGTTATACCATACATTATGGGCTATGAAAGTGCCAAGCATTTGTTGTACCAAGTGTTATACAACATAAATCAAGATTAGTTATTTAACAAGCAAAGTATTAAAGAGTGAACAAGATAACAAATATAAAACATGTTAGTATCAAACATTAAAGTCCATATTAAGTTTACATTATATTTATTCTTACACCATTAGTGTAACCTTTTCACCTTGACATAACTAACTTAGCTAGACATAATGAAAGAAAGCAAAATAGATAAACAAAATAAGAACATAAAAGTTAACTAAGTAAAGGAAAGAAAATGAAAGGCATAAACTTAATATTAATGAAAACAAAGCATAAAAAATACAAAGAGAGAAAGGAAGAGCATGATCTTGATCTGGAAACCAAGATGCCTAAATGCATGGCAAATGCCTCCTTTTATAGGCCAAAATTGGGAACTATTGATTTGATGACTAATTGATAAGTGGGTGGCCAACTTTTGACTTGGTGACAATCCTTATCTTCTCTTGTCTGCCCAAAACGTCATTGATAACATCAAAAATGGAGCCAGTTGTAAACATGAAAGTTGTAGGCAATTGTCTCAGCTTTCTTGTGTAAAAAATTCAGCTCATTTGGACTTCTAGAACTCCAGATATGGCCAAAATACCGAACAATGCTCGGGCTGGAAGACAGATTCGGGCTTCTTTGTTGTTGCTACAATTTGGACTTGATAATGGCCTTTTTAGATCTTGGGCTCCATATGAAAGTTGTAGGCCTATGTCTTACCTTTCCATCCATATAAATTGGACCTAAATCTGAGATCTGTAGCTCCAGATATGACCCAATTACCGAACAGTGTTCTTGTTTGGATTGCACCGACATCTCTTCTCTAAGTTTGACCATCTCTTTATCCTTGCAATTTAAGTTCTTCAAATGATCAATCAATCCTTTCATTTATGTGATAGGCCTGCATTAAAAATAGACATTTACCAAAAATTATAGATATCTTATATTATTAGATACATTATTATAAAACATATTTTAGTTAAGGAGTTATTGATACTTCAAGTGCAAAATGATGATATAAAACCATGATAAAAATGCACTTTTAAATACTAATCATACTACTCCTACTATTATTATTAGTATTATTATTGCTACTATTATTATTGTTGTTGTTATTGTTAGTATTGTTATTGTTTATAACTGTTATTTACAATTTATACAATTAACCTCCCTGTGGTTCGACCCTTGATTAGTAGTTAAAAGTGCATTTTTATCAAGGTTTTATATCATCATTTTGCACTAGAAGTATCAATAACTTCTTAACTAAAGCATGTTTTATAATAACGTATCTAATAATATAAGATACCTTTAATTTATGGTAAATATTCATTTTCAATGCAGGCCTATCACATAGATGAAAGGATTGATTGATGAATTTAAGAACTGAAATTGAAAGGACAAAGAGATGGCTAAACTTAGAAAAGAGATGCCGGTGTAGTCCATACCGGAACACTGTTCGGTAATTGGGTCATATCTAGAGTTATAGATCTTAGATTTAGGTTCAATTTATATGGATGGAAAGGTAAGACATAGGCCTACAACTTTCATATGGAGCCCAAGATCTAAAAAGGCCATTTTCAAGTCCAAATTGAAGCAACAACAAAGAAGTCCAAATCTGTCTTCCAGCAAGAGCACTATTCAGTATTTCGCCCATATCTAGAATTCTAGAAGTCCAAATGACCTAAATTGTTTACACAAGAAAGCTAAGGTAATTATCTACAATTTCATATTTCAAGTGGCTCCAATTTTGACGTTATCAATGATGTTTTTGGCAGACAAGAGAAGATAAGGATTGTCACCAAGTTAAGAGTTGGTCACCCACTCATCAATTAGTCATCAAATCAATAGTTCCCAATTTTGGCCTATAAAAGGAGGCATTTGCCATGTATTTAGGCATCTTGGTTTCTAGATCAAGATCATGCTCTTGCTTTCTCTTTTTGTATTTTTTGTAATATTTATGCTTTGTTTTCATTAATATCAAATTTATGCCTTCCATTTCCTTTCCTTTACTTAGTTAACATTTATCTTATTTATGTTCTTATTTTGTTTATTTGTTTTTCTTTCATTCATTATATCTAGCTAAGTTTATTATGTTAAGGTGAAAAGGTTACACTAATGGTGTAAGAATAAGTATAGTGTAAACTTAATATGGACATGAATGTTTGATACTAACATGTTTTCTATTTGTTATCTTGTTCACTCTTTAATGCTTTGCTTGTTGAATGCCTAATCTTGATTTATGTTGTATAACACTTGGTACAATAAATACTTGGAACTCGCATGGCCCATACTGTATGGTATAACCGACACCTGAGCTATGAAAGGAACTTGATTTGTTGTTAACATATGTTATAATCATGAATGCTTGACAAAATTTACAGGTATTAGCATTAATCGAATAAGATGACTAATGTAATCATGTTAACAATCTATAATCTGAATGGAACCACCTTTGTGTGTGGTTTTCAATTGAATAATAAGCGTTCATACTATACTTGTTTGACATACTGTTAGTGGATCCTCTAACCTTGACATTTGTTATTATCATTGTTTAATTCTTACATTAATATTCCATCTCAAAGTTCTTATTTTCTTCTTCTTCTTCTCCTTCTTTTTCTTTATTATTGTTATTATTATTATTAGTACTACTACTACTATTATTATTAGTATTATTATTGCTACTATTATTATTGTTGTTGTTATTGTTAGTATTGTTATTGTTTATAACTGTTATTTACAATTTATACAATTAACCTCCCTGTGGTTCGACCCTTGATTAGTAGTTAAAAGTGCATTTTTATCAAGGTTTTATATCATCATTTTGCACTTGAAGTATCAATAACTTCTCAACTAAAGCATGTTTTATAATAACGTATCTAATAATATAAGATACCTTTAATTTATGGTAAATATTCATTTTCAATGCAGGCCTATCACATAGATGAAAGGATTGATTGATGAATTTAAGAACTGAAATTGAAAGGACAAAGAGATGGCTAAACTTAGAAAAGAGATGCCGGTGTAGTCCATACCGGAACACTGTTCGATAATTGGGTCATATCTAGAGTTATAGATCTTAGATTTAGGTTCAATTTATATGGATGGAAAGGTAAGACATAGGCCTACAATGTTCATATGGAGCCCAAGATCTAAAAAGGCCATTTTCAAGTCCAAATTGGAGCAACAACAAAGAAGTCCAAATCTGTCTTCCAGCAAGAGCACTATTCAGTATTTCGCCCATATCTAGAATTCTAGAAGTCCAAATGACCTAAATTGTTTACACAAGAAAGCTAAGGTAATTATCTACAATTTCATATTTCAAGTGGCTCCAATTTTGACGTTATCAATGATGTTTTTGGCAGACAAGAGAAGATAAGGATTGTCACCAAGTTAAGAGTTGGTCACCCACTCATCAATTAGTCATCAAATCAATAGTTCCCAATTTTGGCCTATAAAAGGAGGCATTTGCCATGTATTTAGGCATCTTGGTTTCTAGATCAAGATCATGCTCTTGCTTTCTCTTTTTGTATTTTTTGTAATATTTATGCTTTGTTTTCATTAATATCAAATTTATGCCTTCCATTTCCTTTCCTTTACTTAGTTAACATTTATCTTATTTATGTTCTTATTTTGTTTATTTGTTTTTCTTTCATTCATTATATCTAGCTAAGTTTATTATGTTAAGGTGAAAAGGTTACACTAATGGTGTAAGAATAAGTATAGTGTAAACTTAATATGGACATGAATGTTTGATACTAACATGTTTTCTATTTGTTATCTTGTTCACTCTTTAATGCTTTGCTTGTTGAATGCCTAATCTTGATTTATGTTGTATAACACTTGGTACAATAAATACTTGGAACTCGCATGGCCCATACTGTATGGTATAACCGACACCTGAGCTATGAAAGGAACTTGATTTGTTGTTAACATATGTTATAATCATGAATGCTTGACAAAATTTACAGGTATTAGCATTAATCGAATAAGATGACTAATGTAATCATGTTAACAATCTATAATCTGAATGGAACCACCTTTGTGTGTGGTTTTCAATTGAATAATAAGCGTTCATACTATACTTGTTTGACATACTGTTAGTGGATCCTCTAACCTTGACATTTGTTATTATCATTGTTTAATTCTTACATTAATATTCCATCTCAAAGTTCTTATTTTCTTCTTCTTCTTCTCCTTCTTTTTCTTTATTATTGTTATTATTATTATTAGTACTACTACTACTATTATTATTAGTATTATTATTGCTACTATTATTATTGTTGTTGTTATTGTTAGTATTGTTATTGTTTATAACTGTTATTTACAATTTATACAATTAACCTCCCTGTGGTTCGATCCTTGATTAGTAGTTAAAAGTGCATTTTTATCAAGGTTTTATATCATCATTTTGCACTTGAAGTATCAATAACTTCTCAACTAAAGCATGTTTTATAATAACGTATCTAATAATATAAGATACCTTTAATTTATGGTAAATATTCATTTTCAATGCAGGCCTATCACATAGATGAAAGGATTGATTGATGAATTTAAGAACTGAAATTGAAAGGACAAAGAGATGGCTAAACTTAGAAAAGAGATGCCGGTGTAGTCCATACCGGAACACTGTTCGATAATTGGGTCATATCTAGAGTTATAGATCTTAGATTTAGGTTCAATTTATATGGATGGAAAGGTAAGACATAGGCCTACAATGTTCATATGGAGCCCAAGATCTAAAAAGGCCATTTTCAAGTCCAAATTGGAGCAACAACAAAGAAGTCCAAATCTGTCTTCCAGCAAGAGCACTATTCAGTATTTCGCCCATATCTAGAATTCTAGAAGTCCAAATGACCTAAATTGTTTACACAAGAAAGCTAAGGTAATTATCTACAATTTCATATTTCAAGTGGCTCCAATTTTGACGTTATCAATGATGTTTTTGGCAGACAAGAGAAGATAAGGATTGTCACCAAGTTAAGAGTTGGTCACCCACTCATCAATTAGTCATCAAATCAATAGTTCCCAATTTTGGCCTATAAAAGGAGGCATTTGCCATGTATTTAGGCATCTTGGTTTCTAGATCAAGATCATGCTCTTGCTTTCTCTTTTTGTATTTTTTGTAATATTTATAGAAGAAGAAGAAGAAGATGATGATGAGAACTTAGAGATGAAATATTAATGTAAGGATTAAACAATACTAATAACAAATGTCAAGGTTAGAGGTTCCACTAATGGTATATCAAACAAGTATAGTATAAACTCTTATTATTGAATTGGAAACCACACACAAAGGAGGTTCCAATCAGATTATATATTGTTAACATGATTACATTAGTCATCTTATTCGATTAATGCTAATACTTGTAAATCTCGTCAAGCATTCATGATTATAACTTATGTTAACAACAAATCAAGTTCCTTTCATAGCTCAGGTGTCGGTTATACCATACATTATGGGCCATGAAAGTGCCAAGCATTTGTTGTACCAAGTGTTATACAACATAAATCAAGATTAGTCATTTAACAAGCAAAGTATTAAAGAGTGAACAAGATAACAAATATAAAACATGTTAGTATCAAACATTAAAGTCCATATTAAGTTTACACTATACTTATTCTTACACCATTAGTGTAACCTTTTCACCTTGACATAACTAACTTAGCTAGACATAATGAAAGAAAGCAAAATAGATAAACAAAATAAGAACATAAAAGTTAACTAAGTAAAAGAAATGAAATGAAAGGCATAAACTTAATATTAATGAAAGCAAAGCATAAACATTACAAAAAAATACAAAGAGAGAAAGGAAGAGCATGATCTTGATCTGGAAATCAAGATGCCTAAATGCATGGCAAATGCCTCCTTTTATAGGCCAAAATTGGGAACTATTGATTTGATGACTAATTGATAAGTGGGTGGCCAACTTTTGACTTGGTGACAATCCTTATCTTCTCTTGTCTGCCCCAATTGTCATTGATAACGTCAAAATTGGAGCCCGTTGTAAACATCAAAGTTGTAGCCAATTGTCTCAGCTTTCTTGTGTAAAAACTTCAGCTCATTTGGACTTCTAGAACTCCAGATATGGCCAAAGTACCGAAAAGTGCTCGGGCTGGAAGACAGATTCGGGCTTCTTTGTTGTTGCTACAATTTGGACTTGATAATGGCCTTTTTAGATCTTGGGCTCCATATGAAAGTTGTAGGCCTATGTCTTACCTTTCCATCCATATAAATTAGACCTAAATCTGAGATCTGTAGCTCCAGATATGACCCAATTACCGAACAGTGTTCCGGTTTGGATTGCACCGACATCTCTTTTTGGAGTTTAGCCATCTCTTTGTCCTTTCAATTTCAATTCTTAAATTCATCAATCAATCCTTTCATTTATGTGATAGGCCTGCATTTAAAATGAACATTTACCACAAATTAAAGGTATCTTATATTATTAGATATATTATTATAAAACATGCTTTAGTTAAGGAGTTATTGATACTTCAAGTGCAAAATGATGATATAAAACCATGACAAAAATGCACTTTTAAGTACTAATCATATATCATCATTTTGCACTTGAAGTATCAATAACTCCTTAACTAAAACATGTTTTATAATAATATATCTAATAATATAAGATACTTTTAATTTGTGGTAAATGTTCATTTTAAATGCAGGCCTATCACATAAATGAAAGGATTGATTGATGAATTTAAGAACTGAAATTGAAAGGATAAAGAGATGGCCAAACTTAGAAAAGAGATGTCGATGCAATCCAAACCGGAACACTGTTCGGTAATTGGATCATATCTGGAGCTATAGATCTCAGATTTAGGTCTACTTTATATGGATGGAAAGGAAAAACATAGGCCTATAACTTTCATATGATTCTAAGATCTAAAAAGACCATTTTTAAGTCTAAATTGTAGCAACAACAAAGAAGCCTGAATTTGTCCTCCAGCCCGAGTACTGTTCAGTATTTTGGCCATATATGAAGTTCTAGAAGTTGAAATGAGCTTAATTTGTTACACAAGAAAGCTGAGACAATTTCCTACAACTTTCATGTTTCTAAGTGGCTCCAATTTTGATGTTATCAATGATGTTTTGGGTAGACAAGAGAAGATAAGGATTATCACCAAGTTAAGAGTTGATCACCCACTCATCAATTAGTCATCAAATCAATAGTTCCCAATTTTGGCCTATAAAAGGAGGCATTTGCCATGCATTTAGGCATCTTGGTCTCTAGATCAAGATCATGCTTTTGCTTTCTCTCTTTGTATTTTTTGTAATGTTTATGCTTTGCTTTCATTAATATCAAGTTTATGCCTTTTATTTTCTTTCATTTACTTAGTTAACTTTTATCTTATTTATGTTCTTATTTTATTTATTTAGTTTTCTTTCTTTCTTTATGTCCAGCTAAGTTTATTATGTTAAGGTGAAAAGGTTACACTAATGGTGTAAGAATAAGTATAGTGTAAACTTAATATGGACTTTAATGTTTGATACTAACATGTTTTCTATTTGTTATCTTGTTCACTCTTTAATACTTTGCTTGTTAAATGACTAATCTTGATTTATGTTGTATAACACTTGGTATAACAAATACTTGGCACTCTCATGGCCCATACTGTATGGTATAACCGACACCTGAGCTATGAAAGGAACTTGATTTGTTGTTAACATAAGTTATAATCATGAATGCTTGACAAAATTTACAGGTATTAGCATTAATCGAATAAGATGACTAATGTAATCATGTTAACAATCTATAATCTGATTGGAACCTCGTTTATGTGTGGTTTCCAATTGAATAATAAGAGTTTATACTATACTTGTTTGACATACCATTAGTGGATCCTCTAACCTTGACATTGTTTGTTATCATTGTTTAATCCTTACATTAATTTTCCATGTCAAAGTTCTCATCAACTTTTCTTCTTTTTCTTTTTCTTTATTATTGTTGTTATTATTATTATTATTACTACTACTACTACTACTACTACTACTATTACTACTATTACTACTGTTCGGTAATCTCTGCTACTGCTGAACAATTGATTGACCAACTACAATCTTTCATTCCTGAAATTGATCATTCCTGAAATTGATCATTCCATGAGTCGCATAAATTGGTAAATTAAAGAAAGCCGTAAAAAGTTTAGTATATAATTAAAAAAAGGAAAAAAAAAAGACAAAAGAAAAAAATAATAATAATAAAAATGTAGATAAGTTTGGTTTCATAGCCTCCCTAACCTAAACAATTAAACCTGAAGAGGTGTTTTAACACCTAATACCCTAAAGTCAACTAACTTGGGAGCTGTTGGCCTAACGCTTGTTACATGGGTTGAGGAGAAAAGTTTAAGGGAATCAAACATTGCACTATCTATATATTAGTATCTGCGACTCAAGTTACTAAGCTCGTAGGGATGTCTTAACACCTAATGCCCTAAGACCAACTAGTCTAGGAGTCATTAGCGGAAAGCTCGTTACATGGGTTAAAGATGCATGGTGTTTTAAATTATATGTATATATATTAAAAAAAAAAGAAAAAAGAAGAAGACAAAAATAATAATCCCAACCCAAGAAAGTTAACCTTAAACATTAGAACAAAAATTTTGTTTTCTTCCAAGAAAAGCCCCATAATTATGTGTTGATACATTGAGCACAAAAGAAAGGTTTATTAATATCTTGTTAAGAGGTATTGAGCAGATGTATAAATTTAATAAGAGTTTGTTTATCTGGATAGATTAATGGAAGTTGAATGATGAATACTTTGCTTTGTGGAATTTACAAATTATTTTTCTATTTTAACGCTTTGAATACTAGGGACTAGTAATAAGCTGGTTGGAGGGTGTGATTAGTACTTAAAAGTGCATTTTTATCAAGGTTTTATATCATCATTTTGCACTTGAAGTATCAATAACTTCTTAACTAAAGCATGTTTTATAATAACATATCTAATAATATAAGATATCTTTAATTTATGGTAAATGATCATTTTAAATGCAGGCCTATCACATAAATGAAAGGTTTGATTGATGAATTTAAGAACTAAAATTGAAAGGATAAAGAGATGGCCAAACTTAGAAAAGAGATGCCGGTGTAGTCCATACTAGAACACTGTTCGGTAATTGGGTCATATCTAGAGCTGTAGATCTAAGATTTAGGTTTAATTTATATGGATGGAAAGGTCAGACATAGGCCTACTACTTAATACTTAAAAGTGCATTTTTTTCAAGGTTTTATATTGACACGACTAAAAGGTTGATGTCTTCTCCCAAGTGCAGGAGTGTCGAAGTAATAAATAACCCGGCAAGACCGGGGTCAAACCACAGGGAGGTTAATTGTACAAATTATAAACAACAATTATAAACAACAATAACAACAACAATAATAGTAATAGTAATAGTAATAGTAGTAGTAGTAATAATAATAATACTAATAATAACGGTAATAATAATAATAATAACAACAATAACAATAATAATAAAGAGAAGAAGAAGAAGAAGATGATGATGAGAACTTAGAGAAGAAATATTAATGTAAGGATTAAACAATAATAATAACAAATGTCAAGGTTAGAGGTTCCACTAATGGTATATCAAACAAATATAGTATAAACTCTTATTATTGAATTGGAAACCACACACAAAGGAGGTTCCAATCAGATTATATATTGTTAACATGATTACATTAGTCATCTTATTCGATTAATGCTAATACTTGTAAATCTCGTCAAGCATTCATGATTATAACTTATGTTAACAACAAATCAAGTTCCTTTCATAGCTCAGGTGTCGGTTATACCATACATTATGGGCCATGAAAGTGCCAAGCATTTGTTGTACCAAGTGTTATACAACATAAATCAAGATTAGTCATTTAACAAGCAAAGTATTAAAGAGTGAACAAGATAACAAATATAAAACATGTTAGTATCAAACATTAAAGTCCATATTAAGTTTACACTATACTTATTCTTACACCATTAGTGTAACCTTTTCACCTTGACATAACTAACTTAGCTAGACATAATGAAAGAAAGCAAAATAGATAAACAAAATAAGAACATAAAAGTTAACTAAGTAAAAGAAATGAAATGAAAGGCATAAACTTAATATTAATGAAAGCAAAGCATAAACATTACAAAAAAATACAAAGAGAGAAAGGAAGAGCATGATCTTGATCTGGAAATCAAGATGCCTAAATGCATGGCAAATGCCTCCTTTTATAGGCCAAAATTGGGAACTATTGATTTGATGACTAATTGATAAGTGGGTGGCCAACTTTTGACTTGGTGACAATCCTTATCTTCTCTTGTCTACCCAATCGTCATTGATAACGTCACAATTGGAGCCCGTTGTAAACATCAAAGTTGTAGCCAATTGTCTCAGCTTTCTTGTGTAAAAAATTCAGCTCATTTGGACTTCTAGAACTCCAGATATGGCCAAAATACCGAAAAGTGCTCGGGCTGGAAGACAGATTCGGGCTTCTTTGTTGTTGCTACAATTTGGACTTGATAATGGCCTTTTTAGATCTTGGGCTCCATATGAAAGTTGTAGGCCTATGTCTTACCTTTCCATCCATATAAATTGGACCTAAATCTGAGATCTGTAGCTCCAGATATGGCCCAATTACCGAACAATGTTCCGGTTTGGATTGCACCGACATCTCTTTTTGGAGTTTAGCCATCTCTTTGTCCTTTCAATTTCAATTCTTAAATTCATCAATCAATCCTTTCATTTATGTGATAGGCCTGCATTTAAAATGAACATTTACCACAAATTAAAGGTATCTTATATTATTAGATATATTATTATAAAACATGCTTTAGTTAAGGAGTTATTGATACTTCAAGTGCAAAATGATGATATAAAACCATGACAAAAATGCACTTTTAAGTACTAATCATATATCATCATTTTGCACTTGAAGTATCAATAACTCCTTAACTAAAACATGTTTTATAATAATATATCTAATAATATAAGATACTTTTAATTTGTGGTAAATGTTCATTTTAAATGCAGGCCTATCACATAAATGAAAGGATTGATTGATGAATTTAAGAATGAAATTGAAAGGATAAAGAGATGGCCAAACTTAGAAAAGAGATGTCGATGCAATCCAAACCGGAACACTGTTCGGTAATTGGATCATATCTGGAGCTATAGATCTCAGATTTAGGTCTACTTTATATGGATGGAAAGGAAAAACATAGGTCTATAACTTTCATATGATCCTACGATCTAAAAAGACCATTTTTAAGTCTAAATTGTAGCAACAACAAAGAAGCCTGAATTCGTCCTCCAGCCCGAGTACTGTTCAGTATTTTGGCCATATATGAAGTTCTAGAAGTTGAAATGAGCTTAATTTGTTACACAAGAAAGCTGAGACAATTTCCTACAACTTTCATGTTTTTAAGTGGCTCCAATTTTGATGTTATCAATGATGTTTTGGGTAGACAAGAGAAGATAAGGATTATCACCAAGTTAAGAGTTGATCACCCACTCATCAATTAGTCATCAAATCAATAGTTCCCAATTTTGGCCTATAAATGGAGGCATTTGCCATGCATTTAGGCATCTTGGTCTCTAGATCAAGATCATGCTTTTGCTTTCTCTCTTTGTATTTTTTGTAATGTTTATGCTTTGCTTTCATTAATATCAAGTTTATGCCTTTTATTTTCTTTCATTTACTTAGTTAACTTTTATCTTATTTATGTTCTTATTTTGTTTATTTAGTTTTCTTTCTTTCTTTATGTCCAGCTAAGTTTATTATGTTAAGGTGAAAAGGTTACACTAATGGTGTAAGAATAAGTATAGTGTAAACTTAATATGGACTTTAATGTTTGATACTAACATGTTTTCTATTTGTTATCTTGTTCACTCTTTAATACTTTGCTTGTTAAATGACTAATCTTGATTTATGTTGTATAACACTTGGTATAACAAATACTTGGCACTCTCATGGCCCATACTGTATGGTATAACCGACACCTGAGCTATGAAAGGAACTTGATTTGTTGTTAACATAAGTTATAATCATGAATGCTTGACAAAATTTACAGGTATTAGCATTAATCGAATAAGATGACTAATGTAATCATGTTAACAATCTATAATCTGATTGGAACCTCATTTGTGTGTGGTTTCCAATTGAATAATAAGAGTTTATACTATACTTGTTTGACATACCATTAGTGGATCCTCTAACCTTGACATTGTTTGTTATCATTGTTTAATCCTTACATTAATTTTCCATGTCAAAGTTCTCATCAACTTTTCTTCTTTTTCTTTTTCTTTATTATTGTTGTTATTATTATTATTATTATTACTATTACTACTACTAGTACTACTACTACTACTACTGCTGCTGCTGCTGCTGCTGCTAATGCTGCTGCTGCTGTTGCTAGTATTATTAGTAGTAGTATTGCTATTATTATTATTATTGTTAGTATTGTTGTTGTTGTTTATAATTGTTGTTTATAATTTGTACAATTAACCTCCTTGTGGTTCGACCTCGGTCTTGCCGAGTTATTTATTACTTCGACACTCCTGCACTTGGGAGAAGACAACAATCTTTTGGTCGTGTCAACCCCGGTCTTGCCGGGTTATTTATTGCTTTGACACTCCTGTGGTTGGGAGAAGACATTAATCTTTTAGTCGTGTCAATATGATAGAGGAGCTAAATAAGAAACCCTAGTTTCTATTTCATAAAATAGTCTTCCCTTAAGTTGACAGTTTTTATTTAAGTACTTCAATAATTGTTTTTCTACAAAAGAGAATGAGCCTTGTATGAAATCTTCCAGCTTTGACTTAGAGGAGCTAAATTGCTTATATAAAACTTGGATGTCATTTTAGAAGCTTCGAAACATAGTTTGGACTTGTTTCTTCACGAAACCTGTTTGCTAGCAGAATTTAGTTGTCATTTTTGAAACATCATATCTGCCTCATATGATATCATTTTTGGAATCAATTTGGAGATTTAATATATCTTTGAGTTAGGAAACCATAAAAATTGAGTTTGTATCAATTGGACTTCTATAGCTCCAAATATTGAATTTTGAATGGACAAAGGTCAAGAGTGATAGAATGCAAGATTTGACTTTGAAGGATGTGATTTCCATGATCTTTCCATTTTTATTTTTCTTACATTACATTTCTAGAAAGGTATAGATGTTAGCTTTTTAGTGCCTTTAGAATCACTTCGTTTTGATCTTTAGAACTCACGCTCTGCACAAAATATCGACTAAACATCAAATATGCCAATTACCTCCAATTTACTCCTTTTTGCATCTTTCATCCAAAAGTTCCTTCAAAGCATAAAACAAAGAATATCAAGGCATTTTACATATAAAACATGGATAAAACACTAGTTAAATGTGGGTAAAACTATTGAATAATATGGTTGCATCAGGAATTAAACAAACTAGTTAAAGAATGATATTTGGTTGATAAAATTTTAATTTGTATTTAACAATATAGAATTTTTGGTTTATATATAGTTATTTCTATCACTTAATTTATTTCTCCTTGATGTTTATTATCTTGTGACATTAAATTAATCATATCACAAGAATGGAAGAGGACAATGTTATAAAATCTATAAAAAGTATGCATATATCTTGACAGAAATTAAAAGAATATAAATAATTTAGATATTAACAAAAGTAATAGAATTAAGTATTTTTATTAATTTTTAATTTTTCTAGATTAAATTTAACATGAATTCTGATATAAATGATGTAATTCATGTTAGAGATACCGGAGTAGATTTTAAGAGCATGTATGACTTGGAGGTATCAACATATTTCAAGCCTTGATGAAAAGAGAAAATCACAGCATTTTTAATGTTGAAGCTAATGTCAATGGTTGTGATGAAAAAGAGATAGAAAAGTTACATATATATATATATATAATTAGCATAGTAAACAATACAAAGATCTCTTATGGAGTGATGTAAAGGCTGGAATAAAAAGAATGTTCAAGTTTCCCTTTTTAATTATTGAAGGGTTATACAAGGCATCAACTAATTGGCTCTAGAAGATACCTATTAACAGATGGACTTGACATGCATTCAGTAAGGACTTGAAGTGTGATATGTTATTGAACAATGTATATGAATGTTTTAATTTTCACTAACATGACCAAAAGATTGATGTCTTTTCTTAAGTGTAAGAGTGTCGAAGTAATAAATAACTTTGCAAGACCCGGGTCAAACCACAAGGAGATTAATTGTATAAATTATAAATAACATTATCATCATCATCAACAACAACAACAACAATAATAATAATAATTGTAATACTAATACTAATTGTAATATTAATACTAATATTAATACTAGTAATAGTAGTAGTAGTAGTAGTAGTGATAATAATAATAATAAAGAAGAAGGAGAAGGAGAAGAAAAAGAAGAAGAAGAAGAAGAAGTTGATGAGAACTTTGAGATGGAAGATCAATGTGAGGATTAAGTAATTATAAAAACAAATGTGAAGGTTAGAGGTTTCATTAATGGTATTTCAATTAAGTATAATATACACTCTTAGTACTCAATTGGAAACCTCACACAAATAAGGTTCAAATTAGATTATAAATTGTTAACATGATTACATTAGTTATCTTATTCGAATGATGCTAATACTTGTAAATGTTATCAAGCATTTATGATTATAACTTATGTTAATAACAAATCAAGTTCCTTTTATAGCGCATGTGTCAGTTATACCATACACTATAGGCTATGAAAGTGCCAAGTATTTGTTGTACCAAGTGTTATATAACATAAATCTAGATTAACTATTTAACAAACATAGTATTAAAAGTGAACAAGATAACAAATTTAAAACATGTTAGTATCAAACATTAAGGTCCATGTTAAATTTACACTAAACTTATTCTTACACCATTAGTGTACCCTTTTTTACCTTGACATAATAAACTTAGCTGAACATAATGAAAGAAAAAAACATAAATGAATAAGATAAAAGGCATAAACAAGATAAAGTTAACTAAGTGAAGGAATGGAAATGAAAGGCATAAACAAGATATTAATGAAAGCAAAACATAAGCAATATAACAAATACAAAGAGAGAAAGTAAGAGCATGATCTTGATCAGGAAACCAAGATGCCTAAATGCACGGCAAATGCCTCCTTTTATAGGCCAACATTGGGAACTATTGATTTGATGACTAATTGATGAGTGGGTGGTCAACTTTTGACTTGGTGACAATCCTTATCTTCTCTTGTCTGCCCAAAACGTCATTGATAACGTCAAAATTGGAGCCAGTTGTAAACATGAAAGTTGTAGGCAATTATCTTCGCTTTCCAATAAAAAAAAATTAAAGGTCATTTGGACTTCTAGAACTAAAGATATGAGCTGAATACTAAACAGTGTTTGGGTTATAGGATAGATTCGGTCTTCTTCACTGTTGCTATAATTTGATCTTGAAAATGGTCTTTTTAAATCTTGGGCTTCCATGAAAGTTATAGGCCTATATCTTACATTTTCATCCATATAAAATGGATTTAAATTCAAGATCTACATCTCTAGATATGACCCAATTACTGAACAGTGTTCTAGTTTAGACTGCACCAACATCTCTCTTCTAAATTTGACCATCTCTTTGTCCTTTCAATTTCAATACTTAAACTCATCAATCAATTCTTTCATTTATGTGATAGGCCTATATTTAAGATAAACATTTATCATAAATTAAAGGTATCTTATATTATTAGATATGTTATTATAAAACATGCTTTAGTTAAGGAGTTATTGATACTTCAAGTGCAAAATGATGATATAAAACCTTGATAAAAATGCACTTTTAAGTATTTATCACCTACATTCTTAAAGTAAGAGACACACCCATAATCATAATGCTATAAATAACTAAAAGGATGATAATGAGAAGATTCGATTACAAGAAAGAAGGAAAGCTATGAAAAATCATTTTTGTCCAAGAATATTTAAAGAAGAAAGAGAACAATGCAAAAATTATTACATGGATTAATACTTATGTTGAGCATTCCATAGATACATAGTTGTTGAAATATGAGACAACAAAAGAGGTTTAAGATTATCTATAATGGTTATTCACTTAATCAAATCTTGCAAAGCAGTATCAATTAGAGAATGACATACGAGCTCTTCACCAAAAGAATATGAGTATTTAGGAGTTTTGTCCCGCTATGACAGATCTTTGGAATCAATTGACTCTTACAAAATTAGCAGAATTAATGGCATATAAGATAATATGTTAATATATAGTTAAGAGCAAATGAATGAATTAAGTCTTGGATAAAATAAGGCATATTTCTTTCATGGATGATATAAAATTTATTATTGATAATTACAATATTATATTCATGCTGCATGTTGAATTTAATAGTATAATAAGCAAATGCAATGAATGCCGATGAGAATTTATGCATCATCATGTGGTTATGGATTCAAATATGAAGCACTGTGATTTGGGTAATGTTTTAAGTTTATGGTAGCAATTGCTTTTCAAAATACTTTTCATTTAGAAGTGGATCAAAATAATGTTTTTTTTTAATTTACTTTTTATATCAACACGTCTCAAAACTAAAATCTCTATTTATAACTCGGTCAATATGAAATCTCATCTAATAGTTCCCTTTAAATATAACTAAAATCTTTGTCTTTGATTGGGTTAATATGAAAACTCAATCTAGTGAGAACAAAAGACAGGCTGCACTTTGTTGATACTGATGCTAATTGTGTCTTCTGACCTGATCATGAGGAAAGCCATGATCACCTCATATTTGCTTGTAGCTGGACATCCCTCTTGTGGTCAAAGGAGAAATCCTGGCTTCGGTTCTGCAGGTGTATGGCTACCATTAGTAGTGCTATTTAGGGCTTTAATATTAGGGAGAAAAACGTTGTTACCAGGATGAAAAGGGTCTCCCTTAGCATTGTTGTTTGCTTGATATAGGAAGAAAGGAATTAACAAGTTTTTGAAAGCTCCTGCATATTAGTTGAATATGTTTTTCAGAGATTTTAGGTTTTATTCTACATGATATTGCACTTTCATAAGTGTAATCATCGTTAAATTTATATGAGTTGACTGTATTGGTGGTTGTTATGGATGTTCTCTATTGAGGGATGTTGTCTTCTTTTTGGTTTGCAGTCAAGTCACTGCTTCTGAGTTGATTGTATTGGTTATCGCTGCTTTTCTTGAAGTTTTGCTATGCTGCATGATGCTCATGTCCATCACTCCTTATAATTTATAGTGCCTAAGGTGTCTTCTTTATGTTTCTTGTTTCAGTTGGTGCCCAAGATGTCCTCTTGCCAACTTTTCTTGGCTTTTGCTTTATGTTAGGTTGGGAACCTAGTAATTTATGGTTCCTCACATAACTATTACCTGTTAATTTTAGCTTGTTAGCTATAGCATTGATGTAAAGTTTTTTTGAGGGAGTCTGTTCCCTGCTTTTGTAAATCACTATATATGAACTTGCTGGTTCTCCAGCACTGTAAAATTTTGATTTATTTATATACTTACATTTTGATTAAAAAAATATGTGTTTGTGGCTTTGTCAACCTAAGATCCCATCTAGCGATCCCTTTTAACTAGAACCAAAATCTTTATCAATAGCTTGGTTAACCTGAAATCCCATCTGGTGATTCCTTTTAACATGAGCTAAAATCTTTGTCTTCAGTTGGGTTAACTTGAGGTCCTATTTAGCAATCCTCTTTAACAAAAACTAAAATTTTGTCCTTTATGATGATAGGGTTTTAACTTTCTTCTCTCATTGAGAATTTCCTAATAGTAGGGTTTTTCTCACTTTTCTTCCTAATTGTAGAGTTCTTTATTTTCTTTCTTCTTGACGATAAGGTTTGATCAAGTTCTTATTGATTGTTTTTGGTGATTCATGAATATAAGGTTGACATCTGTCTTTCTTGATGACTAAATTTCCTAATGATAAAGTTGAAAACTTGGTGTTTCTTGATTACAGGGTTGACATCTATCCTTCTTAATATTTGAATTTAATTGGATTTTCTTGATGTCAATGTTGAAAACTTGGTCCTTCTCGATTGCAAGTGACATGACCAAAAGATTGATGTCTTTTCCTAAGTGTAGGAGTGTCGAAGTAATAAATAACTTGGCAAGACTAGGGTCGAACTATAAGGAGGTTAACTATATAAATTATAAATAATAATAATACTAATAATAATGACAACGATGACGACGACGATGAACTACAGGGAGGTTAACTTTATAAATTATAAAGAATACTAATACTAATAATAATAACAACAACGACGACGAAAACTTTGAGATATAAAATTAATGAAAGGATTAAACAAGGATAAAATAACTGTCAAGGTTAGAGGGTCCACTAATAATATTTCAAAAAAGTAGAGCATAAACTCTTTTTATTACTAAACTGGAAACCACTCATAAAGGCAGTTCCAATTGGATTATAAATTGTTAACATGATTACATTAGTTATCTTATTCGAATAATGCTAATACTTGTAAATGTTGTCAAGTATTCATGATTACAACTTATGTTAACAACAAATCAAGTTCTTTTCATAGCACAGGTGTCGGTTATACCATACGGTTGAGCTATAAAAGTGTCAAGTATTTGTTGTACCAAGGATTATACAACATCAATCTAGATTAGTCATTTAACAAGCAAAGTATTAAAGGGTGAACAAAATAACAACACAAAACACGTTAATATCAAACATTAAAGTCTATATTATACTTATTGTTATATCATTAATGTACCCGTTTTACATTGACATAATAAACTTAGCTAAACATAATGAAGAAGAGAAACATATATAAACAAGATAAGAACATAAATAAGATATAAGTTAATTGAGTAAAGGAAAGGAAATGAAAAGCATAAATAAGAGATTAATATAAGTAAAACTTAATACTGTGAAGAGAAGTGACTGCAAAACTTAACACTGTAAAGAGAAGTGACTGATTTGACTTGATCAGTCTTTTCTTTGCAATATTCAAATTCAACCCTTTCCTTACCCTCAGAGATTGGTTTGGAGGTCATGATCTTCCCTAAGGTTGTACATACCTCCACCGTTTCAAGCACACCATAATTTCCAAAATTCTCATGAATATGTACCTCCTTATGCTCCACCTCCTAGAAGAAATCTTGAGGAAACATTGCATGCATTCATTGAAAAGCAAGAGACAATCAATATTCAACTCGCTCAAAACATGACAGATTTTATTGCTTTAGGAGATTTGATTACTTTCCTAACGAATCCTTACTTTCTCTTAGTCCAATGCTTTGGTATGATAAAAATATCAATTTTTTTGCTTTAGGAGATTTGCCAGCTGATTGGAATACGCAAGACAAAGAAAAATTTTTAAACGAA
The DNA here is from genome assembly GCA_026413675.1 of Populus pruinosa. Lineage (NCBI taxonomy): Eukaryota > Viridiplantae > Streptophyta > Magnoliopsida > Malpighiales > Salicaceae > Populus > Populus pruinosa. The sequence continues at coordinate 9,456,072 of CM048607.1, forward strand.
GTGAAAAAATTTTATTGCAAAAACTTTATTGGGATGACTCTAATTTATTCAAATATTGTCCTGATCAAATATTTCAAAGATTCATTCCCAATAATGAGGTAAGTAGTGTCATTAAATTTTGTCATTCTGAGGCATGTGGGGGCCATTTCTCATTAAGAAAGACAACTGTAAAAATCTTACAAAGTGGATTTTACTGGCCCACCATGTTCAAAGACTCACATGCATTCTGCAAGTCTTGTGAAAATTATCAAAACTTGTGATCAATTTCAAAACGTCACATGATGCCTTTAAATCCTATTCTTGTCATTGAGATCTTTGACTCAGGGGTATAGATTTCATGGGTCCATTTCCTCCATCATTTGGTTTCTTGTACATATTAGTCGTAGTAGATTATGTTTCAAAATGGATAGAGGCAATTCCAAGTCGAAACAATGATCACAAAACAACGATAAAGTTTTTGAAAGAAAATATTTTGAGTTGATTTGGAATTCCTCGAGCCATAATAAGTGATGGTGGAACACATTTCTACAACAAGCCATTTGAGTCTTTAATGAAGAAATATGGAATCACACACAAATTTACCACCCCTTATCACCCTCAAACAAGTGGACAAGTAGAGCTTGCTAATAGGGAGATCAAACACATTTTGGAGAAAACAGTGAACCCTAATAGAAAAGATTGGTCTTTAAGACTTAATGATGCACTTTGGGCTTATCAAACTACTTATAAGACATCATTAGGTATGTCACCTTATAGACTAGTGACACGACTAAAAGATTGATGTCTTCTCCCAAGTGCAGGAGTGTCGAAGTAATAAATAACCCGGCAAGACTGAGTCGAACCACAGGGAGGTTAATTGTACAAATTATAAATAACAATGATACAACAACAATAACAATAACAACAACAACAATAATAATAGTAATAACAATAACAAGAATAATAATAATAACAATAATAATAATAATAATAGTATTAGTAGTAGTAGTAGTAGTAGTAGTAGTAGTAATAATAATAATAATAATAATAAAGAAAAAGAAGAAGATGAAGATGAAGATGAAGATGAGAACTTTGAGATGAAATATTAACGTAAAGATTTAACAACAATAACAATAAATGTCAAGGTTAGAAGATCCACTAATGGTATGTCAAACAAGTATAGTATAAAATTTTATTAGTCAATTGGAAACCACACACAAAGGAGGTTCTAATCAGATGATAGATTGTTAACATGATTACATTAGTCATCTTATTCGATTAATGCTAATACTTGTAAATCTCGTCAAGTATTCATGATTATAACTTATGTTAACAACAAATCAAGTTTCTTTCATAGCTTAGGTGTTAGTTATACCATACAGTATGGGTTATGAAAGTGCCAAGCATTTGTTGTACCAAGTGTTATACAACATAAATCAAGACTAGTCATTTAACAAGCAAAGTATTAAAGAGTGAACAAGATAATAAATATAAAACATGTTAGTATCAAACATTAAAGTCCATATTAAGTTTACACTATACTTATTCTTACACCATTAGTGTAACCTTTTCACCTTGACATAATAAACTTAGCTAGACATAATGAAAGAAAGAAAAATAAATAAACAAAATAAGAACATAAATAAGATATGAGTTAACTAAGTAAGTGAAAGGAAATGAAAGGCATAAACTTGATATTAATGAAAGTGATTGTGCATCAAAAGTGTCATTAAGTCTCTTATTTTACATATGTATTTATTGTTTTTATTTGGTTGTTTTTATAATAATTGATGTGTTTTTCAGTAATGAAGTTTGTTTTAATGTTTCGATAGGTTTTTGGAGCTTAAATGAATTAATTCAGAAAATTCAACGTCGGAATTCAGAAAAAAGAATTGAAGAGACATTTAGTTGAAAATTGAAGCAAATCTTGGTTCAAATAAGTGCTCCAAATTTGTCCCAAAAATCAATTCTATTCCAATTCTAGAAAAGAATATCATATGATTTATTTCAAGCCCAAACTTGCCTTATGTTGTGTGCAAACTTCAACCATTAAACACTCAAGGTTTCAATGTCAATCTTAGCCCAAATAATAAGTACATTTGTATACTTATTTGATGCTCAAAATCAGCCCCAAATCAGCCCAAAATCAACCCCAAATCAACCTTCAAATCAACCCAAACACAATCCATGATCTTACATGTCCACACAACAAATAGCAATTGATTTATTTTGGGTAATCCATTGATCCAAGAAGGCAAGCACATGGATGGAAAGCTGGAGGGGATATTTTAACATTATTTTGGGTCAAAAAGAAGAAGGATACACCTCATAAATGAGGAAGAAAAACGTGCACCAAAGTAGTTGTAAAGCTGTCTTGATTTGATTTTTCAGAACACTTTTCGGTGTTTTGCCCATAACTTTTGACTCAGGTGTCCAAATGAGCTGTTCTTTAATGATCTGAAAAGGTGACAGAATTTCCTATAAATATATCTCTAATAGACTTCATAAAAAAAAGCTTTTAAGAGGGTCGAATTGCTGTCCAAAGTTAGAGTCAGATTTGTGTCCGAATTTTTTCTGAAATTGTATTGTGTTCTTCTTTATAGATTTCGGTTCTTTAGTTTGTAAAACTTATTTTTTTAGTTAGATTCAAGTTCTTTCATGTTTATTGAAGTGTTCTTATATATAATCATGGTTGGCTAAACTCTTTCTTGGATCCAAATCAGGGATAATGGTGATTGAGGTGAGTTCTTTAGGATATGAATGAATCTTAATGTTTATTTTCTTATTTTCTTCATGAATGATTTATTATTGTAAAGAAATTTTAGAAATCATTTAGGTAATGTTATAATCTTGAATTTTTATGCACAAACTTTAGTTTTGGTATAGAGATTGCTTGATTCAATGTCTTACTTAATATGAAAGTACTTGTTCATTCTTAAGCAATAATCAATCTTCATCTTTCTAATCTTCATTGTAATATCTTCCGATCTAATATCACCATCGTTGAGATTAGGTTGAGTTATCTTATATATGTTGAAGAAATCACCAAGACATCACCATTAAAATTGATTTGGACCAAGACTTACTTTTCTTGTCATTTAAAATCTATTTACATTTTTTTTATCTTTGAAAACAAATCCATCAATTATTTTCAACCAAGTTATTGTTAATTTAATTTCTCTTGAGTTTTTTTTTTTGTTACTTAGCTTAATTTCCAGATCTAGCTCTCTGTGGATATGACCTCAATCTTACTGAGTTAATTGCTACATCGCACACTCGTGCACTTGCGAGTTAAAACAAACCGATCATAAAAAGCGGTCAAGCAATTTTGGCGCTATTGCCGGGGAGCTAGCAAGCAAAGGTAACAAATTTAGATTTGATTATTGGAAAACTAAAAAAAATCATACAAAAAAAATTCAATTGGCTGGTTTTACCGCCTAAAAAAAATTTGACCTTAACGTTTCGGATATTGGACTGTGGACTGGACTATTAATTGTTGGATTTTGGTTGGTTCAACCATTTTTCTTTTATTGTCTATTCTTATTAGTTTCTAATATTTTTCTTGTTTATTTCATTTTATTTTGTTGATATTGTTTTTATTTATTGTCTAAAGTGCTTGGCCAGTATTACCGCCTTTTTATTCATGCTTGTTATAATTATCTTTTAATGTTTATTGTTGTTATTTTTCTTATATTTATTGTCTAAAGTGCTTGGCCGGTATTACCGCCTCTTGTTTATTTCATTTTATTTTGTTGTTTTGTTATGATTATTTTTATTATATTTATTGTTTGAAGTGTTTGGCCGGTATTACCGCCTCTTGTTTATTTCATTTTATTTTGTTGTTTTGTTATGATTATTTTTCTTATAATTATTGTTTGAAGTGCTTGGCCGGTATTACCGCCTCTTGTTTATTTCATTTTATTTTGTTGTTTTGTTATGATTATTTTTCTTATATTTATTGTTTGAAGTGCTTGGCTGGTATTACCGCCTTTTTATTCAAGCTTGTTATAATTATCTTTTAATGTTTATTGTTGTTAATAGTGTTTATTAGTTAGAGAGTGAATTTCTTAATTTGTTGTATTTTTATTTTTGAGCTATTACTTTTATTTGCAATTTTTTTTTCTTTTTCTTTCCTTTCTTTTCATATTCATATAATTGTTATATTATTATTATTATTATTTTATCATAGCTAATGTTGAAGATGTAGAGGGTGAAGGGAGTGTTCAAGGTAATGGACCTCCACAATTCAATGATCAACCTAATTTTCGAACTCTTAGAGAGTATCTTCACCCGGCTAGACAAAGTATACCTTCGTGTATTATCTTACCTCTTAACCAACAAGCTTTCAATTTGAAACCGGGCATGATTCAACTTCTTCCCACATTTCATGGTATGGATTCTGAAAATCCATACATACACATTAAAGACTTTGAAGAGGTATGTAATACTTTTATTGATAGAACATGCACCGAGGAAACCATTCGGCTTAAATTGTTCCCATTCTCTCTAAAGGATAAAGCCAAGCTTTGGCTAAACTCCCCACTCATAGGTCTATAGGTACATGGAGAGAAATGCAAGCTGAATTTTTGAAAAAATACTTCCCCACTCATAGGACAGCAGCTTTACAACGTCAAATGATGAATTTTTCTTGTAGTCCAAATGAGTTATTTCACCAAGCTTGGGAAAGGTTCAAAGACTTGTTAAATGCATGCCCTCATCATGGTTTTGAGATGTGGAGGTTAGTGAGTTTCTTTTATGACTCTCTTACCGTAGATTTTAAAAAGCTAGTGTCAACCATGTGTAATGGTGAGTTTTATCACAAAGAACCAAGTGAGGCCTTTGATTTTTTTGATCAATTGGCTGAAAACACAAAGCAATGGGAGACTTCTCTCCCAGTTCATGTTGAGTCTAGAAACACCATTTCTCATTCAAGTGGGAAGTTTCAATTGAAAGAGACTGATGACCTCAATGCTAGATTAGCCTCATTGGCTAGGAAAGTAGAGTCTCTTGAGATTAAAAAAATGCATGTCATAAGTGAACAACAAGAGGAAAGTTGTGTTGTTTGTGAAAGCAAAGGGCATAGGACAACTGAATGTCCTACCATTCCAGCCTTCAAGGAAGTGCTATATGGCCAAACTTCTGATTCAAGTAATGTTAGAAAGCCATTTCCAAACCAAGTAGGCAATCCCTACTCTGAGACCTATAATCCTGGATGGAGGAACCACCCAAATTTTGGATGGAGAAATGAGGGCTCTTCAGTACCTCAAACATTTCAACCTCCACCCCAACCATTTCATGCTCCCACACATAACACATACCAACCACCTCATAAGAGATCCTTAGAGGATACTCTTCAACAATTCATGCAAACGCAAGGAGGAATCAACAACCAAGTTTACAAATTCCAAGACCAGACCAATAGGACCTTAGATGACATTCGAAGTCAACTAACTAAGTTGACTCAATCACTAAGCATTCAAGAGAAGGGAAAAATCCCAGCTCAACCAATGCCCAATCCTAGAGGTCAGGTACACATGAGTGAATCCTCACCTAGTGAACCTTCAAATCATGAACAAGTCCAAGCCATCACTACCCTTAGAAGTGGAAAGATTGTTGATAAAGGTGTAGGTTTTAGGATTCCTAAAGGTATTGTGGAGGAGAAATCTAGGGAAAGTGAAGAGGGAATCAAAACATAAGTGACAAATGAGAGTTTGAGTGACAAAGAAGGTGAGATAAATGAGAAAGAGATGAGTGAGAAAGGAGATGATTCAAGAAAGATTGGAGTCAAAATGAGTGATTTAGAATTTGTTCCTAGAGCACCATTTCCACAAAGGTTAGGAAAACCTAAACAAGATCTTATGAACTCGGAAATCTATGAATTGTTCAAACAAGTGAAAGTCAATATTCCACTCCTTGATGCAATTAAACAAGTTCCATCTTATGCAAAGTTTCTTAAGGATTTATGCACAGTCAAAAGGAGATTGAATGTGAAAGAAAGAGCCTTTCTAACTGAACATGCTAGTGCCATCATCCAGTTTAAGACCCCTCCCAAATACAAAGATCCTGGTTGTCCTACCATTTCATGCATTATTGGAAGTCATAAGATAGATCAAGCTTTGTTGGATTTAGGAGCAAGTGTGAATTTAATACCCTACACTGTTTACGAACAATTAGGTTTAGGAGAAATCAAGCCTACTCGAATCACCCTTCAATTAGTTGATAGGTCAATCAAGATTCCCAGGGGTATCGTTGAGGATGTGTTGGTCCAGGTAGATAAATTCTACTTTCCTGTTGATTTTGTAGTATTAGACACCGCACCAATTCAAGGTTCTAATGCCCCCATCCCAGTCATCTTAGGGAGACCTTTCCTAGCTACATCCAATGCCTTAATTAACTGTAGGAATGGGGTGATGAAATTGTCTTTTGGGAATATGACTGTGGAGATGAACATATTCAATGTCTCCAAACAAATCGGGGAACATGAGGACATTAGAGAGGTAGATTTCATCCAAACAGTTTGTCAAGAACACTTTGAGAGAGTGTGGATCAAGGATCCATTGGAGAGAACTTTAATTCATGATGAAAGATTTTGTTCTTTGGAATGTGTTGATGAGGAAGTAAGAGAACTCGAGACTTATCTAGATCCAATGCCTATTATGTCAATAGGTCAATGGACCCCATCATTTGAGCCTTTGATTTCACCCCAAGTGAAAGTTGAGGAATCTCTTGTCCACCCTGATAAACTAGAAAGGAAGCCTTTACCGAGTGATCTTAAGTATGCATTTCTAGGGGAAGATGAATCATATCCTATTGTGATCTCATCAAAACTTAGCATAGAGCAAGAACACAAACTTTTGAGAGTGGTGAGAAAACACAAGAAAGCAATTGGGTGGAAAATTACTGACTTGAAAGGAATTAGCCCTCTTTTATGTACACATAGAATCTATCTTGAAGAAGAGGCTAAATCTGTGAGGCAAATGCAAAGACGATTGAACCCAAACATGAAGGAAGTAGTGAGAGGTGAAGTGCTTAAGCTACTTGATGCAGGTATCATTTACCCTATTGCAAACTCAAAATGGGTTAGTCCAACCCAAGTTGTCCCAAAAAAATCTAGAGTCACAGTAGTGAAGAATGAAAATAATGAGCTGGTACCAACTAGAATCCAAACTGGATGGCGTATGTGTATTGATTATCGTAAATTGAACATGGTGACTAGGAAGGACCATTTTCCGCTTCCATTTTTAGACCAAGTGCTTGAAAGAGTAGCTGGAAGAGCTTTCTATTGTTTTCTGGATGGATACTCAGGTTACAACCAAATTGAGATTTCTTTAGAAGACCAAGAAAAAACCACTTTCACTTGTCCTTTTGGTACTTATGCTTATACAAGAATGCCATTTGGTTTGTGTAATGCACCAGCCACTTTTCAAAGGTGTATGATGAGTATCTTTAGTGACATGGTGGAAAATTTTTTGGAAGTTTTCATGGATGATTTTTCAGTTTATGGGGATTCCTATGAGTTGTGTCTAATGAATCTAGAAAAAGTTCTTGAAAGGTGTGAAGAGAGCAATCTTGTACTTAATTGGGAGAAGTGTCATTTTATGGTGACACATGGCATTGTTTTAGGTCACATTGTCTCTTCAAAAGGGATAGAGGTAGATAAGTCAAAAGTGGAAGTCATTCAAAAATTAACTACCCCTAAGACTGTGAAAGATGTGAGATCCTTTTTAGGGCATGCTGGTTTTTATCGAAGATTCATTCATTCTTTTAGTACCATTGTCAAACCATTGTGTAACTTGTTGTCACAAGATGTCCCATTTGATTGGACATCAAAATGTCAAGAAGCTTTTGAAAAGCTTAAAGGGTTGTTGACAACTGCACCAATCATACAAGCTCATGTCATATATTATGCTAGCAAGACTTTGAATGATGCTCAATTGAATTACACTACAACTGAAAAAGAACTCTTAGCTGTGGTCTTTGCATTAGACAAGTTTAGGTCTTATTTGGTTGGATCTCTTGTTATTGTTTTCACTGATCATGCAACATTGAAATATTTGCTCACAAAACAAGATGCCAAACCACGTTTGATTCGATGGATCCTCCTACTCCAAGAGTTTAACATTGAAATTCGAGATAAAAAGGGAGAAGAGAATGTAGTGGCTGATCATTTATCTCGTCTTTCAAGCTATAAGACCATAATTGATGAATCTCCAATAAATGAACTCTTTGCTTATGAAAATTTATTTTGTGCAGGTACTGTCTCTTACATTGGTTCTCCATGGTATGCTGACATAGCAAATTACCTAGCCACAAGTCAGATCCCTTCTCATTGGTCTAAACTTGACAAACAAAAATTCTTGCGCAATGTGCGCACCTTTTTTTGGGATGACCCCTACCTATTTAAATATTGTCCTGACCAAATTATTAGGCGGTGCATCCCTGATCATGAAATTCCAAGGGTCATTAATTTTTGTCATACATTAGCCTGTGGTGGGCATTTCTCTTCCAAGAAAACCATTGCCAAAATCTTGCAGTGTGGTTTTTATTGGCCTACCATGTTTAAAGATATTCATGCCTTTTGTGCTGCATGTGACCGATGCCAACGACTAGGTAGCCTCACTAGGCGTAACATGATGCCCCTTAACCCCATCCTTGTTTTGGAAATACTTGATTATTGGGGGATTGATTTCATGGGACCTTTTCCAAGTTCATTTGGTTACCAATTCATCCTTGTAGCTGTTGATTATGTGTCTAAATGGGTGGAGGCCATTGCATCTCGAACCAATGACCATCGTGTTGTGGTCAAATTCTTGAAAGAAAATATTTTCTCTCGTTTTGGCATGCCCCGGGCTATGATTAGTGATGGGGAAAAACATTTTTGTAATAAGCCCGTTGGGATTTTGATGAGAAAATATGGTGTAATTCACAAGGTCAGTACCCCCTATCACCCACAGACTAGTGGCCAAGCTGAGTTGGCAAATAGGGAGATCAAGAACATTTTAGAGAAAATAGTCAATCCAAACCGTAAAGATTGGTCCCTACGACTAGTTGATGCTTTGTGGGCATATCACACTGCTTATAAGACCTCTTTAGGAATGTCTCCTTATAGGTTAGTTTATGGAAAGCCTTGTCATCTCCTTGTTGAGATTGAGCACCTTGCATATTGGGCCATTCGGCAATTCAATGACAATGAAAACGAGGTTGGCAAAAATAGAAAGCTTCAATTGGATGAATTAGAGGAGCTGAGAAATGATGCATTTGAAAATGCAAAAATTTCAAAACATAAGATGAAAACTTTGCATGATAAACATATTCTTAGAAAATCCTTTCATGTTGGTCAAAAGGTTCTCTTGTATAATTCACGATTACATCTCTTTCCTGGGAAGTTGAGGACAAAATAGACTGGTCCATTTGTGATTAAATCCATCTCTGAGCATGGTGCATTTGAGGTAGAAAATCCCAAGAATGGAAATATTTTCAAAGTAAATGGTCATTGATTGAAACCTTATCTTGAAAATGTTGTGGCTGAAGTTGAGACATTGGATCTTCAAGATCCAATACCATTGTAGTATTAGAAGTAATGAGTTTTTATTTTTATTTTTATTTTTCATTTTTATTATTTTTTCTTCTTTCTTCCATCTCTTATATTTTCGTGTTCATGCATTCGGGACAATACATTATTTTAAGTTGGGGGGTGTGAGGTTCTTTATTTTCAAAAAAAAAAAATCAATGTTTTCTTTTAGTTGTGATATGCAGGTTAAAAAAAAAAATCAAGCAAGAAGTCAGCTCATGCCCAATTCAATCAGACATTCATCCTTGAAAACAGAAGGGGAGTAACAATTTTCTAATCTTTATACTTTTCTTCTCTTTCTCTTTTACATTGAGGATAATGTAAAACTTAATTTTAGATATTTCATTATGTTGAATGCTTGAGATAACCATGCTTGTTAGAAAAAAAAAAAAACTTGCATTCGTATGTGAATGAGACTTGTTTAGGATCATCATTACATTTTTGGATTCATTATTATGTTGAACATTGCATACTTTAATTTGGGATAGATAATATCTTATAAAGCAAGATATAGCATACTTTTTTTTAAGATTACTGAAATACATCTTTCCTTGTTAAAGTTGTGTGAGTTGTGTGATTATGCATGAAAGATGAGTATCATGCTTTACTTGTGATTATCCCTTTTGATCCAGTCCTAAACAAGGTTTAAGTACATAGAGTAATAATTATTACATGAATAAATAAATAAATGTGTACAAAGTTCTATCTACTCCAATGTTTTGAGTTGCTCAGTAACTAGGGGTATTCATCACAAATGTTTATCTTTACGTCAAACGGCAGCTTAAAATATGAGTATGCAAAGCACTTTAAGTTTGTGACTTTGTGAGTAACCGGGTGCATTCATCACAAATGTTTGTATTCGCGTCAAAAGGGAAGTGACTACTTAAAGATAAAAAATAAATCATATCTTCAAAAAAAAAGAAAAAAAGAAAAAAAATATATAGATATTTCTCTAGTTTGCTACCTTGTTTGTGTTGGTGAGAAGGGAAGATTACAAGTTGAGTTTTCATATGAATCAATTATGTTGGTTGCACGATAAATATGACTGAATTTGGAAATTTTGTATGGATGTTTGATTTAGAGAATGTGAGTATGCTTATTTTTCTTTATTTGCTATTGTGTACACTAAGTTAAAGATACCAATGTTTGCATGATAGGTCCTTCAAGTGTGATGAATCGAGCCTAATTATGGTTGTTATTATTATTATTTTTATTTTAAAGGTTTTATGTTTTGTTTTGCTTGAGGACTAGCAAAATCTAAGTTGGGGGGTGTGATTGTGCATCAAAAGTGTCATTAAGTCTCTTGTTTTACATATGTATTTATTGTTTTTATTTGGTTGTTTTTATAATAATTGATGTGTTTTTTAGTAATGAAGTTTGTTTTAATGTTTCGATAGGTTTTTGGAGCTTAAATGAATTAATTCAGAAAATTCAACGTCGGAATTCAGAACAAAGAATTGAAGAGACATTTAGTTGAAGATTGAAGCAAATCTTGGTTCAAATAAGTGCTCCAAATTTGTTCCAAAAATCAATTCTATTCCAATTCTAGAAAAGAATATCATATGATTTATTTCAAGCCCAAACTTGCCTTATGTTGTGTGCAAACTTCAACCATTAAACACTCAAGGTTTCAATATCAATCTTAGCCCAAATAATAAGTACATTTGTATACTTATTTGATGCTCAAATTCAGCCCAAAAATCAACCCCAAATCAGCCCAAAATCAACCCCAAATCAACCTTCAAATCAACCCAAACACAATCCATGATCTTACATGTCCACACAACAAATAACAATTGATTTATTTTGGGTAATCCATTGATCCAAGAAGGCAAGCACATGGATGGAAAGCTGGAGGGGATATTTTAACATTATTTTGGGTCAAAAAGAAGAAGGAGACACCTCATAAATGACGAAGAAAAACGTGCACCAAAGTAGTTGTAAAGTTGTCTTGATTTGATTTTTCAGAACACCTTTCGGTGTTTTGCCGATAACTTTTGATTCAGGTGTCCAAATGAGCTGTTCTTTAATGATCTGGAACGGTGATAGAATTGCCTATAAATATGTCTCTAATAGACTTCTCCAAACAAAGCTTCTAAGAGGGTCCAATTGCTGTCCAAAGTTAGAGTCAGATTTGTGTCCGAATTTTTTCTGAAATTGTATTGTGTTCTTCTTTATGGATTTCGGTTCTTTAGTTTGTAAAACTTATTTTTTTCAGTTGGATTCAAGTTCTTTCATGTTTATTGAAGTGTTCTTATATATAATCATGGTTGGCTAAACTCTTTCTTGGATCCAAATCAAGGATAATGGTGATTGAGGTGAGTTCTTTAGGATATGAATGAATCTTAATGTTTATCTTCTTATTTTCTTCATGAATGATTTATTATTGTAAAGAAATTTTAGAAATCATTTAGGTAATGTTATAATCTTGAATTTTTATGCACAAACTTTAGTTTTGGTATAGAGATTGCTTGATTCAATGTCTTACTTAATATGAAAGTACTTGTTCATTCTTAAGCAATAATCAATCTTCATCTTTCTAATCTTCATTGTAATATCTTCCGATCTAATATCACCATCGTTGAGATTAGGTTGAGTTATCTTATATATGTTGAAGAAATCACCAATACATCACCATTAAAATTGATTTGGACCAAGACTTACTTTTCTTGTCATTTAAAATCTATTTACATTTTTTTTTTATCTTTGAAAACAAATCCATCAATTATTTTCAACCAAGTTATTGTTAATTTAATTTCTCTTGAGTTTTTTTTTGTTACTTAGCTTAATTTCCAGATCTAGCTCTCTGTGGATATGACCTCAATCTTACCGAGTTAATTGCTACATCGCACACTCGTGCACTTGCGAGTTAAAACAAGCCGATCATAAAAAGCGGTCAAGCACTAAACAAGGTTTAAGTAAATAGAGTAATAATCATTACATAAATAAATAAATGTGTACAAAGTTCCATCTACTTCAATGTTTTGAGTTGCTCAGTAACTAGGGGTATTCATCACAAATATTTATCTTTACGTCAAACGGCAGCTTGAAATATGAGTATGCAAAGCACTTTAAGTTTGTGACTTTGTGAGTAACCGGGTGCATTCATCACAAATGTTTGTATTCGCGTCAAAAGGGAAGTGACAACTTAAAGACAAAGAATAAATCATATCTTCAAAAAAAAAAGAAAAAAAGAAAAAAAATATATAGATATTTCTCTAGTTTGCTACCTTGTTTGTGTTGGTGAGAAGGGAAGATTACAAGTTGAGTTTTCATATGAATCAATTATGTTGGTTGCACGATAAATATGACTGAATTTGGAAATTTTGTATGGATGTTTGATTTAGAGAATGTGAGTATGCTTATTTTTCTTTATTTGCTATTGTGTACACTAAGTTAAAGATACCAATGTTTGACATGATAGGTCCTTCAAGTGTGATGAATCGAGCCTAATTATGGTTATTATTATTATTGTTATTTTAAAGGTTTTATGTTTTGTTTTGCTTGAGGACTAGCAAAATCTAAGTTGGGGGGTGTCATTGTACATCAAAAGTGTCATTAAGTCTCTTATTTTACATATGTATTTATTGTTTTTATTTGGTTGTTTTTATAATAATTGATGTGTTTTTTAGTAATGAAGTTTGTTTTAATGTTTCGATAGGTTTTTGGAGCTTAAATGAATTAATTCAGAAAATTCAACGTCGGAATTCAGAACAAAGAATTGAAGAGACATTTAGTTGAAGATTGAAGCAAATCTTGGTTCAAATAAGTGCTCCAAATTTGTCCCAAAAATCAATTCTATTTCAATTCTAGAAAAGAATATCATATGATTTATTTCAAGCCCAAACTTGCCTTATGTTGTGTGCAAACTTCAACCATTAAACACTCAAGGTTTCAATGTCAATCTTAGCCCAAATAATAAGTACATTTGTATACTTATTTGATGCTCAAAATCAGCCAAAAATCAGCCCCAAATCAGCCCAAAATCAACCCCAAATCAACCTTCAAATCAACCCAAACACAATCCATGATCTTACATGTCCACACAACAAATAGCAATTGATTTATTTTGGGTAATCCATTGATCCAAGAAGGCAAGCACATGGATGGAAAGCTGGAGGGGATATTTTAACATTATTTTGGGTCAAAAAGAAGAAGGAGACACCTCATAAATGACGAAGAAAAACGTGCACCAAAGTAGTTGTAAAGCTATCTTGATTTGATTTTTCAGAACACCTTTCGGTGTTTTGCCGATAACTTTTGATTCAAGTGTCCAAATGAGCTGTTCTTTAATGATCTGGAACGGTGACAGAATTGCCTATAAATATGTCTCTAATAGACTTCTCCAAACAAAGCTATTGTTAATTGATTTCTACATCACCTTTAAAATTGATTTGGACCAAGACTTACTTTTCTTGTCATTTAAAATCTATTTACATTTTTTTTTTATCTTTGAAAACAAATCCATCAATTATTTTCAACCAAGTTATTGTTAATTTAATTTCTCTTGAGTTTTTTTTTGTTACTTAGCTTAATTTCCAGATCTAGCTCTCTGTGGATATGACCTCGATCTTACCGAGTTAATTGCTACATCGCACACTCGTGCACTTGCGAGTTAAAACAAGCCGATCATAAAAAGCGGTCAAGCAGAAAGCAAAGCATAAACATTACAAAAAATACAAAGAGAGAAAGCAAGAGCATGATCTTGATCTGGACACTAAGATCCTAAATACATGGCAAATGCCTCCTTTTATAGACCAAAATTGGGAACTATTGATTTGATGACTAATTGATAAGTGGGTAGCCAACTCTTGACTTGGTGACAATCCTTATCTTCTCTTGTTTGCCCAAAACATCATTGATAACGTCCAAATGGGATCCACTCAAAAACATGAAAGTTGTAGGCAATTGTCTCAGCTTTCTTGTGTAAACAATTCCACTCATTTGGACTTCTAAAACTCCAGATATGGCCAAAATACTGAACAGTGCTCGGGCTGGAGGACAGCTTTGGGCTTCTTTGTTGTTGCAATAATTTGGACTTGAAAATGGCCTTTTTAGATCTTAGGCTCCATATGAAAGTTGTAGGCCCATGTCTTACCTTTCCATCCATATAAAGTAGACCTAAATCTGAGATCTATAGCTCCAGATATGACCCAATTACTGAACAGTATTCTGGTTTGGATTGCACCGACATCTTTTTTCTAATTTTGGTCATCTCTTTGCCCTTGCAATTTTAGTTTTTAAATTCATCAATCAATCCTTTCATTTATGTGATAGGCCTACATTTAAAATGAACATTTACCACAAATTAAAGGTATCTTATATTATTAGATATATTATTATAAAACATGTTTTAGTTAAGGAGTTATTGATACTTCAAGTGTAAAATGATGATATAAAACCTTGATAAACATGCACTTCTAAGTACTAATCAACTAGTCTATGGAAAACCTTGTCACTTGCCTGTGGAACTTGAACATAAAGCTTATTGGGCTATTAAAGCTTTCAATTCAAATTTGGATGATGTTAATCAACTGTGAAAATTACAAATAAATGAGCTTGAGGAAATAAGAAATGATGCATATGAAAATTCAAGAATTCATAAAGCAAGAATCAAAGAGTTTCATGACAAGAATATTTTGAGAAAAACATTCAATGTTGGTAAAAAAGTCTTGCTTTATAATTCTCGACTACATTTATTTCCTGAAAAACTAAGATCAAGATGGAGCGGTCCTTTTATTATAAAACATGTGTATCCATATGGGGCCTGTGATATCAAGAACCCAAAGAATGACAATGTTTTCAAGGTAAATGAACATCGTTTGAAAGTTTACTTTGATAATTTTTCAGTTGAAAATCACTCTATTGAATTGGGTGATCTTGTATATAAAGATTGTTTTTTTTTTCTCATATTGTTTTTGTGTTTCTTTTTTAGTGATTTTTTTTGCTAGTTTCTCTCACCCTGGTCAAATGGCGGATAACAATACTCCGCAACTTAAATTGATTCTTTTAGTTTCTTATAATAACTGATATCTGTGTATATATTTGTACAATTCTTTGAATCTCTCCTCCAATTCTTATTTAAAAATGGACACTAATCTTGAAAAATTAAAAAGGTATTTTCCCGCTCTACCTCAAAATGCGATTAAAAAAATTTACCATGCTAGATGTGCAAGATTAAGGTTTTTAATGAATGATAGAATTCCTGAAAATATTCACTTGTTGATTGAAGTAAAGGTTTGATTATCAGGTGAGTCCTCTAATTCCTTCATTTCATATATGTTTAGAACAGGTAAAAGCACTTTTGCAAAGAAACGTCGTGCAAAATGACTGAAAGTCTGTCATCGATATGCTAGATGAACTTGTAATGCACAATGTCATTCTTTAGAAATGGTCTCTATAAACCGTGAAGATAAAATACAATTCATTAAGGATGACTTGAGTAAGGAGTCCTTAGATAATCTTCTCTTAACTCTTGAGACGCATCATAGTGGAAATGTGCATCGTGCAATTCATGATTTATGGCCACTATTTCAAAAAGAACATGATCAACTTAGTCTTGAAAATCTGACTCAAAAAGACCTTGTTTGCTAGTTGACACGACTAAAAGATTGATATCTTCTCCCAAGTGCAGGAATGTCGAAGTAATAAATAACCCAGCAAGACCGGGGTCGAACCACTGAGAGGTTAATTGTATGAATTACAGATAACAATGATACAACAACAATAACAAAAAAAACAATAACAACAACAACAACAAGAATAATAATAATAATAATAATAATAATAATAATAATAATACTAGTAGTAGTAATAACAATAAAAAAAAGAAGGAGAAGAAGAAGAAAAAGATGAGAATTTTGAGATGGAATATTAATGTAAGGATTAAACAATGATAATAACAAATGTCAAGGTTAGAAGTTTCACTAATGGTATGTCAAACAAGTATAGTATAAACTCTTATTATTCAATTAGAAACCACACACAAAGGAGGTTCCAATTAGATTATAGATTTTTAACATGATTACATTAGTCATCTTATTCAATTAATGCTAATACTTGTAAATCTCGTCAAGCATCCATGATTATAACTTATGTTAACAACAAATCAAGTTCCTTTCATAGCTCAGGTGTCGGTTATACCATACAATATGGGCTATGAAAGTGCCAAGCATTTGTAGTACCAAGTGTTATACAACATAAATCAAGATTAGTCATTTAACAAGCAAAGTATTAAAGAGTGAAGAAGATAACAAATAGAAAACATGTTAGTATCAAACATTAAAGTCCATATTAAGTTTATACTATACTTATTCTTACACCATTAGTATAACCTTTTCACCTTGATATAATAAACTTAGCTAAACATAATGAAAGAAAGAAAAATAAATAAACAAAATAAGAACATAAATAAGATAAAAGTTAACTAAGTAAGTGAAAGGAAATGAAAGGCATAAACTTGATATTAATAAAAGCAAAGCATAAACCTTACAAAAACATACAAAGAGAGAAAGAAAGAGCATGATCTTGATCTAGAAACCAAGATTCCTAAATGCATGGCAAATGCTTCCTTCTATAGGCCAAAATTGGGAACTATTGATTTGATGACTAATTGATGCGTGGGTGACCAACTCTTGACTTGGTGACAATCCTTATCTTCTCTTGTCTGTCCAAAATGTCATTGATAAGGTCAAAATTGGAGCCACTTGAAAACATGAAAGTTGTAGAAAATTGTCTCAGCTTTCTTATATAAAAAATCCAGATCATTTGGACTTTTATAACTTCAGATATGGGCCAAACATTAAATAGTGCTTGGGTTGGAGGACAGATTTGAACCTCTTTGTTGTTGCTCTAATTTGGACTTGAAAATGACCTTGTATGCCTATGTCTTACCTTTCCATCCATATAAAGTAGACCTAAATCTGAGATCTACAACTCTAGATATGATCCAATTACCGAACAGTGTTTCGGTTTGTACTGTACCGACATCTCTTTTCTAAGTTTGGCCATCTGTTTGTCCTTTCAATTCCATTTCTTAAATTCATCAATTAATCCTTTCATTTATATGATAGGTCTACATTTAAAATGAACAATTACCACAAATTAAAGGTATCTTATTTTATTAGATATATTATTATAAAACATGCTTTAGTTAAGGAGTTATTGATACTTTAAGTGCAAAATGATGATATAAAACCTTGATAAAAATGCATTTTTAAGTACTAATCAAACCCCTCAACCACCTTACTACTAGTCCCTAGTAATCAAAGTGTTAAAAGAGAAAAACAATTTTCAAATTCCACAAAGCAAGGTATTCATCATTCAACTTCCATTAATCTATTTAGATATACAAACTCTCATTATATTTATATATCTGCTTAATACCTCTTAACAAGATATTAATAAACCTTTCTTTTGTGCTCAATATATCAACACATAATTATGGGGCTTTTCTTGGAAGAAAATAAAATTTTTATTCTGATGTTTAAGGTTAACTTCCTTGGGTTGGGATTATTAATTTTTTCTCTTTTTTTTTCCTTTGTTTTTAATATATATACGTATAACTTAAAAACCATGCATATTTAACTCATGTAACGAGCTTTCGGCTAATGACTCCCAGACCAGTTGGTCTTAGGACATTAGGTGTTGAGACACCCCTACGAGCTTAGTAACTCGAGTCGCAAATACTGATATATATAGATAGTACAATGTTTGATTCTCTTAAACTTTTCTCCTCAACCCATGTAACAAGAGTTGGGCCACTAGCTCCCAAGTCAGTTGACTTTAGGGTATTAGGTGTTAAAACACCCCTTTAGGCTTAATTGCTTAGGTTAGAGAGGCTACAAAACCAAACTTATTTACATTTTTATTATCATCATTTTTTTTTTGTGTTTTTCTTTTTTAATTATATACTATCCCTTTTCCCTTAGTTGTTACTTTTAACAAAAGAACATAAATAATGTAATAATCCAATATACAACCCATAATCATATGTTAAAATGCGTGTGTGTAAATTAAGGTTTAAGAATACATGTTAAATGAGTATATAAGCAGAATTAAGTGATAGTAATGCAAGAGTTTGTAAACCTAAATATTTCAAGAAGTATTATGATAGACCTTATTAAGAATGGTTATTAAGATGCATCTCAAGAGTCATAAAAAGATCTCCTTTACTCTGCTATCATAGTAACAACAATTTTGCACATACTTTATGAAATAGAAAACACAGTTAGTTTTTTTTTTAGCTACTACCTTCCCCCCCCCCCAACCAAAACGAGACACTGTCCTCAATTTCTAAGGTAGAAAGATAGAGTATAGAAGATATCACCTGAAATAATGAACACTGATAAACCTGAAACACACTGAAACAAATATAAGAAACAACAAAACACAACAATAAAACTAAAAGACATAAAAATTCACAATTGAAGACTCAAATCTAATCTAAACTTTTTACGGCTTTCCTTAGATAACCAATTTATGCGACTCATGTAGGGATCAATTACAGGAATGAAAGATTGTAGTTGGTCAATCAATTGTTCAGCAGTAGCAGTAAAGATTATGATTTGTCATGCAGAAGATGTTAGAAATTCTTGTTCCACAGCATGATCAAGAAAAGACAACAATTTATCATAATAACCATTAACATTTAACAGATCTATAAGTTTATAGTGAATGTGCAGTTAGGCCCAAGAGGAAATATGAAAGATGTCTTCCAATGTGCTTAGACCACCTAGTAAAGCAATGAAGACATCGGCATGGTTAAACATTGTATTCATTCGAGCAGACATTGTGGAGACTTGAAGTTCCTCTCCAATTGTTTTTCCAATGATGTCCCCTTGTGCTAAAGCTTTGGGGACAACCCCCAAAACTTGATTACCTCCAAAAAATATAGCATTGACACACCTCCTATTAACCCCAGACTGCCTCCCCTATACACTAAATGAATCTTTCTCTCAGCTAGCACCTGACCCAGATGATTTGCTGATTCTAAAAACTCCTTTTCTTTCCCAGGACTAGATCCACCGAAAACACAAATATTTCTTATGTGATGACCTCAGGAACTTGTCATTTCAACAAACTTCTATATTTATTGAATGTATGAGTTAAGTAGAAATGAAAGGAAGGAAGAGAGGATTTTATAGATGAGAAATTAAAAAAGCAATCATACCACCTATATGTAGGCTAGCTGGAGTCTCACACATTCTCTCTCTCACTTTTTATTTATTTATTTATTAAAAACAATATGTATGTATAGGTGGTTGTGGTTGTGGTTGTGATTGTGAATGTGGCTCACATCTTCCTTTGGTTTTATGTCCAACAACGGCTTAAATGCCCTATATGGGTTGGGGATAGGCTTCCTATTCAGTTTTCTAAAAAACTAGCAAATAAGGTTTTTTTAGTCAGATTCCCAAGACTATGTCAAACATGTTCTTTATGAAAATGGGTTCATAAGTCATGAATTGCACGATGCTTATCTCGACTATGGTGAGACTTTAGAGTCAATAGAAGATTATCTAAAAACTCTCTGTGTTTTGAAACAAATCCCACCTTTTGACAATTTTCACAGGTTTTGCAGGATGCATGTGACTCCTTGAATATGGTGGGCCAGTAAAATCCGCTTTGTAAGATTTCTACAGTCCTCTTTTTTTACGAGAAATGATCCCCACGTGTCTTAGAGTGACAAAATTTAATGAAATTACTTACCTCATTATCGGGAATGTATTTTTGAAATATATGATCAGGACAATAATTGAATAAGTAAAGGTTATGCCAATAAAAAATTTGCACGTTGCTCAAAAATTTTCTTTTGTCTTCGGTACTCTAGTGAGCTGGCCAAAATCCTGATGCAAAAAAATTGATATTTTTAGTAAACTAAGGTATTAAACTAAGAGAAAGTAGAGATTCATCAAGAAAGTAATCATCGATTGGTGTGATGTCGGGTGTCGAATCTGTTGTCAGTTTTGATAAAAGATCTGCATCAACATTTTTGGTGCCTTTTTCATCCTTGATTTCTTCCTAATTGTTCATGGGATGAGAAAATGAAAGTGTTGGAGGGGAATCAGTCGTTTCTTTGTAATTTTCAGATTCAACCCCTTCATTACCCTTAGAGATTGACTCATCATCTTTCTCACAAGGTTTAAGAATTGGTTTTTGAATAACCTTACCACTACAAAGAGTGATGACTGATTTGACTTGATCCATATGTTGACTTCTAGGAC
The DNA here is from genome assembly GCA_026413675.1 of Populus pruinosa. Lineage (NCBI taxonomy): Eukaryota > Viridiplantae > Streptophyta > Magnoliopsida > Malpighiales > Salicaceae > Populus > Populus pruinosa. The sequence goes on from CM048607.1 coordinate 9,476,844, forward strand.
TACTTACATTTGTATTGTATTGCCCCTTGAGATTTTGCTATGGTTGAGATGGAAACTTACCTTTCTCTTGAAAACTAAGAACAGATATGAATTTTGCAAGAGTATCTTTAAAATCTATTATGTTTTGAGCAAGTTGAGTGTTGATTGTCTCTTGCTTTTCAATAAATGCATATAAAGTTTCCTCAAAATTTCTTATAGGAAATGGAGCATAAAGAGGTGCATATCCATAAGATTTTTGGAAATGGTGGTGTGTTTGAAACGGTGGTTGTGAAGTTTGTACATTGTTATTATCACTCTTCCAATTGAAATTTGGGTGATTTCTCCATCCAAGATTATATGTTTGCGAGTATAGGTTATAGTTGGCCCTTCAACAACCAAGGTCCTGATCTTTCCTAAGTTGAATTGAAAAATCCAACCAATGTACAAACTTCACAACCCAAATTTCAATTGGAAGAGAAATCACCCAAACTTGGCTTAGAGGTCCTGATCTTTCTCCATTAGATGTATGAGGTTGAGTTTTACTCGATGCCTTATAAGTACCTGCGGTGTCCTAATTTTGAGCATTTTCAACTAACAAGTCTAAGTACTCCATTGCTTCATCAGGGTCTTTATCTTCAAAAGTTTCATTGCACATCAATTCAACCATTTGCCTATCTCTAGGTGTTAACCCTTTATAAAAATGTGAAACTAATCTCTATGTTTCAAAACCATTATAAGGGCAAGTATTAAGCAAGTCTCGATACCTATCCCAACATTGGTAAATGTTTCTCCTGGTTTTTGAGTGAAAGTAATGATTTTTCTTTTGAAAGAGTTTGTTATGTTCTGGGAAAAACTTCTTTAAAAACTGTTGTTGCATTTCATCCTAAGCACAAATGGATCCTGGTCTCAAATTTTGTAGCCATGTTTTAGCTTTATCTTTTAATGAAAATGAAAAAAAGCTTTAATCTGATGGTGTTCGTGCTACAATTTGAATTATTATATGTGTTGTAGACCTTCTCAAATTCCCTTAAATGCAAGTATGGATTTTTCAATTCTAAACCATGAAAAGAAGGTAAAAGTTGAATAATGTCTGGCTTAAAATTAAAATGAGATGCATTAGGAAGAAAAACTATGCATGATGGTGCACTTGTTCTTGTGGGATTCATGTGGTCTCTAAGTGTTCTAGCAAGGTTATTCTCATTATTCTCATTATGAAGTGATTAATTATCTTCTTTGGCCATATTTTCTGAAAATGATAAGGATACCATACAAACTTTACCACTTGAAGTACGTGACCACACTCTCATGCACGTGTAGGAATAGAACAAAAATTTCATTTTCTTCCAAGAAAAGCCCCATAATTATATGTTGATATATTAAGCACAAAAAAAAGGTTTATTAATATCTTGTTAAAAGATATTAAGTAGATATATAAATTTAATGAGACTTTGTTTATCTGGATAAATTAATGGAAGTTGAATGATGAATACCTTACTTTATGGAATTTGCAAATTATTTTTCTATTTTAATGCTTTGATTACTAGTGACTAGTAATAAGCTGGTTGGGGGGTTCGATTGGTACTTAAAAGTGCATTTTCATCAAGGCTTTATATCATCATCTTGCACTTGAAGTATCAATAACTCCTTAACTAAAGAATGTTTTATAATAATATATCTAATAATATAAGATACCTTTAATTTATGGTAAATATTCATTTTAAATGCAGGCCTATCACATAAATGAAAGGATTGATTGATGAATTTAAGAACTAAAATTGAAGTGCAGTCCAAACCGGAGCACTATTCGGTAATTGGGTCATATCTGGAGCTGTAGATCTCAGATTTAGGTCTACTTTATATGGATGGAAAGGTAAGACATAGGCCTACAGCTTTTACATGGAGCCAAGATGTAAAAAGACCATTTTCAAGTACAAATTGAAGCAACAACAAAGAGGTCTGAATCTGTCCTCTAGCCCGAGCACTGTTCAATGTTTGGCCCATATCTGAAGTTATAAAAGTCCAAATGACCTGAATGTTTTACATAAAAAATCTGAGACAATTTCCTACAACTTTGATGTTTTCAAGTGGCTCTAATTTTGACGTTATCAATAACGTTTTTGGTAGACAAGAGAAGATAAGGATTGTCACCAAGTCAAGAGTTTGTCACCCACTCATCAATTAGTCATCAAATCAATAGTTTTCAATTTTGGCCTATAAAAGGAGGCATTTGCCATGCATTTAGGCATCTTGGTTTTTAGATCAAGTTCATGCTCTTGCTTTCTCTCTTTGTATGTTTTTGTAAGGTTTATGCTTTGCTTTTATTAATATCAAGTTTATGCCTTTCATTTCCTTTCCTTTACTTAGTTAACTTTTATCTTATTTATGATCTTATTTTGTTTATTTATTTTTCTTTCTTTCATTATGTTTAGCTAAGTTTATTTATGTCAAGGTGAAAAGGTTACACTAATGGTGTAAGAATAAGTATAGTGTAAACTTAATATGGACTTTAATGATTGATACTAACATATTTTGTATTTGTTATCTTGTTCACTCTTTAATCATCTTAACAATTTATAATCAGATTGAAATCTCCTTTGTATGTGGTTTCCAATTGAATAATAAGAGTTTATACTATACTTGTTTGACATACCTTTAGTGGATCCTCTAACCTTGACATTTGTTATTATCATTGTTTAATTGTTACATTAATATCCCATCTCAAAGTTCTCTTCTTCTTCTTCTCTTTCTTCTTCTCCTTCTTATTATTATTATTATTATTATTATTACTATTCTTATTGTTGTTGTTGTATTATTGCTATTTATAATTTGTACAATTAACCTCCCTGTTGTTCGACCTCGGTCTTGCCGGGTTATTTATTACTTCGACACTCCTGCACTTGGGAGAAGACATCAATCTTTTGTCATGTCATTAACGTAAGTTATAATGATGAATATGTAACAATATTTACATGTATTAGCATTATTCGAATAAGATAACAAATGTAATCATGTTAACAATTTCTAATTTGACTGGAAACTCTTTTGTTTGTGGTTTCCAGTGGAGTAATAAGAGTTTATATTATACTTGTTTGAAATATCATTAGTGGATCCTCTAACATTGAAAATTATTTTTATCATAATTTAATCCTCATATTAATCTTTCAATCTCGAAATCCTCTTTAACTTCTTTTTATTATCACTCCTACTACTACTATTATTGTTATTATTATTACTAGTATTGCTATTATTGTTGTTGTTGTTATTTATAATTTATATAGTTAATCTCCTTATGATTCGACCCTAATTTTACCAAGTTATTTAATATTTCGACACTCCTGCATTTGAGAGAAGACATCAATCTTTTGGTTGTGTCAGAATGTTCAAGTCATATTTTTTTTCTCGATGATATGCAATTTGGGGGGGTGGATATTATCTAGGCTAAAGTAAATGAAAACAGAAAACTATCAAATAAAATTTAATAAAATTAGAAAATTATCAAGAGAGCAAACCCTAGTTGCAAGCACACATCCATCTACAGAAATTAGAACCAATCATGAAAACGAAACATCAATTTATATTCTAAATATTTATCTCTTCTCAACATTGGTTAGTTAACGGATCTGTCATATAACAAACCCTAACCATCAAACAACCATAGTGTTCGCACTAGTAATTTAATTCAATGACAGCCTTAAGAACTAGATAAGTTGATTAATCAAGAAAACATAACTATCCACAATCTATGTTTGATTTGATTGAATGTTCTCCCTAATATTAATAATGTAGATCCGCCATAATTATTAAACTCAGTTGCTTTACAAGTTCATATACACAACTCCAATTTTGATATCAAACTTAGCAATAGATTGTTTATAATAATAACTTAGAGCCCGCTCTAGCAATTAAAATAAACAATTAACAAAAACATAAGCATAGGAGAACAAACATATTCATCATATAAACTGAAAAGAAAAAGTAAAATAAATCTCACAATTCTTGAAATTCAAAGGTTTCCATGTCCTTGCAACTAAGAAAAAGAATTTAGCCTTGCATGTTTGTTGATCAACTAATCGAAAAGGAGGAATGCATGATTTCGGGTTTCTTAGAAGAGGGGGGCATTTTTCTCTTCTTGGCTGCCTACCCTCCTTTTCTTCTCTCATTCTTTTTATATCCTAAGAAACCCTAGTCTCTATTTTACAAAATAGACCTCCATTAAATAGACTGTTTACATTTAAGTACTTCAATAACTATTTTTCTAAAAAAGAAGAAATAGCCTTACATGAAATCTTCAAGCTTTGACTTAGAGGAGCTAAATCATTGAAATAAAAACTTGGATATTGACACAACCAAAAGATTGATGTCTTCTCCTAAGTGCAGAAGTGTTGAAGTAATAAATAACCCGGTAAGATCAGAGTCAAACCACAGGGAAGTTAATTGTATAAATTGTAAACAACAATAATAATACTAATAATACTAATACTACTACTAATAATAGTAATAGTAATAATAATAGTAGTAATAATAATAATAATAATAGCAGTATTAGTATTACTAATAATAAAGAAGAATGTAGTAGTAGTAGTAATAGTAGTAATAAAGAAGAAGAAGAAAAGGTTGATGAGAACTTTGAGATGGAAGATTAATGTGAAGATTAAATAATCATAACAACAAATGTCAAGGTTAGAGGATCCATTAATTGTATTTCAAACAAGTATAACATAAACTCTTATTACTCAAATGGAAACCACACATAAAGAAAGTTCCAATCAGATTATAAATTGTTAACATGATTACATTAGTTATCTTATTCAAATAATGATAATACTTGTAAATATTGTGAGACATTCATGATTATAACTTATGTTAACAACAAATCAAGTTGCTTTCACAACACAGGTGTAGTTTATACCATATAGTTGGGCTATGAAAGTGCTAAGCATTTGTTGTACCAAGTGTTATACAACATAAATCTAGATTAGTCATTTAACAAGCAAAGTATTAAAAAGTGAACAAGATAACAAATACAAAACATGTTAGTATCAAATATTAAGGTCCATGTTGAGTTTACACTATACTTATTCTTACACCATTACTGTAACCTTTTTCATTTTGACATAATAAACTTAACTAAATATAATGAAAGAGAGAAACAAAAATAACAAGATAAGAACATAAATAAAATAATAGTTAACTAAGTAAAGGAAATGAATTGAAAGTAAGATATTAATAAAAAAAAATTAAGCATTACAAAAATACAAAGAGAAAAAGCAAGAGTATGATCTTGATCTGGAAACCAAGATGCCTAAATGAATGGAAAATGCCTCCTTTTATAGGTCAAAATTAGAAACTATTGATTTAATGACTAATTGATGAGTGGGTAACCAACTTTTGACTTGGTGACAATCTTTATCTTCTCTTGTCTGCCCAAAATATCATTGATAATGTCAGAATTTGAACTGAACTTCTATATGAAAGTTGTAAAAATTGTCTTATCTTTCAAAAAAAAAAAATAGAAGTCATTTGGATTTCTAAAACACTAGATATGGGTTGAATATTGAACAGTGTCTGGGCTATAGGACAGATTCAGACTTCTTCATTGTTGCTATAATTTGGACTTGAAACGACCTTTTTAAAACCAGACCTCTATATGAAGATTATAGGTCTATATTTTACCTTTCTATCCATATAAAGTAGACTTAAATCTGAGATCTACAACTCTAGATATGACTCAATTACCAAACAGTGTTCTAGTTTGGACTGCATCAACATCTCTTTTTTAAGTTTGGCCATTTCTTTATCCTTTCAATTTCAGTACTTGAACTCATCAATCAATCTTTTTATTTATGTGATAGGCCTGCATTTAAGATGAACATTTACCACTAATTAAAGGTATCTTATATTATTAGATATGTTATTATAAAACATGCTTTAGTTAAGGAGTTATCGATACTTCAAGTGCAAAATGATAATATAAAACCATGATAAAAATGTAATTTTAAGTACTAATCAGATATTAGTTTAGATGCTTCAGCACGTAATTTGGACTCATTTATTCATGAAACTTGTTTGTTGGTAGAATTCAGTTGTCATCTTTGAAAAATCATATCTTCCTCATATGATATCGTTTTTGGTTGAAATTTGGAGCATTAATAGGCCTTTGATTTAGGAATCCAAAATTTTTTTTTTTGCATCAATTGGACTTCTGTAGCTCTAAATATTCAAGTCAGAATGGTCTAAGATCAATATTGACATATGGCGAGATTTGACTTTGAAGGCTGTGATTTCCATACTCTTTCTTATTTTATTTTCTTTCCTTAGACATTTATAAAGGTATGAATGTTAACTTTTTAATGTCACTAGAATCACTTCATTTCAACCTCTAGAACTCACGTTCTGCACAAAATATCAACTGAAAGTCAAATCTACCAATTATCTTTAATTTACTCTTTTTTGCATCTTTCATCCAAAAATGCCTTCAACACATAAAATAAAGAATATCAAGGAATTTTATATATAAAACATTGGTAAAACACTTGCTAAATATGGGTGAAACTATTGAATAATATGGTTGTATCAACTAACGAATAAAAACATGACTTAAAACAAACAACAAAGCAGCCTACCATAGGTAAATTGCACTAAGAGTGGTACGCCTTTCATTTGCACAACTAGTCCATTTATCTAGACTCTCACACAACATTAAGTTTTCTAGTAATCATAATATTAAGTGACAACTTTTTTTTTTTTATTAATAAAAATAAGAATTCCTTATTCTTTCCACCTATATGACTCTAACTTGAATGGATGATTATTATGAAGGTGTATATGTGTCACAATATATATTGTCAAATAATATCTTCTTTACACATTTCTATTATTAAAGAATTTTTAAAAGCTTAAATTTTTAATAATAATTTTATATTATTGCTAAAACAATTTATAATTATTTTGTTTTATATTATTTTTTTTTATGGAGTTGATTTTTTTTTGACAGTGATAAAAGATTATAATGTAAATGATTAGAACCATGGAATCTGAAGTAATAATTCATCTTTAAAATTTATGGTCAAGTCTTTGTTCGTGTTCGGCATCAATTTTTTGCCTCGTCAAGCAGAGAAAGATTAATAAAGCTAAAGCATCAGTACGATGGCCACAAGCTGCATTTCTTGGGTCCAAATGGAATCTGAACATTGGAAAGTAATAATGCTTCTTTAAAATTTATGGTCAAGTCTTTGTTAAATGCTCACATCTTTTGTTAATCTTTTACATTTAATAAAAACTAAAGCAAGGCCAAAAGCTGATAGCTTACCCAACATTTCTTAGGTCCAATCAGAAAGTGAACATTGAGAAGTAATAATGCATCTTTAAAATTTAAGGTCAAGTATTTGTTAACGTGCAGCACTAAAACCATATTAGCAATGTAATAATAATTTTATTTTAATCATATAAAAATACAATACGGAAGAGTTGATTGATTTTACTTACAATATAACACAACAAATCATAGTACAGTATAGCAATAATGTGTACTTAACCACATATATAGTGAAAAATCGAGTTCAGGGAATTTTAAATAGTGTAGCTCAACTGATTAAAATTTAAATTTATTTTTTAAAGAATATCAGTTAAAATTTTACAAATTTTAAAGATACTAAAAACTTATATAATTATTAACTTTAATATTCACATGATTTGTGAAAATATATACAATTTAGTTTGAACATTCATATTATTCTTAAAAAAAAATCATTTTTGGGGTAGATTTCTAATGATACGAGTTTGTGTCCTTTCATGATTATTATTAAAAGTTTATATAATTATTAATTTATAAAATTATAAAATTAGTTAAGATATAAATAAACTAACCAGGATATTTATATTAATACTAATAATAATAAAAAATCATATATGGTCATTTCTTGATAAATACACTTTTGTGAAAGTAGAAAACGTACAATCAACACATTTTATTTTCAACAAAATCAATCACTGCTTCAATGAAAAGATTTGAATAATTTTCATAATTTTTTAATAGTCAATAACATGTAAGTTTAAGATTCATTTCATGATTATATTTTAATTTTTTATATTATCATGAATTAATTATTTGAATTTGATTAGTTACTAAGTTGTGCATAAATAATATTTTTAAAATGCTAAAATCATATTTAGATTATTCCAACAATTTAAAAGGTTTATTCACTTTAATTGATATTAAAATTTATCTTCATTTTTTTATTATTTTAAAATATTAAAAATTTTATCAAGTTTAATTCACATTGAGAAAATATAATTTGTAATTAAAAAAAGATTCTAATAATATTTTATTAATTAAACATGATTTGTTTTTTTATATATTTTCAATACTGTACCCTTAGGCTATGTTTGTATAATATCATAATTTAAAAAATCTTAAAAAATTAAATAATTGACTAAGCTTTCATATATATATATATATATATATATATATATATATATATATATAAACAATTAATGAAACACTTTTATATATAATTTTTGATAATGAATCTACAAAGTATAAAGACAAGCTTTTAAAGAATTATCTCAATTTTAAAATTTAAATTGTTAAATAAAGTTTAAAATATAATTTATATTATTTTTGAAAAACATTTTCTTAAATAAAAGTCTTGTGTGTTTGATACTTTTACATATTTATATTATTTTGTGTTATTAATTAAAAACATAAATAAGATGGTAATTGAAGACTGCTTCTGCTAAGATGAAAGGAAAACATAAATAATTAAGGTGGTAATTATAACTGAAAACATGAAACAATATATATAGATGTCACGCACATTTTTTCCTTTAATATTTACTAGGAAAATTTAATTTTATATTATTAGATAATACATCTTTTCGAGTAAACATTTAATTAATTTTCTTTTGTATTAAATATTTTGATTGAATTGATTTTTCAATATTGACAAAATAATTATAATAAATAAATGATTGGAACCATGGAGTCTGAAGTAATAATGCATTATTAAAATTTATGGTCAAGTCTTTGTTCATGTTGAGCATCTTCTGCTTTCATGATGTCGATCTTTTGCACTGTCGAGAAGAGAAAGATTAATAAAGCCAAGGCACCAGTATGAATAAGGCCAAAAGCAGATAGCTTACCCTACATTTCTTGGGTCCAATCGGAAAGTGAACATTGAGAAGTAAAAATGCATCTTTAAAATTTATGGTCAAGTCTTTGTTCACGTAATTCAGCATCTTTTGTTTCCATTGTCAAGTAATAATAATAACCACCGTCAGTAATGCTGCTTTGAAAACCTTGTAATAGCTCAACCATTTTGTATTCAAAATATATTATTTATGCTATTCTCACATGGAAAGTCTTGGCTATGAAATTTTTGGAAGTAGAACAATATACAGTTATCTTCTAAGAAGTAGACTATCTTCTACGAAGTAGATGCTAGCTCTATTAATTTCACATAAAATTTTACTTTTCATTTAATTTAAATAGACTAACATTTTATCTTCTAAAAAGTACTTTTATCAAAGTAGAAAACGTACAATCAACACGTTTTGTTTCCAACAATAAAAATAATTATTGATGATATATACCTTCACTTTCCTGAAGTCCTCACTGGATTCACTAAAACCATCCCGTGATGGCCTGCCCACGTCAAAAAGATTGTAATTATTGATGATATATATACCTTCACTTTCCTATATTTTTCTTCACCAAAGCATTGTTACGGTAAAATCACTATTTTATCATAAAGAAAGCATTTATTTTTTATGTATCACTCAGTGAAGAATATGTGAGAGCACTACGTACAGAAACCTCCCTTTGATCTATTATTGTGAGAATTGGACTCATGGGTAAATGATATAAATTAATACAACAGAAAAGGTATGTCAGCTAACCAAACGTGTGTAATTACTAGTGTCTCCCAAGATTCAAGTTAAGTTTCGAGATTTGATTGATGTAAACTGGAAACTAAGAGCTACTGACTTTTAAGTACTCCTTTCGGATACGCGAGTGCAAGAAGACTGCTGCTGCTAAGATGAAAGGAAAACATAAATAAGGTGGTAATTATAATTGAAAACATGAAACAATATATATAGATATGGTCACATGATATCAACGAGCCAGGTCTCCAATTTCCAGGACCATAATTCTTAAGAACCAGTACATGTTTTTCATCAATAGGAGGATCAAGGGAAACAAACCAATGAAAAAAGAAAGAAAGAAGAATCAATAGATATGGAAACATGGCAAAACACACGATATATATAATGACCATCCGGTACTCAAGCAAGAGAGATCAAGGGAGTGATCTCTTCAGAAATATCCTCGAGGGTTTTTTCGCCTTCATGTACAGCCACAACTTGAGACATTGTAGGCCTGAGAGAAGGTGATTGATCGGTGCACTTCATTGCCAATTTCAGAACAATATTCGTTTGATATCATGGTGTAAATGGAAGGGGAGTCATTATTTAATATTTTAATTATTAAAAAATTTAATTTATTTCAGAGATTAGGTATAAAAATTAATTGTATAAAAAAAAAGGTATTAGTACCCCAATAACGTCTTACTTAAAATAAGTTACATTACTTAATTATTTGATAAAATCTAAGGTATTTTCATATTTTTTATTTATTGGTTTGTCTGAGATTCAAGAAAAGTTCTTCTAGATAAGAAGGTTTTTATCTTATCGGGTAAAATTTAACTGTTTTAACATCAATAAAAGAACTATAATTTTAATATCGAGAATATATTTTACAAATAAATTCATAATCCCATATATTAAAGAAAACAAAATATTTTTGTGTATTTTTGAAATATTGACTTAGTTTTCATGACTTTAATAAAATAGTTATTAAAACCAAAATATATGTCTTAATATATAATATTATTATATTATATAATATAATATTATTATATTATAAATATGTAAAGTGATGAGTTGGCCCAAATATATTACGCTAAGCCCATACTAACTGGGCCGAAATTGGCCTAGAATTTAAGAAAAAACATGGGCCCGCTCAACACAAAGGTGTTAGTCTAGCTCGGTCCACAAGATCTTTTTATTTTTTGGACAAGGCTAGACCTGGCCTGACTATTTTAGTTTGGGTCGACATTGTCTGACCTAGTGAATAGCAGAGAAGCTTTCTAGTGTTCACGTGAACAGTGAAAAATAAATTCATTTAATTATCACTATTCACATGCAACATGAATAGTGGAGAGTTAATTAATTCACTTTCCATTATTTTAATTAGTTTGGGCTAGTTTTGATACTTGTTTAAGTTTCAAATTTTTTTATTTTATTTATTTTAATTAATTTGGGTTAATTTTGACTTTGTGTGAGTATTATTTAAATTGGATTTATGTGCGATTCATTAGAAAAACTAGGGTTACTTAGCTTTCTAGAATAAATACTATTTTTTTGTGAACAATATTTCAAAAAAAAAAAAGATTGTTGCGAAATAAAAATATTATCTCTCTTGGTTCTTGATTAAACTTCAACTCTTTAAATAATTGATAAATCTTTAATTATGATTTTATACTTTTGTTGCTTGTCTTCGCATTTTAATTGAGTGGTTTATAGTTTTGTTGTCATGAAACAAGTCTTTCATTATAGTCAACTCAATTTCATACTTAAACTTAAACTTGAATTAGATAGGTTTTAGTAACTCTTTAAATAATTGACAAATCTTTAATTGTGATTTTATATTTTTGTTGCTTGTTTTCATGAGTAGGCATTTTGATTAGGTGGTTTATAGTCTTGTTTCTTTAGAACAAGTTTTTCATTTTCATTGTAGTGAACTCAATTTCATATTTAAACTTGAGTTAGATAGGTTTTAGGTTTGTAAATTCAATCAATTTCAGCTAGGGTTCATATTAATACTATATAGGGTTCATATTAATAATATATAGCGACTTCTATTCCTTTAGTTTTATTTCATCCACATCCTTTCTAACTAAATCCTTTATTAGAAGAATAATCATCATCACACCACATGTCTACAACATAACATATGACTGAATAGATTTTTTTCTCTTAACAAAACAAAAACCGACAATCATAAGTGGTTACTTTTTATTTTTATTTCATACTGATGCTTCAGCTTTACTAATCTTTCCGTACTTGATAATGCAAAAGATTCAACATAATTGAAACAAAAGATGCTGAAAATGAACGAAGGCTTGACCATAAGTTCTAATGATGCATTATTACTTCTCAATATTTACATTCTGCGGGTCCAGTCATTGGACCCAAGAAATATAGAGTTAGCTATCAACTTGTGGCCTTCGTACTGATGCATTACCAAGGCATATTACCTTTACTGAAACAAGAAAATAATAGGAGTAGAAAACAATTCAATGTGAGCCATTATTAATGGTCAGGGTGGTATTAATGGACTCTCATGGTCATGGGTTGGCATGCGTTTTGAACACTACAAATCATCCTTGTGAAGTCTGCAGGCATTCCTATGCAAAATGTTTGGCCTTCTACTAGATGAATTCTTGCATCATTTAGTTGGGTTTTTTTTTAATAAAGGAGTTTTAGTGGCCTTTACTAGTTTAACATGCCATATGCCATGTAGTTAATCTGGTAATCATACGTGATATTATTATATTTATATAAATATATATTTATTATTAATAAAGATTTAATTTTAAAAAATATTTATATAATATCAAATTAATAAATTTAAAATAAAAATAAAATTTATAAGAAAAAATATTTTATAAAAAATTTATAAAATTGTTATATTTATAAAAATTTTATTGCATGGAAAAGAATGTTACTTTATGTGCTTTCCTTTCCTTGCCTTTGGTTGGAACTCGTACTATTTCTTTTATTCACACCAATCAATTCTATAAATTAGCAACATTAGTTAACTGGCCCTATAACCGAGTCACCTGCATTCCTACACAACTTCTACAAGTATACAGAAACCAGCTGTTCCCTCGTTCATTTTTCTGATATCCCATTATCTTCTTTTGTCTCTTTTCTTTCACTTCTATTCTCCTGTTTGCAATTATTCAAGCTACATCTAACAAATCTATCATCAGAAACTTTTCGTTTCATAAGCCCAGAATCTCTCACTTGGAAGCATCTGTTTTACCACACTTTGGTAAGTAATCTTCTATATATTTATTATGTTCTTAAATTATTTAGAAAATAATCGGATGATCGAGTTCTGGAAGATGTTAGCTAATATTGTCACAGATGATTTATCTTTGCTTTATAAATCTTCTATTTTTATCATTATAAGGTTTTAGAGGAAGGAAAACACATGCATAAACAATTACCAATTAACCATCACGCTGAAAATTAATTAATGAGTGGATAAAATAATACAATATTATATTCACTTCATCTTGGCAATGGTTTAGCCATTGTTGAATTCAAACTCTTCTGCTCAAAATTAGTAAAAGCGTTTCTTACATAAAATCAGCGAAAGCCATAATCATATACGGAATAATAGCAAGACATCATGAATGCTTATCTCCGAGTAATGGGTAGAGGCTTAGACTTTGACATATGAACCTGTTAGGATTTTCTGCTAGTTCGCTTGTGTTGCTATTTTGCATGGATCAATACTTTTGGGAGTTTGTTCTCTGCTCCCTCTAATTTCTAGCCTTGTGGGATTATCTAATTGCAGGGAATTTAATACATTTTCTGATTATCAAGTCAAGCTTGTGAATCTCTCTCATATCATCAGAATAAGCAAATGGCGGTGGAAACTGTTCTAATTGAAAAACTGGGAGAGCAAGTGTTTAGCGCTCTCATGAATCAAGCTCAATTTGCATATGACTTCAAAAATCAATTTCAAGCTTTGAAGACACAACTCGACCTCGTCAAAGCCTTTCTTGCTGACACAAATAACCTCAAAATGAAGAAGGAAACTCTCAAGACGAGCTTGATCAAGCTGAGAGATCTGGTTTACGAAGCAGATGACATATTGACAGATTGTGTTCTTAGATATGATTATCAGAAAGATGGGTCCTGCTCCAAATACACACCTGATGAATTTTTCTTCAGGTGTCGAATGGGGAGGCAATTGATGGACTTGAACTCACGCATGGGCAAGATGGGGAGTGACTTGAGCGCATATTTAACTCCACAACATCTTCTATCATTGGGAGACAACACTCACCGAGCAAAGGTATTTACCTCTCAGGATTTTGAGCCATCTGAGGTTATTGGGTTGGAAGAAGATATAGAAAAGCTAAAGCGATGGGTTTTTAGTGCAAGTGGAGTACTCCAAAGAATTGGCATTGTGGGAATGGGGGGCTTAGGTAAAACCACCATTGCACAAAAGTTTTTTGGAGATAGGGCGGTCGCTGGCTGCTTTGATAAAAAAATCTGGGTGTCCGTTTCTCAGGATTTCAGTGATGAAAAGATAATCAAGAGCATATTGGAGCAGTTACGAGAGAATCCCTCCCCGGTGTCTGATCTAGGCCAAATGTTGCATGTTATCAACCAATCACTTCAAGGTCAGAGTTGCCTCATTGTCATGGATGATGTTTGGAGCTTCAATCAACATTGGTGGGATAAGCTATGTTCTGCTATTCAAAAAACAGAAAAGAGAAGTTGTGTCATGATCACAACAAGACATGAAGATGTGGCAACCCATATGGGAGTTGAAAGTTCACGCATTCACCACCCAAAAGTTCTTGATGAGAAGGACAGCTGGTCATTGTTCTGCAACTTTGCCTTCCAGGAGACAAAGGGAAAATGTCATAAACGCCAATTTGAAAAAGTAGGCAAAGAAATTGTGGGGAAATGTGGGGGGCTCCCTCTTGCAATTAAGACAATAGCAGCCTTTCTTGCAACAGAAGTCCACAACCTTGGCAAGTGGAAAGACATTCTTGATCACTTCCATGAATTGACTACCAGGAAGCAAAATAGCTCAGTTAAGACTTCTCTGCAATTAAGCTATGATGCACTCCCTACACATCTGAAGCAATTTCTTCTATGCTTCTCAATTTATCCTGAAGATGTCGTGATTCAAGCTGAGCAATTAGTGCATTGGTGGGTTGGAGAGGGCTTCATCCAGAGAACAGAGGACTCAAAAACCGCAGAGGACTTGGGATATGAATATTTGACAGATCTAGTCAGAAGATGCCTTGTAGAAGTTGTGGAGAGGCGTGGCTATGATGGAAGAGTCTACAGCTGTAAGATGCATGATTTGGTTCGTGATTTAACAACAATGTTTGCTGAAGATGAGATGTTGTGTAGCTTTGAAGCAGGCAAGCAGAAATTGTCACCTAATTCACGATGGCTGGGCTTGACGAGTGAAATGAGCACAGAAACATTAAAGCCTTGTTCAAAGCTCAGGGCATTGCTATTAATGGCCAGCAGTCAAGGTCAATTTCCTTTCAGTAAGAAACAAATGGTGTCACTTGACTCTCTCAGGGTATTGGATCTCTCTCGAATTAGGTTAGATAGCACTTCCATGGAGAAGCTCTTGAGCTGGATTTTTTCGCTCCAACGCCTAGCATATCTAAATCTCAGTGGAGCTGTAGGCCTTAAAGAAATGCCATCTTCAATCCGAAAACTTCGTAATCTCCATCTTTTGATATTAGCCGAATGCAGTGATTTAACTAAACTGCATCCATCAATCTCTTATTTGAAGAATCTCATGGTCCTGGACTGCGGATCTTGTGGTCTCCAATACCTACCCCAAGGAATTGGAAACCTCTCTCAACTTCAAGAACTATCAGGTTTCAGGGTGGTACGTCAAGCCACACCACAAAGTTGTCGTCTCCTAGAGCTAAAACAACTGGTCCAACTAAGAGTACTTCGAATGAACCTCAGCAATGAGAGCGAAATCACTGAAAGTGAAGGGGAGCTCTTATCAAAGCTTGTGAAACTTAGGGTTCTAGCCATCAACACTGAAGATTGTAAAGATAGAACTATCCTAGAGACGCTAGATCGACTACATCCTCCTCCAAACCTCAAGGAATTGTATCTTAGGCGCTACCCTCACAAAAGTTTGCCTAAATGGATTAATCCAACGAAGCTTTCTGTTCTGCAATATCTCTGCCTTGAGAAAGGAGATCTCAAAAGCATCAATCCAAGTGCTCATTCCGAGGAAGAGAGTGCCTTCTCTTGGAACTACCTTGAGGGTTTGTGTTTGAAGTTCTTGCCATTCTTGGATGAAGACTGGACTGACTTACAGAATACCATGCAGTCAATACGTTATGTTGAGGTTAGCAATTGTTTCAATTTGAAAAATTTCCCATGTCCGGTTGACAAGTCAGGGATCTGGAGGAAGGTTCAAGATTAAGGGATCAAGTCCGTGAATAGAGAAGCACATCTTCACCTCCTTGAAAATCCAAGGGATTCATATTGATTGGCAAGTGAAGACAATGATCCCTCCATTTGTTGCATAATATCCAAGTTATTTCGCTTTCCCTGTGTGTATAATGTGATTGTTCTGTAATATTGTTAATTTGTTTATACCATGTGTATACTGTCATTGGTCTGTCATACTGTTTAAATTATCTACACACTTTGTAGTTTATATAGTAGAATTTTGAGGGTGACTTCAACCCATGTGTTTGAGCTCGGGTTACAGGCTTGAGTTTGTTTTTTGTCAACTTATTATGTACTAGAATTTGGATTTATTATAAATTAATTATCTGCCCCTAAATATATTTTTTTCAGCCCATTTATGTGTATTTAGGTCATGACGAAAAGACCACCTTTTTTTTTTTTTTTTATCTTCTGAACTGTTTTTTTCAAAGGAAAAACCTCTAATTTTAAAGCTAAAAACTGTTATGTTCTTTTTTTTTTTAAGACGGATAATTAGAGTTAAACGATGAGAATTTATTAGGTAATTATCACAATTATTTCTTCATCAATTTTAATTCTAAAAACCAGTAAGAAGTGTTGTTTAATATACTTAGGATGTTTTTGTTTAGCGTAAAATATTTCATATATAAAATAACAGATATAAAATAACAAGTTAAAAATTATTTCGAGCAAGTTGCTTTATAAAAATATTTTTTGTATTTTAATTTTCCAACCTTGCTTTATTTTAAGGAATGTCTTCATGAACAAGTTCATGTTTTAAACAGTTTTCAAAGAGTCAACCACAACTCATACTTACAAACATACAACCTTGATTGGATAAATCACCTAAATTTCAGTTGGAAAAGTGATAATAACAATGTACAAACTTCACAATCACCGTTCAAGCATACTATAATTTCCAAAATTCTCATTGATATGCACCTCCTTATGCTCCACCTTCTAGAAGAAATCTTGAGGAAATATTGAATGCATTCATTGAAAAGCAAGAGACAATCAATACTCAACTTGCTTAAAACATGACTGATTTTAAAGATATTCTTGCAAAATTGACATTTGCTCTTAGTTTCCAAGAGAAAAGTAAGTTTCAATTTCAACCACAACAAAATCCTAAGGGGCAATACAATGCAAATGCAAGTAGTTCTGGAAGCCAACACATGGATCAAGTCAAATCAGTCACTACTCTTCACAATGGTAAGGTTATTGAAAAACCCACTCTTGAACCTTATGAGAAAGATGATGAGTCAATCTTTGAAGGTAAGGAAGGGGTTGAATCTGAAATTTGAAAAGAAAAGACTGATTCCCCACCAACGCTTTCATTTCCTCATACCATGACCAAACAAAGAAAAGTGAATCACAACTCTAAAATTTTTAAAACTTTCAAATAAGTAAGAATCAATATACCTTTGTTGGATGCTATTAAACAGGTTCCTTCCTATGCTAAAGTTTTTAAAGATCTATGCACTATGAAGAGGAAACTGAATGAGAAAAAGAAAGCCTTTTTAGCCGAACAAGTAAGTACCTTTCTTCAGAACAATAATGCTTTGAAATATAAAGACCCTGGTTGTCCTATAATTTCTTGCTTTATTGGAGAATATAAAATAAAAAGAGCCTTACTGGATCTTGGAGCTAGTGTGAATTTACTTCTATATTCAGTTTTTCATAGTCTTAATCTAGGTGAGTTAAAACCAACTTCTGTAACTCTTTTACTTGCCGATAGATTTATAAAAGTGCTTAGAGGAATAATTAAAGATGTGTTAGTGTAAGTGACACGACGAAAAGATTGATGTCTTCTCCCAAGTGCAGGAGTGTCGAAGTAATAAATAATCCGGCAAGACTAGGGTCGAACCATAGGGAGGTTAATTGTACAAATTATAAACAACAACAGTAACAATAATAACAACAATAATAATAGTAGCAATAATAATACTAATAATACTAGTAGTAGTAGTAGTAGTAGTAGTAATAATAATAATAATAATAATAACAATAATAAAGAAAAAAAAGAAGAAGAAAAAAAAAGAAAAGTTGATGAGAACTTTGAGATGGAAAATTAACTTAAGGATTAAATAATGATAACAAACAATGTCAAGGTTAGAGGATCCACTAATGGTATGTCAAACAAGTATAATATAAACTCCTATTATTCAATTAGAAACCACACACAAAAGAGGCTCCAATCAGATTATAGATTGTTAACATGATTACATTAGTCATCTTATTCAATTAATGCTAATACTTATAAATTTCATCAAGCATTCATGATTATAACTTATGTTAACAACAAATCAAGTTCCTTTCATAGCTCAGGTGTCGGTTATACCATATAGTATGGGCTACGAAAGTGCCAAGCATTTGTTGTACCAAGTGTTATACAACATAAATCAAGATTAGTCATTTAACAAGCAAAGTATTAAAGAGTGAACAAGATAACAAATATAAAACATGTTAGTATCAAACATTAAAGTCCATATTAAGTTTATACTATACTTATTCTTACACCATTAGTGTAACCTTTTCACCTTGACATAATAAACTTAGCTAGACATCATGAAAGAAAGAAAGAGAAATAAATAAAAAAAATAAGAACATGAATAAAATTAAAGTTAACTAAGTAAATGAAAGGAAATGAAAGGCATAAACTTGATATTAATGAAAGCAAAGCATAAACATTATAAAAAATATAAAGAGAGAAAGGAAGAGCATGATCTTGATCTGGAAACCAAGATGCCTAAATGTATGGAAAATGCTTCCTTTTATAGGCCAAAATTGGAGACTATTGATTTGATGACTAATTGATGAGTGGGTGGCCAACTCTTAACTTGGTGACTATCCTTATCTTCTCTTGTCTGCCCAAAACATCATTGATAACGTCAAAATTGGAGCCACTTGCATGAACATTTTAGGAGATTGTCTCAGCTTTCTTGTGTAAAAAATTCAGCTCATTTTGACTTCTAGAACTCTAGATATGACCAAAATTCTGAACAGTGCTCGGGCTGGAGGACAAATTTAGGCTTCTTTGTTGTTGCTACAATTTGGACTTGAAAATGACCTTTTTAGATCTTGGGCTGTTAAAGTTGTAGGCCTATGTCTTACCTTTCCATCCATATAAAGTAAACCTAAATCTGAGATCTATAGCTCCAAATATGACCCAATTACGGAACAGTGTTCCAGTTTGGATTGTACTGACATCTCTTTTCTAAGTTTGGCCATCTCTTTATCCTTTCAATTTCAGTTCTTAAATTCATCAATCAATGCTTTCATTTATGTGATAGACCTGCATTTAAAATGAATATTTACCACAAATTAAAGGTATCTTATATTATTAGATATATTATTATAAAACATGCTTTAGTTAAGGAGTTATTGATACTTCAAGTGCAAAATGATGATATAAAACCTTGATAAAAATACACTTTTAAGTATCAATCAACAAGTCGATAAATTTATTTATCCTGTGGATTTTATTGTCTTAGACACACAACCTATTGAAATATGTAATTCATTTTCTATTATTTTAGGACATCCGTTTCTTGCAACTTCTAATGCATTGATTAATTGTAGGAATGGACTGATAAAGCTATCATTTGAAAACATGACATTGGAGATGAATATTTTTAACATTTGCAAGCAACCTGGAGATGATAATGATTTAATTCATGATCAATTTCAAACCACTTCCAGTAAAATTAAGATTGATAAATCTGATGATTTGCAAATAGTTTATTTTCAGAAAGAATCAAAGGCAAGTAATTGGAGACCACAAATTGAGAAATTGAGAAGTTGTATCTAAAAAGTCTAAAGTCACTGTGATAATAAATGAGAATAATGAGTTAATTCCCACTAGGACTGTTACTGGTTGGTGCATGTGCATTGACTATAGAAAACTTAATTCAATAACTATAAAAGATCATTTTCCTTTACCTTTCATGGATCAAATCCTAAAAAGAGTTGCAGGTCATGAATTTTATTGTTTCCTAGATGGCTATTCAGGTTACAACCAAATTGAAATTGCATTGGAAGATCAAGAGAAGACTACTTTCACATGTCCATTTGGTACTTTTGCATATCGAAGGATACCTTTTGCATTATGTAATGCACCATCCACGTTTCAAAGATGCATGCTTAGTATATTTTTTTATGTCATCATTTTGCACTTAAAGTATCAATAGCTCCTTAATTAAAACATGTTTTATAATAATATATCTAATAATATAAGATACCTTTGATTTATGGTAAATGTTTATTTTAAATGCAGGTCTATCACATAATTGGGTCATATATAGAGCTGTAGATTTTAGATTTAGGTCTACTTTATATGGATGGAAAGGTGAGACATAGGCCTACAACTTTCATATGGAGCCCAAGACTTAAAAAGGTCATTTTCAAGTCCAAATTATAGCAATAACAAAGAAGTCTAAATCTATCTTCCAGCCCGAGCATTGTTTAGTATTTGGCCCATATCTAGAGTTCTAGAAGTCTAAATGACCTGATGTTTTTACACAAGAAATCTGAGATAATTTCCTACAACTTTCATGTTTTCAAGTGGTTCCAATTTTGACATTATCAATGATGTTTTGGGCAGACAAGAGAAGATAAAGATTGTCACCAAGTCAAGAGTTAGTCACCCACTCATCAATTAGTCATCAAATTAATAGTTTTTAATTTTAGCCTATAAAAGGAGGCATTTGCCATGCATTTAGGCATCTTGGTTTCCAGATCAAGATCATGCTCTTGCTTTCTCTCTTTGTATATTTTGTAACGTTTATGCTTTGCTTTCATTAATATCAAGTTTATGCCTTTCATTTCCTTTCATTTACTTAGTTAATTTTATCTTATTTATGTTCTTATTTTATTTATTTATTTTTCTTCGTTTCATTATGTGTAGTTAAGTTTATTATGTCAAGGTAAAAAGGTTACACTAATAGTGTAAGAATAAGTATAGTGTAAACTTAATATGGACTTTAATGTTTGATACGAACATGTTTTGTATTTGTTATCTTGTTCACTCTTTAATACTTTGCTTGTTAAATGACTAATGATGATTTATGTTGTATAACACTTGCTAAAACAAATGCTTGGCACTTTTATAGCCCATAATGTAAGGTATAACCGACACTTGAGCTATGAAAGTGACACGACTAAAAGATTGATGTCTTCTCCCAAGTGCAGGAGTGTCGAAGTAATAAATAACCCGGCAAGACCGGGGTCGAACCACAGGGAGGTTAATTGTACAAATTATAAATAACAATAATACAATAACAATAATAATAACAATAACAACAACAATAATAACAATAACAATAATAATAATAATAGTAATAGTAATAATAATAATAATAATAGTAATAATAGCAGTAGTAGTAATAATAATAATAATAATAATAATAATAATAATAAAGAAAGAGAAGAAGAAGAAGATGATGATGATGAGAACTTAGAGATGAAATATTAATGTAAGGATTAAACAATAATAATAACAAATGTCAAGGTTAGAGGTTCCACTAATGGTATATCAAACAAGTATAGTATAAACTCTTATTATTGAATTGGAAACCACACACAAAGGAGGTTCCAATCAGATTATATATTGTTAACATGATTACATTAGTCATCTTATTCAATTAATGCTAATACTTGTAAATCTCGTCAAGCATTCATGATTATAACTTATGTTAACAACAAATCAAGTTCCTTTCATAGCTCAGGTGTCGGTTATACCATACATTATGGGCTATGAAAGTGCCAAGCATTTGTTGTACCAAGTGTTATACAACATAAATCAAGATTAGTCATTTAACAAGCAAAGTATTAAAGAGTGAACAAGATAACAAATATAAAACATGTTAGTATCAAACATTAAAGTCCATATTAAGTTTACATTATACTTATTCTCACACCATTAGTGTAACCTTTTCACCTTGACATAATTAACTTAGCTAGACATAATGAAGGAAAGAAAAATAGATAAACAAAATAAGAACATAAAAGCTAACTAAGTAAAGGAAAGGAAAGGAAAGGCATAAACTTAATATTAATGAAAGCAAAGCATAAACATTACAAAAAATACAAAGAGAGAAAGGAAGAGCATGATCTTGATCTGGAAACCAAGATGCCTAAATGCATGGCAAATGCCTCCTTTTATAGGCCAAAATTGGGAACTATTGATTTGATGACTAATTGATAAGTGGGTGGCCAACTTTTGACTTGGTGACAATCCTTATCTTCTCTTGTCTGCCCAAAACGTCATTGATAACGTCAAAACTGGAGCTAGGTGCAAACATGAAAGTTGTAGGCAATTGTCTCAGCTTTCTTGTGTAAAAAATTCAGCTCATTTGGACTTCTAGAACTCCAGATGTGGCCAAAATACAGAACAGTGCTCGGGCTGGAAGACAGATTCGGGCTTCTTTGTTGTTGCTACAATTTGGACTTGATAATGGCCTTTTTAGATCTTGGGCTCCATATGAAAGTTGTAGGCCTATGTCTTACCTTTCCATCCATATAAATTGGACCTAAATCTGAGATCTGTAGCTCCAGATATGGCCCAATTACCGAATAGTGTTCCGGTTTGGATTGCACCGACATCTCTTCTCTAAGTTTGACCATCTCTTTATCCTTGCAATTTAAGTTCTTCAAGTCATCAATCAATCCTTTCATTTATTTGATAGGCCTGCATTAAAAATAGACATTTACCATAAATTATAGGTATCTTATATTATTAGATACATTATTATAAAACATATTTTAGTTAAGGAGTTATTGATACTTCAAGTGCAAAATGATGATATAAAACCATGATAAAAATGCACTTTTAAGTACTAATCACACCCCTCAACCAGCTTATTACTAGTCCCTAGTAATTAAAGCGTTAAAACAATTTGCAAATTTCACAAAGCAAGGTATTCATCATTTAACTTCCATTAATCTATCCAGATAAACAAACTCTCATTAAATTTATATATCTGCTCAATACCACTTAACAAGATATTAATAAACCTTTCTTTTGTGCTCAATGTATCAACACATAATTATGGGGCTTTTCTTGGAAGAAAACAAAATTGTTGTTCTAATGTTTAAGGTTAACTTCCTTGGGTTGGGATTACTATTTTTGTCTTTTTTTTTAACTCTATATACATATACTTTAAAAACATCATGCATCTTTAACCCATGTAACGAGCTTTCAGCTAATGACTCCCAGACCAGTTGGTCTTAGGGCATTAGGTGTTAAGACACCCCTACGAGCTTAGTAACTCGGGTCGCAGATACTGATATGTAGATAGTGCAATGTTTGATTTCTTTAAGCTTTTCTCCTCAACCCATGTAACAAGCGTTGGGCCAATAGCTCCCAAGTCAGTTGACTTTAGGGTATTAGGTGTTAAAACACCCCTTCGAGCTTAATTGCTTAGGTTAGGGAGGCTACGAAATCAAACTTATCTACATTTTTATTATCATCATTTTTTTATTTTTTCTTTTTTCTTTTTTTTTTCATGTTTTTTTTTTAATTATATACAATCCCTTTCCCTTAGTTGTTACCTTTAACAAAAGAACATAAATAATGTAATAATCCAATATGCAACCCACAATCATATGTTAAAGTGTGTGTGTGTAAATTAAGGTTTAAAAATACATGTTAAATAAGTATATGAGCAGAATTAAGTGGTAACAATACGAGAGTTTGTAAACCTGAATATTTCAGGAAGTATTATAATAGACCTTGTTAAGAATGGTTACTAAGATGCGTCTCAAGAGTCACTTTAACAAAAGAACTCCTTTACTCTGCCATCCTAGTAACAACAATTATGCACATGCTTTATGAAATGAAAAACAATTTTTTTTTTATCAACTACTACCCTCTCCCCCCAACCAAAACGAGACATTGTCCTCAATGTTTTAAGGTAGAAAGATAGAGTATAAAAGATATCACCTGAAATAACGAACACTGACAAAACCTGAAACACACTGAAACAAAAATAAGAAATAACAAAACATAATAAAACCAAAAGACACAAAAATTCACAAATGAAGGCTCAAATCCAATCTAAGCTTTTTACGGCTTTCCTTAGATGACCAATTTATGCGACTCATGGAAGGATCAATCACAGGAATGAAAGATTGTAGTTGGTCAATCAATTGTTCAGCAGTAGAAGCAGAGATTATGATTTGTCGTGCAGAAGATGTTAGAAATTCCTGTTCCACAGCATGATCAAGAAAAGACAACAACTTATCATAATAACCATTAACATTTAACAAACCTATGGGTTTATGGTGAATGTGCAATTGAGCCCAAGAGGAAATATGAAAGATCTCTTCCAATGTGCCTAGACCACCTGGTAAAGCAATGAAAGCATCAGCATGGTTAAACATTGCATTCATTCGAGCCGATATTGTGGAGACCTGAAGTTCCTCGCCAATTGTTTTTCCAATGATGTCCCTTTGTGCCAAAGCTTCAGGGACGACTCCTAAAACTTGACTACCTCCTAAAAATGCAGCTATTGACACACCTCCCATTAACCCAAGACTGCCTCCCCCATACACTAAATGAATCTTTCTCTCAGCTAGCACCTGACCAAGATGATTTGCTGATTCTAAAAACTCCTTTTCTTTCCCAGGACTAGATCCACCGAAAACACAAATATTTCTTATTTGATGACTTGAGGAACTTGCCATTTCTACAAACTTCTGTATTTGTTGAATGTATGGGTTGAGTAGAAATGAAAGGAAGGAAGAGAGGGTTTTATAGATGAGAAATTAGAAAGGCAATCATAACACCTATATATAGGCCAGCTGGAGTCTCACACTCTCTCTCTCTCTTTTTATTTATTTATTTTTAAAAAAGCATGTGTATGTACAGGTAGTTGTGATTGTGGCTCACATCTTCCCTTGGTTTTACGTCCAAGAACGGCTTAAACGCCCTCTATGGGTCGGGGATAGGCTTCCCATCCAGTTTTCTTAAAAACTGGCAAACAGGGTCTTTTTTAGTCAGATTCCCAAGACTAAGTCGATCATGTTCTTTATGAAATAGTGGCCATAAATCATGAATTGCACGATGCACATCTCCACTAGGATGCGTCTCAAGAGTCAATAGAAGATTATCTAAAAACTCCTTACTCAGGCCATCCTTAATGAATTGTATTTTATCTTCACGGTTTATAGATACCATTCCTAAAGAACGACATTGTGTATTACAAGTCCATCTAGCACATCGATGACAAACTTCTAATCGTTTTGCACGACGCTTCTTTGCAAAAGTGCTTTTACCTGTTCCAGGCATGTGTGAAATGAAGAAGTTAGAGGACTCACCTGATAATCGGACCTTTGCTTCAATCAACCAACGAATATCTTCAGGAATTCCATGATTCATTAACAATCTCAATCTTGCACATCTAGCACGGTAAATTTTTGTAATCGCATTTTGAGGCAGAGCGGGAAAATACTTTTTCAATTTTTCAAGATTAGAGTCCATTTTCAAATGAGAATTGGAAGAGAGATTCAAAGAATTACACAGATATATACACAGATATCAGTAATTGTGGGAAACTGAAAGAACCGACTTAAGTCACGGAGTACCGTTATCCGCCATTTGACCGGGGTGAAAGAAACTTG
Organism: Populus pruinosa; assembly: GCA_026413675.1. Taxonomy (NCBI): domain Eukaryota; kingdom Viridiplantae; phylum Streptophyta; class Magnoliopsida; order Malpighiales; family Salicaceae; genus Populus; species Populus pruinosa. The sequence continues at coordinate 9,502,731 of CM048607.1, forward strand.
CAAAAATCACTCAAAAAGAAACATAAAAAAGAAAATGTGAGAAAAACAAAATAATCAACCTTTATCTACAAGATCATTCAAACCAGCTGATTCATTTTCACTAGGAAAATTATCAAAGTAAGCTTTCAAACGATGTCCATTTTCCTTAAAATCATTGTCATTCATTGAATTCTCAATATCACAGGCCCCATAGGGATTGCTCCATCTTGTTCTTAGCTCTCTAGGGAGTGCATAGAGTTGAGAATTATAAAACAAAACTTTTTGACCAGTATCAATCTTTTGACAATTTTCACAAGTTTTGCAGAATGCATGTGTGTCCTTGAACATGGTGGGCCAATAAAATCCATTTTGAAAGATTTTTGCAGCTGTCTTTTTTAAAGAAAAATAACTCCCACATGCTTCAGAATGACAAAGTTTAATGACACTACTTACCTCATTGTCGGGAATGAATCTTTGAAAGATTTGATTAGGACAATATTTGAATAAGTTAGGGTCATCACAATAAAAGCTCTTCACTTCGTTCAAAAACTTTTCTTTGTCTTGAATACTCCAATCAGTTGGCAAATCTCCTAAAGCAAGAAAATTGATATTTTTATCATACCAAGGCATTGGACTAAGAGAAAGTAAGGATTCGTTAGGAAAGTAATCATCGATTGGTGTGATGTTAGATGTCGAATCTGTTGTCAATGTTGACAAAAGATTTACATCAACATTTTCGGTGCTTGTTTCATCCATGATTTCTTCCTCAGAATAAATCATTTGCAAATCTTCAGTTTCATCCAATTCATTTTTACTTAAAGTAGATTCAAGTTGATCATAAACTAATTCGTCAATATGATCTACTTCTTGTAAATCATTATCATCTCCAGGTTGCTTGCAAATATTGAAAATATTCATCTCCAATGTCATGTTTCCAAATGATAGCTTCATCAGTCCATTCCTACAATTAATCAATGCGTTAGAGGTTGCAAGAAACGGACGTCCTAAAATAACAGGAAATGAATTACATGCTTCAACAGGTTCTGTGTCCAAGACAATAAAATCCACAAGATAAATGAATTTATCGACTTGTACTAACACATCTTCAATTATTCCTCTAGGCACTTTTACAGATCTATCAGCAAGTAAAAGAGATATAGAAGTTGGTTTTAACTCACCTAGATTGAGACTCTGAAAGACTGAATATGGAAGTAAATTCACACTAGCACCAAGATCAAGTAAAGCTCTTTCAATTTTATGCTCTCCAATAAAGCAAGAAATTGTAGGACAACCAGGGTCTTTATATTTCAAAGCATTATTGTTTTGAAGAATAGCACTTACTTGTTCGGCTAGAAAGACTTTCTTTTTCACATTCAGTTTCCTCTTCACAGTGCATAGATCTTTTAAAAATTTAGCATAGGAAGGAACCTGTTTAATAGCATCCAACAAAGGTATATTGATCCTTACTTGTTTGAAAATTTCAAAAATTTCTGAGTTGTGATTGACTTTCCTTTGTTTAGTCATGGCATGAGGAAATGGAAGTGCTGGCGGTGAATCAGTCGTTTCGTTGCAATTTTCAGATTCAACCCCTTCCTTACCCTCAGAGATTGACTCATCATCTTTCTCATAAGGTTCAAAAGAGGGTTTTTCAATAACCTTACCGCTGCGCAGAGTAGTGACTGATTTGACTTGATCCATGTGTTGGCTTCCGGAACTACTTGCATTTGCATTGTATTGCCCTTTGGGATTTTGTTGTGTTTGAGATGGAAACTTACCTTTCTCTTGGAAACTAAGAGCAGATGTTAATTTAGCAAGAGTATCTTTAAAATCTGTCATGTTTTGAACAAGTTGAGTATTGATTGTCTCTTGCTTTTCAATGAATGCATGCAATGTTTCCTCAAGATTTCTTCTAGGAGGTGGAGCATAAGGAGGTGCATATCCATGAGAATTTTGAAAATTATGGTGTGCTTGAAACGGTGGTTGTGAAGTTTGTGCATTGTTGTTCTCACTCTTCCAATTGAAATTTGGGTGATTTCTCCAACCAGGGTTGTATGTTTGGGAGTATGGGTTGTAGTTGGCCCTTTGGAAACTGTTTAAAGCATGGGCTTGTTCATGGAGACATTCCTTAAAAGAAGGCAAGGTTGGACAATCATTGATTGAGTGTTCATTTGTTTCACAGATTTGACACACAATGTTTTCAACAGATTTTAATTGACCACTCTTTTTCAATTCTAGTGCCTCGACTTTTCTAGCTAAAGATGCAAATTTGGCTTGGAGGTCATGATCTTCCCTAAGGTTGTACATACCTCCACTAGATGTATGAGGTTGAGTTTTACTCGGTGCCTCATAAGTACCCGCGGTGTCCCAATTTTGAGCATTTTCAGCTAACAAGTCTAAGTACTCCATTGCTTCATCAGGGTCTTTATCTTCAAAAGTTCCATTGCACATCAATTCAACCATTTGCCTATCTTTAGGTGTTAACCCTTCATAGAAATGTGAAACCAATCTCCATGTTTCAAAACCATGATGAGGGCAAGTACTAAGCAAATCTCGATACCTATCCCAACATTTGTAAAATGTTTCTCCTGGTTTTTGAGTGAAAGTGGTGATTTGTCTTTTGAAAGAGTTTGTTCTATGAGATGGGAAAAACTTCTTTAAAAATTGTTGTTGCATTTCATCCCAAGCACGAATGGATCCTGGTCTCAAATTTTGTAGCCATGTTTTAGCTTTATCTTTTAATGAAAAAGGGAAAAGCTTTAATCTGATGGTGTTCATGCTACAATTTAAATTATTATATGTGTTGCAGACCTCTTCAAATTCCCTTAAATGCAAGTATGGATTTTCCAATTCTAAACCATGAAAAGAAGGTAAAAGTTGAATAATACCTGGTTTAAAATTAAAATGAGATGCATCAGGAGGAAAAACTATGCATGATGGTGCACTTGTTCTTGTGGGATTCATATGATCTCTAAGTGTTCTAGCACGGTTATTCTCATTATTTTCATTATGAAGTGATTGATTATCTTCTTCGGCCATATTTTCTGAAAATGATGAGGATACCCTACAAAGTCTACCACTTGATGTACGTGACCACACTCTCATGCACGTGTAGGAATAAAATAAAAAGAAGAAGAAGAAAGCAAAAGAAGGAGGAAGAAAACAAAATAAAAAGAAACAAAAGAAAAGAAACAAAGTTATATACAAGAAAAGTGAAAAGAGAAAATAAAATAAATACTATAATTTATACAAGAACTTACCTCCCCGGCAACGGCGCCAAAAACTTGACACGACTAAAAGATTGATGTCTTCTCCCAAGTGCAGGAGTGTCGAAGTAATAAATAACCCGGCAAGACCGGGGTCGAACCACAGGGAGGTTAATTGTACAAATTATAAATAACAATAATACAATAACAATAATAATAACAATAACAACAACAATAATAACAATAACAATAATAATAATAATAGTAATAGTAATAATAATAATAATAATAGTAATAATAGCAGTAGTAGTAATAATAATAATAATAATAATAATAATAATAATAAAGAAAGAGAAGAAGAAGAAGATGATGATGATGAGAACTTAGAGATGAAATATTAATGTAAGGATTAAACAATAATAATAACAAATGTCAAGGTTAGAGGTTCCACTAATGGTATATCAAACAAGTATAGTATAAACTCTTATTATTGAATTGGAAACCACACACAAAGGAGGTTCCAATCAGATTATATATTGTTAACATGATTACATTAGTCATCTTATTCAATTAATGCTAATACTTGTAAATCTCGTCAAGCATTCATGATTATAACTTATGTTAACAACAAATCAAGTTCCTTTCATAGCTCAGGTGTCGGTTATACCATACATTATGGGCTATGAAAGTGCCAAGCATTTGTTGTACCAAGTGTTATACAACATAAATCAAGATTAGTCATTTAACAAGCAAAGTATTAAAGAGTGAACAAGATAACAAATATAAAACATGTTAGTATCAAACATTAAAGTCCATATTAAGTTTACATTATACTTATTCTCACACCATTAGTGTAACCTTTTCACCTTGACATAATTAACTTAGCTAGACATAATGAAGGAAAGAAAAATAGATAAACAAAATAAGAACATAAAAGCTAACTAAGTAAAGGAAAGGAAAGGAAAGGCATAAACTTAATATTAATGAAAGCAAAGCATAAACATTACAAAAAATACAAAGAGAGAAAGGAAGAGCATGATCTTGATCTGGAAACCAAGATGCCTAAATGCATGGCAAATGCCTCCTTTTATAGGCCAAAATTGGGAACTATTGATTTGATGACTAATTGATAAGTGGGTGGCCAACTTTTGACTTGGTGACAATCCTTATCTTCTCTTGTCTGCCCAAAACGTCATTGATAACGTCAAAACTGGAGCTAGGTGCAAACATGAAAGTTGTAGGCAATTGTCTCAGCTTTCTTGTGTAAAAAATTCAGCTCATTTGGACTTCTAGAACTCCAGATGTGGCCAAAATACAGAACAGTGCTCGGGCTGGAAGACAGATTCGGGCTTCTTTGTTGTTGCTACAATTTGGACTTGATAATGGCCTTTTTAGATCTTGGGCTCCATATGAAAGTTGTAGGCCTATGTCTTACCTTTCCATCCATATAAATTGGACCTAAATCTGAGATCTGTAGCTCCAGATATGGCCCAATTACCGAATAGTGTTCCGGTTTGGATTGCACCGACATCTCTTCTCTAAGTTTGACCATCTCTTTATCCTTGCAATTTAAGTTCTTCAAGTCATCAATCAATCCTTTCATTTATTTGATAGGCCTGCATTAAAAATAGACATTTACCATAAATTATAGGTATCTTATATTATTAGATACATTATTATAAAACATATTTTAGTTAAGGAGTTATTGATACTTCAAGTGCAAAATGATGATATAAAACCATGATAAAAATGCACTTTTAAGTACTAATCAGAAAGGAACTTGATTTGTTATTAACATAAGTTATAATCATGAATGCTTGACGAGATTTACAAGTATTAGCATTAATCGAATAAGATGACTAATGTAATCATGTTAACAATCTATAATCTAATTGGAACCTCCTTTGTGTGTGGTTTCTAATTGAACAATAAGAGTTTATACTATGCTTGTTTGACATACCATTAGTGGAACCTATAACCTTGATATTTGTTATTATCATAGTTTAATCCTTATGTTAATCTTTCATCTCAAAGTTCTCATCAACTTCTTCTTTTTCTTCTTCTTTATTATTATTATTATTATTACTACTACTCCCACTACCACTATTATTATTATTGTTGTTGTTTTTTTTTTTTATTGTTGTTGTTGTTACTATTATTGTTGTTTATAATTGTTGTTTATAATTTGTATAATTAACCTCCCTGTGGTTCGACCCCAGTCTTGCCAGGTTATTTATTACTTCGACACTCTTGCACTTGGGAGAAGACATCAATCTCTTAGTCGTGTCGGATGACCTGAGGAACTTGCCATTTCTACAAACTTCTATATTTGTTGAATGTATGGGTTAAATAGAAATGAAGGGAAGGAAGAAAGGATTTTATAGATGAGAAATTAAAAAGGCAATCATACCAGCTATATGTAGACCAGGTGGAGTCTCACACACTCTCTTTTTTTCTTTTTATTTATTTATTTTTTAAAAAACCATGTGTATGTATAGGTAGTTTTGATTATGGCTCACATCTTCCCTTGGTTTTACGTTCAAGAACGACTTAAAGGCCCTCTATGGGTCGGGGATAGGCTTCCTATCCAATTTTCTTAAAAACTGGCAAACAAGGTCTTTTTTAGTCAGATTCCCAAGACTAAATCGATCATGTTCTTTATGAAAATGGAGTCATAAATCATGAATTGCATGATCTACATCTCCACTAGGATGCATCTCAAGAGTTAATAAAATATTATTTAAAGACTCCTTACTTAGGCTATCCTTAATGAATTGTATTATTCGAATAAGATAAGTAATGTAATCATGTTAATAATTTATAATCCAATTAGAACCTCCTTTATGTGTGGTTTCTAATTGAATAATAAGAGTTTATACTATACTTGTTTAAAATATCATTAGTGAATCATCTAACCTTCACATTTGTTGTTATCATTGTTTAATCCTCACATTGATCTTCCATCTCAAAGTTCTCATCAACTTCTTCTTCTTCTTCTTCTTCTTTACTATTACTATTACTATTACTATTACTACTACTACTACTACTACTATTATTATTGTTTATAATTTATACAATTAATTTCTTTATGGTTTGACCTTGGTCTTGCCAGGATATTTATTACTTCGACACTCCTGCACTTGGGAGAAGACGTCAATCTTTTGGTCGTGTCAGTACTCTCTATTACCTACTTAGTGTTCATAATCTCAAAGGCATGAAGATTTCCATCCTCGCAATCTTCTATTTTAATATAACGAATCAATACATTCCTTATTATGGACAAGGTTTCTTCTGCCTTAACTTTCACCAAGTACCATTGATAATGTACTTCAGACATTGGTATAAAGATGATGACTCGGCCCTAGTGGCATGTATTTATGGCCTTCCTAACAACATGTTGTAGGAAGGATGGATATCCATCATTTGTAAGGCCATCTAAAACATTTGAGGTCCTACAAACAATTCAATTTCAATGGTCCTTGTTACTTATCTTAGGGAACCATCATATTCTCTAGTTGTTATAGTACTTGGCCTTATATAATTAGCATCATTTGGCCTCTCATATAACATATGTTTTGGTAGCATATTAAAGTTGAACCATTATCTACAAATACTTTGTTCATTAGGCAATCCTTATATCTCATAGTGATGTATAAAAGCTTGTTATGCTAAGTCTCTTCTAGGTCAAGCCCATCCTTGGTAAAGTACGAGTAATTAGTGGCTTGAATTCTTCCAACTAAATGTCCCATTATATCTTAAGTGATATTATATGATACATATACTTCATTTAATACCTTTTGCAATGCTTTATGATGTAACTTAGAACTCAAGATAAGTGACATTAAAGAGATTCTAGCAGGAGTTTTCTTCAACTGATCTACAAAACTATACTCACTAAGCTTCATCAACTTTAGAAATTCATAGGACTCCTTTTTATTGATAAGTTTGTTCACTTCCATATCTTTAGAAGCATCAACTATTTCTTTTCCTTTATATTTCATGTGTCTCTCTAATTTTTCCAATGTAAAACACCAACCACTTTGAGTCAAACCGCTAATTTCAGCATGGGAGATAAGAGCGAGCTTTTATTGTTGAAAGAATACCAATAACTATAAGGCATTATGCCATAACTTCCATTATTTGTACATATAAACTTGGTCAAGATTAGTTTTGGTGGACCACCCATAGTTGGTTGGAGTATACAAACCTCCACCTTTCTCTCCTAGCAGCTTTTCATCCCTATTTCACTACTCTCTTCTTCATTCCCTATTCTTATCAAACCAAAAGCCAGCATCCTTTTCACTTCTTGGTGAAATTCTTCACAATCATCAATGTGATGTCCGGCATTACCATGAAACTTGTAGTAATTATTTCCATTCATTACTAGTTCAAACTTAGATAAATATCTAGATTGTACCAACATACTATATAGTCTTTCCATGGAAACCTTTAAAACTCTTTCCTTCTGACTCTTTATTTCCACAACATTCACCGCTTCACTACTTGAAACATGATTGGGAAAAGAGTTGGAATTCACATTGAGTGCATCGTTGAAATTTATCCACCCAGCTTTTATCAATTATAGAAGCTTGTTTTTAAATGCATTACAGCTTTCAATGTCATATCTAGCAATGACGGCATGATACTCACGCATCAAGTTCAACTGATACCAATAAAGGTATGGAGGTTGCAGTGGGGTTAGGGGAACAAGGGCCACTTGCCCAATATTCAATAACTTTGAGTACATTTCTCCCAAGAAAATTGGTAATGGTGGCAATTATTCTTGGGTTCTTTAAAAATTTCTTTTTGGAGGATTAACAATTTGGTTACTTTGATGGTCATTTAGTTGGTGTTGTTGAGAAAGGTATAGTGAAGTTTACACTTGCAACTTATTAGGTAGGTATTTGAAAGTCATAGTGATGATAAATTTTTTTCTTACCCTTATACCCTTCTTCCACGTTTTCACCTTAGAATCCTTTTTTTCCCCAATAAAGCCTTTTTTCTTAGTAGTCTCTAACATTCTTTCTATTCTCATTACTTGTTCTATTTTTTCAGTAATAGCTACAACATCATAGAAACGCTGAGCCAAACTACCCATTAGGTGTCCAAAGTAAGGAGATTTTTTTGTAAAATAAAATTTGTGCAATGTTTTGGGGATAAATACATATATTTTTACTTGGAAACATAAATCCCACCTATTTGTTGGTTCTTATGAACTCTCTTTCTTGTGTTAGTTCGAACATATATTTGAAATTATTGAGCTAGTATCTATTTCATGTGCTGCCTTTGGTGGAGAAGTCAATTTTTTTTTTTTGTAGGCCCTTTCTTGCTCCACTAACATTTATTAAGTGCAAACTTTTAAAGCTATAAAAATGTTTTGTATATAGAATATGCTAACATGAAGAATAAATATGAAAATCATAGAATAGGAATCATAGAATATTTAGTTTCCTAATTAGCCTTGATTGTAAATCTTCTATGATTATTTCCTAGACTAATGTAATAAGTTTTTCCTAATTAGTCTCTATATAGGCTATATATATAAGAGCCTCTTCTGCTCTTATTTTTATACTGAAATAAAAAATCAAATATATTCTTCCTCAGTTCAACATGGTATCAGAGCAGAGATTCTAGGCCTATATAATTTTTTTGGACAAGAATGGAAACCCCTTCTATTAGGATGAAAACTTATGAAGGGGAGAATTTAATCCTTGTAGATCTGATGGCACGGATGATGATTAGTACTTAAAAGTGCATTTTTATCATGGTTTTATGATTAGTACTTAAAAGTGCATTTTTATCATGGTTTTATATCATCATTTTGCACTTGAAGTATCAATAACTCCTTAACTAAAATATGTTTTATAATAATGTATCTAATAATATAAGATACCTATAATTTGTGGTAAATATCTATTTTTAATGCAGGCCTATCCCATAAATGAAAGGATTGATTGATGACTTGAAGAACTTAAATTGCAAGGATAAAGAGATGGCCAAACTTAGAAAAGAGATGTCGGTGCAATCCAAATCGGAACACTGTTCGGTAATTGGATCATATCTGGAGCTATATATCTCAGATTTAGGTCCAATTTATATGGATGGAAAGGTAAGACATAGGCCTACAACTTTCATATGGAGCCCAAGAGCTAAAAAGGCCATTATGAAGCCCAAATTGTAGCAACAACAAAGAAGCCCGAATCTGTCTTCCAGCCCGAGCACTGTTCGGTATTTTGGCCATATCTGGAGTTCTAAAAGTCCAAATGAGCTGAATTTTTTACACAAGAAATCTGAGACAATTGCCTACAACTTTCATGTTGCAACTGGCTCCAATTTTGACGTTATCAATGACGTTTTGGGCAGACAAGAGAAGATAAGGATTGTCACCAAGTCAAAAGTTGGCCACCCACTTATCAATTAGTCATCAAATCAATAGTTCCCAATTTTGGCCTATAAAAGGAGGCATTTACCATGCATTTAGGCATCTTGGTTTCCAGATCAAGATCATGCTCTTCCTTTCTCTCTTTGTATTTTTTCTAATGCTTATGTTTTGCTTTCATTATTATTAA